>CM035100.1:12412054-13872054 GCA_020205505.1 Panax japonicus | reverse complement strand
ATGTCAGCAATTTCTGACGTGGCAGCTCAATTTGTTGCAATTGAAAAAAAATTGATAGTTCAATCACCTAATTGAAAAAATTAAAACTTTGATCCCCGAAGTGGAATATGGCCTATAGTTTAGGGTGATAATTTACATTTAAGCCTTATTTAAATATTACTTCTTCGGTTCCATAATAATAACCGTCTCTTTAGAAAAAAAAATATGTTAAAATTTATTTATTGTTTATAACTTTCTAGAATAATAAATTATTTATTTTCCTATATTATCCCTAACTTTTTTCATTCTCCCAATAAATTTTCTATCTTGTATTAATACTTTTTAAGTTTCCATAAAGGGGTAGTGATGAAATTTCATACAAATTGTTAACACCAAGATATTTCCTCGTGTCTCAATCACGTAAGACACGTCCGATATCCTGCACAGTAAACAAGACAATCACCAAAAGCTTGACGGCTGGACCGTCGGGGGATAGCTCCGGCGTTAGAGTCAGTACAAGCGATCACAAGGTTAACAATGGAGGATAAAATATCTAGTGCTTGAGAGAGATAATAATTTTGTTAAGAGACGTCCTTACCTTTGTGTGATCCTTGCTAACATATACTCCAAGCCCAGTTTACTGTGCCACCCACTACCATCTGACACAGACCCCGGGTCATGGTCATCTCAGCCGAATGCATGCAGCTCACCCACTACATCTTGTAACTGTTTGCCATCGCCGGCCAACTGAGTCCCATCCTCATTAATGCATGACAGAGATAACAGTCAACTATTATCTTTGTAATGATGGCCGGTCAAAGTTGGTAATTAGATATTATTTGCTTAATGGATCAGACAAAATCAGAGGCCCAACACATTTAAGACACAATAAATATAACATAAGAAATGGGCTCAAACGATCCGGTCCAACGTACAAAGTATCATGGTCTAAGGGAGGAGCCCATTCGGTTAAGCCCAAAGGCATAAAGTATTATGGCCCAACATTGCCCCCAATCTTTTATTAAACAGGATGTTTAATGAAAGACTGTAAATATCATAGGTCCATAATGAAAGGAATTGGAACAAATCTAAGAAGGTCCGAGAAAGATCTTATCGAGGTCCAAAAGTGAAGTACCGGTCAATAATTCAAATAAAACCGGAGGCCCAAACCAAAAAGCCAAATCTAATTAGTGACTAGGTCCAAAAAGGGACTCTACCTCTTCCAATTCACCATCATTGCCTACAATTAATGCGCCGCCCTCGATTTTGTAAAAATTTAAAAAGACCGCCTAGTATAAAAGCTTCATCCTCCCAATTCTGACGATTTTACGAACCAATTCAAATTCCAGACGTCTCTTGTTATCTTCTTTCGCTCGATTTCTCTCTCTACCTACAAACGACTAACAATGGCTTCTCAAAGTTCCAATAACCCTATTCACATCGTCGTTATTCCCCTCACCACTGTTCCTCCTACACCCAGTCCCACCAAAGCAGTTTCGGGGTCAAACCCTAACCCATCTGATACCCCAAGCAAGAACACACTGATAAAGCCTCTTCCAAACCCTTATGTGTTCTTTCAAAATGCAGAAAAATTCCCCCACGCCAACACTCCATCGTCCTTGTCTGAAAAGGACGTTCAGAATGCATATGAACGGTACCAAATCCCATCAACTCACCAACTGCGACGTCCCACAGCCATCGAGAGGATGTACCAGTGTCCGGATGGCTGAACCGCCATGCCTCTGATACTTTTAGAAAAAGGGGTTCGATTCCCCTTACACGTCTTTCTGGTTACCCTCCTGGGGTTCGTTAGCGTCGGATTCGCCCAACTGGTCCCGAATTCCTACATCAATATCTTGGCGATCATCGCCTTCTGCCACGAGGTAGGCGTCGCCCCCACCCTTGACTTCTTCTTCTCCATATACACCATCACCAAGTCCCGAGAAAAGGGCTTTAAAGTTCTGGGCAAGATAACTTCAAAGGCCGGAGAGAATTTCGAGAGACGTTCTCTGATCAGTACTCCTTCCAACAATAGAGGATGGCATAAGGAATGGCTCTTCGCCAAAGGGCCCGAGATTGCCTCTCTTCCAGACTGGACAACATTGGAGAAAGTTTCTGTTGACTTCAGTGATATAGCCGAATAACGTGTTAAAGAGATGATCGAGCTCCTCGATAATTTCCCGAAGAAGGAATGGAATCACGGTCTTCTTACCAAACAAGCCTGGTTGTACGACCACAAATGTAAGTTCCCAATTCCTACAAAAACGTAACTTGCTGAACTTTATTGTAGTAAATGGATCTAACAGAATGTATTTCCCTGTTACAGTATCTTTGATTAAGCTAACATCGATAGACCGAAGACATTTAGAAAAATTCCTTTCGGGCAAAACATCATCACCTACCACTAAAACTACCCTTGAAGAGATCCCGGCTTCTGATGCCCAAGGCGACGAGGTTCCTCCTACAGAACCAGAAACTGTAGAGGAGATCAGCCAACCTCGCAAGAAGAAGAGGGCGATTCGAAAACAAAGATCTACCTCCCAAGAGTCCCAGCCAATTTCTACCTCTAGTTTGATTGACATGCCTACCAGCGAACGGATGCAAGCTCTTCGAATAAAGAAGAGGAAAACTAAGGTAACCCCTCTGACGACCTTCGGTTTCCCACTGTCCCAGTGGAAATCCTTATTTCAGAGGACGAAGGTGAAGAACAAACCGAGGCTTCAGCCTTATCTCGCAAAAGGAAATAGTCTTCGGAGGATCAACCACCACCACCTACAGGGCCTACTCCTGTTCAACCTCCTCCTCCTGTCGATTCACCTACTCAATCTCCTCCTCGCGACGAACCTCCCGTAATTTCCCCAACACGATCATCACCCTCAGCCTTCCAGCGTGAAGCAATGTCCTCACCTACAGTATAGCCCAAGTTCAATAGAAACTTCCTTTTTCAACTGTTCGACTCCTTTGTCAGGGATACCGATGAGCATCGGTTCAGAAATAACTCGATTATAGACCTAATCAAGGAGGGCATGAGTTACCACGCCAAGGTAAATAGTTTTTTATCAGTTCATTTGAAATTATATGTATCTCTTGAAGATTTAACTGATTATTTATGAACATATACATGCAAATGCTGTCTTTGGGCGTCTTCTCCCTTGATACAAAGAAGTCGAAGCCGAAGAGGATACAGCCCGACGAGAGAACATCATTCTGAAGTTGGCTTTGACTAAGGAGAGAAGTGACCTCGGCAACAATGAATTCCTCCAAAAAGATATAAACAAACTTAAAGAAAAAATGGAGGCAGCTGAGGCCACTCACCGAGCAGCTGAGGCCAATCACCGAGCCACCATCGACATGAATATAGACTTGATGCAAAGGAATGAAATCCTCATTCAAAAGAACGATACGTGTGTGAAGACCAACAAGAGTTTGGCGATACAAGTAAGTGAGGTTGAAGCCAAGGAGTTACGAATTCAGAAGGAACGAGCGAAAAGATTGAGAGAAGTTCGAAGAGGAGCTTCGTGAACTTTGCGCCCTGAGAGATATTGGTCTCCCCCTGACCGAAGATCTTCGTAAAGAAATTCAAGAAGAGTACCAGAAATTAACTGAGCTGAATGAGAAGATCGTTCAGATGTTCTCTGATGGGTACGATGAATGCCGAAGCAAAGACAAGGCAAAACTTGTCACATCTAAGGTTGATCCGACCATTCTTGACTCTTCTGAAGACGAAGCTGATGCCTGAAGATGATTCTCCTTTCCCTTGTCTGTAGGATTCCTATAAAAATTTTCTATCTTCTTGTAATCAACACTATATTAATGAAATATTGGCTTCGTTCCTTATGACTCCTTTACAATTACTTTTTTATCAATACTTCAATATCAATCAACTTGAAAAATGTACAAGCTCTTTATGAACTTAACTTAAACTGTTAATTAACAATTAGGCAAGTCATATAACAGATAAGATTAAGTAAAGTAACGAAGCAATCCGAACTCAACACTTAGACAAAATTAGGTAAAAGAGTAAAGGAATACTTATTCGTTACCGAAGTGTGAGGTAGATCTGCTTCATAGGGAATTTGTTTACCACGAAGGGCCTAACAAACCCACAGGATTCCACTGACCAGATAGGCTACCATCGAATGGTCAACGAGTCCACCCGAACCTTCTTACACCGATGACA
The DNA here is from genome assembly GCA_020205505.1 of Panax japonicus. NCBI lineage: Eukaryota > Viridiplantae > Streptophyta > Magnoliopsida > Apiales > Araliaceae > Panax > Panax japonicus. Next base: position 13,867,895 of record CM035100.1, on the reverse strand, counting down.
TTTGCCTACCACGAAGGGCCTGACAAATTCATAAGGACCATCTACTGATAAGGCTACCATTGAATGGTCAGCGAGTCCACCCGAACCTCCTTACACCGATGACATTTGCCTACCACGAAGGGCCTAAAATATTCATAAGGACCACCTGTCGATAAGGCTACCATCGAATGGTCAGCGAGTCCACCCGAACCTCCTTACACCAATGACATTTGCCTACCACGAAGGGCCTAACAAATTCATAAGGACCACCTGCCGATAAGGCTACCATCGAATAGTCAACGAGTCCACCTGAACCTCCTTACACCAATGAAGTGAACAAAAATGAACAGGAAACACATTAAGAAAAAAGGATTTTTTTATTGATGATGATTTGGAAATTTACAGACTTCCGGTATACTGACACCGTATCTACTGAAAATACTTCTGAAGTCTGCCAGCATGTCAAGTATTCTTGATCTCTGATCCGTCCAATGCCCTCAACCGATAAGTCCCCGGCTTTGGTACCTCGATGACTTCATATGGTCCTTCCCAGTTTGGCATCAGCTTTCCCAAGTTCTGAGGCGTAGATGCTTCGACTTCCCTGAGAACAAATCTCCCACTTCAAATCTGCGAAGCTTTACCCCCTTATTGTAATGCTTAGCCACTCTCCACTGATAGGCCGCCAATCTGATCAAAGTTGTTTCCTTGACTTCTTCGAGTAAATCTAGATTGACCTTCAACCCTTCTTCATTTTAAATCTCTTTGAATTGACTGACCCGAAGACTTGGAGATCCAATTTCAACTGGGACCAAGGCATCAGTACCATAGGCCAGCCTGAAAGGTGAATCTCCTATTGTAGTCCTCGATGTAGTCCGATAAGCCTATAACACGCTGAGCAGCTCTTCTGGCCAGCATCCTTTAGCTTCATCTAGTCTACGTTTGATCCCATTCAGCAGCGTTCTGTTGGTCACCTCGACCTGCCCGTTCGACTGCGGATGAGATACTGAAGTCTTTCTGTGCTGAGCCCCTAGTTCCTTCAAAAATGCTTCAAATTTCGATCCCACGAACTGGCGTCCGTTGTCCGATATCACCACCTTAGAAATTCCGAAACAAAACACTACTGATTCCTTCATGAAATTCAGGCATTCTTGTTCCGTTATCAACCTAAGTGGCTTCGCTTCTACCCATTTGGTCATACAATCGATGGCAACTATAACAAAACTGACCCGACCTTTAGCTTTCGGTAATGGACCCAATAAATCAACCCCTCAGACAGCAAATGGTATAGGAGATAAGATCGAGTACATCTCTTCTGGTGGCTGATGTGGAATCAGACTGTTGAGTTGACACTTCTAGCATTTCTTGACGTACTCATTAGCTTCCTTGAAGATGGTAGGCCAGTAGTATCCCTAACGAAGTAATTTGTAGGCTAATGACTTAACAGCCATATGTTCGCCATAGATGCCCTCGTGAATCTCTCGAAGAGCATATTCAACTTCGATGGAGTTAAACATTTCAGCAGTGGAGACGAAAAGGCCCTTCGAAAGAGATCCCCATCTATCAGAACGAAGTTAGTACTCTTTTATTTAATTTTATTGGTCAGCATCTGATCCAAAAGTAAGACGCCATCTGCCAGATACTCTAGATATGGAGTCAACCAGCAGTTGGAGCGATCAATACACATTACCGATTCATGTTGAACACTAGAATGTTGCAAAATTTCTAAGTAAACGGACCCATCGAAGATATTAGCATTCGTAGTGGCCAATTTTGACAGTGCATCGGCAATAGAATTGTCATTATGCTCGACCCCTTGGAACTCATACGACTGGAAATACTGAAGCCGATCCTTTAACTCTGGAAAATACTTGATCATTCTCTGACCTCGAGCTTCGTATTCTCTTGAGACTTGCTTGACAACCAACTGAGAATCACTAAAGATGACTATCCTCTGCACTTCGAGACTCTTAGCCAGTCGTAACCCTGCTAGCACCGCTTTATACTCTACCTCGTTGTTCGTTGCTCTAAACCCAAATCTGATGGCCTGCTGCACTTTGAATCCCTCTGGACTTGTCAAGATGATCATTGTTCTACTGATGTCAGAAGTAGAAGACCCATCTGTATACAGCGTCCACGAGCTCTACTGCTGCTGAAGAACTGCAATCGTTCTATCAGACCCTTCAGCTTCTGTCCCAGCTTCATCTACTTCAGAAAACGAACATTCGACCACAAAATCAGCCAAGGCCTGCCCTTTGACAGCTGTTCGGGGATGATATTCAATGAAAAATTGGGACAACTCCATTGTCCATGCAGTTAATCTCCCCAAAAATTCAGGTTTGCTCATAATTTTCTTCAGAGGCTGATCCGTGTATACCACTAACAACCGACCCTAGAAATATTGCCTAAGATTTTGACTAGCTATCATCAAAGCAAAGGCAAATTTTTTAATATTTGGGTACCTTGTTTCAACATCCCTTAGGACATGGCTTATACAGTAAAGTGGGTGCTGCTTACCCCCTACTTCACACACCAAAATTGCTCCCACTGCCAACGAACTAGCTGCTAAGTACAAATACAGAGGCTCAGCAGGAGCAGGCTTCACCAACAAAGGCACCGAAGACAAATAGGTCTTTATACTCTGGAAGACGTCTTCACATTCTGAAGTCCACTGGAACGTCTTCGCATTCTTTGTCCCTTTCAATGTATCAAAAAATGGCAAACACCTTTCTGCCGACTTGAACATGAATCTCCTCAAAGCTGCAATCCTTCCAGTCAGACGTTGGACATCTTTAAATGACTGAGGAGTCTTCATATTCAAGATTGCATCAATCTTCTCTAGGTTGGCTTCAATTCCTCTAGGACTGACAAGATAACCCAAAAACTTGTCTGCTCCCAATCCGAAGGTGCACTTGGTAGGATTCAGCCTCAAGTTGTGATGACGAACTGTCTGAAAGCATTATTATAAATCATCCAAGTGTTTCTGCATAAACATGCTCTTGACAATCATGTCATCGATGTATACCTCCATGTTCCTGCCTAACTGGTGTCTGAAGATGAAGTTCATCATTCTCTGGTACGTGGCCCCCGCATTGATTAGGCCAAAGGTCATCTTCTTGTAGGCATATACCGAACGATGCGTAATGAATGCCGTCTTCGGTATATCTTCTTTGCACATGGAAATTTTATGGTAACCAGAGAATGCATCCATAAAGATCAATAAAGCATACCCCGAAGTCGCATCGATGAGCTGGTTGATGTGGGGTAATGGATAGAAATCCTTCGGACAAGCTTTGTTCAAATCTGTATAGTCAATGCAGACTCGTCACTTCCCATTCTGCTTCTGGACTAGCACCACATTAACCATCCACTATGGGTAGTCGATCTCAAAAATGAATTCCGCAGCCAGCAGCTTAGCAATCTCTTCATCAATGATCCGTTGGCGCTCTAGTGCAAAAATCCTCCTCTTCTGCCGAACTGGCTTCTTTGATGGGTCTACTTCCTACTCACTCCTGGCATATCTTGAGGTTCCCACGCAAAGATATTTGCATAACAGCGTAGGAGCTCCATAAGGTTTGTCCGAAGAGGTTCTGGCAGACCCGAACCTATCTTTACGGTCTTGTCTTTCTTGCCAGGAATAAGCTCGAACTCTTCTGTTTCCCTAGCTGGCATGGCTAATGGTTCTGAATTGCTCTTGGTGAAGGGCTCGATCTCTATTGCCATGGTCCGTTTCTGCTTCTACACCCATACTCCCGAAGTTATCACAGCATTTCTATAGCATCGTCTGGCCAAATCTAGATCCCCTTTCACCTCTCCAACTCCATGAGCCGTAGGAAATTTAATTTTGAAATGAAGGATCGAGGTCACAGCTTGTAAAGCAGTCAAATTAGGCCTTCTCAGAATGGCATTGTAGGCAGAATCTATATGCACAACATAAAATTTATAAGTTATTTCTACCTGTTGGGGGGCCGTTCCAAAGATGACCAGCAACTCAATAGTCCCAGCTACTTTGACTGGATAGTTGCTGAAACCGTACAAAGGAGCCTCCTGTCCAATCTCCATCTTCTGCCTATCCAGATGCATCCTCTGATAAGCGTGGGCATATAGAATATCCACAAAAAACCCGTTGTCGATCATAATTCTCTTCATATCCACCGAACCCACTTGTGCCATTACCACCAGTGATCCCTCATGTGGTTCGATGGTTTCCGAAGGGTAATCCTCATCAGTTTGCCAGAAGTTCTTCGGGAGGGTACCCGCCACTGACATAACCAAATCTAGGTAACTCCGACACTTTTTTCCAACAAGTTTGCCAGAAGTTTCCTCAGTGATGACATCTACCACATGCCTTGCAGGCTGTCCAGGAGCTGTCAATGCAGGGTGAGCTGGCTGAGCAACCTGAACATGTTCTCTGTCTCTTTGTTGGGCTTGTTGAGTCGTTCTTACATCAATATACTGAACTAGGGCACCCCCTTGAACCTTCCTCTCGATGAAGTCCTTCAGACTAGCACAGTCATTTGTATCGTGACCCGAAGCCTGATGATAGTCACAATATTTACGAGAATTACCTGCTCCGGGCTTAAGGTTGTCTCGAGGTGGTTCATAGATAGGTTGATTTTTGATCTGGTCTAAGATGACAGCCCTATTAGTATTTAGTTGAGTGTACATCTTATTCACTTTCTGGGCCAGAGAAGACGAACGACCTCATCTCTGTCTCCAGTTTTTGTTGTTGTACTTTTTCGACCCTCCATCGTAGCGGTCGTTATTCCCTTCATTTTTCTTCTGACCCCCGTCAGTTCTGTCCCGATCTGTCTCCTTGAACCGGTCCAAAGAAGGACGCTTAAGACTATTCATGGCCTCCTCTACCATGATGTCGCCCTCTACCTTATCGAAGGCTTCAGCAAGACTCTTCGGGTGGTGAAACATCAACTTCTTCACCAATTTCTCTGACTTCACTAAGTCCAAACCGTTTTGGAACAGTCCAACGGCTTGAAGATCATTCAGGTCAGTCACTTGGCCGACTGCTTCCCAGAATCATTTCACATATTGGCTCAATGACTCATTCAAATACTGTTGAACCTGAGCCGATGAGCCGGTTGCTTTTCCCCTCCTTATATTGCTCCCGAAACGAGCATGGAACTTACTGCACAAATCTGTCCATGATGAGACTGAATCTGAAGGCAACATCCCCATCCACTACCTGGCTTCTTTATGGAGTGTTGTAACAAAAGTATGACACTTAACAACATCGCTAAAGTCATAATAATCCATCAGTCTGTCGAACGCCTGACTGTGGTCATAAGGATCTCCAGATCCATCATAGCTTTCTATATGGGGCAACTTCTTGGTGGGGTCAGCTTTTTCTTTGAGAATCTCCACGGAAAAAGAAGATGTCTTCTTTCCCGAAGTATCCTTTATTTGTTGGACTTCGGCAAGCTGTTTCTGAAGCTCCTTTAGTTCTTTGACTAGATATTCCGCTCCTTCTGGCTGAGATGAGGCCTTTTTTTCTGGTGACTCTCCCTTCTTTTGAGTAGACCGGCCATTAACAATAGAACCCCCAACCTTCGAGGGACTTTTCTGACGACGAGCGTCCACAGGGTGGTGTACCCTCAGTGGAATCTCTAGTGTACGACCCCCGGATCTGCTTCGTCGTGGGGCTCTGTCACTTTGGCGAAAATACTCAAGGCGGGGTGCCTTCTTTGTATTCTCGGGCGTGTACTCTCTGGATCTGCCCCTCTGTATGCTTCGACTCCGCTCCTTAGAACCGACAGGGTGGAGTGCCCTCTTCGATCTTTGGGGAGTAGGGCTTCTTGACCTTCTTCATTCTCGAAGTTGGCCTCTAGATTCATGACCTGAATGGGCAGGCTCCTTTCCCCTCCTGTGCCCGTGCTCTTCGGACTGAACATAGCTAGACGCTGAATCCTTCAACTCCGCCATCCGAAGCATCTGCTCGGCTATGTCATGTCTTTGTTTCAAAAGTACCTCCATAGCCTTGTCTGCTTCGTCCGCCATCTTGGCTAACCTGGAGGCCTTATCGTCCTGATCATCTCGGTGTCGGGTTCTAGGCGGTGTGCCTTTTACCCGTTTCTGACCATGATCGGGTTCTTTCTCAGTAGTGAAAACCAGTCTTCTCTTAACATTATCGACGGCCTTCGGGTGAGATCCTTCAAATACACGTTTGGAAGCCGTGCTGGCATAAACACTATTAGCAAGACCCAACCGGTCATTAGCAGATACTCGTGGTGTAGACGAACTAACAACCATCGGTTGTCCTTCGGGTGTAGGTGTCATACTCTTCCCCGTGGATTCTGACGTAGAACAACTAAAATTTTTGATTGAAAATATCAAGGACACTAGAAAATAGCCTTCCTTCTAGCGCCAATGTTAACGCCAAGATCTTTCCTTGCGTCCCAATCACGTAAGACACGTCCGATATCCTACACAGTAAACACGACATTCACCAAAAGCTTGACGGCTGGACCGTCGGGGGATAGCTCCGGTGTGAGAGTCAGTACAGGCGATCACAAAGTTAACAATGGAGGATAAAATATCTAGTACTTGAGAGAGATAAAAATTTTGTTAAGAGTCGTCCTTACCTTTGTGTGATCCTTGCTAACATATACTCCAAGCCCAGTTTACCGTGCCACCCACTACCGTCTGACACAGACCCCCAGTCATGGTCATCTCAGTCAAATGCATGCAGCTCACCCACTACATCTTGTCACTGTTTGCCATCGTCGGCCGACTGAGTCTCGTCCTCATTAATGCATGGCAGAGATAACAGTCAACTGTTAGCTTTATAATGATGGCCGGTTAAAGTTGGTAATTAGATACTATCTGCTTAATGGATCAGCCAAAATCAGAGGCGCAACACATTTAAGACACAATAAATATAACACAAAAAATGGGCCCAAACGATCCGGTCCAACGTACAAAGTATCACGGTCTAAGGGAGGAGCCCATTCGGTTAAGCCCAAAGGGATAAAGTATTATGGCCCAACACAAATTTTAATTTTTAAAGGATAGTATTAAATAACTTTCTTAATTTATATGCATGAAGTTAAAAAGACAATTAATATTATGGAACCGATGGAGTATATTAATACCAAAAAACGAGGCTGTTTTATTTGGTTTTGATTCTTTGGTTTCCGTGTCATAATTTAATTAAGTGCCATGGATCCAAATTAAGGTTCAAATGATTTTTTTGTTAGAATATTTTTTTTTATGTGACTTTAACTATTTATAGAATTATTGGGGTTACATATTATATTAATTGAATTATTTTATTTATGAGTTTGGTAATTATGTGGTTTATAAATAATATTATTGATAGTATTTGGCATAATGGACCTTATGGTTTCATAATTTTGATGAAGAATTTTGACCATTTGTTATTCTATAAATAAAACAGTTAGGGTTTAGTCCCAATTATCGTGTCAAGAACTTTATACAGACCTATACATTCATCTTAAGATTGAGACACAATTGAAAATTTTCACCTTTAAGCACAACGGAAGAGTGATACATAATATCTTCTCTCAATTCATGTAAGTATTTAATATAATGATTAATTAATTAATTTAATTCTTTAAAATATCACATTTCAATATAATTTATTTGATTTCTTATACGCAGACGAAAATTTTGGACATGAAATTTGGATTATGGGTCCCACAGGATGTGACACCCCCAAATTCGGGTACTTCAATTCCCACGGTATTTGGTGTTCACTGTCCAAACATCATGTATCTATCTACCCATAATAAATGAAAAACCATAAATAGATAGAAATAAATCCTCTCGTTATGGAGTTACAAAATCTGAATATAAATACATCAATCCCAAGTCATACTAACCTTCAATCTCAAATGTGAAAACATAAACAAATATTAAGTCTTACACAACTTAAAACATAAGTCTGAAACATAACATAACAAATAAACAACAAGTCTTCATCACTTGTTAACTTTGTCATTGCCTTTGCTAGTAGAAGTTTCGTCGGACCTTTCGTTCTTAACTGCAATGTTATTATTATGCAAGAGTGAGCACAATTGCCCACAATTATAATAATATAACAATAAAATAATAACATTTGAATGAATCAATGACTTCTGAAATAAGAAAACTTGGCTTTTGAATCAAGAATGAATAACAAGAATCAAAAGAACTTCTGAGGGTCATAAGACCTTGAACTACGTCCTAGGTTGTCAAGTATTTATACTTGAAATCTTTAACTGTCATAAGACTATGGACTCTTCTTCTCGTACTTAGGGGGATCAGCCTTTAGTACCATATTATGCACAATATCTTAACGCTAAAGCATAATTAATCCCCTATAACAGAGTTGTTCATCTCAGTTTGACATTAGAGTCCGCACCAAAGGAAGTTTGGTTTGTATAAGCTCAACAATGGTTCTAAAATTTAGAACGTTAATCAACTATGGACTATTCGAATCAATAAGGGTTCGCTAGTCTTACAAGGTTCAACAATAATTGGTATTTAATTTGAATAATAAAATTCAATATGTATACAATCGAATAAGTATTGTAATAAGAATCATGCTTTTAAAGAATGATAGCATCTAATATGAAATCTTGACTGGAACAAAACTTAACATTAATAAATAATGTATTAGATAAGTTGTATTAGCATACTAAGCAAATACAAGAGAGACGAATCGGGCGTTTGACGAATGAATGTCGAAACGTCGTGATAAGTGTTTAATGAACGTAAAAAGTGTTTTAATTCAATTAAAATGAACATTATAAGATATGAAATATGATTAATATAAAATTAATAAGGAGTCCTAGCAAGACTTAAACACTTGAATGATCTTCGAGTATGACTAAGAGGAAATATAGTGAGATATAAGTCAAAAGTTAACACAATCAAATTGAATATTGTGTATTGATTAATAGGAAGGGTTATGGGATGTAGATTAAAGTTTATATTACAACTATTATATGTTGCTATGTGACTAATAGTTGATGCAGATGATTATATAATTGTGGTAGATAGTTGTAAGTCGTTAACTGTTATTAGTAAACAACGATCAAGGTAAGTCTTTCAGTTCCTATTTGCTATGTGAAATTGATGATTAACTATTTTAAATTTTTATTGCAAAGAGAATGATGTATTACATATGTTGTAAGTATAAACTGTTAAAGTCAATTTATGACTACATTGTTTGAGGAAAGAATGTTGATTGAGTTATGGAACTCAATCTTTATTTGATATATGATGTACAACATGTATAATGTGTTTAGACAGATGTTTATAATGTATAAGATGAGCATGTTATTTATGTGCTACTTGTTGAATGAACACTGTTAAATTTGTTGGGTTGTCGAGCTCAACCTTGTAAATAACCATTTTTGCAAGTTAAGGATACACGGTAATATTATGTGCTATTTGAATGACGTGGATCAGAAATAATACATGAAGATTAATATTTGAGCTAAAGTTGTTATTTCTTTAAACCATGATTAAGGTTCATGAGATGTACTCATTGTCTTATGATGTATATTTTATATTGAGTTGTAAATTTAAAGTTTGAGCTATTCGATATAAATGATATCGATTTGAGATGTAAGTATATATATATATATATATATATATATATATATATATATATATATATATATATATATATATATATATATATATATATATATATTAACTCTGATAAAGTGAATCATGTATTATATAAGATTCAAAGATATGTAGATGATAAAGGTTGTGAATAAGGGAAAATAAAAGAAGAAGATAGAAAAGTTTAAAATATTATGCATTTTTAGTGATTGTATCATCAAATAATGATGTAAAGTTAGAATAAAGGTGTATTGTTAACGACCGAGGTTGAGAGTTGAATTGTATGAATTTTAGGGTCGTTACACACTATGCGTTGCTATGTGACTAATAGTTAATGTGCATGATTATATATTTATGTAGGACATGTGAAGTGCAGATAGCTGTAAGCTGTTAATCTGTTATTGGTACACAACGATCAAGGCAAGTCTTTCAGTTCCTATTTGCTATGTGAATTTGATGATGGAATTTTTTAAATTTTTATTGCAAAGAGTATGAAGTATTATATATGTTGTAAGTCTAAAATGTTAAAGTCAGTTTATGACTACGTTGATTGAGTAAAGAATGCTGATTGAGTAATGAACCCAATCTTTATACTTGTTATATGAACTGCAGCTTGTATGATTATGAGATGTATGTTGGGCATGTTATTATGTGATACGTGATGCATGAAAACTGTTAGATTTGCTGGGCTGTCGAGCTCAACCTTGCAAATAACCATTTTGCAAGCTAAGGATTCAAGGTAACGCTATGTGCTACTTGAATGACGTGGATCAGATATAATGCATGAATATTAAATATTTTAGTTAAAGTTGTTATTCCTTTAAACTATGTTTAATATTCTGGAGATGTACTTAATGGTTTATGATGTTTATTTTATGTTGAGTTGTAATGTTTGAGTTATCCGAAGTATAAATGATATTGAATTGGGATGTGATATTTTATATAATAACTCTGATGAAGTGAATCATGAGATAAATTTGATTCAAAGATATGTGAATGATAAAGGTCGTGATTCAGGGAATTTAATAAAGAAAGAAGATATAAAAGTTTAAATTATTCCGTATTTTATTAATTATAGCATCGAATACTGATGTAAAGTTAGAATAAAGATGTATTGATAACGATCGAGGTTGAGAGTTGAATTGTATAAATTTTGGGGTCGTTACACTTACCTAATATTTATAACCTACAGCTCTAATACCAACTGTAACAGCCCAAAATCAAGACTATTTTCAATTTTGATATTGTTCGTTACGATCCAACTTCATATTGCTTTTATGTTTTTATTTAATAATAAAATCCATAAATTCCAAAACCTTTTTCACCGTTCTTCATCCTCAAAATCGCAACCTTTACAATTCATTCTTCATTCTCATATTCAAAATCATATGTATATTATGATTCATCTCGAAATATCAGATGTGAATATAAAATTCAACTTTTCATATTAAATCCATTCTTCTATACGTTCCATTCTAATTCATCAAGCTAAATACATACAATAGGCTAAATTCATAAAACACCATCTCCCATATGATATCTCCATTGAAAGATTGTTCTTTACAATAATCTATGTAACGTTTAACAATTTAAAATTCAATTCACTACCTATGATAATTCAATATTACGAATATTAAAATAGTTATGCTCAATTTCATTACAATAAGTCGATCTGACTTAATACATAACTGCTAGAAAACAGTTCAACGTTTTCTAATTAAAATTCACACCAAACTTACATTAATCATGAGTATACAAATTCAATCTTCAATATTTAAATTTTCCTTTTATACATTCTTTAATGTCTTTCAATAACTATTTATATTATTTAAATAAACTAAGTTCTCAAAATAGTAAATTGAACTTCCAATACGTAAAGAACATATATAACCTTTTATATAGCATTTAAATCATAAAATCTTCTCTGCATTACTAAGTGTAAATTATTGACACCGGGCGGGATAGCGATTATCCTGTGGGCAGGTAAACAAATGAATTCACAAATAAAGGAACAAGAGATTCACCAGAAAACACAGAGAAACTCTCTCTAATGTGTAATTTTATATTTATCAAAATCAAATTCTATCTAATTCAACCCACAAGTCGAGTTTATATATAGCTAACACAATTTTCTCTCCAAGTCGGTCTACAATCTTCCTAGTTGTGGAAATAAAAAATAAAAATAAAATCCTCCTAGGGATGTGAAAAAGATTCTAACAAACTTTCTAGAGATACGGAAAGATATCCTAACAAAAATAACAACTTATTATAAAAGATTTATCGCCTAATAAAATACTATTACTATAAAGAACTAAATAATAATAATAATAATAATAATAATAATAACACCACTACAAAGTACCTAATAGACAACACTTAATAGACAACGTTTTTTATAAAAAACGTTGTGGTTTTTTTTTTACAACGTTTTAAAAAAAACGTTGTAGATATATATACAAAAACGTTATTTATTTAAAGGGAATTTTTTTTATTTTAATTAGATAACGTTTTTTGTACAAAACGTTATCTATGAAGAAAAACACGGAGCATGATCAATTGAACATAAAATTAAAACATTACGTCTTTTTCTCTCTCCAAGGGCTCGGTGCAGAGGTCAGTGCAGAGAGAGCTTCGATCGGTTTCTTCGAAGTTGCAGATCGAGATTGGATCGGTTTTCTTCGTTCTTTCTCTCTTCATTTCTTCTCTCTTCGTTCCTTCTGGATGCTCTCCCGGATGGACTTCATTCTCTCCTTACTTCATCTGGAGAATCAATGCTTTGTTAACATTTACAGTGACGATTCTGGCCTTTATGTGCACCATCGCTTCTTTCTCCGATAATCTTAATTCTCCCACTCCAACCGCCCAAATCCAGATACATCATCATCGATCTCAGTCAAAGCCCTACTTGATTTTTCAATTTATGTAATTTGATGGGTTTAATTGATTTTATTTTACGGGTTTAGGTTTTGAATATCAATCGCTTTCAGAGGAAACCAGATGGAGATGATGAGGTAAAGTTCTTCAGTTCTTTATGCTTTTAGCTTTTATGTAGTCAGAATTAAGCTTCTCTTTGGGCTGAGATTTGTCTATTTTATTGTATTTTATTCCCGATTAGAGGTTAATCCTTTGTTCAGGAATTAGGGCATTCTGGTGAGTGCCTGATGTATGAGAGCTTTTTGAAATTTTGGGATGAAGGTTCCCACAACGGGTTTTGTGGTGAGTTGATGTCAATGAAAGCTTTTTGTATTTTTATTTTTATTTTGATACTCCTGCAAATTGCTTACCTTTCTTCTGCAGGCATCTAACCGTAACCAGTATGAAGTTCTAAGTGCATCTGCTCAGCTGAATGATGTAAGTTCATGTCTCCTTGCACTCCTCCAACTTCTTCTTTCCCAATCTTTCTGTTTAGATTGTGTAAACAAAATCTAAGGAATCCTGATTTAGTTTAATCTCTATCCATAGCCTAGAAACTCAGAACTTTTATCAATTATCATTGTTGAGTTAATGTAAAAAATTGATATTGGGTTTCAAGGAATCCTGATTAAAACTATTTTGATACTTTAATCTTTGTAAGCATGGAGTATTATAAAATTTTCAAGTGGACTATAATGGGTGATTGTATAATATTTGGTCTGACCTGGTTAATTTTGTTGCAGTTGTCTAAGTGCTGTGATTTCAATGTATTTTTTATTTTATTTTATGTTAAAGTGGTGAATCAGATGAGCATTGAATTCTTGTTGAAGTAGCATGAATAACAAAACCACAGCATGCCCTGTGCCTAATTCAACCCTTTAGTTACTAAATGTGATTCTCTACTAGTCACAAGATCAGCCTTCTGTAGAAACTAATTCTAATTTTTGAGTGTAAGTTCTGTCCCGTTTAAAGAAAAGCCAGATTTCTGTACTACAGTAAGTGCTGCAGCGGATTCAATGTACTACTGTAGGTGAAGTTGGCATGGCCTTTTTAAAGCAGCAGGTGAAGTTCTTTATTTTTTTTCTTTAGTTCATTGCAAAAAATAATAACTTGCTTGGATTAGAGAGAACAGAAAGAATGTTAAAAAGAAAGGTTTCCATCAATCTGCATCCACTTTGGCATGTCTCAAGAAGAAAGGTTCGTTTCGATTGAATTCTACACACTGCATTTATATAATTTGATTGATTTAGAGCATGAGGGGTTTTAAAATTCTTGGCCTAATTATGTTTGATTAAATTCTAGTGTATGGAATGGGACTTATAAAATATGGAGCTTTGGACTGTTAATTTCCTTTGATTTGTCAATAAAAGAAGGGAATTTTAATGAAAATCTAGTTGTGGGTGGGTATAGAGCTGAAGATGGATATGATTACTTATTCAAGTTGGTTCTAATTGGTGATTCTGGTGTTGGTAAATCAAATCTCCTATCTAGGTTTAATGGTAATTATATAATCGTGGTTGATCGTAAGGGATATCCGAGGGTACTTGTGTTGAATGGTTCGAATTTGCAGTTCAGGTTTGGACCATGGGACGGTGTTCAATTTTCTGGTTTGTATGTTCCTGCTCCAGACCCAAGTTTTGCAGCCACTGCTATTCTAGATAACAAATGCCATTACACGAGTATCTGATGACTACTACCCACAAAACCCAAAAACTCAGACACTGCACATTGCTGCTGTGGCTTATAACAGCATACTATTTGGTGAAGTAGTTGTCCCGGAATGGGATATGTTCTATGTATGAGGTGGTGTTTAATGTGTATGCATACTTAGTTTTAGCAATTCTGGCTTTTAACTTGATCTTTCAACAACTTTCAGAGCAAACATAATGCAACTGAGTTTCATGCAGTTGCTCGAGCAGTAGGAGGTTGTGGAATCTATGTTAGGTACGTTTATTTTACTTGCAGAGACAAAAAAGATGCTGATAAAAATCTAACAAACAAAGTTACATTTATATTATTACAAGTCACTTAACTGATTTAATTTTTCCCAATGAATAAGATTTTCATTTTACTATGACTGATGACAGTGATAAACCAGGACAACACGACTTTACAATACTCCGTAGGCTTGTGCTTCCTTAAGGAGCAGTGCTGAGAGCAAGATACCCCGGAAGGCCATCAGGAGACTGCTTATTTAGTGATCCAGTTAGGAATGGAAAGAGGTACACCTTTGGATATAATATTTTGTTATATATTCTTGCTTCTTTGTTTTAATCAGCTGTACGTTGTGTGTTCAAACCATGCAAGCCTTCTGAAGATTTGGACCGTATTCATGTTGTTCAGGAAAAGACTATCAATAAACAAATTCATATAAACTGGCCTTGTCTGGACCTAGGTTATTGAAGCTGGAGCAAATGCTTTGGTTGCTGGTTCTGTTGTATTTGGAGCTAAAGATTATGTCGAAGGCAAGGACACAGAAATTTATAACAAGTTTTGCAAGAAAGTTTTGTATTGTTGCTCATAATTAACTGTACTTGAACCTTTTGTTGTGCATTGAATGACCTTTTTACAGCAATAAAAGGTATTAAAACCAGCACTAGGTCTGTAGCAGTTGCTGTATGAAGTTTGAACTCCATCATATCTGATTGAAGTCAATATGTGGTTCCAGCACTCTTCAGGATGCACCCATTTAATTTTGCTTCAGGATGCAGTCATGATCTATTGATTAAATGCATTTCAAGCACGATTTATTGAATTTATGCATTTCAAGCATCTTATTGGATATGTACTTCTGTTTGATAATGCATTTCTTGTAAAAAAAAATGCAGTCTTTGGTTAGCTCGCTTGAAGTGAAAATTGGTGAAGCAGAGAAAAAATATGAAGAGACAAACAAACTTAGTGAGGAGAGGTTGAAGCAAGCGTTGGAGGCAGAGTCCAAGCTAGTTCAGTTAAAGATGGCTATGCACAGGTTATTCAGAAAAGGAGTCAGATTCGTCTTTAACTTTCAGTAGATTATTGGTATTTATTAATGTTTTCTCATATGCAGGCTTGAAGAGAGTCTCTGACATGAAATCTGGGAACCAAATCCCGCAGCACGCATTGGTAAATTCACCTTTTAAAAGAGGGTTAGAATATCCACCAACCCCGACAACCAAGGTGAATATCTGTTGCAAAACAATAGTGTTCTTCCTTTTTATCCCTCATACATTGTAAGAAGCTGAAAACTCTTACAATAAGTGATTGTTATTTTCTAAGTGACAAGGGTTTGGAAGAAGTTGCAGTTGGTTGCACGGAACTTACACATCTTGAAGTTAACGGCTGTCACAATATTGGAATGGTAGCATGCTTAATGGTAGCATGCTTAATAACAAGCTGTATATTGTGAGCCTATCAAATACTATATACGAACTGTGATATCTTCTAATACCCATACTTGATTTCTTGTATGTTTTGCAGAACCTTTGTGAAGATGAGCACGTGCCATATGTTCCGCCAAGGCGTGTATGTAAGTCGTTTTATTTTAAAGGGAATGGAAATCTAATGCTGGTTTTAGCCGACTTTTTTGCTTGTTTATCGGTATAGAATTATAAATAGGTAATTTAGACATTGTTTCCAAGTTTGAGGTAATTATTTATATAATGACGCAATTTCTTTTTTCCATTTATTTTTTTATTTCGACTAGACTAATATAAATGTTTGGTTTGTAGAATTTGACCAATCCACACATGTCATCTAATTCATATTCCCTTGCTGGTGTCTTAAAAAGAAATGCCTCAAAGCCTGTGTTGCCTGCTGAAACTTCTAACCAGGGTCAGGGTGAAAATATTGGTACTTCAAGTGGCTGAATGTCTTCCTTTCGCCGCATTTCTTCTGCAAAGTGATCTACATGGTAATTTTATCCACTTGATGCATATTTTTCCATCTCCCATGTTATTTCTAATACTAATTTTGTTTCATTTTTATCATCTTATGGGGTTTCTGGCCTTGTTGCTTCACTTCTTTTTGTTTTCAGAAAAGACTGTGTTCAAAAATGTCGGTGAAACATGCCCGTGAATTAAAAGTTCTTGTCCTTATTGTAGTGTGCAGCTTGAATTTTTGATATCGTAGTTTGTGGCTCGAATGGCAAGGTTTTCAAGGGGTTCAGCTATCAATGTTTGCTGGACATGATTAGTGGTGCATCATCACTGAGGAAGGACAGACAGAGACTGCCTGCCATGAACGGGAATCGCATATTTTCTCAGCAAGGACTGAGGCAACAACAGCAACAATTGTTTCAGTCTATGCCACCAGTGCAGCGAGCCCATTTTTAGCAGCAAGAACAGCTGCACTTGAGACAACGACTTCAACAAGAAGGTGTGCAGTCTGCATGTGGGGTGAAGCGTCCCAATGGTAGTTGTTGATTATTGTGGAAAGCTTTTACGTGTCTTGTTACAGTCATATAGTTTGGTTTATTTTGTCGTTTATTTTGTGGATTGAAAAGTGAATTTGAGATGCATATATAAATAGTTTGGTATATATTTTGTGGATGTAGTAATTTGAAACTGTAAACGAATGGTATTATTGGGATGTATTTTGAATGGTTGATACATTTTGGCTATATATATGTCATTTAGCATATTGCAGGTGCATTGATAATATAGGTGAATGACATCTTTTTTTTTTATTCTACAACATTTAAAAAACGTTGTCTTATATACTAAACAACATTTTTAACCAAAAAACGTAGTGGAATCATATCTTCTACAACGTTTTTAATCATATGCTAATTTTTTGAAAACAAATCTACAACGTTTTTTCCTAAAAAAACGTTGTGTATTGTGCTTAACTACAACGTTTTAAAAACGTTGTGTAAAGGTGTCAAATAGACATGCAACACCCTTAACCACTACGTTTTTCTGATAGAAACCACAACGTTTTTTCTACGTTGTCTATTTACTGTTTTGTAGTAGTGTAATAATAATAATAATAATAATAATAATAATAATAAAGTCCCTTGACTTTTGAAGTTATGACGCCTCTTCGGAAGAAGTTCGTCACACCTGAAATTATGATGCTATCCGAACGAAGTCATGAATTCATCCAAAACTGAACTCTGACCCCGAAGACACGAACCGAGCGCTTAACCCCGAAGTTAACCGATATCGTTACGCTGATCCCTTAGCTTTTGGTCCTTAAACATCATCATCGTACTATCCGACCATTCAGGATCTTTGGCCAAAAATCCTCCTACATCAGTCTCTCCGTGTTGGAAAGAACTCTTCCTCGAGTTTGACACAGATAAAATGGAAACTGTACGAGAAGATACTTCGGCAACTGAAATATTTTCCTTTTGATTCGATCTTGGGACAAGATATATCTGCTGTTAAATGTCCCTCATCGTCGATAGTACTGATGGAAGCTCTTCGGGCAATTCATGTACATCGACTGACACTTTAGTGCTTTCAGCTGTCAAACCGCTCCCACAAGGAAGTAGGATATACACCACACCTTCACAATCGGCCTCCGTTAGGAATCTATAGTCATGGATTACAGGTTCAGACTCTTGACTGCTCGAGCCGAATTGGCCTCTTCTCGCCTAGGCGTGGACCTGGCAAACGGCCGGGCCGGGCCAAAATGGCCCAGGTTTTGGTGGGCTGGAAATGTGAGGCCCGTGGCCCGGGTTGGGCCGGCCCGGCTCGCGGGCTTCTCCCTTTAATATTTTTTTTTGCAAACTCTTTGCTACACCAAAAATAGTAATAATAATAAATATTAAAAATAATAAAATAATTAATAATAAGAAATAATACAAACAAACAAGATTAATTAATTACCTACATTAACTACATATCTCAATCAATTAAAATTTTAATAGTATTATAAATTAGTATTATTAATTAATTACATACATTAACTACATATCTTAATTATAGTTTTCAATTATAGTTAAAATATATTGAAGATTGCATTAAAAAAATAGTAGTTGTAGCTCAGTTGGTTTGAACTCTTATTTATTTACTTATAAGTCTTGTGTTCAAGCCTCACAACCCACAAATAGCAACATTTTAATTAAAAAAAAATAAGTTGCGGGCCACGGGCCGGGCCAAAAAGGCCCGCACTTTCATGGGCTAAACAACTGCAGCCCAAAGCCCGGCCCGTGGCGGGCGGGCCTGTGCCTCTTTTGCCAGGTCTACCGAGGCACTAATACAACCTTATTTCTTTTAAAACGAAGGGAATACGTATTCTTCCGACTATCATGAATGACTCTTCGATCATATTGCCAATGTCTGCCTAATAATATATGTCAAGCATCCATTTTCACTATATCGCACCACGCTCTATCAAAATATGTATTGTCGACGGAAAAAGACAACACTTTTTATTCACTCTTACTTCATTTTCTTTTTTTAACCACGACAACTTATATGGTTTAGGATGCCGATCCATTTTCAACTGCAGTTTCTTGACAGCCTCTTCGAACATTATGTTCTCACAATTGCCACCGTCAATGATTAACTGTATCAGTTTCTATTTACTAGTGCTCATGTCCTTTTATTATTTGGGTCCCCAAACCCTTTTGGGGCCTGGTCCTGCATGTATACAGAATTTTTTTTACCCCGTGGCTTTTTCTCTCATTCTTTCAAACAAGTTTCACAACTCTTTCTACTCATCTGTATATCCTACTTATATTACCCTCTTCGGAGATTTTAAAGTAAGTTTTAATTTAAGCCTATCTAAGTTTGATATTTTAGTTTCACGCCCAACTAAAAGCTTGTGTAATGTAGATATAATACCCTTTAAATAATTACTTCCTCCGCTTCCAAAATAAATTATTTATTTCAACAGTTAACCAATCACATAATTAATTATATGTCCACCTAAAATCTAATTACATGCATATATTAACTCATATAAATTTCAACTCAGATTGAGAAAATATATATAATCTCTCTTAATTTTTTCACTACTTTAATTCATGTGAAAACTATGCTTTTGAGGATGGACAGAGCTAGCAATATTATATTTCAGTTTAGTCCTAACTAAAAAATATAACCCTAACTTTAACTTCTTCCCGGTTGTGAGAGGGACTTGTAGAATAGTTGTAGGTAGGGGCTATCGGAATATCTATCTAATAAAATATAAATGATTTTGAATTTCCCTCTCATTTAATAAATCATCTGGGCCGTCTAAAGTTTGAGATAAATCCCAACGTTCATACATCTATCTATCTAATAATCTAATAATAATTTAATAAAATACAAATGACTTTAAATTTTTCGCTCACTTAATAAATTATTTTGATCGTTCAAAATTTGAGATAAATCATATTGTCCATACAGTGCCGGAGGCACGGGACCCAGTTAGTATATATATATAGCAGCAATTTCAAAAGGGGGGTTCCACAATTGGGACGTCTGCATGTCTGTCTTCTCACAGTCTTATTCACCAAGGAATTCACTATGTTCTCACAATTGCCACCGTCAATGATTAATACTCTGAATATATAATTGTAAAGATTCCTTCGCACCTGAATGCCATCAATTTCAGTAATGAGTGTGCCAAGATAATAATTAAGGTGATAAAGCATATAGTCTTACCATATCTTCCAATATAAGTACTCCTAGCATTTTACATGCACATACACATCTGTCTAAGAAATGATGTGTTATATAATATAGGATCACACACACGCACACAAACGATAGAGAATTAAGAACACAAGAGATTTACGTGGTTTCCCAATCTGGGTACTCCACAGGCGGCTTGCTGTTTATTGATGATTCATTGGTTACTTAGGGTTTTACAATATAGATAGTATTTATAACTACTAATCCTATTCCAACCCTACTTCACATTATGTCTCAATTACCCATAATATCCCTCTAATAAACAACATGTACCGTACCGCAACCCCTGCGACCTCCGGGTCAATCCTGATGAGCTAGTGCGTCGCTTCGCTCCGCTAGGGTCCGCACTAAATGTCATTGGTGTTTACTTTCGAGACAAAAAAAATTAGCTGATTTTTCATCAATGCACGGTGTGCTGCTAAAAGTAGAGGGAGAAAAGTGATCACAAGGAAAGAGAGATGATAGGCTCTAATAACCATAAATGCTTATACAAGTAAAGAGACACGGAGAAACTTGTCCACTTTTGTGATAGGAATATCAAGTTTTGGAAATTAAAAGTATCTCAATTAATTACACATTATCAATACATTAATTAATGTTTAGCAGGTTATTAACAATTACTTATTCAGTTAATATAGGACATTTTAGAGTTATGCACAAGAATTAAAATAATGATTAAAAAGTATTAAATATATTACTCAATTGCCTATAACATCCTTAAATCATCATTTTATCATCGTTATCTCATACTCTTTCACACATTTTCCCCATAATTTTCTCCTAAAAAAAGTCATTAATAAGTCTCATTCACTCATTAATCTCTCTCTATCCATCCCCATAAAATAATGTATCCAATTCTCTCTCCCTCCAAAAAGTGGAAGAGTTCTGTTAGACCCAATAAATTGATTTAGATGAATTCTGGCAATTTGAGGAGCCAGAAAACCTCTACAAATACACACAGCCAATTGAGATTCAAATGATGAGATTTATTCATAATACTCGGGCCTTTAATAGGCTTTATAGACTTGCAAGGAAATAGGAAATAATTGACCCACTACTTACAAATAACAACAAACTTACCCACTACTTCCAAATAACAACTCATGGCGGATCCATTAAGGGCCGCAGCTGTCCCTGATGATTTTATTATATAGGTATAGAAGTAGGGGCAAATATGTAAATGAATAAATTTAAATTAACAGATTAATGGAAGAGTTAAAATTGAAGGGGGCAAAAAAAATTCATTCATATTCTAAATACAAGTACAGACAAACGTAAATTCATTCTACTTCTAGGGGCAAATATGTAAATTAATAAATTTAAGTTGACAGATTAATGGAAGAGTTAAACGTGGAGGGGGCAAAAAAATATTCATTCTACTTCTATCTTATAAATTATATCTAAATATTTTTTATTTAAAATTTCTTTTTTAGTTTATATTATGAATATTTATTAGAATTTGTAAATATCATTATGATTAATTCAAGTTTTCTTTATTTAATTTCAACAAAAAAATTAGTTAAAAACCTCCCCTGCTAGAAAAAAAATCTAGATCCGCCTCTGAACTCACATACTAAATCATGGCCATTACTGGAACAGACTGCAACAACACCTTGACTTAGTTTAGACCCAGCTGATTTAAAAAACATACATAACCGAAATTCCCTAGCTTAATTAGCCCCAAACATACCTTGGAGAAAGCTTCAAGTTTTTTCTGGTTGCAACTGTCATCTGTCTATAGGGTCTTAACCTCAAATAGACCGAATCCCCCACGTTGTATTCCCTCTCTGACTCTCTGTTCTCTTTTTATCTGCGTATAACATCATTAATTCTCTTTTGAGCTTCTTGCAAGTTTTCCCATGCCAAAGTAAGGATGAAATCTCGGCTTCTCATTTCGTCTTCAACTGCTTGGACAGCCGTGGTCCCACGCTCATATGGGAGGAGACGTGGTGGCTCTTGTCCTTGTACTATCTCAAAAGGGGTAAACCTTTGTGGAGGAATGCTCTGAGGTATTATATGTTCACTCGGCTAAAGCTAGACAGCTGGCCCAATCTTTGGGTCTTTCACTGGTAAAGCACCTGAGGTACCCTTCTAACCATTTGTTCATTATCTCTGTCTGCCCGTCTATTTGAGGGTGATATGATGAACTCATTAGCAGCTTGATTTCACTTAAATAGAAAATATCCTTCCAAAAGTTGCTTGTGAATATTGCATCTCGATCACTGACTATGCTCTGTGGTATGACCTGTAATTTGAATATGTTTTCCATGAATGCCTTTGCTACCATTGCTGCTGTATATGGATATGCCATTGGTATGAAATGACTATACTTGTTGAACCTGTCTACAATCACCATGATTACACTGTATCCCTCGAACATAAGCAATGTGACGTCCCCAAATCCAGGTACTAATCACCACGAACCTGGTACATCGATTCTATAACTATTGCGGAAGATATAAATATAATTTGTTTATACAATAACCTTTATAACATAATCCCCAAGGTCGATAACCTTAACTTAATACACACATTCATATACTACAGGACATACAATATTATTTACCTTTGTTGGTAGACCTGGCAAACGGGCCCAAAGCCCGCGGGCCGGGCCGGCCCGCCCGCCAAAACGCGGGCTTTGGGCCGTCATTTTTAAGCCCGTGAAAATCCGGGCAGTTTTGGCCTGGCCCGTGGAGGCCCGGCCTGCGAGCGCCCGGCCCGCCCGCCTATTATTAATTTTTTTTTTTTAAAATAAAGTGTTAGGTTGTGAGGTTTGAACACAAGACATGTAAGTAAATAAATAAGAGTTCAAACCAACTGAGCTACAACAACTATTTGTTTTTGATGTAATCTTCAATATATTTTAATAACCCAAGCAAGCAATGGCAACGTGGAAATGATGTTGAATCCAGCTCCCATCCCATCTAGCTACTTGTATGTGCCTTACAGCAGCTACCTACTATTCTTCTATCCAAAGAGACCAAATTAAATGATATTTAAATTAGTTTTACCAAATTAAATTAAATGATATTAGTTTAATTAATCGTGTTTGTTTGTATTATTGTTTATTATTAATTATTTTATTATTTTAAATATTTTTTATTATTATTATTTTTGATGTAACAAAGAGTTTGCAAAAAAAAAAAAAAAAATAATGGCCGAAGCCCGCGGGCCGGGCCGGCCCGCCCGCCACGGGCCACGGGCTGACCATTTTCAGCCCACCAAAATCCGGGCCTTTTTGGCCCGGCCCGCCCGTTTGCCAGGTGTATTTGTTGGTGTGATGCTCCAAAATTCATAGTTTTGTCAAAGTCCCACATTGGCTATTTTTGGAACTCTCATGGTACATATTAGCACTTGTTGTTATGGGCTTAATAACTTGGTTGTGTAAAAGGGATGAGCTCATGCACACGAGGATGGCTAAGGAATTGGACGAGGCCAAACTTGGTTTTCGGACTTTCGATTAGAAAACCTTAGTGCGCGCCCGCGCAGTGGGGGGCGGGGGTTGCCGATCTGAGCAAACATGCATTGCGGAGTGCACCCAGGTAGCTTATTGTTTTGCTTAAATCCCTAATCATTTTATACCAAGCCTAACGTTCATTAGCATAAATGTCCAACGTTCATGTTCTTTATGGTCCAACGTTTATTTCTCAAACGGCCTCTTTACCGTTTTTCTTTCTCAACGTTCTTGTACCAGCGTTTTTCTTCTCCTTATAAATATCAGTTGTTGTTCTTCACAATTAGATACACAGTAATACAAAAGTATACAGTTTCTTCTTCTTTTCTTTACATAATCTGTTATTATACTCTGAATTGGGGCAATCCACAAAAGACAAGTCCACAGCCTTCTACTGCGAGTACACGTAATTGAGGCTTCGTCGTTGAATCCTGGAGGGTGAACGCCATTGGAGCTCATCTATACCGAAGGTTATAACCAGTGAGGGCGAAATCACTTTTTAGGACAGTAGTTTTGCTACGCCTCGGCTTTCTTCGGTTTCCAGCTAAGTTATTCCAATTCTATTTGGCATTTAGTCTTGTTAATTTCTACTAATATTCCAACAACCTTCAATACTATTATAATTTTAATTGTACAATAATTCATTCCTGGAACTTGTCTTTGCCTTTGCATGTATCTGAAGTTTTCATCTTAATCTGAAATGTTTATCATGATATAGTAAGGGTGAGCAACAAGTTTGCCCATCAAGTTTAAGTTCAAAGAAAGATATATCATGATTGAAAATAATAAAATTAAAGCTGACAAACTTTCAACAATATAATAATTGTGAAAGAAAATGAATCGATTTCCATAACCAAATGACCGAGACAATAATGATGAATGACCAACAATAAACATGAACAAATTTAACTGAACCAAATGATAATGAAGGTGATCAGCCTTTCATACCTAATGAACATATACAACATGCACAACGTGCGAATCAATAATTCATAGACGTGGCATAATCAACAATGATTATCCACGAGCATGCATTGAAATAACAACTCAAGTTTGAGTTTTAAAAGTATAGTTCGAGAAACTTGCACAATAAAAGTATAGGAACTTGCCTGTACCGTTGACTACTGCTACACAAAGCTAATTTAGCTTCAGTTGAAAGACCTATTATTGATAATATCGATCTCTCAATTAGAATAATATCATCACATATACTACTGTTAATTACAGTCATTATACAACTTAAACACTTGTCACATAATCAATATTAGATTACTCCTTAAAATATCATTATTATTATCGTCCTTTGATAATTCTTTAATCACTATATATATCATATACATTTTTATTTAACACTTTAATCTTATATATTATAAGTTCTTCTTTAAAATCTAATAAGTCAAATACTAATTCAACAACCTGGATTATCCAAACATACCAATCCAGCAACCCCAGATTATAATCCTGTAAACCAGATTGCAATCCAGCAACCTGAATTCCAAATCCAACAAATTGGATTCCAAATCTAGCAACTAGATGGTCAATCTAACAAACCAAATTGCAATCCAGCAAACTGGATTCCAATTCTAGAAACCAGATTGCAATCCAGCAAGCTGAATTCAACATATTTTCAATTCAATAAACTTATTTCCAATCTAGTAAACTGGATTCAACAGATTTTCAATACAGCATGATGGATTCAATAATTCTTCAATCCAGCAAGCTGGATTCATTATCGCTTTTCACGAAAATACCAAACCAATTTATTATTTTTCTATCTGTTGTCCAAACATATATACATATATTTCATACACAAAAAGAATTTTTTCATAATTCTTCAACTCCCTTTAGTATTTTTCAAAAATTATTTTTAGTTCGTAGCTTAAGAAATTAACCCTATCATGATCAACTCCAGAAATTCCCATCTCTTGACATAATCTTATGTGTTAACGTGAACCTCCAGTTTAAATTTCGTGGCCATCGGATTTATAGAACTCCGGTTATAGCCGTTTTTGTTAGAAAATTCTAAAATTTAAATGACCATAACTTGGTCAATTTAAGTCGGAATGAGCTCATTTTTGGACAGCGGATACTTTATATCATATATTTACACAACGTTTTTAAAACGTTGTCTATTGACACATTACACATCATTTTTTTCCTAAAAACGTTGTCCTTTTGTTTTTTATAAGGTGTTGGATGCGAAAAACATTGTAAAAAGTATGATTCCACAACGTTTTTTTTACTAAAAAACGTTGTAATAGATGCATATATATAATGTTTTTGGATCTCTACTTTAGCAAGTAACAAAGTTTATTTTATAAAAAATGTCGTCTATATACACCAAAAATGGCCTCTAGTGAAGGACAAATTCTTCACTAGAGGCCCTATATCACTCACAAGTGATTTATTGCGAAGAAATATTTTCTTCACACGAGTCCTCGCATTAGACCTCCTCGCAATTGAGTATCCTTCGCTAAGTAGTAACTAAATATTTTTTGTGAAAGATATATTGTGAATAACTTTTTTATTCACAAATTGTATTTAGTAATGAAATATTGTTATTTAGTGAAAGATTGGTTTCCTTCAAAAATACTATTTTAAGAAGGACTATTTGAAATTAGTGAATAACTTGATTCCCTCAAAAATAATATATATATTGTGAGGAACAAATTTATTAAACGAGAGAATATTTTCCTTAACTAATTATAAATTGAGAATTTTTCTTCAAATTAGTGAGAGAAAAATTCCTTCACAACTTATAAATTTGTAAATAAAAAATTAATTGCTAAATAATCAAAATTCATTAAAAATTATAATTGATTTTTAAATCATTGATTTCATATCTATTATTATTATTAATCTCTATAAGAAATATTAAATTTATTTTTTAAGTAAATATAAATATTGTCATATTTTTTTCAAACTAATTGATAAGTTAATGCAAAAAGAGCTAATTATAAAATCAAAACTTCTCATATAAATAGATCATAATACTCGAGTCACAATAACTACAAAATTTGTTATTGTATAGTACCTACAAAATTTATTAACTAACATAAAGAAACAGAAAGAATAACAATGAACTAGAAGGAATAATGTGTGACATGTTAGATCCATTTCACCATCATACTACATATTTCCTCCGCCTTGAAATTTATAACGTACTTTCCCAATCCCAGTGAATGCAACAAGCCCTCAATAGTATGTTGTTCGTCAATCTATGTAGTAATGTAACCAACAAGAAAAGAAACACATTAAGAACATGCATACATTTAATTAACAAGAACTTCAATAATGATAAGCAACATGACCAAGAGGAAAAAGAATAAGTAATCAAGGGAAGTAGCTTTGTACTGTATATGAACTATTGTGTACAATGACACCATGTGGAGGAGGTGTGGCTAGCATAGGAGCCACGTGCTTTGCAGGTCCAGCAGCTACAACCTGTTTTTCCATATAAGATGTTGTCCCCATGGGCCTAAAGAACTCAAGACCATCTTTGCTAAAATATGCAGCTGATCTAACATCATCATATGCCCTGATTATTGGCCTTCTCCGTGAATGTTCCTCATTCCTTGGCAGTGAGGCACCTCTAGAAGTACCAAAAACTCCATCTGATGATCTTTTCCTTAAACGATCCAATGTCCAGGGTGAATAAGAATTTCAATAACACAACATAACAATAATACTTGTTAGCTAGTTACCATCTATGCCATCAGCAGAACTTGTGCTCAATCTATTATTGTCGCCCCGATGGCTGCCAAAATGTGTACCAGAGTAAAGATAACTGCTAAAATATGGCATAAGATGCCAAAAAATATTCAAGTTCAGCTAAATATTCTCGAAATTGAAAGGAATCAATGAGATTGGACCCCAATAATCTCAAGAAAGTTTATTATCCTAAAAGACCACACCCCTTCTGATTTCCACCATCTGCCTCAGATATCAGCATCAGATTGCACAAGATCTAACTAGCCAGAAAATTATTCTAATAGTTCAGGTAGGAACATAAACAGATCCGATTTATGTTCTTGTGCATGAGGTTGTCATGTATCATCATGATGTCCCCAAGTGTTCCTTCATCTTGTCGCTAGAATGTAAGTGAATGCAATCCTGGACTGACTCGACACACCTATATGCATGCAGGGACTTCTAAAAGAAAGGTATATAAACCAAGCGTCAGCAATCTCAAATAGAAATGGCACGCCTAATGGCCAAGTGGGCCCACTCAGCAGATTTTTTAATCAAATGATCCTCGGAGGACAAACAATCATTCAAAAAGTCTTTGCTTGACAGAGATTGCTGAATTAAAGAACCTGCATCACTTCCCAGAGTGTCAGCTAGATCTCCAAGGACTCCAATGGCAGTTTTCATCACTACATCATTCTTGAGAGTTGATAGATAAAAAAAGTTAGAGACTACATATCAGAGCATCACAAATAAAGTATCTAAAATACTAGAAATAATGAGAACTCACATGTCTTTCTCCATGTAGATGTTATCCAAGAACTGGAGAATATGCAGCGCATACGGAATCAACAACTGGGTTTTAGGAGAGTTCTTAAAGCCTTGAAATATCCCAGAATAAGCCTCCAATATCCAATTTCTCAGAAGATTTGGGTACTCTATCATTTCGTCATCAGCACCTGATGTGTGAGCGGACAGTTCTGCTGCACTCTGGAGCATTGGAATTGCATACATCAAATATTTGCTCAAAATTCTCCCCTATTGCCAATGCTATGTCACCAAAACATGAAAAAATTAGAGGCTTCACAGATCTATGCAACTGGTTGCTAAACAAGTCCTTAAGGAGCTGGGTCATAATCCCATCACAGTAAGGTATAATCTTGTTCTCCAATGCCCTGCAGATGTCCCCTACCACACCAACTGTGACAGCACAGACTTGGTACTCCTCATAATTCTGAAGGCCGATTTACATATATTTATAAAATTCTGGCATGTATTTCGCAATATCTGGACCTTGCTCATAGGCAAGAGCTCCAATGGCAAGCATTGCTTCCTCATGCACAGTTGCACTTCTACAAGCAAAAACCTTGAGGAAAAGATTCATAATCTGATCTGCATACTGCATGAAGGCATACTTTGTTGGTTCTGATGCTCCTAGCTTCTGAATAAATGACCTGTAAGCACCCACAGAGAAGCCCTTGCAGCTCATTCTGCTTCTCTCTCTCTCATTAGACACAAGCTTCTGTGTCTATGCCTCAAGAGTATTGTGAAGTTCCATTATAATGACAGGAACTAGTTGCATCGCCATAGGAGCTGTTTCCTCTGTCAAACACCTAACAACTTCATTCAACGTCTCATATGTAGCAGTCCTTAACCTAGACTCCCCAGCATCTTCTCTATGAGAGATGGTGAGAAGGGACTGAACAATTTCCTGAAAGTATGGAGTTAAAATAGAAGACGAACCCACATCCTCATAACCTTGGGCAAGAAAATAGAGAGCACCACAGGCTTTCTCTACAAATTGAATAGTGAATCAAGAACAAATTGAATAGTAGCAAAATGTGATAATCCAACAAAAACCCCATTGAAGAACAACATTGGTAATCGAAATTAAGGGTTTTAAACAAAAGAAATAGTTAGGCATTACAATAGTGAATCAAGAAATTAGAAGAATTAATACACAGACAGATCTTGAAAGGTAAGGAAATGGGTTTTTAGGAACTCCACAGTTTCTGGCAATTGAATAATACCCAAATAACAAGTCAAGACAAATATACAAAAACCCCCCATTGAAGAACAACATTGGTACTTGAAATTAAGGGTTTTAAGCAGAAGAAACAACATTACTGTAAGAACACATTTCAAGAAAGGCTAAGCAAACTGAATAGTGTTAGTAAACCAAGAATTTAGAGAAATTAACATAAAGATCTTGAAGGGTAAGAAAAAGGGGATTTAGAAAACCTGTATAAAGCAGTCATGAAACATAAGATGCAATAACTGAGCAGGAGCTTGCGTCTCTTCTACCATAACACGATTGACGGATGCCCACACTATCATAGCCATAAACACTCAAATTTCACATCATCTTGTAAGGAAGAAGCTCCTTAACAGTTTAATTCCCAAACTCAGTAATCAGAAATGAAAGGAAGTTCAGACAGAAATGGGAAGAAGAAGAAGATAGATAGGGAGAATTAGGAGAGAAATAGATAAGGAATAGAGTTAATTGTGAGAAGAAGAAGAAGATAGATAGGGAGAATTAGGAGAGAAATAGATAAGGAACAGAGTTAATTGGGGAAGAAGAAAGTATATTCATTTCATTCATAACTCTTTACATCACAAATCTCAGCTAAATAGTCTTAGGTTGTGTTTGATAAATTTGGGAATTAAGATCTGAATGATTATGATGTCTTAATAAATTAGATCATCTGAATGGTTATGAGGTCTGAATCTAAAAAACTGTTTGATAACTAAAAAGTAAGTTGTCTCTTAATGACACTATTTTACCATTTTAAAGGATAAAATTTTATTTAATAATTTTAAATATTCAATTTAATAAAAATGAGTGCATAATATTGTTTAATATATTTATATAAAAAAAATTAGCAAAAAAAATTCATTAAGAGGTACCTCTTAATTATTAAGATTTTATTTTCTGTCTTACCGATTAAGAGGCATTCAGATGTAACAAAAAACAAAACAAACAGCATCATGCCTCTTAGCGAATAAGAGACAGTCCATTAAGAGACAATCAGATGTAAACAAACAACACCTTACCTCAGCTACGAATCCAACAGAAAATGAATAACAGATGTACATGTGAATGGCATAAGCTACATCATGCTGAAAACATGACCTTAAATCAGAAAATAAAGACATTTCCTACTCTACCCTTGCTTTATTCAGGCCAATTACTAAGACACCCAAAGCCAATTACTAAGACACCCAACAACTGATAGCTAATGCAGAATAAATGCAGCTCCCCTTTCTTACAATCCCTCTCCCTTCAGATAAACCTTGTCCTCAAGGTTTGAAATTAGGAAATTTCTTGACCAATTCATCCCAGTCTTCCTAAGAAGCTTCACTGGGTAAAGTGTTCGTCCATTGTACCAATACCTCCACCCCTGCTGCATTTTTTTTCTTCACCATTCTTCTGTCAAGAACAGCCACTGGTTCCACCAGAAATTGTCCAAGTGAGTCCAAAGGTGGTAAAGAAGGAGAAGTAGTACAGTGCTGGCCCACCTTCTTCTTAAGTAAAGAAACATGGAAAACTGGATGAACTTTGGCATAAGTTGGCAACTGCAATTGGTAAGCTACTGCTCCTACTTTGCTTTCCACCAGAAAAGGACCATAGTACTTGGGCAGTAATTTCCCTTGATTCAATCCCGATAAGGAAAGCTGCTTGTATGGTCTAACCTTAAGATAAACCATATCCCCAGGCACAAAGACTCTTTCTGTTCTGTGCTTATCTGCATAGTAGTTTATCCTTGCTTGGGCTTCAGTCAAATGCCGCTTCATCAGTCTCAGTAATTGGGCTCTATCTTGACAGAACTGCTTGGTAATATGGTCATAGACTTTCCCAAACTGATGGAAATTTAGGTGTGGGGGTTTATATCCATATAGCATCTCAAAGGGTGTGGCCTTCAATCCAGTGTGAAAATGGGTATTGTACCAAAGCTCAGCCAGAGGAAGCCAAGAGACCCAATTGTGTGGATTTTGTGCAACCATGCACCTGAGATAACATTCTAATACTTGATTCACCCTCGGACTGAGGGTGATATGATGTACTCATCTGTAACTTAGTCCCCACTATCCTGAAAAGTGACTGCCAAAACAAACTAACAAACACCCTATCTCTATCAGATACTATGGTAGCAGGTAAACCATGTAGTTTGTAAATGTGTGAGATAAAAACTTGGGCCAACTGAGAAGCAGAAAAAGGGTGTTTGAGTGCCATAAAATGCCCATATTTAGTTAATCTGTCCACCACTACCCATATCACCGTATTGCCTTCTGATTTGGGGAGTGCCTCAATGAAATCCATAGATATATCAGCCCATGGTGTCTCAGGTACGGGTAGGGGCTGCAACAGACCAGGGGAGGCTAATGTTTCATGTTTTTGTTGTTGACACACATCACACTCCCTAACAAATGTAGTAACATCCCGTCTTAGTGTTGGCCACCAAAGGAAGCTGTGAATCCTCTCAAAAGTCTCCCTTATTCCAGAGTGTCCTCCAATAGGAGAAGTGTGGAATTCTGTCAGAAATTTCCTTCTTAGATCAGCATCTGGACCCACTACTATTTTGCCTTGAAATTTAAGTCTGCCATGTTGGAAAGTATATCCTGGAAGAGCATCATCCTTGAGTTGTAATTGAAGGATGATCTCCCTTAAACCATCATCTTTTTCCCAAGTTTGAGCTATTTCAGCTATCCATGATGGAATTGCTGCAGTTAACATGTGGCAGCCTTCTGAGGATGTAGTAGAAACTCTTTGCAAACCAGCAGATTCTGGAATGATCCCTTCAGCAGATTCCATCTTTCTAAATAAACTATTTGTAACAACATTTTCCTTCCCCTTCTTGTAAGAAATTTCATAATCTAATCCCATAAGTTTTGTGATCCATTTCTACTGGTTAGTGGTTGTTATCCTTTGATCCAGAAGATACCTTAGGCTGTGATGATTTGTTTTGATGAGGACTTTATTTCCTAACAGGTAATGTCTCCATTTAATTTATTGGCTGCAAACTCCACTGCCATGAGTTCTTTTTCATAAATAGAATACCCTAGATGTTTAGAGGGAATGGCCTTACTGAGAAAGGCTATTGGTCTATTCTGTTGCATAAGGACTGCACCAATACCCCCATACGATGCATTTGTTTATAGCACAAAAGGTTCTTTAAAATTAGGCATAGCTAATACAGGAGCCTGGGACATAGCTTGCTTGAGTTGCTGAAAAGCATGTGTAGCTTGATCATTCCATCCAAAATTCCCTTTCTTCAAGAGATCTGTAAGTGGTTTGCTCATGACCCCATAATTTCTGATGAATCTCCTATAATACCCAGTAAGTCCCAGAAATCCTCTCAGTCCTTTAATGGTTGTAGGAGTAGGCCATTTTAGCATACATTCAATCTTATCTTGGTCTGTAGACACCCCATCAGGGTTAATGACATGGCCCAAGTAATGAAACTGCTGGGTACCAAACACCCACTTACTTTTTTTGGCAAACAAACAATGGTTTTGTAACAACTGGAGTACCATTTTTAACTGCTTCAAATGTTCCTTATAGGTCTTGCTATAGATTAGGATATCATCAAAAAAAACCAACACAAATTTCCTTAAGTAAGGCTGGAATACATCATTCATTAGGGACTGGAATGTGGCAGGTGCATTGGTGAGCCCAAAAGGCATCACCAAAAATTCAAAATGGCCAAAGTGGGTTTTAAAGGCTGTTTTAGGAATGTCAGCAGGATTAACCCTTATTTGGTGATATCCTGACCTTAAGTCTAACTTAGAAAACTAGTTAGACCCATGAAGTTCATCTAGCAGCTCATCTATAGCAGGAATTGGGAACTTATCTTTAATAGTTGCACTGTTTAAAGCCCTATAATCGACACACATTCTCCACGCGCCATCATGTTTTTTTACCAATAACACGGGAAAGGCATAAGGACTGTTACTTGCCCGAATGATACCATTGCTTAGCATCTCTTTGACAATTTTTTTAATCTCTTCTTTTTGTACATAGGGGTATCTATAGGGCCTGATATTCATTAGCTGACTCCCTTCTTTGAGCTTGATGCGATGATCTTGAGTTTTGAATGGAGGTAACTCCTGTGGTTCTTGGAATACTGAAGCAAATTGCTGCAAAATTTCCTCTACCTGCTCATCCTTCTTAACCTCTATGAGGTTTGAGTCCCCATGTAAGCCATTGTTGATCTGCTGTTGTGTTAACTTGTCCTCATTATCCCCATGACATGCCCCAAAAAGGTATCCAAAATATCCATGGTTTGCAGAATTTAGAACCTGCTTAAACTCCCCAGAATCCATCATTTGAATGGTAGGAGATACCTGATCTGATTCCCCCTGTAACACAATGGTCCTTCCTTCATGCACTAAAGTCAGCTGCAACTCATGAAAGTCGAAGGTAACATGATTAAAGAGTCGAAGCCATTGGACTCCTAAAACTGCATCTATACCTCCCAGGGGCAGAACTCTAAAGTCTGTCTGAAACTCTTCTCCTTGCACAGACCATGATACCTTGGGGCAAGCTTGATAGCTAGAAACCTTAAACCCATCTGCCACAGTGACATTAAGAGGATTAACATCCTTAATCACAGCTCTAATCTTCTTAGCAGCTTGAGGATCCATGAAATTGTTGGTACTCCCACTATCCACCAGTATCATTAAGAATTCTCCATGAGCCATACCCATCAATCTAATGGTATTATTAGTACTGTGACCAAACAGTGAATGCAATGTTATTTTGGCTTCCTGCTCTTCACATTCACCATTTAAATCCTCCTCATTATTCTCATCCCCATAATCAGGGTGATCCTTCTACAAACCTTCTGATGGCAGCATCATGAACAACTTGGGTTTCTTGCAGACATGCCCTGGAGTAAAGGGCTCATCACATGAGAAACACAACCTCAATCTCCTTTTTTCATTGATTTGTTCTTTGGTAAGGCCTTTGATAAGTAGAGCCCTGATAGTTTCCTCACTGTTCCTTTCCATTGGCTTGCTTGAGAATGCAAGTATCACCATATTTTGAATAGCACTTCCCCTAGGTTTGCTGACCATCCTACTCCTCTTAAGCCATGCTTCTAACTTGGCCTCCTCCACCCTAGCCAATCTTATCATTTCCTTTAAATTTCCAGGTTTAAGTTTCTGCACCCCCAGTTGGATTTCCAATTTCAAGCCACCCATAAAACAATCCATAAAAAACTCCTCATTGAGGGATGGATTTCTAGCTAGGACCCACCCTTTTAGCTCCTCAAATCTCCTTCTGTATTCATCCATAGTCCCCATTTGTTGCAGCTTCTTCAATTCTCCAATAGGATTTTCATTAGCCTTAGAATTGAATCTGGCAGTGATTTCCTCTGTCAATTTTTCCCAACTCAACTCCTGGTCCTCCTGACAAAACCCAGCATACCACAACTCAGCCTCACCCTCCATATTTATGGTTGTCAAGTACACCTTCTGAGCTTCAGGAACCATATGGTGTGAGAACAACTTATTACACCTTCTAATCCAAGCCCTAGGATTCTGACCATCGAATTTTTGGAATTCAAATTTTATGGTCTTAAAAATACTTTCAGAACCATCAGATTTGAATTTTCCATCATAAGGCCCTAAGATAGATCCAGTGTTGGCATTAGAAGTACCTTCTCTGTGATGAATATTGAATTCCTTTTGTGCAGCTTCTCTGTGATGAATATTGGATTCCTTTTGTGCATCTAAGAGTGATTCGAACCTTTTCATTAGCAGCTCCAGCTTCACATCTATCCCTTGATCTATGGTAGCAATGGACTCCTGCAACTAAACCCTAAGCTGATGTATGTTATTGATATGCTCCTGAAAATGGGTCTCCAAGTTACTTAGTCTCTGATTATTGGTGGCCATAACTGCAGAATCAGTAGCTTTGATACCAATTGTAAGGAAGAAGATCCTTATAGTTTAATTCCTAAACTCAATAATCAGAAATTAAAGGAAGTTCAGACAGAAATGAGAAGAAGAAGAAGATAGATAAGGAGAATTAGGAGAGAAATAGATAAGGAATAGAGTTAATTGGGGAAGAATAAAGTATATTCATTTCATTCATAACTCTTTACATCACAAATCTTAGCTAAATAGTCTTACCTCAGCTACGAATCCAATAGAAAATGAATAACAGATGAGCATGTGAATGGCACAAGCTACATCATGCTGAAAACATGAGCCTAAATCAGAAAATAAAGACATTTCCCACTCTACCCTTGCTTTATTCAGGCCAATTACTAAGACACCCAACAACTGATAGCTAATGCAGAATAAATGCAACTCCCCTTTCTTACACATCTTCATGTAAACCAGTCCTCAGATATCAAAATCTTCTCTACACATTAACTTATTTCTCAATAAAAAATATAGAGCAAATAATTTTTGAAGTGAAGCAAAATGTAGCACCCAATTTATATAAAAAAAGAAATTACTCAATAGAAAACTACTTACACACGTATATTAACAGAATACAATATAAGAACAGACCAGAGATTGATTTGGTGATTCCTGTTTGCGAAGATGTATATGATTTAGAGACGATGGAGAGTCGGAGATCGAGAAAGAAAATGGAGATGAAGAGAGTCGATGACAACGATGAGCAGTGATCAGTGAGCAGTGGAGACGACTGACGAGCCTAGAGAGTGGAGAGTGGAGAGACATAGAGTGGCAATGGAGTAGAGACGCTGGAGTTTTGATTTGGGGATAAATGGATAACAGCAGAACCCACTACCCAGAACAATTAGGGAATAAAGGCTTTAATCTATATTCAATTTATTTAGAACAAAATAGGGACTAATTTTATTTCTCGCAAAAAACTTCTGAATAATGATATATAGTGACTTAGTGAGTAATAATTCTTTCACTAAATAGATTTTTTCCTCACAATTTTTTTTTTATCATAAATTGGCTCCAAAAATCTTTCTATCGCCCAATTTTGCGAGGAAAAAAATATAAATTGTGAAGGATGTTTCTTTCGCTAATAACTATATTGTCACTATACTTTTTTCCTTCACTGTTCCTTCGCTAAACAACTTCTCATGTGAATGAATACATTCCTTCACAAAATTTTCTTCGCTAGGGGCCATTTTTGGTGTAGTTTATTAACACATTACACAACTTTTTTTCCTTAAAAAACGTTGTCTATTTATTTTCCATAAGGTTTGGATGCGTGAAAACGTTGTAGATAGTATGATTCCACTTGGATTTCTACTTTAGCAAGCAATAACATTTATTTTATAAAAAAAGTAAACGTTGTGTATTTGTTTTCCATAAGATATAATACATGCATATATATAATTACTACTATATTGAATTACCAAATAAGTACCTACAATGTTGTGTCAATTCCAAATAAGGACTGCTAATGTCATGATATAGTTAAAAAAGCTCTAAATCCTCATTTAATGCCAAAATGTATCAAGCATTCTAAGTTTTAAAATACTTCCTAATAATACCATACGTTTACAGTTTCAAATTCACTTTTCAATATAATTACTACTACATTGAATTGTGAATTTGACTACATCCAAAAAATATATAAAACTATTCATAAAATTAAGTTGTGGTGCACTACTTGCTAACTCATGTTGCATCCGGCTTCCCTCCTGGCTAAGAATATGTTCGATGCACGGATCAAAAGACTTCCCAAATCTATACAGTCCAGTGCCAACAACAATTCCTGCAAATTGAGGCAGCTCATCAATTTAGCAATGCATATAACTGTATATGTAGCACATCCATAAATCACAAAATCCCAGAAATATATGAAAATTTATACATAAATCATAAAGATTAGTACCTTATAAGGAAAATATGCTAAGTTTCAATGTGTGTGCTATAACAGCAGTCAAAAATAGAAAATGCATTTGAAAGGAAGAAGCTAAATTTGATTACCAATAAGGTTATGTTGACATGTCAATGTAACCTTTTCCACTGCACATTTGCTCAATTACACCATCTTTATCAAAAACCACCCAAGTAATAACCAATACAACATTAGCATAAATAGTTTGACACCAATATTCCAACAACAAACTTTCTTTTACTAATCGAGAGAGCAACAACAGTATCAGATAACATTGCAATGGTATACTTGAACTTCTTTAGTACTGCTCCAGGAGTTTCTCCGACAGAAGCGCCATGCTCCAGCAGCTCATCACACTACACACGCAAAAAGTTTATGAAGATAACAGCCTTGCATTCACACTATGATAATTGTATAAAATAGTAGTTCAGCATTCAAGTTCAAGGTTGATCGGCACTTCAAATTTTCTGTCTTGGTTAACTAGCACCAGTACAAAGTACCTAATAGACAACGCTTAATAGACAACGTTTTTTATAAAAACGTTGTGGTTTTTTTACAACGTTTTTAGAAAAAACGTTGTAGATATATATGCAAAAACGTTATCTATTTAGAAGGACATTATTTTTGTTTTAATTAGATAACGTTTTTTAAAAAAAACGTTATCTATTAAAAAAAACACGGAGCATCAAATATTGAACTTAAAATTAAAACACGTCTTTTTCTCTCTCCAAGGGCTCGGATCAGTGCAGTGCAGAGGAGATAGACCTTCGATCGGTTTCCTTCAAAGTTGCAGTGCATAGGGCTCGTTAGTGCAGAGTTTTCGTTAGTGCAGAGGCCTGCTTGTTCGTTCCTTCTCTTTTCTCCAAGGGCTCGATAGTGCAGAGGTCAGTGCAGAGAGCTTCTGTCGGAATCCTTCGAAGTTGCAGATCGAGGTTTCCTTCATTCCTTCTCTCTTCGTTTCTTCTCTTATCTCCAAGGGCTCGTCAATTAGATAACGTTTTCTTCTCTGGTTATGCAGTGTTGGTTGTGTTCGATCTGATTGGGTGTACCTCTTCTCTGAGGCTGAAATCTGAAGATCTTTAATTGGGTGTTTGAAGCTATTTTGGGGCTAGGGTTTCATTGTAAGTTCTTCATCTCTTTGGATTCGTTCTTGCATGTGTTTAATTTTAACTCATTTACAGTCTGCTTAGTATTTTCAACCCATTTACAGTCTGCTTAGTGTTGATTCGTTAACTTAGTGTTGCTTTCATAAATTGATAGCATAGGGGTGGCTGCGGTGGCAGCAGTGGTTAGGTTTTAATTTCTCACTTGTTAATTTTCCCTAAAACTTAGGTTTTAATTAGAAATTTTAAAAGATTTTTGGAGCTAATTTGGAGCTTTAATATTGGGTTCTCTTCAAAAATGCCATATGGTCTGATTTTTTGACTGTATTTATCTGTAAATGTGGTTCTTCAATGGAGGTTTTCTTTTGGAATGCAGAATTGTAGATTTATGTGCTAATATAATCATTAGTTTTTGGTTTTTTAACTAGCATTTGCCTCTGTTTTCTCTTGTGTGGTTGATACTGATATCAAAGTGGACATAAATTCCAATGTAATTTGCATCTTGTTCATTGGGTGAAATAGTAACATTTCTTTTATCTAGTTTAGCCAATTGATAATTAACTAAGTGCTTATTCAGTGTTTTTTATTTAATGTTGAACTCTAGATGATATATTGTAGAATATGTTAATGACCTGCAACTTTAGTTCTCCTTGTTCCTTAATATATTGCTATTATGATTTGTAAATGCTATAATCATATTCTGAAAATAAAGTTCTATTGCGATATGGATTAGCTAGAGTACATTTTAATTCTCTCTGTTCTGTTGGTGGGTTGTTTTGCAGCTTGAAGCTGCTGCAGTCAACTTAGTTGCTGGAGAGAAACCTGGCAATGTTTACTCAGAAATTGCTTCAAGGTATGGTGTATAAGTATGTATTGTTAACATAGGACTTTAAATTGGGACAAACTGAACATGATTTTTTTCTTCTTTATTTGCAGACTTGTATACTTTGACATGCCATATAGATCAGCTTTTAAAAACTTAACGTGTTAGATGGTTTTATCGTTTTTTGTAAAAAAAAAAATAAGGTTCATTGAGTAGACAACAAAAAAATAGCCTACTGATGAAGAGATCTATCTATCCACATTCACTAATGTTGAATTATTTATCAATAATCCCAGGTTAGGTGCAAATCGCCAAAACATTGCACTGATGAAGGGGTGAAGCTAGCTATGGAAGAGCTTGTTACCACTGTTCATAAGGTAAGAAAACAAAGGTGTGTGCTTGGAATTAATTGATGAATTGGGATTTGGCCCACCTCCGGAATTGAAGGGAAAGTGTAAAGTAAGGGAGCCAAATCTGATAAACAGTGGCCACCACGCTCATAAAGTAAATTACGATGTCTAAATTCTGATTTATTTAAGGTAATGAATTCTGTTTATTTCACAGTTTAAGAGGGAGAACAAGGCTCTCAAGGCCAGTTTAGTATGTTTCCACATTCGAATAAGAACAGATGCTTAAACTGACGGAGATGGCTTTGCCCATTATTGTATGTGAACTGATTCAGGAAGCAACAGAACTTGTTAAATGATTAGATTATTGTTGGGATTCTCCATTATTGTATCTGAACTGATTCAGGAAGCAATATGAACTTGTTAAATGATTAGATTATTGATGGGAAAAGCCACGTTACTTTCGTTTGTCTGATAAGTGTCTTAGGTACTCCAAGAACATGTCAGTATTCCTTCAGTTCTATTCATGTATCAATAAGGTAAGAAGAATTGCAGTAATTTAATAATTTTTGTTTTTTTGGTGCTACATCTACCCTTTTCAACCAATGCAATTTTCTGCGTTTATTGTGTCAAGTACAATCTTTTCCAGCATATGACAATTCTTGTTAATGTTTTATGATTTTGTTGGCCTTACTGGCATTGTAAGTTCATAATGTACCGATTGGTTTTCTTCTCTGTAGCTTGCCAAAACAACTATGATTGGCTTTTAATGTCGAGTTTATTGTGTGTAGGATCTGCCATTACTGGCCAAATAGGAAAAGAGTGCTAATCTGTGGCCAAGGATTGCAAATGCTGCTAATGATATTGTTTAGGTGCAGGAACTACTAGTGGGGTTTGGATTAGTTATGTTGGCCTTTCTCACAAGGTTCTCTATTAGGTTTTATATTTACAGATGTTAGTTGGATTTGGCAGTGGGATTTTGTATGGACTAAGATCTGATTTTTGTTTGTTTAAGACGCCATATCTGTTATTTGATATTTTATCATCACTTAATATTTTACAAGAATTATGTGTGGTTGGATTACTTGGAATCTTTGATAAATGATTGAAGTTACAACTCTTTTAATCTTTCAGGCTACAATATGTTAATCTTTCAGGCATTAGCATATTGCAGATGCATTGGTAATGTAGGTGATCCACAATTTTTTTTCTTTTTTTTAATCTACAACATTTTTAAAACGTTGTGTAAATGTGTCTAAACGTTGTCTGATATACTAAACAACAACGTTTTTATCTAAAAAACGTTGTGGAATCATACCTTCTACAACGTTTTTAAGCATCTGTTAATTTTTAAAAAACAAATCTACACCGTTTTTTTCTTAAAAAACGTTGTGTATTGTGCTTAACTACAACGTTTTAAAAACGTTGTGTAAGGGTGTCAAATAGACAACACCCTTAACCACGACGTTTTTCTGACTGAAACCACAACGTTTTTTCCGCGTTGTCTATTTAGTGTTTTGTAGTAGTGTAGAAGTGAATTACAAGATATGCAAGTGTATTGATAATGCATGAACAAGGAAGAAACAAGGCAAAAGTGCAAATAATTGTATAGAATATGGCAGGAGGTAACCGACATGCATAAGCAAGAGCTCTGTAGAAATAAACAAACTGAACAAAATTTGAAATCCACACATTGTGCTTGATGGTTCCTCAAAAGCTAGCTATGTGAAAAGTTGGTAAGCCACAAAATACTAGTGATCCAAATTGATGGCTATTTTATTAGTCACATTTCTTTATCCTTACAAAACCATACATAGCTCAGGTATGGTAAGTGCTTACTTTGAAGTCAGAAGATTTGCAATAAGCAATATCCTCTTAATTTTACTTTAAACGAAAATCATATCGTGTAAGAAATTGTTTGTGAAATACATCTAAACTAGTTTAAAAGTTTATAACCCTTCATCAACCAAAATTCATTCATAATACTTGAGAGTTCATA
Organism: Panax japonicus; assembly: GCA_020205505.1. Lineage (NCBI taxonomy): Eukaryota > Viridiplantae > Streptophyta > Magnoliopsida > Apiales > Araliaceae > Panax > Panax japonicus. Next base: position 13,826,557 of record CM035100.1, on the reverse strand, counting down.
ACAAGTGCCCCTATTTCTAGATGCTAGAAAAGTATGAAGGCATAAGATCGAGTTTCGCATCATCTGCCACTTAGTATTGTCGATTAATTTTTGTTCCATAAAAAAAGAAAGTACTTATAAAACTAACAGAATGCACAACTGAAACAGATACCCAATCTGGCTTAAAGAATTAATTATGAGGATCTGAGTGGTCTTCTGTTGGATATTTTCGTTATCTAAAGTATATAATAAATATATTATATGTTATAATACGACATCGTATTTGGGCCAAAAATTGGGAATTGGGATACGTATCAAAAAAATTACAGAACGACATATCCCATAATTGGGATACGACCCAATTTATAGGATGCCATAAATGGGATACGACCCAATTTATAGGATACGTCATATTCCAATAATTGGGATACGACAAACCTATAAATAGATCAGGAATCCACGAAATTCAACACTTCAAAATTTTCAATCCTTCTTATTCAATCCTTCTCAAGTTAGGAAAATTATCATTCTGAATATTTTCCTTATTATAAATCTTCTTCTTTCATTTATAGTTTGGCACTAGATTTGTTCCTACACAACAAATTCTAGTACAGAGTAAAATCTGGGCCTGTCTTATCTTGGGAGACTAATTCGCAGTAACTCTGTGTAGCAAAAGTAAGGGGCGAATATAGTCTTAAGGAAAGAGTGGTCAACCATTCGATCCAGGCAGAAATATTGTTGTTCTATATCTTACTACAAAAGGAATTTTTTAACAACAATCTTAAGACTATATTACCATGGAGGACAACAATTTAAAAAATAGCTTGAATCAAATTAACAAACTTGAAAAGTTTGATGGTTTATTCTTCAGACGTTGGAAAAGCAAAATGTATTTTTTCTTAGCAGCATTAAAAATCTCTCATGTGCTAAATGAAGAGAAAATTGAAGAAAAAGAAAATGAGACACCAGCAGAAATGAAGAATCGAATAAAATGGGAACAAGATGATTTTATGTGTAAAGGGTACATTTTAAATGCACTATCCAATTCGTTGTACGATGTGTATGAAGTCAAATTCATGGAAAAGACGACAAGGGAATTATGGGAGGATCTCGACAACAAATACAAAATTGAGGATGCCGGAAATAAAAAATTTCTAGTAAGTTCATTATTTGATTATCAAATGATAGATAATAAATCTGTTATTCTGCAAGTACATGAACTTCAAATTATCATGAATCAAATTGTGTCGGAAGGCCATAGCCTTGACGAAGGGTTTCAAGTATCGACAATTATTTCAAAGTTACCATATTCATGGAAAGATTGTCGAAAGGAATTGAAACAAAAGAAAGATGCAATGACTATGCAAGAACTTATAAAATTTCTCCAAGTTGAAGAAAATTCTCGAAACTTGGATAAATTAGAAATAGAAAATAAAAGTGCTAAAGCTCTTGTCATAGAAAATGCATTTAAACCAAGGGGCAACAATAAAAGAAAGCGTGATGGTCAACATAACACTTCTGGAAATAAAAAACCGAAAGGTACTTGTTGGAAGTGTGGTAAGCCAGGACATTTCAAAAAACAATGTACTTTGTACTTGAAACAAAGGCAACAAAAGAATGACCAAGCAAATATGGTAGACAATGAGGATATTGCTGCTATGATCATGGAGACTAACATGGTTGGAAATGATATATGACATGGAATGGTGGATCGATTCTGGAGTAACTAAGCATATTGCCAAGAATAAAGCAATATTTAAAGCCTATGAACCTATGAAGGATGGTCAAGAACTATTCATGGGAAATTCATCAACTGCAAAAGTGATGGGCAAAGGCAAGATGGTTCTCAAGTTGTCATTCGGGAAGACAATTACTCTTAATGATGTTCTTCATGTTCCAGATATTAGGAAAAACCTTGTATCTGTTAGTCTTTTAAACAAACATGGCGTAAAAGTATTATTTGACGCTAATTGTATTGTATTGTCTAAGGGTGGTATGTATTTCAGAAAAGGATATGAATCTAATGGCATGTATAAACTAAATGTTATTAATGAAAATTCATCTTTTGCTTATATGATTTCTACTTTTAATGTTTGGCATGCTAGATTAGGGCATGTAAATTATAAAAGTATGCGTAACATGAGTAATCTTAGTTTAATTCCTAAGATTAATTTTTCTGACTTAGAAAAATGTGTTATATGTGTAAAATCTAAAATTGCCAAGAAGCCTTTTAAAAAAGTAGAAAGAAATTCACAATTATTAGAATTAATTCATTCTGATATTTGTGAATTTGAGGGCATATTAACTAGGGGAGGTAAAAGATATTTTATAATATTTATAGATGATTGTTCTAGATACACTCAAGTTTATTTGTTAAGGACTAAAGATGAGGCTTTAGAAAAATTTAAAATCTACAAGGCTGAAGTTGAAAATCAATTAGATCAAAGAATTAAAATTCTTAGATCGGATAGAGGAGGGGAATACTTCTCTTATAATGATTTTTGTGAGAATTATGGTATAATTTATCAAACTACAGCTCCTTATAGTCCTCAACAAAATGGAGTGGCAGAACAAAAAAATAGAACACTTGGTGAAATGATTAATACATTACTTCTTACTTCTGGTTTGCCTAAAAATTTATGGGGGGAAGCATTAACGACTGCTTGTTATATACTTAATCGTATACCCCATAAGAAAACTAATATTACACCTTATGAATTGTGGAAAAAGAGAAAACCCTCTCTTGACCATTTAAGGGTGTGGGGATGTAGAACATTAGTAAGGTTAACTGATCCTAAAAGGTCTAAACTTGGTGCTAAAGCAATCGAGTGTGCTTTTATAGGCTATGCACAAAATAGAAAATCCTATAAATTCTTAACCAAGGAATCCACAGATTCTGTTAGCCAAAATATAATTTTGTAATCTAGAGATGTTGAGTTCTTTGAGAATTCTTTCTTTAGGAAAAGGTCAAGAGAAGACACTGATAAAGAAGATCAAGAAATTGTTCATCATTGAACAAATGATGAAATGGAACTTACTACATCTACTGAAGAAATAGAACCAAGAAGAAGTAAAAGAACAAGGATAGAAAAATCATATGGCCCTGATTTCTACATGTACCTAGTAGAAGGAAACAGGGATGTTATTGTTTCTTCTAGTGTTTTTGTGACTGAACATGATTCTAGTGATAGAGATCCATTAACTTTTAGAGAACCTATGTCCTCTCAAGATTCAGGTTTTTGGCAAGAAGCCATAAATGATGAAATGGATTCTATCATGGGTAACAAGACTTGGGTCTTGGTGGATTTACCTCCTGGTAGTAAACCCATTGGCCGTAAATGGATCTTTAAAAAGAAAAGAAAATTAGATGGATCCATTGATAAGTTTATATGGAATAACCAGAAGGGTTTATTTTGAAAGGTCAGGAAAGGAAAGTTTGTAAACTTATTAAATCTTTATATGGCCTAAAACAAGCACCTAAGCAGTGACATGAAAAATTTGACCAAATGATTGTTTCAAATGGATTTAAAATAAATGAATCGGATAAATGTGTTTATTTTAAGTTTAATAAAAGTTTTGGAGTTATAATTTGTTTATATGTTGATGATATGCTTATATTTGGTACTAGTGAAAAAGTAGTATTAGAAACTAAAGCATTTTTGTTTGCTACTTTTGATATGAAAGATATGGGGGAGGCTGATGTAATTTTAGGTATTAAAATTATGCGGTCTCAAGATACTATTTTTTTAGCTCAGTCTCATTATATTGAGAAATTGTTAAAGAAGTTTAATCACGAGAATTTCAAGATAGCTTCTACCCCATATGATCATTCTGTTAAGTTATTTCCAAATAAAGGAAATAACATATCTCAATTAGAGTATGCAAGTGTAATTGGTAGTTTAATGTATGAAATACAGTGTACTATACCTGATATAGCATTTGCAGTAGGAGTATTGAGTAGGTTTACTTATAATCTAGGTCAGGTTCATTGGGATGCAATATCAAGGATACTTAAATATCTTAAAGGCACAATGAACTATGCATTATACTATACAGGATACCCAGCTGTGGTAGAAGGGTACACAGATGCAAACTGGATAACAGATTCAGATGAAATAAAGTCTACAAGTGGATGGATATTCACTTTAGGAGGAGGGGAAATTTCTTGGGGTTCCAAGAAACAAACATTGATAACACATTCAACTATGTAATCTGAGTTTGTTGCATTATCAACTGCTGTAAAAAAGCCGAATGGCTTAAGGATTTATTATTTGAGATACCACTTTGGCCTAAACCAATGACAGCTATCTCAATATATTGTGATAATGAGGCAGCATTATCACGGTCTTATAACAAGGTTTATAATGGAAAGTCTAGACATATAAGTTTAAGACATAGTTATGTAAGGGAGCAAATCAATAAAGGGGTTGTTACCTTTAACTATGTTAAGTTAAAGGGAAATTTGGCAGATCCTTTTACAAAAGGCCTAGGCAAGGATGTAATATGTACGACTTCTAGGGAGATGGGTTTAAAGCCTTTAAATGAGAGGTAATCTATAAGTGGAACCCAACTAAATACTAGAGTAACATTTGGTATATTAGTTCAATGAAAAAATACTTATAATAATAACCAGTTATACACTAGATAAGTATGAAGAAGAAATTCTTCAAAACCATCTCAAAGATAGTGTATGCTTGTATGGAGAACAAAGAGGGTATGGTAAACCTTTAATGAATCTATGTCCAGTTTGGAGGATGCAAGTCATACAAGTGCTTCTAATTAGATTCACCTATATAAGTGAAGGAAGTGGGCCGCTTCTACGAGACATAAGGCTTATCTCTAAGTCACTTACGAAACCCAAGAGGTAAACATATGGACATAAATGTGTTGGGTCTCCTTAATCTATAAGAGATATAGTATATGTCTATAGAGCAAGATATCACTTTAAGATTTTTTAGTTCAAAGCTAACGCTACTAAAAATTCAGATATTTTGTGAAATAGACTATGTAAAGGTTCAAGTCGAAAGACACCTATTACTTATGTATACTATATTTAATAAGAGAAAGAAGAATGTCAAAGGAAAAGGATTGGAAGCTTCTGAAAATAGGGGTGGATTGTTGGATATTTTCATTATCTAAAGTATATAATAAATATATTATATGTTATAATACGACATCGTATTTGGGCCAAAAATTGGGAATTGGGATACGTATCAAAAAAATTACAGAACGACATATCCCATAATTGGGATACGACCCAATTTATAGGATGCCATAAATAGGATACGACCCAATTTATAGGATACGTCATATTCCAATAATTGGGATATGACAAACCTATAAATAAATCAGGAATCCACCAAATTCAACACTTCAAAACTTTCAATCCTTCTTATTCAATCCTTCTCAAGTTAGGAAAATTATCATTCTGAATATTTTCCTTATTATAAATCTTCTTCTTTCATTTATAGTTTGGCACTAGATTTGTTCTTACACAACAAATTCTAGTACAGAGTAAAATCTGGGTCTATCTTATCTTGGGAGACTAATTCGCAGTAACTCTGTGTAGCAAAAGTAAGGGGCGAATATAGTCTTAAGGAAAGAGTGGTCAACCATTCGATTTAGGCAAAAATATTGTTGTTCTATATCCTACTACAAAAGGAAATTTTTAACAACATCTTCCAAGTTGAAACCTTTTAGAATTTATTTATCCACCCAACACAGCACTGAACTAGGCAAGTATTATAAATCTTTTCATCGGTTGCACAGGGGACATAGTTAAAGTCTATGTGTTGGAAATCTGTTATATTTCTAATAGCAATAAGTAATGCAACAAGGCAAAAAAGGGAGCAATAAAATGAATAAAGAATGCCAAAGGAATAACTCCTTCACTTTTCAATTAAAATCATAATAATGTCACTAAAGCTACTTACAATTACTATTTATAAACTGATGGAACTGTTGAATAAATTGTACAGGAACGTTCTATTGCATAGAATAAATAGAATCAATTAATCATAATAATAAGTACTTACATGAATTGAGAGAAGATCTCTTGTGTGTATCACGCTTCCGCTGCACTTAAGGGTGAAGGTCTTCAATTATCTCTCTCAATCTTATGATGGATGTGTAGGTATATATAAAGTTCTTGAGACGATAATTGGGACCAAACCCTAACTATTTTATTTGTATAATAGTAATGGGGTAAAATTGTCAATCAAGATTATGAGACCCTAGGGCCCATTATGCCAAATACTATTAGGAATATTATTTATAGGCCATATAATTAATTACCAAACCCATAAATAAAGTGATTAAATTATTAAAATATATAAGCCCAATAATTACATAAATAGTTGATGCCACATAAAGAATAAAATATTCAAACAGGAACATGCCCACATACTCCACTATTAATAAAGTGGAGAGACCCACTACTGCTACTATCAAACCACTATGTCACTACATAAGACAAAAACATAACCCCACTACTACCACTAGCCTTAATAACATAAAGTATAATTTGCATCATATTTTATCATTCCCCTTTGATGCAAAATCTGGATACACCAAGAAGGGACCTAAACATCACAAACTTATAGTAAGGAAGAGCTTTAGTAAAACCATCAGCCACTTGCTCAGTTGTAGGACAATACTTCAATTCCATTGTTCCTCCTGCTATTACATTTCTTATAAAATAATGACAAAGTTCGATGTGTTTGGACGTGTATCTGGACGTGTACGAACTTGAGCTTACATAAGACTCCCAACCATATAAGTATAGGGAATAAGATTCATTTGATAACGTTCAAGGTGATTCTTAAGACATTGATATGAGCCAAATTTGTCACTCTTAACAACATAGGTGGCAGTAGGGGAGCAATTTTGTATGTTGTATTTGTTAAGAACTTTGTCAATATAAGCTCTTTAGGACAATCCTAATATCCTGCAAGACCTATCTCGATGAATTTAAATTCCTATAACATAAGAGGCTTCACCGAGATCCTTCATATCAAAACAAGAATAACAAATTTACTCCCACTGACCTTTAAGTATATATATGCATTGATCCACTATATTTTTTTACTTCAAATTAAAATTACTCATCACCTCATGAAACTTAAGGTACTATTGTCGAGAAGCCTATTTTAACCCATATATGGACTTCTTAAGTATACATACCATATGTTCCTTGCCTTTAGCCAAAAAACCTTCTGGTTGTGTCATATAGACATTCTCATGCAAGTTACCATTAAGGAATGCAGTTTTAACATCCATCCGATATTACTCTAAATCATATTGAGCTACTATAGCCATGACTATTCTAAATGAATCTTTCCTGGATATTGGAGAGAAAGTTTCATTATAATCCACACCTTCATTTTGAGTGAAACCCTTAGCAACCAATCGAGCTTTATACCTTTTAACGTTCCCTTTAAGATCTAATTTGGTCTTATAGACCCACTTGCAACCAACAGGTTTAAAACCTTTTGGTAATTCTTCAAGATCCTAAACGTTATTAAGCTCCATTGATTTCAACTCATCATTCATGGCTTCAAGCCATTGAGTTGATTAAGCACTCGTAATGGCCTCTTTATAGGAGATAGAATCATTAATCTTACTTGAATCATAGTCAATATCATTAAGATAGGTTATAAAATCATCAAAATTAATAGGCTTTCTAGGTCTTTCAGACCTACGTAAAGGCTGCACAATTTCAGGAATATGATTTTCAACAATATGAGGTTCAATATTAGGTGGTGGCTCAGCTATCTCAGGGGCATCATTCGCCTCAATGGGAGGTTGTTGTGCCTCACCCTCTTGAATTACAGGATTAGAAACATAAAACATGTTTTCTTCAAGATCAATTTTTCTAAGCTCACCACTCCCACTTAAATCACCATTTTCTAAAAACTCTGCATGCTTAGTCTCAATAATTCTAGTGGTATGCGAGGGATAGTAAAATCGAAAACCCTTAGATTTCTTAGGATATCCAATGAAATGACAACTAATGGTTTTAGAATCAAGTTTCTTTATTTATGGATTAAAAATCTTAGCCTCGGCTGGACAACCCCACACCCATAAGTATTTTAAACTAGGTTTCCTACCTATCCAAATTTCATAAGGAGTGTTAGGGACAGATTTGCTAGGAACCCGGTTTAAAATATGAACATCTGTCTTTAATGCCTTAGTCCACAAAAATACAGGTAAGCTAGAATTGCATAACACACTACGTACCATATCCATAAGGGTACGATTTCGCCTCTCAGCTACACCATTCTACTGCGGTGTACCAGGCATTGTATACTAAGTGACGATTCTATTTTCTTGACAAAATAAGACAAATGAGCCAAGACTATGACATGTATCGGAGTGTTTACCATAATACTCTCCGCCTCTATCTGATCTCACTACTTTAATTTTTCAGTCAAGTTGATTTTCAACTTCAGCCTTGAAAACTTTAAACATATTTAGTGATTCAGATTTTTCATTAATTAAGTAGACATAAGTATAACAAGAATAGTCATCAATGAACGTAATGAAAGATTTGTGTCTACCAATTCTTGGAGAAAATGATCCACATATATCAGTGTGAATCACCTCAAGAAATGTACTACTTCTAGTTGTTCCTTTCTTATTACCTTTCACAAATTTTCCTTTTATACATTCAATACAATGGTCAAGATCAAAAAAAATCTAGCGAATGAAGAATTTCATCCTTTACAAGACGTTGTATTCTGAAATATGGCCTAAGTGTTGATGCCACAATTTTGAAGAATTCTCATTATCTAGTTTTCTCTTATTTCCACTTTTAGAGGTACTTTCTGTCACATTCGTTGTTAACAAGGATTCAGAAAAGACATTATCCAAATTTATCTCATAGAGGTTTCCCTCTAAAGAGCCATAACCAATAACATGAAAGTAATGATAAATAATTATTTTAATATTCCCAAACGTAAACGAAAATCCATCAACGTCAAGTTTAGATACAGAAATTAAATTATGTGTCATACTGGGAACATAAAGTGTATCATATAAATACAAGATGAAACCACATTCCAAAACTAAAGGAATAGTTCCTACTGCTTCAACTTGTATAGACTCTCCATTGCCAACTTTAATGGTTCTTTCCCCCTTTTGGAGTGTCTTCTTTGAAAGGAATCCATGCAATGAATTAGTAATGTGAACCATAACATCAGTGTCAAGCCACCATGTATTAGAAGGAACATCAATTAGAAAGGATTCATAAGTTACATAATTGAAGGACAATATACCTTTCTTTTCAAGTCATTCTCTTAATGTAGGGCATTCTTTCTGAATATGTCATTGCTTCTTACAGAAGTGACATTTATGACATGTCTCAGAGTTGTTACCTGAATAATTTGCCTTATTTGTTTTGGTAGAAATTGGTTTATCCTTATTATTAAAACCTTTGTCATTTTTATAAGCCTTCTTCTTATAGGATCCAGTGGTAGTCAAATGAGCAACATTAAGTTTTTCAACCTTAAGCCTTTCTTCATCTTGGATGCACATGGAGATTAAGTTACTCATCTTCCACTTTTCTTTCTACGTGTTATAATTGATCTTAAATGGATCAAACTATGCAAGAAGAGAAGTCATAATGAAGTGAACAAGAAAACCCTCAGAAATCGCCATGTCCATACCCTTTAATTTAAAGGTCATGTCGTTCATCATCATAATGTGCTCCACACTCCACTAACCCCATCATACCTGCTAGTGAGCATTTTCAAAATAAGGGTACTTGCATGAGTTTTAGAATAGCCCTTAAATTGTTCTTCGACTAAAGTTAACTACTCTTTAGCATTTTCAGAGTTAGGAATGGCTCCTCGAATGGCTGTGATGATAGAGTTTTTCATAATCATAAGGGACATGCGGTTGGATCTCTCCCACTTTTCATAAATAACTTTTTGCTCAATTGAGCTTGTATCTGTAAGTGGAACAAGAGGATCAACTCGTAATGCATAATCCAAATCCATAACGCCGAGAATAATTTTCACTTTCTCTTTCCAAACAGTAAAATTAGTTTCATTCAAGGCTTCAATTTTAGAGAGATACCCAAAAATACTAGTTGGAGTCAATGTTGAAACACAATCAAGCTCATAAACATGCTTACAAAAAAAACTAAAAGAAATCCACAATGTACAACAATAATTAATAATTAATCATAATAAAACCAACTATAGGACAACCAGTTAGTTACATAAAATCTATTTACAACACCAAAAAAATAGATTTTAATGAGACATTGGTGCATAATTATCAATCTTTCGTTGGTCCAATTAATAATATATATATGCTAATAACATCCCCATAAAATAATGCACAACACATTTATCCACGCATCACCGTTGGGCAGAAAACGAAATAAACATGTTACTTATGCAATAAAATTCCATTTAATAAATTCTAATTCTAATTTTCCATTGGGTAAAATTAAAATATTCATTTATTAAATGTAACATTATGTGACTTTTCTTAATCTTTAATTATTTCAATTAATAACCCTCCGTTGGGTTTATTATTAATTTTAACAATAAAAGAGTCACACATACATGTAAATTGAACTTAATTTTCTTTAAACATATTAATAAAGTTTGAAAATTAACATTATTTAAAATTTACATGTAACAACTTAAAAGCCCTTATAATATCTCACATTATGTTCAAAATTATAAATTAAAATTTATAATTATGAACATAAATTGATTATAAAATTAATCACATTAATTTAAACATGAATACATGAGCATAAGAATATCATAATCACATAATACAAGATTGGTATAAGATAATAATAATAAAGACGAAAAGATTACAGAAGATACCAAGACATTGAAAATTGTTTCTAATAACATCTTTTATTGGTGAAAGAATTGCATAATTATTATGATGTGATTTCCCTACTCATACCCGTGACTCCTCTCTTTTCTTAATTGATTCCTCTCCTACGTGAACCATTATTCTCCTCTTCTTCCCGTGACCCCCCTCCCCTCATTGCCTATATAAGGATTGCTCTTGAAGGAAAAATGAATAAGAGAATTCCTCTGAAAAATTTCTCTCTTTTCTCTTGCTTATTCTCTCTAAATTTATGCAGTAATTATAAGAGTATCTTTATATACTTTGCTAAAGTTTTATAACACGTTATCAGCACGAAGCTATAACCAACTGAGACGGTAAAATTAAATTCTTGCAATTTATTATTATATTATCGGTTTGGCTATGCCACCAATAATATAATTTTATTTATGTTTTATTGTCCATTTTAAATTATGTTATTTACAGAGGTACCATCTATCCTTGTTGATTTTACAAGACTTTGTGAGAACCTTTTTACCGCATATTAAATTATGGGAATAACCTGTATATGCGAAGTATCACATACATGGTGAAATTCTTCTGTTATTCCATTATTTATTATTCTGTTGGAATATTCTATCTGTGCGGATTACGCATGACCTGGTTCCATTATTTATTATTCTGTTGGAATATCCTGTCCGTGCGGATTACGCATGACCTAGTTCCATTATTTATTATTCTGTTGGAATAACCTGTATGTGCGGTCTATTGCATGCCTGGTGAATTCTTTTATTATTCTATTGGAATAACCTATCTATGCGAACTACCGCATGCCGGGTGAAGGTCCATCTATATTATGCTAATAACATAAATATAAGAATATTTATATTTGCATTTTATCACAACTTGAGGTAATGACTTAGTTTATTTTTCTATATCATACATGCAATTATTTATTGTTTTAATAAATAATAATTGTGTTTTAACCCAGAATAGATGGCAAACTTGGTAAAAATAGATTTTTCTATTTTGAAAATCTCTGGAGACTTCTATTTGGCTCGGGCACTTGATGCAGAATTGCACCTTAGTGAAAATAAGTTAGAAAAGACCATTGAATCAGGAAATACAACTACTTCGGCACAAAATGCAAAAGCCATAATTTTTCTTCGTCACCATATTGATGAAGGATTAAAGACTGAGTATTTAACAGTCAAAGATCCTTTGTCTTTATGGACACAACTGAAGGAAAGATTTGACCGCCAAAAATTGGTTGTTCTCCCTAATGCCAAATTTGAGTGGCTTAATTTAAGGCTACAAGATTATAAATCAATTACAAAATATAGTTCCAATATTTATAGAATAACCTCTACTTTGGCTTTGCGCGAAGATCTAGTTTCTGAAACCCAAATGTTAGAGAAAACACTCTTAACTTTTCATTCCACCAACATGATTCTGTCATAACAATATAGACAAAGTAAGTTCACAAAATTCAGTGACTTGTTGTCTATCCTCCTTGTTGCAGAAAAGAAAAATGAATTGTTGTTGAAAAACCATCAAGTACGGCCAACGGGTGCTACCCCATTGCCAGATATTAACAGCACGTCATTCCAGCAGAATAAACGTGACAAGAGATGGTCATATAATAAGAAGTCTTGGGGATGAAAGAATAAACGAGACCATCATAACAACAAATTCCAGAACCGCGACAATTCAAGCCACCAGAAGTGGCAAGTGTCAGGGTCTGGTAAAAATAAAGAAAATGCAACACAGATAAAGAACAAACCAGATGTTTGTTTTAGGTGTGGGATGAATGGGCATTGGTCGCGTACCTGTCGTACGCCGAGGCATCTGGTTAATTTATTCCAGGAGTCTCAAAAGAACAAAGTAATGGAGGCAGAAACAAACTTTTTTAATCATCAATTGAATATTATTAATGTTCCACCAATGACCAACATTGAGGAAAATGTTGTTGATATTACTGAACCTTCTGAAAATATCTTTTGGGATATCATTTAATTTCTTGTTTTAATTAAACACCCTGCATGTATAATATTATTAGTTTTCATTCTATATGTGGTAAGTGATTCTCATGAATAAAATTATATTTGAAATGTAACTTTTCTTATTTATGTTTTTATATGTGTCAGACCATTTTTTAATGGATATGGAGGATATATGTTTAGCAGACAGAGAAACAACTCATACAATCCTTCGAGATGAGAAATATTTTTCACAACTGATCAAAGCTAAGGGAAATATAGGAACTATATCTGGCACATCAAATTTAATCGAGGGATTTGGAAAAGCTAGTTTCTTGCTACCAAATGAGACACAAGTTTTTATCAAAGATGCTCTATATTCTAGTAAATCAAGAAGAAATTTGCTTAGTTTTAAAGATATTCGACTGAATGATTTTTACATTGAAACAACTAATGAAAATGATAATGAATATCTTCTCATCACTTTTACTTTTTTTGGAAAAAAAATATCCTAGAAAAACTTCATTCAAATTCTTCTGGATTATATACTATGAAAATTAGAGCAATCGAGTCTCATAATGTTATGATTCCAAAAATCATAGATCCCAAATCCTTTATGCTTTGGCATGAAAGACTCGGTCATCTAGGTACTTCTATGATGTGTCGTATTATTGAAAATTCTACTGGTCATCCTCGCAAAGATAAAAAAGTTTTTCCTAGTAGTGAATTTCCTTGTGCTGTGTGTTCTCGAGGAAAATTAATTGTTCGACCATCACCAGTAAAAGTTTATAAAGAAGCCCCAAAATTCCTAGAGAGAATTCATGGAGACATTTGTGGACCTATTCACCCATTGCCTGGCCCATTCCGATATTTCATGGTTTTAATAGATGTTTCAACTAGATGGTCTCATATTTGTCTTCTCTCTCCTCGAAATTTTACCTTCTCAAAACTTCTTGCTCAAATAATCAAGTTACGGGCTCAGTTCTCGGATCATCCAATCAAGTCAATTCGACTTGATAACGCAGCTGAATTTTCATCAATGACTTTTAATGATTTTTGTATGACTATTGGAATCTCTATTGTGCATTCTGTTCCTCATATTCATACACAAAATGGTTTAGCTGAATCTTTAATAAAAAGACTTCAACTAATTGCACGACCATTAATGTTAAGGGCTAACTTACCTACCTCAGTTTGGGGTCATGCATTTCTTCATGCTGCAGCCATCATTCGAGTAAGACCAACGACTCTTCATAAATTTTCTCCTTTACAGTTAGTTCTTGGACAGATACCCAACATATCACACTTTTGAGTTTTTGGAAGTGCGGTATATGTTCCAATTGCACCTCCACAAAGAACTAAAATGGGAGCCCAACGAAGAATAGGTATTTATGTTGGTTTTGATTCTCCTTCTATTATTAGATATCTTGAACCTTTAACTGGAGATGTTTTTACTGCACGTTATGTAGATTGTCATTTTGATGAATCTGTATTTCCAACATTAGGAGGAGGGAAGGTTTTAAATAAAAAAACCCTCTGAAATATCATAGAATGCATCAGATTTAAATTCACTTTATCCTCGTACAGGACAATGTGAAATTGAAGTTCAAAGAATTATTAATTTACAAAATATTGCAAATCAAATGCCAGATGCAATTAATGATGCTAGAAAAGTGATAAAGTCACATACACCTGCAGTGAATACTCCAGCAAGGATAGAAATACCTATTGAAAAATCAATTCCTGGAGAATTGACGAATAAGGTAATAGAAGAATCTAAACCACGCCAGAAGCGTGGAAGACCGGTTGGTGCAAAAGACACTGTACTACGAGAATCAAAAGAAAATAAGGGAATCCCAGAAGGAATACAGACTCCAGAAGTAGCACTTATTCCAAGAGTGGGAATAGGCTTAGAAGAGGTACAAATCGCTCCAGAAGCAGCACATATTCCAAGAGTGGGAATAGCCCCATGAGAGGTTCAAAATCTCAGTGAAGGGATAAGAGATGAACACTAAGAGATCTCAATAAATTATGTACATGATGAGAAAATATGGGATCAAAGAAAAGTTATGATTGACGATATATTTGCTTTCTCTATAACATCAGATATTACTTTGATTCCTGACATGGATCCTGAACCACAAAACATGGAAGAATGTCGAAAAATAAAAGATTGGCCAAAATGGAAAGATGCTATTCAAACTGAGCTACAATCTCTATTGAAAAGAGAAGTATTTGAACCGGTAGTCCAAACACCTCTGGGTGTAATCCCGCTTGGAAACAAATGGGTATTTGTACGAATGCAAAATGAGAAAAATGAAATTGTGAGATACAAAGCCCGACTTGTAGCTCAAGGGTTTTTACAAAAACCTGGTATTGATTATCAGGATACATACTCTCTAGTAATGGATGGAGTCACTTTTCACTTTCTGATAGGTATGACAACCATGGAAGGTTTGGAAACACGTCTGATGGATGTTGTAACAAAATACCTATATGGTTCATTTGACAATGGGATTTACATGAGAATCCTTGAAGGATTGAAATTTGCTGAATCATAAAAGCCCCGTCACATATATTCAATCAAGTTACAATGCTCGTTGTACGGGTTGAAATAGTCTGGTCGTATGTGGTATAATCGACTTAGTGATTATTTAATAAAAGATGGATATATAAATGATCAAGTATGTCCATGTGTTTTTATTAAGAAATCACAAAGTGGATTTTCCATCATTGCTATATATGTGGATGATTTGAATCTTGTAGGTACTCCTGAAGAACTCACAAGAATTGCTACTTATTTAAAAGATGAATTTGAAATGAAAGTTCTTGGAAAGACAAAATTCTATTTGGGAATACAAGTGGAACATTTAAAATCTGGAATTTTTGTTCATCAATCCACATATGCTGAAAAGATTCTTAGTCGTTTTCATATGGATAAAGCTCATCCTTTGACTACCCTGATGGTTGTTCGATCTTTAGAATTTGATAAAGATCCATTTCGGTCTCTAGAAAGTGGGGAAGAAGTTCTTGGACTTGAAGTTCCATACCTAAGTGCAATAGGTGCTCTTATGTATCTTGCAAACTGTACACGACCTGATATTACTTTTGCTGTCAACTTATTAGCAAGATATAGTTCTTCTCCTACTAAGAGACATTGGGATGGGATCAAACACATTTTAAGATACCTCCGTGGAAGTATAGATCTTGGGTTATTTTATCCATGAAATTTAACGTCGCAATTGGTTGGATATGCCGATGCAGGATATTTATCAGATCCACGTAATGGAAGATCACAAACAGGTTATGTATTTACATATTGTGACACGGCTATATCCTATAAATCCACAAAGTAAACCATGAAAACTACATCTTCAAATCACTCAGAGATTCTCGCTATACATGAAGAAAGCAAAGAGTGTGTTTGGTTGAGATCAATTATTCAGCATATTCAAAAGTCATGTGGATTACCATCAATCAAAGACATTTCTACAATTTTGTATGACGATAACGCTACATGCATTGCTCAACTTAGAGGAGGATACATCAAGGGAGATAGAACAAAGCACATTTCACCTAAATTCTTCTTCACACATGAGCTACAAAAGAAGGGTGATATTGATAAGCAGGTTTTATACCTACTTATCTGGTGTCTATTACTTGAATTATTTTCTTAATATAATGTTTCTTAGTTACTTTTCATATATTTTATGTTATTTTGTAGGCGATGACACGACATTGACATGAAGAAGCAAGGGAAAGCAATTCGGACATCTTTTGAACTAAAATACGCAAGCAAATGCAAGAAGGGAATATTGAAGGACTTTTAAAACCAAGTTGGATGCATGTTCTTGGCTTGAAATTTGGAATTTATTGTAGATCTACTTCTTAGCTTTCCGGAACATCTTGAATTGTCCCAATCGGAGTTCAGATGCGAGAGTTATGGCCTTTTTATCAACAAAGATCAAAGCTAAGAGTTGTCATGCTTGCCATTTACACAACATCTACTTCAAGCTCGCTTTCCACCTCGTTTCAGCCCGAATCTGTCAATTGTTAAAGAATGAAAGTTGTAGATCTCGTCGATATCTTTGATTTGATAGGTGGCAGGCCCCGTAACTCCTAGCGGATCAAATGTTACGCATATTTTACCAAAGGACGTTGCAGCAGAAAATAGCGTAGCGCGGACCGCGCTATAAATAAACTATGCATAGCGCGGGGTGTGCTAGTTCACTAGATTGTCTACCACTGTAGCGCAGGGCGCGCCCAAAATAGCTTAGGAAGAGCGAGGGGCGCGCTAGTTGGCGGGAAGACAGCTGTTTTGGGTTATTTGGTGTCCAATTTGAGCTAGAATAGGATTCTTAATGGCCTAACTTGCTAGGATATCCATTAGAACTACAAATACATGATAAGAGACATAAAAGATGGAGATATAGGCTTGTTTTGGAGGATTCCATTAGATTAGATTAGAGTAAATTAGAGCAAAACACTAGTTCTTGTTAGATTTGGAGATTGAAGCAACTTGGAGACCATTGAAGATTCAAAGTAGGAGCAAGGAGGGAGCATCAAATCTACAAACAACAGATTCTATCTTCTCATCTTTTTCTATCTTTGTCTTTTAATGATTATTCAATAGTGGATTCTTAGTTTTAATTCAATGAACTATTTCTTTGTTTGAGATTACAATGGATCTTATTATGTAGTTTATTTCAATATGCTTCACTATCAATTATTATGTTTTATTGTGAGGATTGTCTATTGTGATTTGGACTTAATTATTTAATTGTCTAGCTAACAATTACCGTGATAATCTATATGAACTCGAGAGATGAAATATTGATTTAGATCTTATCATGATGACATGTGTTTGTGATTTCTGCATAGATGGAATTCATGATTCGTGTTTAGGATAGAGATATGCCTTTACGCCATATGTAATTGTATAGAGAACTTGTGCTTTAAATCCCTTTTAATTGTAATTCACATATAGATATAGTGGATTAGTTAATTAGGGTGTCTTGCTAAATTCTATCATTTGTGGATTTAAGTGAGTATGGATAATATGCATC
This sequence comes from Panax japonicus, assembly GCA_020205505.1. NCBI lineage: Eukaryota > Viridiplantae > Streptophyta > Magnoliopsida > Apiales > Araliaceae > Panax > Panax japonicus. The sequence goes on along the minus strand of CM035100.1, from coordinate 13,808,715 downwards.
GAGAGATGGTTTTATCTGCTTTAGTGTTCTTGATTAACAATTCATGATAGAGAATAATTGATGAGAAGTGTGTTAACTTAAATGAAGCAATAAGTGAAGTTGTGATCTTAAATCTCTGTAATCTTAATTTAACTAGTGGAATTTAATAGTAGTTTAATTATATAATTTGAAATTCATTCGTTTAAATAAGATTGAGTTGGTTACAGGTTAGTATTTGGTGATTTTTATTAAATAATTCCTCGTGGGAACGATACTCTACTTTCACTTTATTGCTTGTTGACCACGTATACCTGCGTGTTGTGCGTAACTAGATTTTACCAAATAAGTTTTTGGCGCCGTTGTCGGGGAATTAGTTAATATATTTTTGCCAATATTAGCTTCAATCAAATTAGTCTTAATTTAAACATTTTTTTCTTTTTATTTAATTATCTTCCTATTTTTCTTTCTTTTCAGGTACCTTGGCGGAATTTAATTATCAATGGACGTATACGAGAATGACTCGTCCAAGGGGAGCGGGGATTGATGGTCTCAATGTATTTTCTACATTATCAGCGCAACTGGAGACACTTTTGAGGAGGTTGGACATTATTGCTGCCCAACGTAATCGAAGGATAACAGTTAATTGCAATTATTGTGTTGGTAATCATCCGAGTCATCAATGCACCATTAGTTTTGGGCGGGGACACCACGGTGGTGAATACCTCAACGATTATACATATGTTAATTATCATCAAGTTTTGGGGTATCACTCGGATTCGTCATGGAGCGATACTTATGAAGACCAATACTACGCTCCAAATCCATCATACACGCCAGAATTTTCATGTCCACCTCCATTGCCATAAGAAGAAAAGCCAAATCTGAGGGATGTAATATTGAAGGGCATATCAAACCTAGAGGAGATGAGTATTAGCCTAGAGGAGATGAGTATTAGCCAAGAGCTGTCAACCCAAAATTTTAATAATTGGATGGAACTAGTCACTACCTCAACCAATGGTCCTCAATACATGGCTTCCGAGACTGAAATAGAAAATTCAAGGCTGGGGGAATTATTGTCCAAGTTCATAGCAGATGAGGAGAAGACGAGTAACCAAGCAAAGCCAAATCAAAATCTTACAGATCAGACAGAGCAAATGACCAAAGCTGTAAGCAACCTTCCTCCAAATACTTGGCCTTATGACATGGATGACAAAATTGACGGAGAACTCGAACCAAATCTACGACTGGATGAGCCACAAGATATCGAAAGTGTGGAGACAATTGGGGATAATGAAATAGAGGTCGACGAAGATCTAAATGGGTCTCCACCAAAGATCAAAGAGTCAGTCAGATTTGTAAAATCATGTCCACTTGGTAGTCATGTCGTCGGCGAAGCTCTTGATAACATAAGAGCGAGTACAATTTTGAATCCATTGTGGGACGAGAAAGAGAAGATAGACGAAGAGCCCATTGTGTGTGACAAGCTTCCATGCTCCAAAGTGATCACATACACAATGAAGAAAACACCTAGCTGTGGGACGTTCTTGATTAAGAGCATACCAAAACAGATCATGCTGGGTGACTTTGATGCATTGGCCATCACAAATGGGAACCTACCAAAAGCTATATTATTTCTGATGGATGGAGGGTTCCTCAATTATCGAAGAGGAATTGGATAACGTTGACCACAAAAAGTTAAGCTGAAAGACTATAATTTAAGCGCTAACTTGGAGGCAACCCAAGAATTTTTATATTTATATGCTTTACTAGTTTAGTTAGTAGATAGGAATTAATTTTCTTATTAAGTTCTCGTACCAATCCAAGTGATATTCTAATCCATGTTGTCTCTTCATTGTAGGTATTGGAGGTTCAATGGATAGGAAAATGATCGTTGACGCCATCGCAACCATCACCTCACGCTTAGTTGATTACAGGGAAGTTCTCTTCTATTTACCGCTATATTCTTACAATGAGGACATTGTAATTGCTAAGTTTGGGGGAGTTTAGTTTAGTTCATTACTGCATGTTTAGTTTCATGTTTATGTTATGTTATTTTGCATATGTTAGGTTCATTAGGTGTGCATTCATGTAGTACAACTGCATAAGTAGTTGCATAGTAGTATCGTTTAAATCGCATTATATTCAGTTCTTAAAAAAAATTCAATTTTTTTTTATTAGTTAGTTACTATGTTCATTTGCATGAATCCAGTTGTTAGATAGTTTACAGTTTGTTTTGGCCAATGATGAGATTGAAATTGGGTAGACAAGTATAGTACTGACCATTAGAGCTTTGATGTGATTTCTTGTTATGAATTGAGTCTTTTTCTGTTTGAAACTGGTATAATAAGGATAACACAGTAAAAACAACTTGTTGAATGATTGAGTTTAAATTGATACATAATGGGATTTTAAAGGATAATGCTAGTTTAAATAAGAGAATGACAAAGATAGGCAGTGAACGCGAAGAATTAGGCAAGAACCAAAGTATGGGGGAAAAGTGGGGTATATAAGCTTCTAAAAAAAAGATATTGAGTTGAATAAATTGAGTCTTGTGGTAGGTTGAGAAGAAGCGTGAAATGCACTCCCCATAAACACAGGCGTGAGATGGAGCGTAAAATGCACTCACTATCCGTCAACCAAAAGAAAAAAAATGAATAAAATGGGAAATAAGAGCAAAAAGTCCTTGTAGATGAAAAAAGAAGCATAAGTATCCCATGTTGACCCTCGATATTGGTAATTGTTTAATTTTAGTTGGATCTAACTTGTTTTTGGATTTCTTGAGTTTACACTGTATGATGCCTTAGAAAAACATGTTATGTGTTAAATTTAATTTTATATCAGTTAACATTGTTGTGGAGCACACATGCACTATATTAGTGATAACAGTCTAAGATTTGATGATTGATTAAGAAGTTAATGATTTGTTTTGATATGATGTATTATCATGTTTATTTGATTTCTCTAAGGCCGGTTGAATAGACTTATTTCTGTCATTACTGCTGGATTTGTAGGCATATAGATTAATTGAATTGCATTGCATTATTATTTTGTGTTTTTGCTTGAGGATAAGTAAAGGTTTAAGTTTTGTGGTATTTGATAAGTAAGTTTTATACCTACTTATCCGGTATCTATTACTTGAATTATTTTCTTAATCTAATGTTTCTTAGTTGCTTTTCATACATTTTATATTATTTTATAGGCGATGACATGGCATTGGCATGAAGAAGCAAGGGAAAGCAATTCGAACATCTTTTGGGCTAAAATACGCAAACAAATGCAAGAAGGGAATATTGAAGGACTTTTAACACCAAGTTGGATGCATGTTCTTGGCTTGGAATTTGGAATTTATTTTAGATCTACTTCTTATCTTTCTGGAACATTTTGAATCGTCCCAATAGAAGTTCGGATGCGAGAGTTATGACCTTTTTATCAACAAAGATCAAAGCTAAGAGTTGTCATGCTTGCCATTTACATAACATCTACTTCAAGCTCGATTTCTGCCTTGTTCCAACCCAAATCTGTCAATTATTAAAGAATGAAAGTTGTAGATCTCGTCGATATCTTCGATTTCATAGGTAGCAGGCCTCGTAACTCCTAGCGAATCAAAAGTTATGCCTGTTTTACCAAAGGACGTCGCAACAGAAAATAGCATAGTGCAGACCGCGCTATAAATGAACTATGCATAGCGTGGGGCGCGTTAGTCCACCAGATTGTCTGCCACTGTAGCGTGGGGCGCGCCCAAAATAGCCTAGAAAGAGGGCGTGCCGCTCTAGTCGGCGGGAAGACAGCTGTTTTGGGTTATTTGATGTCCAATTTGAGCTAGGATAGGATTCTTAGTGGCCTAACTTGCTAGGATATCCATTAGAACTATAAATACATGATGAGAGGCATAAAAGAGGGAGATATAAGCTAGTTTTGGAGGATTCCATTAGATTAGATTAGAGTAAATTAGATCAAAATAATAGTTCTTGTTAGATTTGGAGATTGAAGCAATTTGGAGACCATTGAAGATTCAAAGTAGGAGCAAAGAGGGAGCATCAAATCTACAGACAACAGATTCTATCTTCTCATCTTCTTCTATCTTTGTCTTTTAATGATTATTCAATTGTGGATTCTTAGTTTTAATTCAATGAACTAATTCTTTGTTTGAGATTACAATGGATCGTATTATGTAGTTTATTTTAATATGCTTCACTATCAATTATTATGTTTTATTGTGAGGATTGTCTATTGTGATTTGGACTTAATTATTTAATTGTCTAGCTAACAAATACCGTGATAATCTATATGAACTCGAGAGATGAAATATTGATTTAGATCTTATCATGATGGCATGTGTTTGTGATTTCTGCATAGATGGAATTCATGATTTGTGTTTAGGATAGAGATATGCCTTTACGCCATATGTAATCGTATAGAGAACTTGTGCTTTAAATCCCTTTTAATTGTAATTCACATAGAGATATAGCGGATTAGTTAATTAGAGTGTCTTGCTAAATTCTATCATTTGTGGATTTAAGTGAGTATGGATAATATGCATCGAGAGATGGTTTTATCTGTTTTAGTGTTCTTGATTAACAATTCATTATAGAGAATAATCGATGAGAATTGTGTTAACTTAAATGAAGCAATAAGTGAAGTTGTGGTCTTAAATCTCTGTAATCTTAATTTAACTAGTGGAATTTAATAGTAGTTTAATTATATAATTTGAAATTCATTCATTTAAATAAGATTGAGTTGGTTACGGGTTAGTACTTGGTGATTTTTATTAAACAATTCCTCGTGGGAACGATACTCTACTTTCACTTTATTACTTGTTGACCACGTATACTTGCGTGTTGTGCGTAACTAGATTTTACCCAACAGATATAGATGTGCATCAAATTTGATCATGTGATAATCTAGCCGACTTATTCACAAAGTCGCTACCAAATGCAACGTTTGAAAAACTTTGAAAAAGGATCGGAATGTGTCGACTAAAAGACTTATGACAATATTTCATCAAGGAGTATTGAATTCCTTTTGAGGGGAAGACTGTACTCTTTTTCCTTAGTCACGGTTTTTTTTATCCCAATGGGTTTTTCCTGACAAGGTTTTAAAGTGGCAGTCAATTAAGATATTTATGTAAAAGATATGTACTCTTTTTTCCTTTGTTAAGTTTTTCCCACTGGGTTTTTTTAACAAGGTTTTTAATGAGACATAATCTTCTATCATATCGTAGGAAATCAGGGAAATTATTGTAATGTGATTTCCCTCCTCATACTCGTGACTCCTTTCTTTTCCTAATTGATTCCTCTCATCCGTGAACCATTATTCTCCTCTTCTTCCCGTGACCCCCCCTCCCCTCATTGCTTATATAAGGATTGCTCCTGAAAGAAAAATGAATAAGAGAATTCCTCTGAAAAATTTCTCTCTTTTATCTTGCTTATTCTCTCTAAATTTATGCAGCAATTATAAGAGTATCTTTATATACTTTGCTAAAGTTTTATAACAATAATCCTTTATTGAAGAGTTTTCCAAGGGTGAGGACAATAACATTGGTAAACAGTGTAATCAAGTTGGTAATATGAATCAGATTACATTATTATTATTTATTATTATTTTTAACTTTAATACATGATAGCATAATACTGTAATATAAAACAGAATGCTTTATATTGTCAACATGATACCATAAATATTGTCACTTTTTGGAAAAATTATTTTCGTTCGGAAATTCCTTAACATATAGAATAGTTCAATATTATACCAATAAAGAGATTATGCGGAATTAAAAATTCTGGCATAATATCGTAATTAATTTTTTCTATACAATAACGTAACCATGCTTTGATACCAGATGTTGAATAAATTATATAGGAACGTTCTATTGCATAGAATAAATAGAATCAATTAATCATAATAATAAGTACTTACATAAATTGAGAGAAGATCTCTTGTGTGTATCACGCTTCCGCTGCACTTAAGGGTGAAGGTCTTCAATTGTATCTCTCAATCTTATGATGGATGTATAGGTGTGTATAAAGTTCTTGAGACGATAATTGGGACCAAACCCTAACTATTTTATTTATATAATAGTTAAGGGGCAAAATCGTCCATCAAGATTATGAAATCCTAGGGCCCATTATGCCAAATACTATTAGGAATAATATTTATAGGCCAAATAATTAATTACCAAACCCATAAATAAAGTGATTAAATTATTACAATATATAAGCCCAATAATTACATAAATAGTAGAAGCCACATAAAGAATAAAATATTCTAACAGGAATATGCCCACATACTCCACTATTAATAAAGTGGAGAGACCCACTACTGCTACTATCAAACCACTATGCCACTACATAAGACAAAAACATAACCCCACTACTACCACTAGCCTTAATAACATAAAGTATAATTTGCATCATATTTTATCATTCCCCCTTGATGCAAAAACTGGATACACCAAGAAGGGACCTGAACATCACAAGCTTATAGTAAGGAAGAGCTTTAGTAAAACCATCAGCCACTTACTCAGTTGTAGGACAATACTTCAATTCCATTGCTCCTCCTGCTATTACATTTCTGATAAAATAATGACAAAGCTCGATGTGTTTGGTTCTTCCATGGAAGACAGGATTCTTCGTCATTGCAATTGTGGCCTTATTGTCACAATAAACTTCTATGGAACCATGCTGAACTTGCTTCAAATCTGCAAGAATTATCCTCATCCAAATACCTTGACAAACAGTTGATGTTGTTGCAATGTACTCCACTTTTAATGAAGATAATGCAGTGGTAGCTTGCTTCTCTAAACTCCATGAAATAACCCCTGAACCAAGGTTGAATACATAGCCACTTATGCTTTTTCTATCATCTACAAAATATGCCTAATCACTGTCAGTAAAACCAATTAATTGCATCGTGGAGGTTGGACTATACCAGATTCCATACTGCAGACTGACGTGGCCATGCCTGGTTTGTACTAAGGAGACGCGCGGCCGCGCGACTCTCAGTTCAAATCAGAACTGGCTGCTCCTGCAGAAGGTTAGTGCATACTCGGCTGGTACGTTCATAAATAATCATGCAATACACACATGTTAGTAGGTGGATAACCAAGTTTGACCTCATATCATAACATTATCATAGGTCACCATCTATTCTCATTTACTCAAGACTTTAAAGGCTATATTCATAATTTTCCTATGTTTAATCGTTGAATAAAACTATATGATCCACAGGTCAACAACTCATGTTTGCATTAGATTAGTCATGTATTACAAGTTATGACGTTCTAGTTCATCCGTGCTTGCTCTAAGCCACATTTAACTAGTTTTACTATGCATAGGCTCACTAGGCATTCATATTAATCACATCTACATGCATAACACACCTAATCGTGATATCTCATATGCACAAATTAAACTACATAAGTATGCTCACAATCTTAACTCAATGTATATAGTTTATCAAGTTTATATTTGAAATATGCTTCGTTTATGATTTCCTTGAATTACGATACCTAAGCATGGTATATATACATTTATGATACATGAGTGCATCTAATGGTATCATCTAACATGCTCATAATCATCAGATTCTAACTTTCAAAGTAGCACATCAACATTCACGTTCAAAGTTCGCATGTTCATTAGCAAAGCTTACTAATAAGTCTAACATGCTCATGCTTCAATATAAAATCCATATACTTAAGTTAGTATGTCTGACACATATTTCAAAACCATACTAACATGCTTGCAAGATCAGAATGTGTATTACTTCAAGTTCATGATTTCATGTTTTTTCGAATCTTGAACTTTTCTTGAAAACTTAACTTAAATCAAGCTAAGACAACGCACTATATTCAAAACAATATCTAACCACATGCTAGGGTTATTTATATGCTTAACCTAACTATTATAGCATGCTTAGAAAAAAACTTCTTAAGTAAGTCTAGAGCATACTTTTCTTGTGAAACAAAAATACCCTTATTAGTTTCTTGAATTTGAAGACCAAGAAAATAATGTAACAACCCCAAATCTGTCATATCAAACTCACTCATCATGCTTTCTTTAAATTCTCTAACAAGAGCATTAGAGGAGCCCATATATATCATGTCATCCACATAAACACAAACAATAAGCACATCATTACCTTTTACCTTCACATATAAGGTGGGTTCACTTTCACTTCGACGAAAATCATTTTGAAGGAAATAGGAGTCAAGTTTGATATATCAAGCTCTCGGTGCTTGTTTGAGACAATAAATGGCCTTTTTCAACTTGTAAACTTTCTCTTCTTGACTATTGATAACAAATCCATGTGGTTGTTCAACATACACATCCTCATCCAAAAACCCATTTAGAAATGCAGACTTTACATCAAATTGAAAAATATTCCAATTTTTTTGAGCCGATAATGCCAAAATTAGTCTAACAGTCTCAAATCTAGCTACGGGTGAAAAAGTTTTAAAATAATCAACATCATGTTTTTTTACATACCCTTTAGCGACCAGCCTCGCCTTATGCTTCTGCACACTTCCATCGGATTGGTAAGTTACTTTGTTGATCCATTTTACGCCAATTGCTTTTTTCTCCGTTGGCAAATCTATAAGCTCCCATGTGTTGATTCTTTCAATGGCGGACATCTCCTCCTTCATTGAATTCTCCCAATCTTCTTTCCCGCAAGCTTCAACGTAGCTTAAAGGTTCTGCAACCAAAAGAGCACAAGTAGAAGCATATATATCACTCAAAAACCGCATCTTTGTTGGACTGTTTTGCAATGATTCACTGCTGCTAGATGTGCTTCTAGTTGAGCTTCTAGTTGGACTGTGCATAGGAGACATATGAGGTGAATTCACATCCTTTTATAGCTGAGTTAATTCAGTCTCATCATCTACAAAGGCTATATTCTGATCTTTGTCACCAACTTGCTGCCAAACATTGTTCTCATCAAAAATAACATCTCGTCGAATGATTAACTTCTTAGTAAGAGGATTATACAAATGATAACCTTTAGTTTCAGCACTATACCCAACAAAAATGCACTTTTCTCTTTTCTTATCCAACTTAGTACGATCAGTAGAATCAATTAAGGCATATGCAATGGAACCAAACACTTTTAAATTACTTACATTGGGTTTAACGCCCCACCATGCTTCATAAGGTGTTTGATTTCTTACTACTTTTGTTGGAGATACGTTGAGAAGATGGATTGCGGTAGCTACTGCCTCGGCCCAAAAACTATTCGAAAGCTCATTCTCATTTAGCATACTTCATGCCATTTCTACAACCGTCCGATTCTTTCGTTCAGCAACTCCATTCTGTTCTGGAGTCTTTCGTACTGTTAGTTGCCTCCGGATACCATTCTCTTTACAAAAGAGAATAAATTCATCGGATAAGAACTCTCCTCCTATATCAGTTCTGATAGTTTTGATTGCGTAGCCACTTTGTTTCTCTGCAAAGGCTTTGAACTCTTTAAACTTTTCAAACGCCTCGGAGTTTCGAGTAAGAAAAAACACCCAACTCATACGGGAAAAATCATTAGTAAATAATAGAAAATATTTACTATTATTTAAAGATAAAGTTTTTGTCGGTCCACAAATATCTACGTGAACCAATTCCAAAGGCATCTTTGCTCTCCAAGCTTTACCAACTGGAAAAGACAACTTGTGTTACTTTTCGTAAACACAACCTTCACAAACATTATCAACAGACACAATAGATGGCAATCCTGACACCATATTTTTCTGACCCAACAATTTCAGCCCATTATAATACAAATGCCCATACCTTAAATCCCAAAGCCTAGACTTATTGCGAACATTAGCAACCATTGCACAATCATCCAAACATGATAACTCAAGAGGAAACAATTTGTTTGCAGTCATGTGGACTTTAAAAATAGAATTTTCAGATTTTCTATTTTTAATTTCACACATTCCATCATGAAAATGAACTAAATATCCCTTTTGAATTAACTGACCCACACTAAGCAGGTTATGTGTCAAACCAGGAATATAGTAAACATCGTGAATTAGCTTTTTAATACCTGAATTGGTCTTAATTGTAATTGTCCCCTTTCCTTCAATTTGTACTTGTTTGCCATCACCAAGCCCGACCTTTAATTGAACTGATTCATCCATCGTTTGAAACAGTCCCCTTTCTCCGGTCATATGGTTGCTACAGCCACTGTCTAAAAACCAAACATCATTCTTACTTATGTTAGGATTTAAATAAGTAAGAAAAAGGCTACCTTCCTCTTCCTTTTTCTCGACAAAATTGGCTTGCTGTTTTGGCTTTCTAAATCTTCTCCAGGAAATTTCGTGCTATATGATCATAGTTGTTGCAATTATAACACTGCATTCCTTTGTTATCCTGTCTGTTAAAATTCCCCATATCAGACCTTCCTCAACCTCTTCCACGACCACGGTAGCCACCTCTACCTCGGCCTCTACCAAATTGCATTTGTCCAGAAGAGCCTTCGCCAAATTTTCCTATACTAGAGACCTCCACCTTGGTTTGAAAGGCATTCTCAAGATTCTTCTCCTTTTACCTACTAATTCTCTCTTCATGTGCTAAAAGAGAACCCATTAGTTCATTAAGAGAAAATGTAGACAAGTCCTTAGACTCCTCAATGGCTGTAACAACATGATCAAATTTATTCGGTAGACTCCTTAATATCTTCTCCATAATTTTCTAATCTATGATACTCTCTCCAAAAGCTCTCATTTGATTAACTAAACTAGAAACTCTAGAGAAGAAATCTTGAACAAACTCATTACCTTTCATGAAGAGTGTCTCAAACTCTCTTCGAAAAGTTTGCAATTTCACTGTTGTTATCTTATTGTCCCCATGGAACTCTTGCTTCAAAATAGTCCATACCTCCTTCGACTTCATGGCACCAGCAATTCGAGGAAATATAGGGTCTGTTACAGCCTGTTGCAAAACAAGTAGAGCCTTCGCATCCTTTTTACGAAGTTCTCTAACATCCGTTGCATTCTCTGCAAAACTGTAAGACCCCGAATTTTATGAAATAAAAGTATTCAATTTTTCTATAATTATTATTCTATTTAGTAAATGGTTAAATTGATAAAAGGTTAAAGTTAAGGGTGATATTTCAAAATTTTGCAAAGAAAGCAAGTTGATATAAAATATTCGTTGTGTCGGGGAATATTCGTTTTAACATAGAATATTCGTACGACGACACAATCATTGGTGGACCCCATAAACGGAAGTATTTTCGTAGTTAGAAAACGACAGAATTATCTTTTTATAAAAATAACGACGAAAGTTTTATCGTTAAACTGTTGAACTATCCGGTGGTAAAACACTACAAGAAAATCGGTTACTTCCGATGGACGTATCCGCGACGGATTAAATTCGGTCGAAATAGGTTTAATTCCGAGGAACTAATGCGTCGAATATAAGTCCCTCAGAAATAACACAATTCTGACAGAATTCTGTCGAATGTAGACCTCTCCAGTTAAAGCCAAATTTCGTGCCACCGAGAAAAGTAATTTTGACGAACAAACGTTAATTACGAGGGACGTTTCATCGAAGTTACGTTATTTTTGAGAGACTTATGGCCGACGGACATTCCGTCGGAGATAACAAATATAACTTTTTAGCTTCTAACTTTTCATTTCAGACGCTCGATATTATCTCTCATTCTCTCTCATTGTCCTTCCCTCTCTCTCACTCTCCTTGTGACGCCCCCAAAATTAGGTATACATCACCCATCTTGGGTCGCCAGATACATGGTACAGAATTCAAATACAACTTACTAATACAACTGTCGTGTACAATATGACAAAACATAAACTGTGAGTTTGAATACAAATATTGTCTACTAGAGATTATACAAACTCAAAAGGAGTCCTCATTACAATTATTATCACACTATTTCACAGAATAGTGAGGACTACTAATGCTATCCTCTGGACCATTACTCCATTCCCCGACTCGTCCCAGCTATATTCTCATTTCCTGAAGAGAACAATGAAAGAAAGGGTGAGCTCAACTAGCCCAGTAAGAAATATTATGACTAAGATAATGCAGAATAAATTATCATTAGCCTTCAACAGTGTTAAACTGATAAAATATAATAAACATCAAGTTTAACTGCAGCAGAATCAGCAATCCATTAAAAGAGTCAAGTAGAAAATAAAATATACTATCTTTTATGATTTAAAAAGGTTTTTCATCACTGTTATAGCTGAGACTCAGCTTAATAAATATTCCATATCATCGAATCACCCCTGCACTACGGCCAAGGATATTCTTTAGTATCACGACCACAACTATTCATGCACTATGGGCCAAGAATATTTGTGTATTCATTAATGGTCATGATCATGCCAACAATCGTCCATCAATGCACTACGGGCCAATGAGGATTTTTAATTTTTACATCATTTGTAATATTACGGTCATGATTACACCGAATAATCCCTGGTCATAATCATACCAAGTTCATCTATGCACTACAGGCCACAGATGACTTTCAACAAAATATAAACATGAGGATGATGACAATGATATAAGAATTCAATAAAACAAGTTAAAGAATTATTTAATCCAGAAATTATTAACGACTAAATTGTCAACATGGTACTGTTTTGTAGATTAAAATTCAAGAATGATCAGAAGAATATTTCCATGAAAGGATACTGGATGAAGCGCAAATATCAAGGATATTCCACTAATTTCATGGAGTATAGAAGTTAGAATTTTAATCAACTGAATAATACCGAATACAATAACAAAAGATATCACCATGCATGCGATAGAGACCGCACAAACAGGTTATTCCAGCAGAATAATAATAACGGAACCAGGTCAGGAGAAATTCACATAGACAGGATGTTTCAACAGAATAATAAATGTGGAATAGTAAATGATTGAACCAGGTCCGGCGTATAGCACAGACAGGATATTCCGATGAAAATGTAAAGACAGAATAGTAAATAGAACCAGGTCCGGCGTATAGCACAGACATGATATTCCGACAGAAATATAAAGACAGAATAGTAAATGGATGTCACCAAGTATAGGGTATTCCGCGTATACAGGTTATTCCAACAGAATAATAATGAATGGAATAACATAAGGATTTCACCAAGTATAGGGTATACCGCATATACAGGTCATGTATAGGGTATGCCACTTTTACAGGTTATTCCAACAGAATAACAAAGAATGAAATAACATAAGTTCTTTTCAAGAAGAAAGAATAACACCCCTTACATTATTAGGAGATTGAATACTGCAGTAGTGTAGTAACCGAATACTCTTCTTCTTTCTCTCTTATTCTCTCTATACTTTCTCTCTCTATAGCTTGAATGAATTCGTGAAAAATAATGAAGCACCAGACCTCTATTTATAGAAGATTTCTAGCTTAGCACTTGCCATGTGAAAAGGTAAGTGGCTTGACGACTGGTGATGTGAAAAGAAAAGTGGTTTGACGCCTGTAATGTGAAACGACAATTGGTTCGACGCCTGTAATGTGAAACGGCAAGTGGTTCGACGTCTGTAATATGAAACGTCAAGTGGTTTGACATCTGGTAAAGGTAATTACTATTGACGAAGGTAATTACTATTGACGAAGGTAATTACTATTGACGAAGGTAATTACTATTGACGAAGATAATTACTATTGACGAAGGTAATTACTATTGACGAAGGTAATTACTATTGACGAAGGTAATTACTTTTGATGAAGGTAATTACTATTGACAAAGGTAATTACTATTGACGAATGAGACTCTTAGATGATGACATATGGGCCCCCTATAAAATAACCAAACTTACCACAAACGTCTCATAACAGACTCTTTATATACATCAAGGATTGAATAAATATTACCATAAATTAATTTATTTTTAATCAACACATAATTAATCTTTCAACAATTATTAATCATTTATAACTTGTCGTCTCAATTATTGATTTAATAATATAACATATTATACAGATGATACTGTGACAATAATTGAATCAATAATATAAGAGATATGATGCAACAATTACTGTAGCAATAATTGAGTATAGCTGAATGACTTCTCACGTAAACATCAATAATCAATACCGTGTGCTACTATGCAACCACGCGTATTACTGTACTTTTACTACCGAGTATTTCAACAGTTTTAACGGTAACACCTCCGCCGTTATTTTTATAGAAAGATAATTTTGTCGTTTTCTACTACGACAATACTTCCGTTGTGGGGTCCACCAATGATTGTGCCGTCGTACGAATATTTTCCGACAAAAAGAATATTCCCCGACCAAACGAATATTTTATAACAACTTGCGTACTTTGCAAAATTTATAAATATTACCCACAACTATAACATTATATCAAATTTATTCCATAATATTCAAAAATAATAATTATAGAAAATTCATCTTTATTTATAAAAACGGGGGTCTTACAACCTCCCCTTCTTATGAAATTTCGCCCTCGAAATTAGGGTACGTACCTGGTATGTCGAAGAGGTAAGGATACCTTGATTTCATTTTAGATTCTAACTCCCAAGTCATTTCCTCAACATCGTGGTTTCTCCACAACACTTTGACTTGAGGTATAACCTTGGAGCGTAGAATATGTTCTTTCTTATCCAAGATTTTAACAGGATCTTCTTCATACATCAAATCTTTCGCTATTTCGTTCGGTTCTAACTCAATAATGTGGTTCGGGTCTTTCACATATTTACGTAACATGGATATGTGAAAAACGTTATGAACACGAGACATACTTGGCGGTAAAGCGAGTCTATAGGCCACAGTTCCTACTCGATCGAGGATTAAAAATGGACCGATGAATCGAGGATTGAGTTTTCCTCTCTTTCTAAATCTTGTAACTCCTTTCTATGGAGTAACACGTAACAACACATGATCTCCTATATTGAATTCCACGTCCTTTCGATGAAGATCAACATAACTCTTTTGTCGATTTTGTGAGGTTTTTATATGTTGTCGGATTGTTTGAATCTTTTCCGTAGTCATGCGTACCAACTCCGGTCCCAACAACATTGCTTCACCCACCTCATCCCAGCATACTGGAGAATGACACTTTCTTTCATACAACGCTTTGAATGGAGCCATGCCAATACTTGCTTGATAACTTTTGTTGTAGGAAAACTCCACCAATGGTAAGAACTTGTCCCAACTTCCCTTGAAATCAAGGACACAGAGTCTTAATAGATCTTCGAGAGTTTGAATAGTCCTCTCCGACTGTCCGTCCGTCTGAGGATGATATGCCGAGCTAAATCGTAAGTCTGTGCCCATAGCTTTTTGTAAACTAACCCAAAATCGTGAAGTAAATCTTGGGTCTCGATCAGAAACTATGGATATCGGCATACCATGCAGTCTTACAATCTCATTTATGTACATACGAGCAAGACGTTCAAGTGTATAAGTTTCTCGTATCGGTAAGAAATGAGAAGACTTGGTCAATCTATCAACAATGACCCAAATCGCATCTATGCCTTGAGAAACCTTAGGAAGACCGATAACGAAATCCATGGTAATGTGCTCCCACTTCCATTCTGGAATTTCAAGTGGTTGCAATGGACCTTTTTGGTACTTGATGCTCCACTTTAACTCGTTGACAAGTTAGACACCTTGAGATAAACAACGCTATCTCTCTCTTCATATTGCTCCACCAAAATGTATGACGAATATCATGATACATTTTGGTACTCCCAGGATGGATTGCAAACGGTGTATTGCGCGCCTCCATCATGATTTTATACTTTAAATCAGGGTCGTTAGGAACACAAAGTCTGGAGTTGACTCGAAGTATTCCATCTTCATCGATTCTTGCTTCCGGCATAGCACCTTCTTGCACTTTCTTCCTCATACACATCAGCTCCAGGTCTGTAGCTTGAGCAGCTTTAACTTTATCAATTAAAGTCGGTTCTACTCGTATATTCACCATCATCACATGCGTCCCTGGAGTCTTTAACTCTATCTCCATCCTTTGCAAGGCACACAAAATGGGCCCTTGCATTGACAATTTCGCACTCGTACTTGCATGTGATCTTCTACTCAATGCGTCAGCTACCACATTTGCTTTACCAGGATGGTATTGGATGGTATGATCATAATTTTCAACAGTTCAAGCCAACGTCGTTGTCACATGTTGAGTTCCTTTTGAGTGAAGAAATATTTGAGGCTTTTAAAATCCGTAAAGATCTCCACTTTCTCCCCATACAAGTAATGCCTCCAAATTTTAAGTGCAAAGACAACAGCTGCCAACTCTAGATCATGAGTAGGATAATTCTTCTCCTATTCTTTGAGTTGTCGCGAGGCATAGGCTATGACTTTTCCATGTTACATGAGAACACATCCCAGCCCTTTGCCCGAAGCATCACTGTAGATGACAAATCCCTCCGAGCCAGATGGTATTGTCAGAACAGGTGCTGAAATGAGTCTCCTCTTGAGTTCTTGAAAACTCTTCTCACATTCTTCGCTCCAACCGAACTTTGTATCTTTTCGAGTCAGCTGAGTCAATGGAGTAGCGATTCGAGAAAATCCTTCCACGAATCTCCGATAATAACCACCTAAACCGAGAAAGCTACGTACTTCGGTCACTGATTTGGGTTGCTCCCAGCTTTGAATAGCTTCAATCTTTGCTGGGTCAACAGATATTCCATGACTTGATACCACGTGCCCAAGGAATGCTACTTCTTCAAGCCAGAACTCGCATTTCTTCAACTTGGCATAAAGCTTATATTCACGAAGCTTTTGGAGTGTCAGCCTCAAGTGTTTCTCATGATCTTCACGGCTTTTGGAATAAATAAGGATGTCATCAATAAAGACGACCACAAAGTGATCCAAATATTCCTTGAACACTCGGTTCATCATATCCATGAAGGCAGCAGGAGCATTAGTCAATCCAAAGGACATGACTAGGTATTCATAATGCCCGTACCGAGTTCTGAAAGCCGTCTTTGGAATGTCATCGGTTCTAATCTTTAATTGGTGATAGTCGGAACGAAGATCAATCTTTGAAAAGAATTTGGCTCCTTGCAACTGGTCAAACAGATCATCAATTCGTGGCAATGGATACCTATTTTTGATGGTGACATGATTCAACTCCCGATAATCAATACAAAGTCGCATACTCCCATCTTTCTTTTTCACGAATAGAACAGGAGCACCCCAAGGAGAAGTACTAGGACGAATAAAGCCAATGTCTAACAATTCCTACAGTTGGGGTTTTAACTCCTGAAGTTCAATAGGAGCCATTCGATATGGGGCTTTAGAAATGGGTTTTGTACCGGGTTCAAGGTCGATACAAAATTCAATCTCACGCTTTGGGGGTAGGCCAGGAAGTTCTTTGGGGAATACGTCGAGAAATTTATTAACAATAGAAATATCGTTCAAAACTGACGTATTTTTGTTTAAATCTGTGACATGAGCTAAGAAAGCTTGACATCCGTTTTTTAATAAACGAATAGCTTTATGGCTTGAGATGACCGTGATTGATTTTAATGGTTTGGCCGCTTGAATTCGCATAATAGGTTGATTAGGAATATGAAAGCTAACAACCTTATGGAAACAATTAATTTTTGCATGATGAGTAGTTAACCAATCAATCCCTAGAATCACGTCAAATGCAAGTATTTTCAATGAAATAAGATCTACAGGTAATGTGAGGGTACCGATTTGAACCAAACAAGACTTATAAATAATGGATGTAATGAAGGTTTCTCCTAACGGAGTTTTCACAGATAAGTCAAAGTCTAATTTCTCTGGAGTCAAATTTAATCGATGAGCGCAAGTAGGAGAAATAAAAGAATGAGTAGAACCGGTATCAAATAAAGTATAGACTTCGTTAGAGTTTATGATAAGCTTACCCGTGATGACCTCATTCGGGTTCCTTGCTTTCTGGGAGGTCACAATAAACGCTCTCCCTTGCACTACCGGCTTTGACCTTTCTGGAACGGCCTTTGGTGCCTCCATCCTAGCTGAATTTGTCTTCGGTAAGCCACAAAATTGGGCTAAGTAACCTTCTCTTCCACAATTATAACATGCTTTGGACGGCATCGCGCAATTTGGACTGATGTGTCCCTCCCCTCCGCATTTGAAGCATATGATAGGTGGTCTTTCTCCTTCCTTAACAACGGGTGCTGATGCTGACGTCTTTCCATCATTGTTGAATCTCCTCTTTTTGAAATGTCCATTCTTATTGTTTTGGCCCTGATTACCACCGAAGTGGTTACCATTTCTGGCCTGCTGATTCCCTCCACGCTTGTTGTCACCGCTTCGATGACCACTCTCGCTGGTATTATAATTTTGTCGGCTACTCTTTTTTAGTTGAGTTGACTCGTTATCGCGCTCCACTAACTGAGCCCTATTTACAACATCTGAATACAAACACAATTTGTGAGAAATAAGATGTTGACGTATCTCCGGCTTCAAACCTCTTAAAAACATTCGCGCCATTCTCCCTTCATTATCTACCAAGTGGGACGCAAAACCGTGATAACTCTGCAAATTTTGCCTCGTATTGCGACACGGTCATATTATTTTGTTCCAACTTAATAAACTCCACCTCCTTCATGTGGCGAATACTTTCGGGAAAGTATTTGTCGTTGAACAGCTCCTGAAACTTCTCCCAAGATATCTTCAGTACAGCAGGTTGAGTACGTTTTATCGATTCCCACCAGTAATCTGCCTCTCCGCGCAACATAAAGGCGGCAAAGGGAACCTTTTGCTCCTCGGAGCATCCCAAAACATCAAATATCTTGGTGATCTGCTTTATCCATGTTTCCGCCATAAGTAGTTTTGACTCTCCCTTAAACTCCGGTGGTCCTAGCTCCTTGAACTGTTTAGCGGTGACCGCCCGAGAGTTTCCCGTGTTTCCATCTATGTTTTGAACAGGAGTCGCTCTCGCCTGCTGTTGCATGAATTGCATAAAACCTCTGAACATTTGATCATTCATCATTTGGTCAGTGTTATTGTTTGCATGAGGATTGTCGCCTTCCTGATGCACATTATCCTGATTATTGATATGTTATGAATCAACGATCGCCTGTGCTCCATTGCTATTCTCAACATTCTCAGATGTCATTTTCAGATACTGCCACAAAATAAAAGGTTAATTGACATGTAACATATTATCCCTATATTCTGACCGACCAATAAAATAGCACATAAACTTAGGTAGGTCATACTAGCGAAGGAATTCCCCGTCTCTCCCCTCCTAGTACTATTCTCACATCTTAGCCAGGGATCAAATCCCTAAGCTTTGATACCAACTGTGACGCCCCCAAAATTAGGTATACATCACCCATCTTGGGTCGCCAGATACATGGTACAGAATTCAAATAAAACTTACTAATACAACTGTCGTGTACAATACGACAAAACATAAACTATGAGTTTGAATACAAATATTGTCTACTAGAGATTATACAAACTCAAAAGGAGTCCTCATTACAATTATTATCGCACTATTTCACAGGATAGTGAGGACTACTAATGCTATCCTCTGGACCATTACTCCGTTCCCCGACTCGTTCCAGCTATATTCTCATTTCCTGAAGAGAACAGTGAAAGAAAGGGTGAGCTCAACTAGCCCAGTAAGAAATATTATGACTAAGATAATGCAGAATAAATTATCATTAGCCTTCAACGGTGTTAAACTGATAAAATATAATAAACATCAAGTTTAACTGCAGCAGAATCAGCAATCCATTAAAAGAGTCAAGTAGAAAATAAAATCTACTATCTTTTATGATTTAAAAAGGTTTTTCATCACTGTTATAGTTGAGACTCAGCTTAATAAATAATCCACATCATCGAATCACCCCTGCACTACGGCCAAGGATATTCTTTAGTATCACGACCACAACTATTCATGCACTACGGGCCAAGAATATTTGTGTATTCATTAATGGTCATGATCATGCCAACAACCGTCCATCAATGCACTACGGGCCAATGAGGATTTTTAAGTTTTACATCATTTGTAATATTACGGTCATGATTACACCGAATAATCCCTGGTCATAATCATACCAATTCCATCTATGCACTACAGGCCACAGATGACTTTCAACAAAATATAAACATGAGGATGATGACAATGATATAAGAATTCAATAAAACAAGTTCAAGAATTATTTTATCCAGAAATTATTAACGTCCAAATTGTCAACATGATACTGTTTTGTAGATTAAAATTCAAGAATGATCAGAAGAATATTTCCATGAAAGGATACTGGATGAAGCGCAAATATCAAGGATATTCCACTAATTTCATGGATTATAGAAGTCAGAATTTTAATCAACTGAGTAATACCGAATACAATAACAAAAGATATCACCATGCATGCGATAGAGACCGCACAAACAGGTTATTCCAGCAGAATAATAATAACGGAACCAGGTCAGGTGAAATTCACACCGACAGGATGTTCCAACAGAATAATAAATGTGGAATAGTAAATGATGGAACCAGGTCCGACGTATAGCACAGACAGGATATTCCGACAGAAATGTAAAGACGGAATAGTAAATGGAACCAGGTCCGGCGTATAGCACAGACAGGATATTCCGACAGAAATATAAAGATAGAATAGTAAATGGATGTCACCAAGTATAGGGTATTCCGCGTATACAGGTTATTCCAACAGAATAATAATGAATGGAATAACATAAGGATTTCACCAAGTATAGGGTATACCGCATATATAGGTCATGTATAGGGTATGCCACTTTTACAGGTTATTCCAACAGAATAACAAAGAATGGAATAACATAAGTTCTCTTCAAGAAGAAAGAATAACACCCCTTACATTATTAGGAGATTGAATACTGCAGTAGTGTAGTAACCGAATACTCTTCTTCTTTCTCTCTTATTCTCTCTATACTTTCTCTCTCTATAGCTTGAATGAATTCGTGAAAAATAATGAAGCACTAGGCCTCTATTTATAGAAGATTTCTAGTCTAGCACTTGCCATGTGAAAAGGTAAGTGGCTTGATGACTGGTGATGTGAAAAGAAAAGTGGTTGGACGCCTGTAATGTGAAACGACAATTGGTTCGACGCCTGTAATGTGAAACGGCAAGTGGTTCGACGTCTGTAATATGAAACGGCAAGTGGTTTGACATCTGGTAAAGGTAATTACTATTGACGAAAATAATTACTATTGACGAAGGTAATTACTATTGACGAAGATAATTACTATTGACGAAGGTAATTACTATTGACGAAGGTAATTACTATTGACGAAGGTAATTACTTTTGACGAAGGTAATTACTATTGACAAAGATAATTACTATTGACGAATGAGACTCTTAGATGATGACATATGGGCCCCCCCCCCATAAAATAACCAAACTTACCACAAACGTCTCATAACAGACTCTTTATATACATCAAGGATTGAATAAATATTATCATAAATTAATTTATTTTTAATCAACACATAATTAATCTTTCAACAATTATTAATCATTTATAACTTATCGTCTCAATTATTGATTTAATAATATAACATATTATACAGATGATACTATGACAATAATTGAATCAATAATATAAGAGATATGATGCAGCAATTACTGTAGCAATAATTGAGTATAGCTGAATGACTTCTCACGTAAGCATTAATAATCAATTCCGTGTGCTACTATGCAACCACGCGTATTATTGTACTTTTACTACCGAGTATTTTAACAGTTTTAACGGTAAAACCTCCGCCGTTATTTTTATAGAAAGATAATTTTGTCGTTTTCTACTACGACAATACTTCCGTTGTGGGGTCCACCAATGATTGTGCCGTCGTACGAATATTCCCCAACAAAAAGAATATTCTCCGACCAAACGAATATTTTATAACAACTTGCGTACTTTGCAAAATTTATAAATATTACCCACAACTATAACATTATATCAAATTTATTCCATAATATTCAAAAATAATAATTATAGAAAATTCATCTTTATTTATAAAAACTGGGGTCTTACACTCATTCCCTCTCTCATCCCCCCACCCACACCCATCCGGTCACCGGTCCTCCCTCCTCCTCCCTCTGCCACCGTACGTTCCCCCCCCCCCACTGTCTCCCCCAGGTCTCCCCACTCTGCCCCGGTACCCCATCCCTCCCCCCGATCCCCCCACCCTGCCCCGGTACCCCCACCCCTCTCCCCTGATCCCCCCACCCTAGCCATGTCTCGATACCCCACCCACCCACCCCCAGCTACCCCCCACTCCCTCTCATCTCCCCGGTCGCCGGCCACTGCCCAATTTCGGCCGCCACTGTGCCACCAGTTCCGGCCTCTGCCACCAGTTTCGGCCCCTAGCTCCTCCTTTCTCTTCCTCGTTTCTCCTCCTTTAATTCAAGTAAGAATCCTAAAATGATGATTTGAGATTATTAAATATAGTTTACAGATTTGTGTTGTTGATTTTGCTAATTATGTGTTACTGAGAATAATTTTGGAGTTATAGGTTGTATCAGAAATTGGGTTTTATATTTTAATTTGCTGAAATTGGTTTCATTTCTATTATGAAATTTATTTTGCTAAAGTTGTTCATGTTGTAAACTGTTTTGCAAATTGGGATTATTTGACTTCAATTCTGCAAATTGTTGCATGTTGCTGAAATTGTGATTTATTTTGTGCAATTAACATTTCTGTTAGTGTATACAGTTTATTTGTGCAATTATAGTGTTTGGGTCATAACAATTACAGTGTTTGGATCATAACATATATGTATGTCAAGAATGAGATATTTGATATTTCCCACTGAATTCCCAACGGAATATATATCTGTCAGAAATCTGCAATTAAAAAATTTGTGGGCCCTACAAATATATTTATGTATTATTTAATTAATTCAATACAAAATGAAATAAATTTAATTTAACTTAGTTTATTAGACACAATAAATGTTAAAAATTATATAATATAATATAATATAAATTGAAAAATAATAATAAAATAAAATAAATCAAATTTAATTTAATTTATAAATTAAATTAATGTATATAAAATTTAATTAATTTAAATTAAATTATAGAATTATAAAAAATTAAAAAATAAATTTTACAAATAAGATAATATAATATACTATAATATAAGTTTTAAAAATTAGAAAATATAATATTTATTAATTAAAAATTAAACAAAATAAAATAAAATAAAATACTTAATTAAATTAAATTGAATAAAACAAAACAAATTTGATTTGATTTAATAAATAAATTAAATTTAATAAAAAATATTTAAAAAATTAAAATAAAATAAAATAAATTTAATTAAATTAAAATAATTTAAATTAAATTAAATTTAAAATAAAATACAATAAAATATAATATAATATAATAATAAATACAATTAAATTTTATAAAATAAAATAAAATAAAATAATTTAATAGTAGTCTTCATATATATATATATATATATATATATATATATATATATATATTCCAAATAACAGTTCTCAAAAACTAAGTAGCACTTAGTTTTTCATTAGCAAAATAAACTAAGTAGCATTTGCTTAGTTTGCCACAATTTTCAATAAACTCAATAATACGCTCCGTACATATATGTACTCTTTCTTGTATGCAGGTTTCGACATAACAGTTGCATCTAATAATACTCCAACTGGTTCTTCGGCAGCAATTAAAAAAAAGGGGTCGTAGTTCCTGTTTGTGTCCTATACTCGAATTGTAAAGTTAATTGAATTGCTACAGACATTCCTCACTATTCCATCATAACAGATGGCAACATCCGGAAGGAGTGTCATTAAGTTGTTGAACGCGTGGTTGCATAGTAGCACACGGTATTGATTATTGATGCTTACGTGAGAAGTCTCTCAGTTATACTCAATTATTGTTACAGGAATTGCTGCATAATATCTTTCATATTATTTATTCAATTATTGTCACAGTATCATCTGCATAATATTTTATATTATTAAATCAATAATTGAGATGACAAAGTTATTCATATTATTATTTGCAATATTGACAATGTCTAGAAGTTCTGTCAAAGATAGGTTTGGACACCTAATTGCGGACCAATAAGGAGAAATCATTATCGAAAAGCCCCCTCTTTCCTGGGAACGATCTGGTTGTTAAATATTGTGAGTTATAATATTAATAATGAATAAGTTCGTGTTGATTAAAGATGAAATTGATAGCTCCATTGTGTTGGGATCATTAGTGTTAGTAGAAATCGACATCTATTTCGATAATAATGGATGTCTGGAGATTATTTTGATCAATCGGGTAATTAATCGGATAAATAAGCAATTAATTACTATTAATTCACATGCTTATAACTACGTGTTCACATGTGTGTACTATTGATTCACATGCATGTACTATTAGGGGAGATGGTGCAAGATTGATAATACTTGCATGACTAAATTAAAAATAGAGGTATAGATGAAGGTACTATACTGTAATTATTTTTTCACATGATTGTACTATTGATTCACAAGATGTACTATTAGGGGAAGTGGTGCAAGTTTGATAGTACTTGCAGAAAAAGATGAAGGTATTATACTGTAATATTTCGAGCCCCAAAACGTGTAATTATCGAAACTATATTTTCCTATAAATAGAAGCTCATTCTTCTTTCATTCTCACCAATTTACTAAGACTCACAAGAGCATTTATAGAGAGAGAAGCTTTAGAGAGAAAGTAGAAGAGAAGTCAGCTACCTCGCTATTCCAGTATCCAGTCTTCTTCTGAGGTAAGGGATATTATTTTGTTCAGTATTAATAGGAATAATATTTTCTTCCATACTCTGTAGTATGTGAGTAATATTATTTCGACTCGTATTCCTGATTATATCATCATTCGGTTAAAGTATTGCTTCTATATTCCGTGAAATTAGTAGAATATCATTGAAATTTGCACTTCAGCTAGTAGGGTAAAATGCAAATGTGACCACTGAACTATATGTGTTTTTGGGTATTGAGCCTCTTTCTTTTGGTCAATGCAAATTGAGCCCCTTTCTGTTATAAAATTTGGATATTGAGCCCCTAGGTGCCACATGTGCGTTGACTTGCCTACGTGGCACACGTGGCATCGCTGATGTAGACATTTTTGCCACGTGTCACCGCTTACATGTACAATTTCCAATTAATTGCTTAAAACATGATTTCCCCAAGAATCGAACTCAAAATCTCAAGTTTGTGAATTTGGTCATCAAACCAACTGAGCTAAATGAATCTTATAATTACTTTATCAAAAGAATTAATATTTATACCAAATCAATTCATCTCCCCCAAATAATATTTAAATAAAGAAATTGACTTATTAAAACAGTAAAAACACATAAAAGAAAAAAATTGATTATATGTTAAAGGTGTAAAAAAGTTCATACATACTTAATTCTTAACTAATCAAGTAAAATAATTAACTCAAATAATTAACAAAAAATAAAATAATTAACATACTAAGTAATCAAAATAAAATAATTAACAAAAGTAAACTATGATAAATAAATTACTTAATTAACTAATTAAATAAGTTTAGTTTACCCAATAAATAAGTTATATACTTAATCAATCAAAATTAACTAATTAACTAATTAAATAATGATACTTAAAAAATTTCAAAGTCACAATTAGAAAAACTAATAAAAAGTATTTACACAAATTAAAAAATTACACTTAGGTGAGCCACTTTAATAACTGAAAACTCATTTATAATTTGCAAACAAATAATAAATAATGTTTGAAAATAAAAATTATTTTTAGAAAAAATAAAATGTAGAAAATAATTAATATTTTTGCAAAATAAGTAAATTTCATCTAAAAGAAGATATTTATATATAATTATAAATACATAACATCAATTGAAAATACAAAATATTAATTAAATGACTTCCGAAATAACACATTAATTAATCCTCTCTATTTAATCGCCTCGCCTCAGTCACCAAAATCAGAATTAGAATGATTAAACCCTTAATTATATATAATTCACCAATACAAAAATATAAATAACCAAAATCTCCCTCTTAATCTTCTCAATAGTTTCATCACCTCTGTAACCACCCACCAAACGCTGCTGGAACAATAACTGAATCCCAAAAAATGCAACGCCGACACCGGCGGTTGGTACAAGTAGACAGTATGGGTTTCTCCGCCATTGATTCTGGTGAAGAAATCAATTTCTTCAGGAGCTCCAACCTTACTCTCTCTTCTTTGAGCCTACGAATGAATTCAATTGTTTTAGTCAGAGTCCTCTCCCTAGTTGCCTTCAATCTCAAAATCAGAGAGAATAAGTTTTTGAACAAAAATCAAATTCATGTCATAACTAATTTTACACAGATTCGCATTTTGAAATCTGGGTGATGATTTGTGAGGATATTTTGAGAAGGGTTCAATGTATTATTAGCAAACCAATCAGTTTCGAGCATTGATTTGAAGCTAGTGAGAGAAGCAGCGAAACCCCCAATTTGACGAAAGTAAGAACCCTAGGTTTTCGTTTATGCATAGAGAAAGCGACAGATGAAGATACAAAGAAATGAGATAGAGACCGAGACTTATCAGATCTAAGAAAAGGGGTTTTGTTTTAATTTAGAGGAAATTCTTTTTCAGTTATAAATCATAATCCTTGTGAAAATAAAGTAGTTAACCTGTGTTGCTCGGGTGGACATTGAGTAGAAATTTTGAGTTGGAGGTCTGGAGATCGAATCTAAGCAGCAAGAAATTTTTTGGCTCAAGTCCAATATTCTCCACGTCATATAATATGCCACGTAAGCGCCACGTGAGCAAGTCAACGCATATCTGGCAACAGGGGCTCGAAGTCCAAATTTTTTAATAGAAAAGGGCTCAAAATGCGTTGAGCAAAAGAAAAGAGCTCAATATCCAAAAACTTTTAAAGTTCAGTGGTCAACCTTGCATTTTACCCTCATCTAGTATCGCTTCACAAGGATATTTTCTGCACATTCTTGTTAAATTTTAAGTTTTTTATGCCGGAGTACTGTCCATGAGTACTATTTAATTATACGATATTATTTACAAAAGTACTATTCACAGAGTACTATTTCTGGAGTACTATTCACGGGGTACTATTCACTCGGGTAATATTCACCCGGAGTATTATTCATAACAAAAATTGATTTTTTCGATCCAAATCATTTTTGATACATTATTATTATTGAATTTTACTTTACAAAGCAGTATCATGTTGACAATTTGGACAATATTGAATTCTGAATAAATCAAATTATAAATCTTTAAAAATTTATCATTGAACTTATTTTATTGAATTCTTATATCATTGTCATCATCCTCATGTTTATATTATGTTGAAAGTCATCTATGGCCTGTGGTGCATAGATGAACTTGGTATGATTATGACCAGGGATTATTCGGTATAATCATGATCGTAATGTTACAAATGACGTGGTAAAAGTCCTCATTGGCCCGTAGTGCATTGATGGACAGTTGTTGGCACACTACAAAAATATAGATCATTGGCAATGGGCTCAATAGCGACGGCAGTATCCCCATCGAGAATGACCTCATTAGCGACGGCCTAGCCGTCGCCAATGTAGACCGTAGAGAATGACCCTTCCCGGGTCCAAATTTGGTGGGAATTTTTTTGCACGCATGAGAAAAGGTTATAGGCGACGGCCTTGCCGTCGCCATTGAGTCACATCTGATTGCCGTCGAGAATGATGCTATATTTAATCCCTAAAATTCATTTTCCTTTCTGTTCTCTTTCTCTCTTTCTCCCGCTCGACTCCTCTGCACCTCGCCGTCGCCTCTGCACCTCTGTCGTTGCCTCTGCACCATCCCTACCGTCGCAAGTCGCCGGCGCCATCAACGTTGCCGTCCACCTCTCCATTTCTTACTTCCACCGACTGGGCTTCCCCTTTTTTGCTCCCCTTTCCATGGACTGTGACCTGCTGTCTCCACTGAGTCCGTCTTGGTTCGGCTGGTTCTCTATTTCTCAGAGAACAATTAGTAAGTTAATTTTTTTTTCTTATGCTTTAATTTGTAAGTTCCAATTTATTTATATATGTTAGGGTTTAATTGGGTCTTCAATTTTCTTATGTTATCAGGCTTCTATTATTGTCTTTGCTGTTAAGTAGGATATATTCTACCTTTGTTTGAGCATTATCCATCTCTATTATATGTTAGCTTACAATATATACTAGTGTAGAATTTATTATGTGTTAGCAATTTGTAATTTGTGCTGTGTAAAATGGTACTGCAATTTGTAAATACATCAGCTGTAATTTTTGGAGGATATATAGACTCTCTACTGTCTAAATACATCAACTATAAAAATTGCTAAAATAGTTCATATTTAGGCATAGTTTTAGTTATAACTTCATAAACAGTCCACATGTAGTTAAAAGAAACCTTTAGATACGCAAACAAATCTTAAAACATGATTATAACATAACATTATATCTATAAACATGCTTTCACTAGTTAGTTAACTTTCTAATATCAAAACAGTCCATTCAAGGCATTTTGGGCATAGTTTAACACTAAATCACCATAACAGCCTTCAATATTACAAACGCAAGGATTATCACAACATGTTCTTGTTATATCTATGTGTTCATGGTTTAAAACATATGGCTGCAATGCTTTAAGATTTTTGTTCAAAAAGGCCTTCAATAGGATTTAAACTCACATGAAAACATGATTTGATAACCTAGTTGACATGGTTTGAGTAATCTTTTACACAACATTTAACATGCATAGAATATATCCGGATGGCACAAAATAAACTAGTCATTCAAGCTCTCAAAACAGTATTGGGCTGGTCTAGCCTGTTTCAAATAGGATAGCACAGACTACCCTGTTTTAAGTCATTTTACCAATTTGAGAATGCTATCTTAGAATTTGTATACTTAGCCTTCAAGTTCTAGTACATTAGACCCCATGCTTTAGCATATAAACCATATTAATATCAAGGAAATTAGTCATTACCTAGCTTGCTAACACAATCATCTTCTAATTAATTTAGCTCACACATGGAACCATAAAACTTCCAAATTACTCACACTATATCATGTCATATATAGCCTATAAGTATTCATGTCTTTATTCAATTATTAGCATGATAACATAGCCCTTGGTATTAACTGCACAGTTAGTACCTCATTATCTCAAATCAGTTCTAACGTAAACATTTACTCAAACAGTTGGAGAGCATGATTTTTGGTTTATATGAAATTACACTCATTTTGTTAACCTTGCTATACTTTTAGTTTGTTGTGGAGAGATTTGATTTGAGCTTAACTGATTTATATGTAAGCTTGCTATGTTTCATGTCTTTTCCTATTTGAGGGTGGGTTAATTAAGAAATTTACCAGCTCATTATACTTTCACATGTGCATATATTTTCATATAGTTTAGGAATCTTAGAAACCCGTTTGAGATTCACTTAGTATGAGTGAATCTCAAATAGTCCCCGTTTTGGGACTGTTCTTGTATGTTTCGATCTCACTTAGGTCGGTGTTAACGACTTGAGTACGCCTTTATATTTTTTGAATTTTCGGCCATTATATATCTCTTGATGTTCTTCGGGTGCATATTTAGACTACGATGTGTTAGTCTATTTCGTGTACTTGAAGACCATGGGGAGATACTGCCGAAATTTTTGAAATATTTAAAGATGTGTTCAAGTTGTTGGCATCAGTGAGGCGACACATCCGGGAATGGGATAGAAGCCTGACCCGTTAGAGGTGGAGATGAAGTTAGGAAACTCATAAGCTTGCATATACATTAACTTGGAGACTTGATTGTGTTTGTCTGACTTTCCATATATATAACAGACAGTTGTCCGAGATGTCTATTGATCGAAGTTAGATGGAACGTAGGGTAGCCACTGATAAGAGTGGGCTTAACTCTAAGTACCGTAGTGGGGTTGAACAGTTTCTCAATTTGGCGTTTGAGCAAGTCAATGGCGATGAGATTAGATGTCCTTGTAAGAGGTGTGTGAATGAAGTGTGGAAGGAAAGGAGTGATGTCATGTGTGACTTATTTGCATATGGGTTCAAGCAGGGTTATACGACATGGATCTATCATGGGGAAACTTGGTTGGATGAACATGAATCAGAACCGGAATCTAGAGGTGATGAAATCTTTGACTGTACTAACATGATAGTCGAAGCTGCTGGTTCAAATTTCCAGTGGAATACAGATAGGGATGGCAGTAGGGTCGAGCAAGAGCCAAATGACGGGGCTAAGGGTTTCTATGAGTTACTGTATAAAGCAGCAACACCACTGTATGACGGGAATGAAAAGCACACCATCTTATCTGCCGTGACTAAGTTTTTACACTTCAAGAACGAGCATGACTGTAGCGAGAGAGGTTTTAATAAACTGTTAAGCATTGTGAAGGAGAGCTTACCTGCATGCAATAAGTTACCGGAGTCGTACTATGATGTGAAGAAAATGGTCAAAAGGCTCAATCTAGGGTATAAGAAGATCGATGCATGTGAGAATGACTGTATGTTGTATTACGGTGATGTCAACAAAGATAAGAGGTCGTGTGATATTTGTGGTACAAGTAGATACCGTGAACAACGCAAGAAAAAGGGAAAAGACGTGCCGAGAAAGATCTTGCGTTACTTTCTCATTGCCCCGAGGCTTCAGCGGTTGTTCATGTCAACACATACCGCCGAGGATATGAGGTGGCACTCTATACGGGATATAGTCGAAGGTCAACTGACGCACCCGGTAGATGGGCTTGAGTTGAAAAATTTTGATAACAAGCACCCCTCGTTTGCTGAAAAGGTTCGCAATGTTAGGTTTGGACTTGCTACGGATGGGTTTAATCCATTTAACATGCCTTACACAAAGCCCTACTCAACTTGGCCGGTGATTATTGTGGTGTATAACCTCCCGCCTTCGATGTGCATGAAAGATCCCTACATGTTCATGCCTTTACTGATTCCGGGTGATAAGAGTCCGAGTAAAGACATCAATGTATATCTCAGGTCGTTAGTTGATGAGTTGAAGATGTTATGGGAAAAAGGGGTTCAAACTTATGATGTATCTCTTAAGCAGAACTTTGACATGAGGGCAGCTTTACTGTGGACAATAAATGACTTCCCAGCGTTAGGAATGATCAGTGGATGGTCGACTCACGGGGGCTTGTCATGTCCCGTGTGCTTGGGGTCAGTTAAAGCTGTGCAGATCAAACATGGGGGTAAAATGAGTTTCTTTGCAACATCCAGACAGTTTTTGCCAATTGAACATCGTTATCGACGGATGAGTAGACAATTCAATCGAAAAATAGAGAAACATCAAGTACCTAGCCGTCTTTCTGGGTCAGCAGTGTTGACTTGGATTAGTCATTTAAAGTTTCTACCTCCAGGGAAGAATCACAGATTAGAGCGAGCTTATGGTTACGGCAAGGTTCACAACTGGACACACAGATCCATGTTCATTGACCTGCCTTATTGGGCTACACTCTGCAGCCGTCATTGTATAGATCCGATGCATACTGAGAAGAACGTATTTGATAACATTTTTTATACAGTCCTAGATGTCAGTGGTAGAACAAAGGACAACAATAAGTCGAGGCTTGATTTGGTAGAAATGAACATTAGGGAAGATCCGTGGCTGTATCAGGAGGGTAGTAAGACGGTAAAGCCTAAAGCTGAATATACTTTGACTAGGGAACAATTGATATTGATATGTAATTGGATCAGTGGACTAAAGCTCCTAGATGGATATTCTTCGAATATAGCAAGGTGTTGTAAAGTCAAAGAATTGAAGTTTTAGGGTCTCAAAAGTCATGATTATCACGTATTCATGCAGAAGTTGATCCCTGTGGCATTTATCGACTTGTTACCAAAACGTGTGGTTGAAGCACTGACAAATCTTTCTAATTTCTTCAGAGATCTATGCTTGACAGAGCTTCAGCTCAAAGACATAGATAATATGGAGATGCAGATAGTGGAAATAATGTGCAAGTTAGAAATGATCTTCCCCCATCATTTTTTGATTCAATGGAACATTTGCCTATTCACTTGCCATACGAAGCTAAGTTTGGCGGTCCCGTACAATATAGATGGATGTATCCATTCGAGAGTTAATGACATACGAAAGCCAAGTTATCATCCAGTTTGCAAAACTCGCCAATACTTAGGCAAAAAATCGAAAAAGAGTTCAAAACTCGCATCAGCCGTTTGAACGACACACAAACACACACATAGCACCGCGTAGGTATTTGACACGCGTTAGATCTTACAGGACTCGATTCTGACGTACGGAAGCCGAGTTATCGCCCAGTTTGTAAACTCGACAACACTTAGGCAAAAAGCTAAAAAAGAGTTCAAAACCTGCATCGGCAATCCGAACAACACGAAAACACACACATAGCACCGCGTAGGTATTTGAAAAGAGTTAGAACTTACGAGACTCGATTTAGACGTACGAAAACCGAGTTATTGCCCAGTTTGCAAAACTCACCAACACTTAGGTAAAAAGCCGAAAAAGAGTTCAAAACCCGCATTGGCCGTTTGAACGACACACAAACACAAACATAGTACCGCGTAGGTATTTGACACGCGTTAGAACTTACGGGACTCGATTTCGACGTACAGAAGCCGAGTTATCACCCAGTTTGCAAAACTCGACAACACTTAGGCAAAAAGCCAAAAAAGAGTTCAAAACCCGTATTGGCCGTCCGAACGACACACAAACACACACATAGCACCGCGTAGGTATTTGAGACGCGTTAGAACTTACGGGACTCAATTCTGACTTACGAAAGTAGAATTATCGCCCAGTTTGCAAAACTCATCAACACTTAGGTAAAAAGCCGAAAAAGAGTTCAAAACCCGCATCGACTGTCCGAACGACACACAAACACACACATAGCACCGCGTAGGTATTTGACACGCGTTAGAACTTACGGGACTCGATTACAACGTACGGAAGTCGAGTTATCGCCCAGTTTGTAAAATTCGACAACACTTAGGCAAAAACCCAAAAAAGAGTTCAAAACCCGCATCGGCCGTCTGAACGACATGTAAATATACACATAGCACAGAGTAGGTATTTGACACATGTTAGAACTTACGGGACTCGATTCTGACGTACAGAAGCCGAGTTATCGCTCAGTTTGCAAAACTCGACAACACTTAGGCAAAAAGCCAAAAAAGAGTTCAAAACCCGCATCGTCCATCCGAACGACACGCAAACAGACACATAGCACCATGTAGGTATTTGACACGCGTTAGAACTTACGGGAATCGATTTCGACGTACGGAAGCCGAGTTATCGCCCAATTTGCAAAACTCGCCAACACTTAGGCAAAAAGCCGAAAAAGAGTTTCCCGCATCGTCTGTCCGAACGACACGCAAACAAACACATAGCACCGCGTAGGTATTTGACACGCGTTAGAACTTACGGGACTCGATTCTGACGTACGGAAGCCGAGTTATCGCCTAGTTTGCAAAACTCGCTAACACTTAAGCAGAAAGCCAAAAAAAGTTCAAAACCCGCATCGGCCATCCGAACGACATGCAAACACACACATAGCACCGCGTAGGTATTTGTCACGCGTTAGAACTTACGGGACTCGATTCCAATGTACGGAAGTCGAGTTATCGCCCAGTTTGTAAAACTCGACAACCCTTAGGTAAAAAGCCGAAAAAGAGTTCAAAACCCGCATCGGCCATCTGAACGACACACAAACACAAACAAAGCACCGCATAGGTATTTGACACGCATTAGAACTTACGGGACTCAATTCTGACGTACGAAAGCCGAGTTATCGGCCAGTTTGCAAAACTCGCCAACACTTTGGCAAACAGTCGAAAAAGAGTTCAAAACCCTCATCGGCCGTCCGAACAATATACAAACACACACATAGCACTGCGTAGGTATTTGACACGCGTTAGAACTTACGGGACTCAATTTCGACGTATGGAAGCCGAGTTATCGCCTAGTTTGCAAAATTCGATAACACTTGGCAAAAAGCCGAAAAAGAGTTCAAAACCCGCTTCGGCCGTCTGAACGACACGCAAACACACACATAGCACCGCGTAGGTATTTGATACGCGTTAGAACTTACGGGAATCGATTCCGACGTACTGAAGTCGAGTTATCGCCTAGTTTGTAAAACTCGACAACACTTAAGTAAAAATCCGAAAAAGAGTTCAAAACCTGCATCGGCCGTCCGAACGACACGCAAACACACACATAGCACCGCGTAGGTATTTGACACGCGTTAGAACTTACGGGACTCGATTCTGACGTACGGAAGCCGAGTTATCACCCAGTTTACAAAACTCGCCAACACTTTGGCAAAAAGCCGAAAAATAGTTCAAAACCCGCATCGTCCGTCCGAACGACACACAAACACATACATAGCACCGTGTAGGTATTTGACACGCGTTAGAACTTATGGAACTCGATTCCGACGTATGGAAGCCGAGTTATCGCCCAGTTTGCAAAACTAGACAACACTTAGGCAAAAAGCCGAAAAAGAGTTCAAAACCCGCATCAGCCGTCCAAACGACATGCAAACACACACATAGCACCGCGTAGGTATTTGACACACGTTAGAACTAACGGGACTCGATTCCGACGTACGGAAGCCAAGTTATCGCCCAGTTTGCAAAACTCGACAATGAATAAGAACACAAACAAAACTAACTTAAATATGCTTTATTTTCGAATTCGTTATTAATATTTTAATATTGTAGGGTCTTGTTGATGAGACTTCGGCAGGTGGAGGCAGCGGCACAAGCGATGCCCGCGGTGGAGATGATGATAATCGCCGGGCTGATGCTGATGAGACTATTGAGGGTGGGACCGGCAGTCAGACTGGAGGTGGGACCGGCGGTGGGATTGTAGGTGGGACTAGCGGTGGGACCGATGGCGAAGGTGATACCGAGATTCCTGATCTTGGGTTGTAGTACCCATTATGTTTATATTTTGACTTTCATATATGTATATTTGTATAGCTTTTGAGTTGTACAGACTAGAGTTTAGAATCTAGTTTGGTTGATGGTATATGTATCTAACTATATTTTGATTGTTTATGATTACATTGATGGTTGATATAGCAAAAGTTATTATTGTTATTGATATGCGTTTGTGAAGAATTCTTTATAATTTTTCTTTAGTTTATAACATGTATAATTATATATATATATATAAATGAATAGGAGTATTTTGCATTTTTTTAATAAATTTTTTTTAAACAACTCATTGGCGACGGGCATAGGGTCATTGCCGACGGCTATGCCGTCGCCAATGACTAGTTTTTTAATTTTCTAAAAAAAACTTACTGACGGGCTATTCGTCGCCACGACCGTCGGCAATGAGTCATTGGCGACGGCAGGCCGTCGGCAATGACCCCGTCGCCAATGACCCTCTTGCCGACGGCGAGCGACGAGAACCAGGGGCGACGACCCATAAGGCGACGGTACGGGCGACGGACAATGCCGTCGCCAATGACAACATTGTCGACGGCAAGGATGTCATTGGCGACGACAGTGGCCGTCGACAAAGACCCATTTTTTTGTAGTGGCATGATCATGACCATTGATTAATACACGAATATCCTTGACCCGTAGTGCATGGATAATTTGTGGTCGTGATACTAAAGAATATCCTTGGCCGTAGTTCAGGGGTGATTCAATGATGTTGATTATTTATTAAGCTGAGTCTCGGCGATAAAAGTGATGAAAAACCTTTTAAATCATAGAAGATAGTAGATTTTATGCTCTACTTGACTCTTCTAATGGATTGCTTGTTCCGCTGCAGTTAAACTTGATGTTTGTTATATTTTATCAGTTTAACACTGTTGAAGGCTAACGATAAAGTGACGGTCCAGATGATAGCATTAGTAGTCCTCACTATTCTATGAAATAGTGTGATAATAAATGTATTGAGGACTCCATTTGAGTTGAATACTGTCTAGAAGACGATATTCGTATTAAAACTCTCAGTTTATGTTTTGTCGTATTTTACACGACAGTTGTATTATGAAGTTGTATTTGATTTATGTACTATGTATTTGGCGACCCAAGATGGGTGATGTATACCTATTTTGGGGGCGTCACAAAAATCATTCTCAACCAACTCCCAAAGTTCTTGTGCAATACAAAAAGTTTTCATTTTGATACTCCAAAACTCATAATTTTCTTCAGTAAATGAAGGAATCAAGGATTGAGAAAGATTTAGAACATTACTATTCGCCATAGTTACGAAAAGCTTTACCTTAACACCTTGTGTGCAAAACAATAAGACCCGCTGATGATGCTACAATACCAATCCAGAAAACTCCAACGCCCAACATCAATCGAACGAGGCTTTGATACCAAAAACTGTTGGAAATCTGCTATATTTCTAATAGCAGTAAGTAATGCAACAAGGCAAAAAAGAGAGCAGCAAAATGAATAAGGAATGCCAAAGTAATAACTCCTTCACTTTTCAATTAAAATCATAATAATGCCACTAAAACTACTTACAACTACTATTTATAAATTGATGGAACATGCCCACATACTCCACTATTAATAAAGTGGAGAGACCCACTACTGCTACTATCAAACCACTAAGCCACTACATAAGACAAAAACATAACCCCACTACTACCACTAACCTTAATAACATAAAATATAATTTGCATCATATTTTATCACTATGACCATCAGCACTCATTAAATAAATAAATAAAATTATCCGAGTAAAAATATCTTCAAAGTTGATTCGAATGTTCTATCTAACTGATCCATAATTTATCCTGAATGCAATAGAGATTCTCAAAAACAGGTAGAATACTTTAGCACTTGAATCTTATAAATGAAAATTTGGGAGGCAACTGAACAGAAGTAATAATATATGATGGCACTTAAAATTCAACTATTTCATATCATGGAACTACAATCCAATCATTTAAGATTTTCTTTTACAAGTCAAATACAAATATTAAACATTCTGGCCGTTCAATAATATTGTCTTACCTGACAAAAGCTTTAGCATCCCAACCACTCCAAAAATTGTTCGGATTTTAGGCATTCGGAGAGAGCTACAATGTGGAATGTCATCTAGAGAACATACACATAAAAATTATTTACTACTATACGAATAAATTGGGAATTCATAATTAAAGAATACCAAGATAATTACAGTAGCCAACCTATAAGATTCAAAGAACCATCAACCCGACTGATTGCCAAACAGGAGCCAGAAGAGCCATCAATGGGCTCAACAACATATTGATCCGGAAATTCCCAAAGCTGCATCCGTGTGTATAGCTTCTGTGCAGGATCTGCCTTCTCCATCATTATTGGAATACTGAATCACTAAGAACGAGAAATTATACCAACATTGTCAGATTTCAAAATTAGTAGTAGCACTTTGAAACAAATTTTCAGGTTGTTCATTACCTGATGGGGAAAAATGAAATCGAAAAAAAGAGATCCAGATTACAAAGAGACAGAAAGGAATTAGTCAGAGAAGAATTGGGTCGAACAAACTAAAGAATTGTAGTACTGAGACAAGTTCAACTTTAACATTAAGAAGAATACAACGCAAAAGAAAATGTGATTACCTTAACCGGAATCTTCCATTCAAGTGATTCTAGTGTAGGTAATGTGATGATCAATTACCTAATTGGTTTCCCAATTTCTTCATCAAACAGAGATTCTCCAAGAGCCTTGGCAGTTTTCTTCATAGCACCCATCCCTTCACCACCTCCCATCAACAAAACTGCTGGCAACTTCGGATCCATCTCAAGTTCTACTCTCAAGTCATCCTATAGGATCGAAAAGGACAGCATAAGAATCAGAATCATATGCAATGACAAAAACATATTAAACTCAAAATGAGAAATGGAAAAGGAAAACTATAAAAAGTTTGCTTTACTTCAATAGTGGCTAGCACGCACTTATTTTGGAAAGAACTTTTCTGTAAAAAGATGGTCGGATTGGCAAGCCGAACACACTTATTTGATTTTCAGATTTCAGACCCTCTCCAGTCTGCTGAATAGTTACCAATTCCCTCTCCTTTGTCCCTCATATTAGACCTGAAACTTTTGAGACATCTGTAATTTATCTTTTAATAAATTTTGATCCTTTGATGCAGGAGGATTTCTGGCCGAAGATCCTGAATGGTCGGATAGTACGATGATGATGTTAAAGGACCAAAAGCTAAGATATCAGCGCAACGGTATAGGTTGACTTTAGGGTCAAGCGTTCGGTTCGTGTCTTCGGGATCGGAGTTCGACTTCGGATGACGTCATGACTTCGGCTTAAGATGACGTCATGACTTCATGTAATACCCAATAAAAATAATAATAAATATTTAAGTAAGCTTTAAAATATTTAATTGGGCTTTCCTTATATTTGGGTCAGATTCTATTTATTTCATGTGGACCATAATAAGTAGAGGATTGTATTAATTTGGGCTTTTAAATTAATTGGGTCTAAACTATATTTGTCTAATTTTAATTCCTAATCAAATTAGAAGTATTAATAATTATATCATTAAAACCTAGTTATACATCTTTACGCCTGATGAGTTGTGAGAATTAAGCGAGAACAAAAGGAGGCGGAGAAGAACGAGGGAACGAGGGAACGAGGGAACGAGAGAACGTGGCTGTAGTTACAAAAGGGTTTGAGAGCAAAATCTTAAAATTTATTCACCATATTCTTCTTCTCAAATGTAATGATTGGACTATTTTTTAATACAAAATAATTATTTTGCTATTGTAATTAGTATTTATTTTCTTGTTGTGCTTGCAATCTATTGTAAAATTTATTATGCCATTTGATTAGTTGAATTTGTTAATACAATTTTGATTTATAATTGAGATATATGATATATGTTTATATATATAAAAATCGGAAAGTCACGTTTATATATATAATTATAGCCTGACTTGATTCTTAATATATATATATATATATATATATATATGTATACCTCCTGCTGCATGATTCTGATTCATTAGTATTCATTAGTGTTGATTCTATATATATATATATATATATATATATATATATATATATATATATATATATATATATATATATATATATATATATATATATATATATATATATATTATGCAGCGGTTGACTCGTTTTATATATAATATATTATAATAATATTGTTATTATAATTTAAAATACATCTTTTGAGTACAAATTGAATATATATATTAAATTTATTGAATTTATGAAAATATAATTTGTATGAGTTCGTAATTTAATTATATGCTTTATATTTTACTTGGATAATTAGATCGGATTGAGGGAGTTTAGCGGGTGACATTTGGACTTGGTGAATTATTTTGGTACTATATTAAGGTACGGATTCCGTACTTTTTTAGCGATATTTCTTTAAATTTAATTCGTTCGTTTTGTACTCATTTAAAAATTTGGTATTGCCTCTTGGGATTATTCCTTGTTGTCAAAATTATTGAGATTGTTTCGTTTTGGCGTTGATATTCGAATTCGTATTGGTACTCTTTGAACTAGTTAATCGTGTCAATATTTTGGAGACTTTATTCGTTGGTACCATTGTTCGTATATTTTCGTTCACACTCGGAGTTGTTTTGATCATTGATATAATGTAATAATTGGGTATGTTTGTATTTGATAATTCGATTTCATTTGAATATGGTCATGTAATTGTGATTTGAACCCCTTTTGGCTTATATTTTGTAGTTTGATCCTTAGGGTATACTTGAGCTAACCACCTGTGGGGGTACCACAGGCATGTCCTCTTGACACAAGGACATGACACCTTCCGTGGCGGTGTGATTAGTCCACGGCGTATCCTTTTGTATGCTCTGGGTATGAGCTTTGGCCATTTGATATATTTGTTCAGGATACGTATGGGTCGACCCGGTATTTGATTTGATTCGATTTGTTTGACGGATTAGTGACGTATGTGTCGTGCGCACTATTTGATTTGATTTGTATACATCATGGTACCGATGTATTTTATTAGCCTTTGGCTATTTGTATTTAAGCTCAGTATGAAATTGTTATCTTACAACCATTTGATTCAGCCTTATTTGTTGAGATTCTTTTGGCTAAAATTATTCGACTGACAGTGTTAGTCATTTGTAAATAGACTCTAAAATTTTGATATATTCATAATTCGTTTGTAATTCACATGTGTTCATTTATTCAACTCATTTAGATTCAATACTTATTGTGATATATTTATTCATCTTCATATCCGTACTGGGCAATTGGTTCACGCTGTGTTCTTTTTCGGCAGGTAATCAGGGGTGATCAGGATCTGTGGGATGAGAGCTACCTTTGATCCAAATGAGCAGATTAGCTTTTGAGATTATTATTAGACTTGGTTTTCCTAAGATTTTTGTAACTGGATGTTTTGGGGTATATTTTGATATTTATTTATTCTTAGTAGAGACTATGTAAATGTGGAGTTCATTCTATTTAAATTGGAGTATGTGACATTTGGTATTAAATTTTATTGGAGATATTTTGGGGTTTATTAGAGATTTGTATTTATTATGTTTGTGCGTGACATCCCTTTTTCCTTTTGGGAAAGGGGGTGTTACAGAGTTGGTATCAAAGCTTAGGTTATGATCTTGTAGATTGCCTTTTAGGCTTGACCTGTGAGTTATGGGTAGACTACTGGGTAGTTATAAGATTTGTATTACGTTTGATTTTCGTTCTGCACAAATTTGGCCTTGATTATTTGTTTTGATCTGTTTGTTCTCGTCTGTTTGATTTTGTATCGTAGATGGCTCGTAAGTCTTCGAGAATTGCTGGGAGGCAGACCGGTAATAACGGTAGGAGGGGTCAAAGGTAGCCCAAAGTTGAGGCTGTTAACCAGGGTGGAAACGATGGAAATCAGGGTAATGCGATAATAACCCCAGCTATGGTTGCAGCGATGGTGAATGAGGCAGTTACGCAGGCCGTGGCACAGGCTATGCAGGGTATTCCGCAAATGCAAGGTAATCAGCATGCAAATGGCATGGGGGATGATGCAGAGATACCACAACATGAGCAGAATGTTCCTCCCGAGGATCAAGTGGGTCAACAAGTGCAGTCGTTGTATGTGTTATTGGAGAGGTTTATTAAGTAGAAGCCCAATTCTTTTCGTTTTGCTCCGACTCCAATTGATGCGGAGAACTGGATCGCCCACTTGGAGAAGATTTTTGATGTGATTGGGTGTTCAGAAAATCAGAAGGTGAGGTTAGCAATTTATAAGCTAGAGGATGATGCTCAGCGATGGTGGAAATCGTTAAAGGCTACACAGGGAGATGGATTTATAGATGGGCTCATATGGAGCGGATTTTGTGACCTTTTCTATCAGCAGTATTTCCCAAATGCTGATAGGGATGACATTTCGATGGACTTTGTGACTGGGTTGCCGAGGACTCTTAAAAAGAATGATACTATTTGGGTGGTAGTGGATCATTTGACTAAATCGGCTCATTTTCTGTCTATTCGTGAAGATTTTTCGGTAAATAAGTTAGCAGATATTTTTCAACGTGAGATTGTTAGGCTTCATGGGACTCCAGTTTCTATTGTTTTGGATCGGGATCCGCGGTTTATTTCTCGATTTTGGAAAGGGTTTCAACGAGCTTGGGGAACGCGACTCAACTATAGTACAACTTTTCACCCACAGACAGATGGACAATCAGAAAGAACTATTCAGACATTAGAAGACATGTTACGATCTTGTGCTTTAGAGTGGACAGGAAACTGGGATGATTATTTGAGTTTGGTGGAGTTTGCATATAATAATAGTTGGCAAGCTAGTATTGGTATGGCCCCTTTTGAAGCATTATATGGTAAGAAGTGTCGAGCTCCGACTTGTTGGGATGAGGTTGGTGAAAGGATAATAGAAGGACCCGATTTGGTTAGGATTACTACGGAGAAGGTAGCAGTGGCTAAAGAAAAATTGAAAGAAGCTAGATCGCGGCAGAAGAGTTATACTGATATTCATAGAAGGGCTCTTGAATTCACACCTGGTGAACACGTGTTTTTGAAAGTTTCTCCATGGAAAGGTGTTCGAATGTTTGGTTTGAAAGGGAAGCTTAGTTCGCGTTTCATTGGCCCTTTTGAAACCCTTGATAGAGTTGGAGAAGTGGCATATCGGGTTGCTTTGCCTCCACAATTATCTCATGTGCATAATATCTTTCATGTTTCGGTGTTAAGGAAATACAACTATCATCCGCTTCATGTTGTACAATACCCGTTACATAAGATTCAAGAAGATCTTACTTGTGAGGAAGAAGCCGAGGCGATTCTAGATCGTCAAGAACGGATTATGAGGAGGAAGACTATTCCATTTGTTAAAGTCTTGTGGAAAAACCATTCGGAGCGAGAAGCTACTTGGGAGATGGAGGAATCTATTCGAGCGGAATATCCGCATCTTTTTGAAAATTTGGTACGTTCTATTCTTTTGATTCCGGGGACAGAATTCTTTTTAAGGGGAAGGTTATGTAATACCCAATAAAAATAATAATAAATATTTAAGTAAGCTTTAAAATATTTAATTGGGCTTTCCTTATGTTTGGGTCAGATTCTATTTATTTCATGTGGGCCATAATAAGTAGAGGATTGTATTAATTTGGGCTTTTAAATTAATTGGGTCTAAACTATATTTGTCTAATTTTAATTCCTAATCAAATTAGAAGTATTAATAATTATATCATTAAAACCTAGTTATACCTCTTTACGCCTGATGAGTTGTGAGAATTAAGCGAGAACAAAAGGAGGCGGAAGAAGAACGAGGGAACGAGGGAACGAAAGAACGTGGTTGTAGTTACAAAAGGGTTTGAGAGCAAAATCTTAAAATTTATTCACTATATTCTACTTCTCAAAGGTAATGATTCGACTATTTTTGAATACAAAATAATTATTTTGCTATTGTAATTAGTATTTATTTTCTTGTTGTGTTTGCAATCTATTGTAAAATTTATTATGCCATTTGATTAGTTGAATTTGTTAATACAATTTTGATTTATAATTGAGATATATGATATATGTTTATATATATAAAAATCGGAAAGTCACGTTTATATATATAATTATAGCCTGACTTGATTCTTAATATATATATATATATATATATATATATATATATATATATATATATATATACACACCTCCTGCTACATGATTCTGATTAATTAGTATTCATTAGTGTTGATTCTATATATATATAAATTATATATAACTTGATTCATTCGTTCAGTCAATTTTATATATACATATACATAACCTATTTTAATATATATATATATATATATATATATATATATATATATATATATATATATATATATTATATGCAGCGGTTGACTCGTTTTATATATAATATATTATAATAATATTGTTATTATAATATAAAATACATCTTTTGAGTACAAATTGAATATATATATTAAATTTATTGAATTTATGAAAATATAATTTGTCTGAGTTCGTAATTTAATTATATGCTTTATATTTTACTTGGATAATTAGATCGGATTGAGGGAGTTTAGCGGGTGACATTTGGACTTAGTGAATTATTTTGGTACTATATTAAGGTACGAATTTCGTACTTTTTCAGCGATATTCCTTTAAATTTAATTCGTTCGTTTTGTACTCGTTTAAAAATTTGGTATTGCCTCTTGGGATTATTCCTTGTTGTCAAAATTATTGAGATTGTTTCATTTTGGCGTTGATATTCGAATTCGTATTGGTATTCTTTGAACTAGTTAATCGTGTCAATATTTTGGAGACTTTATTCGTTGGTACCATTGTTCATATATTTTCGTTCACACTCGGAGTTGTTTTGATCATTGATATCTTGTAATAATTGGGTATGTTTGTATTTGATAATTCGATTTCATTTGAATATTGTCATGTAAGCCTTGTGATTTGAACCCCTTTTGGCTTACATTTTATAGTTTGATCCTTAGGGTATACTTGAGCTAACCACCTATGGGGGTACCACAAGCATGTCCTCTTGACACAAGGACATGACACCTTCCGTGGCGGTGTGATTAGTCCACGGCGTATCCTTTTATATGCTCTTGGTATGAGCTTTGGCCATTTG
The DNA here is from genome assembly GCA_020205505.1 of Panax japonicus. Classification (NCBI taxonomy): domain Eukaryota; kingdom Viridiplantae; phylum Streptophyta; class Magnoliopsida; order Apiales; family Araliaceae; genus Panax; species Panax japonicus. The sequence continues at coordinate 13,764,734 of CM035100.1, read as the reverse complement.
ATATATTTGTTCAGGATACGTATGGGTCGACCCGATATTTGATTTGATTCGATTTATTTAACGGATTAGTGATGTATGTGTCATGCGTACTATTCGATTTGATTTGTATACATCATGGTACCGATGTATTTTGTTAGCCTTTGGCTATTTGTATTTGAGCTCAGTATGAAATTGTTATCTTACAACCATTTGATTCAGCCTTATTTGTTGAGATTCTTTTGGCTAAAATTATTCGACTGACAGTGTTAGTCATTTGTAAATGGACTCTCAAATTTTGATATATTCATAATTCGTTTGTAATTCACATGTGTTCATTTATTCAACTCATTTAGATTCATTACTTATTGTGATTTATTTATTCATCTTCATATCTGTACTGGGCAATTGGCTCACGCTGTGTTCTTTTTCCGGTAGGTAATCAGGGGTGATCAAGATTTGTGGGATGAGAGCTACCTTTGATCCAAATGAGAAGATTAGCTTTTGAGATTATTATTAGACATGGTTTTCCTAAGATTTTGTAACTGGATGTTTTGGGGTCTATTTTGATATTTATTTATTCTTAGTAGAGACTATGTAAATGTGGAGTTCATTCTATTTAAATTGGAGTATGTGACATTTGGTATTAAATTTTATTGGAGATATTTTGAGGTTTATTAGAGATTTGTATTTATTATGTTTGTGCGTGACATCCCTTTTTCCTTTTGGGAAAGGGGGTGTTACACTTCAGGTGTGGCGAACTTCTTCCGAAGAGGCGTCATAACTTCAAAAGTGGATAGACTTTATTATTATTATTATTATTATTATTATTATTATTATTATTATTATTATTATTATTATTATTATTATTATTATAGTTATAGTATTTTATTAGGCAGTAAATCTTTTATAATAAGTTGTTATTTTTGTTAGGATATCTTTTCGTATCTCTAAGAAGTTTGTTAGAATCTTTTTCACATCCCTAGGAGGATTTTATTTCTATTTTTTATTTCCATATCTCTAGGAAGATTCAAGACTGACTTAGAGAGAAAGCTTTGTTAGCTATATATAAACCCGGCTTGTGGGTTGAATAAGATAGACTTGAGTTTTGATAAACATATTATACACATTAAAGAGATTTCTCTGTGTTTTTTTTGGTGAATCTCTTGTTCCTTTGTTTGTGAATTCATTTGTTTACCAGCCCGCGGGATAATCGCTATCCCGCCCGGCGTCAGTTGGTATCAAAGCTCAAGCATCTTTCTGGGAATATATAGACTCATCGGTTTTAATGGCTGGTGGTCATGATCGTGGTCATAGAAGGCAGAGGAAGACCCGGACCAGGATCGTAACATTCAAGACGCGATGATTGAGGATTTATAGAGACGGGTTACAGAGTTAACCAGGCGTCTTAAGGCGCTGACTCAGGGTCGATGTGGAAAGGTTCTGAAGGAGGAAGTCCCGCACCTTGATCACTATCGTGGACAATTTCTGGCTGAGGAAGTCCCACACCTTGAACACGATGAAGAATCTTATGATTCTGAATCGAGTTATGACAAGGAAGGGTATTATTTTCGTGGACAGTATCTGACCGGGTAAGTCCCTGAGTATTTCCCCTACCTTGATTATGACGAGGAAGAGTATTATTCTCATAGATAGTATCCGACTGAGAAAGTCTCGGAATATTTCTCGCACATTGATCGTGATGAGGAAATTTATAATTTTCATTCCGATTTTGATGAAAAACAGTTGGTAAGAAGTAGATGAGTATGGAGAACTTGTATATGATAAATATACAGATGAAAAAGAAATATATGATGAATATGAAGATGAAGGAGAACCTTATGGAGAACCTGAGTATAACGAATATGATGATGGCGATGAAGAGGAGAATGGATGGTATGAAGATAACCAGGAGACCCTGATCGTTCGCAAGAGTCTACCAAATCATAAAGGTTATTCCGAAGAGGATTGGTTGAGAACCAATATCTTTCAAACAACTTGCACCATAGCAAATAAAGTCTGCAAGTTAATCATTGACGGTGGCAGTTGTGAGAACATAGTGTCCGAATAGGCTGTCAAGAAATTGCAGTTGAAAATGGATCGGCATCCTAAACCATATAAGTTGTCGTGGTTAAAAAAAGGCAATGAAGTAAGACCGGATACAAAGTGTTTTGTGTCTTTTTCCATCGGCAATAAATATTTTGATAGAGCGTGGTGCGATGTGGTGGCAATGGACGCATGTCATGTGTTATTGGGCTGACCTTGGCAACCGAAGAGTCATTCATGATTGTCGGAAGAATACGTATTCCCTTTGTTTTAAAGGAAATATGGTTGTACTAGCGTCTCGGTGAGAAGAGGACAGTTCGACTCGAGCAATCGGGAGTCCGAACCTAGGCTGATTGTGAAGGTGTGGTGTATGTTCTACTTCCTTGTGGGAGCGGTTCGACAGCTGAAAGCACTGAATTGTCAGCTGATGTACATGAATTCCCCAAAGAGCTTCCATCAAGACTATCAGTGATCAGGGTCATTCAACAACAGATATATCTTGTCCCAGGATCGAATCAAAAGGAAAATATTTTAGTTGCCGAAGTATCTTCTCGTACAGTTTCCACTCTATCTGTATCAAACTCGAGAACGAGTTCTTTCCAACACGGAGAGACTGATGCAGGAGGATTTTTGGCCGAAGATATTGAATGGTTGGATAGTATGATGATGATGTTAAAGGACCAAAAGCTAAGGGGTCAGCGCAACGGTATAGGTTGACTTCGAGGTCAAGCATTAGGTTCGTGTCTTCAGGGTCGGAGTTCGGCTTCGGATGACGTCATGACTTCGACTTCGGATGATGTCATGACTTCGGGTGTGGCGAACTTCTTCCGAAGAGGCGTCATAACTTCAGAAGTCGATGGACTTTATTATTATTATTATTATTATTATTTAGTCCATTATAGTAATAGTATTTTATTAGGCAATAAATCTTTTATAATAAGTTGTTATTTTTGTTAGGATATCTTTCTGTATCTCTAAGAAGTTTGTTAGATTCTTTTTAACATCCATAGGAGGATTTTATTTCTATTTTTTATTTTTATATCTCTAGGAAGATTTTAGACTGACTTCGAGAGAAAGTTTTGTTAGCTATATATAAACCTGACTTGTGGGTTGAATTAGATAGACTTGAATTTTGATAAACATATTATACACATTAGAGAGATTTCTCTGTGTTTTTTTTTTTAGAATCTCATGTTCCTTTGTTTGTGAATTTATTTGTTTACGAGCCCGTAGAATAATCGCTATCGTCATCCTTTTTATACATAGAACCCTCGATAATCAGTAAAGTCCTTATACATAACTAAATTATATAAGCATTACACTGTAACTAAATTATAACCTAAAAAGTCTTGGAATATCATTTCACTTTGAGGATCAAACTGGTTATCTGATGGAGGGCATTCTCTGCATCAGTAACCATGTCCTCACTGTGTTTGGAGGCTGGAGCTTATGATGTTAACATATATATGTTAACTAGTCCTACCTGGTTACCAAGCCCTCAATATTTCCTCCATCACCAATAGTTATGTATACTGGTGCAGATTGGTCACTTATAGGATGACAAATTCCATTAACAATGTTATAAGCGATGTTTGATACACGCTTCTGTGATATATATACACCAGTTATCAATTTATTACACTAAAGAAATGAAATTGAATTTCATAGATATAGAGAAATTCTAATAGATAGATCATAAATAAGAAAACAAGGCTTCAGAATTTGTAGTGTGATCAGAAAGAAAAACTTTATGAATCCATGGTAACATTTTTGCCCAATTACCTTTTGTTTTAGAGTAATCTGTAATTCAGGGAGGATTCGATATCGGTGGGAGTGGGGGTGGGGGTGTGGGGGGTGGGGGGGTAAGAAATTTTTTAACATAATATATATTCGTCACTAAAAGGTAAAGTTCAACAATTACAAAACATATTTTTACTAAAACAAAGATAATGTAGTAATATAATTTTCTTTGGGGACAAGATTCAAAAATGCCCCTGACGTTTACCGCGATGTCTACCGAACACCCTATACTTTTTTTTTGTTCAAAAGTACGCTTAACGTTATACTTTTTGGGTCACCCGTGCCCCTGTCGTTAACAGAAGGCAAACGGGGTTAAAATTTCGCTGACATGACAGACACATGGAGGCTTAAAGGGAGAAGGTTCAAAAATGCCCCTGACAAATGCAAATATGTCATTTAATCAAAATAAAAAATACTAAAATTCAAAATAAAAAAAAGCATAACATATTTTTTAAAAAACATTTAATATTTTATAATAATGTTAATTTAAAAAACATTATTTTTTTATTTTAAAAAACGTTAATATTTTTTTATATTAAAAAATGTTAATATTTTATTAATATTTTTTATATTAAAAAAACGTTAAATTTTTTAATACTAGTTGATATGTTAAAAAAACGTTAATATTTTTTGATGATGTAATTAGTTGAATTTTAAAAATATTATTTAGTTGAATTTTAAAAATGTTCAAAAATTCAACTAATTCAAAATAATTAACGTTATTTAGTAAAAAATATTAACGTTAATTATTTTTTGATGATTTTAGTTGAATTAATGTTAATTATTTAGAAATTTTGAATTAGTTGAATTTTTAAATTTTGAATTTTAAAAATATTAACTTTAATCATCAAAATACTAAAAATATTAGTTGAATTTTTAAAATACTAAAAATATTAACGTTAATTTTGTAATATTAAACGTTAATTTCGATAACGTTATTTAGTGATATTAAAAATATTAGCGTTAAAAAAATTGATAACGTTATTTAGTATTTTGAATATTAACGTTAAAAATATTATATCAATTAGTTGTATAATATTTTTTAGTATTTTGAATTTTTAAAATATTATTTAGTATTATGATTTTAGTAATTTAATTTTTTTTTTATGTAAGTTAGTATTTAGTATTATGATTTTAGTATTTTAATGATGTGATTTAAATTTTTGTCGTTTTGATTAATTAACAAAATAATTTGAATTTAGTATTTTATTATTTTTTAATTTGCTTTTTTTTTAGTATTTTAGTATTTTTTTAATTAGTATTTTAGTTTCTTTTAATTAGTATTTGATGTAAATAAATATGTTATGTTTTGAATTTTAGTATTTTGATTAAATGATGTAATTATGTTATACAACTTATTTTATTTAATTAGTTGTTTTGATTAGTTAACAAAATAATTTGGATTTAAGTATTTTGAATAAATGATGTAAATATGTTATGCTTTTTTTTATTTTGAATTTTAGTATTTTTTTGTTTTGATTAAAAGACATATTTACATGTGCCAGGGGCATTTTTGAACCTTCTCCCTTTAAGCCTCCATGTGTCTGTCACGTCAGCCAATTTTAATCCCGTTTGTCTTCTATTAACGGCAGGGGCACGAGTGACCCAAAAAGTGTAACATTAAGGGTACTTTTGGACAAAAAAAAGTATAGGGTGCTCGGTAGATATCGCGGTAAACGTCAGGGGCATTTTTGAACCTTCTCCCATTTGACAAAGACAACAAAACATAGCAAAAAAATCTTTTAGAACATATCAAAGCTTCGTCAGAATTGCACCCGACGTTCTTTCAAATCACGAAATCCATTTATTATACTAAATGGAAAAATGGGAAAATATTTACTCCTGGAATTATCTTCACAATAGTTATTAGTCAATACTGTTATACTAAGCAACAACCAGTCTGATTAGAACATTAAAATTTTAGACTAAGATTTCAGATTTTAGATTTGGATTTTGGATTAGAGACTATAACAACTATTGGGTCAGGCCGAAAGTAATAGAATACCAAGTGGGCCTTACAAAAAACTTAAATCTGGGGGGGGGGGGGCATGGTCCCCTCCAGCCCTATAGTGGCTCCGTCCCTGCTTTAATTGAGACTGATGGAGCCCATTGGGAATCGTAGATTTGAAAGTTCAATTAAATTTTACAAAACTTGCTCTCTTAAATTTTGTGTACAAAGAAAGGAAGTTAGTTAAAGTGAGACAAATGGCTTATAGTACTCTTTTAGTCAATTGATAATAACTGATTCCAAAAGGCAAACATAATGTAGTAGCTAGGAAATCTAGAAAAGCCATAACAATAAACATTTGAAGAAGTAGTTGCCAAGGGTAGCTTATAGTTAAACCTCCTTGTTGTCCGATTTATATAATGACAAATACGCGTATGCATACGGTCAATCAAGTAATAAAAAGTAAAAAGAGTGTCGAACCCACATGGAACAATTACTAACAATCAATCTAATTAACAAGTTTTTATCAATTCAAATTCACTTAAACAGTCACTCCAATTGATTTGTGAAATTATTTTAATTAAAAGAAAATAAAAATCAATTAACTAACAATTATTGATCACCAGATGATAAAGACGTAGGAATATAATTTCCTCAATTGCTTTACAATAATCTCCTTACCATATTTTCACTTATTTAATCCAATGAGTTGCAATCTAGGATTGCCTATCAATTTATTAAAATATGTCAATATTAATAAAAAGGCCTATTTCATTTATTTTGCTACATTCGTGCAAGACACTTAAAATAGATTCATTAAGCACAAACTCTTAACATAGTTACGCATGACATACAAGTACTTTCGTCTCATACACTGTTATGTTACCCTTAACAAGAATTAACAAATTCATGTGTTATTATATTCATATCTACTCTAAGATTTCCTCTTTCAATTCCATCAAAGATATCATATTAACTGCTAGCTAGACAATTAATAGATTAAGCACAAAATATAATAATCAACACAATAAGATCAACCAGTGAAAATATTGATAATTAAATTATTGAATTGTAAAAGGTTTCATTGTACCCCTAATTGGAAAATTAGTTCATCATCATAATTGAAACAAGAAGATCAAAATTAAATAACATTATAAGTACAGATAATGAAATTAAGAAAAAAAGAAAAACTCTGTCGAGAAATTTCTAATCGCCAATGTAAGACCCCAACTTTTATGAATAAAGAATAATTTTCTCGAAATATATTTTTGAATATTATGGTGTGGATTTGATATAATGTTATAGTTGTGGGTAATATTTACAAATTTTGCAAAGTAAGCAAGTGCTTATATAATATTCGATTGGTCGGGGAATATTCGTTTTAACAGGGAATATTCGTACGACGGCACAATCATTGGTGGACCCCATAACGGAAGTATTGTCGTAATTAGAAAATGACAAAATTATTTTTTATAAAAATAACGGCGGAGGTGTTACCGTTAAAACTGTTGAACTATCCGGTAGTAAAAGTACAGTAATACGCGTTGTTGCATAGTAGCACACGGAATTGATTATTGATGCTTACGTGAGAAGTCACTCAGTTATACTCAACTATTACTACAGTAATTGTTGCATCATATCTCTCATATTATTGATTCAATTATTATTACAGTATCATCTGCATAATATGATATATTATTAAATAAATAATTGAGACGACAAATTTATTCATATTATTATTTACAATATTGACAATGTCTAGAAGTTCTGTCAAGGAGAGGTTTGGTCACCTAATTGCGCGCCAATAAGGAGAAATCCTTATCGGAAAGCCCCCTCTTTCCTAGGAACGACCTGGTTGTTAAATATTGTGAATTATAATATTAATGATGAATAAGTTCATGTTGATTAAAGATAAATTTTATAGTTCCATTATGTTGGACTTATTTGTGTTAGTATAATTGATGTTTGGAGGTTATATTGTTCAATTGGGTATTCAGGACACTTTTTATGTCGGAGTACTATTCACGAGTTACTATTCACGAGTTACTATTCATGAGTTACTATTCACGAGTTACTATTCACGAGGTACTACTCACCCGTAAGATATATTTCTGTTCGATCCAAATTATTTTTGGGTACAATATTATTCCATGAGGAGATGTGCTAATTTTTCAGACCGTTGGTTGAAGATATAATAGTAAATCAATATGTACCGCTGGTGGAAAGTATAATAGTAAATCAATATGGATCGCTGGTTTAAAGTTTTAATAGTAAATCAGTATAGACCGTTCCTTTAAGTTTTAATAGTAAACCAATATGGACCGCCCATTTAAAAGTAAATCAATCTGAATCGTTCATGAATTAGTTACTATTCAGTCCATTCTCCTATAAATTGAAGCTCATTCCTTCATTATTTCTTACGAATTCACTGAAACTCTAGAGAGAGAAACTATAGAGAGAAAGAAGAAAAGTATTCTGCTACTTCACTACTTCAGTATTCAGCTTTTCTAAGGTAGGGAATATTATTTGTTGTACTCATAAGGGTTATTCTTTCTTTCTTATTCAGAAAGAGAATTTATGTTATTCCATTCTTTATTATTCTGTTGGAATAACCTGTATACGCGGGATACCCTATACTTAGTGAAATTCTTTTGTTATTCCGTTATTTATTATTCTGTTGGAATAACCTGTTTATGCGAAGTACCGCATACATGGTGAAATTCTTCTAATATTCCGTTCTTTATTATTCTATCGGAATATCCTATCAGTGCGTTAACGCCGGACCTGGTTCCATTATTTATTATTCTGTCGGAATATCCTGTCTTTGCATTTACACCGGACATGGTTCCATTATTTATTATTTTGTCGGAATATCCTATCTGTGCGTTTACGCCGGACCTTGTTCCATTATTTATTATTCTGTTGGGAATAACCTGTCGGTGCTGTCTATCGCATGCATGGTGAATCCTTTTGTTATTCCATTCTTTATTATTCAGTTGGAATAACCTGTCTATGTGGATTACCACATGCATGGTGAATGATCCTGTGTATTCATTCCTTATTAAATTGTGGAAATGATCTGTATACGTGGATTACCGCATGGCAGGTGAAAATCCATTTGTAGTTTCATATATTATATTATACTCCGTTGGTTAAAGCTTTGGCTTCTAGACTCCATGAAATTAGTGGAATATCCTTTATATTTGTACTTCATCCAGTATCTTTTCATGTAAATATTCTTCTGAGCATTCTTGAATTTTATTGCACAAAGCAGTATCATGTTGACAATTTGGACGTTATTGAGTTCAGGATAAATTAACTTATAAATATTTAAAATTTATTCTTGAACCTGTTTTATTGAATTGTCATCATCCTCATGCTTATATTATATTGAAAGTCATCTTTGGCTTACGTGCATAGATGAACTTGGTATGATTATGACCAGGGATTATTCGGTATAATCATGACTGTAATGTGACAAATGATGTGATAAAAGTCCTCATTGGCCTGTAGTTCATTGGTGGACAGTTGTTGGTATGATTATGACCAAAGATTATTCGATATAGTCATTACCATTGATGATTATATGAATATCCTTGGCCGTGGAGCATGGATGATTCGATTTTATTTATTAAGCTGAGTCTCAACGATAAAGTTGATGAAAAACTTTTTAAATCATAGAAGACAGTAGATTTCATACTTTACTTGACTCTTCTAATGGATTGCTTATTCCGCTGCAGTTTTTGATCTAAAACTTGTTGTCTATTATATTCTATCAGTTGTTATACTGTTGAAGGCTATTGATAATTTATTCTGCATTATCTTAGTCATAATATTTCTTACTGGGCTAGTTGAGCTCACCCTTTCTTTCACTGATCTCTTCAGGAAATGAGAACGTAACTGGGACTAGTCGGGGAAAAGAGTGATGGTTCTAGACGGTGCATTAGTAGTCCTCACTATTCTGTGAAATAGTGTAATAATAAATATAATGAGGACTCCATTGAGTGTGGATATTGTCTGATGACAATATTTGTATTAAAACTCACAGCCTATGTTTTGTCGTATTTCACACGACTGTTGTATAATTAAGTTGTATTTGTATTCAGTACCTTGTATCTGGCAACCCAAGATGGGTGATGTATACCTGTTTTGGGGGCGTCACAGTTGGTATCAAAGCTTAGGGATATGATCCCTGGTTGAGATGTGAGACATAAACTAGGAGGGGAGAGACGGGGAATTCCTTCGCTAGTACCTACCTAGGTTTATTTGGTATTTAGCTGGTCGGTCAGAGTATAGGGATAATATGTGATATATTATTTAACCCTTGTTTTGTGGCAGTTTAGAAAATGGCATCCAAAAATGTTGAGATAAGCAATGAAGCACATTAGATCGTGGAGTCACCACAGATTAATACTCAGGATAATGTGCAATAGGAAGACAAAAATCCTTAGGTGAACAACAACACCGACCAAATGGCGAACGACGGAATGTTTAGGAGCTTTCTGCAATTCGTACAACATCAGACAAGAGAAACTCCTGTCCAAAATGTAAGTGAAAACACTGGAAACTCTTGGACGGTCACCGCTAAACAGTTCAAGGAGCTGGGACCATTGGAGTTTATTGGAGAGCCAAAACCACTTAAGGTGGATGCATGGATAACACATATCACCAAGATATTTGATGTTTTGGGATGCTCCAAGGAGAAAAAGGTTCCTTTTGCTACCTTTATGTTGCAAGTGGAGGCAGATTACTGGTGGGAATCTGTTAATCGTACCCAGCCTGACGCACTCAAGATGTCTTGGGAGAAGTTCCAAGAGCTGTTCAACGACAAATACTTTCCCGAAAGTATTCGTCGCATGAAGGAGGTGGAGTTTATCAAGTTGGAGAAAAATAATATGGCCGTGTCGCAATACGAGGCTAAATTTGCGGAGTTATCCCGGTTTGCATCCCATTTGGTTGATAATGAGGAGCGAATGACGCGAATGTTTTTAATAGGTTTGAAACTGAAGATACGACAATATCTTATTTCTCATAAACTGTGATTGTATTCAGATGTTGTAAATTGTTCTCAGTTATTGGAGCGCGATAACGGGTCAATGCAACCAAGAGAAAGCAGCCGGCAGAATGAAAATACCAGTAGTAACAGTCATCGAAGTGGTGACAACAAACGTGGAGGGAATTAACATGCCAGAAATGGTAACCACTTTGGTGGTAATCATGGCCAAGACAATAAAAGTGAGAGTTTCAAGAAGAGGAGATTTAGTAATGATGGAAGGACTTCAACACCAGCACCTGTTGTTAAGGAAGGAGAACGACCACCGGTCGTATGTTACAAATACGGAGGGGAGGGACACATCAGCCCAAACTGTACACAACAGTCAAAAGCATGTTATAATTATGGAAGAGAAGGTCACTTAGCCCGATTTTGTCGTGCACCAAAGTTAAGTCCAGCTGGGATGGAGGCATCAAAGTTTGTCCCAGACAAGACAAAACCGGTAGTTCAAGGGAGAGCGTTTGTTGTAACCTCCCAGAAAGCAAGGAACCCAAACGAGGTCATCACGGGTAAGCTTATCATAAACTCTAGTGAAGTATATACCTTATTTGATACCGGCTCTACCCATTCTTTTATTTCTCCTAAGCTCAACATTTAAATTTGACTCTGGAGAAATTGGACTTTGACTTATCGGTTGAAACTCCGTTGGGAGAAACCTTCATTACATCCACTTTTTATAAGTCTTGTTTGATTCAAATCGGTAACCGCACGTTACCCGTCGATCTTATATCTTTGAAAATACTTGCATTTGATGTGATTTTAGGGATTTATTGGTTAACTACTCATCATGCTAAAATCGATTATTTTTCGTAAGGTTGTTTACTTTCATATTCCTAACCAACCTATTATGCGAATTCAAGCGACCAAACCATTAAAATCAATCATGGTCATTTTAAGCCATAAAGCTATTCATTTATTAAAAAACGGATATCAAGCTTTCTTAGCTCATGTCAAAGATTTAAACAAAAATATGACAGTTTTGAATGATATTTCTATTGTTAATAAATTTCTTGACGTATTCCCTGAAGAACTTCCTGGCCTACCCCCAGAGCATGAAATTGAATTTTGTATCGACCTTGAACCTGGTACAAAACCCATTTCCAAAGCCCCATATCGAATGGCTCCTATTAAACTTCAGGAGTTAAAGACCCAATTGCAAGAATTGTTAGACATTGGTTTCATTCGTCCTAGTACGTCTCCTTGGGGTGCTCCTGTTCTATTCGTGAAGAAGAAAGATGGGAGTATGCGACTTTGTATTGACTACCGAGAATTGAACCATATCACCATCAAGAATAGGTATCCGTTACCTCACATTGATGACATGTTTGACCAGTTATAAGGAGCACAATTCTTTTCAACGATCGATCTTCGCTTTAGATATCATCAACTGAAGGTTAAAACTGAGGATATTCCAAAGACTGCCTTCAGAACTCGGTACGGGTATTATGAATTCTTGATCATGTCTTTTGGATTGACTAATGCTCCTGCTGCCTTCATGGATATGATGAACCGAGTATTCAAGAAATATTTGGATCACTTTGTGGTTATCTTTATTGATGACATTCTCATATATTCCAAAAGCCGTGAAGATCATGAGCAACACTTGAGGCTGATACTCCAAAAGCTTCGTGAAAACAAGCTTTATGCTAAGTTGAAGAAATGTGATTTCTGGCTTGAGGAAGTTGCATTCCTTGGGCATGTGATATCAAATCATGGAATATCTGTTGACCGAAGTCCGTAGCTTTCTCGGCTTAGCTGGTTATTATTAGAGATTCGTGGAAGGATTTTCTCGAATCGCTACTCCATTAACCCTGCTAACTCGAAAAGATACAAAATTTGGTTGGAGCGAGGAATGTGAGAATAGATTTCAAGAACTCAAGGGAAGACTCATTTCAGCACCTGTTCTGACAATACCATCTGGCTCAGAGGGATTTGTCATCTACAGTGATGCTTCGGGCAAAGGGCTAGGATGTGTTCTCATGCAACATGGGAAAGTCATAGCATATGCCTCTCGGCAACTCAAAGAATATGAGAGGACTTATCCTACTCATGATCTAAAGTTGGCAGTTGTTGTCTTCACACTCAAGATTTGGAGGCATTACCTATATGGAGAGAAGGCGGGGTTCTATACGGATCATAAAAGCCTCAAATATTTCTTCACCCAAAAGGAACTCAACATGAGGCAACGACGTTGGCTTGAACTATTGAAGGATTATAATCATACCATTCAATACCATCCTGGTAAAGCGAACGTAATAGCTGACGCATTGAGTAGAAGATCATATGCGGGTACGAGTGCAATATTGTCAACACAAAGGCCCATTTTGTATGACTTACAAAGGATGGAGATAGAGTTAAAGACTCCAGGAACCCATGTAATGATGGCAAAAATACGAGTAAAACCGACTTTAATCGATAAAGTTAAAGCTGCTCAAGCTACAGACTTGGAGCTGATACGTATGAGGAAGAAAGTTCAAGAAGGTGCTATTCCGGAAGCAAGAATCGATGAAGAAGGAATACTTCGAGTCAACTCCAGACTTTGTATTCTTAATGACCCTGATTTAAAGTATAAAATCATAATGGAAGCGCACAACACACCATTTGCAATCCATCCTGGGAGTACCAAAATGTATCATGATCTTCGACATACATTTTGGTAGAGCAATATGAAGAGAGAGATAGCAGAGTTTATCTCAAGGTGTTTAACTTGTCAACAAGTCAAGGCAGAGTATCAAGTAACAAAAGGTCCATTGCAACCACTTGAAATTCCAGGATGGAAGTGGGATCACATTACCATGGATTTCGTTACTAGTCTACCCAAGGGTTCTCAAGGCATAGATGCAATTTTGGTCATTGTTGATTGATTGACCAAGTCTTCTCACTTCTTACCTATACGAGAAACTTATACACTTAAACGTCTAGCAATATGTACATAAACGAGATTGTAAGACTGCATGGTATGCCAGTATCCATAGTTTCTGATTGAGACCCAAGATTCACTTCACGATTTTGGGTTAGTTTGCAAAAAGCTATGAGCACGGATTTACGATTTAGTTCAGAATATCATCCTCAGACGGATGGACAATCAGAGAGGACTATTCAAACTCTTGAAGATTTATTAAGATTTTGTGTCCTTGACTTCAAAGGAAGTTGGGACAAGTTCTTACCGTTGGTGGAGTTTTCCTACAACAACAGTTTTCAAGCAAGTATTGGCATGGCTCCATTTGAGGCATTGTATGGGAGAAAGTGTCGTTCTCCAGTATGCTGGGATGAAGTGGGTGAAGCAATGTTGTTGGGACCAGAGTTGGTACGTATGACTACAGAAAAGATTCAAACGATCCGACAACGTATAAAAACTTCACAAGATCGACAAAAGAGTTATGCTGATCTTCATTGAAAGGACGTAGAATTCAATATTGGAGATCATGTGTTGTTACGTGTTGCTCAATGGAAAGGAGTTACGAGATTTGGAAAGAGAATAAAGCTCAATCCTCAATTTATTTGCCCATTTTTAATTCTCGAGCGAGTAGGAAGTGTGGCCTATAGACTCGCCTTACCGCCAAGTATGTCTCGTGTTCATAATGTTTTTCACATATCTATGTTACGTAAATATGTGAAAGACCCGAACCACATTATTGAGTTAGAACCAGACGAGATAGAGAAATATTTAACGTATGAAGAGTTGCCTGTTAAAATCTTGGATAAGAAGGATCATGTTCTACGCTCCTAGATTATACCTCAAGTCAAAGTTTTGTTGAGAAACCACGATGTGGAGGAAATGACTTGGGAGTTAGAATCTGAGATGAAATCATGATATCCTCATCTCTTCGACATACCAGGTATGTACCTTAATTTCGAGGATGAAATTTCATAAGAAGGGAAGGTTGTAAGACCCCAACTTTTATGAATAAAGAATAATTTTCTCGAAATATATTTTTGAATATTATGGTGTGGATTTGATATAATGTTATAGTTGTGGGTAATATTTACAAATTTTGTAAAGTAAGCAAGCGGTTATATAATATTCGATTGGTCGGGGAATATTCGTTTTAACAGGGAATATTCGTACGACGGCACAATCATTAGTGGACCCCACAACGGAAGTATTGTCGTAGTTAGAAAATGACAAAATTATTTTTTATAAAAATAACGGCGGAGGTGTTACCGTTAAAACTGTTGAACTACCCGGTAGTAAAAGTACAGTAATACGCGTGGTTGCATAGTAGCACACGAGATTGATTATTGATGTTTACGTGAGAAGTCACTCAGTTATACTCAATTATTACTACAGTAATTGCTGCATCATATCTCTCATATTATTGATTCAATTATTTTCATAGTATCATCTGCATAATATGATATATTATTAAATAAATAATTGAGAGGACAAAGTTATTCATATTATTATTTGCAATATTGACAATGTCTAGAAGTTCGGGACACTTTTCATGTCGGAGTACTATTCACGAGTTACTATTTATGAGTAGTAATTCACGAGTTACTATTCATGAGTTACTATTCATGGGGTACTATTCACCCATAAGATATATTTCTGTTCGGTCCAAATCATTTTTGAGTACAATATTTTTCTATGTGGAGATGTGCTAATTTTGCAGACCGTTGGTTGAAGATATAATAATAATCAATATGGACCGCTGGTGGAAAGTATAATAGTAAATCAATATGGATTGCTGGTTTAAAGTTTTAATAGTAAATTAGTATGGACCGTTGCTTTAAGTTTTAATAGTAAACCAATATGGACCGTCCGTTTAAATGTAAATCAATCTGGACCGTTCATGAATTAGTTACTATTCAGTCCATTCTCCTATAAATAGAAGTTTATTCCTTCATTATTTCTTACGAATTCACTGAAACTCTAGAGAGAAAGTAGAAGCAAGATTTTGATATTCCCTCTCTTGATTACTCATCTTCTCCTCATTTACTATGAACTTGGACAATAATTCCCCCAGCCTTGAACTTTCTGTTTCAGTCTCGGAAGCCATGTATTGAGGACCATTGGTTGAGGCTGTGAAACGTTTTTCCATCCAATTATTAAAATTTTGGATTGACAGCTCCTGACTGTTTATAAACTCTTCTTTTTCTGTTGTAGCCCGTAACATGAATTCCATAAACTCTGAATTGTCTTCTTGTCGCATTGGAGGTGAATATGAGAATTTCGGCGTGTATGTTGGACTTGGAGCAGAGTATTGGTATTGATAGTTGTATCTCCATGAAGAATCCGAGTGATACCCCCAAACTTGATCATAATTATCATATGCATACTGAGTGAGGTAGTTACCACCATACTCTACCGGCCCAAGATTGATGGTGCATTGATTACTCAGGTGATTACCAGCACAATAATTGCAAGTAACTGCTATCCTTCAATAATGTTGGGCTACAACAACGTCCAACCTCCTGGAAAGTTCTTCAATCTGTGCTGACATTGCGTAAAGCTTCGCGAGTCTGTCAATCTCCATTCCCTTTGGCTGAGTCATATTTGTGTATGGCCATTGATACGCAAAGTCATCCATGGTACCTGAAAAGAGAGAAATATAGGAAGAGAATTAAAAATAAAAATAAAAATGTTTAAATTAAGACTAATTTGATTGAAGTTAATATTGGTAAAAAAATATTAAACTAATTCCCCGACAACGGCGCCAAAAACTTGTTGGGTAAAATCTAATTACACACAATACGCAAGTATACGTGGTCAACAAGTAATAAAGTGATGAATAGAGTATCGTTCCCACAGAGACTTATTAGCAAAAATATTAACTTCACAATTATCAATTTTCTATCAATCCTAATTTTATTAAACTATCCAATTCAATGATTAAAAATAATTATTCTAAATTAAAAAGTAATTAGACTATCACAAAACAATCATAAATATCAAAATCTGGAATTTCAAAAAATTAATGGAGAATTAGACTTATGATTTCACCCTAAGCTTCACTCTGATTTTAACACCTTTATTCCAATTCAATTCACTATCCCAGTTTATTAATCAAGAACACGAACGTAGTATTAACCACCTCTCGATGCACTAATACCGTATTAACGTCAATCCATAATTAAGATAGAAATCCGTTAAATACCTTAAGCAACTAATTCACTATATCTCTATGTGAATTAAAATTGAAGAAGGTTGAAGAATAAGTCCTCTATCTGATTACATGCGGTGTCAAGCATATCTCTACCTTAACACTCATCAAGTTTAAGCTATTAACAAAATCCTGAACACATGTTATATCAACTAAGTCTAGATTTGAATATCCTCTCTCGATTCCATCTAACTCCACAAAGAATTGTTGATCAAGAAATTCATAGATTCAAGCACAAATCAATATAGATAAACTGGAAGATAGCTTATTAAATTGGAAATCAAAGTTTACAAAACCATAGATTCACTCAAAGATACATCATAAGCCTAAAAAGTGAATTAGTTCATAATAAACAAAATAAACACTGAATAAATCATGGAAATCATATTTTCAATTGCAAATAATAAACTAAGATGAAGAATATTGAAATACACCCTTCACGTAGCCTAGAATCGCAATCGTCTCGAAAATCGCCTTGAAATACTCCTCCAATGCTTGCTAGAAAAACTGAGATTAATCTTCGTAATTTGCCTTGTGTATATTCCAATCTCAATGTTTGATGTCCATTTATATACTACCACATATATTTTGATTACAATTCCATGCATATATGAGTCCCAAGTCATCACCATCACTAAAACTCCACACTTGTAGCACTAGAAACCAACTAGGAGTCTTCAATTTCTGAGTACCCAGCCCCAGCTGGACATTTAGCTTTGTACAAGCCAGCCTCAGCTGGATACCCTTCTGCTATTGCTGCCCAGACACCCAGCCCCGGCTGGATAATAAATCATAAAAGGCCCAGCCCCGGCTGGGCACCAAGCTGTAAACCAATTTTGCTGCTAGAACCTCCTATGCTAAAACTGTCATAACTTTCAAATCGGGAAGAATTACGGGGCCCGCGACCTATCAAATTGAAGCTATCGACGAGATTTACAACTTTCATCCTTTGAGCTTTCAGAAATAACAAATGGATGACTGTTGAAATTGCATCGTAGAAGCTACTACTTTGTAACGACAACTGAAACAACTCTTAACTTTGTCTTTGTTGCTAGAAAGCCATACTCTTGCATCCGAGCTTCCAATTAAAATGATGTAAGACGTTCTGGGATGCCAATAAAGAGTTCCTTAACATAATCCAAGTTCCAAGTCACAAACAAGAAATGCACATAAAATGAACATAAAAACCTAAACTTTATCCAGAATTGCTTTTCCTTGCAAATTTTATACCAATAGTCACTCACGCCGCTTCCAAGCATATAATCTACAAAATGGAAACAAAATGCATAAAAAGTAACTAAGAAACACGAGATTAAACAAATATTTCAAGTAATAGAAGCTGGATAAGTAGGTAGAAAATTGACTTATCAGCTGCCTTCATGGATATGATGAACCGAGTATTCAAGGAATATTTGGATTACTTTGTGGTCATCTTTATTGATGACATCCTTATTTATTCCAAAAGCCGTGAAGATCATGAGCAACACTTGAGGCTGGTACTCCAAAAGCTTCGTGAATATAAGTTTTATGCCAAGTTGAAGAAATGCGATTTCTGGCTTGAGGAAGTAGCATTCCTTGGGCACGTAGTATCAAGTCATGGATTATCTGTTGACCCGACAAAAATTGAAGCAATTCAAAGTTGGGAGCAACCTAAATCAGTGACCGAAGTACGTAGCTTTCTCGATTTAGGTGGTTATTATCAGAGATTCATGGAAGGATTTTCTCGAATCGCTTCTCCATTAACTCAGCTGACTCGAAAAGATACAAAGTTCAGTTGAAGCGAAGAATGTGAGAAGAGTTTTCAAGAACTCAAGAGGAGACTCATTTCAGCACCTGTTCTGACAATACCATCTGGCTCAGAGGGATTTGTCATCTACAGTGATGCTTCGGGCAAAGGGTTGGGATGTATTCTCATGCAACATGGGAAAGTCATAGCCTATGTCTCCCGACAACTCAAAGAATATGAGAGGAATTATCCTACTCATGATCCAGAGTTGGCAGCTGTTGTCTTTGCACTTAAAATTTGGAGGCATTACTTGTATGGGGAGAAAGTGGAGATCTTTACGGATCATAAAAGTCTCAAATATTTCTTCACTCAAAAGGAACTCAACATGTAACAACGACGTTGGCTTGAACTATTGAAAGATTAGGATCATACCATCCATTACCATCCTAGAAAAGCGAATGTGGTAGTTGACGCATTGAGTAGAAGATCATATGCAAGTACGAGTGCGATATTGTCAACACAAGGCCCATTTTGTGTGACTTGCAAAGGATGGAGATAGAGTTAAAGACTCCAGGGACCCATGTGATGATGATGAATATACGAGTAGAACCGACTTTAATCGATAAATTTAAAGATGCTCAAGCTACAGACCTGAAGCTGATGCGTATGAGGAAGAAAGTGCAAGAAGGTGCTATGCCGAAAGCAAGAATCGATGAAGAAGGAATACTTCGAGTCAATTCCAGACTTTGTGTTCCTAACGATCCTGATTTAAAATATAAAATCATGATGGAGGCGCACAACACACCATTTGTAATCCATCCTGGGAGTACCAAAATGTATCATGATCTTTGTCATACATTTTGGTGGAGCAATATGAAGAGAGAGATAGCGCTGTTTATCTCAAGTTGTCTAACTTGTCAACGAGTTAAAGTGGAGCATCAAGTACCAAAAGGTCCATTGCAACCACTTGAAATTCCAGAATAGAAGTGGGAGCATATTACCATGGATTTCGTTACTGGTCTTCCCAAGGTTTCTCAAGGCATAGATGCAATTTGGGTCATTGTTGATAGATTGACCAACTCTGCTCATTTCTTATATATACGAGAAACTTATACACTTGAACGTCTTGCTCGTATGTACATAAACGAGGTTGTAAGATTGCATGGTATGCCAGTATCCATAGTGTCTGATCGAGACCCAAGATTTACTTCACGATTTTTGGTTAGTTTGCAAAAAGCTATTTACATGGATTTACGATTTAGCTCGACATATCATCCTCAGACGGATGGACAGTCGGAGAGGACTATTCAAACTCTTGAAGATCTATTAAGACTCTGTGTCCTTGATTTCAAGGGAAGTTGGGACAAGTTCTTACCATTGGTGGAGTTTTCCTACAACAACAGTTATCAAGCAAGTATTGGCTTGACTCCATTCGAAGCGTTGTATGGAAGAAAGTGTCGTTCTCTAGTATGCTGGGATGAGGTGGGTAAAGCAATGTTGTTGGGAACGGAGTTGGTACGTAGAACTACGAAAAAGATTCAAACGATCCGACAACGTATAAAAACCTCACAATATCGACAAAAGAGTTATGCTGATCTTCATCAAAAGGACATGGAATTCGATATTGGAGATCATGTGTTGTTACATGTTGCTCCATGGAAAGGAGTTACTAGATTTGGAAAGAGAAAAAGCTCAATCCTCGATTCATTGGCCCATTTTTAATCCTCGATCAAGTAGGAACTGTGGCGTATAGACTCGCTTTACCAC
The DNA here is from genome assembly GCA_020205505.1 of Panax japonicus. Classification (NCBI taxonomy): domain Eukaryota; kingdom Viridiplantae; phylum Streptophyta; class Magnoliopsida; order Apiales; family Araliaceae; genus Panax; species Panax japonicus. The sequence goes on along the minus strand of CM035100.1, from coordinate 13,744,311 downwards.
CAAGTATGTCTCGTGTTCATAACATTTTTCACATATTCATGTTACGCAAATATTTGGAAGACCCGAACCACATTATTGAGTTAGAACCGGACGAAATAACGGAAGATTTGACGTATGAAGAGGTTGTGACATCCCAGATTTTTAGAAATTATAAATGAGAAATTTATAAATAAAAGTATTATTTATGAGATATATTGGGTGTGAGTGTATGTCATATATTGTAGAATATATGAATTGATGTGAAGAGAATGCTATATATTAATTTTAATATATATAAATATTTAATTAAATTATTTATTGAGTTAAATAAATAAATTTTGTTTTGATTATAGAGTAATGTAATTAAGTGTAACGGATTAATTAAATGAATATTTAGTATTTAATTTAATTAATATAATAATGTTATGTTATAGTTCTAATTTAATTGAGATAATTAAATTAGATGAGTTATGTGATGATTGTTACACAAAATTATAATTAACAAGTAAATATAATTATATGACGATTTGATGAGATTGATTGATGTTAAGCTATTGATTAATTAAAATAATGAGTATTTGACAAACATGATCTTAGGCTTTTCAAGTTCAAATTGGTGTAACCTATGTATTAACTAGTAATTAGTATATCTAATAATTACTATGAGTTACATATATTATATATTACTAGTATTGTATATTATATGTATATACTACAAGTTAGTATGTTAGTTTTAGTAAACAAACCAAAGAAAGAAGAAGAGAGTTAGAGAGAGTTGTAGGAGAAGAAGAAGAAGAAGAAAAAGAAGAAGAAGAGAAAGCTTTGAGAAGACAAAATAAGCCCCATCATCATCATGTCCATCTCTCTCTTAAATTCATACTAATAAAGTTATAATCTAAATTCCTTGTTTTAATTATATTTTTATGTTCTTCATAATGTAGATAATTGTTATGTAGAAGTTGTATTGAGAAATTGAGAGAGATGGAGAAAAATAGATTAATTGAGATGAGCTAGAAGAAGAAGAAGAAGAAAAGTTAGAAGAATGTAACTTCTAAACTCTTATTTAATCCTTGATTTTTTGGGTAGATTTATGTTCTAGGGTAGTAGATCATACATAATCTGTTTGTATTGGTTTAATCTTGGATTATCAAGAATCAAACAAGAGGATTCAAGAAAGAAAATGAAATGGAAAGAAAATTTGAAGAACAAAATTCGTAGGTTTTTAGTAATTATGGACATATCTTGTGAAATTCATACCTCTTTGGGTATAATGAGTTAGAAAGTGAGCCTTATATCAAATCGAAGATATGGAAGTAAGCTATATTCTGAAAGTGGAATCACATAAAAACTCTTCGTAGATTTCTTGCAATATCTGTTTTAGTAAGGCTGGTCCAAAGGGAAAATAATCTGTCCAGAAAATCAAAACTGTTACGGTTTCTGACTTTGAAAAATTCATATAAATTCGTGTGTTTTGAATATGAAGAAACTTAAAACTGCAAAGTTGTAGATATGGAAGTTTACTAGCTAGACTGGCGAGATTGAGCCATTTTATGGAACGGATTATGTCCGAAATAAATTGTTTAGTAAGGATGTCCAGAAAATAATATTTTCTAAACTAGTTGATGAATTACAGAATCTAGTTTAGATGGATAAGGGTCTGACTTTAAGGCCTAGATGAGGATGTATTACACTGAGTAAGGGTTAATTATATATAAGAAGGAACAAAAACGAACATGTAACGAAGGAGTTATGTTAAAAACAAAATTAACGTTTTGTTAAAGAAATTGTGAAGATGAGTTTTATAATTCTGTTTGAATTAAGATTTTGGGTGATGGTATATTTTGATGATTAAAAATATGTTTTGACATATGTAATGAGTATAGATATGTGTTATCATATTCTATGCATAATTAACCATTTAAGATCAAGAGTTGAGATAAGTTAATGTGTGCACATAACGTGCTTGATAAAATGCCTAAGAGTAATAGTGTTTTCTAAACTTTAGTATACAAAGTGTTTAACTAATGGCTAATATTGGATATCTAAGTATGAAAAGATGATAATACAAGAATAATAATGGAAAGAAATCGAAACGGGTAATTTTTGATTTATGAAGGAAAATTAAACATGTAAATAATGTGTTGAATATGCATTTTTGAAACCAAAGTGGTATAATAAAATGGTGTGATATACGCACATTAAACTACAAGTGTGATAGTCTAGTATGTGTGGTGATGAAAATGAAAAATAAAACCGAGTTGCATATAAAATAGTTAGATGTCTATAAAGACATTATAAAGGATAATAAGATAAAGTAAGGTCTTAGAATAAATTTGACCATGAGATTGAGTATTGTTTTTATTTATTATCAATCTCACATATAATGTAGGTTGTGCAAGGACGCGAAGTATTAGCGTGTTGGTAAAACGCCGGTAATTGCAAGTATTTCAGTTCCTTTTTGCTATATGAACTTGATGATGAACTGCTTTAAAATTTTAGTGTATGATGTATTGTATATATCAAAAGTATGAAATATGAAACTCTAAAGAAAGTCAATCTATTTTAGTGTATGATGTACTGCATAGTAAAATCTTTTTATATGAAACAAAATACTTTTATAAAGTTATTTGTTTTATTAGACAATAATTAGAATACATTATATTTTATTATGCATAGTATTGCATAGTGCCTGCATAGTATTGTATAGTGCCTGCATAGTGTTTTTCATAGTAAAATCTTTTTATATAAAACATAATGCTTTTATAAAGTTATTTATTTTATTAGATTTTAAATAAAATATATAAATATAAATATAAATATAAATATAAATATAAATATATATATATATATATATATATATATATATATTTAGAATATATTATATTTTATTACATAGTACAACATAATATCCTTTCTATTTTCCTATAAATAGGATGCTTAGTTAGAATTGAAAACCACACCAAAAGTTCAGAGAATTCTTCTATAATCTTGAGCGTATTTCTTTAGAGTTTTAAGAAGTTTTGAGCGTAGTGTAAGTTTTCTTCAAGAATATCCTCGCCCTACCAGTCGGAATACTATTCTTTTACGGCAAGGGATATTATTTGTTGTACTCGTAAGGGGTATTCTTTCTTTCTTATTCATGAAGAGAACTTTTGTTATTTCATTTTTTTTTTATTCTGTAGGAATAACCTGTATATGTGGGCTACCCTATACTTGGTGAAATTCTTTTGTTATTCCATTTTTTATTATTTTGTTGGAACATCCTGTCTGTGCTTTACACATGACCTGGTTCTATTATTTATCATTCTGTTGCAACATCCTATTTGTGCTTTACGCATAACCTGGTTTCGTTAATTATTATTCTATTGGATTATCTTGTCTGCGCGTTTACGCATGACCTGGTTCCGTTATTTATTATTCTGTTGGAATAACCTGTCTGTACGGTCTATCGCATGCCTGGTGATTTCTTTTTTTATTCCATTCTTTATTATACTTAGTTGGTTAAAGTTTTAACTTCTATACTCCATGAAATTAGTGGAATATCCTTGATATTTGAACTTCATCCAGTATCTTTTCATGGAAATATTCTTCTGAGCATTCTTGAGTGTTACTCTACAAAGAAGTATCATGTTGACAATTTGAACATTATTAGTTCTTGGATAAATTAATTCTTGAACTTGTTTTATTGAATTCTTATATCCTTGTCATCATCCTCATATTTATATTATGTTGACAGTCATCTGTGACCTGTAGTGCATAGATGGACTTGGTATGATTATGATCAGGGATTATTCGGTGTAATCATGACCGTAATGTTACAAATGATGTGGAAAAAGTCCTCATTGGCCCGTAGTGCATTGATGGACAGTTGTTGGCATGATTATGACCATTGATGAATACATGAATATCCTTGGCCTGTAGTGCATGGATAATTTATGGTCATGATACTAATGAATATCCTTGGCCATAGTGCAGGGATGATGAGGATTATTTATTAAGCTGAGTCTCAGCGATAAAAATAAATGAAAAAAACTTTTAAATCATAGAAGATTGTATATTTTATTCTCTACTTGACTCTTCTAATGGATTGCTTATTCCGCTGCGGTTAAACTTGATGTTTGTTATATTTTATCAGTTTAACACTGTTGAAGGCTAATGATAATTTATTCTGCATTATCTTAGTCATAATATTTCCTACTGGGCTAGTTGAGCTCACCCTTTTACTTTCATTATTCTCTTCAGGAAATGAGAACATAGCAGGGACTAGTCGGGGAGCAGAGTGATGGTCCTAGATGGTGCATTAGTAGTCCTCACTATTCTGTGAAATAGTGTGATAATAAATGTAATGAGGACCCCATTGAGTTTGTATATTGTCTAGATGACAATATTTGTATTAAAACTCACAGCATATATTTAGTCATATTTTACACGACTGCTGTATAATTAAGTTTGTATTTGAATTCTGTACCATGTATTTGATGACTCAAGATGGGTGATGTATACCTATTTTGGGGGCGTCACAACTCCGTTCCCCGACTAGTCCCAGCTATATTCTCATTTTCTGAAGAGAACAATGAAAACAAAGGGTGAGCTCAACTAGCACAGTAAGAAATATTATGACTAAGATAATGCAGAATAAATTATCGTTAGCCTTCAACAGTGTTAAACTGATAAAATATAATAAACATCAAATTTAACTACAACGGAACAAGCAATCCATTATAAGAGTCAAGTAGAGCATGCTATCTACTATCTTCTATGATTTAAAAAGTTTTTCATCCACTTTATCGCTGAGACTCAACTTAATAGATAAACCACATCAACAAATCATCCCTGCACTAGGGGCCAAGGATATTCATGTAATCATCAATGACCATGATTATACCGAATAATACATGCTCATAATCATACCAACAACTGTCCATCAATGCACTACGGGCCAATGAGGACTTTTATCACATCATTTGTAACATTACAGATCCTGATTATACCGAATGATCCTTTGTCATAATCATACCAATCAACAGTCCATCTATGAACGTAAGCCAAAGATGACTTTTGTAAGACCCCAACTTTTATGAATAAAGATTAATTTTTCTCGAAATATATTTTTGAATATTATGGTGTGAATTTGATATAATGTTATAGTTGTGGGTATTATTTACAAATTTTACAAAGTAAGCAAGTGGTTATATAATATTCGATTGGTCGGGAAATATTCGTTTTAATAGGGAATATTCGTACGATGATACAATCATTGGTGGACCCCACAACGGAAGTATTATCGTAGTTAGAAAACGACAAAATTATCTTTTTTATAAAAATAACGGAGAAAGTTTTACCGTTAAACTGTTGAACTACCCGGTGGTAAAAGTACAGTAATACGCATGGTTGCATAGTTGCACACTGTATTGATTATTGATGCTTACGTGAAAAGTCACTCAGTTATACTCAATTATTGCTACAGTAGTTGTTGCATAATATCTCTCATATTATTGATTCAATTATTGTCACAGTATCATCTGTATAATATCTTATATTATTAAATCAATAATTGAGACGACAAATTTATTCATATTATTATTTATAGTATTGACAATGTCTAGAAAGTTCTGTCAATGAGACGTTTGGTCACCTAATTGCGCGCCAATAGGGAGAAATCCTTATCGAAAAGCCCCCATTTTCCTGAGAATGATCTGGTTGTTAAATATTGTGAGTTATAATATTAATAATGATTAAGTTCATGTTGATTAAAGATGAAATTGATATTTTCATTGTGTTGGAATTATTAGTGTTAGTGAAAATCAACATCTATTTCGATAATAATGGATGTCTGGATGTTATATTGACTAATCGGGTAATTAATCGGATAAATGAGCAATTATTTTCTATTAATTCACATGATTATAACTATTTATTCACATGTGTGTACTATTGATTCACGAGATGGTGCAAGATTGATAATACTTGCATGACTAAATTAATAATGGAGGTATAGATGAAAGTACTATATTATAATTATTTTTTTCACATGATTGTACTATTTATTCACATGATTGTACTATTGATTCACATGATGTACTATTAGGGAATGTGGTGCAAGTTTAATAATACTTGCAGGACTAAATTAAAAATAAAAGAAAAGATGAAGGTATTATACTATAATATTTTGAGCCCCAAAACGTGCAATTATCGAAACTATGTTTTCCTACAAATAGAAGCTCATTCTTCTTTCATTCTCACCAATTCACTAAGACTCACAAGAGCATTTATAGAAAGAGAAGCTATAGAGAAAAGCTTTAGAGAAAAAGTAGAAGAGAAGTCTGCTACCTCACTATTCCAGTATCCAATCTTCTTCTGAAGTAAAGGATATTATTTTTTTCAGTATTCATAGGAATAATATTGTCTTCCATACTCTGTAGTATGTGTGTAATATTATTTCGTCTCATATTCCTAATTATACCCTCATTTTGTTAAAGTGTTGTTTTTATACTCTGTGAAATTAGTAGAATATCCTTGAAATTTGCGCTTCATATAGTATCGCTTCACAATGATATTTTCTGAACATTCTTGTTAAATTTTAAGTTTTTCACGCCGGAGTACTGTCCATGAGTACTATTCATTTATACGGTACTATTCACAAAAGTACTATTCACAAAGTACTATCCACGGAGTACTATTCTCGAAAAACTATTCATAGGGTACTATTCACTCAGGCACTATTCACCCGGAGTACTATTCATAACAAAAATTGATTTCTTTTCGGTCCAAATCATTTTTGATACATTATCATTCTTGAATTTTACTCCACAAAGTAGTATCATGTTGACAATTTGGACAATATTGAATTCTGGATAAATTAAATTATAAATCTTTAAAAATTTATCATTGAACTTGTTTTTATTGAATTCTTATATCATTGTCATCATCCTCATGTTTATATTATATTGAAAGTTATCTGTGGCCTGTAGTGAATAGATGGACTTGGTATAATTATGACCAGAGATTATTCGGTATAATCATGACCGTAATGTTACAAATGATGTGATAAAAGTCCTCATTGGCCCGTAGTTCATTGATGGACAGTTGTTGACATGATCATGACCATTGATGAATACACGAATATCTTTAGCCTGTAGTGCATGGATAATTTGTGATCGTGATACTAATGAATATCCTTGGCTGTAGTGCATGGATGATGTGGATTATTTATTAAGTTGAGTCTCAGCGATAAAAAGTAATGAAAAAACCTTTTAAATCATAGAAGATAGTAGATTTTATTCTCTATTTGACTCTTCTAATGGATTGCTTGTTCCACTGCAATTAAACTTGATGTTTATTATATTTTATCAGTTTAACACTGTTGAAGGCTAATGATAATTTATTTTGCATTATCTTAGTCATAATATTTCTTACTGGGCTAGTTGATCTCACCCTTTTACTTTCATTATTCTCTTCAGGAAATGAGAACGTAGTAGGGACTAGTCGGGGAATAGAGTGATGGTCCTAGATGGTGCATTAGTAGTTCTCACTATTCTATGAAATAGTGTGATAATAAATGTAATGAGGACCCCATTGAGTTTGTATATTGTCTAGATGACAATATTTGTATTAAAACTCACAGCATATGTTTAGTCATATTTTACACGACTGTTGTATAATTAAGTTTGTATTTGAATTCTGTACCATGTATTTGGCAACTCAAGATGGGTGATGTATACCAATTTTGGGGGCATCACAGTTGGTATCAAAGCTTAGGAATATGATCCCTGGCTAAGATGGAAGAATAGAACTAGGAGGGGAGAAAAGGGGAATTCCTTCGCTAGTATGACCTACCTAAGTTTATTTGGTTTTTAATTGGTCGGTCAGAATATAGGGATAATATGTTACATGTCAATTAACCTTTGTTTTGTGGCAATATTCGAAAATGACATCCGAGCATGTTGAGAATAACAATGGAGCATAGGAGACCGTTGATTCACCACATATCAATAATCAAGATAATGTGCATCAGGAAGGCGACAATCCTCATGCAAACAACAACACTGACCAATGAATGATGGAATGTTCAGAGGCTTTATGCAATTTATGCAACAGTAGACGAAAGTGGCTCGTGTCCAAAATATAGGTGGAAACACTAGAAACTCTCGAACGGTCACCGCTAAACAGTTCAAGGAGCTGGGACCACCGGAGTTTATTGGAGAGCCAAAACCACTTAAGGCGGAAACGTGGATAAAGCAGATCACCAAGATATTTGATGTCTTGGGATGCGCCGAGGAGAAAAAGGTTCCCTTTGCCACCATTATGTTGCGAGGAGAGGCAGATTACTGGCGGGAATCGGTAAAGCGTGCTCAACTTGCCGATAAGGATAATATATGACATGTCAATTAACCCTTATTTTGTGGCAGTATTTGAAAATGGAATCCAAAAATGTTGAGATAAGCAATGAAGCACATGAGACCGTTGCATCACCAACGATCAATACTCAGGATAATGTGCATCAAGATGGCAATAATCCTTAAGACAACAACAACACTGACCAAATGATGAACGATGGGATATTCAGAGGCTTTATGCAATTCATGCAACATCAGGCGAGAACGACTCCTGTTCAAAATGCAGGTGGAAACACTGGTAATTCTCAGACGGTCACCGCTAAACAATTCATGAAGCTAGGACCACCAGAGTTTATTGGAGAGCCAAAACCACTTAAGGCGGAGATGTGGATAAAGCAGATCACCAAGATATTTGATGTCTTGGGATGCTCTGAAGAGTAAAAGGTTCCCTTTGTCACCTTTATGTTGCGAGGAGAGGTAGGTTACTGGTGGGAATCAGTAAAGCGTACTCAACCTGCCGCACTGAAAATTTCTAGGGAGAAGTTCCAAGAACTGTTCAATGACAAGTACTTTCCTGAAAGTATTCATCACATGAAGGAGGTAGAGTTCATCAAGCTGGAGCAAAACAATATGACTGTGTCACAGTACAAAGCTAAGTTTGCCGAGTTGTCTCGGTTTGTGTCCCACTTGGTTGATAATGAAGAGAAAATGACGTGGATGTTTCTAAGAGGTTTGAAACCCGAGATACGTTAATACTTAATTTCTCATAAACTGTGTTTGTATTCAAATGTTGTAAATAGGGATCAGTTATTGGAGCGCGATAACGAGTCAACCCAACCAAGAGAGAACATCCGACAAAATGATAATACCAGTGGTAGCAGTCATCGAAGCGGTGACAACAAATGTGGAGGGAATCAATTTGCCAGAAATGGTAACCACTTCGGTCGAAATCATGGCCAAGATAATAGAAGTGGAAATTTTAAGAAGAGGAGATTCAACAATGTTGGAAAGACGTCATCACCAGCACCTGTTGTTAAGGAAGGGGAACGACAATCAATCGTATGTTACAAATACGGAAGGGAGGGACATATCGGTCCAAATTGTACGCAACAATCCAAAGCATGTTATAATTATGGAAGAGAAGGTCACCTAGCCCTATTTTATCATGCACCGAAGTCAAGTCCAGCTGGGATGGAGGCATCAAAGGCTGTCCAAGACATGACAAAACCGGTAGTTCAAGGGAGAGCGTTTGTCGTAACCTCCCAAAAAGCGTGGAATTCGAACGAGGTGATCACGGGTAAGCTAAGCATCAACTCTAGCAAAGTATATACCTTATTTGATAGCAGTTCTACCCATTCTTTTATTTCTCCTACTTGCGCTCAATGTTTAAATTTGACACCGGAGAAATTAGACTTTGACTTATCTATTGAAACTCCGTTAGGAGAAACCTTCATTACATCAACTGTTTATAAGTCTTGTTTGATTCAAATCGGTAACCGCACGTTACCTGTCGATCTTATCTCCTTAAAAATACATACATTTGACGTGATTCTAGGGATTGATTGGTTAACTACTCATCATGCTAAAATTGATTGTTTTCGTAAGGTTATTAGCTTTCATATTCCTAATCAACCTATTATGCGAATTCAAAAGACCAAACCATTAAAATCAATCACGGTCATCTCAAGCCATAAAGCTATTCGTTTATTGACAAACGGATGTCAAGCTTTCTTAGCTCATGTCACGGATTTAAATAAAAATACGTCAGTTTTGAATGATATTTCTATTGTTAATAAATTTCCTGACGTATTCCCTGAAGAACTTCCTGGCCTACCCCTAGAGCGTGAAATTGAATTTTATATCGACCTTGATCCCGGTATAAAATCCATTTCCAAAGCCCCATATCGAATGACTCATATTGAACTTCTGGGGTTAAAAACCCAACTGCAGGAATTGTTAGACAACGGTTTCATTCGACATAGTACGTCTCCTTGGGGTTCTCTTGTTCTATTCGTGAAGAAGAAAGATGGAAGTATGCGAATTTGTATTGATTATCGGGAGTTGAATCATGTCACCATCAAAAATAGGTACCCGTTGCCTCGCATTGATGACCTATTTGACCAATTACAAGGCGCCAAATTCTTTTTAAAGATCGATCTTCATTCTGGATATCATCATTTGAAGATTAAAATTAATTGATGACATTCCAAAGACTGCTTTCAGAACTCGGTACGGGCATTACAAATTCCTAGTCATGTCTTTTTGATTGACTAATGCTCTTGTTGCCTTCATGGATATGATGAACCGAGTATTCAAGGAGTATTTGGATCAGTTTGTGGTCGTCTTTATTGATGACATCCTCATTTACTCCAAAAGTCGTGAAGATCATGAGCAACACTTGAGGCTGATATCCAAAAGCTTCGTGAAAACAAGTTATATGCAAAGTTAAAGAAATATGAGTTCTGGCTTGAGGAAGTAGCATTCCTTGGGCACGTGATATCAAATAATGGAATATCTGTTGACCCGACAAAGATTGAAGCAATTCAAAGCTGGGAGAAACCTAAGTCAGTGACTGAAGTACGTAGCTTTCTCGGCTTAGCTGGTTATTATCGGAGATTCGTAGAAGGGTTTTCTCGAATCACTACTCCATTAACTTAGCTGACTCGGAAAGATATAAAATTAGGTTGGAGTGAGGAATGTGAGAAGAGTTTTCAAGAACTTAAGAGGAGACTTATTTCAGCACCTGTTCTGATAATACCATATGGCTCAGAGGGATTTGTTGTGACGCCCCCAAAATAGGTATACATCACGTATCTTGGGTCGCCAGATACAAGGTACTGAATACAAATATAAACTAATTATACAACAGTCGTGTAAAATATTACAAAACATAGGCTGTGAGTTTTAATACAAATATTATCATCTAGACAATATCCACACTCAATGGAGTCTTCATTACATTTATTATCACACTATTTCACAGAATAGTGAGGACTACTAATGCACCATCTAGGACCATCACTCTGTTCCCCGACTAGTCCCAGCTACGTTCTCATTTCCTGAAGAGAACAATGAAAGAAAAAGGGTGAGCTCAACTAGCCCAGTAAGAAATATTATGACTAAGATAATGCAGAATAAGTTATCATTAGCCTTCAATAGTATAACAACTGATAGAATATAATAGACAATAAGTTTTAGATCAAAAACTGCAGCGGAATAAGCAATCCATTAAAAGAGTCAAGTAAAATATAAAATCTTCTATCTTCTATGATTTAAAAAGTTTTTCATCAACTTTATCGCTGAGACTCATCTTAATAAATAACATCGAATCATCCCTGCATAACGGCCAAGGATATTCATGTAATCATCAATGGTCATGATTATACCGAATAATCCTTGGTCATAATCATACGAACAACTATCCATCAATGAACTACAGGCCAATGAGGACTTTTACAACATCATTTGTCACATTACGGTCATGATTATACCGAATAATCCCAGGTCATAATCATACCAAGTCCATCTATGCACGTAAGCCTAAGATTACTTTAATCATAATATAAGCATGATGATGATGACAATGACATAATAATTCAATAAAATAAGTTCAAGAATAAATTTTAAAGATTTATAAGTTAATTTATCCTGAAGTCAATAACGTCCAAATTGTCAACATGATACTGCTTTGTGGAGTAAAATTCAAGAATGCTTAGAAGAATATTTCCATAAAAAGATACTGGATGAAGCGCAAATATCAATGATATTCCACTAATTTCATAGAGTATAGGGGTCAAAACTTTAACCAACTGAGTATAATAGAATATATGAAACCGCAAATGGATTTTTGCCGCCATGCAGTAATCCACGTAGACAAATTATTCTAACAGAATAATAAAGAATGGAATAATAGAAGAATTCAACAGGCGTGCGTAATCCGCACAGACAGGTTATTCCAACAGAATAATAAAGAATGGAATAACAACAAAATTCACCAGGCATGCGATAGACCGCACAGACAGGTTATTCCAACAGAATAATAAAGAATGGAACCAGGTCTTGCGTAATCCGCACAGACAGGATATTCTAACAGAATAATAAAGAATGGAATAACAACAAAATTCACCAGGCATGCGATAGACCGCACAGACATGTTATTCTAACAGAATAATAAAGAATGGAGCAGGTCATGCGTAATCCGCACAGACAGGATATTCTAACAGAATAGTAAATAATGGAATAACAACCCTTACGAGTATTGAAAGAAAATAACTCTCTTCATGAATACGAAAGAATAATACCCCTTACCTTAGAAAAACTGAATAATGGAGTAGTGAAGTAGCAAAATACTTTTCTTCTTTCTCTCTATAGTTTCTCTCTCTAGAGTTTCAGTGAATTCATAAGAAATAATGAAGGAATGAGCTTCTATTTATAGGAGAATGGACTGAATAGTAACTTATTCATGAACGGTCTAGATTGATTTACTTTTAAACGGACGGTCCATATTGATTTACTATTAAAACTTAAAGCAACGGTCCATACTGATTTACTATTAAAAATTTAAACCAGCGATCCATATTGATTTACTATTATATCTTTAACCAACGATCCATATTGATTTACTATTATTACTTCAACCAACGGTCTGAAAAATTATTACATCTCCTCATGGAATAATATTGTACCCAAAAATAATTTGGACCGAAAAGAAATATATTTTTTGGGTGAATAATACTCCGTGAATAGTACTTCAGGAATAGTACCCCGACAAGAAAAGTGTCCTAAATACCCGAGTGAACAATACTAGAGTGAATAGTAACCGGGTGAATAGTAACTCGTGAATAGTACTCTGACACAAAAAGTGCCCCGAATACCCGATTGGTCAATATAACCTCCAGACATCAATTATTATCGAAATAAATATCGATTTTTACTAACACTAATAATTCCCACACAATGGAACTATCAATTTCATCTTAAATCAACACAAACTTATTCATCAGTAATATTATAATTCACAATATTTAACAACCAGGTCGTTCCCAGGAAAGATGGGGCTTTCCGATAAGGATTTCTCCTTATTGGCGCGCAATTAGGTGACCAAACCTCTCCTTAACAGAACTTCTAGACATTGTCAATATTGCAAATAATAATATAAATAACTTTACCGTCTAAATTATTGATTTAATAATATATCATATTATGCATATGATACTGTGATAATAATTGAATCAATAATATGAGAGATATGATGCATCAATTATTGTAGCAATAATTAAGTATAACTGAGTGACTTCTCATGTAAGCATCAATAATTAATACCTTGTGCTACTATGTAACCACACATATTACTGTACTTTTACTACCGGGTAGTTCAACAGTTTTAACGGTAACACCTCCGCCGTTATTTTTATAAAAAGATAATTCCGTCGTTTTCTAACTACGACAATACTTTCGTTGTGGGATCCACCAATGATTTTGTCTTTGTACGAATATTCCTTGTTAAAACAAATATTCCCCGACCAATCGAATATTATATAACCACTTACTTACTTTACAAAATTTATAAATATTACCCACAACTATAACATTATATCAAATCCACACCATAATATTCAAAAATATATTTCGAGAAAAAAAATTATTCCTTATTCATAAAAGTTGGGGTCTTACATTTCTCATCTACAATGATGCTTCAGGGAAAGGGTTAGGGTGTGTTCTCATGAAACATGGGATAGTCATAGCCTATGCCTCACGACAACTCAAGGAATATGAGAGGAATTATCCTACTCATGATCTAGAGTTGGCAGCTGTCATTTTTGCGCTTAAGATTCGGAGGCATTACCTGTATGGAGAGAAGGTGGAGATCTATACGGATCGTAAAAGCCTCAAATATTTCTTCACTCAAAAGGAACTCAACATGCGGCGACGACGATGGCTTGAGCTATTGAAAGATTACGATCATACCATTCAATACCATCATGGAAAAGAGAACGTAGTAGCTGACGCATTGAGTAGAAGATCATATGCGAGTATCAACGCAAAGGCCCATTTTGTATGACTTACAAAGGATGGAGATAGAGTTAAAGACTCCAGGGACCTATGTGATGATGGTGAATATACGAGTAGAACCGACTTTAATCGATAAAGTTAAAGTGGCTCAAGCTACATACCTGGAGATGATGCATATGAGGAAGAAAGTGCAAGAAGGTGCTATTCTGGAAGCAAGAATCGATGAAGAAGGAATACTTCGAGTCAACTCCAGACTTTATGTTCCTAACGATTCTGACTTGAAGTATAAAATCATGATGGAGGCACACAACACACCGTTTGTAATCCATCCTGGGAATACCAAAATGTATCGTGATCTTCGACATACATTTTGGTGGAGCAATATGAAGAGAGAGATAGCAGGGTTCATTGTAACCACTTGAAATTCCAGAATGGAAGTGGGAGCACATTTCCATGGATTTCGTTACTAGTCTTCCCAAGGTTTCTCAAGGTATAGATGCGATTTAAGTCATTGTTGATAGATTGACCAAGTCTGCTCATTTCTTACCGATACGAGAAACTTATACACTTGAACGTCTTGCTCGTATGTACATAAACGAGATTGTAAAACTACATGGTATGCCAGTATCCATAGTTTCTGATCGAGACCCAAGATTCACTTCACAATTTTGGGTTAGTTTGCAAAAAACTATGGGCACAGATTTACGATTTAGTTTGGCATATCATCCTCAAACGGACGGACAGTCAGAGAGGACTATTCAAACTCTTGAAGATTTATTAAGACTCTGTATCCTTGACTTCAAAGGAAGTTGGGACAAGTTCTTACCATTGGTGGAGTTTCCTACAACAACAGTTATCAAACAAGTATTGGCATGGCTCCATTTGAGGCGTTGTATGGAAGAAAGTGTCGTTCTCTAGTATGCTGGGATGAGGTGGGTGAAACAACGTTGTTAGGACCAGAGTTGGTACGTATGACTACTAAAAAGATTCAAATGATCCGACAACGTATAAAAACCTCACATGATCGACAAAAGAGTTATGCTGATCCTCATCGAAAGGATGTGGAATTCAATATTGGAGATCATGTGTTGTTACATGTTGCTCCATGGAAAGGAGTTACGAGATTTGGAAAGAGAGGAAAGCTCAATCCTTGATTTATTGGCCCATTTTTAATCCTCGATCGAGTAGGAACTGTGGCCTATAGACTCGCCTTACTGCTAAGTATGTCTCGTGTTTATAACATTTTCACATATCTATGTTACGTAAATATGTGAAAGACCCGAACCACATTATTGAATTAGAACTAGACGAGATAGCGGAAGATTTAACATATGAGGAGGTACCTGTTAAAATCTTGGATAAGAAGGATCATATTCTATGCTCTAAGGTTATACCTCAAGTCAAAGTTTTGTGGAGAAACCACGATGTTGAGGAAATGACCTGGTATGCACCCTAATTTCGATGACGAAATTTCATAAGAGGGGAGGTTGTAAGACCCCAACTTTTATGAATAAAGATTATTTTTTTTCGAAATATATTTTTGAATATTATAGTGTGGATTTGATATAATGTTATAGTTGTGGGTATTATTTACAAATTTTGCAAAGTAAGTGGTTATTTAATATTTGATTAGCCGGGGAATATTTGTTTTAACAGGGAATATTCGTACGACGACACAGTCATTGGTGGATCGCACAACGGAAGTATTGTCGTAGTTAGAAAATGACGGAATTATCTTTTTATAAAAATAACGACGAAAGTTTTTTCGTTAAACTGTTGAACTACCCGGTGGTAAAAGTACAGTAATACGCGTGGTTTCATAGTAACACACGACATTGATTATTTATGCTTACGTGAGAAGTCACTTAGTTATACTCAATTATTGCTACAGTAATTGCTGCATAATATCTCTCATATTATTGATTCAATTATTGTCACAGTATAATCTGTATAATATTTTATATTATTAAATCAATAATTAAGATAACAAAGTTATTCATATTATTATTTGCAATATTGACAATGTCTAGAAAGTTCTGTCAATGAGAGGTTTGGTCACCTAATTGCGCGTCAATAGGGAGAAATCTTTATCGGAAAGCCCCCTCTTTTCTGGGAATGATCTGGTTGTTAAATATTGCGAGTTATAATATTAATGATGAATAAGTTCGTGTTGATTAAAGATGAAATTGATATTTCTATTGTGTTGAGATTATTAGTGTTAGTGGAAATCGACATCTATTCCGATAATAATTGATGTCTAGAGGTTATATAGACCAATCGAGTAATTAATCAGATAAATGAGTAATTAATTGCTATTAATTCACATGCTTATAACAGTTTGTTCACATATGTGTACTATTGATTCAAATGCATGTACTATTAGGGGAGGTGGTGCTAGATTGATAATACTTGTATGACTAAATTAAAAATAGAGGTATAGATGAAGGTACTATACTGTAACTATTTTTTTTACATATATAGAACTATTAATTCACATGAATGTACTATTAGGGGATGTGGTGCAAGTCTGATAATACTTGCAGGACTAAATTAAAAATAAAGGAAAAGATGAAGGTATTATACTGTAATATTTCGAGCCCCAAAATGTGCAATTATCGAAACTATATTTTCCTATATATAGAAACTCATTCTTCTTTCATTCTCACCAATTCACTAAGACTAACAAGAGCAATTATAGAAAGAGAAGCTATAGAGAGAGAAGCTTTAGAGAGAAAGTAGAAGAGAAGTCTGCTACCTGACTATTCCAATATCCAGTCTTCTTCTGTGGTAAGGTATATTATTTTGTTCAATATTCATAGGAATAATATTTTCTTCCATACTCTGTAGTATATGAGTTGTGACGCCCCCAAAATAGGTATACATCACCCATTCTGAGTCGCCAAATACATGGTACAAAAATCAAATACAAACTTCTTTTATACATTACGATAAAAGCGTAGCTTAGAGTTTTTACACGAATATTTTCTTATAGACAGTATTCAAACTCAAATGAAGTCCTCATTACATTTATTATCACACTATTTCATAAAATAGTGAGGACTACTATAGCCAACATCTCAGACCGTCGCTCTGTTCCCCGACTAGTCCTAGCTACGTTCTCATTTTCGGAAGAGAACAATGAAAGAAAAAGGGTGAGCTCAACTAGCCCAGTAAGAAATATTATGACTAAGATAATGTAAAATAAATTATCGTTAGCCTTCAACAGTGTTAAACTGATGAAATATGATAAACATCAAGTTTAACTGCAGCGGAACAAGTAATGCATTAGAAGAGTCAATTAGAGCATGATATCTAATATCTTCTATAATTTAAAAAGTTTATCATCAATTTTATCACTGAGACTCAGCTTAATAAATAAACTACATCATCAAATCATTCCTGCACTACGGGCCAATGATATTCATGTAATCATCAATGGTTATGATTATACCAAATAATCCTGGTTATAATCATACCAACAACTGTCCATCAATGCACTACAGGCCAATGAAGACTTTTACCACATAATTTGTAACATTACGGGTCATGATTATACCGAATGATCCTTGGTCATAATCATACCAATCAATAGTACATCTATGCACGTAAGCCACATATGACTTTTATCAAAATATAAACATGAGGATGATGACAATGATATAAGAATTCAATTAAAAGCAAGCAAATGATAAATATTTAAAGATTAATAATTTAATTTTTCTAGAATTCAATATTGTCCAATTTGTCAATATGATACTGCTTTGTGAAGTGAAATTCAAGTATAATATTGTATCAAAAATGATTTGGATAGCAAAGAAATCAATTTTTGTCATGAATAATTTCCCGGGTGAATAGTACCCGAGTGAATAGTACCCTGTGAATAGTACTTTAGGAATAGTACCCCCTGAATAGTACTCGTGAATAATACCCGTTAATAGTACTTTGTGAATAGTACCCCATGAATAGTACTTTGTGAATAGTACCGTAAAAATGAATACTACTCATGGACAGTACTCTGACATGAAAAGCTTAAAATTTAACAAAAATGTGCAGAAAATATCCTTGTGAAACGATACTAGATGAAGTGTGTGACGCCCCCAAAATTAGGTATACATCACCCATTATGAGTCGCCAGATACATGGTACAAAATTCAAATATAACTTCATTTATACAACTATTGAACTGTCGTATAGAATACGACCACAGTTAATTGTGAGTTTTAATACAAATGTATGTAACCTCATGGTGCCTCGACCAAAACCTTACAATGGTACTTTACATAAAAGTATAGTCAAAAACTGTTTTAGAAATTAAAATCTTTGGGAAGTGCTTAAGGAAACCCTCGTACATGGGAGGCCATGCGTCTAGGTTATAATAGATATCATATGTCCACAGAATTATCCTTGGTTGACCGAATAGACCCCAAAGAAAAACGAGAAGATTACTATCATCTTCTTTCCAATGGTGAGACTTCTCTTGACATATAACTATCTCCACTGTCTCCAAGTGAATATTATATTTCAAATAAACTCCAAGATAATATAGGTAGTGCCCGTAGATATACTCAATAAGTGGATGTGTACAACCCTGCCTTATGATAACACGAGGTTGTATGTCATTAGACATCTTATATGATAGTGGCAAAATACCCTTCCAAAGTTGAGTTCGCCTCACCCATTTTGATTCACCAAATATAACTACTAAATGATGTATAGAATACAACACACTTTTCTATACTGTTTAGGGAGAACCTCTATAGCTAGAGACCACCGTTCTATTCCCCTGTTATCCCCGCTCGACCCGGCAACACCTTTACGGCAACACTCTTATTACCTGAAAGGAATTATGAAGCAGAAAGGGTGAGCACAACTAGCCCAGTAAAAAATATCATGACTAAAGATAATTAAATTATCAATAGCTTTCATCAATAATAAATCAGAGATTTAGAACATATGGTAGATGATAAAACTTTTCAACCATAGTTGCAGCGGAGCGAGCAATCCATTAGAAAAGTCAAATAGACCATAAGGTCTATTATCTTCTCTATGTTAAAAGTCAACCAATAATGTTTTATCCATGTAAAATAAATCAACATTTCCTGTTCACAATCATATGAATAACTCATAATCATAATTGTGGTTCTAAATTCCTCTTCGCAACCACGACAAAGATAATTTCATCACCTATCTTCACCTAAAACATCAAAAATCATGGTTATATCAAATCAAAATTCCTGCTCATAATCATACTAATAAATTCATCTTTGCACTACGACCAAAGATATTCATTAACAATTCATCTTTGTACTACATGCCAAAGACATACAATTGTATTTTAGAAGAGTCAAGTAGAGCATGATATCTACTATCTTCTACGAATTAAAAGTGTATAATAAATATTTTATCGCTGAGACTCAGCTTAATAAATAATCCACATCATCGAATCACCCCTGCACTACGGCCAAGGATATTCGTTAATATCAAATCCATGAATTTATACTTCATCGTTGAGACTCAGCTCGATAATCAATCCATATTACTGAATTATCCATGCACTACGGCTAAGGATATTCGTTAATATTACGACCACGAATTATCCATTCACTACGGGTTAAAGATAATCGTGTTTTCATCAACGGTCATGATCATGTCATAAAACAATTCATCTTTGCTCCATTGGCCGAAGAGAATCCATAGCCATAATCATACCAAAAACTGTCCAACAATGCACTATGGGCCAATGAGGATTTTTTCCACATTATTTGTAACATTTACGGTCATGATTATACCGAATAATTCCTGGTCATAATCATACCAAGTCCATCTATGCACTACGGCCAAAGATGACTTTCAACACAATATAAGCACGAGGATGATAACAATGATATAAGAATCAATTAAATGAGATAAAGGATAAATATTAAACATTTATAATACAATTTATCCAACGTTCAATAATAACCAAATGTTATCAATCACTTAATAATCTCATAATCTAATATCATTAATATTATTATAATATTTTAATCATTTCTTAAACTTATAAACAATTTATTTTAATTGTTTACACTTTATCAAATAATACATTTAATCATTCAAAAATGCCATACTCATAAGATTTCATAATCAATGATCAAATCCCTCATCAAAAATCTGCATATACCCTATATAGTATTCTCAAGCCAGAAAATCCTTTTTTCCAATTTTATTACTTCACATAACATATTTAATTCATTTACTCATAACTAGTTCATTTTTATAAAAAATACCAAATCAGTCCCAAAAATATTTTTTTCTGGGATTTAATAGAATATAGTCCCATCTTGAACATATATATTTTTCAGAATTTTTAAAATTCATTTACTATTTTTCGTATGGCTAAAACTGCCGAATATTTAGACATTTATCATAAATTGTACTTTTGTCCAAAAATTCCAAAATTTAAAGGGTATACTCCTGTTATATACATGTACTCCCAATAAAATATTTACCAATTTTGAAGTTAACCACAAGGAGTTATAAGGGTTTACTTTTAAAATAGTCTTTTCCCATAAAATCCATAACTCTTAATCTACACATCCAAAAATTGTCTTTTTTGGACACAATCTAGAAAGTTTATCAATTTATCATTTCAATTTTTCCAGAATTTTTGAGGGCCAGAAAAATTACGAATCTGCCCCTGGCAGAAACCCCTTTTTAATGAAAATACAATTCGTATGAATACGAATGATCATTTACCATGCATGCGGTAATCTACATAGACATGTTATTTCAACAGAATAATAAAGAAAGGATCAAGGTCATGCGTAAATGCACAGACAGGATATTCCAATAGAATAATAAATAATGAAATAAAAGAAGAATTCACAAGGCATACGATAGACCGCACAGACAGGTTATTCCAACAGAATAATAAATAATGGAACTAGGTCATGCGTAAATGCACAGACAGGATATTCCGACAGAATAATAAAAAATTGAATAATAGAAGAATTTCACCATATATGCAGTACTTCTCATAAACAGGTTATTCCAACATAATAATAAAAAATGGAATAATAGAAGAATTTCACCATGTATGCAGTACTTCGCATAGACAGGTTATTCCAACATAATAATAAAGAATGGAATACCAGAAGAATTTTCGTGACAACCCGAGAATTTGGGCAATTTATTAAAATCTTAAATGATTGATTTAAGGTCAAATATTAGACCTAAACAGAAAATAAGTGTATGCGTTTGATATTATTGGGAAAGAATTTTGAGGGTTTCAAAATTCTGTGAAGGATATAGGTGAATTATTCAGGATTAAGAATTTATGTGATTAAGTTCTGTGTATATGGTTAATGATGTGTTCAAAATGTGGTTACGGGTCAAGGGTTGACCAGATTAATTATATATGTGTCAAACCCTAATTATATATTAAGAACTTTAACGTTCGGTTAGAAAACCCTAGCGATGGATAAGAAACCCTAGAAATTGGCTCTAGAAACCCTAGTTTCAGTTCCGGGAAATTCGAAATCCTAAATCGGATATTGAAAACCCTAGATTGGGAATGCAATGTAAGTACAAGGTTAAACGTCATTATTATTAAATTAATTAGGGAAAACCCTAATGAATTATCAAAATCTTAATTGATTATTTAAAAACCCTAATACCAGATCTGAAAACCCTAATTTCAGATTCTGATAAAATGAAACCCTAATCTGGGAATATAACGGAGAATTTTAATGCTTTAGTGCTAATAATTAAGTACTAATTAGGGTAAAGGTTAATTAATTAGCAAATCCTAATTTATAATTTTTGGAACCCTAATTGTTCCGTCAAAAACCCTAATGCTCAATTGTGGATTTAATTGCTAAAATTAGCAATGTTAATTAGGAAACCCTAATCCTAATTATTTCAATTTATGAGAAATTAGAAAACTCTTATCTAATTACGAAAAATTTAATATCTAAATTGGAAAATTTATTTTTTTCTATTAGAAACCATAATTAGTGGTTTATAAACTCTAATGACCATTTTGACCCTAATTGCTTTATTAGCGATTGTAATTAGGAAATGCTATCCTAATTAGCAAGAATGAATTTATGATTAAGAAATTTTTTTATATAATTAGAAAATTCTAATTATAAGTTAGAAATATTAATTTTCCATTTTTATAACTGAAATTCAGAAATGTTAGAAATTAAATTTGCAAAGTTAATGGTTAAAACCTAAACCCTAGAATGCTCTAAACCCTAAACCCTAAAGGTTTCATCAAATGGCAAATTATAGAAATATAATTTGCATGAAAATGACAAAAATGCCCTTATGTTATATTTTATAATAGTAGCTTGCAAATCTTGCTAAATCCTTGGTTGTTCACCAACCCTAACCCTAACCTAGCCTAGCATGTGACTTGTATGACCATCAATCTCAGCAAAATAAGCAACATGCATTGTATCATACATTATATATTAGATTTAAGAGAGAGAAATGAGCTACTTTACTCTTATTTTTCTCACAAGCAATCCTCTCTCTAAAAACTAAAAATTTGGAGTGAGGGAGAGAGAAAAGATGAACCATGATCAAGTTTTAACAAGCCAGAAACAGATCAAAGGATCAAAAGTCAAAAATCAAAGCTAAAAGGTATAAAAACCCTAAATCCTAGAAATCATATGATCTCATGTTAATTGTTGTTGTTTATTGTTTAAAGTTATGTATAAGGTGTCTATAAGAGATCTGGGTTGTTGGATCATAGATCCATAACATCAAAGTACTCGGATTTAATTTTTTAGAAATCTGGAAATCTAGAAATTTAAGGCCTGACAGCCATATGTCAGGGCCTCTAGATCTTTACTTGTTAATATTTTGTTGTGTTGTAAGTTATATATCTGTAGTATGCCATGTAGGCTTCAATCTGGAACTGGAATCATGATCATACCATGTCTAGATCTCCAGATACAAGCGGTCAAAGTGCATTGACCGATCACGCTTTCTGGAATTCTGGGCAAACCCAGAAACCCAGATCGCCTGACAAGATGTTCTATCCTTCTGATCTTGCAGTGGTTTAATGTTTTGACCATGTTGTTGTTTTCTTCTTATAGCATGCTGTGTAAACTACATATCCAAGGCTTTAGATCAACCAGATCCGTAGCATGAGCCAAGATATGAGTGGTCAAACCACCGTTGAACGACTGTTCTTGACGAAATCTGGAAAACCCAGAAATCGTGAAGAACAGTGCCTGACCCGTACTTTGACCGGACTAGATCTCTCAGATCTGATGTTTTTATGTTAATGTAGAGTACTCAAGTTGTACTCTGTCATGTGGTCTACGCAATGAAACCATTAGATCACATGAATAGAACACAAAACACAAATTATAATGCGTCAAAGTAGGTACCTTGGTTTCTGTTAAACCTAGAAAGAACCCAGCAGACCTCTGACACGGATTTTGATGGTCTAAAACTTGCTGATGTGATACAGGATAGCCATGAAACTTGATATGTAGTTGTAGTATTACATAAATACTAAAATATGAAATCAATTGCAAGCTTAGAAACATAAGGAACACTGAATTATTGCCGGTCAAACCTACTCACCCGAACTCTGACTATGAAGGCTCAAGAACACCTATAGCGACGGTTCTGTCGCTATAGGGCCGTTTAGCGACAGTTTATTTTCTATTTTCCGGAAAATGATTAAAAAATTAGAAAAAAATGGTTTTTAATTATTAAAAATACAAAATAAATTTTGAAAAATTATTTTAAAGTCTGAAAAATAGTTTTTAACTATTTTAAGTATATTTCATAAATATTTAATATTTTTGGAATATAAATGCTATTTATTTATTTAATTATAATATTAAATAAATGATTTAAAAATAGTTTTAATTCATGAAAAATCATGAAAAATTATTTTTATGATAAAAGAAAATATTTTAAGTTATTTTTGATAACTTTTGATATTTTGTGATGAAATTCATTAATTAATCAATATTAATGATAATTCGTTTATTTAATAGATATATTAAATAAATTATGGGAAAATTGTATTAATGATTTAAAAATCTTATAAAAATGATTTAAGTGTTATAAAAATATTTTAAGTTATAAAATATAACTTTTAATATTTTGGCATGAAAATATTAATATTCTAAATATTAATATTAATTATCGGATAATGGATTAAAGTGTTGGAAAATCATATAAAAATGATTTTTAAAGTATTAAAAATACTTTGTGATATTATAATTATATTATAATATTATGTAATGATTTTCATTAATATTTTATATTAAATAAATATTAATGATTAAGGTATTAAGTGGTATTTAATTCATTTAAATACGATTTTAAGGATTGAAAAATGTTGATAATGATAATAATTATCCGAAAATTATTACGAGCCTAGGAAAAATGTTTTGTCTGATAAGGAATTATTTGTGATAATGGTTAAGTGGTTAGACAGAGTTTAATTGAACTTAAACTCGAGTATTGACCGACTAGACCGTCGGAATGTTAGAATTGTGTCGGTTTCAAGTCAGACTGGAATAGTTTGACTTGATGCTATGTCTTATGTGCTGTATAGATTGATAGGCTTATGTGGTAATGTGTTTAGGTTATTCTGTGGATATAAATGTAACAGTATTATACTGTGATGATATTATTCTAATATTGGAGATCTATATTACTAATATTAGGTCTCCGGGGTAAAGAGTTATAAATTGCGTGCAGTAATCAACGGTTCAGGCAAGTTTTCTTTGTACTTAACTCTAATAAGAATGTTTATTCAAGCTTATGGTTAATCTTTGCTGATTGCCATAAAAATTGTACTCTGTACATCTTGCATGTATAAGTCAGGTATGAAAGGCTGATCACCTTCATTACTAGTTGGTTCAGAAATGGTTATTCATGTTTAAAACTTGTTCAGTCAAAAATTTGTTCGTGATAATTCTCAACTATATTGATGAATTATAGTCAGCTTATTATTCATACTCTTCAATCATGATATATCGTAATATTATTGTATTTAAACTTGCTGGGCAACTTTCATGCTCACCCTTGCTATATCATGATAAAACATTGCAGATAAGGCGAATGTGTTCGGATACAGGAAAAGATAATACCAAGTTCAGCTTAGGATATAAAGTGCGGCTAGTTTGTAAATAGTGTATTTTGATAAATGTGTTGTATTTTAGATAGTTTATGAATTGTGTAAAAGTTAAGGTTACTCGACCTTGGGGAATAGTGTGTAATGTATTGTATAAACAATTTATGTTTATATCTTCCGCAAACAGTTATAGAAATAGTATACCGGATCCGAGGGGTTTTGGGGCCCGGATTCGGGGCTATCACAGTTGGTATCAGAGCTGTTGGTTATGAAGCTTAGGTAGGAATATCTGAGACCAATAACCGCAGTGATTAGGATAAGACTAACTCAAATAGAGTTAGTTAGTCGGTAAGATTCAAAGATGAATCTCGGCGAGTGTAAAGACACAGAGTTCCCTAACTCTGGTAATAGTGGTGAACAGTAGTGGTGAACAGTAGTGCAGGGATAGAAGATCGTAAAACAAAACGATCATATAGTGTATGGAATTGAATCGTAATATATACGATAAGATCACCCCGTGATCTGATAAGGTTATGACAGCCGGAAATGAATTAGTCTACTGATTGAAAAGTTTACAGCAAGATGCTGTGTGAAAGTTGTACTATGAAATAGTACTATGAAAACTCATAAAAGAGTTACGGATTATGAATACAAATTGAATTCGTATTGAAAAAGGGGGTTAAGATTAGGTGGGGATTTCAATGAGGAATCGTGTCAGCAACTGAGTTGTATGATTCCTTGTATGGGCGGGGAATTGTGCTTGGTGTAAAAACTACTTAGTTGGTGGCATTGGTAATAATTGAAATGTTGTGTCACGCTAGTTATTATATACATATAAATAGGTCATAGGTAGAGAATATATGATTAAGTACGAGTTCTTAGAACTTATACTTATGTGACATTCTTGACTCATAGTTATATGAAATGTTTATGAGCCCCTCAGCGAACGGACGCCAAAGGTCAGACTAGGGTAAGTTCGTAAACTCATATAATTGTGGTCAGGTTATGAATTCATAAGTGTGGTCAGGTTATGAATTCATAAGTGTAGTTTTATGAATTTGGTATAGTTGTGTGTGAAAGGAGTGTTAAGGATTATAGGAACATAGAGATTATTAAGCAAATAATCATTAGTGGAGACTTAGGTTTTCCTAAACTCCTAGCTATGCTAAACTTCGAATTTTTGACATCAAGCTAAATACGCACTATGTGCCTTTTAAAAAAAAATGTAGACTCGTAACCATTTTTGAAACGGTTTAAAGTACAGTCTATGCTACTTATTTCGGCTAGACGCAAATGATTTGAAATATCAAAATTATTTTTATTTATCACTTATGTACCATGTAACCTGGTGCAGAGATGATAAAAATGACGGAGTCATCAATGCAGTATTATTTAGTGTGAATTAGACCTAAAGTCATTATTCCACTATGGTATGATGTAGCATGATAAAATCACCAATGACGGAATCCTCAACAGACTGTAAATACAGTGCGGCATCATGACGTCATTCTCGAAAATGTTTTCAAAAATTTTAATTTGTCAACGGGGATTGGCTACACCTAAATAATTCGATTGAATTGAATTATTGATATGAGTCTATGCTATTTGATTCAGCTAGACTAATGTTATAAAAACTCCAAGTGTTTATTGAAAGAATTTCCCGAACCAAATTGTTTTGGTGCGGAATCCTATGATAAGACTGAGGTGAACGATAATGTTTGGATAAATAATCCAATCTAGTAGCGTAAATATTCGCTAAAAAAATGATTAATACGTTATGCATGACGTAAATGTACGATGGACTGATCACCTAAAGTACTAGCAACGGTAGTTTACCTTCTTTGTGATTGTAAACAAACCAAGTAATGTATTGTTTTGCGGTATGATCACTACCGTTAAAACTAAATGTGTTCATGGTCTATATAACAACTCAGTACAATTTCAAAACTTTTACTCTGGTGAGAGGTGTATTGGGTAGAATGTGATATGTGTGAATGGTGTAAGGTGCACGGTGTAAGGTGTAAGGTGAATTTCGGGGACAAAATTCTTAGAAGGAGGGGTGAATGTGAATTTGGGCAATTTATTAAAATCTTAAATGATTGATTTAAGGTCAAATATTAGACCTAGACAGAAAATAAGTGTATGCGTTTGATATTATTGGGAAGGAATTTTGAGGGTTTCAAAATTCTGTGAAGGATATAGGTGAATTATTCATGATTAAGAATTTATATGATTAAGTTCGTGTGTATATGGTTAATGATGTGTTCAAAATATGGTTAAGGGTCAAGGGTTGAACAGATTAATTATATATGTGTCAAACCCTAGTTATATATTAAGAACTTTAACGTTCGGTTAGAAAACCCTAGCGATGGATAAGAAACCCTAGAAATCGGTTCTGGAAACCCTAGTTTCAGTTCCGGGAAATTCGAAATCCTAAATCGGATTTTGAAAACCCTAGATTGGGAATGCAATGTAAGTACAAGGTTAAACGTCATTATTATTAAATTAATTAGGGAAAACCCTAATGAATTATCAAAATCTTAATTGATTATTTGAAAAGCCTAATACCAGATCTGAAAACCCTAATTTCAGATTCTGATAAAATGAAACCCTAATCTGGGAATATAACGGAAAATTTTAATGCTTTAGTGCTAATAATTAAGTACTAATTAGGGTAAAGGTTAATTAATTAGCAAACCCTAATTTCTAATTTTTGAAACCCTAATTGTTTCGTCAGAAACCCTAATGCTCAATTGTGGATTTAATTGCTAAAATTTGCAATGTTAATTAGGAAACCCTAATCCTAATTATTTCAATTTATGAGAAATTAGAAAACTCTTATCTAATTACGAAAAATTTAATATCTAAATTTGAAAATTTATTTTTTTCTATTAGAAATCCTAATTAGTGGTTTATAAATCCTAATGACCATTTTGACCCTAATTGCTTTTTTAGAGATTGTAATTAGGAAATGCTATCCTAATTAGCAAGAATGAATTTATGATTAAGAAATTTTTTTATATAATTAGAAAATTCTAATTATAAGTTAGAAATATTAATTTTCCATTTTTATAACCGAAATTCGGAAATGTTAGAAATTAAATTTGCAAAGTTAAGGGTTAAAACCTAAACCCTAGAATGCTCTAAACCCTAAACCCTAAGGGTTTCATCAAATGGCAAATTATAGAAATAAAATTTGCATGAAAATGACAAAAATGCCCTTATGTTATATTTTATAATAGTGGCTTGCAAATCTTGCTAAATCCTTGGTTGTTCACCAACCCTAACCCTAACCTAGCCTAGCATGTGACTTGTATGACCAGCAATCTCAGCAAAATAAGCAACATGCATTGTATCATACATTATATATTAGATTTAAGAGAGAGAAATGAGCTACTTTACTCTCATTTTTCTCATAAGCAATCCTCTCTCTAAAAACTAAAAATTTGGAGTGAGGGAGAGAGAAAAGATGAACCATGATCAAGTTTTAGCACGACAGAAGCAGATCAAAGGATCAAAAGTCAAAAATCAAAGCTAAAAGGTATAAAAACCCTAAATCCTAGAAATCCTATGATCTCATGTTAATTATTGTTGTTTATTGTTTAAAGTTATGTATAAGGTGTCTATAAGAAATCTGGGTTGTTGGATCATAGATCCATAACATCAAAGTAATCGGATTTAATTTTTTAGAAATCTGGAAATCTGGAAATTTAAGGCCTGACAGCCATATGTTAGGGCCTCTAGATCTTTACTTGTTAATGTTTTGTTGTGTTGTAAGTTATATATCTGTAGTATGCCATGTAGGATTCAATCTGGAACTGGAATCATGATCATACCATGTCTAGATCTCCAGATACAAGCGGTCAAAGTGCATTGACAGATCACGCTTTCTGGAATTCTGGGTAAACCCAGAAACCCAGATCGCCTAACAAGATGTTCTATCCTTCTGATCTTGCAGTGGTTTAATGTTTTGACCATGTTGTTGTTTTCTTCTTATAGCATGCTGTGTAAACTACATATCCAAGGATTTAGATCAACCAGATCCGTAGCATGAGCCAAGATATGAGTGGTCAAACCACCGTTGACCGACTGTTCTTGACAAAATCTGGAAAACCCAGAAATCGTGAAGAACAGTTCCTGACCCGTACTTTGACCGGACTAGATCTCTCAGATCTGATGTTTTTATGTTAATGTAGAGTACTCAAGTTGTACTCTGTCATGTGGTCTGCGCAATGAAACCATTAGATCACATGAATAGAACACAAAACACAAATTATAAAGCGTCAAAGTAGGTACCTTGGTTTCTGTTAAACCCAGAAAGAACCCAGCAGACCTCTGACACGGATTTTGATGGTCTAAAACTTGCTGATGTGATACAGGATGGCCATGAAACTTGATATGTAGTTGTAGTATTACATAAATACTACAATATGAAATCAATTGCAAGCCTAGAAACATAAGGAACACTGAATTATTGCCGGTCAAACCTACCCACCCGAACTCTGACTATGAAGGCTCAGGAACACTCAAGAACACCTATAGCGACGGTTCTGTCGCTATAGGGCCCTTTAGCGACAGTTTATTTTCTATTTTCCGGAAAATGATTAAAAAATTAGAAAAAAATGGTTTTTAATTATTAAAAATACAAAATAAATTTTGAAAAATTATTTTAAAGTCTGAAAAATAGTTTTTAACTATTTTAAGTATATTTCATAAATATTTAATATTTTTGGAATATAAATAGTATTTATTTATTTAATTATAATATTAAATAAATGATTTAAAAATAGTTTTAATTCATGAAAAATCATGAAAAATTATTTTTATGATAAAAGAAAATATTTTAAGTTATTTTTGATAACTTTTGATATTTTGTGATGAAATTCATTAATTAAGCAATATTAATGATAATTAGTTTATTTAATAGATATATTAAATAAATTGTGGAAAAATAGTATTAATGATTTAAAAATCATATAAAAATGATTTAAGTGTTATAAAAATATTTGAAGTTAAAAAATATAACTTTTGATATTTTGGCATGAAAATATTAATATTCTAAATATTAATATTAATTATCGGATAATGGATTAAAGTGTTGGAAAATCATATAAAATGATTTTTAAAGTATTAAAAATACTTTGTGATATTATAATTATATTATAATATTATGTAATGATTTTCATTAATATTTTCTATTAAATAAATATTAATGATTAAGGTATTAAGTGGTATTTAATTCATTTAAATACGGTTTTAAGGATTGAAAAATGTTGATAATGATAATAATTATCCGAAAATTATTACGAGCCTAGGAAAAATATTTTGTCTAATAAGGAATTATCTGTGATAATGGTTAAGTGGTTAGACAGAGTATAATTGAACTTAAACTCGAGTATTGACCGACTAGACCGTCGGAATGTTAGAATTGTGTCGGTTTCATGTCAGGCTGGAATAGTTTGACTTGATGCTATGTCTTATGTGCTGTATAGACTGATAGGCTTATGCGGTAATGTGTTTAGGTTATTCTGTGGATATAAATGTAATAATATTATATTGTGATGATATTATTCTAATATTGGAGATCTATATTACTAATATTAGGTCTCCGGGGTAAAGCGTTAATCAACGGTTCAGGCAAGTTTTCTTTGTACTTAACTCTAATAAGAGTGTTTATTCAAGCTTATGGTTAATCATTGCTGATTGCCATGAAAATTGTACTCTATACATCTTGCATGTATAAGTCAGGTATTAAAGGCTGATCACCTTCATTACCAGTTGGTTCAGAAATGTTTATTCATGTTTAAAACTTGTTCAGTTAAAAGTTTGTTCGTGACAATTCTCAACTATATTGATGAATTATAGTCAGCTTATTATTCATACTCTTCAATCATGATATATCGTAATATTGTTGTATTTAAACTTGTTGGGCAACTTTCATGCTCACCCTTGCTATATCATGATAAAACATTGCAGATAAGGCGAATGCGTTCGGATACAGGAAAAGATAATACCAAGTTCAGCTTGGGATATAAAGTGCGGCTAGTTTGTAAATAGCGTATTTTGATAAATGTGTTGTATTTTAGATAGTTTATGAATTGTGTAAAAGTTAAGGTTACTCGACCTTGGGGAATAGTGTGTAATGTATTGTATAAACAATTTATGTTTATATCTTCCGCAAATAGTTATAGAAATAGTATACCGGATCAGAGGGGATTTGGGGCCCGGATTCGGGGCTATCACAATTTCACCAAGTATAGGGTAACCCGCGTATACAGGTTATTCCAACTGAATAATAAAGAATGGAATAACAGAAGTTTACTTCATGAATACAAAAGAAATAACAACCCTTACGAGTACAACAAATAATATACTTTATGAGTACGACAATTATATCCCCTACCTTAAAAAGAAAAGTATTCCGACTGGTAGGGCGGGAATATACTTGAAGAAAACTTGCACTACGCTCAAAGCTTTCTTAAACTCTAAAGAAATACGCTCAAGATTATAGAAGAAGAACTCTCTCTATAGTTTCTCTCTCTAGAGTTTCAGTGAATTCGTAAGAAATAATGAACGAATGAACTTCTATTTATAGAAGAATGGACTGCATAGTAACTAATTCATGAACGGTCCAGATTGATTTATTTTAAACGGACGGTCCAGATTGGTTTACAATAAAATATAATATATTCTATTTATAATCTAATAAAACGAATAACTTTATAAAAGTTTTCTGTTTTATATAAAAAGATTTTACTATGCAAACACTATACATAATAAAATATAATATATTCTAATGATTGTTTAATAAAACAAATAACTTTATAAAAGTATTATGTTTTATATAAAAAGATTTTACTATTAGTCTAATAAAACGAATAACTTTATAAAAGTTTTCTGTTTTATATAAAAAGTTTTTCTGTTTTATTACATTAATAATACTAATAAAACAAAACTGAGTGACTTATCACGTAAGCATCAATAATCAATAACATGTGCTACTATGCAACCACGCGTATTACTGTACTTTTAACACCGGGTGTTTCAATCATTAACGGTAAAACTTCCGCCATTATTTTCATAAAAATATTTTTGTCGTTTTCTCAATCCGACAATAATTCTGTTGTGGGGTCCACCAATGATTGTACCGTAGTACAGATATTCCCCGACAAACAGAATATTCCCCGACACAACGAATATTTTATATCAAGTTGCTTACTTTGCAAAAAAAAAATTCACATATTACCCTTAACTTTAAACTCTTAGCAATTTGACTATTTACCAAAATAGAAAAATTGAATACTTTTATTTTATAAAATTCGGTGTCTCACAAAGCGTAAATTTCAAGGATATTCTACTAATTTCACGGAGTATAGAAGTAATACTTTAACAAAATGAGGGTATAATCAGGAATACGAGACGAAATAATATTACTCACATACTACAGAGTATGGAAGAAAATATTATTCCTTATGAATACTGGGAAAAAAAATCCCTTACCTCAGAAAAAGACTGGATACTGGAATAGTGAGGTAGCAGACTTCTCTTTTATTTTCTTTCTAAAGCTTCTCTCTCTATAACTTCCCTTTCTATAATTGCTCTTGTTAGTCTTAGTGAATTGGTGAGAATGAAAGAATAATAAGCTTCTATTTATAGGAAAATATAGTTTCGATAATTGCACGTTTTGGGGCTCTAAATATTACAATATAATATCTTCATCTTTTCCTTCATTTTTAATTTATTCCTGCAATTATTATCAAACTTGCACCACCTCCCCTAATAGTAAATCTTGTGAATCAATAGTACAATCATGTGAAAAAAATAATTACAGTATAGTACCTTCATCTATACCTTCATTTTTAATTTAGTCATGCAAGTATTATCAATCTTGCACCACCTCCCCTAATAGTACATGTATGTGAATTAATAGTACACACATGTGAACAAATAGTTATAAGCATATGAATTAATAATAATTAATTTCTCATTTATCCAATTAATTACCCGATTGGTCAATATAACCTCCAGACATCCATTATTATCGAAATAGATGTCGATTTCCACTAACACTAATAATCCCAACACAATGAAAATATCAATTTCATCTTTAATCAACACGAACTTATTCATCATTAATATTATAACTCACAATATTTAACAACCAGATCATTCCCAGGAAAAGGTGGTTTTCCATTAGGATTTCTCCTTATTGGCGCGCAATTAGGTGACTAAACATCTCCTTGACAAAACTTTCTAGACATTGTCAATATTGTAAATAATAATATGAATAACTTTGTCGTCTCAATTATTGATTTAATAATATAAGATATTATGCAGATGATACTGTGACAATAATTGAATCAATAATATGAAAGATATTATACAGTAATTACTGTAGTAATAATTGAGTATAACTGAGTGACTTCTCACGTAATCATCAATAATCAATACCGCGTGCTACTATGCAACCACACGTATTACTGTACTTTTACCACCGGGTAGTTCAACAGTTTAACGGTAAAACTTTCGTCGTTATTTTTATAAAAAGATAATTCTGTCATTTTCTAACTACGACAATACTTCCGTTGTGGGGTCCACCTAAGATTGTGTTATCGTACGAATATTTCCTGTTAAAATGAATATTCCCTGACCAATCAAATATTATATAACCACTTGCTTTGCAAAATTTGTAAATAATACTCACAACTATAACATTATATCAAATCTACACCATAATATTCAAAAATATATTTTGAGAAAAATAATCTTTATTCATAAAAGTTAGGGTCTTACAACCTCCCCTTCTTATAAAATTTCATCCTCAAAATTAGGGTGCGTACCTGGTATGTCAAAGAGGTGAGGATACCTTGATTTAATTTCAGATTCTAACTCCAAGATCATTTCCTCAACATCGTGGTTTCTCTACAAAACTTTAACTTGAGGTACCTTGGAGCGTAAAATATGATCCTTTTATCTAAAATTTTAACAGGTACCTCCTCATACGTTAACTTTTCCGCTATCTCGTCTGGTTCTAATTCAATAATGTGGTTCGGGTCTTTCATATATTTACGTAACATAGATATTTGAAAAATGTTATGAACACGAGACATACTTGGCAGTAAGGCGAGTCTATAGGCCACAGTTCCTACTCGTTCGAGGATTAAAAATGGTCCAATGAATCGAGGATTGAGCTTTCCTCTCTTTCCAAATCTCGTAACTCCTTTCCATGGAAAAACGCGTAACAACCCATGATCTCCAATATTGAATTCCACGTCCTTTCGATGAAGATCAACATAACTCTTTTGTCAATCTTGTGAGGTTTTTATACGTTGTCGGATCGTTTGAATCTTTTCTGTTGTCATACGTACTAACTCCTGTCCCAACAGCATTGCTTCACCCACCTCATCCCAGCATACTGAAGAACGACACTTTCTTCCATACAACGCCTCAAATGGAGCCATGCCAATACTTGCTTGATAACTATTGTTATAGGAAAACTCCACCAATGGTAAGAACTTGTCCTAACTTCTTTTGAAGTCAAGAACACAGAGTCTTAATAAATTTTCATGAGTTTGAATAGTCCTCTCCGACTGCCCATTCGTTTGAGGATGATATGCCGAACTAAATTATAGATCCGTGCCCATATCTTTTTGCAAACTAACCCAAAATCGTGAAGTAAATCTTGGGTCTCAATCAGAAACTATGGATACTGGCATACCATGGAATCTTACAATCTCGTTTATGTACATACAAGCAAGATGTTCAAGTGTATAAGTTTCTTGTATCGGTAAAAAATGAGCAGACTTTGTCAATCTATCAACAATGACACAAATCGCATCTATGCCTTGAGAAACCTTGGGAAGACCAGTAACGAAATCCATGGTAATGTGCTACCACTTCCATTCTAGAATTTCAAGTGGTTGTAATGGACCTTTTGGTACTTGATGCTCCGCCTTGACTCGTTGACAAGTTAGACACATTAAATAAACCCCGCTATCTCTCTCTTCATATTGCTCCACCAAAATGTATGTCGAAGATCACGATACATTTTGGTACTCCCAGGATGGATTACAAACGGTGTCTTGTGCGCCTCCATCATGATTTTATACTTCAAGTCAGAATCGTTAGGAACATAAAGTCTGGAGTTTACTCGAAGTATTCCTTCTTCATCGATTCTTACTTCCGAAATAACACCTTCTTGCACTTTCTTTCTCATACGCATTAGCTCCAGGCCTGTAGCTTGAGCAGTTTTAACTTTATCGATTAAAGTCAGCTCTACTCGTATATTTGCGATCATCACATGGGTCCTTGGAGTCTTTAACTCTATCTCCATCCTTTTTAATTCATACAAAATGGGCCTTTGCGTTGACAATATCGCACTTGTACCCGCATATGATCTTCTACTCAATGTGTCAGCTACTACGTTTTCTTTTCTAAGATGGTATTGAATGGTATGATCGTAATCTTTCAACAGCTCAAGCCATCGTCGTTGCCGCATGTTGAGTTCCTTTTGAGTGAAGAAATATTTAAGGCTTTTATGATCCGTATAGAT
Source organism: Panax japonicus (assembly GCA_020205505.1). Lineage (NCBI taxonomy): Eukaryota > Viridiplantae > Streptophyta > Magnoliopsida > Apiales > Araliaceae > Panax > Panax japonicus. The sequence goes on along the minus strand of CM035100.1, from coordinate 13,708,337 downwards.
CTCCACCTTCTCTCCATACAGGTAATGCCTCCAAATCTTAAGCGCAAAAATGACAGCTGCCAACTCTAGATCATTAGTAGGATAATTTCTCTTATATTCTTTGAGTTATCGTGAGGCATAGGCGATAAATTTTTAATGTTGCATGAGAACACATCCTAAACCCTTGCCTGAAGCATCACTGTATATGACAAATCCCTCCGAACTAGCTGGTATTGTCAAAATAGGTGCTGAAATGAGCCTCCTCTTGAGTTCTTGAAAACTCTTCTCATAATCCTTGCTCCAACCGAATTTTGTATCTTTTCGAGTCAGCTAAGTTAATGGAGTAGCGATTCAAGAAATTTCTTCCACGAACCTCCGATAATAACCAGCTAAGCCCAAAAAGCTACGTACTTCGGTCACTAACTTAGGTTTCTCCTAGCTTTGAATTGCTTCAATCTTTGTCGGGTCAACAGATATTCTGAGATTTGATATCACGTGCCCAAGGAATGCTACTTCCTCAAGCCAGAACTCGCATTTCTTCAACTTAACATATAACTTGTTATCATGAAGCTTTTGGAGTATCAGCTTCAAGTGTTGCTCATGATCTTCACGGCTTTTGGAGTAAATGAGGATGTCATCAATAAAGACAACCATAAAGTGATCCAAATATTCCTTGAATACTCGATTCATCATATCCATGAAGGCAGCATGAGTATTAGTCAATCCAAAGGATATGACTAGGAATTCATAATGCCCATACCGAGTTCTGAAAGTAGCCTTTGGAATGTTATCAGTTTTAATCTTCAATTGATGATATCCAGAACGAAGATTGATCTTTGAAAATAATTTGGCACCTTGCAACTGGTCAAACAGATCATCAATACGAGGCAACGGGTACCTATTTTTGATGGTGACATGATTCAACTCCCGATAATCAATACAAAGTCGCATACTTCCATCTTTCTTCTTCACGAATAGAACAGGAGCACCCCAAGGAGACGTACTAGGTCGAATGAAACCGATATCTAATAATTCTTGTAGTTGGATTTTTAACTCCTAAAGTTTAATAGGAGCCATTCGATATGGGGCTTTGGAAATGAGTTTTGTACCGGATTCAAGGTCGATACAAAATTTAATTTCACGCTCTGGGGTAGGCCAGGAAGTTCTTCATGGAATACGTTAGGAAATTTATTAACAATAAAAATATCATTCAAATCTGACGTATTTTTATTTAAATCTGTGACATCGGTTAAGAAAGCTTGACATCCATTTTTCAATAAACGAATAGCTTTATGGATTGATATGACAATGATTGACTTTAGTGGTTTGGTTGCTTGAATTTGCATAATAGGTTGGTTAGGAATATGAAAGCTAACAACCTTACAAAAACAATCAATTTTTGCATAATGAGTATTTAACCAATCAATTCCTAAATTCACATCAAATGCAAGTATTTTCAAAGAGATAAGATCAATAGGTAACGTGTGGTTCTTGATTTGAATCAACAAGACTTATAAATAGTGGATGTAATGAAGGTTTCTCCCAACGGAGTTTCAAAAGATAAATCAAAGTCAAATTTCTCTGAGGTTAAATTTAAACGTTGAGCGCAAGTAGGAGAAATAAAAGAATGGGTAGAACCGGTATCAAATAAGGTATATACTTCGCTACAGTTTATGATTAGTTTACCTGTGATCACCTTGTTCGGATTCCTCACTCTTTGGGAGGTTACGACAAACGCTCTGCCTTGAACTACCGGTTTTGTCTTGTCTGGGACGGCCTTTGATGCCTCCATCCCAGCTGGACTTGACTTCGGTGCACGACAAAATCGAGCAAGGTGACCTTCTCTTCTGTAATTATAACACGCTTTGGATTGCTGCTTGCAGTTCAGACTGACATGTCTCTCCCCTCCACATTTGTAACAAACGACCGACAATCGTTCCCCTTCCTTAACAACATGTGCTGGTAATGACGTCTTTCCATCATTATTGAATCTCCTCTTCTTGAAATTTCCACTTCTATTATCCTTGCCATGATTTCTACCGAAGTGGTTACCATTTCTGCCATGTTGATTCCCTCCACGTTTGTTGTCACCGCTTCGATGACTGCTACCATTGGTATTATCATTTTGTCGGCTGCTCTCTCTTGGTTGGGTTGATTCGTTATTACGCTCCAATAACTAAGCCCTATTTACAACATCTAAATAGAAACACAGTTTATGAGAAATTAAGTATTGACGTATCCCGGGTTTCAAACCTCTTAGAAACATCCGCGCCATTCTCTCCTCATTATCAACCAAGTGGGATGCAAACCGGGACAACTCGACAAACGTAGATTCGTACTTCGACACGGTCATATTGTTTTGCTCTAGCTTGATAAACTCTACCTCCTTCATGTGACGAATACTTTCGAGAAAGTACTTATCGTTGAATAGTTCTTGGAACTTCTGCCAAGACATCTTCAGTGCGGCAGGTTGAGTACGCTTTACCGATTCCACCAGTAATCTACCTCTCCTCACAACATAAAGGTGGCAAAGGGAACCTTTTGCTCCTCGGAGAATCCCAAGACATCAAATATCTTAGTGATCTGCTTTATCCACGTTTCTGCCTTAAGTAGTTTTGGCTCTCCAATAAACTCCGGTGGTCCCAGCTCCTTGAACTGTATAGCGGTGACCATCCGAGAGTTGCCAGTGTTACCACCTGCATTTTGAACAGGAGTCGTTCTTGCCTGATGTTGCATGAATTGCATAAAGCCTCTGAACATCCCATCGTTCCTCATTTGGTCAGCGTTATTATTTTCCTGAGGATTATTGCCATTCCGATGCACATTATCCCGGGTATTGATCGTTGGTGACTCAACGGTCTCATGTGCTTCATTGCTTATCTCAATATTTTTTGGATGCCATTTTCAAATACTGCCACAAAACATGGGTTAATTGACATGTCACATATTATCCCTATACTATGACCGACCAATTAAATACCAAATAAACTTAGGTAGGTCATACTAGCGAAAGAATTCCCCGTCTCTCCCCTCCTAGTTCTTGTCTCACATCTCAGCCAGGGATCATATCCCTAAGCTCTGATACCAACTGTGACGCCCCCATAATAGGTATACATCACCCATTCTGAGTCGCCAAATATATGGTACAAAAATCAAATATAAACTTCTTTTATACAATACGACAAAATCGAAGCTTAGAGTTTTTACACGAATACTGTCCCATAGAAAGTATTCAAACTCAAATGAAGTCCTTATTACATTTATTATCACACTATTTCCTAAAATAGTGAGGACTACTATAGCCACCATCTCGGACTGTCACTCTATTCCCCGACTAGTCCCTACTACGTTATCATTTCCTGAAGAGAACAATGAAAGCAAAAAGGGTGAGCTCAACTAGCTCAGTAAGAAATATTATGACTAAGATAATGCAGAATAAATTATCGTTAGCCTTCAACAGTGTTAAACTGATAAAATATGATAAACATCAAGTTTAACTGCAGCAGAACAAGCAATCCATTAGAAGAGTCAAGTAGAGCATGACATCTACTATCTTCAATGATTTAAAAAGTTTATCATCAATTTTATCGCTGAGACTCAGCTTAATAAATAAACCATATCATCGAATCATCCATGCACTACGGGACAAGGATATTCATGTAATCATCAATGGTCATGATTATACCGAATAATCCCTGGTTATAATTATACCAACAACTGCCCATCAATTCACTACAGGTCAATGAGGACTTTCACCACATCATTTGTAACATTACGGGTCATGATTATACCGAATGATCCCTAGTTATAATCATACCAATCAATAGTACATATATGCACGTAAGCCACATATGACTTTTATCATAATATAAGCATGAGGATAATGACAATGATATAAGAATTCAATTAAAAGCAAACAAAGGATAAATATTTAAAGATTTATAATTTAATTTATCCAGAATTCAATATTGTCCAATTTGTCAACATGATACTGCTTGGTGGAGTAAAATTCAAGTATAATATTGTATCAAAAATGATTTGGACAGAAAAGAAATCAATTTTTGTCATTAATAATTCCCCGGGTGAATAGTTGTGACGCCCCCCAAAATTAGGTATACGTCACCCATCTTGGGTCGCCACTTACTTGGTACATAAATTTAAATACAACTTACTAATACAACTGTCGTGTAAAATACGACAAAACCTAAACTGTGAGTTTGAATACAAATATTATCTGTGACGCCCCCAAAATAGGTATACAACACCCATTCTGAGTTACCAAATACATGGTACAAAAAGCAAACTACAACTTCAATAATACAATTGACGTGCAAAATACGACAACACATACTATGAGTTTAAATACAAATATTGTCTTCTAGACAATATCCGCACTCAAATAATTCCTCGTTACAATTATTCAAACACTATTTTACAAAAATAGTGAGGACTGCTAAAACATCTTTCTAGAACCATCACTCCGTACCCCGGCTAGTTCCTGCTATGTTCTCACCTCCTGAGAAAAATGGAACAAAAAGGAAAAGGGTGAGCTCAACTAGCCTAGTAAAGAATATTATGACTAAGATAATATACAACAAATTATCGTTAGTCTTTAACAGGGAAAAATCTGATAAAATATAATAGCCAACAAGTTTTAGATCAACAACTGCAGCGGAAACAACAATCCATTAGAAGTGTCAAGTAGAGAATGAGTTCTACTATCTTCTAAGATTTAAAAGTCCATCATCAATATTTTATACCTGTAACAACAATCAATATACATCTTTAATCAAATATTCATCTTTGCACTACAGGCCAAAGAAATTTATTTTTATCACCAGTTGGTCATGTTCATCTCGACACCTGTTCATCTTTGCAGTATAGGCCAAAGATATTCATCAGTTAATCATTTATCTTTGCACTACATGCCGAAGATATTTAGTAATATCATCATTTAGGACTGAGGATGATGAAAAATATTTTAAAGAAAATGAATCTAGTGAAACGAAAGGACAAATAGTAGGGATTCGTATAACAGTTTATCCAAGATCAATAATACTTCATAAATACCAATTTTGAAGCAGAATTCAAAAATAAATGTCAAAACATGGATACAATCAAAGATAGCAACCATAATAGACATCTTGGACAAAAAGAAGAAAATTTCATTTTTCGGTTAATAGTGCCGTATTCGTGAATAGTGTCGTATACGTGAATAGTAACCCCGACATAAAAAGTTCCAAATTTGATAAAAATTCAGATCAGTACTTCGGCATAATGATATTGAAGAAATATTATCATATATGAAGAAAATAACATCCCTTACCTCAAAATATCAGTACTTCTGATCGAAATATCGGTATAAGGTTGAAGAAAACTTGCACTGATGAATAGAAACTCACAAAATATCTAAATACTCACAAAATACACTCAATAATCTAGAGAGAGAGAGAAAACTTGTTTCTGGTGTGATTTTCAATTCTAACTTAGCCCTCTATTTATAGGAAAATATTAGCAGACTTGACCTGCAACCTAATGGCTTTACCTGCTACTATTCCCACCCACCACATTTGAAATAAATTCAGCACATTTCTTCACAAACCACAAGTGGGGCCCACTCAATTCTAGAATTTTTCACCAAAATCATTTATAAACCTAATTTCTGAATCAGTCACCTCTTAAAATTCATAACAAATCATACGTTCATTTTTAACGGTTCAAAATTTGTGGACATATACTGAACTTATATATGTATAACATATCCAAAAATTATAACGATCCAACGGTCGGATTAAAAATTATAACTCACACAATATATCTCAAAAACACAGGTTTAATTTTTAATACCTTCATTCCGATAAAAATACTGATAAAATACCTCAACATTAATTCCTTCATTTATAACCACATAAATAAATCCATCATTTATATCCACATCAAATAAATATTTTCTTATCATATAAATCAATAATTAATTATTCACAAATAATATTACAGAATCACAATTATGACAACCAAGCCATTCCCAGGAAAGAGGGGGCTTTCCAATAAGAATTTCTCCTTACTGGCGCGCAATTAGGTGACCAAACCTCTCATTGACAGAACTTTCTAGACATTGCCAATAATGCTATCTAATAATATTATTCAAATAATATGAATTATTGATCTGATAATGGGAAATACCGTGTAGAGACAATTATTGAAATAACAATAATATAAAATATCAACGCAGTAATTATTGAATCAATAAAATAAAATATTGAACAGTAACTACTGTAACAATTATTGAGTAGTGCCTTCTTACGTAAGGATAAATAATTCATCATTACTGTGCATCCACGCGTATTACTGTATTTTAACCACCGGGTATTCCAACAGTGTTAACGGTAACAACTACGCCATTATTTATAAAAACTCAAACTTGTCGTTTTCTTTATCCGACAGTTATTCTGTTATGCAGCCCACAAATGACTGTGTCGTCGTACGAATATTCCCTATAACAAGAATATTCCACGATCAAACGAATATTCCCCGACAACAATGATTATTTTATAACCACTTGTATATTTTGCAAAATTTGCACATTTCACCCATAACCAGAGAATTATATCAAATTAATACCTTATTATTCACAAATATAATTAGAGGAAATTCAATTTTATTTATAATAAGTTGGGGTCTTACATTATCTACTAGAGATTATACAAACTCAAAAGGAGTCCTCATTACAATTATTATCACACTATTTCACAGAATAGTGAGGACTACTAATGCTATCCTCTGGACCATCACTCCGTTTCCCGACTCGTCCCAACTATATTCTTATTTCCTGAAGAGAATAGTGAAAGGAATGGTGATCTCAACTAGCCCAGTAAGAAATATTATGACTAAGATAATGCAGAATAAATTATCATTAGTCTCCAACAATATTAAAAACTGATAAAATATAATAGTCATCACATTTAATTACAGCGGAACAAGCAATCCATTAAAAGAGTCGAGTAGAAAATAAAATCTACTATATTTTCTGATTAAAAAGGTTCTTCATCACTGTTATCAATGAGACTCAGCTTAATAAATATTCCACATCATCAAATCACCCCTGCACTATGGCCAATAATATTCTTTAGTATCACGACCACAATTATCTATGCACTACGGGCCAAGAATATTTGTGTATTCATTAATGGTCATGATCATGCCAACAATTGTCCATCAATGCACTACGGGCCAATGAGTACTTTTACCACATCACTTGTAATATTACTGTCATGATTACACCGAATAATCCCTGGTCATAATAATACCAAGTCCATCTATGCAGTACAGGCCACAGATGACTTTCAATAAAATATAAACATGAAGATGATGACAATGATATAAGAATTCAATAAAACAAGTTCAAGAATTATTTTATCCAGGAATTATTAACGTCTAAATTGTCAACATGATACTGTTTTGCAGAGTAAAATTCAAGAATGATCAGAAGAATACTTCCATGAAAAGATACTGGATGAAGCATAAATATCAATGATATTCTACTAATTTTATGGAGTATAGAAGTCAAAACTTTAACCAACTGAGTATAATAAATAATGGAATAACAAAAAAAATCACCATACATGCGGTACTTCGCATAGACAGGTTATTCCAACAGAATAATAATAACAGAACCAGGTCAGACAAAATTTGCACCGACATGATGTTCAAACAGAATAATAAAGATGGAATCAGGTCCGGTGTAAAACACACAGACAGGATGTTCCAACGGAATAAGAATAAAGACGAAACTAGGTCCGGTGTAAAACACACAGACAGAATGTTCCAACAGAATAATAGAAGAATGTCACTAAGTATAGGGTATACCGCGTATACAGGTTATTCCAACAGAATAATAAGAAATAGAATAACAACAGTTCTCTTCATGAATAAGAAAGAATAACACCCCTTACAAGTACAACAAATAATATTTCTTACCTTAAGTAGAAGAGTACTGGATAGTGAAGTGGCAGAATACTTTATTCTTTCTCTCTATAGTTTATCTCTCTAGAGTTTCAGTGAATTCGTAAGAAAATAATGAATGAATGAGCTTCTATTTATAAAAAAATGGAATGCATATTAACTAACTCATGAATGGTCGAGATTGATTTACTTTAATCTGACGGTCCATATTTAAAGTATAATCTTTTAAATAAAATATAATATATTCTATTTATAATCTAATAAAATGAATAACTTTATAAAAGATTTTACTATACAAATACTATGCAGGCACTATGCAAATACTATGCATAATAAAATATAAGATATTCTAATTATTGTCTAATAAAACAGATAACTTTATAAAATTATTCTATTTTATATAAAAAAATTTACTATACAAAACACTATGCAGACACTATGCAACACTATGCATAATAGAATATATATATTCTATTTATAGAATAACTTTATAAAAGTATTCTGTTTTATATAAAAAGATTTTCTGTATTATTACATTAATAATACCAACCAAACTGAGTGACTTATCACTTAAGCATCAATAATTAATACCGTGTGCTACTATGCAACCACGCGTATTACTGTACTTTTAACACTGGGTGTTTCAACAGTTAACGGTAAAACTTCCGCCATTATTTTCATAAAGTATTTTTGTCGTTTTCTCAATCCGACAATAATTCCGTTGTGGGGTCCACCAATTATTGTGCCGTTGTACGAATATTCCCTGACCAATCGAATATTATATAACAACTTGCGTACTTTGCAAAATTTATAAACATTACCCACAACTATTATATCAATTTCACTCCATAATATTCAAAAATAATATTTATAGAAAATTCATCTTTATTCAAAAAGTTGAGATTTTACAATCTCCCCTTCTTATGAAATTTCCCCATCGAAATTAGGGTACGTACCTGGTATGTTGAAGAGGTAAGGATACCTTGATTTCATTTCAGATTCTAACTCCCAAGTCATTTCCTCAACATCGTGGTTTCTCCACAAAACTTTGACTTGAGGTATAACCTTGGTGCGTAGAATATGTTCCTTCTTATCCAAGATTTGAACATGAACCTCTTCATACGTCAAATCTTCCGCTATTTCATCCGGTTCCAACTCAATAATATGGTTCGGGTCTTCCACATATTTACGTAACATGGATATGTAAAAAACGTTATGAACACGAGACATACTTGGCTGTAAAGCTAGTCTATAGGCCACAGTTCCTACTCGATCGTGGATTAAAAATGGGCCGACGAATCGAGGATTGAGCTTTCCTCTCTTTCCAAATCTCATAACTCCTTTCCATGGAGCAACACGTAACAACACATGATCTCCTATATCGAATTCCACATCCTTTCGATGAAGATCAACATAACTCTTTTGTTGATCTTGTGAGGTTTTTATACGTTGCCGGATCGTTTGAATCTTTTTTTTGTAGTCAAACGTACTAACTCCGGTCCCAACAAAGTTGCTTCTCCCACTTCATCCCAGCATACTGGAGAACAACACTTTCTTCCATACAACGCTTTGAATGGTAAGAACTTGCTTGATAACTGTTGTTGTAGGACCAATGGTAAGAACTTGTCCCAACTTCCCTTGATATTAAGGACACAGAGTCTTAATAGATCTTCAAGAGTTTGAATAGTCCTCTCCGACTGTCCGTCCGTCTGAGGATGATATGCCGAGCTAAATCGTAAATCTGTGCACATAGCTTTTTACAAACTAACCCAAAATCGCGAAGTGAATCTTGGGTCTCGATCAGAAACTATGGATACTGGCATACCATTCAATCTTACAACCTCGTTTTGTACATACGAGCAAGACGTTCAAGTGTATAAGTTTCTCGTATCGGTAAGAAATGAGCAGACTGGGTCAATCTATCAAAAATGACCCAAATCGCATCTAGGCCTTGAGAAACTTTGGGAAGACCAGTAATAAAATCCATGGTAATGTGCTCCCACTTTCATTCTGAAATTTCAAGTGGTTGCAATGGACCTTTTGGTACTTGATGCTCCGCCTTGACTCGTTGACACGTTAGACACCTTGAGATAAACATCGCTATCTATCTCTTCATATTTCCCCACCAAAATGTATGTCGAAGATCATGATACATTCTGGTTGTGACGCCCCCGAATCTGGATACTTGAAACCCGAACTCGGTGCTTCACGATACCATTTCTATGAGCGGAATAATACTAATAATAATAACAATAATATAGATTTTCAAACTTAATTTACATATTATTAGAGTTTAGTTCCCAAGTACGAAACCTTTAAACATTCGTTACATGATAATAATAATAATATTATTTATCATCCTTATCATAAAGTCAGACTATTACATAGAATAGCTTAAACATTCAGTCAGCAACTTTCCCCTTCCCCTTGTTCTTGGAAGATCCTTCTGGTTGTTCACACTTACCTGAAAATATTTAAAATTAAGCAAGAATGAACATTCGAGTGCCCAGCAAGTAATAGCAATAATAATAGTTAACTGAAAGGATTAAATGTTTTCTTTGAAAGATTCTTCTACATCGGATCAATAGTTGTGAAGTAAGCTGAACCAATAATCAACATGTCATTTCTATTTCAAATTTTTGAAACTACGTATTGTCTAAAAATAACGATCAGTTGACAGACTATGAACATTGTTTTCTATTTTTGAAAAGGTTTAAACTGAAATTCATCTGTAAACCGTCATTGCTTACGGGCACGGTGGTGATCAGCCTGTTATGCCCTGTATTGATCAATACTACATTGCTAGAACGATATTATCGTTCATCCTTTGTCCGCCTTAGCGCATAAAAATTTCCCATAATTGGGATGTTCATAACAGTCTTTAATCCAAACCAAAACAATTCGGTTGGATAAGTAAAGTTTTTATCTTGTTCAACAACAACTTTAAATTTTATGTCTAGCTGGATCAAATAGCTTAGACGAATTTTATTTCAACGTATACATACCAGGCAACTATAAGTATGTATCAACATGTGATAAAATATAATGATTATCCAAGTGGGGACACTTGTATAACCATGTTATAGAAATTAACGAACATAATAAATAACTTGATCAATATTAACAGGATAAAGGAAATTGTACAACAATTATTGCTTAATAGCTTACTTATACAGAATCATTGCATAAGTATATATAAAGGTTAAAATATTTGAACAATTGATATGAACAATTCAGATATTATCTTACACATGTCTTTAGCATAAAGTAAATAAAAAAGGGTTAGATACGTGCCTTGTCTGCTGCTTACACAACTTAGATATATCTTTTCTATCAAGTCCTATAATTAAATAGATCATTGTCTGATTAGAATAATATATTATATCATATAATAATGCTTATTGCAGTCAGCACATTCCTAATCACATTGTCACATAACTTTAACACTATTGAATCACAAATAAACAGTTATCCAGTCAATCTATCTAAGTCCAGATCAATTTCTGAAATATGTCGGTCTACCGACAACTTTATCGGGTAATTATCGAGTCTATGACTCTATACAATTATACAATATCCACTTAAATATCTTAAACACCAGTTATAACATTTTTCATGACCTTATAATAATTTTTAAATAATTATTATCATTTATCATAATTTTTGAAATATCAGAATCATTATTAAATGATTTAAATATTAAATAATTCTATTATCATTAATATTTAATAAATAATAAACTATTAATGAAACCATTGCCAAAATATTAAGTTATTTAAAATAACTTAAACTATTTTTAAAACATTGATATTACCTTTAAATGATTTTTTAAAACATTTAAAATCATTATTAAATAATTACCATTAATATTTAAATATTAATGAACTATTTATATAAATATTAAAAGTCATTAATTATAACTTAAAATATTTTTAATTCATTTTTATCCCTTTTAAATAATTTTTAAATTAATTAAACTATTTTAAAACTATTTATTTAATATAATTATTAAATAAATTTAATATTATTAATCATTAAATAAATATCATTAATATTAAATTATTAATAAAATTATTCTTTTAAATATTAAAAGTTATATTTTATAACTTAAAATATCTTTAAACACTTTATTTTTATAATAAAAATTATTTTTAAACTAATTTATTTAATAAATATTAAATATCATTAATTAATAATTAATTAATGAATTTTACCTTTAAATATTAAAATTTATCTTTTATAACTTAAAATATTCTTAACTATCTTATTATTATTTAAAATGATTTTTAAAATAATAAAATTATTTTTAATTCATTTATTTAATTCATTTATTAAATAAATTAATTATCATTAATATTAATTTATTAATGAAAATTATCACAAAATATTAAAAGTCATTTTAAATAACTTAAAATATTTTCATATATCATAATATAATTTTTAATGATTTTTCATGAATTAAAATCATTTTTAAATAATCTATTTAATATTATAATTAAATAAATTAAATACTTTTAATATTCCAAAAATATTAAATATTTATGAAATATATTTAAAATAATTAAAATAAAATTTTCGGACTTTAAAATAATTTTTAATAATTTATTATGTATTTTTAATAATTAAAAACTAATTTTTCTAATTTTTTAAATCATTTTCGGAAATTACTGAAAATAAAAATAATTAAAACCCGTCGCTAAAGGCTTTAGCGACGGTTATCTGTCGCCATAGGTGTTCTTGAGCCTCAAGAACACTGACAAGGCAGTTTCGAGAGCACTAGTTTGACCACAATTTTAGATCGGATCGTGATGTTTCTGGGAAATATAACACATAAATATTGTAGTACTCATGTAAGACTACAATTACCAACAAACATCATGGCTAAAAAAACATCAGATCTAAGAGTTATTAGCCATCAAAAAGTCTGACAAGGTTGTTCTTCAACTGAAGAGCAGTCAAGGTGCCTACTTTGGATCCTTATAACTTGCAATCCGTGTTTTGTTTGTGTGATCTATAAATTACAGTGTGTAAATAACATGTAGGACTACAACCCTAACACGTAACATCATCATAAAAACAAGAAATCAAGTAGCTAAGGTATGGTCAAACCTTGTCAGAAAAATCATCACTTAGAAAATTCTGGGCTGCCCAGAAATTGTCCGGTCAATGCCGGTCAACCCACTTTGACCTTAAATAAAATTTGATCCACAATAGATATGGACCTGATTCGTTTTTGAGATTAAATAAAACATAAAAATCTACACATAAAAACTTTCATAACACAAAATACATTAAAGATAACCTAGATATAAGGCCTGACATTTGCAAAAAAATAATCTGGGCTTGAAGAACAACCGGTCAATGCTGGTCAACCCAGTTTGACCTTAAATAAATTTCGATCCACAATAGATATGGACCTGCTTCGTTTTGGAGATTAAAGACCACATAACAAGCTACATATAAAAACTTTTATAACACAAAACACATTAAATATCACAGAGTTATAAGGCTTGACATTCACTGAAAAATCACCAGAAAATGAAATTTCCAGATTTTGAAAAAATGCAAATTCGAGTACTTTGATGTTATGGATTTGATAAATACCAACCCACATCATCATAATAACTTATAAACAACATGTTTTAACAACAAATTACAAGATCTAACAAGAGATCATTGAAAAAATTTTAGGGTTAGGGTTTATACCTTTGATGTCCAAATTTTTGATTTTGTGTTTCTGATTTGGTATGGTTGATGGTGGGGCTTGGATTGGGGACTGAAACACTTAAGAAATTCGTAGGCTTTAGAGAGAGAGAGGCTCAAGGATGAGAGTTGGAAAAATTTAGTGAACAAATGAATTATTTCTCTCTCCAATCTATATATATCCATGTTAGATGCATGTATTGCTATTAAATGAGCTGGATGCTGTCAATTTACAGCATGTGGTGTTGTTAGGGTTGGCAACCAACTCCCCCTAAATGTCAAAACCTACATATTATCCAAAATAATGCACTAGGGGCAAAATGGTCTTTTGATAAATCATTTTAATGGCATTTTTGTAACTTGTCAAACCCTTAGGGTTTAACCCTAATGTTTAGCATATAACAAAATAAAATTTAGCAACTAGGGTTTGTAAAAAAATAAAATTATAAACTAAAATTTTAGTTTCTAAAATTCACAAATTAGGATTTCTAAATTAGTTTAGATTTCTTAATCACATATACTTAAAAATTAGGTTTAAGGTTTTACTAATTATAATTAAGATCACTAATTAACAATTAAGGCACCAATTAGATAATTAGGGTTAACAATTTACTAATTGGGATTAACAATTTAATAATTAGGGTTAACAACTTGTAATTAGGGTTTCTAATTACATTAATAATGATCATTAGGGTTTACATAATATAATTAACCTTGCCACCTAAGTAATTAGGGTTTACAATTATCAATTAGGGTTCCTAAATATCAGTTAGGGTTTTGATTTCATAATTAGGGTTTTAATTCATTACGGTCTTAAATAACTAATTAAGTTTATTTAATAACTGATATAAAACATATTATACCTGTCATTAATCACTGTAACACAATTCTTGACAGATCAAACCTTTGGTTTAAATTTCCGAATTAGGGTTTTAATTTTTAAATTAGGGTTTCCTAATTAGCATACCATGAAATAACACACAACGTATATCATATAACACAAATATTTAATAATCTTAAATTTCCAATTTAAATTGATAAATTGGATTAAATCAATTAATGCTAGGGTTTGGTCAAGATATCATAATTGACCAATTATCAACAGTACAATTTTTACAGTACATATTTATAGCACTGAAAAATCAAAATATTTTAATATTATTATCATTCCTTGATTAAAACCCAAAATTAGGGTTTGGAATCCATATCTGATTTTTATCTGCCATAATTAACCTTATAATTAAGTTAAAATAATTAACTTAATAACCTGGATAAAATTTATATAATAAAATAATTATTATAATTATTCAAAAAAAATCATATCATATATTATTTAAATAATATGCACATATAATTTCTTGGAAAATAATTAATAAACCATTTCTAATATAACCTTAATTATTGTAAAAATATAATTTGTAATAATCAACATTTTTTTAAAATAATTCTTATTTGCAACTATTGATGTAATAAATAAATTTTATTTATCACACATATAATTATAATTACACATTACCTTGGCACATATCATTCATATTTATTTTAACAAATAAAAAAAAATTTATACGCAAAATTTATGATTTATTTATATAAAAAATATCGAGTTGTCACACTGGTACTCCCAAGATGGATTGCAAATGGTATGTTGTGCGCCTCCATCATTATTTTATACTTTAAATCAGGGTCGTTAGGAACACAAAGTCTGGAGTTGACTCGAAGTATTCCTTCTTCATCGATTCTTGCCTCTAGAATAACGCCCTCTTGAACCTTCTTAATTCTTCACATTCATCAGCTCCGGGTGTGTAGCTTGAGCGGCTTTAACTTTATCGATTAAAGTCGATTAATTCTACTCGTATATTCGTTATCTTCACGTGGGTTCCTAGAGTCTTTAACTCTATCTTCATCATTTGTAAGTCGTACGAAATGGGTCTTTGTGTTAACAACATCGCACTCATAAACGCATACAACCTTCTACTCAACGCGTTAGCTACCAAGTTCACTTTCCCACGAGTGTATTGAATGGTACGATCATAATCTTTAACAACTTGAGCCAGCATCTTTGGCGCATGTTACTTTCATTTTAGTTGAAGAAATATTTGAGGGTTTTAGAAATGAGTTTTATACTGGGGTCAATACAAAATTCGATTTCACACTCTAGGGGTAGGCTAAGAAGTCTTCAAGAATACGTAAGGAAATTTATTAACAATAGAAATATCATTCAAAACTATGACTCTCATCCAAGACTTGGGTAACATGACACATCGATACCTATCAACTTGCCATCGTCATTCACAACGTCGACTACAGAAAGTCTGACTTTGGTACATTCCACACAAGGAAGTCAACAACGAAAGGACCAGGGCTCTTTACTTATGGCTTGATATGATCATGATTGACTTTAGTGATTTGGTTGCTTGAATTCGCATAACAAGTTGGTTAAGAATATGAAAGCTAACAACCTGATGAAAAGCATGATGAGTAGTTAACCAATCGATTCCTAAAATCGCATCAAAGGCAAGTATTTTCAAAGAGATACGATCGACATGTAACGTGAAAGTGTTGATTTGAACAAGATTTATAAATAGTGGAGGAAATGAAGGTTTCTCCCAACTGAGTTTCAACAGATAAATCAAAATCTAACTTCTCCGAAGTTAAATTCAAACATTGAACACAACTAGGTGAAATAAAAGAGTGAGTAGAACTGGTATCTAACAAGGTATAGACTTCACAAGAGTTTATGACTAACATAATCGTGATAATTTTATTCAGGTTCCTTGTCACGAAAAAAACGTTCTCTCTTAAACTATCGGCTTTGACTTTTCTGGGACGGTCTTTGGTGCCTATATCCTAGCTAAACTTTTCTTCGGTGAACGACAAAATCGGTCTAAGTGACTTTCTCTTCCACAATTATAACATGCTTTGGACGGCATCACGCAGTTTGGACTGATGTGTCCCTCCCCTCCGCATTTGAAGCATATGAAAGGTGCTCGTTCTCCTTCCTTAACAACGGGTGCTGGTGCTGACGTCTTTCCATCATTGTTGAATCTCCTCTTCTTGAAATGTCTATTCTTATTGTTTTGACCATGATTTCCACAGAAATGGTTACCATTTCTGGCATGTTGATTCCCTCTATGCTCATTGTCACCGCTTTGATTACTGTTATCACTGGTATTATCATTTTGCTGGCTGCTTTCTTTTGGTTGCGTTGACTTGTTATCGCGCTCCACTAACTGAGCCCTATTTACAACATCTGAATACAAACACAGTTTATGAGAAATAAGATATTGGCGTATCTCTGGCTTTAAACCTCTTAAAAACATTTGCGTTATTCGCTCCTCATTATCGACCAAATGGGATGCAAACCGGGATAACTCCGTAAATTTAGCCTCGTATTGCGACACGGTCATATTATTTTGTTCCAACTTGATAAACTCCACCTCCTTCATGTGACGAATACTTTCGTGAAAGTACTTGTCGTTGAACAGCTCTTGGAACTTCTCCCAAGACGTCTTGAGTGCGTCAGGCTAGGTACATTTTATAGATTTCCACCAGTGATCTACCTCTTTACGCAACATAAAGGTGGCAAAAGGAACCTTTTGCTCCTCGGAGCATCCCAAGACATCAAATATCTTGGTGATCTGCTTTAACCACGTCTCCGCCTTAAGTGGTTCTGGCTTTTCCAAAAACTTCGGTGGTCCCAACTCCTTGAATTGCTTAGCGGTGACCAACTGTGGGTTGCCATTGTTTCCTCCTGCATTACGAAAAGGAGCCATCTTCGCCTGATGTTGCATGAATTCTAAAACGCTCTTAAACATACCGTCGTTCATCAATTGATCAGTGTTGTTGTTTACAGGAGGATTATCGCCATCATGTTGCACATTGTCCTAATTATGGATCTGTGGAGACTCAACGGTCTCCTGTGCTCCATTGCTATTCTCAACATTCTCGGATGTTATTTTCAAACACTGCCACAAAACAAGGGTTAATTGACATGCAACATATTATCACTATACTCTGACCGAACAATCAAATACCAAATAAACTTAGGTAGGTTATATTAGCGAAGGAATTCCCCATCTCTCCCCTCCTAGTTCTAGTCTCAGATCTTAGCAAGGGATCATATCCCTAAGCCCTGATACCAACTGTGACGCCCCCAAAAATTAGGTATACGTCACCCATCTTGGGTCGCCACTTACATGGTACATAAATTCAAATACAACTTACTAATACAACTGTCGTGTACAATACGACAAAACATAAACTGTGAGTTTGAATACAAATATTATCTACTAGAGATTATACAAACTCAAAAGGAATCCTCATTAAAATTATTATCACACAATTTCACAGAATAATGAGGACTACTAATGCTATCCTCTGGACCATCACTCCGTTCCCCGACTCGTCCCAGGTATATTCTCATTTCCTGAAGAGAACAGTGAAAGGAATGGTGAGCTCAACTAGCCCAGTAAGAAATATTATGACTAAGATTATGCAGAATAAATTATCATTAGTCTCCAACAATGTTAAACTGATAAAATATAATAGACATCATGTTTAACTACAGCGGAACAAGAAATCCATTAAAAGAGTCAAGTAGAAAATAAAATCTACTATCTTTTATGATTAAAAAGGTTTTTTATCACTGTTATCGCTGAGACTCAGCTTAATAAATATTCCACATCATCGAATCACCCATGCACTACGGCCAAGGATATTCTTTAGTATCACGACCACAATTATACATGCACTACAGGCCAAGAATATTTGTGTATTCATTAATGCTCATTATCATGCCAACAACTGTCCATCAATGCACTACGGGCCAATGAAGACTTTTACCACATCACTTGTAATATTACGGTCATGGTTACACCGAATAATCCCTGGTCATAATCATACCAAGTCCATCTATGCAGTACAGGCCACAGATGACTTTCAATAAAATATAAACATTAAGATGATGACAATGATATAAGAATTCAATAAAACAAGTTCAAGAATTATTATATCCAGGAATTATTAACGTCCAAATTGTCAACATGATACTGTTTTGTAGAGTAAAATTCAAGAATGATCAGAAGATTATTTCCATGAAAAGATACTGGATGAAGCGCAAATATCAACGATATTCTACTAATTTCATGGAGTATAGAAGTAAAAATTTAACCAACTGAGTATAATAAAGAATGGAATAATAAAAGAAATCACCATTCAAGCGGTACTTCGCATAGACAGGTTATTCCAACAAAATAATAATAACGGAACCAGGTCAGGCAAAATTTGCACCGACAGGATGTTCCAACAGAATAATAAAGACAGAACCAGGTCTGGTATAAAACACACAGACAGGATGTTCAAACAGAATAATAATAAGACGGAACCAGGTCTGGTGTAAAACACACAGACAGGATGTTCCAACGGAATAATAATAAAGACGGAACCAGGTCCGGTATAAACCACACAGACAGGATGTTCTAACAGAATAATAGAAGAATGTCACCAAGTATAGGGTAGACCGCGTGTGACGCCCCCAAAATTAGGTATACATCACCCATCTTGGATCTCCAGATACATGGTACAGAATTCAAATACAACTTACTAATACAACTGTCGTGTACAATACGACAAAACATAAACTGTGAGTTTGAATACAAATATTGTCTACTAGAGATTATACAAACTCAAAAGGAGTCCTCATTACAATTATTATCACACTATTTCATAGAATAGTGAGGACTACTAATGCTATCCTCTGGACCATTACTCCGTTCCCCGACTCGTCCCTGCTATGTTCTCATTTCCTGAAGAGAACAGTGAAAGAAAGGGTGAGCTCAACTAGCCAGTAAGAAATATTATGACTAAGACAATGCAGAATAAATTATCGTTAGCCTTCAACAGTATTAAACTGATAAAATATAACAACATCAAGTTTAACAGCAGCGGATCAAGCAATCCATTAAAAGAGTCAAGTAGAAAATAGAATCTACTATCTTTTATGATTTAAAAAGTTTTTAATCACTTTTATCGCTGAGACTCAGCTTAATAAATAATCCACATCATCCGTGCACTACGGCCAAGGATACTCATTAGGGTCACGACCACAAATTCCATGCACTACGGGCCAATGATATTTGTGTATTCATCAATGGTCATGATCATGCCAACAATTGTTCATCAATGCACTACGGGCCAATGAGGACTTTTACCACATCATTTGTAACATTACGGTCATGATTACACCGAATAATCCCTGGTCATAATCATACCAAGTCCATCTATGCACTACATGCCACAGATGACTTTCAAAAAAATATAAACATGATGATGACAATGATATAAGAATTTAATAAAACAAGTTCATGAATTAATTTGTCCAAGAACCAATAACGTCTAAATTGTCAATAAGGTACTGTTTTGCAGGGTAAAATTCAAGAATGCTCAGAAGAATATTTCCACGAAAAGATACTGGATGAAGCGCAAATATCAAGGATGTTCCACTAATTTCATGGAGTATAGAAGTCAAAACTTTAACCAACTGAGTATAATAAGGAATGGAATAACAACAGAAATTACCATGCATGCGGAACTTCGCATAGACAGGTTATTCCAACAGAATAATAATAACGGAACCAGGTCAGGTGAAATTCACACCGACAGGATGTTCCAACAGAATAATAAAGACGGAACCAGGTCCGGTATATAACACACAGACAGGATGTTCCAACGGAATAATAATAAAGACGGAACCAGGTCCGGTGTAAAACACACAGACAGGATGTTCCAACAGAATAATAATAAAGACGGAACCAGGTCCGGTGTAAAACACACAGACAGGATGTTCCAACAGAATAATAATAAAGACGAAATCAGGTCCGGTGTAAAACACACAGACATGATGTTTCAACAGAATAATAATAAAGATGGAACCAGGTCCGGTGTAAAACACACAGACAGGATGTTCCAACAGAATAATAGAAGAATGTCACCAAGTATAGGGTAGACCGCGTATACAGGTTATTCCAACAGAATAATAAGAAATGGAATAACAACAGTTCTCTTCATAAATAAGAAAGAATAACACCCCTTACCGTAACAGAAACTGGATATAGGAAAAGAAAAGTTAAGTAACAAAAAGTTTTTCTTCTATCTCTCTATAGTTTCTCTCTCTAGAGTTCATTGAATTCGTAAGAAAATAATGAAGGAATGAGCTTCTATTAATAGGAAAATGGAATGCATAGTAACTAATCCATGAACGGTCCAAATTGATTTACTTTAATCTGACGGTCCATATTTAAAGAAAAATCTTTTAAATAAAATATAATATATTCTATTTATATAAAAAGATTTTTACTATGCAAACACTATGCAACACTATGCAAAACACTATGCAACACTATGCATAATAAAATATAATATATTCTATTTATAAAATAACTTTAATAAAGTATTCTGTTTTACATAAAAAGATGTTTCTGTTTTATTACGTTAATAATACGAATAAAACAAAACGTCATCATCGCTATAATAATTCATATTATTAATCGACAATAATTGAATCAAACTGAGCGATTTCTCACATAAATATCAATAATCAATACCGTGTGTTACTATGCAACAACGCGTATTACTGTACTTTTACTACCCATTAGTTCAACAGTATCAACGGTAAAACTTTCGCCGTTATTTTTAATAAAATATTTTTTGTCGTTTTCTCAATCCGACAATAATTCTGTTGTGGGGTCCACCAATAATTTTGTCGTCGTACGAATATTTTCTGTTTAAAACGAATATTCCCCAACCAATCGAATATTATATGACAACTTGCATACTTTGCAAAATTTATAAATATTACCCACAACTATAACATTATCTCAAATTCACACCATAATATAAAAAAATTATTTCGAGAAAATTAATTCTTTATTCATAAAATCTGGGGTTTCACACCGCGTATACAGGTTATTCCAACAGAATAATAAGAAATGGAATAACAACAGTTCTCTTCATGAATAAGAAAGAATAACACCCCTTACGAGTACAATAAATAATATTTCCTACCTTAGGAAGAAGAGTACTAAATATATAAGTAGTGAAGTAGCAGAATACTTTCTTCTTTATCTCTATAGTTTATCTCTTTAGAGTTTCAGTGAATTCGTAAGAAAATAATGAATGAATGAGCTTCTATTTATAGAAAAATAGAATGCATATTAACTAACTCATGAACGATCGAGATTGATTTACTTTAATCTGACAGTCCATAATTAAAGCAAAATCTTTTAAATAAAATATAATATATTCTATTTATAATCTAATAAAACGAATAACTTTATAAAAGATTTTACTATACAAACACTATGCAGACACTATACAAATACTATGCATAATAAAATATAATATATTATAATTATTGCCTAATAAAATAGATAACTTTATAAAATTATTCTATTTTATATTTAAAGGATTTTACTATACAAAACACTATGCAGACACTATGCAACACTATGTATAATAGAATATAATATATTCTATTTATAGAATAACTTTATAAAAGTATTCTGTTTTATATAAAAAGATTTTCTGTATTATTACATTAATAATACCAATAAAACTGAGTGACTTATCACTTAAGCATCAATAATTAATACCGTGTGCTACTATGCAACCACGCGTATTACTGTACTTTTAACACCGGGTGTTTCAACAGTTAACGGTAAAACTTCCGCCGTTATATTTATATAGTATTTTTGTCGTTTTCTCAATCCGGCAATAATTCTGTTATGGGGTCCACCAATGATTGTGCAGTTGTACGAATATTCTCTGTTAAAACGAATATTCCCCGACCAATCGAATATTATATAACAACTTGCGTACTTTGCAAAATTTATAAATATTACCTATAACTATTATATCAATTTCACTCCATAATATTCAAAAATAATATTTATAGAAAATTCATCTTTATTCAAAAAGTTGGGGTTTTACAATAGTACCCGAGTGAATAGTACCTCGTGAATAGTACTTCAGGAATAGTACCCCATTTATAGTACTTTATGAATAGTACTCATGAATAGTACTTTGTGAATATTACCCCGTGAATAGTACTTTATGAATAGTACCGTAAAAATAAATACTACTCATAGACAGTATTCCGACATGAAAATATTAAAATTTAACAAGAATGTGCAGAAAATATCCTTGTAAACCGATACTAGATGAAGCACAAATTTCAAGGATATTCTACTAATTTCATGGAGTATAGAAGCAATACTTTAACAAAATGAGGGTATAATTAGGAATACGAGACGAAATAATATTACTCACATACTACAGAGTATGGAAGACAATATTATTCCTATGAATACTGAAAAAAATAATATCCCTTACCTCAGAAGAAGACTTGATACTACCACACTATTCCAGTATCCAGTCTTCTTCTGAGGTAAGGGATATTATTTTTTTTAGTATTCATAGGAATAGTATTGTCTTCCATACTCTGTAGTATGTAGTAATATTATTTTGTTTTGTATTCCTGATTATACCCTCATTTTGTTAAAGTATTGCTTCTATACTCCGTGAAATTAGTAAAATATTCTTGAAATTTGTGTTTCATCTAGTATCGTTTCACAATGATATTTTCTGCACATTCTTGTTAAATTTTAAGCTTTTTATGTCAGAGTATTGTCCATGAAAAGTATTCATTTTTACGGTGCTATTCACGGGGTAATATTCACAAAGTACTATTCACGGGTACTATTTACAAAGTACTATTCACGATTATTATTCACAAAGTACTATTCACGGATACTATTCCCAAAGTACTATTCACGGGGTACTATTCCCAGAGTACTATTCATGGGATACTATTCACTCGGGTACTATTCACCCAGGGAATTATTCATGACAAAAATTGATTTCTTTGTTGTCCAAATCATTTTTGATACAATATTATTCTTGAATTTTACTCCACAAAGCAGTATCATGTTGACAATTTGGACATTATTGAATTCTAGATAAATTAAGTTATAAATCTTTAAAAATTTATCCTTTGCTTTCTTTTAATTGAATTCTTATATCATTGTCATAATCCTTATGCTTATATTATGATAAAAGTCATATGTGGCTTATGTGCATAGATGTACTATTGATTGGTATGATTATGACCAATGATTATTCGGTATAATCATGACCGTAATGTTATAAATGATGTGGTAAAAGTCGTCATTGGCCCATAGTGCATTGATGGATAGTTGTTGGTATGATCATGACCATTGATGATTACATGAATATCCTTGGCCCGTAGTGCAGGGATGATTCAATGATGTGGTTTATTTATTAAGCTGAGTATCAACGATAAAATTGATGATAAACTTTTTAAATCATAGAAAATAGTAGATATCATGCTCTACTTAACTCTTCTAATAGATTGCTTGTTTCGCTGCAGTTAAACTTGATGTTTATTATATTTTATTAGTTTAACACTGTTAAAGACTAACGATAATTTATTCTACATTATCTTAGTCATAATATTTCTTACTGGGCTAGTTGAGCTCACCTTTTGTTTTCATTGTTCTCTTCAGGAAATGAGAATATAGCTGGGACTAGTCGGGGAATAGAGTGACGGTCCAGGTGTTTGCATTAGTAGTCCTCACTATTCAGTGAAATAGTGTGATAATAAATGTAATAAGAACTCTATTTGAGTTTGAATACTGTCTAGAAGATAATATTCGTATTAAAACTCTCAGTTTATGTTTTGTCGTATTTTACACGACAGTTGTATAATTAAGTTGTATTTGAATTTTGTACCATGTATTTGGAGACTCGGAATGGGTGATGTATACCTATTTTGGGGGCGTCATAGTTGGTATCAAAGCTTAGGGATATGATCACTGGCTGATATGTGAGACTAGAACTAGGAGGGGAGAGACGGGAAATTACTTCACTAGTATGACCTACGAAAGTTTATTTGGTATTTATTTGGTCGGCCAGAGTATAGAGATAATATGTGACATGTCAATTAACCCTTGTTTTGTGGCAGTATTTGAAAATGGCATCCGAAAATGTTGAATTAAGCAATGAAGCACATGAGACCGTTGAGTCACTAATGATCAATAGCTAGGATAATGTGCATCAAGATGGCAATAATCCTCAGGAAAACAATAATGCTGACCAAATGGTGAACGATGGGATGTTCAAAGGCTTTATATAATTCATGCAACATCAGACGAGAACGAATCCTATTCAAAATGCAGGTGGAAACACTGGCAACTCTCGGATGGTCATCGCTAAACAGTTCAAAGAGCTGGGACCACCGGAGTTTATTAGTGAGCTAAAACCACTTAAGGTGGAGACGTGGATAAAGCAGATCACCAAGATATTTGATGTCTTGGGATGCTCCAAGGAGCACAAGGTTCCCTTTGCCACCATTATATTGCGAGGAGAGGCAGATTATTTGTGAGAATCGGTAAAGCGTACTCAACTTGCCACACTGAAGATGTCTTGGGAGAAGTTCCAAAACTGTTCAACGACAAGTAATTTCCCGAAAGTATTCGTCACATGAAGGAGGTAGAGTTTATCTAGCTGGAACAAAACAATATAACCGTGTCGCAGTACGAAGCTAAGTTTGTCGAGTTGTCCCAGTTTATGTCCCACTTGGTTGATAATGAGGAGAGACTAACGCGGATGTTTCTAAGAGGTTTGAAACCCGAGATACATCAATATCTAATTTCTCACAAACTGTGTTTGTATTCAGATGTTGTAAATATGGATCAATTATTGGAGCGCGATAACGAGTCAACCCAACCAAGAGAGGGCAGCCGACAAAATGATAATATCAGTGGTAGCAGTAACTGAAGCGATGCCAACAAACGTGGTGGAAATCAACATGCCATAAATGGTAACCACTTCGGTGGTAATCATGGCCAAGACAATAAAAGTTGAAATTTCAAGAAGAGAAGATTCAATAATGATGGAAGGACGTCAGCATTAGCACCTGTTGTTAAGGAAGGAGAACGACTGTCGGTCGTATGTTACAAATGCGGAGGAGAGGGATACATCAGTCTAAATTGTATGCAGCAGTCCAAAGCATGTTACAATTATGGAAGATAAGGTCACCTAGCCCGATTTTGTCGTGCACCGAAGTCAAGTCCAGCTGGGATGGAGGCATCAAAGGTTGTCCCAGACAATAAAAAATTGGTACTTCAAGGGAGAGCGTTTGTTGTAACCTCCCAAAAAAGCGAGGAATCCAAACGAGGTGATCACGGGTAAGTTATTCATAAACTCTAGCGAAGTTTATACCTTATTTGATATCGGTTCTACCCATTCTTTTATTTCTCCTACTTGCGCTAAACGTTTAAATTTAACTCCAGAGAAATTAGACTTCGATTTATCTGTTGAAACTCCATTGGGAGAAACCTTCATTACATCCACTATTTATCCTTTGTTTGCTTTCAATTGAATTCTTATATCATTGTCATCATCCTTATGTTAATATTATGATAAAAGTCATATGCGGCTTACGTCCATAGATGTACTATTGATTGGTATGATTATGACAAGGGATTATTCGGTATAATCATGACCGTAATGTTACAAATGATGTGGTAAAAAACCTCATTATCCCATAGTGCATTAATGGATAGTTGTTGGTATGATCATGACCATTGATGATTACATGAATATAGTTGGCCCATAGTGCAAGGATGATTCGATGATGTGGTTTATTTACTAAGCTGAGTCTCAACGATAAAATTGATGTTAAACTTTTTAAATCATAGAAGATAGTAGATATCATGCTTTACTTGACTCTTCTAATTGATTGCTTGTTTCGCTGCAGTTAAACTTGATGTTTATTATATTTTATCAGTTTAACACTGTTAAGGCTAACGATAATTTATTCTGCATTATCTTAGTCATAATATTTCTTACTGGGCTAGTTGAGTTCACCTTTTGTTTTCATTGTTCTCTTCAGGAAATGAGAATATAACTGGGACTAGTCGGAGAACGGAGTGACAGTCCAGGTGTTTGCATTAGTAGTCCTCACTATTTAGTGAAATAGTGTGATAATAAATGTAATAAGAACTCCATTTGAGTTTGAATACTGTCTAGAAGACAATATTCGTATTAAAACTCTCAGCTTATATTTTGTCGTATATTACACGACAGTTGTATAATTAAGTTGTATTTGAATTTTATACCATGTATTTGGCGACTCAGAATGGGTGATGTATACCTATTTTGGGGGCATCACACTATGTATGTGCAAGACATTTGAACGCTATCACACAATAAAATCCCATGTAGCAGGGTTGTTCAACTCACCTTTGACATTAGAGTTCGCACCAAAGGAAGTTTGGTTTAGATTGATCTCAAGTTTAATTTAGAGGTCAATAATCATTAACTAAGGATTAGCTGAATCAATAAGGATTCATTATCCATTCGAGGTTTCAATGCCATAATATAATCAATACTCAAATCAAAGATTGAATTTTTACTTTATACAATTGAATGAACGTTGCATGAAGGAACTGAAGAAGTCAGAGAAAATAATAAATCTCTTCTGACTCGGCAATATGAAACATTTGCCCACGTTCCAGGAGAAAATGTCACTTCAACCTATAAAAGATTCAATGTTCTGCTCAACTCTCTTCGAACCTTTGGAAAGATCTATCTAAATAAAGATCTAATCATAAAGTTTATGAGAGCCTTACCTAGCAAATGGGACGCTAAAACAACGGCCATCAGAGAATCAAGGAATCTCCATGAAATGATTGTTCAACATTTATATGGCAACCTTCTCATGTATGAACTAGAGCTGACTCAACGAGCAAAAACTCTTTTTGAAGGAAGAAAGAAGGACAAATGGGTTACTCTCAAAACAACAAACAACATTTCCAAAGCTAACACTGAAAATAACTCTGACTATGATGAAGATGATGACGACGACTTTGCAATGCTAGTAAGAAGACTCAAAAGATTCATGCGATAAGGCAGAAGGAGCAAACCTAAGAAAGTCAACAACTACAACAACCAGGAGCAGATAAATGACTTATGCTACAACTGCAAGAAGCCTAGTCTTTTCATTGCAAACTGCAACAAACCTCTTAGAGAAGAACTAAAGAGGAAATCAAATTCAAATAATGAACTCAAAGGCAACAAGAGGCCCCAGAAGAAAGAAAAAGGTCTTATGGTCGAAGGATCATGGAGTGACTCAGACAACGACTCAACTCCCGAATCTGGAGATGATGAAGATCCTCAAATGGAAAATCTTTGTTTGATGGCCAAACATGCAAAGGATAAGAAGAGCTCTAATATTCATGAAGTAAGTATAGATGAGGTATTTGACTTTACCTCTCATGATGTAGACATTAATGATTTAAGAATTGCTCTACATGGCATAACATCTTATCTGCATCAATACATGAAATAGTTCAGAGTTCTGTCTAAAGATTATTCTCTTCTTCAACAAGAAAAAGAGAAAGTACAAGAAGAACTGGAAACATGTCTTCTAAGTACTAACT
The DNA here is from genome assembly GCA_020205505.1 of Panax japonicus. Lineage (NCBI taxonomy): Eukaryota > Viridiplantae > Streptophyta > Magnoliopsida > Apiales > Araliaceae > Panax > Panax japonicus. Next base: position 13,680,174 of record CM035100.1, on the reverse strand, counting down.
CTCTCTCTCTCCAAATTTGAAGTTGAGAATAAACTCTTAAAACAGACCAATGAACTTAATGCACAAAGAAAGTCAAATCTAACCTCTAAGATTGAGGAACTAGAAAAGACAATATGTACATGGAATAAATCCTCTTCTTCCATAGACTCCCTGATTTCCAGTCAGAGAAGTGCATCTGATAGAATAGGTTTAGGTTTAGGGGAATATACCTCAGAACTATATGTGGAAAAGATAGAGGAAACTAGCTCTAGTAATGTTTCAAATTTTAATAGAAGCATTGCATTTGTGAAATGCTCACAGAAGGAAGAACCAGTCCATCCCTGCTCTTCTGATCCAATCCATGTCTCAAAACAAAATGGATCCCATACTGGCCTAGGATTGAGAAAAGAGAAAAGTAACTTAGTCAATACTCTCCAACCTCGAAGGGTCGTAGAGTTGAGTAAAATCAACTCCACGAACCAACTAGGAAGGAATAATAGAGTTAAGTTTCACTCCTTTCAAATCATGAATCACAAGGACACATGGAAAAGGAAGAACTAGTATAAAGTTAGGATTGCTAAGAACCCATATGAGTCCAAATGGAGTAAGAATTCACATACACACACAAGCATGCATCATATTAGATGTTTTGTATGTAATAAGTTTGGTCATACGGCGACAATATGCTTCAATAATCATATGCATATAAGACCCAAAATCAAGCAAATTTGGGTTCACAAAGGTACTAACAAAGTAGGACCCATGCAAGTATTGGTACCAAAATGAGAGCTTAATCTTACCACAGGAACAGAGATCCACGATCACAACCCGGTATTTGGACAGTGGATGCTCAAGGCACATGACCGGGAACAAAGCCCTCCTTTCTAACTTCATAGAGAAGGAAGGTCTGTCAGTTATCATCGAAGACAATAGCTCTGGCAAAACAAGAGGATATGACTCAGCTGGGAATGGTGCAGTATCCTTTAGTTAAGTAGCCTACGTGCAAAGATTACAACACAATCTTCTGAGCATAAGCCAACTCTACGATAAGGGTCATCAAATCACCTTCCTCAACAATCAATGTCAAGTCAGAGATCTGAAGACATCTTCTCTAAAGCTGACCGGAATAAGAGAAGGAAATGTCTACACTGTTAATCTTGTTCTACTAAGATCTAACAAAATAATATGTTTTCTGGCTAAAGCATCTGAAGAAATGAACTGGTTATGACATAGAAGACTGTCTCATCTCAACTTCAAAAGCATGTCAAAACTGGCCTCAAAGGATCTAGTAGCAGGCTTACCCAAGTTTAGCTTCATTAAAGAAAGGCCATGCAATGCATGTCAACTTGGAAAACAAACTAGAAGCTCATTCAAGAGCAAAACTGCCAACTCAATTGACAAGCCTTTGTAGTTGCTTTACATGGATCTATTTGGGCCAATTTCTACGACCTGGTTCCATTCTTTATTATTCTGTTGGAATATCTTGTCTGTGCGAATTACGTATGACCTGGTTCCATTCTTTATTATTCTATTGGAATAACTTGTTTGTGCAGATTACGCACACTTGGTGAATTCTTCTGTTATTCTGTTGGAATAACATGTCTATGTCGATTACCGCATTCACGGTGAATGATTCTTCGTATTCATTCTTTATTAAATTGTAGAAATGACCTGTCTACGTGGATTACCGCATGGCGGGTGACAATCCATTTGCAATTTCGTATATTCTATTATACTTGTATGAGATATCATTTCTTTTGTACTCGTCATGAAATATCATTTTCTTTGGTATTTTTTTCTTTTACGAGTTACTATTCACAGGTTACTATTCACCCAGTTACTATTCACTCTGGTATTATTCACTCAGATATTCGGGCCACTTTTCGTGTCGGAGTACTATTCACGAGTTACTATTTATGGGTTACTATTCACCCGATTACTATTTACTCTAGTATCATTCACTTGGGTATTCGGGATACTTTTCGTGTCGGGGTACTATTCTTGAAGTACTATTCACGGGGTACTATTCACCCGAAAAATATATTTCTTTTATGTCCAAATTATTTTTGGTACATGAATATTATTCTTGAATTTTGCTCTACAAAGCAGTATCATGTTGACAATTTGGATGATATTGATTTCTGAATAAATTAAATTATAAATCTTTAAAATTTATCCTTGAACTTGTTTTATTGAATTATTATGTCATTGTCATCATCCACATGCTTATATTATGATGAAAGTCATCTTTGGCTTACGTACATAAATGGACTTGGTATGATTATGACCAGGGATTATTGATAAGTGGGTTTTATACCTACTTATGGAGTACCAATTCATGCGAACTATGCCCATCTCAAGTAAATTTTAGTATGTTTTAGTTGCATTTCATGTTAGTTTACATTGCATATACTTAAAACTTCTTTTGGTGGAAAAGTGCAGGAAACAGCCTAATTTGGTGGACTTAGAGGGCATGAGGCGAATGGATGCATGAAGTGAGGCACGAGCTATGGATGCGTGGCATGAGGATCAAGTGGAACAAAGACTAAGTAGGGGTGAACAAAAGGAATGAGCTGCAGGATAGAACAATTGCGGCAGCAGAACCAGGAATCAGCATTTCAGAAGTCGCGCGGCCGCGCGGTAGGTCAAGTATGGGAATGCGCGCCCACGCGAGAACCTGGCTGAACATCATGACACACTACAAGTCGCGCGCCCGTGTGAGGATTACACTGGAGGAGCGCGCGGCCGCACGCGATGCTTAATCACTATTGAGCTGTTTATTTTAATGTTTAATTAAAATGGTTGTAATTGGTTTTTAAAACGATATATCTGACTGGTGTTAGGGGATAATTTAGAATTATTCATTTTTGACGTATTTTTAACATCGTAACTAGGGTTTATTCTTTGGGGAGATTCCAACGTAGAAGGAGGCCAAAACTCTACTTTTCTACTTCTTCTTGGGATTTTCTACCAGAATGGATTATTATTAGTGTTTGCTGGATTCATATGAAGATTTGAATGGTGACTTATATTCAGCGATTGGGTTTGATCATTTTTACCTTTCATCTTTCAATTGTTTGTTTATTAATCATGTTTAGATTTGATCCCATAATGGCTTTTGGTTCAGTCATGAACTAAACTCCATTATGGGATTCTATCGAATTTTAATATGTAGTTTGATTGCATGGTTGAATGCTGGATTGTTTTACATATCATATGGGATGTCTATCATGATTATTTTACACGTATGAATGCTTGATCACCATTCGTTTCAGTACTTATATGGAATTGACAATGAACATGCAAGTATGGATTGTAATCATGATAGTATACGTGTATGGGGCTGTTTTATATGGCTGTGTATTTCGTGAACCAGATAGACATATACTATTTCACCATATGAGTTAGACTAAGGGCTTAAACTTAAATTCAATATGGTTGCAATTTCACATAGACATATAGTGATTTTGGTTATATTGATGATTACATAGAGTCTATCATTTGTGGATGTTGTGTAAGTAGGTCATAGTGCATTGAAAAATGGCTATGACTCTTTTAGTGCTCTTGGCTACTTTCCTGTGATATGTTAACAATTCATGTATGATAGTGGTTATTGAATGAAATAATAAATGAAGTTAGGATCCCATTATCTCCAGATTTGATTTATTCCGTCGTATTGTTGTTTTAGTCATTATTTGCGATTCGAGTAACAAACCAATCTTCGTTATTAGTTTGAGCATATAAATATAGTGATTTAATTAATGCAAAGTGATTTAAATTAAACAACTTTCTCTGTGGGATCGATACTTTACTTGCTCTGTATTACTTGTTGACACCTGTATGCTTGCATGAGTTAGAGCTCTTTTGTTAGAACTAAAAAAGAGGCAACAATTATTCGGTATAATCATGACCGTAATGTGACAACCCGAGAAATTAGACAATTTATGAAAATCTTAAATGATTGATTTAAGGTTAAATAATAGACCTAGAAAAGAAATGAGTGTATGCGTTTGATGTTATTGATAAGGAATTTTGAGGGTTTCAAAATTCTGTAAAGGATATAGGTGAATTATTCAGGATTAAGGATTTATGGGATTATGTTCTGTGTTTATGGTTAATGATGTGTTCAGAATGTGGTTAAGGTTCATGGGTTGATCAGATAATTTATATCTGTAACAAACCCTAAGTTTATATTAAGAACGACAGCGTTCGGTTAGAAAACCCTAACGTCTAACAAGAAACCCTAGAAATCGGTTCTGGAAACCCTAGTTTCAGTTTCGGGAGTACGAAATCCTAAATCGGATATTGAAAGCCCTAGATTGGGAATACAATGTATGTACAAGGTTAAACGCCTATAATTTTTATTAATTAGGAAAAAACCCTAATGAATTACTGGAAATTCTAGTTGATTATTAGAAAACCCTAATACCATATCTGAAAACCCTAATTTCAGATTCTGATAAAATGAAACCTTAATCTGGGAATATAACGGAGAATTTTAATGCTTTAGTACTATGAATTAAGTACTAATTAGGGTAAAGGTTGATTAATTTACAAACCCTAATTTCTAATTTTTGGAACCCTAATTGTTCCGTTAGAAACCCTAATTGTTCAGTGGTGGAATTTAATTGCTTGATTAGCAATGTTAATTAGGAGATATAAATCCTAATTGCCAAGTTATTAGAAACCCTAATCTAATTAGGAAATCTAATTTTTAAAATTTAAATATTATTTTCTTATTTAAAAACCCTAAAATGTGGTTTTGAGATCTAATGTGCAATTGTGGCCCTATGTGCTTAATTAGCAATTTTAATTAGGATAAATTAGTCCTAATTAGCAAAGATTGATTCATGATTAGGAGATTATGATATAATTAGGAAGTCCTAATTATAAGTTAGAAATTTAAAATTTTCTATTTTAAAATTTAATTAGAAAATTTTTGAAAATCCAAGTTGCTAATTATTTGTGGGGTAAAATCTAAACCCTAAAGAGTTAAACCTTAAACCCTAACAAGCCCTAAACCCTAATGCAAAATCTAGAAATTAAAGGAAAGGACAAAAATTCCCTTTTAGTGTATTATTTAGGTTTCTTGCAAATCTTGCAAAATCATGGGTTTGGTGAACAACCCTAGAGCTATCCTAGCCTAGCCATGTGCTAAAAAGTTCCAGCAAATCAGCCTTTTTCAACACCATACATGCATCATGCAATATATAAAGATTGGGAGAGAGAAAATGTACACATTTTTGCATATTTGCCAAACTTGCTCTCACCAACTCTTACTTCTCTCTCAACCTCCGAAAATCTAAGTTAGATCAGTCACAATTCAAGCCCCACGTGTACCAGAAACAGATCAAAGGATCAGAATCATGGATCAAAGCATAAAAGTGGTATAAACCCTAAATCTTAAATTTTATGATCTGATGTTTGATGTTGTAATTGATTGGTTAAAGATGTGTAATAGGGTGTCTTTTAATTTTCTGGGTAGTTGGATCATGGATCCATAACACTTAGATACACGATTTTGATGTTTGGAAAAATCTGGAAAAATTTTAAAGTTGAGGTCTGACAATGAATGTCAGAGCCTCTAGATCTTTTTCTGGTAGATGATTAGTGTGTTTTATGTTATACATGTGTTTTATGTCATGTCTACTGTGCTCTGAATCAAGAAAAACAACCAGATCATGAATGGACTAAGAGATATGACCGGTCAAAGAATGTTGACCGTTCACGAAAAGTTAAATTCTGGGTAACCCAGAAAATTTTCAGTGGTCTGACAACATTTTTAACGTCTCAGATCTTACTATGGTTAAGTTGTTATGTGATGTTGTTGGTCTTATCTTGTAGAATGACATGCGGGCTACGCATATATGCCTTTATATCACTCAGATCCGTATCCTAATCGTAGAAATTAATGGTCAAACTATCGTTGACCAAGCTGTTCAAGAACATTTCTGGAAAACCCAGAAATGTTCAACAACAGTCCGGACTACTACTTTGACCGAGCTAGGTATTTTGCTTGTGGTGTTAACTTGATGATCTGATGCTTTTTAGTTGTAGTCTGACATCTTGTCTACATGATATAACCATTAGATCACATAAAACGAACATGAAATGAAAATTATAAGGATTTAAAGCAGGCACCTCGACTGTTCTTCAATTTCTGGAAAACCCAGAAATTGAAGAACAGCATTGTCAGAGTTTTTGATGACCAATATCTCTCTGATCGGATGTTGTATGGCCATTAAACAAGTTGGTGATTGTAGTATTACATTAGTACTATAATGTTAAAACAAATTCCAGCCCAGAAAACATTAGGAGCATAGAAATAAAACCGGTCAAACTAGGTACCCTCACATCTGTCAAGAACACTCAAGAACACCTATAGCGACAGAAAGTGTCGCTATAGGCCTTTAGCGACAGATTATTATTATTTTTCTGGAAATTAATTTAAAATTAGAAAAAAATGGTTTTTAATTATTAAAAATACATAATAAATTATGAAAATTTATTTTAAAGTCTGAAAAATAGTTTTTAATTATTTTGAGTATATTTCGAAAATATTTATTATTTTTGGAATATAAATGGTATTTATTTATTTAATTATATTATTAAATAAATTATGTAAAAATAATTTTAATACATGAAAAATCATGAAAAATAATATTATGGTATAAGAAAATATTTTAAGTTATTTTTTATGACTTTTAATATTTTGTGAGGAAATTCATTAATAATTTATTATTAATGGTAATTAGTTTATTTAATAAATATATTAAATAAATTATGGAAAAATGAAATTAATGCTTTAAAAATCATTTAAAAATGATTTAAGTGTTATAAAAATATTTTAAGTAATAAAATATAACTTTTGATATTTTGGGCATGAAAATATTAATATTTTAATATTAATATTAATTATCGGATAAAGGATTAAAGTGTTGGAAAATCATATAAAAATGATTTTTAGAGTATTAAAAATACATTGTGATGTTATAATTATATTATAATATTATGTTATGATTTTCATTAATATTTTATATTAAATAAATATTAATGATTAAGGTATTATGTGGTATTTAAGTTATTTAAATACGGTTTTAAGGATTGAAAAATGTTGATAAAATGGTAATAATTATCCGAAAATTATTACGAGCCTAGGAAAAATGTTTTGTCTGGTTAGAAATTATCTGTGATAATTGTTAACTATTAAGTCAGAGTTTAATTGAACTTAAACTCAATTTTTGTCCGACTACACCGTCGGGATGATAGAATTGTGTCGGGTTCAACTCAGACTGTAAGAGTTTGACTTGATACCTAGTCTTATGTGCTGTAAAGACTGAAAGGGTTATGTGGTAATGTGTTTAGGTTATTCTGTGGATATAAATATAACAGTAATATACTGTGATGATATTATTCTAATATTGGAGATCTATATTATTAATATTAGATCTTCGGGTAAAGCGTTATAAATTACGTTGCGGTAATCATCGGTGCATGCAAGTTTTTCAGTTCTATTATGTTTGTGGATGGAATATGTTATGTGTTAAATTACATATTATGCTCTATGAATTGTTAAAAGTCAAAATATGACTAAGTTAATTGAGTTATGGAACTCAATCAATATGTGATTACATGTTGTATGATGTAACTTGATAAATTAGAAATGTATAATGCATGAATTAATGTTTTGTAAGAAATTATTGATACATGTAGGATATGTTTAGTAAAGAATATATGTTGCATGCAGATATGCATATTAAAGGAAATGTAGTGCGTAATGAATTATGTGCTATGTGAAACATGATAGACTGTTAAATTTGCTGGGCTGTCGAGCTCAATCTTGCAAACATAAACTTTTTGCAGGTTAATGATGTTAGATAATATTATTTGCTATACGGATGATGAAGATTGAACGATGCGTAAAATGAATACATTTTCTTAATTTAGAAATGGTATAGATCTATAATTGATAGTTTTATCAAATGTAATTTTCAGCTATGTACAGACTGAAATGTTAAATAGATAAATAAGATTTAATTTGAATTGAGGATAGATATGATTCTTAAACAAATGAATTATCAATAGGAATGATAATGCCAAGTTCAGCTTGGGATATAAAGTGCAGCTAGTTGTAATAGCGTATTTGATAAATATTGTTGTGTAATAGATAGTTAATGAATGGTGTATTCAGTTAAGGTTACTCGACCTTGGGGAAATAGTGTGTAATGTAATGTATAAACAATTTATGCTTATATCTTCCGCAATTAGTTATAGAAATAGTATATCGGATCCGAGGTGATTTGGGGCCTGGATTCGGGGCTACTACAGTTGGTATCAGAGCTGTTGGTTATGAAGCTTAGGTAGGAATACTTGAGACCAATAACCGCAGTGATTAGGATAAGACTAACTCACATAGAGTTAGTTGGTCAGTAAGATTCAAAGAAGAATCTCGGTAAGTTGTTAAGCTACAGAGTTCCCTAACTCTGATAATAAAGTTGAACAGTAATGGTGAATAGATAGAGTCTAAAATACTGAAAGTGCTGGGATAGGAGATCGTAAAACAAAACGATCATAGTGCATGGAATTGAATCGTAATATATACGATAAGATCACCCCGTGATCTGATAAAGGTTATGATATGGGAAATGAATCAATCAATTGATTGAAAAGTTTACAGCAAGATGCTGTGTGAAAGTTGTACTATGAAATGGTACTATGAAAACTCATAAAAGAGTTATGGATTATGAATACGAATTGAATTCGTATTGAAAAAGGGGGTTAAGTATTAGGTGGGGATTCAATTGAGGACTCTTGTCGGCAGCTGAGTTGTATGATTCCTTGTATGGGCGGGGAATTTGTACTTGGTTTTAGAATCACTTAGCTTCCTGGTCAATGTAGTCGTTAGGTTGATCAATTCTTTGTATGGGCGGGGAATTATTCGCTTAGCTTCCTATATTGATTAGTGGTCGAGTTCGGTTTGACAACCACTTAGTTTCTGGCACTGATAATCATTGAAATGTTTGTGTCACGCTATTTGTTATATGCGTGTTAAGAGGGTGATTCCTTTCTCATGTGTATGACAGATAGATAGGTCATAGTGAGAGGATATAAGGTTAAGTACGAGTTCTTAAAATTCATACTTTTGTGACATACTTGACGCATAGTTATATGAAATATTTATGAACACCTCAGCGTATGGACGCCAAAGGTCTGTCTAGGAAAGTTCTTAAACTCATATAATTGTGGTCAGGTTATGAACTCATAAGTGTGGCTTTATGAACCGGGAATAGTTGTGTGTGAATGGAGTGTTAAGGATTATAGGAACAGATAGATTGTTAAGCAAATGATCATTAGTGGAGAATTAGGTTTTCCTAAATCCCTATCTATGCTAGATTTCAAAATTTTTGACATCAAGCTAAATGCACACTATGTGCCTTTTAAAAAAAAATTGTTTTTATTTATCACTTATGTACCATGTGACCTGGTGCAGAGATGATAAAAAATGATGGAGTTATCAATGCAGAATTACTTGGTGTTGGATGTGATCTAAGGATCGTCAGCCCACTACAGTATGATGTAGTATAACAAAGTCACAAAATGACGAAATCCTCAACGGACTGTTAAATACAGTGCGGCATCATGACGTCATTCTCAAAAATATTTTCAAAAACTCCAAGTGTTTATTGAAAGAAGTTTTCCCGAACCAAATTGTTTTGCTGCGGCATTAAATCAGACTAAGGTAAAAAAAAATTTGTGCGCCTAAGGCGGATAAGAGGAACAAATTGTTCCGACCAGCAGTACTTGATCAGTACAGGGCATAATAGGCTAATCATCCTTTTTGTCCGTAAGTTATGACGGTTTGCGGATGAATTTCCATAAAACCTTTGCGAAAATGAAAAACAAACAGTCTATACGATTCCTCAGCACAGTTTTAAAATTTTTACCCTTGTGAGTGGTGCATTGGGTAGCATGTGAAATATGTGTGAATGGTGTAAGGTGCACGGTGTAAGGTGTAAGGTGAATTTCGGGGACGAAATTCTTAGAAGGAGGGGTGAATGTGACAACCCGAGAAATTAGACAATTTATGAAAATCTTAAATGATTGATTTAAGGTTAAATAATAGACCTAGACAAGAAATGAGTGTATGCGTTTGATGTTATTGAGAAGGAATTTTGAGGGTTTCAAAATTCTGTGACGGATATAGGTGAATTATTCAGGATTAAGGATTTATGGGATTATGTTCTGTGTTTATGGTTAATGATGTATTCAGAATGTGGTTAAGGGTCATGGGTTGATCAGATAATTTATATCTGTAACAAACCCTAAGTTTATATTAAGAACGACAGCGTTCGGTTAGAAAACCCTAACGTCTAACAAGAAACCCTAGAAATCGGTTCTGGAAACCCTAGTTTCAGTTCCGGGAGTACGAAATCCTAAATCGGATATTGAAAGCCCTAGATTGGGAATACAATGTATGTACAAGGTTAAACGCCTATAATTTTTATTAATTAGAAAAAAACCCTAATGAATTACTGGAAATTTTAGTTGATTATTAGAAAACCCTAATACCATATCTGAAAACCCTAATTTCAGATTCTGATAAAATGAAACCCTAATCTGGGAATATAATGGAGAATTTTAATTCTTTAGTGCTATGAATTAAGTACTAATTAGGGTAAAGGTTGATTAATTTACAAACCCTAATTTCTAATTTTTGGAACCCTAATTGTTCCGTCAGAAACCCTAATTGTTCAGTGGTGGAATTTAATTGCTTGATTAGCAATGTTAATTAGGAGATATAAATCCTAATTGTCAAGTTATTAGAAACCCTAATCTAATTAGGAAATCTAATTTTTAAAATTTAAATATTATTTTCTTATTTAAAAACCCTAAAATGTGGTTTTGAGATCTAATGTGCAATTATGGCTCTATGTGCTTAATTAGCAATTTTAATTAGGATAAATTATTTCTAATTAGCAAAGATTGATTCATGATTAGGAGATTATGATATAATTAGGAAGTCCTAATTATAAGTTAGAAATTTAAAATTTTCTATTTTAAAATTTAATTGGAAAATTTTTGAAAATCCAAGTTGCTAATTATTTGTGGGGTAAAATCTAAACCCTAAAGGGTTAAACCTTAAACACTAACAAGCCCTAAACCCTAATGCAAAATCTAGAAATTAAAGGAAAGGACAAAAATGCCCTTTTAGTGTATTATTTAGGTTTCTTGCAAATCTTGCAAAATCATGGGTTTGGTGAACAACCCTAGAGCTATCATAGCCTAGCCATGTGCTAAAAAGTTCCAGCAAATCAGCCTTTTTCAACACCATACATGCATCATGCAATATATAAAGATTGGGAGAGAGAAAATGTACACATTTTTTGCATATTTGCCAAACTTGTTCTCACCAACTCTTACTTCTCTCTCAACCACCGAAAATCTAAGTTAGATCAGTCACAATTCAAGCCCCACGTGTACCAGAAACAGATCAAAGGATCAGAATCATGGATCAAAGCATAAAAGTGGTATAAACCCTAAATCTTAAAATTTTATGATCTGATGTTTGATGTTGTAGTTGATTGGTTAAAGATGTGTAATAGGGTGTCTTTTAATGTTCTGGGTTGTTGGATCATGGATCCATAACACTTGGATACACGATTTTGATGTTTTGAAAAATCTGGAAAAATTTTAAAGTTGAGGTCTGACAATGAATGTCAGAGCCTCTAGATCTTTTTCTGGTAGATGATTAGTGTGTTTTATGTTATACATGTGTTCTATGTCATGTCTACTATGCTCTGAATCAAGAAAAACAACCAGATCATGAATGGACTAAGAGATATGACTGGTCAAAGACCGTTGACCGTTCACGAAAAGTTAAATTCTGGGTAACCCAGAAAATTTTCAGTGGTCTGACAACATTTTTAACGTCTCAGATCTTACTATGGTTAAGTTGTTATGTGATGTTGTTGGTCTTATCTTGTAGAATGACATGCGGGCTACGCATATATGCCTTTATATCACTCAGATCTGTATCCTAATCGTAGAAATTAATGGTCAAACTATCGTTGACCAAGCTGTTCAAGAACATTTCTGGAAAACCCAGAAATGTTCAAAAACAGTCCGGACTACTACTTTGACCGAGCTAGATATTTTGTTTGTGGTGTTAACTTGATGATCTGATGCTTTTTAGTTGTAGTCTGACATCTTGTCTTCATGATATAACCATTAGATCACATAAAACGAACATGAAATGAAAATTATAAGGATTTAAAGCAGGCACCTCGACTGTTCTTCAATTTCTGGAAAACCTAGAAATTGAAGAACAACATTGTCAGAGTTTTTGATGACCAATATCTCTCTGATCGGATGTTGTATGGCCATGAAACAAGTTGGTGATTGTAGTATTACATTAGTACTATAATGTTAAAACAAATTCCAGCCCAGAAAACATTAGGAGCATAGAAATAAAACCGGTCAAACTAGGTACCCTCACATCTGTCAAGAACACTCAAGAACACTCAAGAACACCTATAGCAACAGAAAGTGTCGTTATAGGCTTTTAGCGACAGATTATTATTATTTTTCCGGAAATTAATTTAAAATTAGAAAAAAAATGGTTTTTAATTATTAAAAATACATAATAAATTATGAAAAATTATTTTAAAGTCTAAAAAATAGTTTTTAACTATTTTGAGTATATTTCGAAAATATTTATTTTTTTTGGAATATAAATGGTATTTATTTATTTAATTATAATATTAAATAAATTATGTAAAAATAATTTTAATACATGAAAAATCATGAAAAATAATATTATGGTATAAGAAAATATTTTAAGTTATTTTTGATGACTTTTCATATTTTGTGAGGAAATTCATTAATAATTTATTATTAATGGTAATTAGTTTATTTAATAAATATATTAAATAAATTAAGGAAAAATGAAATTAATGCTTTAAAAATCATATAAAAATGATTTAAGTGTTATCAAAATATTTTAAGTTATAAAATATAACTTTTGATATTTTGGGCATGAAAATATTAATATTTTAATATTAATATTAATTATCGGATAAAGGATTAAAGTGTTGGAAAATCATATAAAAATGATTTTTAGAGTATTAAAAATACTTTGTGATGTTATAATTATATTATAATATTATGTTATGATTTTCATTAATATTTTATATTAAATAAATATTAATGATTAAGGTATTATGTGTTATTTAAGTTATTTAAATATGGTTTTAAGGATTGAAAAATGTTGATAAAATGGTAATAATTATCCGAAAATTATTACGAGCCTAGGAAAAATGTTTTGTCTGGTTAGAAATTATCTGTGATAATTGTTAACTGTTAAGTCAGAGTTTAATTGAACTTAAACTCGATTTTTGTCCGACTAGACCGTCGGGATGATAGAATTGTGTCGGGTTCAACTCAGACTGTAAGAGTTTGACTTGATACCTAGTCTTATGTGCTGTAAAGACTGAAAGGGTTATGTGGTAATGTGTTTAAGTTATTCTGTGGATATAAATAAAACAGTAATATTCTGTGATGAAATTATTCTAATATTGGAGATCTATATTATTAATATTAGGTCTTCGGGTAAAGCGTTATAAATTGCGTTGCGGAAATCATCGGTGCATGCAAGTTTTTCAGTTCTATTATGTTTGCTGATGGAATATGTTATGTGTTAAATTACATATTATGCTCTATGAATTGTTAAAAGTCAAAATATGACTAAGTTAATTGAGTTATGGAACTCAATCAATATGTGATTACATGTTGTATGATGTAACTTGATAAATTAGAAATGTATAATGCATGAATTAATGTTTTGTAAGAAATTATTGATACATGTAGGATATGTTTAGTAAAGAATATATGTTGCATGCAGATATGCATATTAAAGGAAATGTAGTGCGTAAGGAATTGTGTGTTGTGTGAAACATGATAGACTGTTAAATTTGCTGGGCTGTCAAGCTCAGTCTTGCAAACATAAACTTTTTGCAGGTTAATGATGTTAGATAATATTATTTGCTATACGGATGATGAAGATTGAACGATGCGTAAAATGAATACAGTTTTTTAATTTAGAAATGGTATAGATCTATAATTGATAGTTTTATCAAATGTAATTTTCAGCTATGTACAGACTGAAATGTTGAATAGATAAATAAGATTTAATTTGAATTGAGGATAGATATGATTCTTAAACAAATGAATTATCAATAGGAATGAGAATGCCAAGTTCAGCTTGGGATATAAAGTGCAGCTAGTTGTAATAGCGTATTTGATAAATATTATTCTGTAATAGATAGTTAATGAATGTTGTATTCAGTTAAGGTTACTCGACCTTGGGGAAATAGTGTGTAATGTAATGTATAAACAATTTATGTTTATATCTTCCGCAATTAGTTATAGAAATAGTATACCGGATCCGAGATGATTTGGGGCCTGAATTCGGGGCTACTACAGTTGGTATCAGAGCTGTTGGTTATGAAGCTTAGGTAGGAATACCTGAGACCAATAACCGCAGTGATTAGGATAAGACTAACTCACATAGAGTTAGTTGGTCAGTAAGATTCAAAGAAGAATCTCGGTAAGTTGTTAAGCTACAAAGTTCCCTAACTCTGATAATAAAGTTGAACAGTAATGGTGAATAGATAGAGTCTAAAATACTGAAAGTGCTGGGATAGGAGATCGTAAAACAAAACGATCATAGTGCATGGAATTGAATCGTAATATATACGATAAGATCACCCCGTGATCTGATAAAGGTTATGATATGGGAAATGAATCAATCAATTGATTGAAAAGTTTACAGCAAGATGCTGTGTGAAAGTTGTACTATGAAATGGTACTATGAAAACTCATAAAAGAGTTATGGATTATGAATACGAATTGAATTCGTATTGAAAAAGGGGGTTAAGTATTAGGTGGGGATTCAATTGAGGACTCTTGTCGGCAGCTGAGTTGTATGATTCCTTGTATGGGCGGGGAATTTGTACTTGGTTTTAGAATCACTTAGCTTCCTGGTCAATGTAGTGGTTAGGTTGATCAATTCTTTGTATGGGCGGGGAATTATTCGCTTAGCTTCCTATATTGATTAGTGGTCGAGTTCGGTTTGACAACCACTTAGTTTCTGGCACTGATAATCATTGAAATATTTGTGTCACGCTATTTATTATATGCGTGTTAAGAGGGTGATTCCTTTCTCATGTGTATGACAGATAGATAGGTCATAGTGAGAGGATATAAGGTTAAGTACGAGTTCTTAAAATTCATACTTTTGTGACATACTTGACGCATAGTTATATAAAATGTTTATGAACCCCTCAGCGTATAGACGCCAAAGGTCTGTCTAGGAAAGTTCTTAAACTCATATAATTGTGGTCAGGTTATGAACTCATAAGTGTGGCTTTATGAACCGGGAATAGTTGTGTGTGAATGGAGTGTTAAGGATTATAAGAACAGATAGATTGTTAAGCAAATGATCATTAGTGGAGAATTAGGTTTTCCTAAACCCCTATCTATGCTAGATTTCAAATTTTTTGACATCAAGCTAAATGCACACTATGTGCCTTTTAAAAAAAAATTGTTTTTATTTATCACTTATGTACCATGTGACCTGGTGCAGAGATGATAAAAAATGATGGAGTTATCAATGCAGAATTACTTGGTGTTGGATGTGATCTAAGGATCGTCAGCCCACTACAGTATGATGTAGTATAACAAAGTCACAAAATGACGAAATCCTCAACGGACTGTTAAATACAGTGCGGCATCATAACGTCATTCTCAAAAATATTTTCAAAAACTCCAAGTGTTTATTGAAAGAAGTTTTCCCGAACCAAATTGTTTTGCTGCGGCATTAAATCAGACTAAGGTAAAAAAAAATTTGTGCGCCTAAGGCGGATAAGAGGAACAAATTGTTCCGACCAGCAGTACTTGATCAATACAGGGCATAATAGGCTAATCACCCTTTTTGTCCGTAAGTTATGACGGTTTGCGGATGAATTCCATAAAACCTTTGCGAAAATGAAAAACAAACAGTCTATACGATTCCTCAGCACAGTTTTAAAATTTTTACCCTTGTGAGTGGTGTATTGGGTAGAATGTGAAATATGTGTGAATGGTGTAAGGTGCACGGTGTAAGGTGTAAGGTGAATTTCGGGGACGAAATTCTTAGAAGGAGGGGTGAATGTGACAACCCGAGAAATTAGACAATTTATGAAAATCTTAAATGATTGATTTAAGGTTAAATAATAGACCTAGACAAGAAATGAGTGTATGCGTTTGATGTTATTGAGAAGGAATTTTGAGGGTTTCAAAATTCTGTGACGGATATAGGTGAATTATTCAGGATTAAGGATTTATGGGATTATGTTCTGTGTTTATGGTTAATGATGTGTTCAGAATGTGGTTAAGGGTCATACGTTGATCAGATAATTTATATCTGTAACAAACCCTAAGTTTATATTAAGAACGACAGCGTTCGGTTAGAAAACTCTAACGTCTAACAAGAAACCCTAGAAATCGGTTCTGGAAACCCTAGTTTCAGTTTCGGGAGTACGAAATCCTAAATCGGATATTGAAAGCCCTAGATTGGGAATACAATGTATGTACAAGGTTAAACGCCTATAATTTTTATTAATTAGAAAAAAACCCTAATGAATTACTGGAAATTCTAGTTGATTATTAAAAAACCCTAATACCATATCTGAAAACCCTAATTTCAGATTCTGATAAAATGAAACCCTAATCTGGGAATATAACGGAGAATTTTAATTCTTTAGTGCTATGAATTAAGTACTAATTAGGGTAAAGGTTGATTAATTTACAAACCCTAATTTCTAATTTTTGGAACCCTAATTGTTCCGTCAGAAACCCTAATTGTTCAGTGGTGGAATTTAATTGCTTGATTAGCAATGTTAATTAGGAGATATAAATCCTAATTGTCAAGTTATTAGAAACCCTAATCTAATTAGGAAATCTAATTTTTAAAATTTAAATATTATTTTCTTATTTAAAAACCCTAAAATGTGGTTTTGCGATCTAATGTGCAATTGTGGCCCTATGTGCTTAATTAGCAATTTTAATTATGATAAATTATTTCTAATTAGCAAAGATTGATTCATGATTAGGAGATTATGATATAATTAGGAAGTCCTAATTATAAGTTAGAAATTTAAAATTTTCTATTTTAAAATTTAATTGGAAAATTTTTGAAAATCCAAGTTGCTAATTATTTGTGGGGTAAAATCTAAACCCTAAAGGGTTAAACCTTAAACCCTAACAAGCCCTAAACCCTAATGCAAAATCTAAAAATTAAAGGAAAGGACAAAAATGCCCTTTTAGTGTATTATTTAGGTTTCTTGCAAATCTTGCAAAATCATGGGTTTGGTGAACAACCCTAGAGCTATCATAGCCTAGCCATGTGCTAAAAAGTTCCAGCAAATCAGCCTTTTTCAACACCATACATGCATCATGCAATATATAAAGATTGGGAGAGAGAAAATGTACACATTTTTTGCATATTTGCCAAACTTGTTCTCACCAACTCTTACTTCTCTCTCAACCTCCGAAAATCTAAGTTAGATCAGTCACAATTCAAGCCCCACGTGTACCAGAAATAAATCAAAGGATCAGAATCATGGATCAAAGCATAAAAGTGGTATAAACCCTAAATCTTAAAATTTTATGATCTGATGTTTGATGTTGTAGTTGATTGGTTAAAGATGTGTAATAGGGTGTCTTTTAATGTTCTGGGTTGTTGGATCATGGATCCATAACACTTAGATACACGATTTTGATGTTTTGAAAAATCTGGAAAAATTTTAAAGTTGAGGTCTGACAATGAATGTCAGAGCCTCTAGATCTTTTTCTGGTAGATGATTAGTGTGTTTTATGTTATACATGTGTTCTATGTCATGTCTACTGTGCTCTGAATCAAGAAAAACAACCAGATCATGAATGGACTAAGAGATATGACCGGTCAAAGACCGTTGACCGTTCACGAAAAGTTAAATTCTGGGTAACCCAGAAAATTTTCAGTGGTCTGACAACATTTTTAACGTCTCAGATCTTACTATGGTTAAGTTGTTATGTGATGTTGTTGGTCTTATCTTGTAGAATGACATGCGGGCTACGCATATATGCCTTTATATCACTCAGATCCGTATCCTAATCGTAGAAATTAATGGTCAAACTATCGTTGACCAAGCTGTTCAAGAACATTTCTGGAAAACCCAGAAATGTTCAAGAACAGTCCGGACTACTACTTTGACCGAGCTAGATATTTTGTTTGTGGTGTTAACTTGATGATCTGATGCTTTTTAGTTGTAGTCTGACATCTTGTCTACATGATATAACCATTAGATCACATAAAACGAACATGAAATGAAAATTATAAGGATTTAAAGCAGGCACCTCGACTGTTCTTCAATTTCTGGAAAACCCAGAAATTGAAGAACAACATTGTCAGAGTTTTTGATGACCAATATCTCTCTGATCGGATGTTGTATGGCCATGAAACAAGTTGGTGATTGTAGTATTACATTAGTACTATAATGTTAAAACAAATTCCAGCCCAGAAAACATTAGGATCATAGAAATAAAACCGGTCAAACTAGGTACCCTCACATCTGTCAAGAACACTCAAGAACACTCAAGAACACCTATAGCGACAGAAAGTGTCGTTATAGGCTTTTAGCGACAGATTATTATTATTTTTCCGGAAATTAATTTAAAATTAGAAAAAAATGGTTTTTAATTATTAAAAATACATAATAAATTATGAAAAATTATTTTAAAGTCTGAAAAATAGTTTTTAACTATTTTGAGTATATTTCGAAAATATTTATTTTTTTTGGAATATAAATGGTATTTATTTATTTAATTATAATATTAAATAAATTATGTAAAAATAATTTTAATACATGAAAAATCATGAAAAATAATATTATGGTATAAGAAAATATTTTAAGTTATTTTTGATGACTTTTCATATTTTGTGAGGAAATTCATTAATAATTTATTATTAATGGTAATTAGTTTATTTAATAAATATATTAAATAAATTAAGGAAAAATGAAATTAATGCTTTAAAAATCATATAAAAATGATTTAAGTGTTATCAAAATATTAAAAGTTATAAAATATAACTTTTGATATTTTGGGCATGAAAATATTAATATTTTAATATTAATATTAATTATCGGATAAAGGATTAAAGTGTTGGAAAATCATATAAAAATGATTTTTAGAGTATTAAAAATACTTTGTGATGTTATAATTATATTATAATATTATGTTATGATTTTCATTAATATTTTATATTAAATAAATATTAATGATTAAGGTATTATGTGGTATTTAAGTTATTTAAATACGGTTTTAAGGATTGAAAAATGTTGATAAAATGGTAATAATTATCCGAAAATTATTACGAGCCTAGGAAAAATGTTTTGTCTGGTTAGAAATTATCTGTGATAATTGTTAACTGTTAAGTCAGAGTTTAATTGAACTTAAACTCAATTTTTGTCCGACTAGACCGTCGGGATGATATAATTGTGTCGGGTTCAACTCAAACTGTAATAGTTTGACTTGATACCTAGTCTTATGTGCTGTAAAGACTGAAAGGGTTATGTGGTAATGTGTTTAGGTTATTCTGTGGATATAAATATAACAGTAATATACTGTGATGATATTATTCTAATATTGGAGATCTATATTATTAATATTAGGTCTTCTTGTAAAGCATTATAAATTGCGTTGCGGTAATCATCGGTGCAGGCAAGTTTTTCAGTTCTATTATGTTTGTGGATGGAATATGTTATGTGTTAAATTACATATTATGCTCTATGAATTGTTAAAAGTCAAAATATGACTAAGTTAATTGAGTTATGGAACTCAATCAATATGTGATTACATGTTGTATGATGTAACTTGATAAATTAGAATTGTATAATGCATGAATTAATGTTTTGTAAGAAATTATTGATGCATGTAGGATATGTTTAGTAAAGAATATATGTTGCATGCAGATATGCATATTAAAGGAAATGTAGTGCGTAAGGAATTGTGTGCTATGTGAAACATGATAGACTGTTAAATTTGCTGGGCTGTCGAGCTCAATCTTGCAAACATAAACTTTTTGCAGGTTAATGATGTTAGACAATATTATTTGTTATACGGATGATGAAGATTGAACGATGCATAAAATGAATACATTTTCTTTATTTAGAAATGGTATAGATCTATAATTGATAGTTTTATCAAATGTAATTTTCAGCTATATACAGACTAAAATGTTGAATAGATAAATAAGATTTAATTTGAATTGAGGATAGATATGATTCTTAAACAAATGAATTATCAATAGGAATGATAATGCCAAGTTCAGCTTGGGATATAAAGTGCAGCTAGTTGTAATAGCGTATTTGATAAATATTGTTGTGTAATAGATAGTTAATGAATGGTGTATTAAGTTAAGGTTACTCGACCTTGGGGAAATAGTGTGTAATGTAATGTATAAACAATTTATGTTTATATCTTCCGTAATTAGTTATAGAAATAGTATACCGGATTCGAGGTGATTTGGGGCCTGGATTCGGGGCTACTACACGTAATGTAACGACTGATGTGATAAAAGTCCTCATTGGCCCGTAGCGCATTGATGGACAATTATTGATATGATTATAACCAGGGATTATTCGGTATAATCATGACCATTGATGATTACATGAATATCATTGGCCGTAGTGCAGGGATGATTCGATGATGTTGTTTATTTATTAAGCTGAGTCTCAACGATAAAGTTGATGAAAAACTTTTTAAATCATAGAAGATAGTAGATTTTATGCTCTACTTGACTCTTCTAATGGATTGCTTATTTCCACTGCAGTTGTTGATCTAAAACTTGTTGTCTATTGTATTCTATCAGTTGTTATACTATTGAAGGATAAGGGTAATTTATTCTGCATTATCTTAGTCATAATATTTCTTACTGGACTAGTTGAGCTCACCCTTTCCTTCATTGTTCTCTTCAAGAAATGAGAATATAGTTGGGACGAGTCGGAGAATGGAGTGATGGTCCAGGATAAATGGCTTTAGTAGTCCACACTATTCTACAGAATAATGTGATAATAATTGTAATGAGGACACCATTGAGTGTGGATATTGTCTAGATGAAAATATTCTTGTTTAAACTCTCAGCTATGTTTTGTCATATTTTACACAACTGTTGTATAATTAAGTTATATTTGAATTTATGTACCATGTATCTGGCGACTCAAGATGGGTGATGTATACCTGTTTTGGGGCCGTCACAGTTGGTATCAAAGCTTAGGGATATGTTCCCTGGCTGAGATGTGAGACAAGAACTAGGAGGGGAGAGACGGGAAATTCCTTCGCTACTATGACCTACCTAAGTTTATTTGGTATTTAATTGGTCGGTCAGAATATAGGGATAATATGTGATATGTCAATTAACCATTGTTTTGTGACAGTATTTGAGAATGGAATCTAAAAATATTGAGATCAACAATGAAGCACATGAGACCGTTGAGTCACCAACGATCAATACCCAGGATAATGTGCAACTGGAAGACAATAATCCTCAAGTAAACAACAACACCGATCAGATAATGAACAATGGGATAATTCATGCAACATCAGGCGAGAGAGACTCCTGTTCAAAATACAGGTGGAAACAATAGCAACCCACGGCTGGTCACTGCTAAGCAGTTCAAGGTGCTGGGACCGCCAGAGTTTTTGGGAAAGCCAGAACCACTTAAGGCAGAGACGTGGTTAAAGCAGATCACCAAGATATTTGATGTCTTGGGATGCTCCGAGGAGCAAAAGGTTCCCTTTGCCACCTTTATGTTGTATGAAGAGGCAGATTACTGGTGGAAATCTGTAAACGTACCCACCCTGACACACTCAGGATATCTTGGGAGAAGTTCCAAGAGCTGTTCAACGACAAGTACTTTCCCGAAAGTATTCGTCACATGAAGGAGGTGGAGTTTATCAAGTTATAGCAAAATAATATGACTGTGTCACAATACGAGGCTAAATTTGTGGAGTTATCCCAGTTTGCATCCCATTTGGTCGATAATGAGGAGTGAATGATGCGAATATTTCTATGAGGTTTGAAACCCGATATACGACAATACCTCGTTTCTCATAAACTTTGTTTATATTCAGATGTTGTGAATAGGTCTCAGTTATTGGAGCGCGATAATGAGTCATCGCAACCAAAAGGTAACGAGCAACAACACGATAATAATCATACCGGTGGCAACGGCCATCAGAACAATGATAACCATCATGGGGGAAATTATCATGCCAAGAATGGTAACTACTTCAGTGGTAATCATGGCCAAGATAATAGAAGTGGAAATTTCAAGAAGAGAAGGTTCAATAATGATGGAAAGATAGCAGCACCAACACCAGCACTTGTTGTTAAGGAAGGAGAACGACCGCCGGTCGTATGCTACAAATGCGAAGGGGATGGACACATCAGTCCAAAATAGCACGAGTTAGTTAATTATAAATTCTTACGAAGTCTATACCTTATTAGATACCGGTTCTTCCCATTCTTTTATCTCTCTTGCTTGCGCTCAACATTTAAATTTGACTCCGGAGAAATTAGACTTTGACTTATTGGTTAAAACTCCATTAGGAGAAACCTTCATTTCATGTGTTATCCAAGTCTTGGATGAGAGTTACAGTTTTGAATGATATTTCTATTGTTAATAAATTTCCTGACGTATTCCTGAAGAACTTCCTAGCCTACCCCTAAAGCGTGAAATCGAATTTTGTATTGACCCCAGTACAAATCCCATTTCTCATACCCTCAAATATTTTTCACCTAGAACGAACGTATTATGCCCCAAAGACGTTGGCTCGAGCTGTTGAAGATTACGATTATACCATTCAATATCTGTAACGACCCCAAAATTCATACCATTTAAATCTCAACTTTGGTCGTTAACCATACATTAAATCTCAAAATTTTACATCATTATTCGATGTTAAACTTAATAAAATTGCGGAATATTTAAAATGTTTATACATTTCCTTCTTTCTTTCCCAGAATCGCAACCTTTACATTACATCTCTTTGATTCAACCTTATATCATGAATCATTACAACAAAATGACTATACAAAGTCTAACATCATAACTACATATCCATATACATTGGATAGCTCAACTTATAATTCAACAACATGTTACATTCAAAATATGAAATACATTTCTCATAAAATATAAGTAATCTTCGTGAATATAGATCTCTATAACTCACTTAGCACATTTCTTTACCTTAAAATCTTGACCTACAAAAGTGGTTATTTGCAAGAGTGAGCTCGACAGCCCAGCAAAGTCTAACAGTTTTCATTCATCATATAGCACATAATAACATGCTCGATGTACATCTCATTAAAGTAATATGGCATACATGCTTTTAATTCACATAGAAAATATAAAGATTGAGTTTCTTACTCAATCATTATTACTTAGCCAAAACAATGCAGTCATATATTGACTTTAACATTTCATTATTTAAACATGCATAACATATCATGCAATTTAAAATAGTTCATCAAGTTCACGTAGAAAATAAGAACCGAACGACTTGTCTTGATCTTTGTTTACCAATAATAGATTAACAGCTTACAGTTATATGCACTTCACGTGCCCTACACAATTATATAATCATACACATCAACTATTAGTCACATAACAACACATAGTAATTGTAATGTAAAATTTACTTCACATCTCATAATATTTCCTATTAATTAGCAAACAATGTTCAATTAGATTATGTTAATTTTTCGACTTATGACTCACTAAATTTCTTTTTAGTCAAACTTAAAGTTCATTCAATTGCTTAAGTCTTGCTAGGACTACTTATTGGTTTTATATTAAACCCATTTCATATCCTATAATATTCATTTCAATTTAATTGAAACACTTTTTAAGTTCATTAACTCTTGGCACGGCGTTTTGACGTTCAATCGTCACACGCCCGATTTGCCTCTCTTGTGTATGCTTATTATGATTCTATAACTTACCTAATACATTATTTATTAATTTAAGTATCATTATATTTACTAACATACATGATTTTTAACTTAGGACATCATCTTTTATGGTCAGGAACATTACACATGCATATGTTCATGCCCGACGCCCTCCGATTGCCCCTAAAAACATAACAGTTTTAAAGATGACAATTTTAACTACTGTTTTAGACCTCAAATTAAACACTTAAAGCATGAAAGTTGTAGGTCTACTCGTCCTCGTTCCGGATAATCTTTAATCAACTCAATCGGAGTTTGTGTGAGAAAGTTATGGTCATTTTATTATAGGAGGCCAAAACTGTCTGACTCAGACTTTTGTCCCCGCGTTGCGGCGTAAGAACTAGGCTAACCAGTGGCTCCGCAGCACAAGATTGATGCTGGGGAATGAATTTCTAGCGCTGGGGCACGAATTTTAGCGTTGGGGCACGAATTTTGGCGCTGGGGCTCCATTTTTGGCGCTGGGGCGCCGAAACTTGCAGAACCCAACCATGAAGAATAGAATAACTAAATTTTTATCTATAACTTAATTTCTAACACTAATTTGTTAGGTTTGTAATATTCATGAACGCAATCAAATTGCAAAAAATTAGCGGAAGCGTGTAAAATCAGAGTTTAAAAAATTTTACAAACCATAAACCCGGATCACCCTTTATGCGCAATTATTAATTTAACGAAAAGATAAGAAGGACAAGAATCATACCCTTGAAGATCTGAGCTTCCTCAGGTACAAGTTCACCTCCAATCCTTTTCGCGTTCAACTTGAATCCACCGGGTTTGGTCCTTTCCTTTGATCAACGTTAGCCACCCAAGTGTTTGGCCTCTAGAGGTGATCCACCAAGGAAGAAGAAGAATTCAAGAAGATGGGTATTTGGCTCAAACCCTAGTTTTCTATCTCTATAGAAAAAGGCGTACTCTCCAACTATTGGAATTACGTATTCTAATAATACGTCAACCTCTCTCACACCCATAATAAGACTCCTCTTATTTATAGATGTGGGCAACCCATCCTTAACAATTAAGGAATTGAGTTTTATTTTAATTAATTAAACTCTTTTAATTAATTAGGCTCCTAATCTTATTAGGAATAATTAATTAACCTTTTAATTAATTAAGCTCCCTAATCTTATTAGGGATAATTAATTAAACTCTTTTAATTAATTTACCTCCTAATCCTATTAGGATATTTGAGAGTACTTTTATTAATTAATTCCCAAACTCCTTTAGGAATTAAATAACAATAATAGTAATAATAATAATAAGACTCCTCTTATTAATTTATATTTAATATTTATAAAATATTAAATAATAAATATTAAGCTATTTAATTTATTCTATCACCATAGATTAAATTAAATATACTTAACTTATTATTACGATTATGCCATTAACTTCTTAAATAATTATTCTTCCTTTTATGGTGTGACCCTTTAGGTTCTCCATATTAAACCGGTTGTGAATAAATCAATTAGAACAATTCTAATCTTATTTAAATAAATAAATTAAAATATTAATTTATTTAAATAAATAATATTTATTCTACAATAGGGATAAGCCTCCCTAGCGATCAACGACTTTCCAGATAATATAGATTTCAACATTAATCATAAAAGAACCTTTGAGTAAATAGTTACCGTACAATTCAATCCTTCCACCATACAATGTCCCAATTAAATATAAGACATGGAATTTCTGTCAAGTCTTATTTTATTTAATTATATGTATTTCGACTCTTAAATACACAACTCCAAATAATGCAAATTAGAAACTCCTTTCTAATTTCATTCTGCCTTGGCCAAGGACTACTGAGTTGTCATTTATCGAATCACATAGGACATTTCTCTTCTTTTACTAGAAGTGGTAGATTCTTTATTGATCATACATTATCTCCATGTACAACTTATTATACCCAAGCATACCCTTTGATATACCCTAAGGGTCTTAAGGAATAAGTCAAAGTATAACTCATCATACACAAGATACTATGATGATCTCAAGTCCAAGGATCACTTGTACTACTATCACTACAGGAATTCCTATTGACATGCAAGTAAAACTCCATTAGGTATTCCTTAGCGAGTCACGTTCAGTGAACTTATTCTCTAATAAGCACCTACATACTTGCTTTAGTGTCTCCACACAAATGATCATGAGATCAATCATCCTCATCCAATGAGCAAGCAACGTATGTACCAATCTATCCGGATTCACTAATCCCCAATTTAGTAATCCAACGATTGGGAACTATTTTAGTTTTAAGCTTTCTAAGAATTTAGATCTCATTATAATGATCATCATCATTATTCTAAAAGCATTGCTTAAAACTATGGGTTTATCACATATTATAAAACAGCATCATGTAGATAATTAAAAGCCTTTAATAAATAAATACTTTTTATTAATAAATGAATAAGATTTTTACAAAGTATATGCTTTATCATCAAACATGATTGGCTTGTGTGCATATTACTTTCATAATTAACATGCATAACTTATGCCAATTACACATATACACATTACCCAACACGCATATACTAATTTAAACCACTAAACAACAATCACAGAAAACTTAATTCCTTGAAAACCATATTTTTAAAACAAAACTCCATGTTTGACATTTGTTAAACACAGTGAACACTGTAATACCCATTATAAACCAATTGATTCATTTTTAAATAAGTCCTCTGTTATTTCATACCCAATTAACATAATCACGCATCAATTTTACAATTAAAATACAATCAATTACTAATTTTGTTATCCTACAAAACATGTTCATACTCATATGTTTTTACTGTAAAAACTATTTTCTTTCTTTTTGATCGTAATTAGCATACAGTCATATATATATATATATGAGTCCGGATCCAGTGCGGGATCCCGGACTCTATTAAAATACAGACTTTTCTTTTTGTTTTTTTTTTGAAACAACTAATTTTTTTTTATGGAATTGGAATTTTTACATAATACAGTGCTTTGGGCGTGATTTGGATGCCTATACCAAAACATTTCTGTGCAGTCTGGGCAGACTGTACATACATTAGTTGGTATAGTTATTAAAAACACACCCAAAACACTGTATTATGGAAAAATTTCAATTCCATAATTTATTTATTTTTAGTTGTTCTACAAAAAAAAAATTGGGGTCCGTTTTTGATTAGGTCCGGGAGTCCGGACCTGATCCGTGGCGTATATATATATATATATATATATATATATATATATATATATATATATATATATATATATATGCTAGTTATAACAATTATCTTTACAAATACATGTAACATCATAACCAATTCTAAAACATGGTTTACAAACACTTTTTGTAAAAACTTTATACATAAGTGAAGAACACAGAGACTTAGGCATAATGACGTAAAACTTATTTACTTACATATATTAAAGTTATAGCCACATACCTTTTGTTGCTTAAAAAGAATAGTTATCAACATATCTTGTTTTGGACAATCACGCACTTAGTTTCCTCTCAAACTCTCTGAACTTTTCCTTTCTCTGCAGCTTCTCTTAGGCTTAAGCCAAACAATAGTATACGTAAACTAAAATAAAAGCCAATGCACGTCAAAACCCAACGTACGAAACTGCCATATACTAATGACCCTATTAAAATATCAGTTACCAAATATATTATATATTATTTATATTTTGTTTAATTTAATTTATATTACTAATAAATCAAATTTTAAAAATCCAAAAGCCATAGGGCTTTGTTTTGCAAACTAATTTAAAATTAAAGACTTAATATATTTAAGCCTTGTTTGGAAAAATAAATTAAAACTACTTTAATTTATTTAAATAACTCTTTATAACATAGTTATTTGTCATATATTATTTAATAATAATTTATTAAATAATTCACTTAATCACATAACTCAATCCACATATTAATTATTTAACAACTAAATAATTAACTAAATCAAATCAATCTAATTGAATAATTATTTATCCAATAATAAACACATCCAATAAATATTTATATAAATTAATAAATATTTATAATTTACATTTAAAAAATCTGGAATGTTACATCATTCCCTCCTTACAAGGATTTTGTCCTTAGAATCACCACTAAAACCACTCATTCGTTACAATCTTCCCTACTTACAAAGATTCTGTCCCCAGAATCGAAGACAGAAATTAAACAATTAACTCAGAGTAATCTTTCATCATTTTATCTAAATATAGGTTTTATATTTCCTACTATATTCCTTACTTTAACAAATTTTAGGCTTTATTTCATACCCTTCACTTGAACTCAATTATATTCTGAGTATTATATTCTTAACCCTTTCATTTCCTTTTCTAAGGATCGTTAACATAAAAACTCGGGATATTACATTCACTCTTTCTTATAAGAATTTTGTCCTCGAAATTTTATTCATCAATCTATCAAAATAGATTTTATGTTAATACTTCATTCATTCATTGGTTTCTATAACCACTTTCTTTTCACAATGATCTTTCTACAATTATTAACTTTTCTATTAAAAGTTTCACATTATTCTTTGATAACTCATCTACTTCTTTCTTCAAAATCTCTTTTCTCCCTTAATCAAAACATTCATCATTCAGTGTCGTATTCTACGACTTACTTCTTTTTAAGGAATATTTTTCTTTTTCACTTCCATCTTGCAGAATAACAAGAATCTTCCATAATTGTTCAATAATTGGGAAGTAGTACAAATAACTCAGGAATTTAAAAGATTCCAAATCATGATGAGGGTCACAAGACCATGAACTCTTCTCTAGGTTTAATAGTGCTTCACCCCTGGTTCTTCACACTTTAAACCCTCTTTGGCAGAATGTTTATCAATCACACAGACTGGGAACATCCTCCGCAAGTACTCTAGGTTATCAACCTATTGTACATGTATTGTGCACAAATATTTCAGCGCAAAGTATTAACTAAGCGTAACCTCTAATAAAAGAGTTGTTCATCTCAGAAATTAGAGTTCAAGCATTCAACTGAGGGTCTAATGACCATGAACCTTGTCCATAGTTATAATTAATCTTCCAACTTTTAACTTTTATAATCATACAACTATAATGACTTCAAGGTACTTAGGGGATCAATCATTCGTACATGTATTGTGCACAAACATTTCAGCACAAAGTATAAAACTAGGTGCAACCCCTAAATAATAGGTTTGTTCATCTCAGCTTTTCAACATCTGAACCCGCACAAAAAGAATTTGGTTTGGCATAAATTCTCAAGAAACTCTTGAATTTCACGAACATCTTTCAATATTTATCTAGTTGAATCAAATATCATAGACCTCTACAATAATTCGTACATCAACCAAAATATACATATACATACATACAAACATACATATGTATTCTCATATCTTAAAGAAATCTCAAAAATCTTTTTATGACGTCATGATATCGCACTGTATTTACAGTCCGTTGAGGATTCCGTCATTTGGTGACTTTATCATACTACATCATACCATAGTGGGCTGACGATCCTTAGATCACATCCAACACTAGGTAATACTGCATTGATGACTTCATCATTTTTATCATATTTGCACCAGGTTACATGATGCATTAATGATATAAAATACATTTTGATATATTGCAAATCATTTTTGTCTAGCCGAAGCAATTAACATAGACATACAAACAATAGTATTGTTGTTAAAACTCATTGGTTCCATCATTTGATCCAATGTTTTTCAAGAAAATAAAAGTTTAAACATCAGCACGAAATCAATAAATTTTGAAAGTCTAGCATAGCTAGTAGATTTAGAATACCTATGCTTCCACCATCAACTCCACTTTCTATAATGATCCAGTGCTTAATAGGTCTATCTATTCCTATCATCCTCAATACTCCATTTAAACTTATCTATACCCAGTTCATCAAACTTACCACACGTTATGAGTTCAGGAACTTGCCACAATCATATGAGTTTAAGAACTTATCCTAGTCAGACCATAGGCATCCATTCGCTAAGGGGTTCAAAAACATACCATATAACTATGAGTCACGAACCTACCATAAGTATGAGTTTTAAGAACTCACATTTAACCTTATAATATTCTCTAACTATACTCTACCTATCTGTTATACATATGAGAAAAGAATCACCTTCTAAACAGGCATATAACAAATAGCGCGACACAAACATTCCAATGATTATCAATGTGATAAACTGAGTGCAAGCACAAAACCCTCACCCATACAAAGATTTGTATAACTCAGCCATCACAGGAGTCCTCAATTGAAATCCCACCTAACTCTATCTTGTTCTTTGCTCGATACGAATTCCTCGTATCACATCATCTATAACTCCTCACGAGTTATCTCGTACTATTTCATAGTACACCATCTTCATAGCATTAAGCTATAATCATTCAAACATTACAAACCATCTTCCTTTTATAACTTAAATAGATCACGTTGTGATCTTATTCTATACTCATCACCTTTAAAATTCTTTTGTTAACTCGTGATCATTTTGTTTTACGATCCTCATTCTTTCATCATTTACGATATTATTCGTTATCTTGGCTTTTGGAGTTAGGAAACTCCCATTTCTTATCTTTATATCTCTTCAAAATTCTTCTTTGAATCTTCTTGTTTATAAAACAATTCTTCATTTAAGAATTTCTAACTTCAGTTACATCACTCAAAATTTCATTCGATTTCTACACTTTCATCATACGTATCCATTTCTTCACTTGGTACACATCGAGTCTCTAACAGTTTCAATATGGTACGCTGAGTGGTTTCCCACAAACAACCAACAAACTAGGTTCCGAGTTACTAGTTCGTATATACCTCCGCTCTATGAAGGAATCATTTAGCCCAAATACTATACATCAACTACTAAAGAATATAATTGCACAACACTTAGATATAACTCTCTATTCATAACTTCTTTATCATTCTCTTTTTATAGACATTGTCTATTTATTATCATCGTACATCCTTATTATTGGAGTTGGGTAACCACACATTTATATTCCTTATAACTCTGCGAGATTCTTCTTTGAATCCTTTCACGCAAGTTTTAATCCCTTATTGTTCAAACTCTATTTGAGCTTATTCATTCATTATCTTCACCTCTCTTCTCTAAGGTTATAGCCTACGGTACTCCTACCTAAGGTTTATAACCTACGGCTTTGATACCAACTGTAACGACCCCAAAATTCATACCATTTAAATCTCAACTTCGGTCGTTAACTATACATTAAATCTCAAATTTTACATCATTATTCGATGTTAAACTTAATACAATTGCAGAATATTTAAAACATTTATGCATTTCCTTCTTTCTTGCCCAGAATCGTAACCTTTACATTACATCTCTTTGATTCAAACTTATCTCATGAATCGTTACAACAAAATGACTATACAAAGTCTTACATCATAACTACATATCCATATACATTGGATAGCTCAACTTACAATTCAACAACATGTTACGTTCAAAATATGAAATACATTTCTCATAAAACATAAGTAATCTTCGTGAATATAGATCTCTATAACTCACTTAGCACATATCTTTACCTTAAAATCTTGACCTGCAAAAGTGGTTATTTGCAAGAGTGAGCTCGACAGCCCAGCAAAGTCTAACAGTTTTCATGCATCACATAGCATATAATAACATGCTCAATATACATCTCATTAAAGTAACATGGAATACATGCTTTTAATTCACATAACAAATATAAAGATTGAGTTCATTACTCAATCATCATTACTTAGCCAAAACAATGCAGTCATATATTGACTTTAACATTTCATGATTTCAACATGCATAACATATCATGCAATTTAAAACAGTTCATCAAGTCCACGTAGAAAATAGGAACCGAAAGACTTGCCTTGATCGTTGTTTACCAATAATAGATTAACAACTTACAGTTATCTGCACTTCACGTGCCCTACACAATTATATAATCATACACATCAACTATTAGTCATATAACAACACATAGTAATTATAATGTAAACTCTACTTCACATCTCATAATCTTTCCTATTAATTAGCACACAATGTTCAATTAGATTGTGTCAACTTTTCGACTTATGACTCACTAAATTTCTTCTTAGTCAAACTTAAAGTTCATTCAAGTGCTTAAGTCTTGCTAGGACTACTTATTGGTTTTATATTAAACCCATTTCATATCCTATAATATTCATTTCAATTGAATTGAAACACTTTTTAAGTTCATTAACACTTGGCACGATGTTTCGACGTTCAATCGTCACACGCCCGATTTGCCTATCTTGTGTATGCTTACTATGATTCTATAACTTATCTAATAAATTATTTATTAATGTTAAGTATCATTATATTTACTAACATGCATGATTTTCAACTTAGGACATCATCTTTTATGGTCAGGAACATTACACATGCATATGTGCATGCCCGACGCCCTCCGATTGCCCCTAAAAACATAATAGTTTTAAAGATGACAATTTTGACTACTGTTTCAGACCTCAAATTAAACACTTAAAGCATTAAAGTTGTAGGTCTACTCGTCCTCGTTCCGGATCATCTTTAATCAACTCAATCGGAGTTTGTGTGAGAAAGTTATGGTCATTTTATTATAGGAGGCCAAAACTGTCTGACTCAGACTTTTGTCCCCGCGTTGCGGCGCAATAACTAGGCTAACCAGTGGTTCCGCAGCACAAGATTGATGATGGGGAATGAATTTCTAGCATTGGGGCACGAATTTTAGCGCTGGGGCTCCATTTTTGGCGCTGGGGTGCCGAAACTTGCAGAACCCAACCATGAAGAACTGAATAACTAAATTTCTGTCTATAAATTAATTTCTAACACTAATTAACCTGCATAACTTATGCCAATTACACATATACACATTACCCAACATGCATATACTAATTTAAACCACTAAACAACAATCACAGAGAACTTAATTCCTTGAAACCCATATTTTTAAAACAAAACTCCATGTTTGACATTTGTTAAACACAGTGAACAATGTAATACCCATTATAAACCAAGTGATTCCTTTTTAACTAAGTTCTTTGTTATTTCATACCCAATTAACATAATCACGCTTCAATTTTACAATTATAATAC
This sequence comes from Panax japonicus, assembly GCA_020205505.1. Classification (NCBI taxonomy): domain Eukaryota; kingdom Viridiplantae; phylum Streptophyta; class Magnoliopsida; order Apiales; family Araliaceae; genus Panax; species Panax japonicus. The sequence continues at coordinate 13,647,009 of CM035100.1, read as the reverse complement.
AATCAATTACTAATTTTGTTATCCTACAAAACATGTTCATACTCATATGTTTTTACTGTAAAAACTCTTTTCTTTCTTTTTGATCGTAATTATCATACAGTCATATATATAAATATATATCTATATATATATGCTAGTTATAACAATTATCTTTACAAATACATGTAACATCATAACCAATTCTAAAACATGGTTTACATACAATTTTTGTAAAAACTTTACACATAAGTGAAGAACACAGAGACTTAGGCATAATGACGTAAAACATATATACTTACATATATTAAAGTTATGGCCACATACCTTTTGTTGCTTAAAAAAAATACTTGTCAACAGAACTTGTTTTGGACAATCACGCACTTAGTTTCCTCTCAAACTCTCTGAACTTTTCCTTTCTCTGCAGCTTCTCTTAGGCTTAAGCCAAACAATAGTATACGTAAACTAAAATAAAATCCAACGCACGTCTAAACCCAACGTACGAAACTGCCATATACTAATGACCCTATTAAAATATTAGTTACCAAATATATTATATATTATTTATATTTTGTTTAATTTAATTTATATTACTAATAAATCAAATTTTAAACATCCAAAAGCCATAGGGCTTTGTTTGGCAAACTAATTTAAAATTAAAGACTTAATATATTTAAGCCTTGTTTGGCAAAATAAATTAAAACTACTTTAATTTATTTAAATAACTCTTTATAACATAGTTATTTGTTATACATTATTTAATAACAATTTATTAAATAATTCACTTAATCACATTACTCAATCCATATATTAATTATTTAACAACTAAATAATTAACTAAATCAAATCAATCTAATTGAACAATTATTTATCCAATAATAAACACATCCAATAAATATTTATATAAATCAATAAATATTTATAATTTACATTTAAAAAATCTGGAATGTTACATCATTCCCTCCTTACAATGATTCTGTCCTTAGAATCACAACTCAAACCACTCATTCGTTACAATCTTCCCTACTTACAAAGATTCTGTCCCCATAATCGAAGATAGAAATTAAACAATTAACTCAGAGTAATCTTTCATCATTTTATCTAAATATAGGTTTTATATTTCCTACTATATTCCTTACTTTAACAAATTTTAGGTTTCATTTCATACCCTTCACTTGAACTCAATTATATTCTGAGTATTATATTCTTAACCTATTTATTTCTTTTTCTAAGGATTGTTAACATAAACACTCGGGATATTAAAATATCATCGTGGAAGAACGAATGTGGTAGCTGACGCGTTGAGTAGAAGATCGTATGCGTTTACGAGTGCGATGTTGTTAACAAAAAAAAAACCCATTTTGTATAACTTACAAATGATGAAGATAGAGTTAAAGACTCTAGGGATCCACGTGAAGATAACGAATATACGATTAGAATTTACTTTAAATCGATAAAGATAAAGCCGCTCAAGCTACACACCCGGAGCTGATGAATACGAGGAAGAAGGTTCAAGAGGGGGTTATTCTAGAAGCAAGAGTCGATCTTAACCCTCGATTTAGTTGGCCCATTTAAAATCCTCGATCGAGTAGGAACTGTGGCCTATAGACTCGCCTTACCACTAAGTATGTCTCATGTTCATAACGTTTTTTTTTGTATTGATATTACGTAAATATGTGGACGACCCAAACCACGTTATTAAATTAGAACTAGATGATATATCAGAAGATTTAACGTATGAGGAGATACGTGTTAAAATCTTGGATAAGAAGGATCGTATTCAACACTCAAAGGTTATACCTCAAGAGTTGGAATCTGAAATGAAGTCAAGGTATCCTCATCTCTTCAGCATACCAGGTACGTACGCAAATTTCGAGGGCGAAATTTCATAAAGATGGGAGATTGTGAGACCCCAAATTTTATGAATAAATGTTTAAATTTCTTGAAATATTTTTTTAAAATATCATAGTATGGATTTGATATAATGTTATAGTTGTTGATACAATTATTGGTGGACCCCACAACGAAAGTATATATTGTCGTAGTAAGAAAATGACATAATTATCTTTTTATAAAAATAATGGCGAAAGTGTTACCGTTAAAACTGTTGAACTTCCCGGTAGTAAAAGTACAGTAATACGCATGGTTTCATAGTAGCACACGGTATTGATTATTGATGCTTACGTAAGAAGTCACTCAGTTATACTCAATTATTACTACAGTAATTGTTGCATCATATCTCTCATATTATTGATTAAATTATTATCATAGTATCATCTGTATAATATGTTATATTATTAAATCAATACTTGAGACGACAAAGTTATTCATATTATTATTTGTAATATTGACAATGTCTAGAAGTTTTATCAAGGATTGGTTTGGTCACCTAATTGCGTGCCAATAAGGAGAAATCCTTATCAAAAAGCCTCATCTTTCCTGGAAACGACCTGGTTGTTAAATAATATGAATTATAATATTAATGATGAATAAGTTCGTGTTGATCAAAGATGAAATGGATAGTTTTATTGTGTTGGAATTATTAGTGTTAGTGAAAAATGACATTTATTTCGATAATAATTGATGTCTAGAGGTTATGTTGACCAATCGGGTAATTAATCGGATAAATGAGTAATTAATTGCTATTAATTCACATGATTATGACTATTTGTTCAAATGTGTGTACTATTGATTCGTATTCTTGTACTATTAGGGGAAATGGTGCAAGATTGATAATACTTGCATGACTAAATTAAAAATGGAGGTATAGTTGAAGGTACTATACTGTAATTATTTTTTTCACATGTTTAGAACTATCGAGTCACATGATTTACTATTAATTCACATGATTTACTATTAGGGGAGGTGGTGCAAGTTTGATAATACTTGCTGGACCAAATTAAAAATGAAGGAAAATATGAAGGTATTATACTGTAATATTTCGAGCCCCACAACGTGCAATTATCGAAACTATATTTTCCTATAAATAGAAGCTCATTCTTCCTTCATTTTTTACCAATTCACTAAAGCTATAGAGCAATTATTATAGAGAGAAAGAAGAAGAGAAGTTTGCTACCTCACTATTCCAGTATCCAGTTTTCTTCTAAGGTAAGGGGATTATTCTTTCGTATTCATAAAGAGAGTTATTTTCTTTCAATACTCGTAAGGGTTTTTATTACATTCTTTATTATTATGTTGGAATAACCTGTCTATGCGAAGTACCGCATACATGGTGGAATTCTTCTGTTATTCCATTCTTTATTATTCTGTTGGAATAGCCTGTCTGTGCGGTCTATCGCATGCCTAGTGAATTCTTTTGTTATTCCATTCTTTATTATTCTGTTGGAATATCATGTATGTGATGATTACGCATGACCTGGATCCATTCTTTATTATTCTTTTGGAATATCGTGTCTGTGCGAATTACGCATGACCTAGTTCCATTCTTTATTATTCTGTTGGAATAACATGTCTGTGTGGATTACACACGCCTGGTGAATTCTTTTGTTGGAATAACCTGTCTATGAGGATTACCGCATGAATGGTGAATGATCCTTCGTATTCATTCTTTATTAAATTGTGGAAATGATCTGTCTACGTGGATTACTGTATGGCGGGTGAAAATCCATTTGTAGTTTCGTATATTCTATTATACTTGTATGAGATATCATTTCTTTTGTACTCGTCATGAAAATATAATTGTGACACCCCCAAATCCGGGTACTTCAATTCCACGGGATTTGGTGTTCACTGTACAAATATCATCTATCTATCTACCCATAATAAATGCAAACCATGCAATAGATAGAAATAAAATCCTCCCCTTATGGGGTTACAACATTCGAATAGTAAATACAATCCCAGGTTAAACTAACCTTAAACATCTGTACGGACTTAAACAACATCATTAACTTAAGTCTTAAACAAAAATACATCATCATATAAAACAACAAGTCTTCAACATTTGTTAACCTTGCCCTTGCCTTTACTAGTAGAAGGCTTGTCAGTTCTTTCGTTCTTAACTGCAATGTTATTATTAAGCAAGAGTGAACACTATTGCCCACAAGTAAAATAATGAAATAATAATGTATAATAACATGCTAGTGAATCAGAGACTTCTGAAATAAAAGCTCAACTTTTGAATCAAGAATGAATAACAAGAATCAAAAGATTTCTAAGGGTCATAAGACCTTGAACTATGTCCTAGGTTATCAAGGGTTATACTTGAAACCTTTAACAGTCATAAGACTATGGACCTTTCTACTCGTACTTAGGGGGATTAGCACTTAGTACCATACTGTGCACAATATCTTAACGCTAAAGCATAAGTAAATCCCTTTACAGGGTTGTTCATCTCAGTTTGACATTCGAGTCCGCACCAAAGGAAGTTTGGTTTTGGATAATTCAATAAGGGTTCTGAAATTTAGAACGTTCATCAACTATGGACTAGTTGAATTAATAAGTTTCACTAGTCTAACAAGGTTCAACAATAATAATATTCGAATTGAATAATAATCTCAAGAAGTATACAATAGAACAATATTGTATAACAGATTCATACTTTGAAAAGATAATCAATCTTTAATATAACAATTCTAACTTGAATAATAGTAATGAGAGTTTACTCGAAGTAAATAATAAACTTGAAGAATGATAACAAGTAGGGTTAGGAAACCTGCCTCGTGCGTAGATTACACTTTAATTAAACTTGTTCTTTGATTTAAATCCTACATATCAATTACGTTCACAATACCAATATTTACAACGTAATAAATATCATAAGTTTATTCTTTTGTCTAACTCGAATTCATGACTATACTTGGTCAATTACTACACTTATTGTCAAAATTTGATTTCACGAAAAATAAGCTAACTATGCATTCAATCATTCAATCCACACGTAATTATGTTATGGACGTGTTAAAATTTTATTTTAACACCTCATTATATGTCTAACAAGTTTTTATGTTCATTAGACTAAGTTACTAATACATTTCTATACCTGAACTCTTAAAAAAACATTTTCTGGACATTCTGCTAAGTGGCGCTGCGGCGCCACTTTTGTACTAGGTCTTCGCACTGCGGCCTGGTACATAGCGTTGCAGCGCGGGAAATGAACTAGGAGTTGGCGCCGCGGCGCGACACTCCAGACTTTTAATTCCCAGTTCGCGAAGAACACAGAATTCAGTGAAATAAACACTGTGACGCCCCCAAAATTAGGTATACATCACCCATCTTGGGTCGCCAGATACATGGTACAAAATTTAAATACAACTTACTAATACAACTGTCGTGTACAATACGACAAAACATAAACTTTGAGTTTGAATACAAATATTACCTACTAGGGATTATACAAACTCAAAAGGAGTCCTCATTACAATTATTATCACACTATTTCACAGAATAGTGAGGACTACTAATGTTATCCTTTGGACCATCACTACATTCCCCGACTTGTTCCAGCTATATTCTCATTTCCTGAAGAGAACAGTGAAAGGAAGGGTGAGCTCAACTAGCCCAGTAAGAAATATTATGACTAAGATAATGCAGAATAAATTATCATTAGTCTCCAACAATGTTAAACTGATAAAATATAATAGACATCAAGTTTAACTACAGCGAAACAAGCAATCCATTAAAAGAGTCAAGTAGAAAATAAAATCTACTATCTTTTATGATTAAAAAGGTTTTTCATCACTGTTATCGCTGAGACTCAGCTTAATAAATATTCCACATCATAGAATCACCCCTGTACTACGGCCAATGATATTCTTTAGTATCACGACCACAATTATCCATGCACTACGGGCCAAGAATATTTGTGTATTCATTAATGGTTATGATCATGTCAACAACTGTCCATCAATGCACTACGGGCCAATGAGGACTTTTACCATATCGTTTGTAACATTTCGGTCATGATTACACCGAATAATCCCTTGTCATAATCATACCAAGTCCATCTATGCACTACAGGCCACAGATGATTTTCAACATAATATAAACATGAGGATGATGACAATGATATAAGAATTCAATAAAACAAGTTCAAGAATTAATTTGTCCAAGAACTACTAATGTCCAAATTGTAAACATGATACTGCTTTGTAGAGTAAAATTCAAGAATGATCAGAAGAATATTTTCATGAAAAGATACTGGATGAAGCGCAAATATCAAGGATATTCTACAAATTTCATGGAGTATAGAAGTCAAAACTTTAACCAACTGAGTATAATAAAGAATGGAATAACAAAAGAAATCACAATGCATGCGGTACTTCGAATAGATAGGTTATTCCAACAGAATACTAAATAACGGAACCAGGTTAGGTGAAATTCGCACCAACATGATGTTCCAACAGAATAATAAAGAATGGAATAACAACAGAAATCACCATACATACGGTACTTCACATAGACAGGTTATTCCAACAGAATACTAATAAGGACGGAATCAGGTCCAGTGTAAAACGCACAGACATGATATTCCAACGGAATAATAATAAAGACAGAACCAGGTCCAGCGTAAAACGCACAGACATGATATTCCAACAGAATAATAAAGTCGGAATCAGGTCCGGCGTAAAACGCGCAGACAGGATATTCCAACAGAATAGTAAAGACGGAATAATAGAAGAATGTCACCAAGTATAGGGTAGACCGCGTATACAGGTTATTCCAACAGAGTAATAATGAATGAAATAACAACAGTTCTCTTCATGAATAAGAAAGAATAACACCCCTTACCGTAAAAGAACTGAATATAATAGTATTTAAGTAGCAGAAATCTTTTCTTCTTTCTCTCTATAATTTTCTCTCTTTAGAGTTTCAGTGAATTCGTAAGAAAATAATGAAGGAATGAGCTTCTATTTATAGACCATGGACTGCATAGTAACTAACTCATGAACGGTCCAGATTGATTTACTTTAATCTGATGGTCCATATTTAAAGCAAAATCTTTTAAATAAAATATAATATATTCTATTTATAATCTAATAAAACGAATAACTTTATAAAAGATTTTACTATGCAAACACTATACAGGCACTATGCAAATACTATGCATAATAAAATATAATATATTCTAATTATTGTCTAAAAAACAGATAGCTTTATAAAAGTATTCTGTTTTATATAAAAAGATTTTTCTATGCAAAACACTATGCAGACATTATGCAACACTATGCATAATATAATATAATATATTCTATTTATAGAATAATTTTATAAAAGTATTCTGTTTTATATAAAAAGATTTTCTGTATTATTACATTAATAATACCAACAAAGCTGAGTGACTTATCATGTAAGCATCAATAATCAATACCGTGTGCTACTATGCAACAACGCGTATTACTGTACGTTTAACACCGGGTGTTTCAACAGTTAACGGTAAAACTTCCGCCATTATTTTCATAAAGTATTTTTGTCGTTTTCTCAATCCGACAATAATTCTGTTGTGGGGTCCACCAATGATTGTGCCGTTGTACTAATATTCCCTGTTAAAACGAATATTCCCCGACCAATCGAATATTATATAACAACTTACGTACTTTGCAAAATTTATAAATATTACCCACAACTATTATATCAATTTCACTCCATAATATTCAAAAATAATATTTATAGAAAATTCATCTTTATTCAAAAAGTTGGGGTTTTACAAACACTACATAATCATTAATTCTCCAAATTAAACATACCCATATGTTAGAATTCATATATAATCAATACCCAACATTTATAGAGTGATTTTAACCCATTAAAGCACATAATCACAGAATTAAATTATGCAAATTGTATTGTTCTTGATGTTCTTGAAGGTTTTTGAACAAAAACATAGAATTTAATACTACGGATTCGTTATAAAACTAAATCCAACCATTCAAGTTTAGTTCTGTTCATTTTAGCATGCATAATCATATACAAGTGGAAATTTTGTAGAAAAATTTATGGTTGACATATTAAAGTTACGTATAAGGGCCATATGGCCATATAACGTACTCTGTAAATTTTGAAATAACAAGTCATAATATTATGAAACTTATGATATGGAATCATATACAATATATATATATATATAACATGTTATACTACTCGTATTATTACATATATCCATATAACAACACAATTTCCCAATTACAGAGACTTTACAAGATGAATGAAAGCCATTTTCATAAAAACTAAATGACGTAAAATATGAGAATTGGGTTGGAGAGAATTACCCAAAGCGTAGATGAACAAGGATGACAATTTCTCTCTACTTCAATCACAGTACTCGCAATCTCTCTCAAAAATTCTTAATTCTCTCTGTGATTTCCTTTGCTAGACTTAGAAGTATGAAAGAAAAAAAAAAAGACGTATGATAATAAAGGAGAAGACTGACGCGTGTTATGGAGGTCAGTTATCCATCACGGGTTAACTGCTGCCAACTCCCATTAGGGCTCCGTTTGGCTAGCTAGAATAGATTTCAAAAACCATTTAATTTAATAAAGCTTTATCATATAGTTTAATTAATGTCACACTCCTTCATAAAATAAATCAATATCTTATTTAATTTATTTTAAATAAAAATATAATAATTTCTCATTAATTCACATAGTCACATACTTAAATTTTTCCTTTAATAATAATGTCAAATTATTAAATCTCTAATTAATAAATTAATTAATTAAAATAACATTAGGCTAATTAAGTATTTCTTTTAATACAATAAGCTCACATAATTACATATATCGAATAATAAATTTCTCCACATTAATTTAATAAATGTAACACATATAATTAAATTAATCTATCACAACTTCATCAATTAATCATTTAATATAATAATTAAATCATCGAAATTATTTATTTAATTCAATAAATATTAAGAATTAAATTACAAAAATCTCGTTCGTCATAATTTTCTTTGGTATTTTTTTCTTTTATGAGTTACTATTCACGGGATACTATTCACCTAGTTACTATTCACTCTGGTATTATTCACTCGGGTATTCAGGGTACTTTTCGTGCTGGAGTACTATTCACAAGTTACTACTCATAGGTTATTATTCACCCGATTACTATTCACTCTAGTATCATTCACTCGGATATTCGGGACGCTTTTCGTGTCGGAGTACTATTCACCAAAAAAATATATATCTTTTATGTCCAAATTATTTTTGGTACATGAATATTATTCTTGAATTTTTACTCTACAAAGTAGTATCATGTTGACAATTTGGACGTTATTGATTTCTGGATAAATTAAATTATAAATCTTTAAAATTTATCCTTGAACTTGTTTTATTGAATTATTATGTCATTGTCATCATCCTCATGCTTATATTGTGATGAAAGTCATCTTTGGCTTATGTGCATAGATGGACTTGGTATGATTATGACCATGGATTATTCGGTATTATCATGACCGTAATGTAACGAATGATGTGATAAAAGTCCTCATTGGCCCATAGTGCATTGATGGACAGTTATTGATATGATTATAACCAGGGATTATTTGGTATAATCATGACCATTGATGATTACATGAATATCCTTGGCCGTAGTACAGGGATGATTCGATGATGTGGTATATTTATTAAGCTGAGTCTCAGCGATAAAGTTGATGAAAAACTTTTTAAATCATAGAAGATAGTAGATTTTATGCTCTACTTGACTCTTCTAATGGATTGCTTATTTCCACTGCAGTTGCTGATCTAAATTTGTTGTCTATTACATTCTATCAGTTGTTATACAGTTGAAGGCTAAGGATAATTTATTCTGCATTATCTTAGTCATAATATTTCTTACTAGGCTAGTTGAGTTCACCCTTTCTTTCATTGTTCTCTTCAGGAAATGAGAATATAGTTGGGACGAGTCGGGGAATGGAGTGATGGTCCAGGACAAATGGCTTTAGTAGTCCTCACTATTCTACGGAATAATGTGATAATAATTGTAATGAGGATACCATTCAGTGTGGATATTTTCTAGATAATAATATTCTTGTTTAAACTCTCAGCTATGTTTTGTAGTATTTTACAAGACTGTTGTATAATTAAGTTATATTAGAATTTATGTACCATGTATCTGGTGACTCAAGATGGGTGATGTATACCTGTTTTGGGGGCGTCACATCAATCCCAACAGAAGGATGACCCAATAGCTGTTTCAAAACTGGAAAAGGAATCCAGCAGAAAATGTCAGAATGATGTCTGAATCCAGTGGAAGGACTGGTGAAGTAAAGGAGACATAACTACCAGGGAACATGTTAATTGTGAAGTAAACTGATCAAAAAGAAGAAGAAATCCATAAAGAAGAACCCATTACTTTGGTCAGAAAAAGCAAGGGCAAGAGGAAGATGAAGACTCAGACAACAGAGGAGCCTCAAGGTTTAACCACTGATGCATCTCAAAGGAGTTCAGGCACTGAAACTCTGAAGAAAATGAAAGGGAAAGAACAACAGTCTGATGAAGAAGAAGATAGAGCTACCATCTCTCAACTGCTTAAGAAGGGAAAACGCAGCCATAAGTTCAAGAAATCTTCTTTCTATTCGATCGTGGAGTCACTACCAATCATAGAGTCCAGACTTGACACCACTCCAGAAGAGGATGCTACAACATCTTCTCAGCCTGATAAAACTCTCAGAGATGAAGCTAAAAAAAGTATTGAGGTTGTGTTTCAGCCTAAGAGAACTAAGAGAAAGCTTTTCAAGAAATACATTCTTGTCAATGAAGGAGTATTAAAGGAGGAAGACAGAAGAATAGCTGCTAAAAAAGGTCTACCCGAAGCAAGTAAGGAGAATACAGCTCGAGTTTAGAGGGAGCCTCACAAAGTCCCTATGTCAGAGAAGGCTACAGCTAAGGAGCAATTTCCAAGAGATCATCATGATCCTTCCTCAGTCCCTCAAGAGATCCTAGCTTCAAAAACTGTAGAAATAGAAAGGATTGAAGCTATGGAGGATGAGAAAGCAGAAGAGCTGAGTAGAGAAGTGGAGATGATTGATGTAGTAGAAACTTCAAATGAAGACAGAGAAAAAAAAAGAGGATGACAAAGTTGAGATTATTGCAATGGGCTGGGATGGATATAGGAGAGTCAACTACAATCAATTATTCTCCTATCTACCTATGATATCCTTTCACAGAGCCTAAATACTCAACTCCTGGGATCACATATTCTGGACCTTCAAAACCTATCCAGCAATCTCTGTGCTAGCTCATGGATTCCCAGGCAACCTTACTTTTACCCGAAAGATGATCACTAATGGTCCCTCTTCAGATAATAGGTGTGAGGTACAATCTATTCCCATTTCTTTCAGGGTTAGTCACTGTCCACCATCAACCTTCAACCAATACTATGAATTAACAAGATGGTTGGAAGTGATACTACATCCACTAAATTAATTTCCAGTTACAAAATCCCAACATCCTGTAACTAATGAACCAAATGTGCCTAATTTTTTACTGATCCAATCTCCTACCATATTCTCTCACTCTACGATTACTGATATTAATCCAATCGTAGAGTCACCTGCTCAAATCATAGAGTCATCTCCTCTTGAGACTCAACCTCCCACGCCTGCTCCTCCATCAGACATCCATTCTTCATTAGCTAATAACTATTTCAATCTTGACCTTGCTCTCTACAATATGCAAGATCAATATACAAGAGCCTCTCCACCAAATAATCAGCAACTCCTTGAACTCATATCAGATCTTCCTACCAAAACGGAGTTGTCTGAAGCATCTCAGAAGGTGACCAAGGACATACAAGAAGATCTTAAAGTTCTCTCAGACCTTGTTCATATGAGGTTGACACATTTGATCGATGCGGCCAACACCCTCCCCAGCAACCTAAGTATTAAGCTTATAAAGAAGCTTAGGGAGATCATAAAGGAAATGATTCAGAGCATCAATGAAAGGGATCATATTCATTTTTAGGCTTCCAAGAAGCACAAGGAAACAGTTCTCCTTCTGGAAAAGACTCAGGAATCTCAGAATAAGCTTATGATGGAGAGTCTAACAAGTCTACAGACCCAAATGAAAGAATTCCAAGCTTTCTCCATGGGTCAAATGCAACAAACAGAAACTATCTTGGCCATTCTACAAAAGGGAGAATCTCGAACTGATTCTTTGATCCAAGAAAACTGTGCAGACATTGCTCACTCCAAGAATTAGCTCCACGAGCTCGTACAAGGTATGACTCGACTATCTAAAGATATTCGAACCCTTAATGCTGACATAAAGGGGGAGAATAAAGGGGAAGGATAGAAAGGCAAAGGAAAATTCATTGCTCAATCTTCAAAGAGCCCTCCTGCAATACAACCTTGTCATCATACCCCATGACCTGAACAACAACAAATTATCATGGCACAACCACTAAAGAGTCAAGGGCTTTCTCCCAGCTCACAAGGGGTAAGCACTACATGCCTAAACATGCCAATTGGAGATCCTACATTCATGAATAGGCACGATCATTATGAAGGGCTAAGTCAAAGCGAGCTGAAAGATATTGCATGGAGAGACGAAACCAGCAGGAAAAGGAGAGCTGCAGAGTATGCCAATCCTCCAAGGAACAAAAGGCAAAAAAATAGAGATAAGTTAAAACTCATTTCTTATTAATGTAACCAAGCTTTATTGTAATATCTGTCTTTATAAACATCAATAAATTAATGCTTATTCTCTAGAGATTTCAGTTTCTCACTGAAACACTAAGTCATATTTACTTTCTAGCAACTGCATCTAGAAATTGATAATCATGATACAAATCTCCTTGGTTATGTAAACATCAAATAGGGGGAGATTATTGGGAGATTGTATATTTAAATTTGATGTTGAAAGTAAATATTCGTGATTATACGTAAAGTCCATAAATGAATACATGTAGAAGGACTTAGCAGTAGATCAAGCTTGTTAGGTTAATTCAAACTTTAATGTTTATCATTATGTAAATGAATGTATAGAAGAAAAGATCAAAGTTGTTAGGTTGATTTATGTCTTGAAATATATTAGATAGGATTCAACAGAATCTTAGCCTATCAAGCAGATCAAAAGATTGCAGATGCCAAGGCAGAATTCGTAGAGCATCGAGAATCACAGTGTGTCTGCTTTGAAGGGCCTCTCTGAAGTTGTAGAGTGGTCCAAATGCTTGCCGAGCCAACTCATAAATCGTAGTGTGAACTCGGAAGTGTATAGTCTGTAAGTCAAACAAGTGAAGATCGTAGTGTAACAATACTTAAGAGAAATCGTAGTGTTCTCATCTATTAGCACCAGATTAAGTACCAAGGTGGCAAGACACCACGATCATGATCGTAGTGTATCATTTGTCTACATCAGAAGCATCGAGCCTTGTCCATTTGTTTAATAATAAAAGTCAACAAATGTGGAATGGATTATAGAAGTTGAGATAACCAAGTAACAAGTATACCAATCTGAATAAGTATCAAAATATGGCTATAAACAAAACATGCATGCTAATAATAATAAAAGCATCAATAAATAAAAACAAAAATTGTTCATGCATCCATAATAAATCCAAAACATAATAATTTTAAGGCTACTCAAGCCCAAAAGGATGTCAAAGGCAGTTCATACATGACTGCACTACAATACTGATAAAATATAAACAAAATACTAAGATAACAACCTAACATGGCAGTAAATAGAATAAAACTGATAAAACACCCCCAAAATTAAGATAAGAAATACCCTCATTGCTAAGCATATATAAATCAATATAAGAGGGCTTCCTTGAGGTCTGGTCACTCGACATCATCATCATCCTCTTCAGCTTCTGCGATCGGTGATGGTGGAGGATATGGAGGGCATACTGGTGGCACAGGAAACTAGAACGGCATCGAGTCTACTTAGTCACCGCCAGATGCAATATAGATGCTCTCCACTGTATTGGAAAACTCCGTATGATATTGCATGAAGAGATTTTGCCTTTGAGCCACTACATCGATCCTCCTACCCTGCCGGTCCACCTTCTGGTGCAGGAAGTTCATGGAAGCCAATATTGCTGCCAGTTGATCAGAAGCTGAAGGATTTAGCTCTATAGGTTGAGCGAAAGTGAAGGTCTCTCAAGCAGGGGGTGGGGGCTGAGAAGAAGGCAGGAAGCCCTCACCACGTGGATGAGAAACTGCACCCTCCCTGACTCAGTAACGGGTAATAGTGGAGTGATCTATAATGACCATAGGAGGTAGGAGTATCTCGTCCATGGCCACAGGTACCGCAGTTATCCGTCACAGGAATGTGATGATAAAGGGATGTGGTAGGCCTCCCGAAGTGCTGCCCCTCAAAGCCTTGAGAATAAACTCCTGAATGAGTGAGCCTACTGTCGACGTCAGGATTTTTTGGATGTCCTTTTCCGTTACTTGTTCTTCGGTGTTCTCAGTTTAGTTGAGATTTGTTTGAAAAAACAAGTGAAAAGGGTCCAACATGTATAATGTCGTTAATGGACTGTTAAGAGTCGACAGTTGTTTTTTTAAATGGTTGTACCAATACAACCGAGAAAAGGTTTGCACATTGACCTAGTGATGTGACACTGCTATACGGTTCGGTGAAACCGAGATTCATTAAGGTCCGGGGACTTGGTTATGCGGGGGGAAGGTGTTACACACCCCCTGACATCCGTGTTACCACGGTGACCGCCTCTTTTTAAGAAACTGTTATCTAAAAGTATGTGTGTGGGTCAATGTGTTGTTATTTAGAAGTAGTGTAAGGCCTCGTTCGCACCTATATACACAGGATTTGAATTTATATAAAAATTCAATTTTAAGCAAGATATGGCAGTGGTGTTTTATAAAAGAGATTTTTCAAACCCTGATGCTCAATAGTAATTGAGACCCTTTTACACTCCCATTTTATTAAGTGTTCGGCTTGATTGATTTTATTTTACGAATGCGAGGCATCCGTATGAAAATATTTACAAAAGTAAAGCCGACTTCCTCGTGGGTATGGAAACCATCTGAGGAAATTCAGACACCGCAGAATAATTTACAAGCTGCTTACAGCTAAAAATGTCAATCACGGGAACCAAATCTAGATCCAATAAGTTGAATCTGTGATCACATGATTCCAAGGCACACAAGATACTGCAAATTATATGAAAGCAGTAAGTAGGTATATATATAAAAGCTGTAAATATATATATACAGACATGATCACTAACCACGAAGCACCTCCATGGGGGATCAGAAATGTAAATAAAGCTGTTAAAAGCTATCAACCGCCACGGAGGAAACTCCAGGCGGGATAAAAAGTAAATAAAGCTGTACAAAGCGATCAACTGCCACGAAGTAAACTTCAGGCAGGACAAAACGTAAATAAAGCTGTAAAAGCGATCAACCACCATGAAGTAAACTCCAGGTGGGACGAAATATATATATACATAAGCAATAAACGCATCGGATATAAAATTCAGGCTCATCAAACAGAGTTCGACCACAGTTCATATATATATATATATATATATATATAAATATATATATATATATATATATATAAGCGAATAAACATACCAGATATAAAATCCAGGCTCATCGAACACAGTCCGACCACAGTTAATATATATAAATGTATATATATACATATATATTAAAGAAAATAAACGCTCCAGACCGAAGTCTAGGCTCAACGAACAAAGTTCGACACAGTTAATATATATAAATGTATATATATATATATATATATATATATATATAAGCAAATAAACGCTCCAGACCGAAGTCTAGGCTCAATCGAGGCATAGCTCGATAATGTTAGTCAATATATATATAAATATATATATACTATATATATATATATATATAGAATAAAATGAAACCACGGACCGAAGTTTAGGCAAAAGCAAGCAACACGACTCTCAACGTGTAGAAGGGTGTGTGCAGAGATGAAGAGAAACACTCTAAAGTGTGTGAGAAGGCTTACAGTTGACTGCCAAAGAAGACTTCTATATCTTTAGAGTGGGTAAACACTTACTTTTGTAGGTACAAAAGGGCTATATATGATCTCACAGGTATTTAAAAGGGGAAAGTACACTACATCGGGTGAGTGCAGAGCAAATTGGGCAGGGCTTCCTCGCCTTTTTCTCTTGCAAAATGGGTAGCCTAAGCCCTCTATTTATAGGAAATTTAGCCGCAGGTGTACCTGCGGCTTACCCGCATGTGTACCAGAGGCAACCCAGGTGGGCCCAGGTTTTTTGGGTCGGGTCGTCTCGAAGTACGTGCACTTAGACACTTTAATGTCCACTCGAACTTTCAGAAGTGCAATTTGGGCATCCGTTTGAGGTATACAGGACCTATTTCGGACCGCCGTTATCGAGAGTTGTACGATGGCATGGGATTAGAGTTTGTACGAAGTCATTAAAGATGGGACGATGCCCTCCGGTCTTCAAGCTTCAACTTTCATCCGTTACCCCGCACAATAGTCACTCAGGATTGGTTAGTCTTGTCGGACATTGTTACATAGAGATGTTAAGATGACGTGACGTGGCATTGCGTTGACGAGATGATGATGTTGCCCCTCACTAGTGTTATCGTCGGATTAGGCTGATAAAGCAGACGTTGTTCAGACTTCGCTGAGATTGGGCTGCTACAATTATTGAAGGTCCTTATTGTCACCTTTGAGGTGTGCCTGTCTTTTCTATGTTAATGCCGGGTTGGTACAGTGCATCTCGTTGTGAGCGCCGAGATTGAAGCTTGTCGCATTTGAAACAAGCATTTTCGGGGTTATCGCCAAAACTAAATTCCTTGGGGTTATCACCAAGGTTGGTGGCTATTCCCATGGTTGGGACTGAGACTGGATACCTCGGGGTTATCTCCGAGATTAATCGGTCTTCTCCGGTGTGTGTTCCGATATTGGATCTTCATGCCTCGGGGTTACATCCGAGGTTGGAATTGTTACTCCTAGAATATGATCCGGGGTTGATGTTGAACTTCCGGTAGTATCCAGTATGGATTTGGATTGTCTTTCAGGGTTCTCTCTTAAAAGACAAATCTGTCCTCCTGCAATATTAGTGATAGTAGTACAGAAAATTTTGAGTGTCTACAGATGCCCCTCTTTATCATATTTATGCATGGCGATGCATGGGTAGGATAAAGAAACCTAGATACTTGAAACGCAACAAGACGAACATGGTACTATGATTGCTGGCTCCCTGTTGCTTCAACTGGGGATTGGCAATGATGACCAGATTTGATGTTTAATCGAATCTGTTAGGATGGTGATGTTGGAGTTGTCACCAAATTCCTGTGTCTTTGATTATGACTTGATCTTGAAGATGTACCTCTTATGTGTAAGAGATCTGTGGGGATAAAGCTTGATCTGTTTGAGGATGTGTATAACATATTCCATCATCTATTCTCTTTGATAACATTGACCTTTCCTGGTTGGTATCTGTGACGAACGAGATTTTGTAAATTTATTTTAATATTTATTGAATTAAATAAATATTTTTTGATGATTTAATTATTGGATTAAATAATTAATTGATACAATTGTGGAAGATTAATTTAATTATATGTATTACATTTATTAAATTAATGTAGAGAATATTTATTATTCAAGTATGTATTTAAGTGAGCTTATTGAATTAAGTGAATTATGTAATTAAGCATGATGTTATTTTAATTAAATTAATTATTAATTAGAGAGTTAATAATTTGACATTATTAATTAATGAGAAAATTAAATATACGACTATATGAATTTATGAGAAGTTATTATATTTTATTTATATTAAATAAGATATATGAATTATTGTGCAAGTGGGTGTGACATGAATTAACTATGTGATAAAGTTTTATTAAATTAAATGGTTTTTGAAACCTATTCTAGCTAGGGAAACATGACACTAAAGGGAGTTGGGGCCAGTTAACCCATGACTGGGTAACTGACCACCAACGCGTCAGTTGTTCATTATTTAGTTTACGTATTCTTTTATTTCTTCTTCATTATTTGCCTAAGTCTAGAAAGCATAAAAGAGAGAAATACAGAGAAAGAGTTGAGAAGTCAGAGTTGTTAAGAGGATTGTGAGAGTCATCTGAGAAGGAATTTATCTTCCATTAATTATACTCTGGGTAATTCTCCTTCCCAAATTCTATTTTATGTCATTAAGTTTTTATAAGAAAATGGCTTTCAAAGTTTCTGTAAAGCCTCTATGATTGAGAAAGGAGTAATATTTATGAGTTATTTATGAGTTAAGATGTATCAAATCGTATTATATATATATATATATATATATATATATATATATATATATATATATATATATATATATTGCATGATTCCATATCATCAGTTTCATAATATTACATCGTATATGATTTCTACAAAATTACAGAGTATGGGTTTTGGCCTTATGGCCTTATACGTGATGTTTTATGTATTGATCATAAATTATCCCTAAATTTTACACTCGTATATTATTATGCATGTTGATACGAAGAGACCAAAATTTAAATAAACGGATTCGGTGTTATAACGAATTCGGAGTGACAATTTTCATGTTTTATTTTCAAAACCTCGAAGAACATCAAAGTAAGTGAAATTCACATATTTTAGTTCTTTGATTATGTGTTTTAATGGGTTAAAACCATTCTATAAATGTTGGGTTATGATTATACATGAATTATAACATGTGGGTATGATTAAATTCATGTAGTGATAAATTAATTGGAATTTTTTGGCTGTGTACTGCAATTTTTGCGAATTACAGAACAGTTTCTGGTTCGCCGCGCCGCGGCGCCAGTCCAACGCCTTATGGCCTGCGTCGCAGCGCCAGATGTCCAGCCGAAGTGCCACGGCACCGCAGCGCGAAGACTTAGTACAAAAGTGGCGCCACAGCGCCACTCTGCAAAATGTCCAGAAATGAAATATTTTTAATATTCAAGTCTAACAACGTGATAGCAACTTGATTTAATGAACATAAAACTATGTTATAAGTATAATAAGATGTTAAAATAGATACTTATCATGTAAATAACATAATTACATGTGGATTGAATTATTGAATACATAATTAGCTTGTTATTCATGATGTGTAAATTATGTGACAAAGTGGTAAATTAACTAAGTATAGTTAATAATCAAAGTAGACAAAGAGAATGAGTTTATGATGATTAGTTAAGTTATAATTAACTGGTATTGTGAATGTGAATGGTATATAGGATTAAATCTAAAGAACGTGCTTAGTTAAAGTGTAATCTACGCACGAGGCAAGTTTACTAACCCTACTTGTCATTATTGTTCAAGTTATTAGTTGCCTTGAGTAAATTATCATTACTATTATTCAAGTTCAATTGTTATATTAAAGATTTATTATCTTTTCAAAGTATGATTCAATTATACAATAATTGTCCTATTGTATACTTCTTGAGATTATTATTCAAATTGAATATCATTATTGTTAAACCTTATTAGACTAGTGAACTTTATTGATTCAACTAGTCCTTAGTTGATGAACGTTCTAAATTTCAGAACCCTTATTGAATTATCCAAACCAAACTTCCTTTGGTGCGGACTCGAATGTCAAACTGAGATGAACAACCCTGCAAAGGGATTTACTTATGCATTAGCGTTAAGATATTGTGCATAGTATGGTACTAAGGGCTGATCCCCCTAAGTACGAGTAGAAAGGTCCATAGTCTTATGACTATTAAAGGTTTCAAGTATAACCCTTGATAACCTAGGACATAGTTCAAGGTCTTATGACCCTCAGAATTCTTTTGATTCTTGTTTCAAAAGTTGAGTTTTTATTCAGATGTCTTTGATTTACTCGCATGTTATTATATTGTTATTTCACTAGTAAAGGAAAGGGCAAAGTTAGCAAGTGATGAAGACTTGTTATTTTTATTAGATGATGTATTTATGCTTAAGACTTGAGTTAATGATGTTGTTTAAGACTTATTTGTTTATGATTTCGTACATATGTTTAAGGTTAGTTTAACCTAGGATTGTATCATTATTATTCATATGTTGTAACCCTTAAGGGGAAGATTTTTATTCTATTTATTGCATGGCTTGCATTTATTATGGGTAGATAGATAGATGATATTTGTACAGTGAACACCAAATCCCGTGGAACTGAAGTATCCGGATTTGGGGGTGTCACAAGTTGGTATCAAAGCTGTAGGTTATGAACCTTAGGTGGGGAAACAACCTTAGGTAGTAGCCTTATAGAAGAAGATAGTAATGGAAAACTCTTATCGAGTTCTAAGAAATGAATTTTTTTAACTCATTGAAGATAATAAAATACGTTATGTGTTTATGTGTTAAAGTATGCGTTAGATGATACGACTTAGTAACTAAAACTTAAAATTTTGTTGTCAGGATGTGGAATGTTGGTGACGCTAGTCAAGCTGGGGAGGAAGAACCCCGTGTACCTATAGTACCTACTGAGGAGGAACCCCGTGTACCTATAGTACCGACAGAGGAGGAGCCCTGAGACATTCATGTCATTAGGGAGAAACTGGTACTGAGGGAGTCATCTCCATTGATCACCGTTGTTGGTCAGGAGCATAAGCCCAAGACTGATCCTGGGGAGGATCCTGAGGAGGAATTTGTTGAGGAAGAGGAAGAGGAAGAAGAGGAGTTACCACGGTACATCGTTGATGCTGCGATGTATGACACATTATAAGACCGTAACGTGGAGTTACGAGATGAGGTGCAGGATCTGACTGAGCGAGCTATTATCCAGCAGATTACTCTAGAGGAGAAGGAGAGGGAGATTTCAACTCTGCACTCACACTAGGAAATGTAGAATGGGATTTGGTCCATGAGAAGGGTCAAATCGAAGATAAGATCGAGGAGATAGAGAAGCTGAAGAAGGAACTGAAGGAAACCTCTGAAATACTGAACATAGCAGAGGAGGGATGGGTAAGGGAATCACGTCGAGCTGAACGTGCAGAAGATGATGGTCGTGCAAAGAAGGCGAAGATTGGGGAGACATATTCTACACTTAACAAGGCAATGAATGAGACCCAAGATCGAGTTTTGAGGTACCCAATCTAATTCGAAGGACTACTATTATACATGATGGATCGCAGGACAATTTATCGCATCTTAGAAGAGGAGCATAGCAAGGCTAATCAGTACCTTGACCGACAGTGATATGATTTATTTAATTATGCGAAGAACTTAATTAGTTTTAGATGTAAATTCTGACGTGTTTATGAACGAAGGAATATTTGAATGTTTTAAATCCTGTGGATTCTTTATTCCTGGATAGTTGATGTAAATAGCAGTTATGCTATCGTTTAATGTTAAAACTTTTGATTTGAATGAAAATATATCAAGTTGTTTGAGATGATGTGTTAAATGAGTATGTTAAATTGTTAAGTAATGCCTTAACTATTTAGAGAAATAAATAAAGTTCTAATAAGCGTTTATTTAACAGAAATATGCAGCCAAGGAGAAGACAACAACGTCAACCGGCTTAGGAAGAGTCAACCAATAATAACAATAATGCCAACGCAAATCCTGTTCAACAGTTAATTAACTTACTGACTGGAGCAATGAACAATCAACCTCAATCTCCACTAAACACAACATTTAAAGACTTCAAGGCGGTGGGACCGCCAGAGTTCAAAGGTTCCATGAACCCAATCGAGGCTCAAACGTGGGTTATGGAAATAGAGAAAGTTTTCGACGTTGCTAGGGTTAGAGAAGACCAGAAGACCGCTTTTGCAACATTTATGCTGAAGTCTGAGGCTAGCTATTGGTGGCAAGCAAACAAAGTGCGAGGAGGCGAAGGTGTAATTACGTGGGAGAGATTTAAAGAGATGTTTTTCGAAATGTATTTCCCAACTAGTTCACAGAACCAGATGGAGGTTCAATTTCTAGAGTTGAACCAGGGAAACATGAGCGTACCTGACTACACGGCTAAATTCAACGAGTTAGCGAGGTTTGCCCCATATCAAGTACACACGGATGAAAGAAAAGCCAGAAGATTCGAACAAGGACTAAAGCCTTGGGTGTATAGCAAGGTATCAATGTTTCAGATAAACACATTTGCCGAAGTTTTGGAAAAGGACATCCTCTCAGAAGGTGGAAGCGATGCGGTGACCAAGTACAATCAAGATCAGAAGAAGAAGAAAAAGAAGAAGAGTGAAGGTGAAATTAATAACAAGGCCAGTGGAAGTGGCGCAGGAGGTTGAAATTTCAATCAGAAGAAAAGAATCGAAGCATGCCCGACTTGCGGGAAAGCCCATCTGGGAGTTTGTATGAAAGGAAAAAAAGTGTGCTACAATTATGGTCAGGAAGGCCACATAGCACCAAACTGTCCAAACCCAAAGAAGGGTGCTTGTTTTACTTATGGTTCGAAGGACCATCTGGCAAGAGATTGTCCCAAGAAGTGATCGGGAGGGTCATGATCAGGAGGAAACTGGGGAAATAACAGTGGAAATACCTTAACCATCACCGGACCAACCACAACAAACCGACCAACCGCCCGGACTTTCAACATGACGGTGCAAGATGCAGTTCAATCCCGTGATGTGGTGTCAGGTATCATTCCGATCAATAAAGTTAATGCTTACGTATTATTTAATTCGAGTGTTACTTGTTCCTTTATATCTGATGATTTTGCCAAGAACTTAGATTTGCCTAAGAATGAATAGGATTACCCGATAAACATAGAAATTACAAATAGAGAAATAATCCCTGTTAAGTACGTACATAATAATTATATAGTGGATATTAAGGGTAATATCATGAACGTAGATATTATCCCTATTCGACTTGGGGAATTTGACGTTATCTTGGGAATGGACTGGTTATTCAATTATAGGGCTCTAATTGATTGCCAAAAGAAGCGTATTAACCTTATGACTCTGTCAAAGGTTATATTTTATGGTAGCAAGTCGCCTAGACAAGCGAGTTGTCTGATGATGATGCAAACCAGGAAGTTATTAAGATAAGGCTGTGTAGGATACTTAGCTTATATGGTTGATAATCGAAAAGAGAATCCGAAGGTAGAAGAAATACCGATTGTGAGTGACTTTGTCGACGTATTTCCAGACGATTTACAAGGACTTCCACCAGATAGAGAGGTAGATCTCGTGATCGATTTGGCGCCCGGAATCGTTCCAATATCAAAGGCACCATGCCGAATGGCACCAGTAGAAATGAAGGAATTAATGGTACAACTACAAGAATTATTGGACAAGAAGTACATTCAACCGAGCGTATCGCCGTGGGGAGCGCCGGTGTTATTTGTGAAAAAGAAGGACAGATTGATGCGGCTCTGCATTGACTACAGAGAACTGAATAAGGTCACGATTAAGAACAGATATCCATTACCAAGGATCGACGACCTGTTTGACCAATTGAAGGGAGCGAAATACTTTTCCAAGATAGACTTGAGAAGCGGTTATCATCAATTGAAGGTGAGACCAGAGGATGTACCGAAGACAGCGTTCAGAACGCGATATGGTCACTACGAATTTTTAGTAATGTCGTTTGGTCTTACGAATGCTCTTGCAACATTTATGGGACTAATGAATGGTGTATTCAAGCCGTTTTTGGACAAGTTCGTAGTGGTATTTATAGATGACATTTTGGTATATTCCCAAACCAAAGAAGAACACGAAGAACATTTGAGGTTAACGTTGGAAGTACTGAGAAGGGAGAAGTTGTACGCTAAATTTTTGAAATGCAAATTCTGGATCGAGCGAGTACAATTTCTTGGTCACGTGATCGATAAAAACAGAATTTCGGTAGATCCATCTAAAGTCGAAGCCGTGATTAACTGGGATCAGCCGAGAACGCCGTCAAAAGTAAGAAGTTTTCTTGGATTTGTTGGATATTATAGAAGATTCATACAAGACTTTTCCAAGATCGCAACTCCGTTAACAATTTTAACTCGTAAAGCGGTGAAATTTGTTTGGACAGATAAGTGTGAAGAAAGTTTTTAAGAATTGAAGAAGAGGTTGAGTACGGCCCCTGTGTTATTTCTTTCGGATGATACAGGAAATTTTGTTGTTTATAGTAATGCATCGCATAAAGGACTTGGTTGTGTGCTAATGCAAAATGACAAAGTCATTGCATATGCATCACGACAATTAAAGGAATACGAGAAGGGATATCCAACCCATGACTTAGAGTTAGCTGTAGTTGTTTTTGCTATGAAAATTTGGAGGCACTACCTCTACGGGGAGAAATATGAAATATATACGGACCATAAGAGTCTGAAATATATTTTCACGCAGAAGGATTTGAATATGCGTCAAAGAAGGTGGTTGGAGTTAATTAAGTACTACGACTATGAGATTTTATACCATCCGAGTAAGGCAAATGTGGTTGTCGATGCCTTAAGTAGAAAAGGTCTGGAAAAATTGACGATGTTGACTGCTCAGGAGGAGCTAATTACAGAAATAGAGAAACTGGAGTTGGAAGTGAAGTATCCTATGGAGATCGATGAGAAGCTGTTTCAGATGCAATCTAGTACAACTCTACTAGATAAAGTAAAGGAGGCTCAACTTCAGGATGATGAATGTAAAAAGGTTACAAAGAAGATATTTGAAGGAACCGAACCAAGATTTAAGATGGATAGGGAAGGAATACTGAGATTTGAGAGTAGAATTTGGGTACCACCAGTCATAGAGATTAAGGAAGATATTTTGAGCGAGGCTCATAGTTCACGATATTCGATTCACCCTGGTAGTACCAAGATGTACCAAGATCTTCGACAACATTTTTGGTGACCAAATTTAAAACGAGATGTTGCAGAATGTGTTGCCAAGTGTCTTACCTATCAGAAAATGAAAGAAGAACATCAAAGACCAAGTGGGTTGCTACAACCGTTAGAAATCCCAGAATGGAAATGGGAATATATTACAATGGACTTCGTGGTTAGCCTTCCGACGACTTAGAAAGGCTACGATGCAGTATGGGTTATCGTTGACCGACTGACGAAATCTGCACACTTCCTTTCGATTAAATTAAGATTCAACCTAGATCAGATGGCGAGGCTATACGTAAAAGAGATTATTTTGAGGCACGAAGTTCTGGTATCAATTGTTTCAGATAGGGATCCGCGCTTCACATCAAATTTTTGGAAACGTCTTCAGGAATGCATGGGTACGCAGTTGCGAATGAGTACAGCTTATCTCCCTCAAATAGACGGACAGAGCGAACGAACAATTTAAACGTCAGAAGATATGCTAAGAGCCTGTGTGATGGACTTCAAAGGAAATTGGGATGATCACCTACCATTAGTAGAGTTCGGCTACAACAACAGTTACCATGCTAGTATTGGCATGCCACCGTACGAAGCGTTATATGGTAGAAAGTTCAGAACTTCGCTTTACTGGGATGAAGTTGGTGAGAGACAATTGCTAGGCCCAGAATTGGTACAACAAACGACAGAAATAGTCAAAGTGATCCAAGCACGACTGGTAGCGGCTCAAGATCGACAGAAGAAATACGCTAATCCACATTGTAAAAATATCGAGTTTGAATCAAGTAGTTATGTTTTCTTGAAGGTCTCTCCCTGGAAGGGGAAAATCAGGTTCGGAAAGAAAGGAAAATTGAGCCCAAGATTCATTGGACCCTTTGAAGTACTGAGAAGAATCAGAGAAGTTGCGTACGAGGTAGCCTTACTTCCAGCACTCGAGAATGTCCACAACGTTTTCCACGTTTCTGTATTACGACCATACAAAGCTGATTACAAGCATGTAATTGAATACAAACCCCTGCATTTTGAGAAAGACTTATCTTACGATGAAATTCTTATCCAAATTGTAGACCGAAAAGAACAAGTTCTCAGAAATAAAGTAACACCTTCTGTTAAGGTAATTTGGAGGAACTACAGCGCTGAAGAAGCTACGTGGGAACTCGAAGAGAATATGATGAAGAACTACCCTCATTTATTTACTTAAATATGTGTAAGCGATTTTGAGGACAAAATCTTTATAAGGGGGGGAGAATGTAACGGGTCGAAATTATTGAGTCGTGATTCTGGGGACAGAATCCTTTTAAGGGGGAAAAGATGTGACGAACGAGATTTTGTAAATTTATTTTAATATTTATTGAATTTAATAAATATTTTTCGATGATTTAATTATTGGATTAAATAATTAATTGATGCAATTGTGGTAGATTAATTTAATTATATGTATTACATTTATTAAATTAATGTAGAGAATATTTATTATTCAAGTATGTATTTATGTGAGCTTATTGAATTAAGTAAATTATGTAATTAAGCATGATGTTATTTTAATTAAATTAATTATTAATTAGAGAGTTAATAATTTGACATTATTAATTAATGAGAAAATTAAATATATGACTATGTGAATTTATGAGAAGTTATTATATTTTATTTATATTAAATAAGATATATGAATAATTGTGCAAGTGGGTGTGAAAATAAATTAACTATGTGATAATGTTTTATTAAATTAAATGGTTTTTGAAACCTATTCTAGCTAGGCAAACATGGCACTAAAGGGAGTTGGGGCCAGTTAACCCATGACTAGGTAACTGACCACCAACGCGTCAGTTGTTCATTATTTAGTTTACGTATTCTTTTATTTCTTCTTCATTATTTGCCTAAGTCTAGAAAGCATAATAAAGAGAAATACAGAGAAAGAGTTGAGAAGTCAGAGTTGTTAAGAGGATTATGAGAGTCATCTGAGAAGGAATTCATCTACCATTAATTATACTCTGGGTAATTCTCCTTCCCAAATTCTATTTTACGCCATTAAGTTTTTATAAGAAAATGGCTTTCAAAGTTTCTGTAAAGCCTCTGTGATTGAGAAAGGAGTAATATTTATGAGTTATTTATAGCTTAAGATGTATCAAATCATATTATATATGTGAGACCCCAGATTTTATGAATAAATATTTAATTTTCTCGAATTATATTTTTAAAAATTATGGTGTGGATTTGATATAATGTTATAGTTGTTGGTAATATCTATAAATGTTGCAAAGTACGCAAGTTGTTATAAAATATTCGTTTGCTCGGGGAATATTCTTTTTGTCGGGGAATATTCCTACGACGGCACAATCATTGGTGGACCCCACAACGGAATTATTGTCGGATTGAGAAAACGACAAAAATACTTTATGAAAATAACGGCGGAG
Organism: Panax japonicus; assembly: GCA_020205505.1. Taxonomy (NCBI): domain Eukaryota; kingdom Viridiplantae; phylum Streptophyta; class Magnoliopsida; order Apiales; family Araliaceae; genus Panax; species Panax japonicus. The sequence goes on along the minus strand of CM035100.1, from coordinate 13,619,956 downwards.
GTGTTACCGTTAAAACTGTTGAACTACTCGGTAGTAAAAGTACAGTAATACGTGTGGTTGCATAGTAGCACACGGTATTGATTATTGATGCTTACGTGAGAAGTCACTCAGCTATACTCAATTATTGCTACAGTAATTGCTGCATCATATCTCTTATATTATTGATTCAATTATTGTCACAGTATCATCTGTATAATATGTTATATTATTTAAACAATAATTGAGACGACAAGTTATAATGATTAATAATTATTGAAAGATTAATTATGTGTTGATTAAAAAATAAAATGATTTATGGTAATTTTTATTCAATCCTTGATGTATATAAAGAGTCTATTATGAGACGTTGGTGATAAGTTTAATTATTTATGGGGGGCCATATGTCGTCATCTAAGAGTCTCTTTCGTAAATAGTAATTACCTTCGTAAATAGTAATTACCTTCGTAAATAGTAATTACCTTCGTTAATAGTAATTACCTTCTTCAATAGTAATTACCTTCGTCAATAGTAATTACCTTCGTTAATAGTAGTTGTCCCTTCAATATTACCAAGAGTTAACTGCCTCTTCGGTGTTCCAAGGGTTAATTACCCCTTCATAAATAGTAGTTGTCTCTTCAATATTACCAAGAGTCATTTTGACCCTTCGTTAAGACCAAGAGCCACCCTCAGTTTTCTATAAATAGAAAGCTCATTCCTTCATTATTTCTTACGAATTCACTGAAACTCTAGAGAGAAAGAAGAAAAGTATTCTGCTACTTCACTTATATCCAGTTCTTCTAAGGTAGAGAATATTATTTGTTGTACTCGTAAGGGGTGTTATTCTTTCTTATTCATGAAGAGAATTGTTGTTATTCCATTTCTTATTATTCTGTTGGAATAACCTGTATACGCGGTCTACCCTATACTTGGTGACATTCTTCTATTATTCTGTCTTTATTATTCTGTCGGAATATCCTGTCTGTGCTGTACGCCGGACCTGGTTCCATTTACTATTTTGTCTTTACATTTCTGTCGAAATATCATGTTTGTGCTATACGCCGGACCTAGTTCCATCATTTACTATTCCGCATTTATTATTCTGTTGGAACATCCTGTCGGTGTGAATTTCACCTGACCTGGTTCCGTTATTATTATTCTGTTGGAATAACATGTCTGTACGGTCTCTATCGCATGCATGGTGATACCTTTTGTTATTGTATTCGGTATTACTCAGTTGATTAAAATTCTGACTTCTATACTCCATGAAATTAGTGGAATATCCTTGATATTTGCGCTTCATCCAGTATCCTTTCATGAAAATATTCTTCTGAGCATTCTTGAATTTTACACCACAAAACAATATCGTGTTGACAATTTGAACGTTAATAATTCCTGGATAAAATAATTCTTGAACTTGTTTTATTGAATTCTTATATCATTGTCATCATCCTCATGTTTATATTTTTTTGAAAGTCATCTGTGGCCTGTAGAGCATGGATGGACTTGGTATGATTATGACCAGGGATTATTCGGTGTAATCATGACCGTAATGTTACAAATGATGTGGTAAAAGTCTCATTTGCCGTAGTGCATTGATGGACAGTTGTCGGCATGATCATGACCATTAATGAATACACAAATATTCTTGGCCGTAGTGCATGAATAATTGTGGTCGTGATACTAAAGAATATCCTTGGCCGTAGTGCAGGGGTGATTCGATGATCTGGAATATTTATTAAGCTGAGTCTCAGCTATAACAGTGATGAAAAACCTTTTAAATCATAAAAGATAGTAGATTTTATTTTCTACTTGACTCTTTTAATGGATTGCTGGTTCCGCTGCAGTTAAACTTGATGTTTATTGTATTTTATCAGTTTAACACTGTTGAAGGCTAATGATAATTTATTCTGCATTATCTTAGTCATAATATGTCTTACTGGGCTAGTTGAGCTCACCCTTTCTTTCACTGTTCTCTTCAGGAAATGAGAATATAGCTGGGACGAGTCGGGGAACGAAGTAATGGTCCAGAGGATAGCATTAGTAGTCCTCACTATTCTGTGAAATAGTGTGATAATAATTGTAATGAGGACTCCTTTTGAGTTTTTATAATCTCTAGTAGACAATATTTGTATTCAAACTCACAGTTTATGTTTTGTCGTATTGTACACGACAGTTGTATTTGTATTCAGTACCATGTAAGTGGCGACTCAAAATTGGGTGATGTATACCTAATTTTGGGGGCGTCGCAGTTGGTATCAGAGCTTAGGGATATGATCCCTGGCTAAGATGTGAGAATAGTACTAGGAGGGGAGAGACGGGGAATTCCTTCGCTAGTATGACCTACCTAAGTTTATGTGCTATTTTATTGGTCGGTCAGAATATAGGGATAATATGTTACATGTCAATTAACCTTTTGTTTTGTGGCAGTATCTGAAAATGACATCTGAGAATGTTGAGAATAGCAATGGAGCACAGGCGATCGTTGATTCACCACATATCAATAATCAGGATAATGTGCATCAGGAAGGCGACAATCCTCATGCAAACAACAACACTGACCAAATGATGAATGATCAAATGTTCAGAGGTTTTATGCAATTCATGCAACAGCAGGCGAGAGCGACTCTTGTCCAAAACGTAGATGGAAACACGGGAAACTCTCGAGCGGTCACCGCTAAACAGTTCAAGGAGCTGGGACAACCGGAGTTTAAGGGAGAGCCAAAACCACTTATGGCGGAAACATGGATAAAGCAGATCACCAAGATATTTGATGTCTTGGAATGCTCCGAGGAGCAAAAGGTTCCCTTGGCCGCCTTTATGTTGCGCGGAGAAGCAGATTACTGGTGGGAATCGGTAAAACGTACTCAACCTGCTGTACTGAAGATATCTTGGGAGAAGTTCCAGGAGCTGTTCAACGACAAATACTTTCCCGAAAGTATTCGCCACATGAAGGAGGTGGAATTTATCAAGTTGGAACAAAACAATATGACCTTGTCGCAATACGAGGCAAAATTTGCGGAGTTATCACGGTTTGCATCCCACTTGGTGGATAAAGAAGAGAGAATGGCGCGAATGTTTTTAAGAGATTTAAAGCTGGAGATACGTCAACATCTTATTTCTCATAAATTGTGTTTATATTCAGATGTTGTAATTAGGGCTCAGTTAGTGGAGCGCGATAACGAGTCAACGCTACTAAAAGAGAGCAGCCGACAAAATGATAATACCAGCGAGAGCAGTCATAGAAGCGGTGACAACAAGCGTGAAGGGAATCAACAGGCCAAAAATGGTAACCACTTCGGTGGTAATCAGGGCCAAAACAATAAGAATGGACATTTCATGAAGAGAAGATTCAACAATGATGGAAAGACGTCAGCACCAGCACCTGTCGTTAAGGAAGGAGAACGACCATCTATCATATGTTTCAAATGCGGAGGGGAGGAACACATCAGTCCAAATTGCGCGATGCCGTCCAAAGCATGTTATAATTGTGGAAGAGAAGGTCACTTAGCCCGATTTGTCGTTTACCAAAGATAAACTCAGCTAGGATGGAGGCACCTAAGGCCGTCCTAGAAAGGTCAAAGCTGGTAGTTTAAGAGAGAGCGTTTTTTTCCGTGACGAGGAACCTGAATAAAATTATCACGGGTATATTAGTCATAAACTCTTACGAAGTCTATACCGTGTTAGATACCGGTTCTACTCACTCTTTTATTACACCTAGTTGTGTTCAATGTTTGAAGTTAACACCGGAGAAGTTAGACTTTGATATATCTATTTAAACTCAGTTGAGAGAAACCTTCGTTACCTCCACTATCTATAAATCTTGTTCAAATCAACACTTTCACTTTACCTGTCGATCTTATCTCTTTGAAAGTACTTGCCTTTGATGTGATTTTTTGGAAAAGATTGGTTAACTACTCATCATGTTTTTCGTAAGGTTGTTAGCTTTCATACTCCTAACCAACCTGTTATGCGAATTCAAAGTAACCAAACCAATAAAGTCAATCATTGTCATATCAAACCATAAATAAAGAGCCCCGATCCTTTTGTTGTTGACTTTCTTGTGTGGAATGCACCGAAGACAGACTTTCCATAGGAGACGTCGTGAATGATGATGACAAGTTGATAGGTATCAATGTGAAGTGTTATCCAAGTCTTGGATGAGGGTCATAATTTTGAATGATATTTCTAGTGTTAATAAATTTTCTGACGTATTCTTGAAGACTTCTTAGCTTACCCCTAGAGCGTGAAATCGAATTTTTATTGACCACAGTACAAAACCCATTTCTTAAACCCTCAAATATTTTCTTCACCTAAAACGAACGTATAACGTGCCAAAGATGTTGGCTCGAGCTGTTGAAGATTACGATCGTACCATGCAATATTATCGTGGGAAAGCGAACATGGTAGCTGACGTGTGAGTAGAAGATCGTATGCGTTTACAAGTACGAATATACGAACTCACATGAAGATAACGAATATACAAGTAGAATCGACTTTAATCGATAAAGTTAAAGCCGCTCAAGCTACACACTCAGAGCTGATGAATGTGAAGAATTAAGAAGGTTCAAGAGGGCGTTATTCTAGAAACAAGAATTGACGAATAGAGGAAGTCTAAACGCTTGATTTTATTGGCCCATTTGAAATCCTTGATCAAGTAGGAATTGTGGCTTATAGACTCATTTTACCGCCAAGTATGTTGCGTGTTCAGAACATTTTTTTTCGTATCGATGTTACATAAATATGTGGACGACCAGAACCACATTATTAATTTAAAACCGGACGAGATAGCAGAAGATTTAACGTATGTGGAGATACATGTTAACATCTTTGATAAGAAGGATCATATTCGACACTCAAAGGTTATACCTCAAGAGTTAGAAATTGAAGTGAAGTCAAGGTATCCTCACCTGTTCGGCATACCAGGTATATACGTAAATTTCAAGGGCGAAATTTCTTAAGGAGGGGAGATTGTGAGACCCCAGATTTTATGAATAAATATTTAATTTTCTCGAATTATATTTTTAAAAATTATGGTGTGAATTTGATATAATGTTATAGTTGTGGGTAATATTTATAAATGTTGCAAAGTACGTAAGTTGTTATAAAATATTCGTTTGGTCGGGGAATATTCTTTTTGTCGGGGAATATTCGTACGATGGCACAATCATTGGTGGACCCCACAATGGAATTATTGTCGGATTGAGAAAACGACAAAAATACTTTATGAAAATAACGGCGGAGGTGTTACCGTTAAAACTGTTAAACTACTCAGTAGTAAAAGTACAGTAATACGCATGGTTGTATAGTAGCACACGGTATTGATTATTGATGCTTACGTGAGAAGTCACTCAGCTATACTCAATTATTGCTACAGTAATTGCTGCATCATATCTCTTATATTATTGATTCAATTATTGTCACAGTATCATCTGTATAATATGTTATATTATTTAAACAATAATTGAGACGACAAGTTATAATGATTAATAATTGTTGAAAGATTAATTATATGTTGATTAAAAAATAAAATGATTTATGGTAATTTTTATTCAATCCTTGATGTATATAAAGAGTCTATTATAAGACGTTGGTGATAAGTTTAATTATTTATGGGGGGCCATATGTCGTCATCTATGAGTCTCTTTCTTAAATAGAAATTACTTTCGTAAATAGTAATTACCTTCGTAAATAGTAATTACCTTCGTTAATAGTAATTACCTTCGTCAATAGTAATTACCTTCGTTAATAGTAGTTGTCCCTTCAATATTACCAAGAGTTAACTGCCTCTTCGGTGTTCCAAGGGTTAATTACCCCTTCATAAATAGTAGTTGTCTCTTCAATATTACCAAGAGTCATTTTGACCATTCGTTAAGACCAAGAGCCACCCTCCGTTTTTCTATAAATAGAAAGCTCATTCCTTCATTATTTCTTACGAATTCACTGAAACTCTAGAGAGAAAGAAGAAAAGTATTCTGCTACTTCACTTATATCCAGTTCTTCTAAGGTAGGGAATATTATTTGTTGTACTCGTAAGGGGGTGTTATTCTTTCTTATTCATGAAGAGAACTGTTGTTATTCCATTTCTTATTATTCTGTTGGAATAACCTGTATACGCGGTCTACCCTATACTTGGTGATATTCTTCTATTATTCTGTCTTTATTATTCTGTCGGAATATCCTGTCTGTGTTGTACGCCGGACCTGGTTCCATTTACTATTCCGTCTTTACATTTCTGTCGGAATATCATGTTTGTGCTATACGCCGGACCTGGTTCCATCATTTACTATTCCGCATTTATTATTCTGTTGGAACATCATGTCGGTGTGAATTTCACCTGACCTGGTTCCGTTATTATTATTCTGCTGGAATAACCTGTCTGTACGGTCTCTATCGCATGCATGGTGATACCTTTTGTTATTCTATTCGGTATTACTCAGTTGATTAAAATTCTGACTTCTATACTCCATGAAATTAGTGGAATATCCTTGATATTTGCGCTTCATCCAGTATCCTTTCATGGAAATATTCTTCTGAGCATTCTTGAATTTTACACCACAAAACAGTATCGTGTTGACAATTTGAACGTTAATAATTCCTGGATAAAATAATTCTTGAACTTGTTTTATCGAATTCTTATATCATTGTCATCATCCTCATGTTTATATTTTTTTGAAAGTCATATGTGGCCTGTAGAGCATGGATGGACTTGGTATGATTATGACCAGGGATTATTCGGTGTAATCATGACCGTAATGTTACAAATAATGTGGTAAAAGTCTCATTTGCCGTAGTGCATTGATGGACAGTTGTTGGCATGATCATGACCATTAATGAATACACAAATATTCTTGGCCGTAGTGCATGAATAATTGTGGTTGTGATACTAAAGAATATCCTTGGCCGTAGTGCAGGGGTGATTCGATGATCTGGAATATTTATTAAGCTGAGTCTCAGCTATAACAGTGATGAAAAACCTTTTAAATCATAAAAGATAGTATATTTTATTTTCTACTTGACTCTTTTAATGGATTGCTGGTTCCGCAGCAGTTAAACTTGATGTTTATTGTATTTTATCAGTTTAACACTGTTGAAGGCTAATGATAATTTATTCTGCATTATCTTAGTCATAATATTTCTTACTGGGCTAGTTGAGCTCACCCTTTCTTTCACTGTTCTCTTCAGGAAATGAGAATATAGCTGGGACGAGTCGGAGAACGGAGTAATGGTCCAGAGGATAGCATTAGTAGTCCTCACTATTCTGTGAAATAGTGTGCTAATAATTGTAATGAGGACTCCTTTTGAGTTTGTATAATCTCTAGTAGACAATATTTGTATTCAAACTCACAGTTTATGTTTTGTCGTATTGTACACGACAGTTGTATTAGTAAGTTGTATTTGTATTCAGTACCATGTAAGTGGCGACTCAAAATTGGGTGATGTATACCTAATTTTGGGGGCGTCACAATATATATATATATATATATATATATATATATATATATATATATATATATATATATATATATATTGCATGATTCCATATCATCAATTTTATAATATTACATCGTATATGATTTCTACAAAATTACAGAGTATGGGTTTTGGCCTTATGGCCTTATACGTGATATTTTATGTATTGATCATATATTATCCCTAAATTTTACACTCGTATATTATTATGCATGTTGATACGAAGAGACCAAAGTTTAAATAAACGGATTCGGTGTTATAACGAATCCGTATTGATTATTTTCATGTTTTATTTTCAAAACCTCCAAGAACATCAAAGTCGGTGGAATTCACACATTTTAGTTCTATGATTATGTATTTTAATGGGTTAAAACCATTCTATAAATGTTGGGTTACAATTATACATGAATTATTGTCGACGTTGGGATTTTTGGATGTCCCTTTCCGTTACTTGTTCTTTGGTGTTCTCATTTTAAGTGAGATTTGTTTGAAAAAATAAGTGAAAAAGGTCCGACATGTATAATGTCGACGATGGGATTGTTAAGAGTCGCCAATTGGTTTTTTAAATGGTTGTACCAACACAACCGAGAAAAGGTTTGCACATTGACCCAGTGATGTGGAACTGATATACGGGTCGGGGAAACCAAGATTCATTTAGGGTCCGGGGACTTGGTTATACGGGGGAAAGGTGTTAGGCACCCCTCGACATCCGTGTTACCATGGTGACTGCCTCTTTTCAAGAAATTATTATCTCTGTGTGTGTGTGTGTGGGTGGGTGGGTCAATGTACTGTTATAAGAAAGTTGTGCGAGGCCTCGTTCGAACCTATATACACAGGGTTTGAATTTATGTAAAAATTCAGTTTTTAGCAAGATATGGCAATAATGTTTTATAAAGGAGGTTTTTCAAACCCTGATGCTCAATAGGAATTGAGACCTTTTACACTTCCATTTTTATTAAGTGAGTGGCTGAATTGATTTTATTTGACGGATGCGAGGCATCCGTATGAAAAATAATACATCAAAAAATAATGCCGACTTCCTCGTGGGTTTGGAAACCATCTGAGAAAATACAGACATCGCAGAATAATTTACAATCTACTTACAACTGAAAATGTCCATCACGGGAACCGAATCTAGATCCAATGAGATGAATCTGTGATCACATGATTCCTAGGCGCACAGAATATTGTAATTTGTATAAAAGCAATAAGCAGGTATATATATAAAAGCGGTAAATATATATATACAGACAGGATCACCAACCACGAAGCACCTCCATGGAGGATCAAAAATGTAAATAAAGCTGTAGATATGGTCAACCGCCGCGAAGGAAACTCCAGGTGGGACAGAATGTAAATAAAGTTGTAAATGCGATCAACTGCCATGAAGTAAACTCCAAGCAGGACGAAATTTAAAGAAAGCTATAAAAACGATCAACTGCCACGAAGGGAATTCCAGGTAGAACAAAATATATATGTATATATATATATATAAAAGCAATAAACGCACTGGATGTAAAATCCAGGCTCATCGAACGTAGTTCGACCACAATTCATATATATAAGTTTATATATATAAGCGAGTAAACGCACCAAACTGAAGTCTAGGCTCATCGAACAAAGTCCGACACACAGTTGATATATATATATATAAGTGAATAAACACACCAGACCGAAGTCTAGGCTCATCGAACAAAGTCCGACAGACAGTTGATATATATATATATATATATATATATATATATATATATATATATATATATATATATTAAAGCAGTAAACGCTCCAGACCGAAGTCTAGGCTCAATCGAGGCATAACTCGATAATGTTAGTCAATATATATATATATATATATATATATATATATAATATATATACAGACTGAAATGAAACCACGGACCAAAGTCCGGGCAAAAGCAAGCAACACGACTCTCAACGTGTAGAAGGGTGTGTGCAAAGATGGAGAGAAAGACTCTAAAGTGTGTGAGAAGGCTTACAGCTGACTGATAAAAAGGGCTTCTATATCTTTAGAGTGGGTAAACACTGGGCTTTTGTGCGTACAAAAGAGGTTATATATGAGCTCACAGGTGTTTGAAAGTGAGAAAATACACTGTATGGCAAGTGCAGAGCAAATTTGTGCAGGGTTTCCCCGTCTTTTTTCTCTTAGAAAGCAGCACCCCAAGCCTCTTATTTATAGGCAAAAGCTGCCGCAGGTGTACCTGCGGCTCAGCCACATGTGTAACAGAGGCGGGTCTGGTCGGCCTGGTTCTGTCGGGTCAGGTCGTCTCGAAGTACGTGCACTCATGCACTGTAATGTCCACTCGAATTTTGAGAAGTGCAATCCGGGCATACATTTTGAGGTATTCAGTACCTATTTCGAACCGCCGTTGTTGAGAGTTGTACGATGGCATGGGATTAGAGTTTGTACGAAGTCTTTGAAGATGGGACGATGCCCTCCGGTCTTCAAGCTTCAACTTTCATCCGTTACCCCGCACAATAGTCACTCGGGATTGGTTAGCCTTGTGGGACATTATTGCACAGAGACGAGACGTGGCATCGTGTTGGATGAGATGGCGATGTTGCCCCTCACCGGTGTTACTGTTGGATTGGGCCGATAAGCAGACGTTACTCAGACTTCACTGAGATTGGACTGCTACATTTGTTGAAGGTCCTCATTGTCATCTTTGAGGCGTGCCTGTCTTCCCAATGTTATTGCTGGGTTGGCACAATGTATTTTATTGTGAGTGCCGAGATTGAAGTTGATGGCATTTGAAACAAGCATTTCTGGAGTTATCTCCGAAACTGCATTACTTGGGGTTATCACCAAGGTTGGGACTGAAACTGGATACATCGGGGTTATCTCCGAGATTAATCGGTCTTCTCCGATGTGTGTTCCGGTATTGTATCTGCAGGTCTCGGGGTTAGATCCGAGGTTGAAACCGTTACTCCCAGATTGTGATCCGGGGTTGATGCTGAACTTTCGATAGTATCCGATATGGATTTGGATTGTCTTTCAGGGTTCTCTCTTAAAAGACGAATCTGTCCTCCTGCAATGTTAGTAACAGTAGTACAGAAAATTTCAAGTGTCTACAGATTCCCCTCTTTATCATACTCATACATGGCAATGCATGGGTAGGATAAAGAATCCTAGACACTTGAAACGCAAGGAGATAAACATGGTACTATGGATAGTAACATGATGCAAATGTATGATGCATGTGTACGGGGTTGTGGCCCAACATGCTGGGGATGATTGCTAGTTCCCTGTTGCTTTAACTAGGGATTGGCAATACTGACCAGATCTGATGTGCAAGCAGAATCTGTTAGGATATTGGTGTTGGAGTTATCACCAAATTCCTGTGTTCTTGATAACGACTTGATACTGAAGGGGTATCTCTTATGTGTAAGAGATCTGTGGGGATAAAGCTTGATCTGTTTGAGGATGTGTATAACATATTCCATCATCTATCCTCTTGGATAATGTTGACCTCTCCTAGTTAGTATCGCCAGAATATGTCATGATTCTGTTAGATTTACTGCCAACAGCAAATGCTGTCAGGGATGCTTGACCTTCGTTGACGTGTGAATCAACGGCTGAAACATCTTGTGGGATATACTGTCAAGGTTGCTTGACCTTCGCTGACGTATGAATCAACGGCTGAAACTCTGTGAGGAGATCGTCAAGGTTGCTTGACATTCGCTGACATTTAGATCAACGGAGCATTGCATTGTGACCCCCGCCAGGGATCCGCTGGGGAATATGAGCAGCCGGGTATGAGAACCTCGAACAGCTCTATAGCTCTGACAGGTTTAAATGCTATTGGCTGAAATGATGTTAAGGTTGCTTGACCTTCGTTGATATGTGCGTCAACGGTTGAGCATGCGTTGCTACTCCCGCCGGAGATATACGTTGTAACCCCCGTCGGGGACTCACGTTGTAACCCCCGTCGGGGATTCACGTTGTAACCCCCATCGGGGATTTACGTTGTAACCCCCGTCGGGGATTCACGTAGGGTAACAACCTGGAGTCGGCCACATCGGACCTGTATAAGGTATTTTCGTATGTGATTTGTGACAACTGAGATCATCGGTAGAGTATACCTTGTGTTCAGGCAACCACCAATGAGCAATGTGCAGATTCAAAGTCTCATCTGAGAAGACCAGGATTGTATGCTGTTTTGCTCAATCACGTGGAATTTTTATTCCCGATTTGACCTTTTTAGCCCGTAAGAACTCCTCTTTAACTCAAACTGGACCGAGCCGGAGGGGTGGGACCCACATGGAAAATCCACAAGTGCACCTGCTGTAGCCACGGGTGGGCCTGCGGCAAGGCGTGGATGATAGAGCATTGGTTAGCTGATAGGAAGGTATTCCATTTTGGTACCCATGAGTTGACTCCTACTCTGGAGGAGTATGCACGTTTGACGATGCTGCCCTTAGACAGACCTTGCATGCATATAGTTTTGGGAGACATGAGTAGGAGATTCATGACTCTCACAGGATTGAGGCGCAGAGTGGTACAGGATGAGCTGACATCTGGCCATGTGATCTCTCAGCATTTTTTGTATAACAGATTTGGTGTGGAGGATAGCTAATCATGACATTCAGGGGATTTCACCGTGTCGGAGGATCATTGGCGTTTGGCCAGAGTTGATGTACTGATACTATGTGTACTGTCATTCGTGTACATTCCGCGGTACATGGATGAGATAGATATAGGAGTTATCATGGCAGTGAGAGCTCTCAGGGAGGGTCATACCATTGTACCTATGATCGTGGCAGAGACCTGGCGATCCACGTCCTACTACCGTACTTACCCGTCAGGTGTGTTTACTGGGAGTTCAGTCATGCTGTATGTGTGGTTTATGTCACACTTGCGACCGGTTGGTACCTTTGGATGGCACGGGTATTGTTTCTACCATGAGGTGGCTATGTCGTATTCCTTTCAGCCATCGGAGTGTGTAGATGCTCAGTCCTGGTCCGCATTTTTGGCAGATATCCGAGATCCATTTAGAATATTGTTGTGCTCGAGGCTTTGCTCACCATACAGCTTCATTACTCATGCTCCGGGTATGGATTTCCTCCATTTGGCTGGCTTGAGGGGCGTGACGACTTATCATCCATTAGCCGTGATGTCGCAGTTTGACCAGTTCTAGGATTTTCATCCTTTCGAGGGGGCGGCAGGTCAGCGCTTAGCTTCTCGATACCTCTCAGCCAAGGACCGATCTCGTGTATACGCTTGCTAAGATCAGCGTGAGCTAGCTGCTTTTCCTGCCAGTCGTCCCGGTTATTCCGCAGAGTACTCTGCATGGATGGAGACGGAGGTTTTATCGGCTGTAACAGTATTTGAAGTACCGGAGATTGAGTTAGATGATGTAGAGCCTATAGAGGATATTGATACCTACATCGAGGAGGATACCATTGTTGGGTTGCCAGCATTTCTTCCGGATTCTCCTAGTACCAGTACTTTTGTGATCCAGCACTCAGCACAGTATTTAGAGCAGAGTCTTCATCTGATGACCTTTGAGAGAGACTAGATTCGATCTATGATGTCGACTTCTCTTGATGTGAGGGACACCGCCCTATTAGAGAGAGACGAGGCATTAGCTCGTAGAGATGCCGTTGTTATTGAGCGGGATGAGGCCAGGTCAGACAGAGACGCAGTGTTAGTTGAGCGGGATAGTGCTATATCTGCCCGAGATGTGGCTGTCATAGATAGTACTGCAGCGAGGTCCCTTACCACTGGTATGATCGCAGAGATGAGCGATTATATCGATGAGCATATGGTCATCATGCAGATGGCTATAGATCTGTTGGGTCGTGTGGATATTCTTATCCAGGAGACTACAGCTTTACCTCCTTCATCTGAGAGGGATGCCATGTTGGTCTTGCTAGCTCGCATGTACCCTGATTCGTAGATGAACTTGTATTTACCTGCACAGACTAGCTTAGCCATTTTGTCATGTACAGTTCACATTGTATATATATCAAACAGCATTATATATGATAGGGAAATATATTTTTGGATCACTTCCCTTTTAGATATGCCTTGTTATTCGCTTGATATTTTGCCTGCTGCTTCAGGGCTTGTGATCTTGATGTATTCTGAATTCTTCCTTGGTGGATGGACATTGAGCTGTCTCTGGATAGTTCAGAATGGATCATTGATCTATGTGTATCCCTACCATCTTTGGTGCCTTGGGACTTGTTTCTGAATGGAATTATGGAGAGGAGTGTGGCTTTCCTCTCTGAGATTGACCGCACCACAGATGGTCGCCAGTACTTCTATTTAGGAAAAGCCTAGTTAATTCCACCTCTTATGGTTTAGTGTTGCTCTTCGAGGTATGACCGCAGCTTAGATGGTCGCCGAATCTCCTATTTGGGAGGAGTTCAGGTAATTCCATCCCTTTGGTCTGAAGCCGAATGACATATAATGGATTGAAAGGGAATCCCATCACCCGTTGACAATGGTTTGTGTTTTTGTAGGGGGTGAGACTGCACCATGAATGGCTGCCTACGTACTCCTATTGAAGAGGAGATCAGATGTGTGTAGTTTGAACCTGGTGTAAGAGGTTTAACGTTGTATATGGCTGATATGATGTAAGGAATGTTTTTGGTTGTTTTTATTTTTATAAGGAGAAGAGGGTAGAAATGTTTTTGTTGTTTTTGTTTTATTGTGACCGGGCCATATGAAATGGTTGCCTACGTACTCCTATTGAAGAGGAGATCAGGTCAACGTAGTTCAACCCTCGGGGCGAGAAGAAAAGCGTAATCCCATGTGCAGTTTAGAGTGTGAGGAGGAGAAAGTTTAATCCTAGGTTGAGGATAAACTGCAGGCAGGAGAAGTTTGATCCCATGTATGGGTAGCCAAACTGTGAACACAATAGGTTCAATCCGCGGTGGGATGACCTAAGTTATATGACTGCAAAGGAGAAAGCCAGGCTGCTAGCTTAAAGAGTATGTTTCCCTGAGGGGAAAAGTGTAAAAAAGTTGTAGGTGGTAAAGGGTTAAAGAACCGGAATGACAGGTGACCTGATGATGATGCACCAGGGTATTTGCTGGTTACTTCAGACATAATACCGTTTCACAGTGTCTGAGTTGATGAGTTATGGAAATTCATCGCCGTCCATTTCTTGTAATCTGAGAGCGCCTCCTGTCAATACTTCTTTGACAATAAACGGGCCTTCCCAGTTATGAGCGAATTTTCCTTTGGCCTGATCTTGATTGTCAAGAATCTTCTTCAGAACCAAGTCATGTTGTTTAAATTGCTGTAGCCGGACTTTTTTGTTGTAGGATCTGGTGATCCTTTATTGATATAGCTGACCATGGAAGATAGCCGCGGTTCGCCTTTCGTCTATCAGAGACAATTGGTGATACCTGTCTTGTACCCATTGGTTTTCATCCAGCTGAGCATCGATCAACACTCTGAGAGATTCCATCTCAACTTCTATGGGGAGCAATACTTCCATCCCATAGGTTAAAGCGTAGGGGGTTGCCCCAGTTGAAGTACGCATTGTGGTCCTGTAGGCTAACAGAGTCAGAGGCGATAGGTTAGGCCAATCTTTGTGGATGGCTGGCATCTTTTGCATAATCTTCTTGATATTTTTTTTAGCCGCTTCAACAGAACCGTTCATCTTCAGACGATAGATGACAGAGTTAAGATGTTTGATGTGGAATCTACTGCATAATTCCTCCATCATTTTGTTGTTGAGGTTTTTGGCATTGTCTGACACAATCACCTCTGGTTGTCCATATCGACAAACGAAATTGTTTCTGATGAAAGCAATGATGACTTCTTTAGTGACCCTGGGGAAGGAGGCTGCTTCTACCCACTTGGTGAAGTAGTCGATCATGGTGAAGATAAATCGGTGACCATTACTGGCTTTAGGCTCAATGGGCCCAATAACGTCCATTCCCCACATTTAGAAGGGCCAAGGCAAACTCATATTATGGAGCTCCCGTGGAGGGGCGTGTATAGCATTCCCATAAATCTGGCACTGATAGCATCTTCTGACGTGGTCGTTGTAATCAGCTTTGAGAGAAAGCCAGTAATGTCCCATCCTGAGGACTTTCTTGACAAGGAGGGGGCCACTCATGTGGGGGCCACAGACTCCACCGTGGATTTCATCCATAAGCCTCTAGGCTTGATCTTTGTCTAAACACCTAAGGAGACCCAGTCCTGCATCTCTTTAGTAGAGCGCATCTCCACTCAGATAGAACTTCATAGTAAGTCGATGAATCTGCCTTTTCTCAGTCAGGCTAACCTCAGCGGGAGTAGATCCATCTCACAGATATTCCTTGATATGCTGATACCAAGGAGGTTGGATGGGAGGTATCTCATCTGATACTTCTCCACCGTAATTCCCATAGGCTGGGGCCTTGTTCAGGGCAATTGTGATGCTTGGCAAGTGTTCCTTATCTGATATGTGAATCAAGGAGGCCAAAGTTGCTAATGCGTCCGCAAAATCATTCCTATTACGAGGAATGTATAGAAAATAGATTTCTTCGAACTCCAAAGCCATCTTCAAAACCTGCCGATGGTAAGGCAGCAAATGTAGTTCCTTGGTTTGATAGACTCCGGTGAATTGTCTGATTACCAACTCCGAATCTCCAAGGACAGTTAACCGCTTGATGCCCATTAAATGGGCAAGTTTTAGCCCCATGAGACAGCCTTCATACTCAGCCGTATTGTTGGTGCTGACAAACTATAATTTGATGGCAACGGGATACTACTCCCCCGTATCAGATATTAGAATTTCTCCAGCTCCAGCACCTTCCATGTTAACAGCTCCGTCAAAATACATCCTCCATGATTGGCGCGTATCGTACTGATGGTGTTGTTGTACTGTCATTAATCCTTCATCGGGGAAATATGTTTCCAAGGGTTTGAAGTCCCCTGAATGTGTGGCGGCCAGTTGATCTGCGATTCCTTGACCTTTGATGGACTTTTGAGTCACATATACGATGTCAAATTGTTGTAAGATCAACTGCCATCTAGACAGCCGGTAATTCAACATGGGTTTATTAAACACGTACTTAAGAGGATCCACGCGGGATATGAGATGGGTTGTGTGACTATGTAGGTAATGATGTAACCTCATGGAAGCCCATGCTAAAGCATAACACGTCTTCTCGATCAGAGTGTACTTGTGTTCACTGTTGCTAAACCTTTTGCTGAGGTAATAGATAGCTCGTTCTTGGCCTCTATCGTCTTCCTGTCCCAGCATACAACCCATGGCATTATCACTTATGGACAGGTACATGAATAGGGGAACATCATCCCTGGGTGGTACCAAGACAGGAGCTTTGACTAGCTATTTCTTGATTGTAAGGAAGGCATTCAGGCACTCATCATTCCATTTCATGGAGGAGTTCTTCCTTAATAACTTGAAGATTGACTCACAGATTACTGTGAGTTGGGAGATAAACCTGCTGATGAAGTTAATCCTTCCCAAAAATCCCCGTATTTCCTTCTCTGTCTGAGGAATGGGCATTTCTTTTATGGCTTGGATTTTGGCAGGATCCAGCTCAATCCCTTTGTGGCTGACTAGGAACCCTAGCAACTTGCCTGATTTAATGCCAAAGGCACACTTAGCTGGATTCAACTTCAAATTGTACTTACGCAACATGTTGAACAACTTTCTGAGATGGTCTAGTAAATCATCCTCCTTCCAGGACTTGACAATGATGTCATCCACATAGATCTCAATCTCTTTATGCATTAAGTCATGGAAAGAGCCATCTTAGCTCGTTGATATGTAGCTCCGGCATTGATGAGGCCGAATGACAACCGTCTATAGAAAAAAGTTCCCCAAAGAGTGATGAAAACAGTCTTCTCACGATCTTCCTCGGCAACCATGATCTGATGGTACCCCGCAAAGTAATCAACAAAGGAGTACATGTCGTATTGTGCAGTATTGTCAATGAGAATGTGGACAAATGGCACGGGAAAGTTAACTTTTAAGCAAGCTTTGTTCAAGTCCTAGAAATCCACGTAAACTCGTACCTTCCATCCAGGTTTAGGTACGGGCACGATGTTGGATATCCACTCAGGATATGTAGACACCATGATGATGCCGACTTGAAATTGTTTCACAATTTCTTCATTCACCTTTAAACTCCACTCAGGTTTCAATCGCCTGAGCTTTTGCTTGACTGGCTTAAATCCCTCTTTAATGGGAAGGAGATGAAGGACAATGTCAGCGGACAAACCCACCATGTCTTCATGAGACCATGCAAACACATCCTGGAATTGTGTTAATAGCGTAACCATGCCATTCCGTTGGTTTGGGATAAGGTCTGAACCAATCTGGATTAACTTAGGGCTTTCTAAGGTTCCGAGATTGAAAGAAGTAGTTTGATCAAGGTTAGGTTTGGGTTTGTCTTTGACCCATTCTTGAATTTCTAGAGGCACCTCAATGTCATCCTGGAGATCCATCAAGGCTGAATTCATCTCTACATCAAAGGTACAATCCTTGTGTAGGAAAGGCATCGTATCCGCAAATACAGGCACATCTAAATTCAGAGTCCTGAAACAAAATATGCTTTCACTTAGTATATATGAAATGTGTTGATCATACACAGTATTAGCATATACTGGCAAAATAAACTGCTAATACTGTACAAAAAAGTAAGCAGTTATTGTATCTACAGGGCAGAAAAGAATTTCTGCCCACTTTACCCTTGTCGACCAAAGCAAGGAATGTTGTTCCAATTGGTAAGGGTAAAGTCCGGGTGGACCATAGTTATGGAGGGATTGTCATCATCCTCCTTGTCCTGAATGATGGCCTTTACATCAGGGCAATCATCATCTGGGGTGTATCTGTTGGTATGTTCATCATGGAAGATGATGCGCATGCCCAACATTATTCGGACAACGTTTTCCTTAATTCTCCGCTCTTCTTCTTCGATTGCGGGATCTGGAATAACGTTTTTCTTTTCCTCCACCGGTTTCGGCTTAGGAAATAACATGGCCATGACATTGGCTGGCACCTTTACTGGAGGTTGTGCGAACTCAGAGTTTGAAGGTGAAGCCGAACGCCACATGGTTGAAGCTGAAGGAATCTGTTGATGCTTATGAGGATTCATGTGGCTAGAGCTGGCAGAATAACCTAGTCTAGCTGTTCCGAATTGCTTAGTTAATCGAATGGGGTACTGAATACCCTGGCCGTCTTTACCCAACCATTGTCCTAGCTTGTGACCTAACGACATCATTTCTTGAGTGGCTGACATCACCTCATCAGAAATGTGGGGTTCGGGAAATGGTGCTCCAATAGCGTGGTATTGGGTGTTGTTTATTTCCAAAGCATGAAAACTGACTGGTTCTACGTCTGCATTAGCATTGATGAACATAATGTCCCCGTGCTGAGGAATCTCTGGTTCAGCATTGACCGTGACCAGGCTATTGTTGATAATGTACTTCAATTATTGGTGAAGAGTGGAGGGGACTACCCCAGCCATATGGATCCATGGTCATCCCAACAGCAGGTTGTATCCCAAATCTATCTTGAGCACATGGAAGGATACGCAGAATGTATGAGGGCTAATTTCGATTGGCAGCTCAATTACTCCAACCGAGTTACGACGGGCTCCATCAAAAGCTTTGATGATAGTATGGCTACTCCGAATTCGTTGAGATTGATATTCATCTTCACCAAGGTGGCATATGGGCAGATATTCAGAGAGGAACCTCCATTTAATAAGACCCCTGCTACCTTATATCCGGAGGACAAGACCGCAATGTGTAACGGCTTGTAATGACCAGTCCCTTCGAATGGTATGTCATCATCAGTGAAGGATATCACGTTGTTGTTAAAAATGTGATCAACCATGTGTTGAAACTTTTTCATATCCACTGATGTCGGGAGATAGGCTTCTTCTAGAACCTTTAACAAGACCTTCCGGTGGTTCTCAGAGGTTAGGACCAAGTCCAAAATTGATATTTGTGGTGGCGCTTCGTTCAAGCTTAAAACCACTGAGGCTTCGTTATGACCCACAGCGCGAAGGAATTTTTCAATCTTCTCCATGGGTATTTTCCCTTTTGATTTGGTGGTGGGGTTCATCACTCGATAGGGAAGATACAGTGGATTTTCCTTCGACACTACAGCAGTGGTATGTGAGATGGATCCTTCACCTTCTCCATAATTCCACGGAACCTTGCGTAAGCTAACAATAGGATATTGTGCTCTACATGGAAAGTTGATTGGCTCGGGAGCGGCCACTTTCAAAGGATTTCTTCCTTCTTTGAGCTGAATTATCGGTGTTGTGAGAAAAGTATTAATCCCTTCAACTTCAGTAGATATAACTGCTACCACACTTTTCCACTTAGTAAGGCCTGCATTCTCACTTGCACGTAACACAGTGTCGTTATCTGCCAAGCGCAGTACACCACTGTCGATTAGATTTTGAATAAGGTGGCGGAGTGCCCAGCATTCTTTTGTGCTGTGACCGCGAGACTGGGAGTGGTATTGACATACTCCATCAGAGTTGTACCGTCCCAAATGGGGGTTGATTGGAGGTAGAAGGGAACTGATCCTTCCTTCATTGATTAACATGTGAAGGATTTCCTCCATGGATTGGCCCAAATAGGTGAATTCCCGTTTATTGGCGAAATCTCGACGGGCTTTGGCATTTTCTCTCTTCGTCATTTTGCCTTCCAGCATTTCATTTTCTGAAAATGACAAGGGAATATTCATGACGATTGGTAGGAGACTGGCATGCTCCTGGCTGATTAATTATCGAGTCACTTGATGCTGATAAGCCACCAGTTCTGCCAATTGCTCAATTTGTTTGCAGAGAGCTTTCATCTTTCGTTCCAATGTGAACTGGAACTTAGCATAATCCCATCTGTCATCACCATCTTTGATGGTCTGGGGGGAATCACAGCTGGAGTTGGAACTCTGTCCACTGCTCCAATTAATCATGTTGACCTCTTCTTCTTTGTGTTGAGGAATAAGGTTGTCTTGTACATGAGGCTGATCGGGTTTGGTGACTATAATCTCTCCATTATCTATTAGGTCCTGGATCTTGTGTTTCAAGGCCCAACAATCTTGAGTATCATGTCCATGTGCCCCGGCATGATAAGTGCATTTCCTAGCAGCATTGAAACCTCTTCCATTTGGGCTGGCTGGAGGAAGAAGATGCGTAATTTTCTTCTGTGTTGTCAGAAGATTAAGAATGTTCTCGAGGGTATCCCCTAAGGGTGTAAAAACTCGATAGCGTTTGACTTCTCCACCTTTTGGTACTGGAGGGTTTGCAGACTGTGCTGGAAAAGGAGTGTAGTTTCTCTTTTGAATAGGCATACTTTGATTGCCTTTTTATCCCTGTAGTATCAGGGAAATATCTTTCTCTTTCTTTTTAAGGACCCTCCGGGGGTTGTTCCCATAATTTCCAAATTGGATGTGATCAGCAACAGCTTTGAGTGCGGCTAGGTCTTGAATCTTTCCTGACTTCAACCCCATTTCAGCCATCTCCCCATGTTTAACCATTTCAGAAAACGGTTTGCCGATGCTGGCTAATACTCTCTCATAGAATGGAGCTTCTTGTATGTCTATGAATGTCATGACCATTTCTGATTCTGACATGACAGGACTAACTTGGGCAGCCAAGCGTCTCCACCTTTGAGCATACTCTCTGAAAGACTAGTTAGACTATTTCTTGATCTTGGTAATCTGATACCGATCAGGAGCCATTTGAGTTTGAAAACTGTATTGAGTGAGGAAGGCATGTGCTAGCTCTTCCCAGTTGTGGATTTTAGAGTTGTCTAATCTTCTGTACCACGAACGGGCTTCTCCAGTTAGAATCTTTTGGAACAATTTGTATTCTGAGTTTTTCATCCTCTGCATAGGATCCTAGTTCTCCAATAAAGACTTTTAAATGTGTATAAAGATCCCCTAACCCGTCATATTTTTCAAAGTCAGGAGTTTTAAATTTTTCTGGACAGTGAACACCAGGAAAAATACATAGATCAGCATATGAAACACTCCAGTGTGTTCCAATTCCTTTGATAGCGCGAAGGGTCTCTTCCATTTGGAGGACTTTCTTTTTGATGTCACCATTGTCTGGATCTCCAGTGGAATGGGCAGCATCATGCGTTCTGTTGGTCGTATCCAACTGTGGCTCTGGTATGGTAATGACCGAAATTCCTCCTTGTGTGGAGAGCTCAGTATGTAAGGGTATTTTTTGACCCTGTGCAGACTGATGTAATTCTTTTAATAGAATAGCCAAATCTGTAATCTAGTTGCTTAACCCGTTGAATTCTTTGCGAGAAACTGGATTAAGTTCAGTCTGGTCGGATGACAACATGATTGACTATAGGCATGTTACCTTTTTGGACTTTGACCGGGTAGTAAGTCCGATTGATTCCCTGCGAAAGACTGGCATAGTTTAGTCCTTAAGGAAGGTGTATAATGACATGTTATGTAATGTGTCCATTTTAGTAATTTTATCCTGCAAAACGGTTGTCAGCTATTTGTAGCATGCTAAATATGTATGTGTACACATTTCTTCATATTTCTCATTACATGGAGATAGATATGGAATGAAATTAATTGTGTTTACAAGTAATTGAAATGAGAGCATGAAGAGACTTTCCTCCGTTTTGGGTTTATTAGAGGCTGACCTATCTTAGGTTATTCTCGCGGCTTTTTGGCATTAAGGTTCCCAAATCATCGCAATCTACTAGACGGGAAGTTAATCCGGTCTTTTAACTGGAGCAAATTTGGATGGTGCCTTTCCTGAGCCTCGGAGAATTAGTCTTCTCACGAGTCCAGTAATCAAACACCGACGGGATAGCCTCTTGGTGGAGGGACCACACAACATACATTCACATCCACCGCGTCTCACCGTATGAAATGATGACATGTGCGAAGCACTAATATCATAAGCAATTTATAGTGCGAAACACTAACATCACACGCAGATATGATGCGAAGCACTAAGCTCAAATAAGACATGCATTCGTGCACATTCATCCAATGTAAATGCAACATCCACACACAAACATATAATCAGTTTTGAAAAGATTGTAGTAGTGGCTTAAGTCCTCTTACTGGAGGTCCCCAGCAGAGTCGCCACCTGTCGACGTCGGGATTTTTGGGTGTCCCTTTCCGTTACTTGTTCTTTGGTGTTCTCATTTTAGGTGAGATTTGTTTGAAAAAATAAGTGAAAAAGGTCCGACATGTATAATGTCGACGATGGGACTGTTAAGAGTCGCCAATTGGTTTTTTAAATGGTTGTACCAACACAACCGAGAAAAGGTTTGCACATTGACCCAGTGATGTGACACTGATATACGGGTCGGCAAAACCGAGATTCATTTAGGGTCCAGGGACTTGGTTATGTGGGGGGAAGGTGTTAGGCACCCCCTGACATCCGTGTTACCATGGTGATCACCTCTTTTCAAGAAACTATTATCCGAGTGTGTGTGGGGGGGGGGGTCAATGTGCTGTTATATGAAAGTTGTGCGAGGTCTCGTTTGAACCTATATACACAGGGTTTGAATTTATGTAAAAATTCAGTTTTTAGCAAGATATGGCAATGATGTTTTATAAAAGAGGTTTTTCAAACCCTGATGCTCAATAGGAATTGAGACCTTTTACACTCCCATTTTTATTAAGTGAGCGGCTGAATTGATTTTATTTGACGGATGCGAGGCATCCGTATGAAAATAATATACAAAAATAATGCCGACTTCCTCGTGGGTATGGAAACCATCTGAGGAAATACAGACATCGCAGAATAATTTACAAGCTGCTTACAGCTGAAAATGTCCATCACGGGAACTGAATCTAGATCCAATGGGATGAATCTGTAATCACATGATTCCTAGGCGCACAGAATATTGCAATTTGTATAAAAGCAATAAGCAATGTGTATATATATATATATATATATATATATATATATATATATAAGCGGTAAATATATATATACGGACAGGATCACCAACCACGAAGCACCTCCATGGGGGTTTAGAAATATAAATAAAGCTGTAGATACGGTCAACCGCCATGAAGGAAACTCCAGGCAGGACAGAATGTAAATAAAGCTTTAAATGCGGTCAACTGCCATGAAATAAATTCCAGGCAAGACTAAATGTAAAGAAAGCTGTAAAAATGATCAAATGCCACGAAGGTAACTCCGGGCAGAACAAAACAAATATATATATATATATATAAGAAAGCAATAAAAGCGAGTAAACGGACCAGACCGAAGTCTAGGCTCATCGAACAAAGTCCTACACACAATTGATATATATAAGTATATATATATATATATATATATATATAAGCGAATAAACGCACCAGACCGAAGTCTAGGCTCATCGAACAAAGTCCGACAGACAGTTAATATATATAAGTATATATATATATATATATATATAAAAGCAGTAAATGCTCCAGGCCGATGTCTAGGCTCAATCGAGGCATAACTCGATAATGTTAGTCAATATATATAAAATATATATATACAGACTGGAATGAAATCACGGACCGAAGTCTGGGCAAAAGCAACTCTCAACGTGTAGAAGGGTGTGTGCAAAGATGAAGAGAATGACTCTAAAGTGTGTGAGAAGGCTTACAGCTGACTGATAAAAATGGCTTCTATATCTTTAGAGTGGGTAAACACTGGGCTTTTGTGGGTACAAAAGAGGCTATATATGAGCTCACAGGTTTTTGAAAGTGGGAAAATACACTGTATAACAAGTGCAGAGCAAATTGTGCAGCGTTTCCCCGTCTTTTTTCTCTTAAAAATCAACACCCCAAGCCTCTTATTTATAGGCAAAGGGAGCCGCAGGTGCGGCTCTGCCGCAGGTGTACCAAAGGCGGGTCGGGTCGGCCCGGTTCTGTCGGGTCGGGTCGTCTCGAAGTACGTGTACTCAGGCACTGTAATGTCCACTTGAATTTTGAGAAGTGCAATCCGAGCATCCATTTTGAGGTATTCAGGACGTATTTCAGACCGCCGTTGTCGAGAGTTGTACGATGGCATGGTATTAGAGTTTGTACGAAGTCTTTGAAGATGGAACGATGCCTTCCGGTCTTCAAGCTTCAACTTTCATCCGTTACCCTGCACAATAGTCACTCGAGATTGGTTAGCCTTATGGGACATTATTACGTAGAGACGAGACGTGGCATCGTGTTGGACGAGATGGTGATGTTGCCCCTCACCGGTGTTACTGTGGGATTGGGTCGATAAGCAAACGTTGCTCAGACTTTGCTGAGATTGGACTACTGCATTTGTTGAAGGTCCTCATTGTCATCTTTGAGGTGTTCCTTTCTTCCCGATGTCATTGTCGTGTTGGCACAATGTATTTTATTGTGAGTGCCCAGATTTGAAGCTGATGGCATTTGAAACAAGCATTTCCGGAGTTATCTCCAAAACTGCATTCCTTGGGGTTATCACCAAGGTTGGTGGCTATTCCCATGGTTGGGACTGAGACTGGATACCTCGGGGTTATCTCCGAGATTAATCGGTCTTCTCTGGTGTGTGTTCCGGTATTGTATCTGCAGGTCTCGGGGTTAAATCCGAGGTTGAAACCGTTACTCCCAGATTGCGATCCAGGGTTAATGCTGAACTTCCGGTAGTATCCGGTGTGGATTTGAATTATCTTTCAGGGTTCTCTCTTAAAAGACGAATCTGTCCTCCTGTAATGTTAGTAACAGTAGTACAGAAAATTTTGAGTGTCTACAAATACTATGCATAATAGAATATTATATATTCTATTTATAGTCTAATAAAATAAATAACTTTATAAAAGTATTCTATTTTACATAAAAAGATTTTACTATGCATACACTATGAAAACACTACGCATAATAGAATATCATATATTCTATTTATAGTCTAATAAAACAAATAACTTTATAAAAGTATTATGTTTTATATAAAAAACTTTTCTGTTTTATTACATTAATAATACTAATAAAACAAAACTCATCATCATTATTATTATTCACACTATTAATCGACCAGGTCGTTCCCAGGAAAGAAGAGGCTTTCCAATAAAGATTTCTCCCCATTGGCGCGTAATTAGGTGACCAAACCTCTCCTTGACAGAAATTCTAGACATCGTTAATATTGCAAATAATAATATTAAAAACTTTGTCATCTCAATTATTGATTATAAAATATTGACAATAATTGAATCAAATAACGTGAGATACTATACAGTAATTATTGTAACAATAATTGAACAAAACTGAATGACTTCTCACGTAAGCATCAATAATCAATATAGTGTGCTACTGTGCAACCACGTGTATTACTGTACTTTTACTACCGAGTATTTCAACAGTTTTAACGGTAAAACTTCTGCCGTTATTTTCATAAAAAATATTTTTATCATTTTCTCAATCCGATAAAAAGATATTCCTCGACAAAAAGAATATTCCCTGACTAATCGAATATTCCCCGACACAACGAATATTTTATATCAACTTGCATAGTTTGCAAAATTTTCACATATTACGCTTAACTTTAAACTTTTATCAATTTAACTATTTACAAAAATAGAAAAATTCAATACTTTTATTTCTTAAAATTCGGGGTCTCACAATCTCCCCTCCTTATGAAATTTTGCCCTCGAAATTTAAGTACGTACCTGATATTCGAAGAGATAAGAATACCTTGCTTTCTTTTCAAATTGTACATTCCCGGTAATTTTTTCGCTATCATGATTTTTTCATTTCCCATCTCATGTATTTCAGATATCATTCTAGAATATAGCTTCAAAACAAAGGTTAATTGACATATCACAATTTGTCAACTTATCAAGTAAAAAATTTAAGCTTAGGTAAGTCACACACTAGCGAAGTATATAACTCGTCTCTCCCCTCCTAGTTATAGACTCTAATCTCCGTCAGCGACCATATCCCTAAGCTCTAATACCATTTGTGACTCCCCCAAAATAGGTCCACACGACCCATTCTGAGTCACCAGATATCACACTATAAAATCAAATACAAACTTCATTTATACAACTGTTGAACTGTCGTATAGGATACGACCACAGTTAACTGTGAGTTTTAATACAAATGTATATAACTCCCATAGTGTCTCGACCACATTCTTACAATGATACTTTACATAAAAGTATAGTCAAAAACTATTTTAGGAAATAAAATATTTTGGAAGTGCTCAAGGAAACCTTCGTAAATAGGAGGCCATGCGTCTAGGTTATGATAGATATCATATGTCCACAAAATTATCCATGGTTGTCCCAAAAGTCCCCAAAGAAAAACAAGAATATTATTATCATCTTCTTTCCAATGGTGAGTCTTCTCTTGACATATAAATATCTCCGTTATCTCCAAGTGAAAATTATATTTCAAATAAACTCCAAGATCATATAGGTAGTGCTCGTAGATATATTTAGCAAGTGGATGTGCACAACCATATCTTATGAGAACAAGAGGTAGTTTGCCATTAGACATCTTGTATGATAGTGGCAAAACACCCTTCCAAATTTGGGTTTGCCTCACCCTATTTGATTCACCAAATATAACTACTAAATAATGTATAGAATACAACACACTTTTCTATACTGTTTAGGGAGAACCTCCATAACTAGAAACCACCATTCTATTCCCCTGTTATCCCCGCTCGGCCCGGCAATACT
The DNA here is from genome assembly GCA_020205505.1 of Panax japonicus. NCBI lineage: Eukaryota > Viridiplantae > Streptophyta > Magnoliopsida > Apiales > Araliaceae > Panax > Panax japonicus. The sequence continues at coordinate 13,592,889 of CM035100.1, read as the reverse complement.
CTTATTACCTGAAAGGAATTGTGAAGCAGAAAGGGTGAGCACAACTAGCCCAGTAAGAATATCATGACTAAAGCTAATTTACATCATCAATAGCCTTCATCATTAATAAATCAGAGATTTAGAACATATGGTAGAAGATAAAACTTTTCAACCATAGTTGCAGCGGAACGAGCAATCCATTAGAAGAGTCAAATAGACCATAAGGTCTATTATCTTCTTCATGTTAAAAGTCCACCAACAATGTTTTATCCCTGTAAATTAAATCAACAGTTCATGTCCACAATCATATGAATAACTCATAATCATAATTGTGGTTCTAAATTCCTCTTCGCAACCAGGACGAAGATAGTTTTCATCACCTATCTTCACCTGAAACATCAAAAATTATGGTTATACCAAATCAGAATTCATGCTCAAATCATACTAATAAATTCATCTTTGCAGTATGGCCAAAGATATTCATTAATAATTCATCTTTGCATTACAAACCAAAGACATACAAATGTATTTTAGAAGAGTCAAGTAGAGCATGATATCTACTATCTTCTACAAATTAAAAGTGTATAATAAATATTTTATCAGTGAGACTCAGCTTAATAAATAATCCACATCATCGAATCACCCCTACACTACGGCCAAGGATATTCGTTAATATCACATCCATGAATTTATATTTCATAGCTGAGACTCAGCTCGATAATCAATCCATATCACTGAATTATCTATGCACTACGGCTAAGGATATTCGTTAAAATAACGACCACGAATTATCCATGCACTACGGGCTAAAGATAATCGCGTTTTCATCAACGGTCATGATCATATCATAAAACAATTCATCTTTGCACCCTTGGCCGAAGAGAATCCATTCATATATTTTTCTCTGAATTTTTAAAATTTAGTTACTATTTTTAATATTCCTAAAACTACCGAATATTTAGATATTTATCATAAATTGTACTTTTGTCCAATACTTCCGACATTTACAGGGTATACTCATGTTATATACATGTACTCCTAATAAAATTTTTATCAATTTTGGAGTTAACAACAAAGAGTTATAAGGGTTTACTTTTAAAATAGTATTTTTCCATAAAATCCATAACTCTTAATCTATACATCCAAAAATTGTCATTTTTGGACACAATCTAGAAAACTAATCAAATTATCATTTCAAATTTTTCCAGAATTTTTTAGGGCCAGAAAAATTACAAAACTGCCCTTGGTAGAAACCCCTTTTTAATTAAAATATTGTTCGTATGAATACGAAGGATCATTTACCCTGCATGCGGTAATCCACATAGACAGGTTATTTCAACAGAATAATAAAGAACGGAACCAGGAATCATGTGTAAATGCACAGGCAGGATATTCGAACAGACTAATAAATAATGAAATAACAGATGAATTCACCAGGCATACGATAGACCGCACAAACAGGTTATTCTAACAGAATAATAAATAATGGAACCAGGTCATGCGTAAACGCACAAACTGGATATTCCGACAAAATAATAAATAATGGAATAATAGAAGAATTTCACCATGTATGCAGTACTTCGCATAGACAGGTTATTCCAACATAATAATAAAGAATGGAATAATAGAAGAATTTCACCATGTATACGGTAGTCCGCGTATACAGGTTATTCCAACAGAATAATGAACAATGGAATAACAGAAGTTCTCTTCATGAATAAGAAAGAAAGAATACCCCTTACGAGTACAACAAATTATATCCCTTACGAGTACACCAAATAATATCCTCTACCTTAAAAAGAAAAGTATTTCGACTGGTAGGGCGGGAATATACTTAAAGAAAAATTGCACTATCTTCTACGCTCAAAGATTTCTTAAACTCTAAAGAAATACGCTCGAGATTACAGAAGAAGAACTTTCTCTATAGTTTCTCTCTCTAGAGTTTCAGTGAATTCGTAAGAAATAATGAAGGAATAAACTTCTATTTATAGAAGAATGGACTGAATAGTAACTAATTCATGAACGGTCTAGATTGATTTACTTTTAATCAGACGGTCCATATTGATTTAATAAAATATTCTAATAAAACAAAATCTTTTAAATAAAATATAATATATTCTATTTATAATCTAATAAAATAAATAACTTTATAAAAGTATTCTATTTTATATAAAAAGATTTTACTATGCAAATACTATGCAGGCACTATACAAACACTATGCATACTAGAATATTATATATTCTATTTATAGTCTAATAAAACAAATAACTTTATAAAAGTATTCTATTTTATATAAAAAGATTTTACTATGCAAATACTATGCATAATAGAATATCATATATTCTATTTATAGTCTAATAAAATAAATAACTATATAAAGTATTCTGTTGTATATAAAAAGCTTTTATGTTTTATTACATTAATAATACTAATAAAACAAAACTCATCATCATTATTATTATTCACACTATTAATCGACCAGGTCGTTCTCATGAAAGAGGGGACTTTCCAATAAGGATTTCTCTCCATTGGCGCACAATTAGGTGACCAAACCTCTCCTTGACAGAACTTTTAGACATCGTTAATATTGCAAATAATAATATTAATAACATTGTCATCTCAATTATTGATTATAAAATATTGACAGTAATTGAATCAAATAACGTTAGATACTATGCAGCAATTACTGTAACAATAATTGAACAAAACTGAGTGACTTCTCACGTAAGCATCAATAATCAATATTGTGTGCTACTGTGCAACCACGCGTATTACTGTACTTTTACTACCGAGTATTTCAACATTTTTAACGGTAAAACTTTCGCCGTTATTTTCATAAAAAATATTTTTATTTTTTTCTCAATCCGATAATAATTCCATTGTATGGTCCGCCAATGAAAATAAACTTCCGCCGTTATTTTCATAAAATCTTTTTATATAAAACAGAATACATTTATAAAGTTATTCGTTTTATTATATTATAAATAGAATATATTATATTTTATTTAATAGATTTTGCTTTAAATATTGACCGTCATATTAAAGTAAATCAATCTGGACCGTTCATGAGTTAGTTACTATGCATTCCATTTTCCTATAAATAGAAGCTCCTTCCTTCATTATTTCTTACGAATTCACTGAAACTCTAGAGAGAGAAACTATAGAGAGAGTTCTTCTTCTATAATCTTGAGCGTATTTTCTTAAGAGTTTTAAGAAAGCTTTGAGCGTAGTGCAAGTTTTCTTCGAGTATATCCTCGACCTACTAGTCGGAGTACTCTTCTTTCAAAAGGTAGGGAATATTATTTGTTGTACCCGTAAGGGATATTATTCTTTTGTATTCAAGAAGAAAACTTTTGTTATTCCATTTCTTTATTGTTTTGTTGGAATAACCTGTATACGCGGGCTACCCTATACTTGGTGACATTCTTCTATTATTTTGTTTTTATTATTCTGTCAGAATATCCTGTCTGTGCTATACGCCGGACCTGGTTCCATTTTTATTATTCCGTCTTTATTATTCTATCAGAATATCCTGTCTCTGCTATACGCTGGACCTGGTTCCATCATTTATTATTCCGCATTTATTATTCTGTTGGAACATCATGTCGGTGTGAATTTCACCTGACCTGGTTCCGTTATTATTATTTTATTGAAATAACCGTCTATGCGAATTACCGCATGCATGGGGATATCTTTTGTTATTCCATTCGGTATTATACTCAGTTGATTAAAATTTTGATTTCTATACTCCATGAAATTAGTGGAATATCCTTGATATTTGAGCTTCATCCAGTATCTTTTCATGGAAATATTCTTCTGAGCATTCTTGAATTTTACTCTACAAAGTAGTATCATGTTGACAATTTGGACATTATTGGTTCCTGGACAAATTAATTCTTGAACTTGTTTAATTGAATTCTTATATCATTGTCATCATCCTCATGTTTATGTTATATTGAAAGTCATCTGTGGCCTGTAGTGCATAGATGGACTTGGTATGATTATGACCAGGGATTATTCGGTATAATTATGACCATAATGTTACAAATGATGTGAAAATTAAAAGTCATCATTGGCCCGTAGTGCATTTATGGACAGTTTTTGGTATGATTATGGCTATGGATTCTCTTTGGCCAAGGAGCAAAGATGAATTGTTTTATGGCATGATCAGGACCGTTGATGAAAACACGATTATCTTTGGCCCGTAGTGCATGGATAATTCGTGGTCGTGATACTAAAGAATATCCTTGGCCTGTAGTGCAGGGATGATTTAATGATGTGGATTATTTATTGAGCTGAGTCTCAGCAATAAAAGTGATAAAAAAAACCTTTTAAATCATAAAAGATAGTAGATTCTATTCTCTACTTGACTCTTTTAATGGATTGCTTGTTCCGCTGCAGTTAAACTTGATATCTATTGTATTTTATCAGTTTAACATTGTTGAAGACTAATGATAATTTATTCTGCATTATCTTAGCCATAATTTTTCTTACTGGGCTAGTTGAGCTCACCCTTTCTTTCACTGTTCTCTTCAGGAAATGAGAATATAGCTGGAACGAGTCGGGGAACGGAGTGATGGTCCACAGGATAGCATTAGTAGTCCTCACTATTCTATGAAATAATGTGATAATAATTGTAATGAGGACTCCTTTTGAGTATGTATAATCTCTAGTAGATAATATTTGTATTCAAACTCACAGTTTATGTTTTGTCGTATTATACACGAAAGTTGTATTAGTAAGTTGTATTTGAATTCTGTACCATGTATCTGGCGACCCAAGATGGGTGATGTATACCTAATTTTGGTGGCATCATAGTTGGTATCAAAGCTTAGGGATATGATCCCTAGCTAAGATGTGAGACTAGAACTAGGAGGGGAGAGACGAGGAATTCCTTCGATAGTATGACCTACCTAAGTTTATTTGGTATTTGATTGGTCGGTCAGAGTATAGTGATAATATGTTGCATGTCAATTAACCCTTGTTTTGTGGCAGTGTTTGAAAATGGCATTCCAGAATGTTGAGAATAGCAATGGAGCACAGGAGACTGTTGATTCTCCACAGATCAATAATCAGGACAATGTACAACAGGATGACGATAATCCTCCTGTAAATAACAACACTGATCAATTGACGAACGACGGTACGTTTAAGAGGTTTTTAGAATTCATGCAACATCTGGCAAAGGCGGCTCCTGTTCATAATGTAGGAGGAAACAATGGCAACCCACGGTTGGTCACCGCTAAGCAATTCAAGGAGCTGGGACCACCGGAGTTTTTGGGAAAGGCAGAACCACAGGAGGAGACGTGGATAAAGCAGATTACCAAGATATTTGATGTCTTTGAATGCTCAGAGGAGTAAAAGGTTCCATTCGCCACCTTTATGTTGCGTGAAGAAGGAGATCATTGGTGGGAATCTGTAAAACGTACCCAGCCTGACGCACTCAAGATGTCTTGGGAGAAGTTCCAAGAATTATTCAATGACAAGTACTTTCCTGAAAGTATTCGTCATATGAAGGAGGTAGAATTCATCAAGTTGGCGCAGTACGAGGCTAAATTTACGGAGTTATCCTGGTTTGCATCCCATTTGGTCGATAATGAGGAGTGAATGACGCGAATATTTTTGCGAGGTTTGAAACCCGATATACGTCAATACCTCATTTGTCACAAACTTTGTTTATATTCAGATGTTGTGAATAGGGCTCAGTTATTGGAGCGCGATAATGAGTCAGCACAACCAAAAGGCAACGACCAACAACACGATAATAATCATACCGGTGGCAACGGTCATCGGAACAACGATAACCATTGTGGGGGATATTATCATGCCAAGAATGGTAACCACTTTAGTGGTAATCATGGCCAAGATAATAGAAGTGTAAATTTCAAGAAGGGAAGGTCATTTAGCTCGATTTTGTCGTTTAGTAAAGTCAAGTCCAGTTGGAACGGTGACACCAAAGGCGGATACGGACAAAACAAAGTCTGTGGTTTCAGGAAGAGCATTTTTTGTGACTTCTCAAAAAGCGAGTAACTCGAACGAAGTTAGCACGGGTTAGTTAATTATAAATTCTTGCAAAGTTTATACCTTATTAGATACCAATTCTACCCACTCTTTTATTTCACCTAGTAATGTTCAATGTTTGAATTTAACTCCGGAGAAGTTAGATTTTGATTTACCAGTTGAAATTTCGTTAGTAGAAACCTTCGTTACCTCCACTGTTTATAAATCTTGTTGATTCAAATCGAAACTTTCACGTTACCTGTCAATCTTATCTTTTTGAAAATACTTTCCTTTGATGCGATTTCAGGAATCGATTGGTTAACTAACCATAATACTTTTCGTAAGGTTGTTAGCTTTCATATTCCTAACCAACCTGTTATGCGAATTCAAGCAACCAAACCACTAAAGTCAATCATTGTCATATAAAGCCATAAGTAGAGAGCCCCGGTCCTTTTGTTGTTGACTTTCTTATGTGGAATGCACCGAAACCAGACTTTATGTAGGCGATGTCGTGAATGACGATGGCAAGATTATAGGTATCATTGTGACATGTTATCCAAGTCTTGGATGAGAGTCACAGTTTTGAATGATATTTCTATTGTTAATAAATTTCCTGACGTATTCTTGAAGACTTCTTAGCCTACCCCTAGAGCGTGAAATCAAATTTTGTATTGACCCCAGTACAAAACCCATTTCTTAAACCCTCAAATATTTCTTCAACTAAAATGAATGTAACATGCGCCAAAGACGTTGACCCGAGATGTTGAAGATTACGATCGTACCATTTAATACCATCGTGAGAAAGCGAACGTGGTACCTGACGTGTTGAGTAGAAGATCGTATGCGTTTATAAGTGCGAATATACGAACCCACGTGAAGATAACGAATATACGATTAGAATCAACTTTAATCGATAAAGTTAAAGCAGCTCAAGCTACACACCCGGAACTGATGAATGTGAAGAATTAAGAAGGCTCAAGAGGGCGTTATTCTAGAAGAAAGAATCGATGAAGAGAGGAAATCTCAACCCTTGATTTTATTGGTCCATTTGAAATCCTCGATCGAGTAGGAACTATGGCTTATATACTTGTTTTACCGCCAATTATGTCGCGTGTTCATAACATTTTTAACGTATCGATGTTACGTAAATATGTGGATGACCCGAACAACATTATTAATTTAGAACCGGACGAGATAGCAGAAGATTTAACGTATGAGGAGATACGTGTTAACAACTTGGATTAGAAGAATCGTATTCAACACTCAAAGGTTATACCTCAAGAGTTAGAATTTGAAGTGAAGTCAAGGTATCCTCACCTGTTCAGCATACCAGGTACGTACGTAAATTTCGAGGGCGAAATTCCATAAGGAGGGGAGATTGTGATACCCCAGATTTTATGAATAATTATTTAATTTTCTCGAAATAATTTTTTATATTATGGTGTGAATTTGAGATAATGTTATAGTTGTGGGTAATATTTATAAATTTTGCAAAGTATGCAAGTTGTCATATTATATTCGATTGGTCGGGGAATATTCGTTTTAAACAGGAAATATTTGTACGACGGCACAATCATTGGTGGACCCCACAACGGAATTATTGTCAGATTGAGAAAACGACAAAAATATTTTATTGAAAATAACGGCGGAAGTTTTACCGTTGATACTGTTGAACTACTCGGTAGTAAAAGTACAGTAATATGCGTTGTTGTATAGTAGCACACGGTATTGATTATTGATATTTATATGAGAAGTCACTCAGTTTTGTTTAATTATTACTACAATAGTTGCTGCATAGTATCTCACATTATTTGATTCAATTATTGTTGATTTAGAAGTTTTGTTTTATTCGTAATAAAATAGAAACATCTTTTTATATAAAACAGAATAATTTATTAAAGTTATTCTATAAATAGAATATATTATATTCTGTTATGCATAGTGTTTTGCATAGTAAAATCTTTTATGAAGTTATTCGTTTTATTATATTATAAATAGAATATATTATATTTTATTTAAAAGATTTTACTTTAAATATGGACCATCAGATTAAAGTAAATCAATCTAGACCGTTCATGAGTTAGTTACTATGCATTCCATTTTCTTATAAATAGAAGCTCATTCCTTCCTTATTTCTTACGAATTCACTGAAACTCTAGAGAGAGAAACTATAGAGAGAGTTCTTCTATAATCTTGAGCGTATTTTCTTAAGAGTTTTAAGAAAGCTTTGAGCGTAGTGCAAGTTTTCTTCGAGTATATCCTCGACCTACTAGTCGGAGTACTCTTCTTTCAAAAGGTAGGGAATATTATTTGTTGTACCCGTAAGGGATATTATTCTTTTGTATTCAAGAAGAGAACTTTTGTTATTCCATTTCTTTATTGTTCTGTTCGAATAACCTGTATACGCGGGCTACCCTATACTTGGTGACATTCTTCTATTATTCTGTTTTTATTATTCTGTCAGAATATCCTGTCTGTGCTATACGCCAGACCTGGTTCCATTTTTATTATTCCGTCTTTATTATTCTATCGGAATATCCTGTCTGTGCTATACGCCGGACCTGGTTCCATCATTTATTATTTCACATTTATTATTCTGTTGGAATATCCTGTCGGTGTGAATTTCCCGTCTATGCAAAGTACTGCATGCATGGTGATATCTTTTGTTATTCCATTCAGTATTATACTCGGTTGATTAAAATTTTGACTTCTATACTCCATGAAATTAGTGGAATATCCTTGATATTTGCGCTTCATCCAGTATCTTTTCGTGGAAATATTCTTCTGAGAATTCTTGAATTTTACTCTGCAAAGTAGTATCATGTTGACAATTTGGACGTTATTGGTTCCTGGACAAATTAATTCTTGAACTTATTTAATTGAATTCTTATATCATTGTCATCATCCTCATGTTTATGTTATATTGAAAGTCATCTGTGGCCTGTAGTGCATAGATGGACTTGGTATGATTATGACCAGGGATTATTCGGTATAATCATGACCATAATGTTACAAATGATGTGAAAATTAAAAGTCATCATTGGCCCATAGTGCATTGATGGACAGTTTTTGGTATGATTATGGCTATGGATTCTCTTCGGCCAAGGGAGCAAAGATGAATTGTTTTATGGCATGATCAGGACCGTTGATGAAAACACGATTATCTTTGGCCCGTAGTGCATGGATAATTCGTGGTCGTGATACTAAAGAATATCCTTGGCCTGTAGTGCAGGGATGATTTAATGATGTGGATTATTTATTGAGCTGAGTCTCAGTGATAAAAGTGATGAAAAACTTTTTAAATCATAAATGATAGTAGATTCTATTCTCTACTTGACTCTTTTAATGGATTACTTATTCCGCTGCAGTTAAACTTGATGTCTATTTATTTTATCAGTTTAACATTGTTGGAGACTAATGATAATTTATTTTGCATTATCTTAGTCATAATATTTCTTACTGGGCTAGTTGAGTTCACTCTTTCTTTCACTGTTCTCTTCAGGAAATGAGAATATAGTTGGGACAAGTCGGGGAATGGAGTGATGGTCCAGAGGATAGCATTAGTAGTCCTCACTATTCTGTGAAATAATGTGATAATAATTGTAATGAGGACTCCTTTTGAGTTTGTATAATCTCTAGTAGATAATATTTGTATTCAAACTCACAGTTTATGTTTTGTCGTATTATACAAGACAGTTGTATTAGTAAGTTGTATTTGAATTCTGTACCATGTATCTGGTGACCCAAGATGGGTGATGTATACCTATTTTTGGGGCGTCACAACAAGTCTTCATCACTTGCTAACTTTGCCCTTGCCCTTACTAGTGGAAGGTTCATCAGTTCTTTCGTTCTTAACTGCAATGTTATTATTAAGCAAGAGTGAGCACTATTGCCCACAAGTACAATAAGAAAATGACAGTATAATAACATGCGAGTAAATTAAAGACATCTGAATAAAAGCTCAACTTTTGAATCAAGAATGAATAACAAGAATCAAAAGAATTCTGAGGGTCATAAGACCTCGAACTATGTCCTAGGTTATCAAGGGTTATACTTGAAACCCTTAAAAGTCATAAGACTATGGACCTTTCTACTCGTACTTAGGGGGATCAGCCCTTAGTACCATATTGTGCACAGTATCTTAACGCTAACGCATAAGTAAATCCCTTTGCAGGGTTGTTCATCTCAGTTTGACATTCGAGTCCGCACCAAAGGAAGTTTGGCTTGGATAATTCAATAAGGGTTCTAAAATTTAGAACATTCATCAACTAAGGACTAGTTGAATCAATAAAGTTCACTAGTCTAATAAGGTTCAACAATAATGATATTCAATTTGAATAATAATCTCAAGAAGTATACAATAGGACAATTATTGTATAACTAAATCATGCTTTGAAAAGATAATCAATCTTTAATATAACATTTGAACTTGAATAATAGTAATGATAGTTTACTCGAGGTAAATAATAAACTTGAACAATAATGACAAGTAGGGTTAGGAAACTTGGCTCGTGCGTAGATTACACTTTAACTAATCACGTTCTTTGAATTTAAATCCTACATACCATTCACATTCACAATACCAGTTAATTATAACTTAACTAATCATCATAAACTCATTCTCTTTATCTACTTTGATTATTGACTATACTTAGTCAAATTACCACTTTGTCACATAATTTGTACTTCATGAATATTAAGCTAATTATGTATTCAATAATTCAATCCACATGCAATTATGTTATTTACATGTTAAACAACTATTTCTATATCTCATTATACTTCTAACATGGTTACATGTTCATTAAATTAATTTACTAACACATTGTTAGACTTAAACATTTTAAAAATTCCATTTCTGAACTTTCTGGAGAGTGACGCTGCGGCGCCACTGTTACACTTGGTTTTCGCATTGCGGCGCGATGGCGCTGCGGTTGGACTCTTGGCGCTGCAGCGCCGTGGCACTGCGGCTCGAGACTTGGCGCTACGGCGCGGGACTTCAGTTCTAGAGTTGGCGCCACGGTGCGAAACTCCAGACTTTGATTCCTAGTTCACGAAGAACACAGAGTTCAGCAAAAAGCACACTAAATCATCAATAATTTCACTAAATTAACATACCCACATGCTACGATTTATACATAATCATTACCCAACAATAATAGAACGATTTTAATCCATTAAAACACATAATTACAGAATTAAAATATGCGAATTTCACCGACTTTGATGTTCTTGGAGGTTTTGAAAATAAAATATGAAAATTGTCACTACGGATTCTTTATAACACCGAATCTGTTCATTTAAACTTTGGTCTCTTCGTATCAACATGCATAATAAAATAATAATAAAATACAAGTGTAAAATTTAGGGATAATATATGATCCATACATGAAATTCCACGTATAAGGCCATAAGGCCAAAACCCATACTCTGTAATTTTGTAGAAATCATATACTACGTATTTTCATGAAACTGATGACATGGTTTACATAATATATATAATTAAATATGATTTGATAACATCTTAACCTATATATGCACATAAGCCTTACAATTTCCCATCGTAGAGACTTTACAGAAAACTGTGAAAGCCATTTTTATCAAAACTTAAATAATGTAACTTGTAAATTTGGGAAGGATGAGATTACCTGTAGAGTATAAAGCGTAGATTTAGAAAACTCAGATGTTTCTTCAATCACTCACTATTAATCTCCTTCTCAATATTATAAATATCTCTGACAAACACTCTCTGATTATTCTCTAGGCTTGGGCAAATAATGAAGAAAGAAAAAGACGACGTCAATTGAAATAAAGAACTGACGCGATGTGGTCAGTTATCCAATCATGGGTAACAGTTCCCAACTTCCAATAAGGCCTTGTTTGGCTAGAAAGAAAAGGTTTCAAATCCATTTAATTTAATTAAACCTTTATAATATAGTTTGACAATGTCACACTCCTTATAAAATAAATCCAATATTTTATTTAAATTTACTTTAAATAAAATATAATAATATCTCATAAATTCACATAGTCGTATATTTAAGTTTCTCATTAATTAATAATGTCAAATTATTAACTCTCTAATTAATAATTAAATTAATTAAAATACCAATAGGCTTAATAAATATTTCTTTTAATACAATAAGCTCACACAATCATATACTTCGATAATAAAATTCTCTACACTAATTTAATAAATGTAACACATATAATTAAATTAATCTACCACAATTGCATCAATTAATTATTTAATCTAATAATTAAATCATCAAAAAATATTTATTTAATTCAATAAATATTAAAAGTGATTACAAAAATCTCGTTCGTTACATCTTTCCCCCCTTAAAAGGATTATGTCCCCATAATCACGACTCAATAATTTTGACCTGTTTCATTCTCCCCCTACAAAGATTTTGTCCCCAAAATTGCTTACACATAATTAAGTAAATAAATGAGGGTAGTTCTTCATCATATTCTCTTCAAGTTCCTACGTAGCTTCTTCAGCGTTGTGGTTTCTCCAAATTAAATTAACAGAAGGTATAACTTTATTTTTGAGAACTTGTTCTTTTCGGTCGATAATTTGAACGGGAATTTCTTCGTAAGATAAGTCTTTCTCAAAATGCAGGGGTTCGTATTCAATTACATGCTTGTAATCGGCTTTGTAGGGTCATAACACGGAAACATGGAAGACGTTGTGGACATTCTCGAGTGCTTGAGGTAAGGCTACCTCGTACGCGACTTCTTTGATTCTTCTCAGTACTTCAAAGGGTACAATAAATCTTGGGCTCAATTTTCCTTTTTTTTCGAATTTGATCTTCCCCTTCCAGGGAGAGACCTTCAAGAAAACATAACTACCTGATTCAAACTCGATATTTTTACGATGTGGATCAGCGTATTTCTTCTGTTGATCTTGAGCTGCTACCAGTCGTGCTCGGATCACTTTGACTATTTCTGCTGTCTGTTGTACCAATTCTGGCCCTAACAATTGTCTCTCACCAACTTCATCCCAGTAAAGCGTAGTTCTGCACTTTCTGCCATATAACGCTTTGTAAGGTGGCATACCAATACTAGCGTGGTAACTGTTGTTGTAGCCGAACTCTACTAACGGTAGGTGATCATCCCAATTTCCTTTAAAGTCCATCACATAGGCTCTTAGCATATCTTATAATATTTGAATCGTTCTCTCGCTTTTCCCATCTGTTTGAGGGTGGTAAGCTGTACTCATTCACAATTGCATACCCATGCATTCCTGAAGACTTTTCCAAAAATTTGATGTGAAGCGTGGATCCCTATCTAAAACAATTGATATCGGCACTCCGTGTCTCAAAACAATTTCTTTTACGTATAACCTTTCCAACTAATCTAAGTTGAATCTGATTTTGATTGGAAGGAAGTGTGCTAATTTCGTCAGTCGGTCAACGATAACCCATACTGCGTCGTAGCCGTTCTGAGTCGTCAGAAGGCCAACCACGAAGTCCATTGTAATATGTTCCCATTTCTATTTTGGGATCTCTAATGGTTGTAGCAATCCACTCAGTCTCTGATGTTCTGCTTTCACTTTCTAACAGGTACGACACTTGGCAACACATTCTGCAACATCTCGTTTTAAATTCGGCCACCAGAAATGTTGTCAAAGATCTTGATACATCTTGGTACTACCAGGGTGAATCGAATATCGTGAACTATGAGCCTCGCTCAAAATTTCTTCCTTAATCTCTTGTACTGGCGGTACCCAAATTCTACTCTCAAATCTCAGTATTCCTTCCTTATCCATCTTAAATCTCGGTTCAGTTCCTTCAGATATCTTCTTTGTCACCTTTTTACATTCTTCATCCTGAAGCTGAGCCTCCTTAACTTTATCCAGTAGGGTTGTGCCAGATTCCATCTGAAATAGCTTCTCATCAATTTCCATAGGATACTTCACCTCTAACTCCAGTTTTTCCATTTCTGCGATTAGCTCCTCCTGGGCAGTCAACATCATCAATTTCTCACGACCCTTTCTACTTAAGGCGTCGGCAACCACATTTGCTTTTCCTGGATGGTATAAAATCTCACAGTCGTAATCCTTAATTAATTCCAACCATCTTCTTTGACGCATATTCAAATCCTTCTGTGTAAAAATATATTTCAGACTCTTGTGGTCCGTATATATTTCACACTTCTCCCCGTAGAGATAGTGCCTCCAAATTTTTAAAGCAAAAATAACTGATGCTAACTCCAAATCATGGGTCAGGTATCCCTTCTCGTAATCCTTTAACTGCCGTGATGCATACGCAATGACTTTGCCGTTTTGCATAAGCACACAGCCAAGTCCTTTATGCGACGCATAGCTAAAAACAAAAAAATTTCATGTATCATCCGGAAGGGATAACACAGGTGTCGTACTCAATCTCTTCTTCAATTCTTAAAAGCTCTCCTCACACTTTTCCGTCCAAAGAAATTTCACAGCTTTACGAGTTAAATTCGTTAACAGATTTGCGATCTTGGAAAAGTCTTGTATGAATCTTCTATAATATCCTGCTAATCCAAGAAAACTTCTTACTTTCAACGGCGTTCTCGGCTGATCCCAGTTAATCACAGCTTCGACTTTAGATGGATCTACCGAAATTCCATTTTTATCGATCACGTGACCAAGAAATTGTACCCGTTCAATCCAAAATTTGTATTTCGAAAACTTGGCGTACAACTTCTCCGTTCTCAATACTTTCAACGTTAATCTCAATTGTTCTTCGTGTTCTTCTTTGGTTTTGGAATATACCAAAATATCATCTATAAATACAACTACGAACTTGTCCAAAAATGGTTTGAACACACCATTCATTAGTCCCATAAATGCTGCAGGAGCATTCGTAAGACCAAACGACATTACTAAAAATTTGGAGTGACCATATCGCGTTCTAAACGCTGTCTTCGGTACATCCCCTGGCCTCACCTTCAGTTGATGATAACCGCTTCTCAAGTCTATCTTGGAAAAGTATCTCGCTCCCTTTAATTAATCAAACAGGTCGTCGATCCTCGGTAATGGATATCTGTTTTTAATCGTGACCTTATTCAGTTCTCTATAATCAATACAGAGTCGCATCGTTCCATACTTCTTCTTCACAAACAACATCGGTGCTCCCCACGGCGATACGCTCGGTTGAATGTACTTCTTGTCCAACAATTCTTGTAGTTGTACCATTAGTTCTTTCATCTCTACTGGTGTCATTCGATATGGTGTCTTCGATATTGGAGAGGTTCCGGGCGCCAAATCGATCACAAAATCTACCTCTCTATCCGGTGGAAGTCCTAGCAAATCGTCTGGAAATACGTCGATGAAGTCCCTCACAATCGATATCTTTTCGACCTTAGGATTCTCTTTTCGACTGTCGACTATATAAGCTAAATATCCTACACAGCCTTGTCTTAATAACTTTTTGGCCTGCATCATCGTCAGACAACTCGCTTGTCTAGGCGACTTGCTACCATAAAATACAACCTTTGACGGAGTCATAAGGTTAATACGCTTCTTTTGAAAATCAATTATAGCCCCGTAATTGAATAACCAGTCCATTACCAAAATAACGTCAAATTCCCCAAGTCGAATAGGGATAAGATCTACGTTCATGGTATTACCCTTAATATCCACTCTACAATTCTTATGTACGTACTTAACAGGGATTATTTCTCTATTCGCAATTTCTATGTTCATGGGGTAATCCAATTCATTCTTTGGCAAATCTAAATTCTTCGCAAAATCATCGGATATAAAGGAACAAGTAGCACCCGAATTAAATAATACGTAAGCATTAACTTTATTGATCAGAATGATACCTGACACCACATCACGAGATTGAACTGCAACTTGCAACATCATGTTGAAAGTCCGGGCGGTCGGTCGGTTTGTTGCGGTTGGTCCGGTGATGGTTAAGGTATTTCCACTGTTATTTCCCCGATTTCCCCCTGATCCTGACCCTCCCGATCCCTTCTTGGGACAGTCTTTTTCCAGATGGTCCTTCGAACCACAAGTAAAACAAGCACCCTTCTTTGGGTTTGGACAGTTTGGTGCTATGTGGCCTTCCTGACCACAATTGTAGCACACTCTTTTTCCTTTCATACAAACTCCTAGATGGGTTTTCCCGTAAGTCAGACATGCTTCGATTCTTTTCTTCTGATTACCTTGATAATTTCCCGATTATGAGCTGTCATTCCATCTTTTCTTCTGATTAAAATTTCCACTTCCTATGCCACTTCCACTAGCCTTGTTATTAATTTCACCTTCATTCTTCTTCTTCTTCTTCTGATCTTGATTGTACTTGGTCATCGCATCGCTTCCACCTTCAGCGAGGATGGCCTTTTCTAAAACTCCGGCAAATGTGTTTATCTGAAAATTGATACCTTGCTGTACACCCAAGGCTTTACTCCTTGTTCAAATCTTCTGGCTTTTCTCTCGTCAGTGTGTACTTGGTACGGGGCGAACCTTTCCAACTCGTTAAATTTAGCCGCGTAGTCAGGTACAATCATGTTTCCCTGCTTCAGTTCCAGAAATTGAACCTCCATCTGATTCTGCGAACTAGTGGGGAAATACATTTCAAAAAACATCTCTTTAAATCTCTCCCACGTAATTACATCTTCACCTCCTCGCAATTTGTTTGCTTGCCACCAATAGCTAGCCTCAGACTTCAGCATAAACGTTGTAAAAGCAGTCTTCTGGTCTTCTCTAACCCTAGCAACGTCGAAAACTTTCTCTATTTGCATAACCCACGTTTGAGCCTCGATTGGGTTCATGGAACCTTTGAACTCTGGCGGTCTCACCGCCTTGAAGTCTTTAAACGTTGTGTTTGGTGGAGCTTGAGGTTGATTGTTCATTGCTCCAGTCAGTAAGTTAAATAACTGTTGAACGGGATTTGCGTTGGCATTATTGTTATTATTTCTTGACTCTTCCTGAGCCGGTTGACGCTGTTGTATTCTCCTTGGCGGCATATTTTTGTTAAATAAATGCTTATTAGAACTTTATTTATTTCTCTAAATAGTTAAGGCATTACTTAACAATTTAACATACTCATTTAACACATCATCTCAAACAACTTGATATATTTTCATTCAAATCAATAGTTTTAACATTAAACGATAGCATAACTGCTATTTACATCAACTATCCTGGAATAAAGAATCCGCAGGATTTAAAACATTCAAATATTCCTTCGTTCATAAACACGTCAAAATTTACATCTAAAACTAATTAAGTTCTTCACATAATTAAATAAATCATATCACTATCGGTCAAAGTACTGATTAGCCTTACTACGCTCCTCTTCTAAGATGCGATACATCGTCCTGCGATCCATCATGTACATTGGTAGTCCTTCGAATTGGATCGGGTACCTCAAAACTCGATCTTGGGTCTCATACATTGCCTTGTTAAGTGTAGAATATGTCTCCCCAATCTTCGCCATCTTTACACGACCATCATCTTCTACACGATCAGCTCGACGTGATTCTCTTACCCAGCCTTCATCTGCTATTTTCAGTCTTTCGGAGGTTTCCTTTAGTTCCTTCTTCAGCTTCTCTATCTCCTCGGTCTTATCTTCGGTTTGACCCTTCTCATGGACCAAATCCCATTCTACATTTCCCAGTCGTGAGTGAAGAGTCGAAATCTCCCTCTCCTTCTCCTCTAGAGTAATCTGCTGAATAATAGCTCGCTCAGTCAGATCCTGCACCACATCTCGTAACTCTATGTTACGGTCGTATAATGTGTCGTACATCTCAGCATCAACGATGTACCGTGGTAACTCCTCTTCTTCCTCTTCCTCTTCCTCAACAAATTCCTCCTCGGGATCCTCCTCAGGATCAGTCTCGGGCCCATGCTCCTAACCAACAACGGTGATCAATGGAGATGACTCCCTCTGTACCAGCTGCTCCCTAACGACTTGAATGTCTCGGGGCTCTTCCTTTGTCGGTACTATAGGTACACGGGGTTCTTCCTCCCCAGCTTAACTAGCTTCACCAACATTCGACATCCTTACAACAAAATTTTAAGTTTTAGTTACTTAGTCGTATCATCTAACGCATACTTTAACATATAAACACATAATGTCTTTTATTATCTTTAATGAATTACATAAATTCATTTCTTATAACTCGATAAGAGTTTTCCATCACTATCTTCTTTCTATAAGGCTAGTACCTATGGTTGTTCCCCAACCTAAGGTTCATAACCTATGGCTCTGATACCAACTTGTGACACTTCCAAATTCGGGTATTTTGATTCCACGGGATTTGGTGTTCACTGTACAAATATCATCTATCTATCTACCCATAATAAATGCAAACCATGCAATAGATAGAAATAAAATCTTTCCTTTAAAGGGTTACAACATGTGTATCATAAACATAATCCCAGGTTAAACTAACCTTAAACATCTGTACGGAATCATAAACAAATAAGTCTTAACAACATCATTAAATCAAGTCTTAAACAAAATACATCATCGTATAAACAACAAGTCTTCGTCACTTGCTAACTTTGACCTTGCCCTTACCAGTGGAAGGTTCATCAGTTCTTTCGTTCTTAACTGCAATTTTATTATTAAGAAAGAGTGAGCACTATTGCCCACAGGTACAATAAGAAAATAACAGTATAATAACATGCGAATAAAGCAAAGACATCTGAATAAAAGCTCAACTTTTGAATCAAGAATGAATAACAAGAATCAAAAGAATTCTGAGGGTCATAAGACCTCGAACTATGTCCTAGGTTATCAAGGGTTATACTTGAAACCCTTAATAGTCATAAGACTATGGACCTTTCTACTCGTACTTAGGGGGATCAGCCCTTAGTACCATATTGTGCACAGTATCTTAACGCTAACGCATAAGTAAATCCCTTTGCAGGGTTGTTCATCTCAGTTTGACATTCGAGTCCGCACCAAAGGAAGTTTGGCTTAGATAATTCAATAAGGGTTCTGAAATTTAGAACATTCATCAACTAAGGACTAGTTGAATCAATAAAGTTCACTAGTCTAATAAGGTTCAACAATAATGATATTCAATTTGAATAATAATCTCAAGAAGTATACAATAGGACAATTATTGTATAACTAAATCATGATTTGAAAAGATAATCAATCTTTAATATAACATTTGAACTTGAATAATAATAATGATAGTTTACTCGAGGTAAATAATAAACTTGAACAATAATGACAAGTAGGGTTAGGAAACTTGCCTCGTGCGTAGATTACACTTTAACTAATCACGTTCTTTGAATTTAAATCCTACATACCATTCACATTCACAATACCAATTAATTATAACTTAACTAATCATCATAAACTCATTCTCTTTATCTACTTTGATTATTAACTATACTTAGTCAAATTACAACTTTGTCACATAATTTGTACTTCATGAATATCAAGCTAATTATGTATTCAATAATTCAATCCACATGCAAATATGTTATTTTAATGTTAAACAACTATTTCAACATCTCATTATATTTCTAACATGTTTACATATTCATTAAATTAATTTACTAACACATTGTTAGACTTAAACATTTTAAAAATTACATTTCTGAACTTTCTGGAGATTGGCGCTGCGGCGCCACTGTTACACTTGGTCTTCGCGTTGCGACGCGATGGCGCTGCGGCCGGACTCTTAGTGCAGCTCAAGATTTGGCGCTGCGGCGCGGGACTTCAGTTCTGGAGTTGGCGCCGCGGCGCGAAACTCCAGACTTTGATTCCCAGTTCACGAAGAACACAGAGTTCAGCGAAAAGGACACTAAATCATCATTAATTTCACTAAATTAACATACCCAATTGCTACGATTTATACATAATAATTACCCAACAATAATAGAACGATTTTAATCCATTAAAACACATAATTACAGAATTAAAATATGCGAATTCCAGTGACTTTGATGTTCTTGGAGGTTTTGAAAATAAAACATGAAAATTGTCACTACGGATTTGTTATAACACCGAATCCGTTCATTTAAACTTTGGTCTCTTCGTATCAACATGCATAATAAAATACAAGTGTAAAATTTAGGGATAATATATGATCCATACAAGAAATACCACGTATAAGGCCATAAGGCCAAAACCCATACTCTGTAATTTTGTAGAAATCATATACTACGTATTTTCATGAAACTGATGACATGGTTTACATAATATATATAATAAAATATGATTTGATAACATCTTAACCTACATATGCAAATAAGCCTTACAATTTCCCATCGTAGAGACTTTACAGAAAACTGTGAAAGCCATTTTTATCAAAACTTAAATAACGTAACTTGTATATTTAGGAAGGAGGAGATTACCTTTAGAGTATAAAGCGTAGATTTAGAAAACTTAGATATTTCTTCAATCACTCACTCTTAATCTCCTTCTTTATATTATAAATATTTCTGACAAACACTCTTTGATTATTCTCTAGGCTTAGGCAAATAATGAAGAAAGAAAAAGAAGACGTCAATTAAAATAAAGAACTGACGCGATGTGGTCAGTTATCCAATCATGGGTAACTGTTCCCAACTTCCAATAAGGCCTTGTTTGGCTAGCAAGAAAAGGTTTCAAATCCATTTAATTTAATAAAACCTTTATAATATAGTTTAAAAATGTCACACTCCTTATAAAATAAATCCAATATTTTATTTAAATTTACTTTAAATAAAATATAATAATTTCTCATAAATTCACATAGTCATATATTTAAGTTTCTCATTAATTAATAATGTCAAATTATTAACTCTCTAATTAATAATTAAATTAATTAAAATACCAATAGGCTTAATAAATATTTCTTTTAATGCAATAAGCTCACATAATCACATACTTAGATAATAAAATTCTCTACATTAATTTAATAAATGAAACACATATAATTAAATTAATCTTCCACAATTGCATCAATTAATTATTTAATTTAATAATTAAATCATCGAAAAATATTTATTTAATTCAATAAACATTAAAATTAATTACAAAAATCTCATTCGTCACAATTATCCTTGGTTGTCCCAAAAGTCTCCAAAGAAAAAAAAGAAGATTACTATCATCTTATTTCCAATGGTGAGTCTTCTCTTGACATATAAATATCTTCGTTGTCTCCAAGTGAAAATTATATTTCAAATAAACTCCAAGATCATATAGTTATTGCTCGTAGATATATTCAGCAAGTGGATGTGCACAACCATGTCTTATGAGAACACGAGGTTGTATGTCATTAGACATCTTGTATGATAGTGGCAAAACACCCTTCCAAAGTTGGGTTTGCCTTACCCTATTTGATTCATCAAATATAACTAGTAAATGATGTATAAAATACAACACACTTTTTTATAATGTTTAGGGAGAATCTCCACAGCTAGAGACCACCGTTCTATTCCCATGTTATCCCCGCTCGCCCGGCAACACTCTTATTACCTGAAAGGAATTGTGAAGCAGAAAGGGTGAGCCAACTAGCCCAGTAAAGAATATCTTGACTAAAGCTAATTTACATCATCAATAGCCTTCATCATTAATAAATCAGAGATTTAGAACATATGGTAGATGATAAAACTTTTCAACCATAGTTGCAGCGGAACGAGCAATCCATTACAAGAGTCAAATAGACCATAAGGTCTATTATCTTCTCCATGTTAAAAGTCCACCAACAATGTTTTATCCCTGTAAAATAAATCAACAGCTCATGTCCACAATCATATGAATAACTCATAATCATAATTGTGGTTCTAAATTCCTCTTCGCAACCAGAACGAAGATAATTTTCATTACCTATCTTCACCTAAAACATCAAAAATTATGGTTATACCAAATCAGAATTCATGCTCATAATCATACTAATAAATTCATCTTTGCACTACGGCCAAAGATATTCATTAACAATTCATCTTTGCACTACAGGCCAAGACATACAACTGTATTTTAGAAGAGTCATGTAGAGCATGATATCTATTATCTTCTATGAATTAAAAGTGTATAAGAAATATTTTATCGATGAGACTCCGCTTAATAAATAATCCACATCATCGAATAACCCCTGCACTACGACCAAGGATATTCGTTAATATCACATCCATGAATTTATATTTCATCGCTGAGACTCAGCTCGATAATCAATCCATATCACTGAATTATCCATGCACTACAGCTAAGGATATTCGTTAATATAACGAACACGAATTATCCATGCACTACGGGCTAAAGATAATCATGTTTTCATCAACGGTCATGATCATGCCATAAAACAATTCATCTTTGCACCCTTGGCCGAAGAGAATCCATCAATACACTACGGGCCAATGAGGACTTTTTCCACATCATTTGTAACATTACGGTCATTATTATACCGAATAATCTCTGGTCATAATCATACCAAGTCCATCTATGCACTACGGCCAAAGATGACTTTCAACACAATATAAGCATGACGATGATGACAATGATATAAGCATTAATCAAACGAAAACAAGAATAAATATTAAAGAATTTAAATTTATCCAAATATTATCAATCACTTAATAAAATCATAATCTAATATTATTAATATTATAATAATATTTTAATCACTTCTTAAACTTATAAACAATTTATTTCAATTGTTTACACTTTACCAAAAAAATGCATTTAATCATTCAAAAATGTCATACTCATAAGATTTCATCACCAATGATCAAATCCCTCATCAAAAATTTACATATACCCTATATAGGATTCCCAAGCCATAAAATCCTATTTTTCAATGTTGTTACTTCATATAACATATTTAATTCATTTACTCATAACTAGTTTATTTTCATGAAAAATATCAAATCAGTCCCAAAAAATATTTCTTTTCTGGGATTTCGTAGAATATAGTCTCATATTGAACATATATTTTTCTCAGAATTTTTAAAATTCAGTTACTATTTTTCATATGGATAAAACTATCGAATATTTAGACATTTGTCATAAATTGTACTTTTGTCCAAAAATTCCGACACTTATAGGGTATACTCATGTTATATACATGTACTCCTAATAAAAATTTCACCAATTTTGGAGTTAACCACATAGAGTTATAAGGGTTTACTTTTAAAATAGTATTTTCCCATAAAATTCATAACTCTTAATCTATACATCCAAAAATCGCCATTTTTGGACACAATCTAGAAAACTCAACAAATTATCATTTCAAATTTTTCCAGAATTTTGAGGGTCAGAAAAATTATGAAACTACCCCTGGCAGAAACCCCTTTTTAATGAAAATACTATCCGTATGAATACGAAGGATCATTTACCATGCATGCGGCAATCCACATAGACAGGTTATTTCAACAGAATAATAAAGAATGGAACCAGGTCATGCGTAAATGCACAGACGGGATATTCCAACAGAATAATAATTAATGAAATAACAGAAGAATTCACCAGGCATGCGATAGACTGCACAGAAAGGTTATTCCAACAGAATAATAAATAATGGAATCAGGTCATGCGTAAACACACAAATAGGATAACAGAAGAATTTCACCAAGTATAGGGTATCCCGCGTATACAGGTTATTCCAACAGAATAATGAAGAACGGAATAACAGAAGTTCTCTTCATGAATAAGAAAGAAAGAATACCCCTTACGCGTACAACAAATAATATCCCTTACGAGTACAACAAATAATATCCCCTACCTTAAAAAGAAAAGTATTCCAACTGGTAGGGCAGGAATATACTTGAAGAAAACTTGCACTATCTTCTATGCTCAAAGCTTTCTTAAACTCTAAAAAAATACACTCGAGATTACAGAAGAAGAACTTTCTCTATAGTTTCTCTCTCTAGAGTTTCAGTGAATTCGTAAGAAATAATGAAAGAATGAACTTCTATTTATAGAAGAATGAATTGAATAATAACTAATTCATGAACGATCCAGATTGATTTACTTTTAATCAGACGATCCATATTGATTTAATAAAAAATTCTAATAAAATAAAATCTTTTAAATAAAATATAATATATTCTATTTATAATCTAATAAAACAAATAACTTTATAAAAGTATTCTGTTTTATATAAAAAGATTTTACTATACAAATACTATGCAGGCACTATGCATAATAGAATATTATATATTCTATTTATAGTCTAATAAAATAAATAACTTTATAAAAGTATTCTGTTTTATATAAAAAAAATTACTATACAAACACTATGCATAATAGAATATCATATATTCTATTTATAGTCTAATAAAAAAAATAACTTTATAAAAGTATTCTGTTTTATATAAAAAGTTTTTCTGTTTTATTACATTAATAGTACTAATAAAACAAAACCCATCATCATTATTATTATTCACACTATTAATCAACCAGGTCGTTCCCAGGAAAGAGGGGGCTTTCCAATAAGAATTTCTCCCCATTGGCGCGCAATTAGGTGACCAAACCTCTCCTTGACAGAACTTCTAGACATCGTTAATATTATAAATAATAATATTAATAACTTTGTCATCTCAATTATTGAATATAAAATATTGACAATGATTGAATCAAATAATGTGAGATACTATGCAGCAATTATTGTAACAATAATTGAACAAAACTGAGTGACTTCTCACGTAAGCATTAATAATCAATACTGTGTGCTACTATGCAACCACGCGTATTACTGTACTTTTATTACCGAGTAGTTCAACAGTTTTAACTGTAAAACTTCCGCCGTTATTTTCATAAAAAATATTTTTATCGTTTTCTCAATCCAACAATAATTCTATTGTGGGGTCCGCCAATGATTGTACCATCGTACAGATATTCCCCGACAAAAAGAATATTCCCCGACTAATCGAATATTCCCCAACACAACGAATATTTTATATCAACTTGCTTAGTTTGCAAAATTTTCAATATTACCCTTAACTTTAAACTTTTATCAATTTAACTATTTACCAAAATAGAAAAATTGAATACTTTTATTTTTTAAAATTCGGGGTCTCACACTTATCCTTTGAAACCTTTTTCACATAAGTTGGACAACCCCTTATCTTAACATACTTAAAATTAGGAATCCTTCATGTCCATAACTTTTATGGAGTTTTGTGGCCGGATTTTGAGGTTACCTTTTCTGTAGATATGCAGCCATTTCTAGGATATTATCCCAGAAGGATACTGGAATGTCGATAAAATTATTATGGACCGCACCATGTCCAACAAGGTATGGTTTTTTCTTTCAGATACATCAATCAATTATTGCATATCAGGAAGCGTCCATTGTGAGAAAACCATTTGAGATGAGTTACAAACTCATTGCACAATTATTCCTTCCTTGATATGATCAAAGAATCCTAATACTTTGCCAATTTGTTTCAGTTCAGAATTCTTTGAACCTTTCAAATAATTCACAATTATATTTCAGCAAATATACACATTCAACCTTTTGAACGATCATCTCCTTTCCTTATACTAGTTTTTTCAATTTGCAAAATAATTTTAACGTAAGTCAAGTACACAAAATCCATTAGTAATATTCCAGTTCTATACAAAACATTATTATTATAAATAGAACAACAATTATTCTTAAATATAATACCAAATTTCATTGTCCAACAATAAAATGAAAATAATGTTTCTAACGAGAACTGGAATACAATAAAAACTTATTGACAGACTTTCCCGTATGCAATGCTAAACAATAAGTTCCTATGGCTAATGTAGCAATATTTTCTTCATTTCCCACATATAGGATTATTTATCTTTGTTTAGCTTTCTACTTCTGTTTGTTCCCATCATAAATCTATATTTATGATAACCAAAGTCGGTATCCAATACCCAAGTAGAACATTGACCTAAAGAAAAATTTATTTTAATTATGAACAAAAACTATATTTATAACCAAAACTTCACTAAGCTTCTTTTGGTTAGCCTCTGCAAAATGCTTCTTGTAGTTTCTTTCCAGTGTCCATGCTTATTGCAGTGGAAGCAAACTCATTTGCTATCCGTATCAGTTTTGTTCTTATTATCCTTTGTTTTTGCCTTTCTATTTACCTTCTTTGAATTGTTCTTCTTTTTAGAAGATCCTTTGGCCCCTACCAGTAGGACATGATCTTTTCTTGGTTGGAAAGTGACTCTCAATATTTTTCAACATGTTAAGCAAATCAGTGAGGCTGATATCTAGCTTGTTCATATAAAAAATTCACAACAATTGTGAAAGGAGTCCGGGAGTGAGTATAAGATCAAATCTTGGCTCAATTGTCCATCCATAACAAAACATGTTGTCCTAATTATTCAATCAAATTGATTATGTTTAGGACATGTGTCTATACTGTAGTGTCATCGGTCATTCTAGATCGGAAGAGATCCTTAGATATCTGATATCTTTCAGTCCTACTTTCCTCATCATTAACTACTTGACGTGCATGAGTATAGTATGAGTATTCATAGTTTCATGCTGACGCTGAAGCTCGTTACTCATGGATCCGAGCATGATGCATCGAGCCAAATGTACATCATCTTGCCATTTTCTAAAAGTAGCAATCTCTTCCTCAAAGGCATTGTCTGCAACCATTACAGGGATAGGCGTATTAAGGACATAAGATAGCTTTTCAGCTATGAGAACTATTCTCAATTTCCTTAACCAATCCGATTAATTTGGTCCGATTAATTTAGCATCTAATATGCTACGCAGTGATAGTAATTTAAACATTATAAAATTCTGTAAAGAATTTGTAATTAGCAACATTTTAACATACATTCTTTTATTAATTACCAAAATAAATTAGGTCTTTGTTTTAAATTGGTATCTCCCACTATTTTCTTCAAACTATATTACCCTCAATATATATAGTTCGGCAATATCTAATTAAAGATATGCTAGTGAGAATAAGGATCTCATTTCAAATGTATATAGCCTTGTGTGTGCACAACAAACTATATATAAATAAATAGGTAGACAACTCTTATCAATTACATCAACTATGTAACTCCTTGTATTTTGCTTCATAAATCATAATGGTCAAGTGTGTGCACATCCGAACTAAAATGATTTAAGTTAAGTCAGACCCAGCATTTCCATATAAGTGAAGAGAAAACTACAGCCCTTGTGTGTGCACAACAAAGCAGTAATGTTCAATTCCTTATAAACATCATATATAATAAAAATAACATCTTAAATATTTAATACTTGTCTTGTGTGTGCACAACAAACTCGTATTAAATATTCAATACTCTATTTGTAACGCCCCCAAAATAGGTCCAATCCAACCAACCTATTCTGAGTCGCCAAAAATATGGTACAGAAAACAACTACAATTTTATTACTACAACTGTCATGCAAAATACAACAACACATATATTGTGAGTTTTGATACAAATATATACCAACTGTGACTTATGTCCCAACCTTGGATAGTACGTCACAATGGCACCTTACATAAAGGTACAGTCAAAAACTATTTTAGAAATCAGAATCTTTGGAAAGTGCTCAAGAAAACCTTCGTACATGGGAGGCCATGCGTCTAGGTTATGATAGATATCATATGTCCACAGAATTATCCTTGGTTGACCCAATAGACCCCAAAGAAAAATGAGAAGATTACTATTATATTATTTCCAATGGTGAGTATTCTCTTGACATATCATTATCTCCACCGTCTCTAATTGAGAATTATACTTCAACCAAACTCCAAGATCATATAGGTAGTGCTTGTAGATATACTCAACAAGTGGATGTGCACAACCTTGTCTTATGATAACACGAAGTCTCATGTCATTCGACATCTTGTATGATAGTGGCAAAACACCCTTCTAACGTTGGGTTCGCCTCACCCTATTTGGTTCACTAAATATAACTACTAAATGATGTATAAAATACAACACACTTTTCTATACTATTTAGGGAGAACCTCCACAGCTAGAGACCACCGTTCTATTCCCCTGTTACCCCCGCTCGACCTAGCTACACTCTTATTACCTGAAAGGAATTGTGAAGCAAAAGGGTGAGCACAACTAGCTCAGTAAAGAATATTATGACTAAAGATAATTAAATTTTCAATATCCTTCATCAATAATAAATCAGAGATTTAGAACATATGGTAGATGATAAAACTTTTCAACCATAGTTGCAGCGGAACGAGCAATCCATTAGAAGAGTCAAATAGACCATAAAGTCTATTATCTTCTCCATGTTAAAAGTCCACCAACAATGTTTTAACCCTGTAACATCAATCAATAGTTCCTGTCCACAATTATGTGAATAACTCATAATCATAATTGTAGTTCTAAATTCTTTTTCGCATCCAGGACAAAGATAATTTTCATCATTGTCTTTACCTGAAACATCAAAGATTATGGTTATACCAAATCACAGTTCTTGTTCATAATCATACTAATAAATTCATCTTTGCACTACGGGCCAAAGATATTCATCAACGGTTCATCTTTGCAGTACAGGCCAAAGATATTCAAAAACATGTTATCTTTGCACTACGAGCCAAAGATATTCATCAACAGTTCATCTTTGCACTACGGGCCAAAGATATTCATATCTCAAAGAAATACATAATCATTTCAGAATTTATATAAACCATAATTATAACCATGTTGATCAATTCACCTTGCACTTAAGCTAAAAATATTCCATTTTAAATTCAATGGTCATGATCATACTAGTCAACAATTCAACTTTGCACTACTGGCCAAAGAGAACCCATAGTCACGATCATACCAATAATCTACCCATCTTTACACTCAAGTCAAAGAGAAATTTCATCACCATGATTATAAAAATGTTATATATGATAATAAAAATAATATGATCAACAACTGCATTTAATTTCAAGAGTAATATTCATAAATCAACGATAATTTGGTCAGAAAAAGAAACCAATTTTTATCGTGAATAGTAACTCGTGAATAGTAACTCCTGAATAGTAACTCCTAAATAGTACTCCGTATTCATACATAGTACCATATACGTAAATAATATCATATACATAAATAGTGTCATATACATGAATAGTGTCGTATACGTGAATAGTGTCGTATACGTGAATAATGCCGTATACGTGAATAGTAAGCCCGACACAAAAAGGTAGAATTTCCACAATAAAATCCATACCAATATCTCAGTATAATGATATTGAAAGAATAACATCATTACGAAAAAAAACATCCCTTACAATCCCTTAAAATCCCCTACCTCAAAAGACAGTACTTCTTACTGGAATACTGGATATAGTGCTGAAGGAAACTTGTACCGTATAGCAACACTCAAAGTATCAAAATAATCACAAGAATACGCTCGATAATATAGAGAGAAAGAGAGAAGATTTCAATTTCTGGTGTAATTTTCAATTCTAAGCTAAGCACCTTATTTATAAGAAAATGTTTAGAATACCAAAACAGAAAATTTAATATAATATTATATATATAAATTCCTACGCCAACCTTTGAATGCTGGAATCTCACATGTTTAACAACAAAATGAGCCCACCAACTTGTTAAAAACATTTTTGTTGATATAAATAATTAAAACTTCCAAAAATCAATTATTTCGGAACCTCGGAACTTCAATAATTCATAATAAATAGCTCTTTTATCAGAAAAATTCGAATCTTATGTCCTTCCACAGAAAATTCAATTCTCTACAACTTTGTAAGTTTAAGTTTTTCCAAACAGAAATTGACCAAAATTCACAAACGGACGATTTTATAGGCTATAATCAAATTTCAGTCAAAAATAGGCCCACAAACATGTTTAACATGTTTTAAACAATTTTTATAACAAAAATATTCTTCCTCCTCATTTATTCATATATCCCACATTCATTGAAAAATATCACTATTATTATATTATAAAAATATATTTAAATGAATTATTTTATCAGAAAAGATAAAATATCAATTTTTCAACAATTGTCACTTTAAAATTTTCTCCATCTATATCCACATAAAATGAATATTTTCCTTATCATATAAATCAATATTTAACTATTTATAAATAATATTACAGAATTACAATACTGGCAACCAGGCTGTTCCTAGGAAAAAGGGGGCTTTCCAATAAGAATTTCTCCTTACTGGCGCGCAATTAGGTGACCAAACCTCTCCTTAGACAGAACTTTCTAGACATTGCCAATAATGTTATCTAGTAATATTATTAAAATAATATGAATCATTGATCTGATAATGGGAAATATTGTGTAGTGACAATTATTAAAACAACAATAATATAAAATTTTAACGTAGCAATTATTGAATCAATAAAATAAAATATTGAGCAGTAATTACTGTAACAATTATTGAGTAGTGCCTTCTTACGTAAGAATCAATAATTCAAAAATATTGTGCAATACCATGTGCTACTGTGCAACAACGCGTATTACTGTGTTTTAACCACCAGGTATTCCAACAGTATTAATGGTAACAAATACGTCGTTATTTATAAACAACTTATACTTGTCGTTTTCTTCATCCAATGGCTTTCCGTTATGGGCCCACAAAAGGTTGGGCCGTCGTACGAATACTCCCCGACAGGAAGAATATTCCACGACCAAACGAATATCCCCGACAACAATGAGTATTTTATAACCACTTGCTTTTTTAAAATATTTACATATTGATCCCTTCACTTTAACCTTTTATCAATTTAACCATTTACTGAATAGTAATTATAAGAAAAATTGAATACTTTTATTTTATAAAATTCGGGATCTTACACTATTGTTTCTATCATGCTAGAAGGCGACGTTCGATATTCCAAATATATTTGAACGTTACAACTTAATATAAAATATTTGAGGGGTTTGTTATTAACTTGTCTCATCTTGTTTAGCGGGCATGTACACACACACACACACACACACACACACACACACACACACACACACACATATATATATATATATATATATATATATATATATATATATATATATATATATATATATATATATATAATACGTGTCATATTAATTAACATGTGAAGCATGTTTGCATAATATATAATATATATAGTATAAACACGCACATATAGAATACTATATTCTACCCGGATTGATTATGGACTTTTATTCTAGTTTGGTTCACTAGAGCCACCAAGTGAACCAAAAGGTCAAACCCTAGGGGTGCAAGAATTAATATTTAAAAATAACTATTACATTTAAACTCGGGCTCTATTACAAACGAGTCTTCAAAGCGCTCCTTGTTCCTTGATTTCTAATTTTTCAAAATAATTCTAACTATTCCTATTACAAAACTATTTAAAATAAATAGAAACCTTGATGAGCAGTCAATGGAAAGTATATATGAGGGAGATATAATTTACATTAAGAAAAATTAGTGAGGATGAGGTACGCAGACCCCATTTAATAAAACTCATACATTCATGCATCCAACTAAAATAAAATTCAATCACATTGGTCAATAGTCCATAATCAATTCCATTTATTATCATACACATCACCATATGCATCAATAAATAACATTCATCTCATGAATAATAAACATCCAATATATATATATATATATATATATATATATATATATATATATATATATATATATATATATATATATATATATATATATATATTGATATCATTTAATGGGCAAAATTAATTAGCATAAAATCTAATTTTGAATCAAAAAAAATACATTTATTTTAATCCAAATTTAAATCAAAATAAACTTCTTTTATTTTAATTTATCCTATTTTGAATAAAATAAACTATTTTATTTTAATCAAATTATTTAATCAAAATAAACTCTTTTATTTTAATTAATTATGGAATCTAATTTCAAGTAAAAAAAACTCATTTATTTAAAGTAAACACGGATTCATTTCCTATTCACAAATAAACTCTTTTATTTTAAATAATATAAAATTTTATTTCATATCTAAATAAACTCCTTTATTTAAGGAAACATAGAATCCAATTTCAACTTCAATTAGTTATCATGAAATCCAATTCCAACTCTAATTAGTTAGCATGAAATTTAATTTTAATTTTAAAATTAAAATAAACTTTATATTTTAATTATAAAATTATTAAAAATATTATATATATATATATATAATAAAATACAAATAATTTTGAATTTTCCCTCATCCTAATAAATTATCTGGGTCGTCCAAAGTTTAGAATAAATTCCACCGTCCATAGTGCCGAAGGCACGGGACTGTTGCTAGTATATATATATATATATATATATATATATATATATATATATATATATATATATATATATATTACGGACTTTTTTTTTACTTTTTTTAAACAACAAAAAAATTTTAATATTTTATGGAACTGAATTTTTTTCATAATATATTGTTTTGGGCGTGTTTTGAATACCTATACCAAAAAGTGGTGGTACAGTCTGCACAGACTGTAGATACATATTTTGTTATACGTACCCAAATCACACCCAAAACACTTTATTATAAAAAAAATTCAATTCCATAATTATTTATTTATTTATTTTTAGTTGTTTTAAAAAAAACAAAAAAAATCCGGACTTTAATTCTATCCGGACGTCCGGACTGGATCTTGCCCCTATATATCTATCTAATAAAATACAAATGATTTTGAATTTCCCGCTCAATCAATAAATCATCTGGGCCGTCCAAAGTTTGAGATAAATCTCACCGTCCATACATCTATCTAATAAAATACATCTATCTATCTAATAATGATTTTGAATTTTCCGCTCACTTAATATTTCATCTGAGTCGTTCTAAGTTTGAGATAAATCTTACTGCCCATACATTGCCCGAGGCACGGGACCCTGCTAGTATATATATATAACGTGGATCAAGGATAAATCACATTGTATTATATTTATACATATAATTTTAACCAAGCCGCATATCACTTTGTGCCGCAAATCACTTGTACCATTCAGGCATGCGAATCCGTACATATATAGCACATGATTCCTTATCTTATTAATACATAACCTTTATATATATAGTAAAATTCCAAGAAATCAATATTATATATGTATCATATATTATCAGGTGACTTTGATAACCAATTCCTGATTTAGATTAACTTTATATCATATATAACGTAATATAAATTCATGATTCAGGTGATCTATATATTATATAATATATAAACCAAAGTAAACTGATTCGCGTGATTTTGATTTCAGTTATTTTTTTATTTATTTTTTAATTTTACACGACAAAGTTATGTCCAATTAAATTTTTCTAAACACATATCAATATACATATCAAATTAAAAAAATTAATAATTCGCATAAGGTTTGGCTCTGATACCACTGTTAGGTTTGTAATATTGTTGAACGCAATCAAATTGTACAAATAAACGGAAACGTGGAAAATCAGAGTTTTAAATATTTTACAAACCATATACCCGGATCATCCTTTATGCACAATTATTAATTAAACGAAAAGATAAAGAATAAAAATTAAACCCTTAAATATTCGAGCTTCCTCAGGTACAAGTTCATCTCCAAATCCTTCCGCTTTCAACTTGAATCCACCGGGTTTGGTTTCTTCTTTTGATCAACGTTAGCCACCCAAGTATTTGGCCTTTAGAGGTGATCCACCTATGAAGAAGAAATATGACGCCCCCAAAATAGGTATACATCACCCATTCTGAGTCGCCAAATACATGGTACAGAAACAATTACAACTTCAGTAATACAATTGTCGTGCAAAATACGACAACACATATACCATGAGTTTGAAAACAAATATTGTCTAATAGACAGTATACAAACTCAAAAGGAGTCCTCATTATAATTATTGATACACTATTTTGCAAAATAGTCAGGACTACTAAAACAAGTATCTTGAATCATCACTTCATACCCCGGCTAGTTCCTGCTAAATTCTCTCCTCCTTAGAAGAACAATGAAACAAAAAGGAAAAGGGTGAGCTTAACTAGCCCAGTAAAGAATATTATGACTAAGATAGTATACAACAAATTATCATTAGTCTTAAATAGGGAAAAATCTGATAAAATATAATAGACAACAAGTTTTAGATCTACAACTGCAGCGGAAACCGCAATCCATTAGAAGAGTCAAGTAGAGAAATAATTCTATTATCTTCTAAGTTTTAAAAGTCCATCATCAATATTTTATCCCTGTAACATCAATCAATATACATCTTGAATCAAATATTTATCTTTGCACTACAGGCCAAAGATATTTATTTGTATCACCAGTTGGTCATGTTCATCTCAACACCTGCTCATCTTTCCACTACGGGCCAAAGATATTCATTAGGTAATCATTCATCTTTGCACTACAGGTCAAAGATATTCATTAGGTAATCATTCATCTTTTAGGACTGAGGATGATGAAAAAATCTTAAAGAAAACGAATCTAGTGAGACAAAAGGACAAATATTAGGGATTCGTATTACAGTTTATCCAAGTTCAATAATACTCCATAATAACCAATTATGAAGCTGAATTTAAAAATAAAGATCAAAACATGGATACAATCAAAGATAGTAACCATAATAGACATCTTGGATAAAAAGGAGAAAATTTTATTTTTTGATGAATAGTATCGTATTCGTGAATAGTGCCGTATATGTGAATAGTAACCCTAACACAAAAAGATAGAAATTCCACAATAAAATCTATACCAATATTTTAGTATAATGATAATGAAAGAATAACATCATTAGGAAGAATATAACATCCCTTACCTCAAAATAATAGTACTTCTAATCGAAATATCGGTATAAGGCTGAAGAAAACTTGCACTGATAAATAAAAACTCACAAAGTATCTAAATACTCACAAAATACGCTCGATAATATTGAGAGAGAAAGAGAGAAAACTTGTTTCTTGTGTGATTTTTAATTCTAACTAAGCACCCTATTTTTAAAAAAATGCTTAGAACGCCAAAGCAGACTAACCTGCTACCTGATGGCTTTACCTGCTACTATTCAAGCCCATCACTTTTAAAAATAAATTCCACCACATTTTATTACTCACCAACCAAAAGTGGGGCCCACCATATTTTTAATAAAAATATTTTATTTTTCAAAACTTCAATAATTCATAATTAATAGCCCTTTTATCAGAAAAAAATTGAATCTCATGTGCTTTCCATAGGAAATTTAATTCTCTACAATTTTGTGAGTTTAAGTTTTTCCAAATTCTAAACGAAAAATGACTGAAATTCACATACGGACGATTTTCAAAACATTCATTCCTACAAAATACTGATAAAATACCTCAGCATTAATTTCTTCATTTATAACCACATAAAATAAATATATCCAACATTTATATATGTCCACATAAAATAAATATTTCCTTATCATATAAATCAATAACTAATTATTCACAAATAATATTACAGAATCACACTTATAACAATCAAGTCGTTCCCAGGAAAAAGAAAGCTTTCCGATAAGGATTTCTCCTTATTGACGCGCAATTAGGTGATCAAACCCCTTTCCTAAACATAACTTCCTTAGACATTGCCAATAATTCTATCTAATAATATTATTCAAATAATATGAATTATTGATCTGATAATGGAGATATTGTGCAGTAAAAATTATTGAACAATAATAATATAAAATATCAATGTAGCAATTATTGAAATAATAAAATAAAATATTGAACAGTAATTACTGTAACAATTATTGAGTAGTGTCTTCTTACGTAAGAATCAATAATTTAAAAAATATTGTGTAATATCGTGTGCTACTGTGCAACTATGCGTATTACTGTATTTTAACCACCGGATATTTCAACAGTATTGACGGTAACCATTACGCCGTTATTAATAAAAACTCAAATTTGTCATTTTCTTTATCCGACCGTTATCCGTTATGGGGCCCACAAATGGATGCGTCGTGGTACGAATATTTTCCTACAACAAGAATATTCCACGACCAAACGAATATTCCCCGATAAAATAAATATTTTATAACCACTGGCTTATTTTTCAAAATTTGCACATTTCACCCGTAACCAAAGTATTATATCAAATTAACACTTTATTATTTAAAATAATAAATAGAGAAAATTTGATTTTATTCATTAAAAAGTTGAGGTCTTACAAGAAATATTCAAGAAGGAAGGTGATTGGCTAAACCCTAGTTTTCTATCTCTATAGAAAAAGAACGTACTCTCCAACTCTTGGAATTGCGTATATCTGATATATGATATAAGACTCCTCTTATAAAGATATCAGGTAATCCTATTTAATTAAAATTAGGTATTATTTATTTAATTAAACTCTTTTAATTAAATGGGCTCCCTAATCTTACTAGAGATAATTAATTAAACTCCTTTAACTAATTTTTCATCCTAATTCTATTAGGAATAAATGAGAGTACTTATATTAAATTAATTCCTAAACTCTTTTAGAAATTAAAATAATAATAATTATAATAATATTAATAAGACTCCTCTTATTAATTTATATTTAATATTTCTAAAATATTAAATAATAAATATTAAGCTATTTAATTTATTCTATCACCATAGATTAAATTAAATATACTTAACATATTATTACGATTATGCCATTAACTTCTTAAATAAATATTCTTCCTTTTATGGTGTGACCCTTTAGGTTCTCCATATTAAAACGGTTGTGAATAAATCAATTAGAACAATTCTAATCTTATTTAAATAAATAAATGAAATAATTAATTTATTAAATAAATAATATTTATTCTATAATAGGGATAAGTCTCCCTAGCGATTAACAACTTTTTAGATAATATAGATTTCAACATTAATCATAAAAGAACCTTTGAGTAAATAGTTACCGTACAATTCAATCCTTCCACCATACAATGTCCCAATTAAATATAAGACATGGAATTATTGTCAAGTCTTATTTTATTTAATTTTATGTGTTTCGACTCTTAAATGCACAACTCCAAATAATACAAATTAGAAACTCCTTTCTAATTTCATTTTGCCTTGGCCAAGGACTATTGGGTTATCATTTATCAAATCACATAGGATATTTCTCTTCTTTTACTAGAAGCAGTAGATTCTTTATTGATCATGCATTATCTCCATGTACCACTTATTATACCCAAGCATACCCTTTGATATACCCTAAGGGTCTTAAGGAATAAGTCAAAGTATAACTCATCATACACAAGATACTATGATGATCTCAAGTCCAAGGATCACTTGAACTACTATCACTACAGGAATTCTTATTGACATTCAAGTAAAACTCCATTAGGTATTCCTTAGAGAGCCACGTTTAGTGAACTTATTCTCTAATAAGCACCTACATACTTGCTTTAGTGTCTCCACACAAATGATCATGAGATCAATCATCCTCATCCAATGAGCAAGCAACGTATGTACCAATCTATCCGGATTCACTAATCCCCAATTTAGTAATCCAACGATTGGAAACTATTTTAGTTTTAAGCTTTCTAAGAATTTAGATCTCATTAGAATGATCATCATCATTATTCTAAAAGCATTGCTTAAAACTATGGGTTTATCACATATTATAAAACAGCATCATGTAGATAATTAAAAGCCTTTAATAAATTAATATTTTTTATTAATAAATGAATAAGATTGTTACAAAGAATATGCTTTATCATCAAACATGATTGGCATGTGTGCATACTACTTTCAATATAGTGATAAGAAGAGTGTCGAACTCACGAGGAATTATCGCTAATATTTACCAAATACCGACTTTGTATCGCTTAAGTCTTATTCGGACAGTAGAATAACAGATATGTAATTAATCTAGTTTTATTTAATTATCAAAACAAGTAAATGGATAACGAATGGTATCGAAGGTGCTACAAGCTAAGGTCATAACTTCACCCCACACTGACATTTTGTCAAGCACCTGGTGCGCTATGTTTTAACAAACTACCTAACCTTCTCTCTTTGGTCTTAGTGGTCATGACATTTTGTCGATTGAGAACACACAAGTGCTCATACACCTCTTCCGAGGTATGTACAAACATACTCTCTAGATCCACCCAATACGGAATAGAATAGAAAAGAACATCCAAGCTAGGAAAAAATCCTACACATGTCTTTACGAATTAACCATAACAAGGATTTAACGCATAAGTTCTCAATTAGGTCACACATGGTGCACAGATATATGTCTATTCTATACACAAATTATGCAATCGAATCAAGTAGACAACTCATAATCACATGTCAATATATTAAGGTGTAAATCTACAATCCTTTTTTCAATTTCATATAGATTACCAAAATCATCATTAATTTCTTAGCAAGAATCATTAAGCATGAATATATTGATCCAAACCATATGTTGCCAACCAAAGAGATAAGATATTCAATTCAAATTAACAAAGGGTTCCATTATAACCTTAGAGTCAATAATTAGTCTGTGGCTCTTAAACTAAACATTAGTAGCAATATATACAACATTTATGAATTACAAAATCAAAGGAATCAAATAGAGAATAATAAACTCTGTCAAAGATTCTTCAGTATCCAAGAATTCCAATCCTTTCAAGCTTTCCAATCCATGTTGCTATGTGCTCTTGAGCTCCATGAAATCCCAAACATCTCCCTAATCTACTAAACTATATGTACAAACATTACCTATTAGAAAATGGAGAAGAAAATTACAAAACAAAAAGAGAAACTATTTCCCAGAGAGGGATAATGAGATCTATTAAGAAGGCTATCCCCCTTAACACACACACACACACACACACACACACATATATATATATATGTTTGTGTGTGTGTGTTTCTTAAAGCTAGGTTAAAATCAACTCTTGTCTGCCTGGTAATCGGAGGTGGCGCTGCAGCGCCAAGATATAGCTTTAGAACGGTGCTGCAACGCTGGGTCAACACATCAGGTTGCCAGTTTATAAAGGATTTAGGGCGCTGCAGCGCTGTGGTGATGTCACTGTTGACCATGAAAGGGGCACTGCAGCGCCAGTTTTAAGCATGACATAGGCGCTGCAGCGCCGGTACAAGAAACTTGACCATTTTTCCCCTGAAGGCTGGAAATTAACTAATAATTCCTGCAACACATAAAATAAGCAAAATAATAACAAAATAATATAAAAGCTATATAAACAACGAAGAACAAACAACTTCTTAAGCAATAAAGGATCCGATTCGCGGGTATAAATCTCACTCATCATATATACTAATGTTAATGTAAATTATTGTATATTATAGGGATTTCCAAGATAGGAAGTTTGTGAAGTGCATTTCACAATTATGCTTACAAAACTGACATACGCTAGTGATTACGTGGGTGAGCACACCTCTCGCCCACAAGGATGCAGTTTGGGCTAAATTTTAGGTATATTTTTTAAATTCTAACAGATGATATAATTAATGAATTAACTAATATTGTTTAATAGTTTTGGATTATATTATCACCGTCTCAATAATATTATTGTTGTTTTATTTGTACAAAAGGTATATATGATACGACATATATGCATCTGTAATACATGCATTGCTTTTATATCTGAAATAAGAAGGTAATAAATAAATGGGCTTAAGTATATTTTATTATCTTAAATTATTGATCATATGCGATTCACCTTTTAATTTCATTAATTATTTAATTGAACTATTAATTTTTTTAATTTCATTTGATTGAGTATACCACATTAAAAATTGATTGTCTAATAGGTCATAATTGAGATGATGTGTAATAAAAAAGTAATATTTTAATTTTTAATTAAATATTTATTATAATTAAAGAAAAAAATAGGCAAATCACTTTATATTAACCATTAAAACTAAACATTTATGGTACCTTGAAGTAAATCAATTTTAAATCAAAACAATTTGATTTGATAGATTGGATGGAAACAACCCAAGATTTCTCAACCACAAACAAAGAGATCAATAACAATAAGCACTTACCACCAAAGACATTAAATCAAACCCCAAACACCAACAATAACCATCAAGATCCAAACCCCAATAAGAGAAGTAATGATCCAAACCAACAATAACCATCAAGGTCCAAAAGGCACATATAGGGGCGACATTATATCAAAATTGCAGTATATTACTTTCATGGGTATGTATTTATCAAAGTTTTAGTTTTAGTTTTAATTAGTATATCACATGTTAACATATTAATTTACGAGCATATTTTGTAAGAGGCTCAGTTCAGCCTATCCATTGGCTAGATGTATACATGGTCACCCGCGATGGTTTACCTGAGGCTATCCAGATAGCGGTACTTTGATATGTTTATAAATTTTTACGTCATTCTTAAGCATTTTATATTTATTTTTAACTATTTAATTTTTAACCTGCTGACAGGACACTTATAAGAGCCTACTGAATGAACGTTATCCTGAAGGCACCCCGCGGTCTTTGATTGATCAAGAATTGTGGGAGAGTGCATCTGTTGTGAAGAAAAACTATGTCAAAGGCCAATGACAACGACGACGACCGACTATTAGAGGCACTGGCAGCTCTGCTAATCAGTCTACTCAGTCCTCGTGTCATCAAACTTCAAACACTCCTGTTGATTGTGTAAGAGCAATATGTCATGATCAGGATCATCTTCGTACACTTGGCAAGCATCTATAATCTCTGAGTCCCGAGGAATTACCAGATGCACTGGCGAGAGCAACACAACACCAGGATTACCCCGATGAGATAATCTTGTCATTGTTTAGCTTTATGTTTACCTTTGCATGTTTAGCTTAAGTACTTTACATTCAATAATACATGTTTTATTCTTTTGTTACAGCAACTCCAATTGGACGATATATAGTATTACTCCGTGAAGACATTTGTATTCCCTCTTCTCTTGTTAATCGACATTTGAATTATATTTTTACCAGCTGAATGTATGGATGAATGTTTTGTATATAAATTTTACCCGGACGTTACTTGTTTATATATATGAGCAGTATGCGTGGATATTTATATTATTGTGTTGGTTTTATTAATTTATATATATATATATATATATATATGAATGGATATATTGATTGATTTGTATGGATGTTGGTTTATTTATAGATATTATTGTGTGTTGGGTTATAAAGAAGGTACAAAACACATACTTTTTTTGGGAAAATCCACAAAACAACCAATTTTTTTAATGTTAGTATCAGCGATCGCACGCGGTCGTTAGTAACTTTCAGCGACCAGAACTGAATATAATTTTGTTTACTATTAGCGACCGCTTGCGGTCGTTAATATAAGTCGCTGACAAGTGCCTCCAAGTCACTCTGAAGGCTGACTCAGCCTGACTCAAATTGGCGACCCTATGATCAGTCTCTAATAGCAGTCGCGAATAAGTCGGTCGCTGATGGTGGTTGCAGATGGACATCTAGCGACCAAAAAAACTGCAACTGATATCAGCATTCAGAGGCGGTCACATATTGATATCAGTGACTGCAGTCAGTCGCTAATAGGCGGTCGCAGATGAGCCTTTTTCTTGTAGTGGGAGAGAGGTAACACAACCAAGAGGTAGTAACATTCTAGCGAGTTGAGATAATGTGTAATTGGGGTGTTCGGTTTGTGTGTGAGGGAGGGTTTTTTTTTCCAGTTTTTATTCCGTGCAAAAAGTTGTATTGTGTAGATTAATATATTGATCAAAGTTGGTTTTATAGATTAGGTCAGTTAGGACAAAGCCATGTTAAATATCGTGTTGTTTATTTTGTGCGACTTAATTTCTAACAAGATCACAATTTTAATAGTATACATTCAATAAAAAAAAAATATAATTATTCACATTTCTAAATTCATGTAATTGAATCTTTTCTTCCACACTATTTATACATATTCACCACCACAAAATCTACATATATTCAATATTAAGTCCCTTCATATTATTCATAAATTTTGTGGGCTGAATTAATTAACACTATCTATTACACATGTTTTAAAATTTAAAATTATAATATTTAAATAAATTTCACACATACAAACATGCTCAAAATGCCGTACTACGCCCAAACATCTATTTAGAAGACGTTATCTAGATAAGATATATTTCAGTCCTCAAATTTAATAACACGTTATCATAAGAGATCTTTCTCATCTACTCAATTGTTTCCTATTGATGCAGAACCCACGTGAATTCATTTTGTATAGATGCAGAACTCACGTGAATTTAGTTTGTATTGATGCAGAACTCACGGGTTTCGATTATTGTCTCATCTACATCAGTTTTGATATGTTAAAAAAACGTGTTTACACTATTTTTGGCTCAGCTACACTTTTGTTGCTTTAAATTGTCATCCATTTTTAAAATTATTCTAAAAATTTATTTTTTATCACTTAAGTCCTTAAAATAATATTTTATATCAATTTTATCTTTTTTTTTCCAATTTCACTTAAATTCGCCCAAATTTTAAGCCGACCACACCCATTTTGACCCGATCTCAATTTCATTAATTAATTTTTTCTAAAAATACTAAAATTTTTAAACATTTATTATAATTTCTAATTCAATTTCACTAATTGTGCGTATGTTTCATAAAATGAGTCAAGTTTATTTTCAGAATTACAAAAGTAAGATTCAAAAAAATTACATAAAAATAAAAACTTTATTTTCAGAATTAAAAAAAAAAGTAGAATTTTTCATATTTTATGTAAAACTTTATTTTCAGAAGAAAAAAAAATGTCTTTACCATTATTATATGTATTCTTAATATTAGATATTTTAAAAACAAAAACTAAAAATGAAAATGAAAATACAAAAAAAAGTAAAAGACAAATAAAAAAAACTAATTCAAT
This sequence comes from Panax japonicus, assembly GCA_020205505.1. Classification (NCBI taxonomy): domain Eukaryota; kingdom Viridiplantae; phylum Streptophyta; class Magnoliopsida; order Apiales; family Araliaceae; genus Panax; species Panax japonicus. The sequence continues at coordinate 13,550,234 of CM035100.1, read as the reverse complement.
TTCTAAAAAATAAAAGAAATTAAAAAGTTTTGAAAATAATTATTATTTTCAGGGAAAAATTAGAATTTTTTTCATTTTTTTATAAAAAATGATTAAAGTTTTATAAAATATAGATTCGAAAAAATAAAACTTTATTTTTGGGAAAAATATGAATTTTTTTTTAAATGTATAAAGTTTCATAAAATATAGATTCAAAAAAAAGTAATTAAAAAAAAACTTTATTTTCATAAAAAATTGAAATTTTTTATTTTAAAAGAATTAGTAAATTTTCATAAAAATAATTAAAAATTAAGAATTTAAATCTTTAATTTTTTGAATCTATATTTTATGAAACTTTACTCATTTTTTTAAAAATAAAAAATTCTATATAATTTCTGTCCCTGAAATTAATAATTATTTTTAAAACTTTTTAATTTATTTTCTAAAAAATAATGAATTAGTTTTTTTATTTATCTTGTACTTTTTTTGTATTTGTATTTGAATTTCTATTTTTTGTTTTTGTTTGTTAAATTTCTAATATTAAGAATACATATAATAATGGTAAAGACATAACTGCCCTTAATAAAATGGGTCGATCATGTCAAAATTTGGGCGAGTTTAAGTGAAATTGGGAAAAAACGAAATTGACACGAAATGCCAGTACTTAAGGTCGCAAGTGATGAAAGATAAATTTTAAGGGCGATTTTAAAAGTAGGTGACAATTTGAAGTGTCAAAAGTATCATTCAACCGATTACTCCCTCCGTTCCTTAATACAATATAAGTCGTTTTAGAAAAATGTTTTTGTTCTTTAATATAAGCTAGTCGTTTGAGAATTCCAAATAAGCATTAATTACTTGATTTTCAATATTACCCCAAGTGTTAAATGTAACTTTGATTCTCTCACTATTTTTTGTCCAATAAATAAAACTCTCTTTTTTCAATACAAGGGCAATATGGACAATTGTTATTATATTTAATGCTTTACAATTATTTCCTTAATACTTGTGCACAGCTTTAAAACGACCTATATTAAATAATGGAGGGAGTATATTTTAATGGTGCTGTGAATTTAAGACTTAAATGCTACATTTTTAAGTAAAAAAGTTACATTTATAATAAGCTGTATTTTTACAAACAAAATAGTCAAATAGATTTTAATTGTATCAAATGCTCTTAAGTCCAAACTAAACATTGTACTTGGACAAATTCAGTGCGGGTAAACATGAGTTTTTCTGTATCAAATTTATTTTTTCTTTAATTAGAGTTAAGTCATTCGATTTATGATATGCTGATTATTTAAGTGAACATATATACAAAGATTTTTTTTTTTAAATAGTGTAAAATTTGAGTTCGAAAATATTTCCAAAGAAATTCAATAATTATCTTATATGATCTTTGTTCTAAATTATAAGATTAGAATTGATTTTTGAAAGTTAAATTAATACATTTTCAAACTCAAAATTGGGATGATTCATTAAAAATTTAGACACAATAAATATTACAATAATTAATTTGTAATATTCATCTTAAGGTACTTAAAAAAGTCAATAATAATCTTATGAGAATTAATTGTATATGGACTGCTAAACTAGTGTTTTTGCAACATTCAAGAAGAATCACACAATTTTGTATTTTTAGAGAAAATCAATAAGTTTTGACTCTTTTAATAGATTATGTAATATTATTTATCATGGTAAAATCTATTTGATAATTTTAACACAATCAAAAATTCCTTGATTTTCTTTCAAATTGTAGAGTTGGTAAATTCATATAGGATTCTATAAAAATACTTATATAGTTTATTCTCTAATCTTATGAGCTCTTCTTCTACACGGACATTAAAATTGGACATTAATGCATTTGAATTTTATCTATTTATATTTTTGCCCTGCATTGGGAATCAAAATACAAATTACTGAAATTCAAATACACTAATATCCAATTTTTATATTCAATTTTAATGTCCACAGAATTTTTGCTAATCTTATGTATCAGAATGGGAGAGCAATGGTGGACCCAAGGACGGGCAAGAGGGCACTTGCCCCCACTGAAATTTTAGGAGGTTAGGGGGTCAACATAAAAAAAATTATTTGAGGAGGTGTTAAATGAAATTGTTATGTTTGATACTCACTTCGTTCCTTAATATAAGTCGTTTTAGAATTGTACACAAGTATTAAGGAAATGATAACATTAGATATAATATCTATTACTCTCTCCGTCCCATATACAGTTATAGGCTGATTATTTTTGGCACATAGTTTAAGAAAATCAGTTTAAGTGGTAATTTTTAATATATATTTTCATATATACCTCTTAATATGGAATTAATGAATAAGTTAATTACTCCTCACTTATCACATTAGAACTCTCAACTTCATGATTGACGTGTATTGATCATTAAAGTCCATAACCATATAACTTTAACCAAATAGAATACAATATTAAATGTGGTGATAAAAATAATGACATTGAATGTTGTTTCTTCAAAAAATAAGTAATGGTTGAATATTTATTATAAGGGCATAAAAGTAAAACAATGAACCAACTAAATTTTATAAATAGTAAGTAGCCTATATATTGGGACATCTCAAAATAGAAAATCAGTCTATAACTATGGGACGGAGGGAGTATTTATATTGTCCTTGTATTAGAAAAAAAGTGTTACTTATTGGGCAAAAAATAGTGAGATAACCAAAGTTATATTTAATACTTGGGGTAATATTGGAAACTAAGTAATTAATGATTATTTGAAATCTTCAAACGACTTATATTAAGGGATAATTAAAAACATTTTTCTAAAATAACTTATATTAAGGGATAGAGGGTGTATAAAAAACTATTAGAATACTTTTAGTTAAAGCCTTGATATTGACTACAAGTATTCATGGAATAATGAGATTGGTCTTAACACCTTTCTCAAATAATTTTTTTTTTCACTTTTTCATTTGGTACATTTTTTTTTCTTTTTCGTTTTTTCTTTTTTCATAAATGATAAACATAAGTTTAATGGAAGATATACTAAAAATTATTATTTTAATATATTTCCATTTATAAAAAAATTGTGCTTTTTATTGTTTTAAAATATTCTTAGTCGATTTAATTATTAAAAAATATAAATAAATAATTATATTTTGATTTAAAATGTAAACTAAGACACTTGATTATATTTTGTGAAATGATATTTTTTTTCCGAATTTATCTCCACTGAATTATGAAGATGGATCCCCCCAATATTTATAAAGTGTGGGTCCTTGCATGGCTAGCTGCTGCTTATAAATAAACTATTTTATACTGTTACTTGAACAGGAGGTAGCTAGCATAGAATGAAGTCAATCAAAATCATGTCACCATTCAATATAACTCTGATAATTTTCCTAAGCTTGAGCATTTGCTTTTGCGTAGGTGATGCTCAAGTGGCCGGATATCGTTTTGTCCAACGATGGCCACCTGCAGTTTGCAGCGTTACCCCCTCGTTATGCAGCAGACTTGTTCGACGATTTACTGTTCATGGCCTTTGGCCCTATAACAGCGCTGGTATATCCCTGATAAATTGTCGAGGATCTGCATATAATGTTTCCTTGGTAAGTTTCAGCTAATTTATTGTCGACGATTTAGTACTATTCACGTTTTGCAGCAGACTTGCTCATATAATTTCAGCTATTATATGAACAATTTAGGAATAAAAAAAAAGTTTACCAAGCTTATTTTCAATCTTTAGATTTCCTATGATTTTACCCAAGAAAATTTCAAAGGATAATTGGATTTAATTTTCTTTACCTTTCTAAAGCTTTTTTTTTTTACTAAAAAACCTTAACAATAATAAAGAAAATTGGATTTTATTTATTTTTTATTTTTTGAATTTACGACCCTTTCTTGTGATTTTAAACTTACAAACAAGGTGGGCTAGGGATGCATGCAAATTTTCTCCAAAGGGTTGGAATAAATTCAATTCTCCCTTTAATTAACAATAAATACTAATTAACCATTTGGCTTGTTAATGAGGTAGTCCATGTCTTCTCTTTTGGAACACAGGTCTCTTCCTTCCGCGCCCAACTAGATTTCGCATGGCCTGATTTTACACGGAATAATCAACCTCAAAATTTGTGGAGGAATGAGTGGAATAAGCACGGGACATGTTCGGAATCCATATTGCCTCAGGCAAAATATTTTAACAACTCAGTGAATTTGCATACTCGCGGTAATATACTGTCGATACTTCAGGGACAAGGTATACTTCAGACTTTTATTGCAATTAGACATGGATTACAGGATTTGATAAGTTTTTGTCAGCGGTATATATTAGGACTCAAACTATATAACAATTATTCCAATACACCCCCCACTGGGTCTTAATATATATATATATATATATATATATATATATATATATATATATATATATATATATATATATATATATATATATACACACGGAGAGGATCAGGTGAGCGCTCTCTTACTTTGTTAAAATGCGGATTTTTTTTTTTGATTTTTTTTGGGTTTTTTTTTTAAACAACTAAAAAAAAATATTTAATATTTTATGGAACTGAAATTTTTCCATAATATAATGTTTTGGGCGTGTTTTGAATACCTATACCAAAAAGTTGTGGTACAGTCTGCCCAAACTGTACATACATATTTTTGTTATATGTACCCAAATCACATCCAAAACACTGTATTATGAAAAAATTTCAGTTCCATAAAATATTAAACTTTTTTTTTTTAGTTATTAAAAAAGAAAACCAAAAAAAATCAAAAAAAAAAAAGTCCGCATTTTAACAAAGTAAGGGAGTCCTTACCTGATCCTCTCCGTATATATATATATATATATATATATATATATATATATATATATATATATATATATATATATATATATATATATATATATATATTAAGACCCAGTGGGGGGTGTATTGGAATAATTGTTATATAATTTTAAAATGTATTAAATTGATTTTTAAAAATTATCTTATAATTTGTAAGAGAGAAAGTCCTATTATTTTTCTGTCGGAGTATGACTAATCATACTATTTTTTTCTCTCTCATAATAACCTTCACGTTTTAATTATCATTTTTTTTTTATTATTTTGATTCTAATCGTATTTTGTTTAAAATATATAGGAATCAATCCAGACGGTACGAGCTATTGCGTTGAAGATATACTCAAGTCATTCCCTAATTACAAAATTGAACTTAATTGCAAAACCAATTCCGCTGGAGATGTTTTACTCTATGAGATCTTTACCTGCGTTCATTTAAATGGAAGTTACGCCGATTGCCCGGGAAACCAACTGATAAATTGTGGCACCCCTAAGGCGGGAATCAAGTTTATTAGATGAATAATATATATATATATATATATATATATATATATATATATATATATATATATATATGTGTGTGTGTGTGTGTGTGTGTGTTATCATGGACTGTTGGAGTATGTAACTGTATCATTTCTGCCAAAAGCGAAGGCCAGTGAGGTCCTACGTTTGTAATAAATAAAACGTACATGCATGAAATGTTGAAATAAATGCACTCTAATAGTGTGTTGACAATGTAATCTTTGGACTAGGATATTTTTCATTTCAAATAAAATCTCGTTTTGTTGGTTTTGATTGTTTGGTTTCCGTTTTATAATTGAAGTAAAAGCACATGAACCCAAATTGAAATTCTAATGCTTTTTTGTTGGAATTGACTAATTTGGCTTTCATGTCACACAAGATATAGTTTCACCGTATCTTGTGGTATTTGACTTGTATTTAACTCAAATCTCTCCAAGAAAATTTCCAAAAACCTTTCATTTACTCTATTGAACAAATTTGGACAATTTTTTCTTAATGTTGTGATTCTTGCACAAATCTAGCCAGATAACGATCATAATTCCCCTTCATATTCAAATAAAAACCTTTGAGCTCCCTACCGATGCCAAAAGAATGAGCCGCGAGTCGAGGAGCTTGAAAATTCTCCCAGATTCTCGAAAGCTCCATCCCAAATCTTCGATTCGTGGGATTCGTAGGTAGTCTTAGGCTATGTTTGTTTGTAAAAAAAATATACTTGAAAATGAACTATTGTCATAATTTAATACTATTTTGGACTATTTTATTTCATGATTGAGGATTAATAGTCTTTTAAATAGTATTATAGAGTATTTTTTGTCATTTCTAAGGCTATATATGATGTACTATATAATCCCATAATGAATGTGTGATTAATAGCCCCCCATTTTAAGTTGTTAAATGTCTTTTATGAGACTAATCACATTAAGGGACTAATAGTCCCTTTTGAAAGGATTAAATAATTAGGAGTGATGTTAAATTAAGATAAATCAATTCTAAGTATATTTTTTATAAACAAAAATGACCCCCTAGAGAATAAACAACATTTGAAAATGAGTACTTATATTTTATGGGCGGGGCTCAAGAATCAAGATCATGAACAATTGGATTCCTAAACTTTATTGGATCTCTTCTTTTTTCTTCTTTGAATAATTGGAATATAATTATCCTTTGCAAACAATTACTCCATCATTCTTACTTGGTTTTTGTCTTTAGAGAGAAAGTGGCCAAATCGTATTTTTATAGACAAAATGTATTGAAAATCGGTGCACGTGACAATTTCTAACAAAAATTAGGTCAAAATATCGAATTAAGTGTGTATGGTTACTAAATCGTACTAGAGAGTTCATATTGGAGGATATTGATAATTTGCGGACGCAATTATCAAACGAGTAGAACTTTAAGCGACTGAACTGCTATTAACCCTATTTGGAAATACTAATTTACCTCATAGAATTCTGAAATTTTCTTTTCTTATATTTGGAAATACTAATTTAACCCTTTTTTTCTTTTAATTTTTTAATTTTTATTTTTTGCTAATTTGACACGCACCACCACACACTAGGGCTGGCCAAGTAACTAAATTGGAACCGAAACCGCACCAAAAACCGCACGAACCGCACTAATTAAAACCGCACCAACGGTTCCGGAGTATGTGGGGGTTTTAGGTGGGTTGAATAACCTAATTTACGGTTCCGGTTTGGTTACTAGCCAAAACCGCACGCATAAAACCGAAACCGCACCATGTGTGTGTATGTATGTATTATCTCTAGTAAATTCTAAATTTACTTTTCACTTGAACACACTCAGAGAAAACCTCAGTCTTGCATTGTTATTTTTTCACCAATTAAAAGAAGATGGTTAGAGGTTATAGAGTCAAAAATTGAGCATTTGAGTTTTGGAATTTCGGATTAGTTTGATGCGTTACTGGAGGGGCTTATAGCTGAGGGGCCAAATTCGTTGGTTCGAACACTTGATGCATTGGTTAAGGTCTATGCTATAGTAGTAATAGTCTAATAGATTAATTTTCAAATTAGGTACAATTAGCATTATATTCTATAAGTCCTCTCTGCAATATATAAGATATAATTTCATTATATCTTTATTATATACTTTTAATTTTTGGGGAACTAGATAAACCTTCTTACTTGTTATCGAATATATGGTCTCCGTTGTTTTATATATCGTATGTTTTAGTTTTAGAGTATCATTCCTTTATTATAAACTAAAACTATTCAATGTGTCTCACTGTTCTATGATTTGATGATGAATTTGACATGTTTGGCAAAAGGAACTTTGGTTCTATGCTTGATATAATTTTCATTGCCGACTATGTCACTAAGTTAATTGCTCGATGTGAGCTATGTGTTAAATTATATTGAAGGCTTAGACCTCTTTGTTGTTTCAATTGATTCTGGAATCGAAACCGCACCAATCACAAGCGATTTTGTGTGCGATTTTGAATTTGTCAAATCGCACCTAAGCGGTTTCGGGTGCAATTTGGACTTTAAATCGCACCATGCTCACCCCTACCACACACCCCTAAGGATTGAACCTCCAATCTCATGGTAAACATGGCTTAGGTCATACCACTAGGCCAAAGACCTTTGGTAACAATAAGAGATTTTCACCAAACGAAATTAAATGGAAAGACAAATTGGCACAGTCGATGCATTTTTAATTTCCAGCAAAATCATAATTCGTTAATGAATTTTAACTATCTCAAATGTAAAATGCATGAAGAGATGTAAATTACATCCACACCATCAATGCAAATTATTATTTATCTTTGCAATTTATGGTTCATCGTTCAATTTTATATTTTGATGTTTGGAATAAGCTATTTTTACTCGTAAAACATATCAAATAATTAATAATACTTGAGACATGAGAGAAAATTAATTAGTTTAGATGACTTATTAAGGATAGCTGGGAAACATTTTGATTTTTTGCTCGAAGCGCAAAATCAACAGAGATAAAATTGTCAACTATGTTGGATTTCATTATTCTAAATTTTATGATAGGAATTATGGATCGATAAAGCAAAAATTTAACCTTTTGCAGTTTAAACTTTTCAAGTTTTAAATTTTGGTTGTTAAATATGTTATGAAACAAAAAATGAAACTATATATATGTACGGTCCGGATCAAGTGCATACCTCTTATCTTACTCACCCGTGTTTACCCCCCTTTAGGCGACGGTTTCGGTCATACAACCGTCGTCTATACTTTTAGCGACGGACAACATATAGCGTCGCTAAAAGTATAAACGACGGTTGTATGATCGAAACCGTCGCCTAAAGGGGGGTAAGCACGAGTGAGTAAGATAAGGGGTATGCACTTGATCCTAGCTCTATATATTAACTTATTTTGTAGAAAATATTTGTCAAGGCTAGTACTTGGTATTATGTCCTTAAGATAAATATGTCTTTCGTATGGTGCTCAGAGTTGATAGCACTTGTCTTCCAAAATACAATGACACCGAGTACTTTGGCAGCACTACAAAAGTATACTCTACGAACCAGAGATATGCTCTGACTCTCTCTCAAATTTAACTAAGGAAACTGATGAATAAAATATATACTAGAATGCTCTATTATGCTTGAATGCTCGAGAATTGAATGGTTGAAAAGACTGGTCCCTCCTATCTATTTATAGGAGGTATTGGTGATGTGACAACCCGAGAATTTAAAAAAATTTTAAAATCATACTTGATTGATTTAAGGTTCATTATTAGAACCTAGACAGAAAATAATTGTATGAAATTGTTAGTTCTGCAATGAAATTTTAAAGATTTCAAAATTCTGTGAAGGATTTTAATAATTTATGAGTATATAAATTATTTGATGATTTATGAAGGACGTGTACGTAGACGTAATATGGTAAATATATTAAATTTTATTTGCTATAAGTAAATAAATTTATATAAACAATTTATAATTTGAGAAAATAAAACTATTAATTATTTTATATATGTGACATGTGCATGTTTGGTGTAATTGGTTATTGGGAGTCAGTGAATATTATATATATATATATATATATATATATTTGTGTGTGTGAGTTTATTACGTGGGGAAAATAAAATTGTTGGGATCAATTAGCATAATGAAGCAAAACAGAGGCGAGTTAAGCATATAATATTTATAGATACTTTATCCAAGAGTATTAGAATAAATTCTTATACGTAATTAATTTAATAAAGAAAATGTATTATATTTATCTTAATATTTTAACTAAGTAAATAAATTCTCCATTGAATTTATGTTAATGAGGTAAGGTTATTATATTATAATATATTGAGTATGTAAAAAATTGTATTTGCATAAGGAATTATGTATAACATATTTATTTTTGTAATTATAAAATAAATATGTAATTTAAGTAAGTTATGTTATATTTCATATAAATTATATATTAAAGATGGGATATTTAAATTATATGATTTCATGGGGGTAAAATAGTTTAAGGAGATTTATGTATTAACTTATTTGATTAAGTAATTAAGTTACTAAGTTTGAGTAATTAAATTACTTAACAAAAGTATTAATAGAATAGTTGAATTAATTATTTAATTATTAAGTCAAATGTAACAATTAAATTATCAAATACTAAAAGATAAGACTAAATCTTGTGAGTCATCAAAGGAAGAGATTTGGTGGAGATTGTAATTAAGCACATAGTTAATTCATTTGACAATATTTGTTCCAACAACTCTAGCCATGTGTCACCATTTTATTTTGCCAACATTCTTAACCAAGTGTGCAAGTAAAGTGATAAGTATTGGAAAGATATGAAAGAGATATGGAAAGATATGAGAGAGATATGGAATGATATGAAAAAGATATTGAAAGATATTAGAGAGATAAAAAAAGATATGAAAGAGATATGGAAGGGATTTTGGGAGATTTTATTTAAACATACATATGTTATATATATGCTTTTCTCCTACTATAAATATCCCTTATCTATTTTGCAAATAAATTTTTTCATCTCACTTCTTATGTTAGATAACAAAAAAGAACCAAATAGAAAGAGAGAGGATCCCCTTGATGGATGAAGAAAGGAAAATTTACATGCCTCCTAGCTTCATAATCTAGTGTGGAAAAGAAGGATGAAAGCCATGAATCTAGGTATAAACCCTAACTACAAGCTTTATGTACTTTTATTTTTATGGTTTGATGAAGTTGTGTTTTTTTTAAATTAAAAACTTTAGATCTACATGTTTTATGGTGTGTTATGTGTAGATCTAGACATTTTAGGTGTTATAAGTTTGATCCAAAGAAAGTAAAATGAAAGTAGTTTTTAAAACTTAGAAAAAATTAGTGGACTGCTTCCCCTAAACAGAAAATTCGGGATTATCTAGGATGTTCAGAAAATTCTGGGCTTTTGGTATGTTATAGTACACTCAATAAGCTTTCCATAGATTCCGGAACGGACTAAATCCGACATCGGAGGAGAGAGTTATGACATTTCAAAGTAGTAGTGTCAAAACTGTCCAACAAGTGCGGTGCAGTCCACTTGAACGGAATTTCTGGGCTGATATGTTCGGAATCTGGAAAAATATCAGTAGGGAAGAGTTGTAGTCCCGGAAGTTAGCTTCGCGTGGGCTCAAGAATCGCCTAAAAATATTTTAAAACGAAAGAGTTATGACTATTTTAGCGAAAGAGGGTAAATCTGGGAAAAAGATGAAAACTGTTGCGAGTGGACATTTTTGGGGCCTGTTTTAGGCTGTATAAGAGGTCCAAAATTAATGGGTGTTATTTTTTTAAAATATTTGGTATGCTGTGTATAACATATCCAAAAATCAGATTAATAGGAGTTACGAGTAATGCGTGAGAAATTCGCGAAGTAGCTAGTTCGACAAACGGGCAACAGAGCAGCGGTAGCACAGCTGGGCAGCAGTGTGCACGCGCTAGGCGTGAGCGCCGTGCTGCTGGACAGCTGCCTGACATGTTTTTTGCTCGATGTTTTGATTGATTTCCGTAATTGATTTTCGTGGTTAGAAATTTTTCTAAAATAATATGACATAAGATCTATAACATGCCCAAAAATTTACTGTTATAGGACTTGTGGTTTGAAATTAAAAATCTGCAAATGAGCATGTCAGAACTTAAAAACGAGCGAACGCTGAGCGTCGGCTCGTCGAGCGATTTTGACGTTCGACGTTTCGAATCGCGTTTCGGCGAAATAATAAGTATTAATAAATCTAATAAAGTCCTACGGGACGAGATTTAGCTATAAATGATATTTTACACCAATAAACTTCTTTTCAGGCATAAATAAAGCAATAAAAATATGTAATAAATATAAATTACATATTTTTATATTATGGTATAAGAAAATATTTTATGTAATTGGTTTCCGTAATTGGTTTTCGAGGTTAGAAATTTTTCTAAAATAATATGACATAAGATCTATAACATGCCCAAAAATTTACTGTTATAGGACTTGTGGTTTGAAAATTAAAAATCTGCAAAGGAGCATGTCAGAACTTAAAAACGAGCGAACGCCGAGCGTCGGCTCGTCGATCGATTTTGACGTTCGACGTTTCGAATCGCGTTTCGGCGAAATAATAAGTATTAATAAATCAAATAAAGTCCTACGGGACGAGATTTAACTATAAATGATATTTTACGCCACTAAACTTCTTTTCATGCATAAATAAAGTAATAAAAATATGTAATAAATACAAATTACATATTTTTATATTATAGTATAAGAAAATATTTTATGTTATTTTTAATGATTTTTGATATTTTTTTAATGAGATTCATTAATAAATTAATATTAATGGTGATTAATTAATTAATTAATTTAATAAATATATTATATACATTATGGAAAATTAGAAATAATTCTTTGAAAATCATACTAAAATGATTGAAGGTTTAGAAAAATATTTTAAATATAACTTTCGAAATTTTGTCATGAAAATATTAATATTTGAATATTAATATCAATTATCGGATAATGAATTTAGCTGTTAAATATGATTTTAAGGTATTAAAAATACTATGTGATATTATAAATATATTATAATATTATGTTTTGATTTTCATTAATATTTGGAATTAAATAAATATTAATGATAAAGGAATTATGTGGTATTTATATAAATACGATATTAGTGATTGAAAAATCATAATAATTGATAATAATTATCTGAAAATTATTACAAGCATATGATTAATGTTTTGACTGATAATAAATTATCTAAGATAATTGTTAAGTGTTCAGGCAGAGTATAATTAAACTTAGACTCGAGAAAATTCTGACTAGACCGTCGGGATGTTAGAATTGTACCGAACTCAACTCGGGCAATAGATTGACTTGAGGCTAGGTGTTATGTGTTGTATAGACTGATAGGGTTATGTGTTATGTGTTTAGGTTATTTTTAAATACTGTGATGATATTATTCTAACTTAAAAATACATACTATTAATAATAGGTCTTCAGACAAAGCTTATTAAATTGCATAGCGGTAATCAACGGTTCATGCAAGTTTTTCTTAACTCTACTAAGAGTTGTTTCATTCGGATATGCTTATGGTTAATCATTACTGATTGCCATGTAGAATTGTACTCTGTACATATTGCATGTATAAGTCAGGTATGAAAGGTTGATCACCTTCATTACCATTCGGTTCAGATATATTTGTTCATGTTCAATACTTGTTCAGTCAAAAGTTTGTTTCTGCTAGTTCACAATTATATTGTTGAATTATAGCCAACTTATTATTCAGACTCTTTCAATTATGATATATTGTTAAATTATTAAACTTAAACTTGCTGGGCAATCTTATGCTCACCCTTGCTATATCATGATAAAACATTGCAGATTAAGACGAATACGTCGGATACAAGGAAAGGTCAAAGATAGTTCCAGCTTTAGCATATGTGTGCAGCTAAATTTGTATAAGTATTGTATATTAATGTTATTGTAAGTTAAATAAGTTATGAATTGTGTATTAAGTTAAGGTTACTCGACCTTGGGAAATAGTGTGTAAAGTTTATTGTATAAACAATTTATGTTTATATCTTCCGCAATAGTTATAGAATGATTGAACCGAATCTGCGGTGATTTGGGACCCGAATTTGGGGATGTCACAGTTGGTATCGAAGCTGTAGGTTATGAACCTTAGGTAGAAATACCTGAGACTAATAACCGCAGTGATTAGGATAAGTACTAACTCAAATAGAGTTAGTTGGTCAGTAAGATTCAAAGACGAATCTCGGCGAGTTATAAGATACAGAGTTCCCTAACTCTGATAATAAAGTTGAATAGTAGTGGTGAATAGATAGAGTCTAAAAGACTAAAAGTACAGTGATAAGAGATTATAAAATAAAACGATCAAGATATAGAAATGAATCGTAATATATACGATGAGATCACCCCGCGATTTGATAAGGTTATAGTATGGAGAAGGATCAAGCGAATGATTGAAAAGTTTACAGCAAGATTGCTGAGTGTCAGTCGTACTATGAATTGGTGTAGATTCATGAAAGGATTATGAATACGAGTTGAATGAAATTCGTATTGAGAAGGGAGTTAAGATTAGGTGGGGATTTCAATTGAGGACTCGTGTCAGCAGCTGAGTTGTATGATTCCTTGTGTGGGTGGGGAATTGTACTTGGTGTAAAAACTACTTAGTTCTGGCAATGATAATCATTGAAATGTTTGTGTCGCGCTACTTGCTATATGCAAGTTAAGAGGGTGATTCCTTTCTCATGTGTATAACAGATAGATAGGTTATAGGTAGAGAATATAAGGTTAAGTACGAGTTCTTAAAACTCATACTTATGTGACATTCTTGATTCATAGTTATATGAAATGTTTATGAACCCCTCAGCGAATGGACGCCAAAGGTCTGACTAGGACAAGTTCTTAAACTCATATGATTGTGGCAAGTAAATGAACTCATAAGTGTGGTTTGACGGACTGGGTATAGTTGTGTGTAAATGGAGTATTAAAGATAATAGGAACAAATAGATTATTAAGAAACTGATTATTAGTGGAGACATAAGTTTTCCAAAACTCCTAGCTATGCTAGACTTCAAAATTTTGACATCAAGCTAAATACACACTATGTGCTTTTCAAATATATATATATATATATATATATATATATATATATATATATATATACATATATATATGTAGACTCGTAATCATTTTTGAAACGATTTAAAGTATAGTCTATGCTACTTATTTCAGCTAGACGCAAATGATTTGAAATATCAAAATATATTTTATTTATCACTCATGTACCATGTAACCTGGTGCAGAGATGATAAAAAGGTGATGGAGTTGTAAATACATGAATACTTAATGTGAATTTGATCTAAAATCATTATTCAACTATTTTATTATGTGTTATGACAAAGTCATATAATGACGGCATCCTCAAACGGACTATTAATACAGTACGACATCATGACGTCATTCTCAAAAATATTTTCAAAATTTTAATTAGCCAACGGGGTTTGGCTACACTTAAATAATTCGATTGAATTGAATTATTGATATGAGTCTATGCTATTCGATTCAGCTAGACTAATGTTTATGAAAACTCTAAGTGTTCATTGAAAGAAATTTCTCGAACCAAATTGTTTTGGTGCAGAATCATATGATAAGACTGGGGTTAACTATGTTGTTTGGATAAATAATCCAATCGGGAAGCGTAAAAATTCGCTAGACATGATTAATACGTTATGCATGACGTAAGAGCTCGATAGGCTAATCACCTAAAGTACTAGCGATGGTAGTTTACATTCTTTTTGTGATTGTAAACATACCAAGTAATGTATTGTTTTTCGATATGAATACCGTTAAAACTATGTGTTCATGGTCTATATGACCCCTCAACACAATTTGAAAATTTTTACTCTTATGAGTGGTGTATTGGGTAGCATGTGATGATATGTATAAATGGTGTATGGTGTATGGTGCATGGTATAAGGAGTAAGGTGTAAGGTAAATTTCGGGGACGAAATTCTTAGAAGAAGGGGTGAATGTGACAACCCGAGAATTTAGAAAATTTTTAAAATCATACTTGATTGATTTAAGGTTCATTGTTAGAACCTAGACAGAAAATAAGTACATGAAATTGGTAGTTCTGTAATGAAATTTTAAAGATTTCAAAATTCTGTGAAGGATTTTAATAATTTATGAGTATATAAATTATTTGATGATTTATGAAGGACGTCTATGTAGACGTAATATGGTAAATATATTAAATTTTATTTTTTATAAGTAAATAAATTTATATAAACAATTTATAATTTGAGAAAATAAAACTTTTAATTATTTTCTATATGTGACGTGTACATATTTGGTGTAATTGGTAATTGGGAGTCCGTGAATATATATATATATATATATATATATATATGTGTGTGTGTGTGTGTGTGTGTGTGTGTGTGTGTGTGTGTGTGTGTGTGTGTGTGTGAGTTTATTACGTGGGGAAAATAAAATTGTTGGGATCAATTTGCATAATGAAGCAAAACAGAGGCGGGTTAAGCATATAATATTTATAGATACTTTACCCAAGAGTATTAGAATAAATTCTTATACGAAATTAATTTAATAAAGAAAATGTATTATATTTATCTTAATATTTTAACTAAGTAAATAAATTCTCAATTGAATTTATGTTAATGGGGTAAGGTTATTATATTATAATATATTGGATATGTAAATAATTATATTTGCATAAGGAATTATGTGTAACATATTTAATTTTATAATTATAAAATAAATATGTAATTTAAGTAAGTTATGTTATGTTTCATATAAATTATATATTAAAGATGTGATATTTAAATTATATAAATTCATGGGGGTAAAATAGTTTAAGGAGATTTATGTATTAACTTATTTGATTAAGTAATTAAGTTAATAAGGTTGAGTAATTAAATTACTTAACAAAAGTATTAATAGAATAGTTGAATTAATTATTTAATTATTAAGTCAAATGTAACAAGTAAATTTTCAAGTACTAAAAGATAAGACTAAATCTTGTGAGTCATCAAAGGAAGAGATTTGGTGGAGATTGTAATTAAGCACATAGTTAATTCATTTGGCAATATTTGTTCCAACAACTCTAGCCATGTGTCAACATTTTATTTTGCCAACATTCATAACCAAGTGTGCAAGTAAAGTGATAAGGATTGGAAAGATATGAAAAGATATGGAAAGATATGAGAGAGATATGGAATGATATGAAAAAGATATTGAAAGATATTAGAGAGATAAAAAAAGATATGAAAGAGATATGGAAGGGATTTTGGGAGATTTTATTTAAACATACATATGTTATATATATGCTTTTCTCCTACTATAAATATCCCTCATCTATTTTGCAAATAAATTTTTCCATCTCACTTCTTATGTTAGATAACAAAAAAGAACCAAATAGAAAGAGAGAGGATCCCCTTGATGGATGAAGAAAGGAAAATTTCCATGCCTCCTAGCTTCATAATCTAGTGTGGAAAAGAAAGATGAAAGCCATGAATCTAGGTATAAACCCTAACTTCAAGCTTTATGTACTTTTATTTTTATGGTTTGATGAAGTTGTGTTTTTCTTAAATTAAAAACTTTAGATCTACATGTTTTATGGTGTGTTATGTGTAGATCTAGACATTTTAGGTGTTAAAAGTTTGATCTAAAGAAAGTAAAATGAAAGTAGTTTTTAAAACTTAGAAAAAATTAGTGGACTGCTTCCCCTAAATAGAAAATTCGGGATTAGCTAGGATGTTCAGAAAATTTTGGGCTTTTGGTATGTTATAGTACACTCAATAAGCTTTCCATAGACTCTGGAATGGACTAAATCTAACATCGGAGGAGAGAGTTATGACATTTCAAAGTAGTAGTGTCAAAACTGTCCAACAAGTGCGGTGCAGTCCACTTGAACGGAATTTCTGTGCTGATATGTTCAGAAACTGGAAAAACATCAGTAGGGAAGAGTTGTAGTCCCGGAAGTTAGCTTTGTGTGGGCTCAAGAATCGCTTAAAACTGTTTTAAAACGAAAGAATTATGACTATTTTATCGAAAAAGGGTAAATATGGGAAAAAGATTAAAATTGTTTCGAGTGGACATTTTTGGGGCCTGTTTTAGGTTGTATAAGAGGTCCGAAATTTCTGGGTGTTATTTTTTTAAAATACTTTGGTATGTCATGTATAAAATATCCAAAAATCATATTAATAGGAGTTATGAATAATGCGTGAGAAATTCGCGAAGTAACTAGTTCGACAAACGGGCAACAGAGCAGCGGTAGCACAGCTGGGCAGCAACGCGGGCGCTAGGCGTGCAGCGCCGCGCTGCTGGACAGCTGCCTGACATGATTTTTGCTCGATGTTTTGATTGATTTTTGTAATTGGTTTTTGAGGTTAGAAATTTTTCTAAAATAATATGACATAAGATCTATAACATGTCCAAAAATTTACTGTTATAGGACTTGTGGTTTGAAAATTAAAAATCTGCAAAGGAGCATGTTAGAACTTAAAAACGAGCGAACGCCGAGCGTCGGCTCGTCGAGCGATTTTGACGTTCGACGTTTCGAATTGCGTTTCGGCGAAATAATAAGTATTAATAAATCTAATAAAGTCCTACGGGACGAGATTTAGCTATAAATGATATTTTACGCCAATAAACTTCTTTTCAGGCATAAATAAAGCAATAAAAATATGTAATAAATATAAATTACATATTTTTATATTATGGTATAAGAAAATATTTTATGTTATTTTTAATGACTTTTGATATTTTGTTAATGAGATTCATTAATAAATTAATATTAATGGTGATTAATTAATTAATTAATTAATTTAATAAATATATTAAATAAATTATGGAAAATTAGAAATAATTCTTTGAAAATCATACAAAATGATTTAAGGGTTAGAAAAATTTTTTAAATACAACTTTCGATATTTTGTCATGAAAATATTAATATTTTAATATTAATATCAATTATCGGATAATAAATTTGGCTGTTAAATATGATTTTAAGTTATTAAAAATAATGTGTTATATTATAAATATATTATAATATTATGTTTTGATTTTCATTAATATTTGGTATTAAATAAATATTAATGATAAAAGAATTATGTGGTATTTATATAAATACGATATTAGTGATTGAAAAATCATAATAATTGATAATAATTATCTGAAAATTATTGCAAGCCTATGATTAATG
This sequence comes from Panax japonicus, assembly GCA_020205505.1. Lineage (NCBI taxonomy): Eukaryota > Viridiplantae > Streptophyta > Magnoliopsida > Apiales > Araliaceae > Panax > Panax japonicus. The sequence goes on along the minus strand of CM035100.1, from coordinate 13,531,712 downwards.
TTTTGACTGATAATAAATTATCTAAGATAATTGTTAAGTGTTTCAGGCAGAGTTTAATTAAAATTAGACTCGAGAAAATTCTGACTAGACCGTCGGGATGTTAGAATTGTACCGAACTCAACTTGGACTACAATAGTTTGACTTGAGGCTAGGTGTTATGTGTTGTATAGACTGATAGGGTTATGTGTTATGTGTATAGGTTATTTTTAAATACTGTGATGATATTATTCTAACTTAAAAATACATACTATTAATAATTGGTCTTCAGACAAAGCTTATTAAATTGCATAGCGGTAATCAACGGTTCAGGCAAGTTTTTCTTAACTCTACTAAGAGTTGTTTCATTCGGATATGCTTATGGTTAATCATTGTTGATTGCCATATAGAATTATACTCTGTACATATTGCATGTATAAGTCAGGTATGAAAGGGTGATTACCTTCATTACCATTCGGTTCAGATATATTTGTTCATGTTCAATACTTGTTCAGTCAAAAGTTTGTTCCTGCTAGTTCACAATTATATTGTTGAATTATAGCCAACTTATTATTCAGACTCTTTCAATTATGATATATTGTTAAATTATTAAACTTAAACTTGCTGGGAAATATTATGCTCACCCTTGCTATATCATGATAAAACATTGTAGATTAAGACGAATACGTCGGATACAAGGAAAGGTCAAAGACAGTTCATGTTTAGTATATGTGTGCAGCTAAATTTGTATAAGTATTGTATATTAATGTTATTGTAAGTTAAATAAGTTATGAATTGTGTATTAAGTTAAGGTTACTCGACCTTGGGGAATAGTGTGTAAAGTTTATTGTATAAACAATTTATGTTTATATCTTCCGCAATAGTTATAGAATGATTGAACCGAATCCGCGGTGATTTGGAACCCGAATTTGGGGATGTCACAGTTGGTATCAAAGCTATAGGTTATGAACCTTAGGTAGAAATACTTGAGACAAATAACCGCAATGATTAGGATAAGTACTAACTCAAATAGAGTTAGTTGGTCAGTAAGATTCAAAGACGAATCTAGGTGAGTTATAAGATACAGAGTTCCCTAGCTATGATAATAAAGTTGAACAGTAGTGGTGAATAGATAGAGTCTAAAAGACTAAAAGTACAGTGATAAGAGATCGTAAAACAAAACGATCAAGATATAGAAATGAATCGTAATATATACGATGAGATCACCCCGCGATTTGATAAGGTTATAGTATGGAGAAGGATCAAGCGAATGATTGAAAAGTTTACGGCAAGATTGTTGAGTGTCAGTTGTACTCTGAATTGGTGCAGATTCAGGATAGGATTATGAATACGAGTTGAATGAAATTCGTATTGAGAAGGGAGTTAAGATTAGGTGGGGATTTCAATTGAGGTCTCGTGTCAGCAGCTGAGTTGTATGATTCCTTGTGTGGGTGGGGAATTGTACTTGGTGTAAAAACTACTTAGTTCTGGAAATGATAATCATTGAAATGTTTGTGTCACGCTACTTGTTATATGCATGTTAAGAAGGTGATTCCTTTCTCATGTGTATAACAGATAGATAGGTTATAGGTAGAGAATATAAGGTTAAATACGAGTTCTTAAAACTCATACTTATGTGACATTCTTGATTCATGGTTATATGAAATGTTTATGAACCCCTCAGCAAATGGATGCCAAAGGTCTGACTAGGACAAGTTCTTAAACTCATATGATTGTGGCAAGTAAATGAACTCATAAGTGTGGTTTGACAGACTGGGTATAGTTGTTTGTAAATGGAGTATTAAAGATAATAGGAACAGATAGATTATTAAGCAACTGATTATTAGTGGAGACATTAGTTTTCCAAAACTCCTAGCTATACTAGACTTCAAAATTTTGACATCAAGCTAAATACGCACTATGTGCTTTTCAAATATATATATATATATATATATATATATATATATATATATATATATATATATATATATATATATATATATATATATATATATAGACTCGTAATTATTTTTGAAACAGTTTAAATTATAGTCTATGCTACTTATTTCAGCTAGACGCAAATGATTTGAAATATCAAAATATATTTTATTTATCAATCATGTACCATGTAACCTGGTGCAGAGATGATAAAAAGGTGATGGAGTTGTAAATACATGAATACTTAGTGTGAATTTGATCTAAAATCGTTATTCCACTATTGTATGATGTGTTATGACAAAGTCATATAATGACGACATCCTCAAACGGACTATTAATACAATACGACATCATGACGTCATTCTCGAAAATGTTTTCAAAATTTTAATTAGCCAACGGGATTTGGCTACACTTAAATAATTCGATTGAATTGAATTATTGATATGATTCTATGTTATTCGATTCAGCTAGACTAATGTTTATGAAAACTCTAAGTGTTCATTGAAAGAAATTTCTCGAACCAAATTGTTTTGGTGCGGAATCATATGATAAGACTGAGGTTAACTATGTTGTTTGGATAAATAATCCAACCGGAAAGCGTAAAAATTCGCTAGACGTGATGAATACGTTATGCATGACGTAAGAGTACGATAGGCTAATCACCTAAAGTACTAGCGATGGTAGTTTACCTTCTTTTTGTGATTGTAAACATACTAAGTAATGTATTTTTTTGCGGTATGAATATCGTTAAAACTATGTCTTCATGGTCTATATGACCCCTCAGCACAATTTGAAAACTTTTACTCTTATGAGTGGTGTATTGGGTAGCATGTGATGATGTGTATGAATGGTGTATGGTGTATGGTGTATGGTGCATGGTATAAGGAGTAAGGTGTAAGGTAAATTTCGGGGACGAAATTCTTAGAAGAAGGGATGAATGTGACAACCCGAGAATTTAGAAAATTTTTAAAATCATACTTGATTGATTTAAGGTTCATTGTTAGAACCTAGACAGAAAATAAGTACATGAAATTGGTAGTTCTGTAATGAAATTTTAAAGATTTCAAAATTCTGTGAAGGATTTTAATAATTTATGAGTATATAAATTATTTGATGATTTATGAAGGACGTCTATGTAGACGTAATATGGTAAATATATTAAATTTTATTTGCTATAAGTAAATAAATTTATATAAACAATTTATAATTTGAGAAAATAAAATTATTAATTATTTTCTATATGTGACGTGTGCATGTTTGGTGTAATTGGTAATTGGGAGTCAGTGAATATATATATATATATATATATATATATATATATATATATGTGTGTGTGTGTGTGTGTGTGTGTGTGTGTGTGTGTGTGTGTGTGTGTGAGTTTATTACGTGGGGAAAATAAAATTGTTGGGATCAATTTGCATAATGAAGCAAAACAGAGGCGGGTTAAGCATATAATATTTATAGATACTTTACCCAAGAATATTAGAATAAATTCTTATAAGAAATTAATTTAATAAAGAAAATGTATTATATTTATCTTAATATTTTAACTAAGTAAATAAATTCTCCATTGAATTTATGTTAATGAGGTAAAGTTATTATATTATAATATATTGTGTATGTAAATAATTGTATTTGCATAAGGAATTATGTGTAACATATGTAATTTAAGTAAGTTATGTTATGTTTTATATAAATTATATATTAAAGATGTGATATTTAAATTATATAATTTCATGGGGGTAAAATAGTTTCAGGAGATTTATGTATTAACTTATTTGATTAAGTAATTAAGTTACTAAGGTTGAGTAATTAAATTACTTAACAAAAGTATTAATAGAATAGTTGAATTAATTATTTAAATATTAAGTCAAATGTAACAAGTAAATTATCAAGTACTAAAAGATAAGACTAAATCTTGTGAGTCATCAAAGGAAGAGATTTGGTGGAGATTGTAATTAAGCACATAGTTAATTCATTTGGCAATATTTGTTCCAACAACTCTAGCCATGTGTCACCATTTTATTTTGCCAACATTCTTAACCAAGTGTGCAAGTAAAGTGATAAGGATTGGAAAGATATGAAAGAGATATGGAAAGATGAGAGATATGGAATGATATGAAAAAGATATTGAAAGATATTAGAGAGATAAAAAAGATATGAAAGAAACATGGAAGGGATTTTGGGAGATTTTATATATACATACATATGTTATATATATGCTTTTCTCCTACTATAAATATCCCTCATCTATTTTGCAAATAAATTTTTCCATCTCACTTCTTATGTTAGATAACAAAAAAGAACCAAATAGAAAGAGAGAGGATCCCCTTGATGGATGAAGAAAGGAAAATTTCCATGCCTCCTATCTTCATAATCTAGTGTGGAAAAGGAGGATGAAAGCTATGAATCTAGGTATAAACCCTAACTTCAAGCTTTATGTACTTTTATTTTTATGGTTTGATGAAGTTGAGTTTTTTTTAAAATTAAAAACTTTAGATCTACATGTTTTATGGTGTGTTATGTGTAGATCTAGACATTTTAGGTGTTACAAGTTTGATCCAAAGAAAGTAAAATGAAAGTAGTTTTTAAAACTTAGAAAAAATTACTGGACTGCTTCCCCTGAACAAAAAATTCGGGATTAGCTAGGATGTGTAGAAAATTCTGGGCTTTTGATATGTTATAGTACACTCAATAATTTTTCCATAGACTCTAGAACGGACTAAAACTGACCTCGGAGGAGAGAGTTATGACATTTCAAAGTAGTAGTGTCAAAACTGTCCAACAAGTGCGGTGCAGTCCACTTGAACGGAATTTCTGGGCTGATTTTTTCTGAATCTGGAAAAACATCAATAGGGATGAGTTGTAGTCCTGGAAGTTAGCTTCGCGTGGGCTCAAGAATCGCCTAAAACTGTTTTAAAACGAAAGAGTTATGACTATTTTATCGAAAGAGGGTAAATATGGGAAAAAGATGAAAACTGTTGCGAATGGACATTTTTGGGGCCTGTTTTAGGCTGTATAAGAGGTCCGAAATTACTGGGTATTATTTTTTTAAAATACTTTGGTATGTCGTGTATAACATATCCAAAAATCAGATTAATAGGAGTTATGAATAATGCGTGAGAAATTCGCGAAGTAGCTAGTTCGACAAACGGGCAACAGAGCAGCGGTAACACAGCTGGGCAGCAGCGCGCGCGCTAGGCGTGCAGCGCCGCGCTGCTGGACAGCTGCCTGACATATTTTTTGCTCGATGTTTTGATTGATATTTGTAATTGGTTTTTGAGGTTAGAAATTTTTCTAAAATAATATGACATAAGATCTATAACATGTCCAAAAATTTACTGTTATAGGACTTGTGGTTTGAAAATTAAAAATCTGTAAAGGAGCACGTCAGAACTTAAAAACGAGCGAACGCCGAGCGTCGGCTCGTCAAGCGATTTTGAAGTTCGACGCTTCGAATTGCGTTTCGGCGAAATAATAAGTATTAATAAATCTAATAAAGTCCTACGGGACGAGATTTAGCTATACATTTTACGCCAATAAACTTCTTTTCAGGCATAAATAAAGCAATAAAAATATGTAATAAATATAAATTACATATTTTTATATTATGGTATAAGAAAATGTTTTATGTTATTTTTAATGACTTTTGATATTTTTTTAATGAGATTCATTAATAAATTAATATTAATGGTGATTAATTAATTAATTAATTAATTTAATAAATATATTAAATAATTTATGGAAAATTAGAAATAATTCTTTGAAAATCATACAAAAATGATTTAAGGGTTAGAAAATATTTTAAATATAACTTTCGATATTTTGTCATGAAAATATTAATATTTTAATATTAATATCAATTATCGGATAATGAATTTAGCTGTTAAATATGATTTTAAGGTATTAAAAATAATGTGTGATATTATAAATATATTATAATATTATGTTTTAATTTTCATTAATATTTGGTATTAAATAAATATTAATGATAAAAGAATTATGTGGTATTTATATAAATACGATATTAGTGATTGAAAAATCATAATAATTGATAATAATTATCTGAAAATTATTACAAGCCTATGATTAATGTGTTGACTGATAATAAATTATCTAAGATAATTGTTAAGTGTTCAGGCAGAGTTTAATTAAACTTAGACTCGAGAAAATTCCGACTAGACCGTCGGGATGTTAGAATTATACCGAACTCAACTCGGACTGCAATAGTTTGACTTGAGGCTAGGTGTTATGTGTTGTATAGACTGATAGGGTTATGTGTTATGTGTTTAGGTTATTTTTAAATACTGTGATGATATTATTCTAACTTAGAAATACATACTATTAATAATAGGTCTTCAGACAAAGCTTATTAAATTGCATAGCGGTAATCAACGGTTCAACCAAGTTTTTCTTAACTCTACTAAGAGTTGTTTCATTCGGATATGCTTATGGTTAATCATTACTGATTGCCATGTAGAATTGTACTCTGTACATATTGCATGTATAAGTCAGGTATGAAAGGATGATCACCTTCATTACCATTCGGTTCAGATATATTTGTTCATGTTCAATACTTGTTCAGTCAAAAGTTTGTTCCTGCTAGTTCATAATTATATTGTTGAATTATAGCCAACTTATTATTCAGACTCTTTCAATTATGATATATTGTAATATTATTGAACTTAAACTTGCTAGGGAATCTTATGCTCACCCTTGCTATATCATGATAAAACATTGCAGATTAAGACGAATACGTCGGATACAAGGAAAGGTCAAAGACAGTTCCAACTTTAGTATATGTGTGCAGCTAAATTTGTATAAGTATTGTATATTAATGTTATTGTAAGTTAAATAATTTATGAATTATGTATTAAGTTAAGGTTACTCGACCTTGGGGAATAGTGTAAAAAGTTTATTGTATAAACAATTTATGTTTATATCTTCCGCAGTGATTATAGAATGATTGAACCGAATCCGCGGTGATTTGGGACTCGAATTTAGGGATGTCACAGGTGACCCTTCGGATGGGTACCTAGCCCTTGAAAAGGCATGGGATGCGACAAAAAAGACATATAGGCACATCTATTCGGACCCATAAAACGACGTATTTTAAGTATTAGTAGAACCAAAACTACGTAGTTTTAGCCTTAGTAGAAAAGGCGCGACAAAACGACGTAGTTTTGGGACGTCCGTTCAGACTTATACCCTTTCAGCATATACCGCTTCTCAAAACGACACAGTTTTGATAATATAATAAATATCGCTTCTCAAAACGACGCAGTTTTGATAATATAATTAAATAAATAAAATTTAAATATTTTTTGTCTAATATATATATACAGGACCCATACCCACGTGCCATGAGCGAGCCCGAGCCAGAGCCAAGTCAGGCCGGTCAGGCGGCAGCACACGTGTGGGTTCGAACCTAGCCTTGGCTAGGTCCTCTCCCTTCCACAAAAGTGGGGTGCCCCTTGGGGCCCAAACCCAAAAGACTCTGCGGTACTACTGCAAAAGAAATATGGGACACAATCATCATGAGCCACGAAGGAACAACTAAAGTAAAAGAAGTCAAGCTGAGCATGTTGATGCAAGAATATGAACTTTTCAAGTTAGAGAAAAATGAATCAATCAATGAAGCTCAAGCTAGATTCCTCACACTGATGAATTCACTAAGTATGCTCGGCCGAAAAATTGATCAAAAGGAAATAAACAGAAAATTACTTAGAGTCATGCCCAAACGATTTTCACCAAAGGTTACAACCCTTCAAGACTCAACAATAATCAGTACTATGGAAAATCTTACTCTGTTTGGAGAACTTGAAGAATTTGAGAATCAACTAAAGAGGTATGATGAAGAAGATGAGGGACCAAAAAGGAAGACCTTAGCATTACAAGCGGAAAGCTAAATGGAAGGAGATGATGAAGACTCCGATGAAGAAATAGCTATGATGACCCAGAAATTGAGAGAGATGATTAGAAAGAAGAACAAATCAAAATTCCAAGGCAAATCATTCAACAACAAGAAGGACTTCAAACAAAAGCCACAAGAAGAAACTTGTTATGAATGTGGAAGGCCAGGTCACTACAAGAGAGAGTGTTTTCAACTCAAAAATAAGAACAAAGGAAACAATTATCTTGTTTTAAAAAATGAAAACATTCGTATTAAAGAGAAAAATGTTCATTTAAAAAATTGAATAAATGATCTAATGAAAGAAGTAGAAACTTTGATTAAGAAAAAATAAGAAATAGTTAGAGATTGCACATCTAGTGAAGTATCTAAGTTAAATGCTAAAATTGATTATTTAGATAATTATAATAAAATTCTATATAATCGTGCAAACAAGTTGAATGAAGAAAACAATGCTCTTAAAAAGGAAAATGAGAATTTAAAAGAAAATTTAAAAATGAGAGATACATGTATTGATGCGTTTAATGATGGAAAAATAGTTAACGTACAAAATACTAATGAGGAAGAAATAGTTTCATTAAAAAGGGATCTTGCTAAATTTGTTCAAGGAGAAGAAAATCTAAATATTATGTTGGGAGGTCAAAGGTCAAGTCTAGACAAACAATGTATTGGATACAATCCTGTCAAGAACATAAAAAGTAATACTAATAAAATTAGAGTAATAAATAATAAACCAAGAAACAAGCCTCTTTATTGCTCACCTTTTGTTACTTGCAAAAAATGTGGTTTAAAGGGACATTTTGATACTAATTGTAATAAAATGAAAATAAAACAAGTTTGAGTAAAAAAAGGAGAATTACTTGCTACTAACAAAATCGGACCAAAACAAATGTGGGTACCAAAACGATGAGCTACTTATCTGTTTTTGTAGGTATGCTTAAAAGCTAAAGTACCATCACATAAATGGGTACTAGACAGTGGATGTTCCAGACACATGACAGGTGATAGAACTAAATTTACCTCACTTGTTACAAAGAAGGAAGGCACAGTTACTTTTGGAGATGACACTACATGCCAAATCATTGGTAAAGGAAAAGTTGGAAATGGTAAGGTTTTCATTGATAATGTCCATCATGTTGAAGGACTGAAATTTAATTTAATTAGTGTAAGTCAACTAATGGATAGCGGTCATAAAGTAATATTTGAAAAGGATAAATGTGCTATTATTCATGATTCACATAATGTTCCTTTAGTAGCCAACAGGGAAGGTAATATATATACAATCAACTTTGAAAATCAAGATGAAGATATTTGTTTAGCTGATATTCAAGATCAAACCATTCTATGGTATAGAAGGATAGGGCATGTGCATATGGAGCTAATTAACAAGCTAGTTTCAAAAGAGCTTGTCAAAGGATTACCAAAGCTGAAATATGAAAAGACAGGCATATGTAATGTATGTCAGCTAGGTAAGGAAGCAAGAAATTCTTTTATAAGCAAAAATTTGGTATCAACTTCTTCTCCTCTTCAATTATTGCATCTTGATCTATTTGGACCCGAGAGATATGCTAGTATAGGAAATAATCATTATGCTTTTGTTATTGTGGATGATTTTTCAAGATTTACATGGGTTTTATTCTTGAAAAATAAAGATCAAGCTTTTGCAGAATTTGAAAGGCTCATAAGGAATGTTGAAACAAAACACAACATCAAACTAATTAGTATAAGGAGTGACCATGGTGGTGAATTTGGAAAGGACTTTATACCATATTGTAATGAGAAAGGTGTTACACATGAGTTCTCTGCACCAAGAACACCACAACAAAATGGAGTCGTGGAACGTAAAAATCGTACTCTCTAAGAAACTGCAAGAACTTTGCTTCAAGAAAGTAAACTGCCTAAGAGATTTTGGGCAGAGGCTGTAAGTACTGCATGTTACATTTTAAATAGAGTACTACTTAGACCCATTTTATTAAAGACAACATATGAGTTATTAAACAAAAGGATTCCTAACATTGGTTATTTTAAAGTATTTGGTGCTAAATGTTTTGTTTTAAATACTTATGGAAATCTTGGTAAATTCGATGCTAAATCAACCGAAGCAATCTTCCTTGGTTATTCATTGCATAGTAAAGCATATAGATTTTATAATCTTGATAAGTCAAAAGTTGAAGAATCTGTGCATGTTATTTTTGATGAGCATAACATTGATCTGACAAAAGAAGAAAGCGAGATTTCTGCAGAAAAAGATGCCCAGATTTATGGAACTGAAATAGCTGAATCCAGGCAGACTGAGCCGTCTGCATCAGAAGAAAGATCAAGCGAATCAGAAAAATAAACAAAGGAAAATAGATAGCCTGAGTCGTCTGTTTTAGAAGAAATGCAGACTTGAAAACATCTGAATCCAGACAGATCGAATCGTCTATTTTATAAGAAAACTCAGATGATCAGACCGAGACAACAACTCACAATCAAGAACAGGAAGCAGAGGAGCAAATGTCAAATATCAGACTTCCCAAATCAACCAGAACTATGAGAAACCATCCTCCAAACCTGATCATAGGTGATCCCAACACTTGGATGAACACTAGAAGAAAAGCAAGGAATTATTGTGCATTTTCAGCCTTCCTTTCACAAATAGAACCAAAGAGTGCCAAAGAAGCAATCGAAGATGAATATTGGTCTATTGCTATGAAAGAAGAATTAAACCAATTCGAAAGGTGTCAGGTATGAGAACTTGTTAAACCTCTTAAGGATGCTTCTATAATTGGTGCAAAATGGATTTTCAAAAATAAACGAGATGAAAATGGCATAATCACTAGAAATAAAGCTAGATTAGTAGCTCAAGGCTATAACCAACATGAAGGAATATATTTCGAAGAAACGTTTGCCCCTGTTGCAAGGTTAGAAACAATAAGAATCTTATTAGCCTATGCATGCTATAGACAGTTTAAATTATATTAAATGGATGTGAAAAGTGCCTTTTTAAATGGTTATTTAAAAGATGAAGTATATGTTAAACAACCACCCATATTTGAACATGAAAAATATCCACACTATGTGTTTAAACTGAAAAAGGCTTTGTATGGATTAAAACAAGCTCCAAGAGCTTGGTATGAAAGATTAAGTAAGTTTTTACTAGATAATAGTTTTAATTACGGTAAAATTGACTCTACTCTTTTTATTAAAACCAAAAACAAGGACTTTCTAATTGTTCAAATTTATGTGGATGATATAATTTTTGGAGGTACTACTAACTCTTTGTGTGAGTGGTTTTCCCAATATATGCATAATGAGTTTGATATGAGCCTTATGGGTGAGTTAAATTATTTCCCGGGGCTTCAAATCAAATAATCCAATGAAGGGATTCACATTCATCAATCCAAGTATGTGAAAGAGCTATTGAAGAGATTTGGTTTTGAAAATACCAAACCAAAGTCAACCCCAATGAGCACAACTGTCAAGTTAACAATCGATACTACATATAAAGATGTTGAGGTAACTATGTATCGAGGTATGATCGGTAGTTTACTTTATTTAACTGCATCAAGGCCAGATATTATGTATAGTGTATATTTATGTGCTAGATTTCAAGCTCAACCAAAAGAGTCTCATCTTCAAGCGGTAAAAAGAATATTTAAATATTTATCTGGGACAATTAATCTTGGCTTATTCTACCCTATATCTCCAAGCTTTGAACTCATTGGATACTCAGATGCAGATTATGCAAGGTGCCAAGTTGATAGAAAAAGCACAAGTGGAGCCTGTGAATTTTTAGGGCAAAGCCTTGTAGCTTGGCACATCAAAAAACAAACATCAGTGGCCCTGTCAACTACGGAAGATGAATAGTTGGCGCCGGGTAGTTGTTGTTCATAACTTTTGTGGATGATACAAACTCTTCATGATTTTAATGTGATATGTGAAAATGTGCCTATTATGTGTGACAATACTAGTATAATTGATATTTCAAAAAATCCGGTGCTTCACTCTCGTACTAAGCATATTGAAGTGAGACATCATTTTCTAAGAGATAATGTTGCTAAAGGATTAATAAAATTTGTATTTGTCCCTACTGAACATCAATTGGCTGACATTTTTACAAAATCGTTAAGTGAAGAACGTTTTTGTACCTTGAGAAGAGAACTTGGCATGTCTATCTGTTCCTAAATGGTCTTTGTTTGCCTATAGTACTAATAACTAATATATAATCAAAATAAAAAAAATATTATCTAATGTGATGTTTGCATTTAAATATTTATTTTGGTTATTTGTTTGTCTCAAGGGCATTCTAGGACTTTGATCTAATTTATTTTCATGGGAACAAAACACTACGGGGTTTGGATTTGGAATATTCCCGATCAGTTTTTCCTTCAAACTTTTAGTTGCCTTTCTTTCTCTTTCCTTTACCCGATCATTTTTATCTTTCCATAAAATCGTTCGTCTTCCCTTCTTAGCACTCCCTGCTCTTCTTCCCCTTTTGACAGTTAGGGCTTCGTCGTCGAGTTGCTTTTCTTTTGGCCTCAATGGCGAAAACAAGAGGATGGCATACGTTCAACACCGACCGGAAATTGGCTCGACATGAATAGAAAGTAACCAAGGGACTGAGGACAACCCGTTGCTCAAACTGACTCGCTGATCTGGGGATTTCATCCCAGAAGATGAAACGCCGAGGAGAATCATCGAAGGGTAAAACCCCTGAACATGTGAGTATCCCTGATTCACCCCCTCCAGTTCCTAACCCCCATGGTACTGCCCTTACATTTCGTTCCTCCAAATTTTCAAAACGATTCCAAAATCTTATGATGAACAAGATCATTGTTTATGGTAAATTTGTTGACCCTGTCTTGTTTCATCAAATTGGGGTGTCTTCGTTATTTGAAGCTATTGGGCTTGATGATATGTTACATCCTTCTCCCATAGCATACCCCACCTTAATTAAACAGTTCTTTGGTAACATGTCAGTCAAATCTGATACAATAGTCACTTATGTACAGAATCATACTCTGTCTTTTGGGTCTGCGTTATTGAGTACTATTCTGAATATACCATGTACTGGTATCTGCCCATTCACTCTGAAAGGACCTTTTGAATCTGATAATTTCAGTCTACTTGATCAGTTAAATTGGGTTAAAAATTCTTCTGAGTCTGAATTTGTAGAGTTACCTACTGTGGTAGAAACCTCTCCCATAAATAGTGTCATTCATAAAATTATTCATGCCAATTTAGTTCCTTGAACTGGTGGTAGATCCGATATGACCTTTCAAGACCTCATTATATCAACACTAATCTTATCAGGGATGAAATTTAATTTTGCTCTGTTTGTGATAAAAAATATGGAAAGTTGTCTTAAAAACAAAACAAAATTCTTTCCACATGGTGGTTTTATTACTAAAATCTTTGAGTATTTTAACATCTCCTTGGAAAATGACAAAGCAGTCAATATCACTGATACAATAGATGAAGCCAATCTTCATCAGTCCTTATTAAAGGTGAATACTGATGGTCTATTGGTATAGGACTTGGCTCACTCTTCAACTCTAGTTATTTCTTCTAATCATCCTTCTCCACATTCCTTCCTTTCCAGTTTTGTCACTCCTCCTAACCCAAAGCATTCAAAACTCCTTCGATTCCTTCATGCTATGGACCACAAACTTGATTCTGTTATCACCACTGTTCACTCCCTCTCTACCAAGATTGACTCATTGGAGACCAAGATTCAGGACATTGACAAAAAGCTGGCAGAAGTCTTATTTGAGACTGTTCCTGTTGAAGAAAACTGACTTTTTTGATAATGACAAAGGGGGAGAGTAGTTTTGGTGCTGTTTGGGACCTTTGAATCTTTATGACTTCTCTACTAATCTATTATTGGTTGTAATTTGGAACTGATTGGAACTGGGTAAACATTTATTTTGATCTGTGATGCATAATTTGTTGGGCTCTTTTATTTATGAAAGTATTTGGATGATATTATTATTGGTTATCTGTTATTGTGTTGGTTGGATTTTATTTTGATATAATCACTCATAACAGGTATATAGTCAATAGGCATGAATTAAGGGGGAGTCATAAATATAGGGGGAGCATATAAATTAAATATTTTTATCATCAAAAAGGGGGAGAATGTTGGTTTATATCTTGAGAGGTTTTAATGATGACAATAAATTGGGCTTGTGTTAAATATTATAATTAGGTCTTTTGCCTTAATTTCTATTAGACTGGGTCATGTGACCAATATTTGTTTGCTGTAATCATTCGAAGTCTTGACCCAACAGCTCATTACCAATCAAGTCCTGTATTTGAATTCAAAATTAATTGATTTCCTATTATATCTCTTATGAATATTATTCCAAAGATACTTTTATATAATAGGAGTCTATTAAGTAGTCTTATGGTAACTAGGCAAATCATTCCTTCCTTATCTTTAGTTGTTTGCTTTGAATATATATACTCCTTAATATCAGCTGGGTCTTTGAATTATTTTTGGAATCAATTATTCAATCTTTTCAAAACATATTTTGTTGCTCCAATTATGATTGATTCATGCTAATCTATTTATCCGTTATGAGCTAATTAGAGAGAAAGATCGGTAATTGATTTTCTGTTTTATTCATATAGCCGTTACCCTCCTTAGTGTATATATATCTTCCTTTCGGCTATAACAGGTACACAAGGGAATATACTTCAGCAAGGGAAAAGCAGTAATCATCTTTAGTCTTATTGATTGATTGTATTCCTCCTTTGAGAGTTTTTACTGTCTAGAATTTTCCAGCAAGTTAACATATCTTTGTAAGTTCTTTATTAGCTGGAAAATAGCCATTGTAAACCAATATCCTTTGTCACAAGTTCTGTTCACCAGTATTTGTTGGAGTGGTCGATCCATTAGTGGATAGGGTCTATTCAAAGAGCTTTTAAGGTTGCAAAGGTGCAAGGGTTGCAGAAGTGCAAAAAGGGGAAGAGGTGTCCATACAAGGAGGAAAGCTTTTGTTGAACAGGGAAGTTGTTCTTATTGTATTTAATTTGAGTTTTAAATATTAATAAAAAGAGTCTCCCATACCAATTGGTATTGGACGTGGATTAGGTTACTAGATAGAGGATAGGGGCTGGACCACGTAAAAATCCTTGTGTCTATGGTTTGATTATCTCGTGTTTTGATTTGATATTATTTCCTGAATAACTGAACTTAATATTGCAACGTAGATTTTCTGGAAGTGCGAAATACACTTATCTAGACACTCCTCATATCACTTTATTCTGTCTGTGTTATAAAAAAAGTGAAATTTGCTCTAAAGCAGACACAATAAACTATTTTCCAAACTGCATGTTTTAGTACAGAATCTGAAAATTGAAAAATTGGTCATTGTTGATTACTTTTGGCTTAGAAACCTATTCACCCACCTCTAGGTGTGCTTATACACGGAATTACAACACACATTTGTCACACTCATTTATTTTGAAACCATTTGATAATATTGTATTATCAATTTTTTCATGCCATTTTTTAGGTGCTTATTTTAATCCATAAAGAGACTTTACAAGCTGACAAACTTACTTTTCTTTTCCTGGAACAATAAATCCTTTTGATTGTTTCATATAGATTTCTTCTTCTAAATCTCCATTCAAGAAAGATGTTTTTACATCCATTTGATGTATTTCTAAATTATATATAGCTGCAATGGCTATTAACATCCTAATTGAGGATATTCTTATCACGGGAGAATAAGTATCAAAATAATCTAAACCCTCATTTTGCATGTATCCTTTGATTACAAGTCTTGCTTTATATTTGTCTATAGATCCATCTGCTTTCATTTTCTTCTTGAATATCCACTTATATCCAAGTGGTTTAGAGCCTGGTGGGAGATCTACTAATTCCCACGTATGATTATGCAAAATGGATTGTACTTCACTATTTATAGCCTCTTTTCAATATGGAGCTTCAGGACTCGATATTGCTTGTATATAGGTTTGAGGCTCATTTTCTAACAAATAGGTTAGAAAATCTAGACCATAAGATTTTGATGTTCTAGCACGTTTAATACGTATAGGTTCATCAATATCTTCTAAACCATGATTACTGTCATTAACATCATCATAAGTTCTTTTATTTGAACTTGTTTCGTGTTCGTTTGAACTTAGCTCTTGTTCCTTTTTATTAAGAAATACTGTTTCAAAGAATTTAGCATCTTTTGACTAAATAATCATATTTTTATGTATTTCCTCTAATTTTGATTTGTTAACCAAAAATCTATTTGCACTGCTATTATTAGCATAATCAATGAATATTCAATCAATTGTTTTCGGTCCTATTTTCACCTTTTTGGGAGGAGGAACCATTACTTTTGCTAAACACCCCCACACTTTTAAGAGTTTATAAGATGACTTACGTCCTTCCCATAATTCATAGGGTGTAACATTAGACTTCTTTTGAGGTATTCGGTTGAGAATATAATTTACTGAAAGAATTGTTTCCCCCCATAAATTCTGAGGTAGCCCAGAACTTAATAACAATACATTCATCATTTCTTTTAAAGTTCTATTCCTTTTTTCTGCAATACCATTTTGTTGTGGTGAATAAGGTGCATGCAATTGTTTGGTGTATTATACCATATTGTGAACAAATTTCAATAAATGGACATTCATATTCCCCACCTCTATCACTTCTAACTGTCTTGATCTTTTTATCAAGTTGATTCTCAACCTCATTTTTTTAATGTTTAAACATTTCCAAAGCCTCATCTTTACTTCTCAATAAGTAAACATAACAATATCTTTTTACAATCATCTATAAAAATGATAAAGTATTTCTTACCTCCTCTTGTTTGTATATAATTTAAATCACAAATATCAGTGTGTATTAATTCAAGAGGTTTTGTACTTCTTTCAATTGATTTAAAAGAAGATTTTCGAAGTTTTGCCTCAACGCAAATTTCACATTTATGATTAGAGTTAATCTCACATTTTAGCAAACATTCCATATTAATTAATCTACGTATAGTATTATAATTAACATGTCCTAATCTACCATGCCATAAATTAGATGACTCAATCATATAAGCAGACGATGTAATTTTATTAATATTGGAAGGTACAATAGTCATTACATTCATTTTAAAGAGCCCATATTGCTCATATAACCCTTCCCCACATACATCCCATTTTTAGTTAATACAAATTTGTCTAATACAAAGACTAATTTAAATCCCTTTTGACTAAGTAGGGATCCTCACACTAAATTTTTCCTAATATCAGACACATAGAGCACGTTGTTGAGGGTGAGTTCCTTGCCAGATGTTATCTTCAGAATCACCTTTCTTTGTCCAGCAATCTTGGATGAAGAAGAATTTCCCATGTATAAATTTTGGCTTAAATATAATTTACTACCCTAAACTATATGTCATATTCCACTTTAGTGATTCACCTTTCAATTTTGTCAATTAGATGATTGAACTATTAATTTTTTCCAAATACAACAAATTGAGTCTGCCACGTCAGAAATTGCTGACGTGGCTATCTTGGTGGGCCATAATTAAGCTGATGTGTAACAAAAAAATATTTTTTTAATTTTTAATTAAATATTTATAATATATTAAAGACTAAAATTGTCAAATAACTTTCTATCAAACATTAATAATATATAATCAAAAACATCAAAAAGCAAAATATAACCACTGCTTCCCGACGACTTCCTCCTCCGGCCACCACCATAACCACCGCCAACCTCAGCCTTCAATTCACCATACCATTGCTTTCGTCGCCGCAGAATCCGCCGTCGCCGTCGTCGCACCACTGCTTTCGTAGCCACCACCTCCATCATACCAGATCTACTACCATTATTAGAATCCATCGTCGCGGTCGCCGCACCACTCCAACAGCGTAATTTACCTATATTACTAACATTATTTCACTTTAGCACAAATGACATGGAAACACATAATTATTCAATTTACATTGTGTTCTAACAAACCAACTCTGAATAAATATTCGAAAGTTTAAGATCGTGAGAATCAAATCTAGTAATTCGGTTTGTAATTCAAAATCCATAATTATTGACGACATCCAAAAAATTCATAATCGCCGACAGCCAAAAAAGGAGCAAAAAAATTTAGGAAAACCTTAAATATCAAATCTCAAATCAAAAAAGAAAAAAAAAAGAAAACCCTAAAATCTCAAATCTCAAATTAAAACTTCTTTCTCAAATCTCCATCTCTGTTTATGCTTTCCTAAAATTCATAATCATGAACAGCCAAAAAACGAGCAAATTTTATTTTAAAAAACCTTACATATCAAATCTCAAATCAAAAAAGAAGAGAAAAAAATTGAGAAAAACCCTAAAATCTAAAATCTAAAATTAAAACATCTTCTCAAATCTCCATTTCTCTGTTTATACTTTCCTAAAATTCATAATCGCCCACAGCCAAAAAAGGAGCAATTTTTTTTAGAAAAACCTTAAATATCAAATCTCAAATCAAAAAAGAAGAAAAAAAAAGAGGAAAACTCTAAAATCTCAAATCTCAAAATTAAAACTTCTTCTTAAATCTCCATCTCTGTGTTTGTCCCATAAATCTTTGAAGGGAGAGATCGTGGACGTTAATTTATGTACCGTGATCTTCACAGTTGAAGGATCGGAAGATGGCGTCGGCATATAAAGGGGTTCACGAAAGATTTCAGTGAATGACAACGATGAGGAAATATATTGGTGGTGAGAAGATTGATTTTGGCCATTGAACTTCTTCTTCAAAGCTCTGACGATTTTGGGTATTCGATAAAAATAAAAATTTGAAGCAAAAGAGAGGGGATGGGTTTAATTATATTAGGTTAATTATTTTGTTTTATTATTAATTTACTTAATTGTAAAAATTAGTTTGTTATATTACTATTTTGTCCTTATTACTTGTATATAATAATAAAAGAAAATTTCAAATATTAGTCAATTTTAACACATAAGCACTAACATGCCATGTATTCAAGCCACGTCAGCAATTTCTGACGTGGCAGACCAAATTCAATAGAAGTGAAAAAAATTAATAGTTCAATCATCTAATTGATAAAATTGAAAGGTGAATCACCAACGTGGAATATGACCTATAGTTCAGGGTAGTAAATTATATTTAAGCCATAAATGTTCTCCATTCTCAATTTCTTGATATGTGGAGAACATCTTCCTTTTGGAACACACATGGTGGGTTGCTCCAGTATCTACCCACTATTCTCTTGGATTCTCAACCATATTTATTTCTGAAATAACCACTGAAAGGTTCATTTCAGAAACATCTTGAAGAAAACCATCCACTTTCGTTACATTGGCTTGTGCGGACTTCTTGTTCTGGTCTTTGCTTTTTCGACAATCCTTTACCCTATGTCCAGGCTTGTTACAGATGTAGCATTTGCCTTGGAACTTCTTATTTATTCCTTGTTGAGGCCCATTACCAGAGAATTTTCTCTTTTTGGACTTCGGACCTTGTTCCACCACGTTAGCTTTATATTCCACAAAAGTCCTTCCTATTTTCTTTTTAGAGGCACGTTTGTCCTCTTCTATCCTTAATCTTATGATTAAGTCTTCAAGTTTCATCTCTTTGCGTTTATGCTTGATATAATTTTTAAAATCTTTCCACATAGGTAGTAGTTTTTTAATAATAGCAATAACTTGAAAAGATTCACTTAAGGACATACCTTCTGCATGTATTTCATGCAGGATTAGTTGTAATTCTTGCACTTGGTTGATGACTGCCTTGGAATCAACCATTTTGTAGTCCAAAAATCTGCCAACTACGAATTTCTTCGTGCCCGCATCTTCTATTTTATATTTTTTATCCAAGGAACCCCATATTTCTCTTGCTATTTTGAGAGAACTATACACATTGTATATTGTGTTATCTAATCCATTAAGGATATAATTTTGGCACAAAAAATTTGCATATTTACATGCATCTATTGCGGCAACAACATGCCTGTCTATTTCATCTTCTTTGAGCATAGAGGGATCTTCATGAAGAAACATCGCCAAGTTCAAAGTAGTAAGATAAAACAACATCTTTTTTTGCCGTCTTTTAAATTCTGTTCTATTGAAATTTTTTGGTTTTTCACCATGGTTCACAGGAACATTTGGTATAGAAGGTGTAGAAAAATAACCAATTATAGTTACAAAATTGGTATCCATATTTCTTGCATATATATATATATATATATATATATATATATATATATAAGATAATTGTCTTAATTTTGTTATGAAACAGAAATGAAACTATATATATGTATTAACTTATCTTGTAGAAAATATTTGTCAAGGCTAGTACTTGGTACTATGTCCTTAAGATAATTATGTCCTCTGTATGGTGCTCAAAGTTGATAGCACTTGTCTCCCAAGATACAATGACACCGTATACTTTGGCAGCACTACAAAAGTATACTCTACGAACCAAAGATATACTCTGGCTCTCTCTCAAATTTAACTAAGGAAACTGATGAATAAAATATATACTAGAATACTCTATTATGCTTGAATGCTCGAGAATTGAATGAATGAAAAGGCTGGTTTTGATCATTTACAGAATAGGCACATATATTCGGATCCATAAAACGACGTAGTTTAAGTATTAGTAGAACCAAAACTACGTAGTTTTAGCCTTAGTAGAAAAGGCGCGACAAAACGACGTAGTTTTGGGCCGTCCGTTCAAACTTATATCCCTTTCAGCAGATACCGCTTCTCAAAACGACACAGTTTTGATAATATAATAAATACCACTTCTCAAAATGACACAGTTTTGATAATAGAATTAAATAAATAAGATTTAAATAAATTTTAATTAAAAATTTAAATAAATTTTGTCTAAAAAATTATATATATATACTGGATTCACGTGCCACGAGCCCGAGCCAGGCCAGGCCGGCCAGGCAGTAGCACGCGTATGGGTTTAAACCTATCCTTGGCTAGGTCCTCTTCTTTTCACAAAAGTGGGGTGCCCCTTGTGGCCCAAACCCAAAAACACTTTCCTTGTATATAAACATATGAAATATTTAATTCCTAACATATGTGGGGCTTGGTTTTTCCCACATATATTTATTATCTTTTATCATTTCCAAGTGTGATCTTTGGGAGTTAATATCTCATTCATTACTCCATGGATTTGAGCTTCCAAATACTTAATTTAATCTACTCATGGACTAGAACACATTAATATATGGAATCATTAAAAATAATTAATGATACCCATATTTAATTAGGCTCAAATTCTAACAATCCCGACATGAATGATATTGACTGCCAACCTTTTGCAACTGTTATGCAAACTCCGAAAGAGAGAGACAAAATTAGAAATCATCTGTATCGAGAGAGGTAACTTTTGGCTTTGAACCTTACCTTGTGAAAGACTATCGGGTTTACTGATTGTCCAGTGAACGTGATGTCTTGAACTGTCTAATCATTTGTGTAAATTGAGACAATAGTAATTCACATATAATCTTTCTAGACATTATTTGGTTCTCATGATTTTGTTCATTTTGGTCCTGAATATTCCCAGATTTATGAGTGCTTTAGAGAAGTATATCCTTATCCTTCTCATAAAGCTCAATTGGTTGCTAAGAGTTTCACTCAAAAGGAAGGTGCAGATTATAATGAAACTTTCTCTTCCGCATACAAGAAAGATTCATTTAGAATAGTCATGGCTCTAGTAGCTCATTATGATTTAGAGTTACATCAGATGGATGTTAAATTAAAATTGCATTCTTTAATGGTAACTTGCATGATAATGTCTATATGACACAACCAGAAAGTTTTTTGGTTAATGGCAAAGAATATATGGTATGTAAACTTAAGAAGTCCATATATGGGTTAAGACAGACTTCTTGACAATGGTATCTAAGTTTCACGAGGTGATGAGTAATTTTGATTTTAAGAAAAATATAGTGGATCAATGCATATATATATACTTGAAGGTTAGTGGAGTAAATTTGTTATTCTTGTTTTGTATATTAATGATATACTACTTGCAAGTACTAACTTAAACATGTTGTATGAGACCTAACGTTTCCTTTTTAGAAATTTTGATATGAAGGATCTCGGTGAAGCCTCTTATGTTATAGGTATTAAAATTCATCGAGATAGGTCTCGCATGATATTAGGAATGTCCCAAAGAGCTTATATTGGCAAAGTTATTAACAAATACAATATGCAAAATTGCTCCCTACTGTCACCCCTGTTGTTAAGGGTGACAAATTTGGCTCACATCAATGTCCTAAGAATCAACTTGAATGTGATCAAATAAATCTTATTTCCTATGCTTCTGTGGTTGGGAGTCTTATGTATATATATGCTCAAGTTTGTACATGTTCAGATATAGCGTATATAACTGGCATGCTTGGATGTTACCAGTCAAATCTAGGTTTGGATCATTGGAAAACAGCCAAAAAGGTTTTACACTATTTACAGGGTACTAAGGATATTATGCTTACATTTAGAAAAACAAATAACCTTGAAGTTGTTAGTTATTCTGATTCTGATTTTGCTAGGTGTAAAGACGAAAAGAAATTTACATCATGGTACATCTTTATAATTTTAAGAGTCCATATTTCGTGGAGAACTCATAAGCAGAAGTTAACTACCACTTCCACGATGATGGCATAATATGTGGCTTGTTATCATGCTACTTGTCACGCCATATTATTAAGTAATCTTATTTCAGGACTTAAGGTTGTAGATTCCATTTTAAGGTCATTGAAAGTATTTTGTGATAATAATTATACTGTTAGTTTTTAATCCAACAACACCATTTTGCGTGGTGCTGGACTATACCTCGACACTAAGTACTTATTTGTCAGGGAAAGAGTTGAAGATCAAAACGCTGTCATTAAGTATATTAGTACGCATAATATGTTAGCGAATCCTCTTACAAACGGCTTACCACCCAAGCTCTTTTTAGAGCATGTTGCCGGCATGGGTTTAACTGGTAGTCTTAATTAGTAAGTTATTTTGATGTAAGACAATAATTTTGAGCTCGTTGTTTTGAACTTCACATTATGTTTATGGTTTGATATTCTTTTTATTGTGCACACTTGAGAACTTGTGAGCAAACGGTACGGTTATGTTTTGGACCATATGAATGAGTTTAATCTATTACCACTTATGTAAACTCTATTCATACCTGTTATGCTTAATGTTAATCTGTGTCCTAATAAAAGTACTAATTGTGTAACTAATGGGGATCTTGTGTTAATAATGACACAAAGATTGTATTAATTCGCATTGGTGTTTTTATTTGAACAAGATATAGATATTAAATTAATACTTGGCCAAATTAATGATTCTAAGTGTTATGTTTTGTATATAAAATAGTATTTCGGTCAAATAGGAGAATGTTAGAATATTTTATTTTCTTATGTGGCCTCTACTATTTATGGAATTATTGAGCTTACATATTGTATTAATTTAATCACCTTATTTATGGGTTTGGTAATTATATGACTCATAAATATTATTACTAATATTAATTTGGCATAATAGGCCCTAGGGTTTTATAATCTTGATGGACGATTTTGACCCTTAGCTATTCTATAAATAAAACAGTTAGGATTTGGTCTCAATTGTTGTCTTAAGAACTTTATACACACCTATACATCCATCATGAAATTGAGAGACAATTGAAGACCTTCACCCTTACTCGCAACGGAAGCGTTAATTGATTTTATTCTATGTAATAGCACGTTCCGATATAATTATTTAACATTTTTTTCTAAATTCAAAACAAAATCTCAGTGAAACAAGTAGATTAAGGTCAAACTTCAGAACATAGAAAACCTGAAATCTCATTCAATAATTTGACGTGCGACAAGGTCACACCATCTTAAACCAGGTGCTTACAGCTTAATACGAACTACTAGAGGAGTGCATCTAATAGGCATAGACCAATAATTTAAATAAATGAAATCATAGCTAAGTTATAAGAGCGAAAGACCTATCTTCTTCATCTATTAAGTGTGAGGGTGTGCCGACAAGGCCCTAATTACTTTTGTGACGCCCCCAAAATAGGTATACAACACCCATTCTGAGTCGTCAAAATACATGGTACAGATACAACTACAACTTTATTAATACAACATAAAAACTGTGAGTTTAAATACAAATATTATCATATAGACAATATCCACACTCAAATAAGTTATCATTACAATTATTGATAATTTATTTTACAAAAATGACGAGGACTACTAAAACAACTTTCTAGAACCTTCATTTCATACCCCGACTAGTACTCGCTACATTCTCGCCTCCTAAGAAGAAAAATGGAACAAAAAGGGAAAGGGTGAGCTCAACTAGTCCAGTAAAGAATATTATGACTAAGATAACATAGACCAAATTATAGTTAGTCTTCAACAGGGAAAAATCTAATAAAATACAATAGACAACAAGTTTCAGATCAATGTTCGCAGCGGAAACAATAATTCATAGAGGAGTTACGTAGAGAATGAAATCTACTATTATCTATGAATTTAAAAGTCCATCATCAATATTTTACCCCTGTAACATGAATCAATATATATCTGGAATCAAATATTCATCTTTGCACTACAGGCCAAAGATATTCACCAGTTGGTCATGTTCATCTAAACACCTGTTCATCTTTGCACTACGTGCCAAAGATATTCATCAGAAATAATTAAT
Source organism: Panax japonicus (assembly GCA_020205505.1). NCBI lineage: Eukaryota > Viridiplantae > Streptophyta > Magnoliopsida > Apiales > Araliaceae > Panax > Panax japonicus. The sequence continues at coordinate 13,507,230 of CM035100.1, read as the reverse complement.
CTTTGCACTGCAGGCTAAAGATATTCAATTATATCATCATTTAGGACTGAGGATGATGAAAAATATTTTAAAGAAAACGAATCCAGTTAAACAAAAGAATAAATATTAAGGATTCGTATTTCAGCTATTCCATGTCCAAAAATACTTCATAAATAATTATAGTGGAGTAAAATTTAAGAATGATCAAAACATGGATAGAATCAAAGCTAGTATTCATAATAGATATTTTGGACAAAAAGAAGAAAATTTCATTTTTTGGTGAATAATGTCGTATTCATGAATAGTGTCGTATATATGAATAGTACCGTATACGTGAATAGTAACCCCGACACAAAAAGTTTCAAATTTGATAAAAAGTTCCAACCAATATTTCGGCATAATGATATTGAAGAAATAATATCACTTACGAAGAAAATAACATCCCTTACCTCGTAAAGACAGTACTTCTAGTTGAAACACCAGATATAGGCTATGACTTGAACTTGCACCGTATAGAAACACTCAAAGTATTAAAATACTCACAAGAATACGCTCAATATATCGAGAGAGAAAGAGAGAGAAAACTTCAGTTTCTGGTATGATTTTCAATTCTAACCTAAGCACCCTATTTATAGGAAAATGCTTAGAACACCAAAGCAGAAAATTTAATATAATAATATATTTAAAAACAACATTCACGTCCACCTCAAGACCATCTAAATTTAGCCACCAATATAGCCCACCATAATGCCAAAAATGTTTCTCTAAACAAAAATATTTAAAACTTCCAAAATTTAATTATTTCAGAACTTCGGAACTTCAATAATTCATAATAAATAGCCCCTTTGTCAGAAAAATTCGAACCTCATGTCTTTTCCATAGGAAATTCCATTATCTACATCTTTACAGAAAAAAAATTTCCAAATTCCAAACAGAAATTGACCGAAATCCATAAACGGGCGATTTTACAGGCTATAATTAAATTTCAGTCAAGAAATGGGCCCACAAACATGTTTAACATGTTTTAAACAACTTTTACAACAAAAATACTCTTTCTCCTCATATACTCATATATCCCACATTCATTGTAAAAAATATCATCATTATTATATTATAATAATATAATAAAATATTATTTTATCAGAAAAAGATAAAATATCGATTTTTAACAATTGTCACTTTAAAATTTTTTTCCATCTATATCCACATAAAATCAATATTTTTCTCATCATATAATAATTAATTATTCACAAATAATATTACAAAATCACAGTACTGGCAACCATGCCGTTCCTAGGAAAGAGGGGGCTTTCCAATAAGGATCTCTCCTTACTGACGCGCAATTAGGTGACCAAACCTCTCCTTAGACAGAACTTTCTAGACATTGCCAATAATGTTATCTAATAATATTATTCAAATAATATGAATTATTGCTTCGATAATGCAAAATACTGTGTAGTGACAATTATTAAAATAACAGTAATATAAAATATCAACGTAGCAATTATTGAATCAATAAAATAAAATATTAAATAGTAATTACTGTAACAATTATTGAGTAGTGCCTTCTTACGTAAGAATCAATAATTGGTGCAATACCGTGTGCTACTGTGCAACAACGCGTATTACTGTGTTTTAACCACCGGGTATTCCAACAGTATTAACAGTAACAACTACGCCGTTATTTATAAACAACTTATACTTGTCGTTTTCTTCATCCAATCGCTTTCCGTTATGGGGCCCACACAAAACTGCGCCGTCGTACGAATATTCCCCAATAGTAAAAATATTCCACGACCAAACGAATATTCTCCGATAAAAATGAATATTTTATAACCACTTGTCTATTTAAAATATTTGCGCATTTTACCCATAACTAACCACATTAATCAAATCAACCCTTACTATTTCAAAATAATAAATAAAGGAAATTTAATTTTATTTATAATAAGTTGGGTCTTACAACTTTTCTCTAAATTTAAAAACAAAAAGAAAATAAATTCTTAATGGTGCAAACCCTACAAGAAAGAGCATAAAGAAGGGGAAAGATCTGGATGAGATAGAAGACATGTGCCTGAATGGGCAACAGGCAGAGTACTAGTACAACCTTAAATCTAAACTTCATAATAAACACACAAAGAGAACTAAAGTTGGGACCATGAAAAACACTCAAAGACTAAAATACCCTAAGTACTTGATTAAAACTCCTAAATTGCCCTAAAATCCCAAATATTGAATAAAAACCTAACTCCATCAATTTTTTCCGAATTAAACATAATAGAAATACCACAAAATAAATATTGAAATTTCTTTTTGGCTCTTGACTTATGGTCCTCGTCATTTTTTGAAAGGAAAGATACTGAGCAACGAACTCTACAAAAGGATTTCTAGCCAGCAAATCAACATGCATAATAGAATTAATAGACAAAGAAGCATTTTGAGTTTTATAAGAAGATTTTAACAAAACACATAAACTCCCACAAATGGGTTAGCCAGTAAATATCTTGAGAATATGACAAGAACTATATTCCTTGGGAAAGAGAAGGGGGAAAAAATTGGGAAGGCAAGTGCAGAACAAATAACACGCAAAACCATTAACACATATATGTTATTAGTAAATATTATCATTGAACGGGAAAACAAAGTAAGGGGCATAAACAGTTTTTATTGTGTACAAGTACAACATTTAAGCTAAATGAATGATAGATTCCCCCTGTACATTACTAGAAGAGTAATAACTTGTATCCTTTTTGATGCAGGATTGTCCGAGACTGAAGAGACCGAGTTATCGGATAATATGATGATTGCCTTGGAGTATCATGAACGGAATGATCATCATAAACGACGAGGCCACCTTCGGCATTAATCCTTCGGGACAAGCGTTCGGTCAGTCAAGAGTTCGGCATCAATTCATTCGGAAACACTTTCACCTTCAACTTCAGGAGAAAGAAGGCGTCTTTAGGAGAAAGAAGGGCGTCTTTACTTTGAAGCTCGACAGATTACTAGTTTAAATTGTTTTCTTTTCTATTTCTTTTATTTAATTAAGTAACTTTTATTATTTGTTAGTTTGCTATTTTTTCCGTAAGATTAGGAAGTTTGTTAGAATCTTTTTCACATCCCTAGAAAGATTTTATTCCATATCTCTAGGAAATTTCTAAAGTGACTTTGGGATAAAGTTTGCTATATATATAAACCCTGATTATGGGTTAAATTTGATGACTTTAATTTGATAAATACAGTATACACATTAGAGAGATTTCTCTGTGTTTTTTTGGTGAATCTCTTGTTCCTTATTTATGAATTCAATTGTTTACTAGCCCGCAGGATAATCGTTATCTGATGTCACTTTTTAATATTAAAGCGTAAATGTAAGACATGAATGTGTTTTCTGACGTGTGAGAAGCTTGGTCAAGTCTAAGTTGTTACTAAAATTTATTGTTTCCAATAAGATATTGATTGTCTCAATATGCTTCAATTCAAATGAAACATTGTATATATACAACAACTCTCCTTATATTAGTACTGGTGCAGAATTAATATCCAATTCTCTTTCATTTAAAAGGTTTTTATATGTTACCGCTTATGTAACACCCCAGTCCCATATCGAAAGATAGGAGAAAATTTTGTCTACATTAGGAAATAAGTTACTACTAATATTACCTTCAAGTCATGACCTTTTGGGTGAGCCTGTGGTGGGCTAAGATGATCCAAGAAGATACTATTGGGTCAGTGGTTTGATGCCTTATTTTGATTGATTCGATTCGACCTTGGAATTTGACCCAAGATTTATTCCAGACTCGAGATTTAACCCGGGTTGTTTCATATGGTATCAGAGTTGACTCTCAAAAGCTCAGGTTGGGTCATCCGATCAGGTTACCAGAGTTGGGGACACGAAACCAGCCGGTATTATCCCACAATGGCTAGAGATGCAAAGATCTTGGGCCGTGTGTGTGATCAGTTCTAACGAAGACGTAAGAAATTTAAGTCACGACCTTTTGGGTGAGCCTGTGGTGGGCTAAGATGACCCAAGAATATACTATTGGGTCACTGGTTTGAGGCCTTACTTTGATGGATTTGATTCGATTCAGCCTTGGGATTTGACCAAGATTTGTTCAGGACTCGGGATTTGACCCGTGTTATATCATGTTACCACAAACTCCATAGAAGCATTCAGAAATAAATAGTAAAGTGAAAATTTTAACATAGAACATAATCAATGTTCAGGTATAGTTAGAGGTACTTCATTAAAACTTTTGTAATGACCAACAGCTGCTCACCCTCTACTCTAGCCACTAATGAAACTGTGAACTCATTTCCTTTCAAATCACTGTGCTCTAGCCACAAATGAAAATTTTGTCATCTACAGTGATGTTTCAGGCAGAGGTTTAAGATGTGTTCTCATGCGACATGAAAAAGTCATAGCCTATGGCTCACAAAAACTCAAAAAATATGAGAGGAATTATCATACTCATGATCTAGAGTTGGCAGCTATAATTTTTGCGCTTAAAATCTAGAGGAATTACCTGTATGGGAGAGAAAGTGGAGATCTATACAGATCATAAAAGCCTCCAATATTTCTTCACCCAAAAGGAACTCAACATGCGGCAATGACGTTGGCTCGAGCTCTTGAAAGATTATGATCATACCATTCAATACCATCCTGGAAAAGTGAACGTGGTAGTTGACGCATTGAGTAGAAGATCATATGCGCGTACGAGTGCGATATTATCAACACAAAGACCCATTTTGTATGACTTACAAAGGATGGAGATAGAGTTAAAGACGTCATGGACCCACGTGATGATGTCAAATATATGAGTAAAACCGACTTTAATCGATAAAGTTAAAGCTGCTCAAGATACAGACCTGGAGCTGATGCGTATGAGGAAGAAAGTACAAGAAGGTGCTATTCCAGAAGCAAGAATCGATGAAGAAAGAATACTTCGAGTCAACTCCAGACTTTGTGTTTCTAACGACTCTGATTTGAAGTATAAAATTATGATGGAGGCGTACAACACACCGTTTGCAATCTATCTTGGGAGTACCTAAATGTATCGTGATATTCGACATACATTTTAGTAGAAAAATATGTAAAGAGAGATCGCAGAGTTTATATCAAGGTGTTTATCTTGTCAACAAGTCAAGGCGGAACATCAAGTACCAAAAGGTCCATTAAAACCACTTGAAATTCCAGAATGGAAGTGGGAGCACATTACCATAGATTTCGTTACTGGTCTTCCCAAGGTTTCTCAAGGCATAGATGCAATTTGGGTCATTATCGATAGATTATCCAAGTCTGATCATTTCTTACCTATACGAGAAACTTATTCACTTGAACGTCTTGCTCGTATATATATATATATATATATATATATATATATATATATATATATATATATATATATATATATATATATATATATAAATGAGATTGTAAGACTGCATGGTATGCCAGTATCCATAGTTTATGATCGAGACCCAAGATTCACTTCACGATTCTGGGTTAGTTTGCAAAAAACTATGGGCACGGATTTATGATTCAGTTCAGCATATCATCCTCAGATGGATGGGACAAGTTATTGCCATTAGTGGAATTCTCCTACAACAACAGTTATCAAACAAGCATAGGAATGGCTCCATTCGAGGCGTTGTATGGATGCAAGTGTCATTCTCCAGTATGCTGAGACGAGGTGGGTGAAGCAACGTTATTGGGAGTAGAATTGGTACGCATGACTACGGAAAAGATTCAAACTATCCGGCAACGTATAAAAATCTCACAAGATTGACAAAAGAGTTATGTCGATCTTCATCGAAGGTACGTGAAATTTAATGTTGTGGATCATGTGTTGTTACGTGTTGCTCTATGGAAAGAAGTTATGAGATTTGGAAAGAGAGAAAAGCTCAATCCTCGATTCATCGGCCCATTTGAAATCTTCGATCGAGTAGGAACTGTGACTTATAAAATCGTCTTACTGCTAAGTATGTCTTGTGTCCATAACGTTTTTCACATATCTATGTTACGTAAATAAGTGGAAGACCCAAGCCACATTATTGAATTAGAACCAGATGAGATAGCGGAAGATTTAATGTATGAAGAGGTACCTATTAAAATATTGGATAAGAATGAACATATTCTACGCTCAAAGGTTTTACCCCAAGTCAAAGTTTTGTGGAGAAACCATGATATTGAGAAAATGAATTGGGAGTTAGAATCTAAAATGTAATCCAGGTATCCTCACCTCTTCGACATACCAGGTACGTACACCAATTTTGAGGAAGAAATTTCATAAGAATGAGAGGTTATAAGACCCCAAATTTTATGAATAAAGATTAATTTTTATCTAAATGTTATTTTAAATAATAAGGTGTGGATTTGATATAATGTTATAGTTATGGGTAATATTTAAAAAAATTTCAAAATAAGCAAGTTGTCATAAAATATTCGTTTGGTCGGGGAATATTTGTTTTATCAGGGAATATTCGTACGACGACACAATCATTGGTGGACCTCGCAATGGAATTATTGTTGAAGTTAGAAAACGACAGAAATAACTTTTTATAAAAATAACGACAAAACTATTACCGTTAACTGTTGAAATACTTGGTGGTAAAAGTACAGTAATACGCGTGGTTTCACAGTAGCACACGGTATTGTATAGTATCTTTGATTATTGATGCTTACGTGAGAAGTCACTTAGTTTTATTCAATTATTGTCACAGTAATTGCTGCATAGTATCTCACATTATTCATTCAATTATTGTCACAGTATCATCTGCACAATATTTTATATTATTAAATCAATAATTGAGATGACAAAGTTATTCATATTATTATTTACATTATTGACAATGTCTAGAAAGTTCTGTCGAGGAAAAGGGTTTGGTCACCTAATTACGTGCCAATAAAGAGAAGTCGTTATCGGAAAGCCCCCTCTTTCGTGAGAATGATCTGGTTGTTAATATTGTAAGTTATAATATTAATGATGAATAAATATTATTAAAAATGTGTTTAGTGAAGCTAAGTGAATTGAGATAAATAAAAGTGTATTTTATGAAGTATTTGTTGTAAGTTTGGCTTATTATATGGACCCCCACTTTCTTATTTTTCAAAATCGTCGATAGAAAGTAATCTCAATTATATATATATAGGGTGATGCCGTGGGAAAGCGGGAGTATATATGTAAGACCCCAGCTTTTTATAAATAAAATTGAATTTCCTCTAATTATTATTTTGAATAATAAGGTGTTAATTTGATATAATGCTTTGGTTATGGGTGAAATGTACAAATTTTGCAAAATAAGCAAGTGGTTATAAAATATTCATTATTATCGGGGAATATTCGTTTGGTCGTGGAATATTCTTGCTGTCGGGAAATATTCATACGATGGCGCAGCCATTTGTGAACCCCATAACGGAAAATGGTCGGATGAAAAAAACGATAAGTTTGAGATTTTTTAAAATAACGGCGTAATTATTACCGTTAACACTGTTAGAATACCCGGTGGATAAAATACAGTAATACGCGTGATTGTACAGTAGCACACGGTATTGCACAGTATTTTTGGATTATTGATTCATACGTAAGAAGACACTACTCAATAATTGTTACAATAATTACTGTTCAATATTTTATTTTATTGATTCAATAATTGTTGTGCTGATATTTTATATTATTGTTGATTCAATATTTTATTTGTGAATAATTAATTATTAATTTATATGATAAGGAAATATTTATTTTTTTATGTGGATATAAATGAAGGAATTAATGTTGAGGTGTTTTATCAGTATTTTGTCAGAATTGAGGTATTAAAAATCAGTCGTATATGGATTTCAGACATTTTTTGTTTGGAATTTAGAAAAACTTTCTTCTACAAAGTTGTAGAGAATTAAATTTTCTATGGAATAAACATGAGATTCGAATTTTTCTGATGAAAGGGCTATTTATTATGAATTATTGAAGTTTCAAAAATAAATATTTTTTATTAAAAATATGTGGTCCCCACTTTTGGTTGTTATGGAAAAATTTGATATTTGGTGGGCCCCACTGTGGTGTGCTGAAATTTGATCAAAAGTAGAGTGCTTGAAAATTTTGCAAAACTATTATTTTAGTAATTTAGTCTGCTTTGGCGTTCTAAGTATTTTCCTATAAAATAGGATGCTTAATTAAAATTAAAAATCACACCAGAATCATAAGTTTTCTCTCTATATTATTGAGCATATTTTGTGAGTATTTAGATACTTTGAGAGTTGTTATTCAGTGCAAGTTTCCTTCAACGTTATATCCGATATTCCAGTCAGAAGTATTGTTCTTTTGAGGTAAGAGATGTTATTTTTTCGTAAATGATGTTATTTCGTTCAATATTATTATGCCGAAATATTGGTATGAATTTTATTATAAAAATTTTACCTTTTTATGTCGAGGTTACTATTTATATATACGATACTATTCACGTATACGACACTATTTACGAATACGGTACTATTCACGAAGTATGATTTTTTTTATGGAATTTCTACCTTTTCGTGTCAAGGTTACTATTCACGTATACGACACTATTTACATATATGGCACTATTCACGAATACGGCACTATTCGCAGAAAAATGAAATTTTCTCTTTTTTGTCCACGATGTCTATTATGGTTACTATATTTGATTGTATCTATGTTTTGATCTTCATTCTTAAATTTTACTCCACTATGGTTTGTTATGGGGTATTTTTGAACTTGGATTATCTAAAGTACGAATCCCTAATCTTTATCATTTTATCTCACTAAATTCGTTTCTTTAAAATATTTTTCATCATCTTCAATCCTAAATGATGATATAACTGAATATCTTTGGCCTGTAGTGCAAAGATGAATGATTACCTGGTGAATATCTTTGGCCCGTAGTGCAAAGATGGACATGTGTTGAGATGAACATGACCACCTAGTGATATAAATGAATATCTTTTGCACGTATTGCAAAGATGAATATTTGGTTCAAGATGGATATTGATTAATGTTACAGGGATAAAATATTGATGATGGACTTTTAAATCATAGAAGATAACAGATTTTATTCTCTACTTAACTCTTCTAATGAATTATTATTTTTGTTGCGAATATTGATCTAAAACTTGTTGTCCATTATATTTTATCTGATTTGATGAAGATTAATGATAACTTTTTGTTCATTATCTTAGTCATAATATTCTTTACTAGACTAGTTGAGCTCACACTTTTCCTTTTTGTTCCATTTTTTCCTCAGGAGGCGAGAATATAACGGGAACTAGTCGGGGTGTGGAGTGATGGGTCCAGACAGTTGTTTTAGCAGTCCTCACTATTTTGTAAAATAGTGTGATAATAATTGTAAAAAGGACTCCTTTTGAGTTTGAATATTGTCTATTAGACAATATTTGTATTTAAACTCACAGTATATATGTTGTCGTATTTTGCACGACAATTGTAATAATGAAGTTGTAGTTGTTTTCTGTACCATGTATTTGACGACTCAGAATGGGTGATGTATACCTATTTTGGGGGCGTCAAAATATGTATATATATATAAGTTTTTTTTTTTATATATAATAGAATATATTGTATTTTATTTGCATAGTACTACATAGTGTTTGTAAGACCCCAACTTTTATGAATAAAGATGAATTTTCTATACATATCATTTTTGAATATTAAGGAGTGAATGTGATATAATGTTATAGTTGTGGGTAATATTTATAAATTTTGCAAAGTACGCAAGTTGTTATATTATAATCGATTGGTCGGGGAATATTCGTTTTAATAGAGAATATTCGTACGATGACACAATCATTGGTGGACCCCACAGTGGAATTATTGTCGAAGTTAGAAAACGACAGAAATATCTTTTTATAAAAGTAACGACGGAAATTTTACCGTTAACTGTTGAAATACTCAGTGTTAAAAGTACAGTAATACACGTGATTGTATAGTAGCACACAATATTGCTTATTGATGCTTACGTGAGAAGTCACTCAGTTTTGTTCAATTATTGCTACAGTAATTGCTGCATAGTATCTCACGTTATTTGATTCTATTATTGTTAATATTTTATATATTATTAAATCAATAATTGAGATGACAAGTTATTCATATTATTATTTGCATAATTAACAATGTCTAGAAAGTTCTGTCGAGGACAGGTTTGGTCACCTAATTGCTCGCCAATAGGGAGAAATCCTTATTGGAAAGCCCCCTCTTTCCTGGGAACGATCTGGCTGTTAATATTACGAGTTATAATAATATGAATAAACGTTGTTAAAAATATTGGGGGGATTTTTATGAAGTATTTGTTGGACCCCCATTTACCCATTTTTTAAAATAATCGGTAGAAAATTTTTTATTATTGTTTTTATAATAATGGTGGGGCCCACATGTGGGGGCCACATACGGGGCCCACATGTGACTTTAGAAATCTGATTTTGGGGAGGATTCGCGGGTTGTTTACGGTGATTTTGGGGAGGATTTTGGGGAAGTCTGCTCATTTCTTACCTATACGAGAAACATATTCACTTGAACGTCTTGCTCGTAAATACATAAATGAGATTATAAGACTGCATGGTATGCCAGTATCCATAGTTTCTGATCGAGACCCGAGATTCACTTCACTATTTTGGTTCAGTTTGCAGAAAGCTATGGGCACGAATTTACGATTCAGTTCTGTATATCATCCTCAAATGGACGGACAGTCAGAGAGGACTATTCAAAATCTTGAAGATCTATTAAGACTCTGTGTCCTAGACTTCAAAGGAAGTTGGGACAAGTTTTTGCCATTAGTGGAATTCTCCTACAACAACATTTATCAAGCAAGTATAGGCATAGATCCATTCGAGGCGTTGTATGGATGAAAGTGTCGTTGTCCTGTATGCTGGGATGATGTGGGTGAAGCAACGTTGTTGGGACCGAAATTGGTACGCATGACTATGAAAAAGATTCAAATAATTCGGCAACGTATACAAACTTCACAATATCGACAAAAGAGTTATGTTAATCTTCATCGAAGGGACGTGGAATTCAATGGTGGAGATCATGTGTTGTTACGTGTTGCTCCATGGAAAGGAGTTACGAGATTTGGAAAGAGAGAAAAGCTCAATCCTTGATTCATTGACCCATTTAAAATCCTCAATCGAGTAGGAACGATGGCCTATAGACTTGCCTTACCATCAAATATGTCTCATGTTCATAACATTTTTCACATATCTATGTTACGTAAATATGTGGATGACTCGAATCACATTATTGAATTAGAAATAGACGAGATAGCGAAAGATTTAATGTATGAAGAGGTACATATTAAAATCTTGGATAAGAAGGAACATATTCTACGCTCCAAGGTTACACCTCAAGTCAAAGTTTTATGGAGAAACCATGATATTGAGGAAATGACCTGGGAGTTAGAATCTGAAATGAAATCAAGGTATCCTCGTCTCTTCGACATACCAGGTATGTACACCAATTTCGAGGATGAAATTTCATAAGAAGAAGAGGTTGTAAGACCCCATCTTTTATGATTAAAGATTTAGTTTTCTCTAAATATTATTTTAAATAACAAGGTGTGGATTTGATATAATATTATTGTTGTAGGTAATATTTACAAATTCTACAAAGTAAGCAAGTTGTCATAAAATATTCGTTTTGTCGGGAAATATTCGTTTTGTCTGGGAAAATCCGTACGACAACACAATCATTGGTGGACCCCACAACGGAATTACTATCGGATTTAAAAAGTGACAGAAATAACCTTTTTATAAAAATAACAGCAAAACTTTTACTGTTAACGGTTGAAATACCACATGATAAAAGTACAGTAATACGCGTGATTGCATAGTAGCACACGATATTGTACAATATCTTTGATTATTGATGCTTAAGTGAGAAGTCACTCAGTTATACTCAATTATTGTAACAGTAGTTGATGCATAGTATCTCATATTATTGATTCAATTATTATCACAGTATCATCTACATAATATTTTATATTATTAGATCAATAATTTAGACGACATAGTTATTCATATTATTATTTGCATTATTGACAATGTCTAGAAAGTTCTGTCAAGGAAAGGGGTTTGGTCATCTAATTGTGCACCAAAAAGGAGAAGTTCTTATCGAAAAGCTCCCTCTTTCCTGGAAATGATCTGGTTGTTAATATTGCGAGTTATAATACTAATGATGAATAAATGTTATTAGAAATGTGTTTAGTAAAGCCAAGTGAAATGAGATAAATAGAGGGGTTTTTTATGAAGTATTTATTATAAATTTGGCTTATTACATGGACCCCCACTTACTCATTTTTCAAAATCGCCGGTAGAAAGTTATCTCAGTTTTGTTTTATTACTTTTATATATATATATATATATGTATATATATATATATATATGTGTGTGTGTGTGTGTGTGTCGTGTGTGTGTGTGTGGGTGTATTCAAAACATACTTCTTTTCATTGTTCTTAAGTCACCTAACTTACTGTAGTCCACCTTGTTCGTGTCTAACCTTTGTAAGTCTCAGGGGTGAGCAGTGTCAGGTTATAGAACATAGGTACGCGTCTGCTTAAGGTAAGAGGGTATGCATGAACGAACCATGAGTCAGAATTATTTTTGAAATTAGTAAAATGAGTCGATTATTTAGATCTAACTCCTTAGCTAGTAACCAATCAACTTTGCCCCCTGCTCCAGACATAGTTAACCAGGAAGAACACAGTTATGAAAACATCAGTCAAGTTTTAAGTAATTGAAACATACGTAAAGTTTCTCCTACAGAAATTTACCAATCAACCTTTTTAGATAATTTCAAAATAGATTATAATGTCAAGACAGTTGAAAAGGTTTATGCCATTAACAAAGAATATGAAAATTGTAGCCTCTTATCTCCTGATGTTATTTAAAAACATAGGAAAAAAGGTTATAATTTTATTCATATAGGACATGTTCAAGTTGCACTCAAACCATTGAATATTAAAGGAATTAATTCAAGTATCTACCTCTGTTTAAGAGATGCTAGCAAGCATCATTGGAATTATGGAATTAAGTCTGCATAATGGCCCTATCCATTTCAATTGTTTTCCTGATTTCACTTTAAGCCTAAGTGATCATAATATATTAAAAGCTTTAACATTAAACATTAAAACTGCTGGAGAGATAACTCAAATGATTGAGGGTTCTCAACCACTTGCTTTGATCTATAAGATATATTATAAGACTATAAAAATGAATTTAAATGTTCATGCTCTTAATAAAAGTTCTAAGGATCATACTTTTTTAATTCAAAGTTCAACTAGTGATGTTAATATTCAGATCCTGAGAACCATCCTCTAGAAGGATATTACGTTACCTAGTCAATGGACTTTACCTAGTGAAATACCTCAACAACCAGTTAAAAGCAGTCTTTTAAATGTTGACAACATTAGACAATTCTCTGATGGTACGGTTAAAATAAGCTTTGAACGTACTAGAAGACCAGTCATCATAGATGATTTTACGAGTTCTTCAGCCCCTTCTATTCATACTAGAAGAGATACTAAAATACTTAGTAATCCCCCTATTCGTGATATGAAAATGAAAGGTATCTTAAATCAAGGTCAAGCTAGTCATCCTTGTTATACTTCAAAAGATAATGTAGAAGAAGAAGATTCTTCCCCTACGCCTTCAGAATTTCCAACACAGTCAGATTTTGAAGCTCCTATTAATAATCAGTTAAGAGTCATTAAAAAGAATTTATTCTTGAATAGGATCATCTTATTGAAGATTTTAATTCAAAAAACTAACAAAGTTAAGAGACACTTATTTCATTCCAATCATCCTGTTAATAAAGAACGAGATAAAATAATAAATAGATGGAAAAGATTTATAAAAAATGAACAAATAAACATTAATTTCTACGATTGGTCTAAAAAATATCATGGTAAATGTAATGTTATAACTACAACTCAGTGGATTAAAGAAGATAGGTCAAAAGTTTCTAGTAGTCATCCCCCGCTTGAAATTGTCCTCCTTCTAGTGAAAAATACATCTGTTATTGCCAGTCCTTTCAAATTTTCAGATAATAATAAAGATGAAAAGAAAATCATTGAACAGAATAATTTCACAAATCAATATCTAGCCACAATAGGAAAACAGCTAGATAAAATTGAAGAAAAGTTTGATGATGTTATTATTAAAAAGCCCGATTCAAAAATTAAGCAGCCGTTGTTAAAATTGCCTAAAAGCGGAAGTAAATTAGGATATTTACACCAACAAATTAATAACGACGGTGAAATTATCCAAGTTATTAACAAGTTTATTAAAAAATTAAAAACTGAAGCTGGAACAAGCGGTACTATAGCTATCATTGATCAAGTTGAATCTGACAATGAAAGTATTACCCAATCAGATCAGTCTAATGTTGTTTCAATTCAAGATTTTAATGATCGGTTAAAAAAGTTAGCTGTTAATAACACTAGTATCACGAGAAATTTGTATTCTAGACCTACTCCTCCGGATCTTCAATTCGAAGAGAGAAATCTAGATAAACAATTTTTTGTTTCGTCCAATAAAATCTATGAATGGAATATCGATGGTTTAAGTGAGTAAGAAATTCTTAACAAGTTAAATCGCATGTCCATGGTAGTTAATAGCTATATTACTAAATTTAACAATATGTCTCAACCAGATATCGTTGAATTAATAGCTAGTGGATTTACTTGTATCCTTAGATCTTGGTGGGAAAAAATATCTCATTGAAGATACCAGGGTGTCAATAATCCATGTTGTCCAAATGGATGATGACGGAAACCCCATCTTTGATGAAGATGTTGGTATTGGTCTGTCGGATGGTGTTAATACTTTAATATTTACCATAATTAAACACTTTATGGGTACTCCTAGTAATATCAATGATAGAATTCACGATCAGTTAAGTAATCTCACTTGTCCCACTCCAAGTAACTTTAGATGGTACAAATATGTCTTTACTTCTAGAGTTATGATGTGTAATGATAGAAATAAGCCATTTTGGAAAGAAAAATTCGTTAATGGTTTACCTTCATTATTTGCTTATAAGGTTCGTGAAGAATTAAGTAAAAACTTAGGTTATATTGATTATGACAATTTAACCTATGGTGATATCATCAGTTATATTCAAAAAATTGGATTAAAAATGTGTATAGATTTTAAACTCGCTAAACAAGCTGGTAACAACAAAACAAAGCTAAATATGAGTTAGGAACATTTTGTGAACAATATGGTTTACCCCCTGTTGCTCCCTCTAGAAGAAAGCACGTGCATAAACATATTGATTCCCGCAAGAGTCACAAACGTCATAAGAAGAAGCATACTCAAGAAAAAGTTAAAAATCAAGATAGTTATTATAAAAAACCTAAAACTTCACATAAAAAGTCCAATAAATTAACCTAAAAAATTTGACAAGAGTAAAATTGTGTGCCACAATTGTGGATAGAAAGGGCACTATAAAAATGAATGCAAAATAAAACAAAAATTATCTCAGTTAAACATTTCTAGTGAAGATACTGAGCAACTGTTCGAGTTAATTAGAATTGAGAATAACATCAGTAATGATGAAGGTTCTGATATTCCTTATTCCTCTGATAGCAGCACTAATGATACAGATAGTGATAATGAAGAAGTCACTATTTGTGCAGATAATTGCAATGAGAATTGTTGCAATAAAAGGTTAAATGTTATTACCAAAGAGGAAGAAGAAAGTTGTCTGTTAATTGATCTAATTAGGAAAATTTCAGACCCTGAGTTAAAAGTTCAATGGAAAAAGTCACTTTTAACCCACTTTGGTTATAGTATTTTAAGCAATTAGTCATTGTGCTTTTAAAATATTCAATTATCCCACTGTGCTTTTTAAAAATATACAATCAGGTCATTCCGTCTATTTTTCGTAATTGACATTAAGAAATTAGTCAAATTTTCCTATGTGGCTTTTTTTAAAAAATAAAATAAAACGTGTATTTGCTGATGTCACTACAAAAAAATGGGCCTTTAGCAACGATTTTGCGGGCAACGACTTTATAAGTCGTTGCTAAAAGTATATGTTTAGCAACGACATTTGTCCTTCGTTGCAAATTGTGTCAGTCTTTCACTTTTTGCAACAAAATTCATAAGTCGTTGCAAAATTTCGTTGCTAATTCATTTGCGGGAAAAAATTCGTTAGAATTTCGTTGCAAAATTTTCGGCCACTTGATTTCCCGTCATCATGGGCAACGAAAGTTTTTTTGTTACTAAAAATGGGGCTTTAGCAATGATTTTTCAATCAACAACTTTATAAGTCGTTGCTAAAAGTGTATGTTTAGCAACGAAACTTGTCATTCGTTACAGATTGTGTCAGGCTTTCACTTTTTGCAACGAAATTCATAAGTCGTTGCAAAATTTGAAAACAAAATTGGTTAGAAATTCGTTGCAAAATTTCTAACCACTTGATTTCTCCTCATCGTGGGCAACGAAATTTTTTTTGTTGCTATATTTCGTTGCCTAATATGGACGACATTCATTAGCAATAATTTTTATTTTCGTTGCATATCTTATACAACTTTTTGCAACGACTATTAAAATGTTGCCTTAAATTAAGATAATCCCAATAAACATATTTTTGTAAGACCATATTCGGTATTCGGAGAATTGTCAAAAAATATTCGTATTTAGTATTTAAAAATTATATCCAAATGCAAAACATATTCGAACCTGTGACCTATCATTTGGAACTTTTGTCATTTGACCGCTGAAGCAACACAAGTTATCTGTTAATATCTTGTAAGGATTAATATTTATATCAAAACATGAGATTTCCCTAATATATTTCTTTCTTCTCCTTCACTACATATCATTAATATAATCTCAAGAAGTTATATACTACAATAATAATAGTAATAATAATAATAATAATAATAATAATAATAATAATAACAATAATAACAATAATAATAATAATAATAATAATAATAATAATAACAATAACAATAATAATAAAGTTGCACCAATGGTGTGTAAGTTTTTTTTAACTCCCATTTTTCAAATTCTCCTTTTTCTTGACTTGTAATTTTTTTTTAAATCAAATATTAATTTCTCTTTATATCTTGTATTAGAGGGTGTTTGGTAATGACTTATAAGTTGGTTAAACTAAGTTATAAGTCATTTGTTATTATTTAGTGATTGACAATAACTTAAATTTTAGTTTTTTTACTTATAAGTCATTATTAATTTTTTTTCATGCTTCATGTGCTATATTTTTTTTATTACTATTACTATTACTATTACTATTATTATTATTATTATTATATTTACTATTATTATTAATTTTTATTATTATTATTATTAGAATAATTATTACTAATCTTATAATTATTATTTTTATTATTATAATAATTATAATTATTACTATTATTATAATTTCTATTATTATTATTGTTGTTGTTGTTGTTATTATTATTATTTTTATTATTATTGTTATTATTATTATAATTATTATTATTGTTACTATTATTATTGTTGTTATTATTATTACTATAATAATTATTATTATTATAATTATAATTATAATTATAATTATAATTATTATCATTATTAAATATAATTACTATTACTATTACTATTACTATTACTATTACTATTACTATGATTATAACTACTACTGTTATTATTAATCATTATTATATTTACTATTATTATTCCTATTACTATTATTATTATTAATATTATAATATACTAATTATATATTTACATTAAATACTAAAAATACTAATTAAAAAAATACTAAAATACTAAAAAATCAAATTCAAAATACTAAAATTCAAAAAAATACTAAAATACTATAATTCAAATTATTTTGTTAATAAATCAAAACAACAAAAATTCAAATTACATCATTAAAATACTAAAATAATAACATATTTACATCATTTACATCATAACATAACATATTATCATATTTACATCATTTAATCAAACTACTAAAATTCAAATACTAAAAATACTAAAATTTTACTCAAATACTAAAATTTTACCATAGTTGTATAAAATATCAAAATACTAAATTTTACCATAGTTGTATAACATATCAAAATACTAAAAGTCACCTACCCGACACAAAAATACAAATTACATATTTACATCAAATACTAAAAATAATAATTAAAAAAATACTAAAAAATCAAATTAAAAATACTAAAATCCAAAAAAAAATAATAAAATTCAAATTATTTTGTTAATTAATCAAAAGACCAAAAATTCAAATTACATCATTAAAATACTAAAATCATAGCATATTTACATCATTTACATCATATTATAACATATTATCATATTTACATCATATTTATATCATAACATATTTACATCATTTAATCAAAATACTAAAATTCAAATACTAAAATACTAAAATTTTACTCAAATACTAAAATTTTACCATAGTTGTATAACATATCAAAATACTAAAATTTTACCATAGTTGTATAATATATCAAAATACTAAAAGTCACCTATGTGACGCCCCCAAAATTAGGTATACATCACCCATCTTGGGTCGCCACTTACATGGTACATAATACAAATACAACTTACTAATACAACTGTCGTGTACAATACGACAAAACATAACTGTGAGTTTGAATACAATTATTGTCTACTAGAGATTATACAAACTCAAAAAGAGTCCTCATTACAATTATTAACACACTATTTCACATAATAGTGAGGACTACTAATGCTATCCTCTGGACCGTCACTCCGTTCCCCGACTAGTCCATGTTATGTTCTCATTTCCTGAAGAGAACAGTGAAAGAAAGGGTGAGCTCAACTAGCCCAGTAAGAAATATTATGACTAAGATAATGCAGAATAAATTATCGTTAGCCTTCAACAGTATTAAACTGATAAAATATAACAACATCAAGTTTAACAGCAGCGGATCAAGCAATCCATTAAAAGAGTCAAGTAGAGAATAGAATCTACTATCTTTTATGATTTAAAAAGTTTTTCATCACTTTTATCGCTAAGACTCAGCTTAATAAATAAACCACATCATCTCTGCACTACGGCCAAGGATATTTATTAGGGTCACGACCACAAATTTCATGCACTAAGGGCCAAGGACATTTGTGTATTAATCAATGGTCATGATCATGCCATAAAATAATTCATCTTTGCTCCCTTGGCAAAAGAGAATCCATAGCCATAATCATATCAAAAACTGTCCATCAATGCACTACGGGCCAATGATGACTTTTAATTTTCATATTATTTGTAACATTACGGTCATGATTATACCAAATAATCCCTGGTCATAATCATACCAAGTCCATCTATGCACTACAGGCCACAGATGACTTTCAACATAACATAAACATGAGGATGATGACAATGATATAGGAATTCAATAAAACAAATTCAAGAATTAATTTGTCCAAGAACTATTAACGTCCAAATTGTCAACATGATACTGCTTTGTAGAGTAAAATTCAAGAATGATCAGAAGAATATTTTCATGAAAAGATACTGGATGAAGCACAAATATCAAGGATATTCTACTAATTGCATGGAGTATAGAAGTCAAAACTTTAACCAACTGAGTATAATAAAAAATGGAATAACAAAAGAAATCACCATGCATGCGGTACTTCGCATAGACAGGTTATTCCAAAATAATAATAATAACGGAACCAGGTCAGGCAAAATTTGCACCGACAGGATGCCCCAACAGAATAATAAAGACGGAACCATGTCCGGTGTAAAACACACAGACAGGATGTTCCAACGGAATAATAATAAAGACGAAATCAGGTCCGGTGTAAAACACACAGACAGGATGTTCCAACGGAATAATAATAAAGCCGGAACCAGGTCCGGTGTAAAACACACAGACAGGATGTTTCAACAGAATAATAGAAGAATGTCACCAAGTATAGGGTAGACCGCGCATACAGGTTATTCCAACAGAATAATAAGAAATGGAATAACAACAGTTCTCTTCATGAATAAGAAAGAATAACACCCCTTACCATAAAAGAAACTGAATATAAAAGTAGCAAAATACTTTTCTTCTATCTCTCTATAGTCTCTCAATATAGTTTCTCTCTCTAGAGTTCAGTAAATTCGTAAGAAAATAATGAAGGAATGAGCGTCTATTTATAGGAAAATGGAATGCATAGTAACTAATCCATGAACGGTCCAGATTGATTTACTTTAATCTGACGGTCCATATTTAAAGAAAAATCTTTTAAATAAAATATAATATATTCTATTTATATAAAAAGATTTTTACTATGCAACACTATGCAAAACACTATGCAACACTATGCATAATAAAATATAATATATTCTATTTATAGAATAACTTTAATAAAGTATTCTGTTTTATATAAAAAGATGTTTCTGTTTTATTACGTTAATAATACGAATAAAACAAAACTTCATTATTGCTATAATAATTCATATTATTAATTGACAATAATTGAATCAAATAGAGTGACTTCTCACATAAATATCAATAATCAATACTGTGTGCTACTATGCAACAACGCGTATTACTATTCTTTTACTACCGAGTAGTTCAACAGTATCAACGGTAAGACTTCCGTCGTTATTTTCAATAAAATATTTTTGTCGTTTTCTTAATCCGACAATAATTCTGTTGTGGGGTCCACCAATAATTTTGTCGTCGTACGAATATTTTCTGTTTAAAACGAATATTCCCCGACCAATCGAATATTATATGACAACTTGCATACTTTACAAAATTTATAAATATTACCCACAACTATAACATTATATTAAATTCATTCCATAATATTCAAAAATGATAATTATAGAAAATTCATTTTTATTTAAAAAGTTGGGGTATTACAACATTCTATACACTACGGGCCAAGGACATTTGTGTATTCATCAATGGTCATGATCATGCCATAAAATAATTCATCTTTGCTCCCTTGGCCGAAGAGAATCCATAGCCATAATCATACCAAAAAATGTCCATCAATGCACTACGGGCCAATGATGACTTTTAATTTTCACATTATTTGTAACATTACGGTCATGATTATACCGAATAATCCCTGGTCATAATCATACCAAGTCCATCTATGCACTACAAGCCACAGATGACTTTCAACATAACATAAACATGAGAATGATGACAATGATATAAGAATTCAATAAAACAAATTCAAGAATTAATTTGTCCAAGAACTACTAACGTCCAAATTGTCAACATGATATTGCTTTGTAGAGTAAAATTCAAGAATGATCAGAAGAATATTTCCATGAAAAGATGCTGGATGAAGCGCAAATATCAAGGATATTCTACAAAATTCATGGAGTATAGAAGTCAAAACTTTAACCAACTGAGTATAATAAAGAATGGAATAACAAAAGAAATCACCATGCATGCGGTACTTCGCATAGACAGGTTATTCCAACATAATAATAATAACGGAACCAGGTCAGGCAAAATTTGCACCGACAAGATGCTCCAACAGAATAATAAAGACGGAACCAGGTCCGGTGTAAAACACACAGACAGGATGTTCCAACGGAATAATAATAAAGACGGAACCAGGTCCGGTGTAAAACACACAGACAGGATGTTCCAACAGAATAATAGAAGAATGTCACCAAGTATAGGGTAGACCGCGTATACAGGTTATTCCAACAGAATAATAAGAAATGGAATAACAACAGTTCTCTTAATGAATAAGAAAGAATAACACCCCTTACCGTAACAGAAACTGGATATAGGAAAAGAAAAGTTAAGTAGCAAAAAGCTTTTTTTCTATCTCTCTAGAGTTCAGTGAATTCGTAAGAAAATAATGAAGGAATGAGCTTCTATTTATAGGAAAATGGAATGCATAGTAACTAATCCATGAACGGTCCAGATTGATTTACTTTAATCTGACGGTCCATATTTAAAGAAAAATCTTTTAAATAAAATATAATATATTCTATTTATATAAAAAGATTTTTACTATGCAAACACTATGCAACACTATGCAAAACACTATGCAACACTATGCATAATAAAATATAATATATTCTATTTATAGAATAACTTTAATAAAGTATTCTGTTTTATATAAAAAGATGTTTCTGTTTTATTACGTTAATAATACGAATAAAACAAAACGTCATCATCGCTATAATAATTCATATTATTAATCGACAATAATTGAATCAAACTGAGCGACTTCTCACATAAATATCAATAATCAATACCGTGTGCTACTATGCAACAACGCGTATTACTGTACTTTTATTACTCAGTAGTTCAACAGTATCAACGGTAAAACTTCCGCCGTTATTTTCAATAAAATATTTTTGTCATTTTCTCAATCCGACAATAATTCTGTTGTGGGGTCCACCAATAATTGTACCGTCGTACGAATATTTTCCGACACAAAGAATATTCCCTGACCAATCGGATATAATATAACAACTTGCATACTTTGCAAAATTTATAAATACTACCTACAACTATAATATTATCTCAAATTCACATCATAATATTAAAAAAATATTTCGAGAAAATTAATTCTTTATTCATAATATCTGGGGTTTCACAACCTACCCGACACTAAAATACTAATTACATATTTACATCAAATACTAAAAATACTACTTAAAAATACTAAAAAATCAAATTAAAAAATACTAAAATCCAAAAAAAATTACTAAAATTCAAATTATTTTGTTAATTCATCAAAAGAACAAAAATTCAAATTACATCATTAAAATACTAAAATCATAACATATTTACATCATAACACAACATATTATCATATTTAGATATTTACATCATTTAATACAAATACTAAAATACTAAAATTTTACTCAAATACTAAAATTTTACCATAGTTGTATAACATATCAAAGTAATAAAAGTCATTTACCCGACACTAAATACTAATTACATATTTACATCAAATACTAAAAATACTAATTAAAAAATACTAAATTAATACTAAAAAAATCAAATTAAAAAAATACTAAAATTCAAAAAATACTAAAAATACTATAATTTAAATTATTTTGTTAATTAATCAAAACAACAAAAATTCACATTACATCATTAAAATACTAAAATCATAACATATTGACATCATAACATAACATATTATCATATTTACATCATTTAGTATAATTGATATAATATGTGAAACCCCAGATTTTATGAATAAAGAATTAATTTTCTCGAAATAATTTTTTAATATTATGGTGTGAATTTGAGATAATATTATAGTTGTGGGTAGTATTTATAAATTTTGCAAAGTATGCAAGTTGTTATATTATATTCGATTGGTCAGGAAATATTCTTTGTGTCGGAAAATATTCGTACGACGGTACAATTATTGGTGGACCCCACAATAGAATTATTGTCGGATTAAGAAAACGACAAAAATATTTTATTGAAAATAACAGCGGAAGTTTTACGGTTGATACTGTTGAACTACTGGGTAGTAAAAGTACAGTAACACGCGTTGTTGCATAGTAGCACACGGTATTGATTATTGATATTTATGTGAGAAGTCGCTCAGTTTGATTCAATTATTGTCGATTAATAATATGAATTATTATAGCGATGATGACGTTTTGTTTTATTCGTATTATTAACGTAATAAAACAGAAACATCTTTTTATATAAAACAGAATACTTTATTAAAGTTATTCTATAAATAGAATATATTATATTTTATGATGCATAGTGTTGCATAGTGTTTGCATAGTAAAAATCTTTTTATATAAATAGAATATATTATATTTTATTTAAAAGATTTTTCTTTAAATATGGACCGTCAGATTAAAGTAAATCAATCTGGACCGTTCATGGATTAGTTACTATGCATTCCATTTTCCTATAAATAGAAGCTCATTCCTTCATTATTTTCTTACGAATTCACTGAACTCTAGAGAGACAAACAATAGAAAGATAGAAGAAAAGCTTTTTGCTACTTAACTTTTCTTTTCCTATATCCAGTTTCTGTTACGGTAAGGGGTGTTATTCTTTCTTATTCATGAAGAGAACTATTGTTATTCCATTTCTTATTATTCTGTTGGAATAACCTGTATACGCGGTCTACCCTATACTTGGTGACATTCATCTATTATTCTGTTGGAACATCCTGTCTGTGTGTTTTACACCGAACCTGGTTCCGTCTTTATTATTATTCCGTTGGAACATCCTGTCTGTATGTTTTACACCGGACCTGGTTCCATCTTTATTATTCTGTTGGAACATCCTGTCGGTGCAAATTTTGCCTGACCTGGTTCCGTTATTATTATTCTGTTGGAATAACCTATCTATGCGAAATACCGCATGCATGGTGATTTCTGTTGTTATTCCATTCTTTATTATACTCAGTTGGTTAAAGTTTTGACTTCTATACTCCATGAAATTAGTAGAATATCCTTGATATTTGCGCTTCATCCAGTATCTTTTCATGGAAATATTCTTTTGATCATTCTTGAATTTTACTCTACAAAGTAGTATCATGTTGACAATTTGGACGTTAGTAGTTCTTGGACAAATTAATTCTTGAACTTGTTTTATTGGATTCTTATATCATTGTCATCATCCTCATGTTTATGTTATGTTGAAAGTCATCTGTGGCCTGTAGTGCATAGATGGACTTGGTATGATTATGATAAGGGATTATTCGGTATAATCATGACCGTAATGTTACAAATAATGTGAAAATTTAAAGTCATCATTGGCCCGTAGTGCATTGATGGACAGTTTTTGGTATGATTATGGCTATGGATTCTCTTCGGCCAAGGGAGCAAAGATGAATTATTTTATGGCATGATCATGACCATTGATGAATACACAAATATCCTTGGCCCGTAATGCATGGAATTTGTGGTCGTAACCCTAATGAATATCCTTGGCCGTAGTGCAGGGATGATGTGGATTATTTATTAAGATGAGTCTCAGCGATAAAAGTGATGAAAAACTTTTTAAATCATAAAATATAGTAGATTCTATTCTCTACTTGACTCTTTTAATGGATTGCTTGATTTGCTGCTGTTAAACCTGATGTTGTTATATTTTATCAGTTTAATACTGTTGAAGGCTAACGATAATTTATTCTGCATTATCTTAGTCATAATATTTCTTACTGGACTAGTTGAGCTCACCCTTTCTTTCACTATTCTCTTCAGGAAATGAGAACATAGCAGGGACTAGTCGGGGAACGGAGTGACGGTCCAGAGGATAGCATTAGTAGTCCTCACTATTCTGTGAAATAGTGTATTAATAATTGTAATGAGGACTCTTTTTGAGTTTGTATAATCTCTAGTAGACAATAATTGTATTCAAACTCACAGTTATGTTTTGTCGTATTGTACACGACAGTTGTATTAGTAAGTTGTATTTGAATTATGTACCATGTATCTGACGACCCAAGATGGGTGATGTATACCTAATTTTGGGGGCGTTACAGTTGGTATCAAAGCTTAGGGATATGATCCCTGGCTAAGATGTAAGACTAGAACTAGGAGGGGAGAGACGGGGAATTCCTTCGCTAATATGTGATATGTTAATTAACCCTTATTTTGTGGCAGTGTTTGAAAATGGCATCCGAGAATGTTGAGATTATCAATGGAGCACAGGAGACCGTTGAGTCTCCACAGGTCAATAATCAGGATAATGTGCAACTAGAGGACAATACTCCTCATGAAAATAATAACACCGATGAAATGGTGAATGATGGGATGGTTAGAGGCTTTATGCAATTCATGCAACAACAGGCTAAGGCAGCTCCTGTCCAAAATGCAGGTAGAAATACTGATAACTCTCGGACGGTCACCGCTAAGCAGTTTAAGGAGCAATTCATGCAACAACAGGAGAAGGCGGCTCCTGTTCATAATGCAGGAGGAAACAATGGCAACCCATGGTTGGTCACCGCTAAGCAATTCAAGGAGCTGGGACCACCAGAGTTTTTGGGAAAGCCAGAACCACTTAAGGCGGAGACGTGGATAAAGCAGATCACCAAAATATTTGATGTCTTGGGATGCTCCGAGGAGCAAAAGGTTCCCTTTGCCACCTTTATGTTGCGTGAAGAGGCAGATTACTGCTGGGAATCGGTAAAACGTACTCAACCTGCCGTACTGAAGATGTCTTGGGAGAAGTTCCAAGAGCTGTTCAACGACAAATACTTTCCTGAAAGTATTCGTCACATGAAGGAGGTGGAGTTTATCAAATTGGAGCAAAACGATATGACCGTGTCGCAATACGAGGCAAAATTTGCGGAGTTATCCCGGTTTGCATCCCACTTGGTGGATAATGAAGAGAGAATGGCGCGATTATTTTTAAGAGGTTTGAAGCCGGAGATACGTCAACATCTTATTTCTCAATAACTGTGTTTGTATTCAGATGTTGTAAATAGGACTCAGTTGGTGGAGCGCGATAACGAGTCAACCAAACCAAAAGAGAGCAGCCCGCAAAATGATAATACCGGTGATAACAGTCATCAAAGCGGTGATAATAAGCATGGAGGGAATCAACATGTCAGAAATGGTAACCACTTCGGTAATAATCATGGCCAAAATAATAAGAATGGACATTTCAACAAAGAGAAAGTTCAACAACGACGTAAAGACGTCGGTACCAGCACCCGTTTTAAAGGAAGAAGAACGACCACCGGTCGTATGTTTCAAATGCGGACAGGAGGGACACATTCGTCCAAACTGTACGCCGCCGTCCAAAGCATGTTTTAATTGCGGAAGAGAAGGTCACCTAGCTTGATTTTGTCGTATGATGAAGTCAATTCCAGCTGGGATAATGATGCCAAAGGATGTCCCAGACAAGTCAAAGCCGGTAGTTTAAGAGAGAGCATTTTTTTCTCTCGTGACGAGGAACCTGAATAAAATTATCATGGGTAAGTTAATCATAAGCTCTTACAAAGTCTATACCGTGTTAGATACCGGTTCTACTCACTCTTTTATTTCACCTAGTTGTGTTCAATGTTTGTACTTAACTCCGGAGAAGTTAAACTTTGATTTATCTATTGAAACTCCATTGGGAGAAACCTTCGTTACCTCCACTGTTTATAAATCTTATTTGATTCAAATCGACACTTTCACGTTACGTGTTGATCTTGTCTCTTTGAAAATACTTGCCTTTGATGCGATTTTAGGAAACGATTGGTTAACTACTCATCATGTTTTTCGTAAGGTTGTTAGCTTTCATATTCCTAACCAACCTATTATGCGAATTCAAGCAACCAAACCACTAAATTCAATCATTGTCATATCAAGCCATAAGTAAAGAGCCCCGATCCTTTTGTTGATGACTTCCTTGTGTGGAATGCACCGAAGCCAGACTTTCTGTAGGCGACGTCGTGAATGACGATAACAAGTTGATAGGTATCATTGTGAGGTTCTATCTAGGTTAAGGGATAGAAGTCACAGTTGGTATCAATGTGACGTACTATCCAAGTCTTGGATGTGAGTAACAGTTTTGAATGATATTTTTATCATTAATAAATCTCTTAACGTATTCCTGAAGACATCTTAGCCTACCCCAGAGCGTGAAATCGAATTTTGTATTGACACCAGTACAAAACCCATTTCTTAAACCCTCAAAATAATTTTTCAACTAAAACGAAAGTAACATGCACTAAAGACGTTGACTCAAGCTGTTGAAGATTACGATCGTACTATTCAATATCATCGTGGAAGAGCGAACGTGGTAGCTGGCGTGTTGAGTAGAAGATCGTATGCGTTTACAAGTGTGATGTTGCTAACACAAAGACTCATTTCGTATAACTTGCAAATGATGAAGATAGAGTTAAAGACTCTAGGGACCCACGTGAAGATAATGAATATACGAGTAAAATTGACTTTAATCGATAAAGTTAAAGACGCTCAAGCTACATACCTGAATCTGATGAATGTGAAGAAGAAGGTTCAAGAGGGTGTTATTTTAGAAGCAAGAGTTGCTGAAGAGAGGAAATCTCAACCCTCGATTTAATTGGCCCATTTGAAATCATCGATTGAGTAGGAACTGTGGCTTATAGACTCGTTTTACCGCCAAATATATTGCGTGTTCATAACGTTTTTTTCGTATCGATGTTACGTAAATATGTGGACAACCCAAACCACATTATTAATTTAGAACCGGACGAGATAGCGGATAATTTAATGTTTGAAGAGATACGTGTTACAATCTTGGATAAGAAGAATCGTATTCAACACTCAAAGGTTATATCTCAAGAGTTAGAATTTGAAGTGAAGTCAATGTATCCTCACCTGTTCGGCATACCAGGTACGTACGTAAATTTCGAGGGCGAAATTCCATAAGAAGGGGAGATTGTGAAACCCCAGATTTTATGAATAAAGAATTAATTTTCTCGAAATAATTTTTTAATATTATGGTGTGAATTTGAGATAATATTATAGTTGTGGGTAGTATTAATAAATTTTGCAAAGTATGCAAGTTGTTATATTATATTCGATTGGTCAGAGAATATTCTTTGTGTCGGAAAATATTCGTACGACGGTACAATTATTGGTGGACTCCATAACGGAATTATTGTCGGATTGAGAAAACGACAAAAATATTTTATTAAAAATAACGTCGGAAGTTTTACCGTTGATATTGTTGAACTACTGGGTAGTAAAAGTACAGTAATACGCGTTGTTGCATAGTAGCACACGGTATTGATTATTGATATTTATGTGAGAAGTCGCTCAGTTTGATTCAATTATTGTCGATTAATAATATGAATTATTATAGCGATGATGACGTTTTGTTTTATTCGTATTATTAACGTAATAAAACAGAAACATCTTTTTATATAAAACAGAATACTTTATTAAAGTTATTCTATAAATAGAATATATTATATTTTATTATGCATAGTATTGCATAGTGTTTGCATAGTGTTGCATAGTGTTTGCATAGTAAAAATCTTTTTAGATAAATAGAATATATTATATTTTATTTAAAAGATTTTTCTTTAAATATGGACCGTCAGATTAAAGTAAATCAATCTGGACCGTTCATGGATTAGTTACTATGCATTCCATTTTCCTATAAATAGAAGCTCATTCCTTCATTATTTTCTTACGAATTCACTGAACTCTAGAGAGAGAAACTATAGAGAGATAGAAGAAAAACTTTTTGCTACTTAACTTTTCTTTTCCTATATCCAGTTTCTATTACGGTAAGGGGTGTTATTCTTTCTTATTCATGAAGAGAACTGTTGTTATTCCATTTCTTATTATTCTGTTGGAATAACCTGTATACGCGGTCTACTCTATACTTGGTGACATTCTTTTATTATTCTGTTGGAACATCTTGTCTGTGTGTTTTACACCAGACCTGGTTCTGTTTTTATTATTATTCCGTTGGAACATCCTGTCTGTGTGTTATACACCGGACCTGGTTCCGTCTTTATTATTATTCCGTTGGAACATCCTGTCTGTGTGTTTTACACCGGACCTGGTTCCGTCTTTATTATTCTGTTGGAACATCCTGTCGGTGCAAATTTTGCCTGACCTGGTTCCGTTATTATTATTCTGTTGGAATAACCTGTCTATGCGAAATACCGCACACATGGTGATTTATATTGTTATTCCATTCTTTCTTATACTCAGTTGGTTAAAGTTTTGACTTCTATACTCCATGAAATTAGTAGAATATCCTTGATATTTGCGCTTCATCCAGTATCTTTTTATGGAAATATTCTTCTGATCATTCTTGAATTTTACTCTACAAAGTAGTATCATGTTGACAATTTGGACGTTAGTAGTTCTTGGACAAATTAATTCTTGAACTTGTTTTATTGGATTCTTATATCATTGTAATCATCCTCATGTTTATGTTATGTTGAAAGTCATCTGTGGCCTGTAGTGCATAGATGGACTTGGTATGATTATGATCAGGGATTATTCGGTATAATCATGACCGTAATATTACAAATAATGTGAAAATTAAAAGTCATCATTGGCCCGTAGTGCATTGATGGACAGTTTTTGGTATGATTATGGCTATGGATTCTCTTCGGCCAAGGGAGAAAAGATGAATTATTTTATGGCATGCATGATCATGACCATTGATTAATACACAAATATCCTTGGCCCGTAATGCATGGAATTTGTGGTCGTGACCCTAATGAATATCCTTGGCCGTAGTGCAGGGATGATGTGGATTATTTATTAAGCTGAGTCTCAGCGATAAAAGTGATGAAAAACTTTTTAAATCATAAAAGATAGTAGATTATATTCTCTACTTGACTCTTTTAATGGATTGCTTGATCTGCTGCTGTTAAACCTGATGTTGTTATATTTTATCAGTTTAATACTGTTGAAGGCTAACGATAATTTATTCTACATTATCTTAGTCATAATATTTCTTACTGGGCTAGTTGAGCTCACCCTTTCTTTCACTGTTCTCTTCAGGAAATGAGAACATAGCAGGGGCTAGTCGGGGAACGGAGTGACGGTCCAGAGGATAGCATTAGTAGTCCTCACTATTATGTGAAATAGTATATTAATAATTGTATTGAGGACTCTTTTTGAGTTTGTATAATCTCTAGTAGACAATAATTGTATTCAAACTCACAGTTATGTTTTGTTGTATTGTACACGACAGTTGTATTAGTAAGTTGTATTTGAATTATGTACAATGTATCTGACGACCCAAGATGAGTAATGTATACCTAATTTTGGGGGCGTCACATAATATGTATGTTATGATGTAAATATGTAAATATGATAATATGATAATTAATTATTACTGTTATTATTATTATTATTATTGTTATTATTATTATTAGTATTATTATTATTATTATTATTGTTATTGTGTTATAAAATTATGTCTAGATTCATAATTTAATGGATGTCTAGTAACTCCCATGTCCATTGAATTTTGTAACTCATGACTCTTTAGTTTTATAACTTACTAGTAGTATTGATGATCTTACTTCTATAAATATGACAATTGTAAAGTGATGGAGTTGGATACAAAGATTATGAAAATACTCTCTCTAATTATCTTCTTTTAGTCATCTTGTTTTAGTTATCTTTCATAACATTTTATAACACGTTATCAGCACGAATTGCTCTTTACTTTTGTCTTGAAGTGGATAATCATATTTGGTTTGTTGATAAGAAGGAAAAAAAAAAACAATAATGGAGCTTGAACTTTTAGCTTCCCTTGAGTAGTTGAGAATGGACTCAGTTCTCATGGTGATTTAGCAGCAACAGTGTAAGTATGGGTGTAAGTATGGTTCATACTTGTCTTATTATTTGATTTTAAATTTCTGTATAGAAATGATATTTTTGTTTCTAAAATTTATTCCATTTCACTTTACTTCAATTTATATATGCATCATTTCCTGAGATACTTATTATCAGATTTCTATTTGATCTTGTGATTAACACAAATGTCAGGTTTCTGGTAGCCACTCTTCTCATTAAACTTTGAAAAATTGGTGCACCGCAATATTAACATCAATGCTAGCTGGTAGTTGACGAGGATCAAAGTTATAGTAATTGGGCATATGTGACTAACTGACTGACTTCCCTATCATATCCATTACATTCAGAAGAAAGTGGTAGAAAATTTTGGAACCTAAATGTTGATTTTTATTTTTATTTTTTTAGGGACCCATGCTTACCAACTTGCAACACCTTAAAATAAGATCTAAGGGAGAAGCGTTCACTCCTTCTCCATGGTATTACTTAGTTTTGTGACTGTCACTTTATGAATTAAGTTTACTACTGTTTTTACCTTTTGTGGGACGTTATTTTATGTTTGTGCAAAATATATAAAATATATATATATATATATATATATATATATATATATATATATATATATATATATATATATATATATATATATATATATATATATATATATATATATATATATATATAACAAGGGAGAAGATGGAAAATCGAAATCAATTCTCAAAGGAAAACAAGAGCTGACATTTTTTTTTGTTTTTAGTAAGTGTACCTGTTATTAATAAATTTATCATTCAAAAATAATTGATGGGGATTTTGAAAACTGCTGCCTACTATAGTGTTCTCAAAGGGGTTAGTTATGAAAAGTTTTAGTGGACGTAAGTAATTGAGTCATAGAGTTTTCAATTGCAACAATATTTGACAAATTAATATTTTAAAATTAAGTATTTAATTTGACCGAATGTTTATTCAATATTTATTTTAATAAATTAAATTTCTAATGATTTTTGATATTTTTTTTGTATGAAGTTACAATGACAAATATACTTAGTAGTGTTGGTTTGTTATTTAGTTTTACTGAAAAAATTTAGTTTCGTATTTTAATGCATTTCTATAAATTGTTTCATTATAATTAAATCTAAACATATATAATTATTTAAATTTGATGAGAAATATGCTTAGTTATTTAATATTCAAATCTTATAAATTTGAATTTATTGCCCTTGATTTATATCGAGCAAGAATTATTTGTAATGGGATCTTGATGCTGAGATTCATATAAAGGCAAAGAACCTTGGAGATACAATTATAATTGACAATCATGCATCCCTGCAGGATCATGCAAAATTAATGATTTTTATTCGCTATCATCTCCATGAAAAAAATAAAATAAAAGTTGAGTACATTAATTACAGTAAAAGACTCACTTGTATTATGAAATGATTTGAAGGAAAGATTTTAAAAGCTCATTATAATTGGTTGCACCTGAAGTTGCAAGATTTTAAAAGTGTTGAGTGAAAAACACTGATGAAGACATGTTAGAGAAAATATTTATTTTCATGCCTCGAATATGCTCTTGCAGCAGCAATATCAAGAGCGAAAGTTCATAATATATTCCCTGAAGCGATAAAGTAAATTATATTCCTAGAAGTGATATCATTCTTCTAGTGGTAGTACAAAATAATAAGTTTTTGCATAAAAACCAACAATCTCGCTCGACCGATTCTATTACATTCCTTGAAGTGAATGGAACCTCATTTGATAATCATAGAGGAAATTATGGTTGTAGTTGTGGTAGTGGACTTGAAAAAAAAACAATCAATATATAAAACGGAATGTACCCGTTGTACTCCTAAACACTTGGTAGATTTGTACCAAGACTCTATAAAAGAAAAGAAAATGGAATGATCCTGAAGATCCCATGAATTATTTTGACTTTTCAAAATGGAGTGGATATAACTAATTTTGATATCTATGGTTTCCTTGATGATATGTTGATAGAAATGTTCGTACTAATTAATTATTTTTATTTCATTATATTATGACATTATAAATATTTTTATTATATATTTTATTTATGTTTCATGTAATAAAGTTAAATTTATGTTTTGCATATATGAAGTTGTATGGGCTAGAAGCTCATCAAACTTAATTAAAGTCTCTGGAAGAGCGATTATAATATTGTCAAAGAGCACAAAACTTTGTATTGATGATTCTTTATATTCTTCTGAGGCAAGCAGAAATTTGCTCAGTTTTAAGGATATACGTTATAATAGTTATTATATTGAAATCAATAACGAAGGTAGTGAAGAATTTCTTTATATTACTTCAATAGTATCGGGCCAGAAGCTCATATTAGAAAAATTGTATATTTTCTCTTCTGGGTTATAATGAGAATAGTTGAAACAAATCTTTTAATACACCAGAAGTGTGCAATACACCAGAAGTGTTTAGATCCAAATGTTTTTATGATTTGGCATGATCATCTAGGATCAATAATAATGCATTGAATTATTGAAAACTCCCATGAACATCCTTTAAAGAATCAGAAGATTCCTTTACCTGTTGATTATATCAAAGTAAATTAATTACCAAATTATCACATTTAATTATTGTTATTTGGTGTTCATCTTCTAAGAAAGAATTTAGAGTGATATTTTTAAGGTATGTTTTGAGGATAGTTATTTTAATAGTCTTCCCACCATTAGGGGGAGAAAAGATCGTTGCCTAAAGCACGACGGGAGATTAATTGGAATGTTTCGTTGCCTAAAGCACGACGTGAGATCATTGCCTGAAGCACGATGGAAGATTAATTAGAATGTTTCAAATCCTGATTCTCATACAAATCAATATGAACTAGAAGTTCAAAGGATCATTCATTTGCAATAAATTGCAAATCAATTACTAGAATTATTCACCGATAATAAGAAAAGTGTGATATCTCACATTTTAGCTGCTAATAATCTAGAAGAGATTGAAGTCCCTGTAGGACAATTAGTTAATACAACAGCAAATTAAATCAAAGTCACACTTGAAATATGGAAGAATGATCGGTGTTAAAAAATAAAATTTTCCAGAAGAAGAAAGTACAAGAAAAATAAGTTGCAGCCTATAAAGAGGCTATACCCATGAAACAGGCTACAAAATTTATCAATCTATCCAAAACTTATGAACAAAAATCTCCTGTAAATAAAACTCTTGAAGAGTTATTCCCTGAAGAGGATGAGTTATCCCCTGAAGAGGATCAGGTACCTGAAAATAACTAGATCTCGATACATTATGTATATAAAGGAGACGTATATATTGGATAGAAATAAAATCGTTGTCGACAACATATTTTCATATAAATTTGCTATGGATATTACCAGAAGTAATGATCATATATATGAACCACAAATCGTTGATGAATATAGAAATATTTGGCCAATGTAGAAAGAGGCGATTCAAGCATAATTAAATTCACTAAGTAAATGTGAAATTTTTGGACCCGTAGTCCGAACACCTAAAGGTGTAATGCCTGTTGAATACAAATGGGTATTTGTACGAAATAAGAAAAATAAGCGCGACTTGTTGCACAAGGTTTCTCGCAGAGACTTGGTATTAATTATGGAGAAACATTTACTCCTGTAATGGACGCAATTATAGTCAAATTTTTAAATAGCTTGGTAGCAAAATAAAATTTGGATATGCGATTAATGTATGTTGTAAGGA
The DNA here is from genome assembly GCA_020205505.1 of Panax japonicus. Taxonomy (NCBI): domain Eukaryota; kingdom Viridiplantae; phylum Streptophyta; class Magnoliopsida; order Apiales; family Araliaceae; genus Panax; species Panax japonicus. The sequence continues at coordinate 13,472,332 of CM035100.1, read as the reverse complement.
TCATTAGATAATGATTATATATACATGAAAATCCCTGAAGGATATAAAATGCCTGAAGCATATAATTCTACGTCTCGAAGTATGTATTTTAAGTTACAAAGATCCTTATATGGGTTAAAGCAATTCAGATGCATATTGTGGAATAATCGCCTAAGTTGATATCTTTTGAAAGAAGGATTTGAGAATAATCCAATTTGTGCATGCATTTTTATCAAAAAATCATAATCTGGATTTGTTATTATTATTGTATTTATTGATGAAAGATCTTGCTCCAGAAGAGTCGACAAAACAACTAATTTAAGATGAAAGATATTGGTAAGCCAAATTTTTGTCTTGGTCTACAAATTGAACTCTGAAATTCTTGTTCATCAATAAACATACACAGAAAAAGTCCTGAAGTAACTTTACATGGATAATGTTAATCCTTTGAGTGCTCCAATGATGGGTTGGTCACTTGATATCAATAAATATTCATTTTGACCACAAGAAAATGATTAATAAATTTTTGGTCTTGAAGTACCATATCTTTGTGAAATTGGTGTTTTGGTCCTGAAGTACTATATCTTAATGTAATTGGTACTTTGATGTATCTTGCAAATTTAAAGACTTGATATAACATTTGCAATTAACTTACTAGCAATGTATAGTTATGCACCAACTCGAAGATATTGTAATGAAATTAAACCTATTTTATGTTATCTTTGTGAGACTATTGATTTGGGATTATTTAATCCAAATGGTGATAGAACCAAGCATATTGCACCAAAATTATTTTATTATACACATGAGCCCCAGAAGAATGGCAATATTGATCATGTGATAATTTGGTTGATATATTCATTAAGTCATTACCAACTATGATTTTGAAGAAGATGGTGCACAATATTGACATACTTCGACTTAATGATATTTTTACTATGAACAATGAAAATTCTATGAACTTTTGAAGGGGAGTAAAAAGGATATGGCTGATTGTACTCTTTTTCCTTCGCTAAGGTTTTTTCCCACTGGATTTTCCTTTGAAAGGTTTTAATGAGGCAATCTCAAGGCACTAGAAGTTATACAAGAATATTGTACTCTTTTCCTTCGTCAAAATTTTTTCCCCACTGGGTTTTTATTTGGCAAGGTTTTTAACGAGGCATATTCTTAAAAAATTGCTACAAAAGAACTCCATCCATTCTGTATGTAGACAGTACTGCATGTATAGCTCAATTAAAAGGAGGATACATCAAAGGAGATAGAACAATGCACATCTCAAAACACACATGACCTTGATAAATGTGGTGACATTGATGTTCAGCAAATTCGCTCAAAAGACAATCTAGCAGATTTGTTCACCAAAGCATTACCAACTGCAACGTTTGAAGGATTACATCACAATATTGGAATACGACAGCTGAAGAACTTAAGGATACATTCATGAGGGGGAGTTAATACGCGCTGCACTCTTTTTTCCTTAACCAAGGTTTTTTCCCATTGGGTTTTTCCTGATAAGGTTTTTAATGAGGCAGATTTCAATGCGTATAGCTATACAATAGACATCCAAGGGGGAGTGTTATAAAATTATGTCTAGATTCATAATTTAATGGATGTCTAGTAACTCCCATGTCCATTGAATTTTGTAACTCATGACTCTTTAGTTTTATAACTTACTAGTAGTATTGATGATCTTACTTCTATAAATATGACAATTGTAAAGTGATGGAGTTGGATACAAAGATTATGAAAATACTCTCTCTAATTATCTTCTTTTAGTCATCTTGTTTTAGTTATCTTTCATAACATTTTATAACATATTGTTATTATTGTTGCTATTATTATTGCTATTATTAATACTATTATCATAATTATTACTATTATTATTATTATAATTACTATTATTATAATTATAATAATAATAATAGTTTTTATTATAATTATAATAATAGTAATAATTATTATAATAGTGATAAATATGCATCTACAGTTCTGCACTATCTAATGAGTTTTCATCATTTGGCCATAGGTTGCTGGAATAGTACTCCTAACAACGGGTTGCCATAAATTGGAACCCATATATATATATATATATATATATATATATATATATATATATATATATATATATATATATATATATATATATATAGGGTCTCCATCCACAGCAACCGGTTGTTGGGAGCAACCCCTTTTGGCCCAGCCGCTACAACCTGTAGCGGCTTATAAAAAAAACTAAATAACAAGCCGCTATATGTTGTAACAACTGGGCCAAAAGGGGTTGCTCCCCAACAACCGGTTGCTGTGGATGGAATCCAATATATATATATATATATATATATATATATATATATATATATATATATATATATATATAACTTATATTCAATAATTAATAAGTCACATATACATAAATTAATTATATATACATAGGTATAATTAGTTTGTTATAAATTTTGTACTTTCAAAATTTACTTGCAATAATAGGAGGCAATAACAATGGATAATATAATTTTATTATTAAAATGTGTTAGGTTCGAATTAATTTAGAATTAATGAACTGTACTTTAAAATTCTTTATTTTTTTCTTATTCTATTTATAATTATAATTAGTGCATTCATTTTAAAATTAAAATTTAGAATTTCAAAAATGATGAAAAGTTATTTGAATTGTACTTTAGTTTATTGATTATTGTATTTATTAAAAATAAATAAAATAATATTCATTCATTAATACTATACTTTAAAACTCATTATTTGTTTTCTTATTCTAACTATAGTTGTAATTAAAGTATTCATTTTAAAATTTAATATTTCAAAAATGATAATAACTTACTTGAATTATAATTTAAAATATTAATCATTATATTTATTAAAAATAATAAAATTAACATTCATTTATTAATAAACTTTACTTTAAATTTTTTTATTTTTTAGACTTATAGTTACCGTTACAAATCTTTTCTCTTTTCCTATAAACCCGAAAAGAAATCAGATCTAGATGTTCTTCTTCTAGGGCTGGATGGACACCCTCCTCCATCATTTCTGTCAACTACTCGTACTGATCCAATTCTCCGCTCCTCCTTCAAAACCCAATTTCCAAAACCTCGTATTTCCCTCCAATCCAGGATCGGATCCTCCAAAATCAGAGCCGCAATCAACGATGGGTCTGTAATAGCGTCACCGTCGTCGTTCATGGAGGCGATGAGCTTCTGGGCATACCCGAAACCGGAACGCTGGGGGAGATCAAGAAAGCGTACAAGCAGTGGATGGGCTTTATATATTGTTTGAGGGTTTTTTTATATCTTGATTAATGATCGTGTGTTGTTTGAAACCGATTTACTCTTGATTTCGTGTTCCTTATTTTTGTGTTTATGAAATATCTTATCAATAACTTATGAAGATTTGTTTTCTTTTGAGATTCTGTTGGAATTCTTTTTTGAAATAAAAACCACGCACCTACTTCGTAGTTTGAGTATATCCTATCAGTTAGTTAATGTGTGGATGCTGAATATTAGTTGCCATCTTTGGCTATACTGAGAAGGGCCAACTTTGTATCCAAGAGCTAATCATATAATGATTTAGCTCTTGTCTCTACTTTTTAGTTTTTGTTTTTCTGTGCAAATTTGCCTGCTGTTGTGGTTACCTTATCTTATAAACTTCTTTGGGTATTCTTTTTGGGCTAGTTGAGGCAAAATAGCAATTTAGTATAATTGCCTTTTCATAATAAACAACATTCATGGTTATTATTATAATGGTGTTTGTGATCTTGCAGAAACATTGTGTTTGTGATCTATTCAAGGATTCCACTACAACTAATTTCGCATAATTCTGATTCTACTTACAAGGTAGTTTTTAATCAAATTGTTTGTTTTTTGATCTGATAGAGAATTTGTTCTACTATAAATTAATGTTGCGGTCAGTTATTCGTTAGACATTTTGTTGTGCAATACATTTTGAGGTTGCTTTAATGGCTTCTAAAAGAGCATCCAGATCTAGTGCAATCTGTTCCAATGACCCGAAAATTAATAAAAATGAAGATAATGAGACCCATGTCGATGAGCCTCATCATGTCGATGAGAATGATTAAGGCATCATGCATATATCTACACATATACTTGCATTATCATGGTTTTGGGGTGGATGGATAATTATTGGTTAGATAGCTTCTTATTCATCTAATTGTTACCAAGATCTTACATGTTCAGTTATAATGTTTTCCACTTTTAGTTTTCTGTCAATACATAAAGATGCAATCTTTATGTATTTTTAGTACAATGATTATGCACTTGTTGATCACTACATGCTTCATGAGGTCATTTTTAGTACAATGATTATGCATTTGTTGATTTCATCCAAGCACAAGGCATTCTAAGGCTGCTAGTTTAAATATATGTTAAATTTACCATAAACAAAAAATTGAAATTTATCTAGAAATAGTAAAAAGGAATGGCAGACTGCAAAAGGCATTGGTTTCATTGTTAAAATTTCCCACTCTCTTCTCCATACATACTCGGATGTTGTCTGCTTCTTCTTAACTTTAGTTATCCAGTTTGTACATTCACTCTATATAGTTACATTAGATCGTAATTACTACAACTAGTATTTTTATAGCCTATAACAAGGCAATGAATCTTAACGTGACAACCTGTGGGATCATTTCTATATGAGCTCAGTTATACAGTTGTGGATATAGATTAAAATTGTGGTTTTCCAACTGTTATTTAGACAGACAGGTTTGTCATTGCATGTCCCATCCTAAGTTCTATGAGTCAAGTTCGAGCAGAGCTGTACAATTCTCGATTCATCGTAACTGAACTTGTCTAGTAGTAGAATTAAGTATCCAATGATATAATCAACCATAAAAACTAACACAACATTGAGAATTAGTCGTTAATTTACTCATCGACAGAGTAGTACAACATGGTAGGCACAAGGAGATAGATAGGAGAGTAAACTAGTTAGTTGCTATGGACTGTTATATGTATGTATATATTTCAGTTGTGTTGCAGTCACTATTTCTGTGTTCTCATGTGTGGCTTATTGTTTAATGGAGCAGGATCTGAGCAAGCTGGATGTGACAAAACTACATCCTCTCTCACCTGAAGTTATATCTCGGCAGGCTACGATAAATATTGGTAAAATTAATGGTTGTGACATCAATGTGGTGTTCACGAGTTTAAAATTTCAATGTCTCCCTAACGTTTTATTTATATTGAGATAATAGCCATTATAATCTTAATTTTTAAGCTAGTAACTGAGCTAAGCTTGTGGTTTCAAGAACTATCGATCATGTGGCACATGGAAAATTAACTGTTGTAAAAACTATATCTGTTGTTCAGGTTATTACTTGATTAATCAAAATTTAAAGCCTAGTTTCCTATAGGATTACCGTTAAACTTTTATCCTAGAAAGGATGTTCATTGTTATTGGAAACAGAAAAGATATGATGTTCATAGGAATTCTAGATGTCCAAATACAATGTGGATGAACTCAGGTGTAAATGGATCATGGAATTTTAATTTTTTATATTTGATTATTCTGTTTGAGGCTATCAGATTGAACTCAAGTTGTAGAGAACCAATTTAGCATGACTACCTTATCCCCACCCCACCCCACCCCACTCCTACCCCCACCCCCACCCCCACCCCCACCCCACCCCACCCCCCTTCCTTCCATTTTTCCATTTCAAATCGAACCTAATTCATGACTTAGTAATCCTATAAATAAATCTTTCCATTGACCAAAATTATCCGCCAGAGCTCTCGAAGCAATTTGAGGAGGTGTTAGATAGTAAGCCTGAGGTATGAAATTATATCAACCTCAACACTTAAATTTCTTTTCTCTTCACTAATGTATTCATATGTTGAGTTATCTTATAGTGGTCTTGTCCTGCCTAAAATATATTGCTATAGTGATCTATTCTTGTGTTAGTGATCGAGTAGTAGGAATTTATGTGTTTTATCCTCTAGATGGTTTGTATTGGTAGTGTGAAGGTGGTTTCAGTTTCTTGTTGTTTTTAAATTATTTGCAGGTTGATTCGTTTGTGGAGATATTTCCAGGTGTTTCACATGGTTGGTCCGTGAGGTACAAGGTTGAAGATGAGGCTGCTGTGAAGTCTGCCGGAAGAGGCACACCGTGATTGTTGGACTGGTTTGTCAAGTATCTTAAGTAAGAAACATTATATATATTAGTACGTAGTGTGTAAGGTAGGATGTGAGTGTGCAGGAGATCACACACCAAGATTAATTGAATTGGTTTTGATGGATCAATAAATGTGGACTACCTTGCCTTGGCTTGTATTAGTCATGTGTCACTAAACTGCTTGCTGCCTGTCTATGGTTAAAATTATTAGAAGAGGAAAATGTATGTTTTAAGTCCAGTATATTATGAGGACTACTTTGAAGATTAATATGTTTGGTTACTGCTCTATGTTGAAGGGTTATTCTAGCATGACCCTCCATCTATCTGAATTGACAAAGAGAAACATATTGTTGCTGCTTTCAGCTGATTTGGCTCACTTGTTAGGCTGGTTTCACTATGTTCCAGTTGGGTTATATTTTGAAGTCTCACGTGTAGAATCAAATTATATTTCTTATAAATGCATGCATCATTTTTTAATTTTTATTACTATTTGGCATTTTATTTCTACAGAGATTTGATGTTAGTATTGAGCATTCAACAAATATATCCGAGTTCATTCATGGATTTCTTGATAAGCTTATTGGAAAATTAAAAGAACTGGAAAGTCGTGCACTTCACGTTGGTGAGGTCCAGAAAAAGAACATAATTGAATTTAGATGGCTACTGTGTAGATAACATGTGATTTTGTAAAGTTTGTTGACTTACCTTTAGAAAGTCGTTTTAAACCAAATGTCCTATTACATTGTTTTGCTTTCATATGGGAATATTTTTATGAAGTTTGTTTTTTCCAAATATGTATGGAAGAGAGGCAGCTCAACCTATTGAAGACAGCAAGACTGCACGTGATGAAATCTTTGTCCTACCTTATGAAAGTTTTGGACAAGCTTGTTGTGGTAAAGAGCAATGGTGATCTAGGTACAAAGATGGGTTTTGATGGGGCAAAGTAAGTATTTTCCTCAGACCCATAAATTTCAGCATGTATGTTACATTGTTACTGCTACTACATATTAATAAATGGTCGACTCCTATTTGATCTATACAAGTAATGTCCCACATAAAGAGATACCTCATTTTAAAAATTTGACCATAACAAAACATATTTATATATATATATATATATGTATAATTATGTCTTTATATATCATCCTCTGCGATATGACATCTTGTGTATAGTTTTGTGCAGTTTTCTGTTTTCAATATAAATAGATAACATGTTCCAAGGACTTTGACATATGTGTTTTAGTGTAAAGTTCTAACATTGTACTTATAAGATGTCACTAATATAGTATGTCTTGTGAAGGATTTGTCTTTCACTAGAGGCCATTTTTGGTGTAGTGTGAGACTTCTTTAATATGTAATGATTTGAATTGTGATCTTTATGATATTATTGACGTAAAGATATTGTTGTCCCCCGCCCCCCTTTTTCTTAGATTGAAGCCCTTGCTCTCCCTTTTATCTCCAGAATCATTGGCCACCCTTAAACCTTTTACTTCAATTACCTTCAACGCCAGAGAATCAAATGGAGAAAATTTCAAGCCTGAAGTTGCAAAAACTGGACTGGGATCATCTGCAGCCATGACAAATGATGTGGTTACTGCATTGCTTAGTTACCTTGGGGTGCTTCATCATTGAGTGAAGATCAAAACCAAGAAATGGATACTGCAGATCTGGATGTGGTGCATGTGATAGCTCAAACTGCTCAATGTATTGCACATGAGAGGACTAAATTCTCCTTGTCTCCATTGATGATGCTGGTAAGTATACAAACATTCATTGTATTTTGTATTTTGCATGTTTATATGCATTTGATTGCTTGGTCGAAGTAGCTATGCACATATTATATGTCAATAAATCTATCTATGAATTGAGAAAGTTTCCACCTGATGTAGATTTTAAAGGAAAGTACCTCATGAAATTCAAACATAGGAAGTACTCTTTCCAGTTTTTGAAGTTATTATTCTGAAAATATTGTCTTGGTTCGATGGGATATATATGAGGGCTGCCAAATGGTCGGAATTTCTTATCTAGATCACCATTGAACCCATTCGGCTCAGAGAGGGTCTCAGAGCTTCAAAGGGATGTTTTCCCCTACCAAAACAACACAACACGTTTATATAATTAGAAAGCTTTGTGCTAGCAACTACATATCTCTGCATTGACATGTTTCTTATTAAAGTTGGGTATAATAATAATGATACATTTCCAGTTACTAGGCGAGCTTGGAACTAGAGGATCATCCCACCATCAATGGTCGGTGCTATCAAGAAATGGCAAAAATCTAATCTTCAAAAGTCCAGAGATACCTGGACAAAGTTGTCTAATACAAATTCAGCTCTTGAAACACAGTTGAATCTGTTAAGAAAATTGGCAGAAAAACATTGTGATGCATATAAATGCGTCATCAGCAGCTGCAGCATGTGTAAGTCAGAAGAGGTAATTCTTTCAATCAATTGTCTTTTTGCAACTATTGCCATATTATCTACTTAATATGTACAAAGAAAGCTCAATACTATAAATATTAGTAGTTTTTTTCTTTTTTCTTTTTTTAATCATGTCGATATACCATGGTATATGTAACAAGCAAATTTTCTGGGTTATTTGATTCATTATCTGTTTACTGCATTTGATTTGCGCCAATTTTTTTATGGAGGCTACACGTTATCTTATAAAGATTGCCTTGATTATGATTAAGCTTACCTAACTAATGCTGATACCTTGAACAGTGGATGGGATAGGCTAGTGAACCAAGCCAAGTACAAATTGTTAAAGCATTGTTAGGATCTAGGGATGCTATGCTTGAGATCAGGTGTTGGTTTAATAATATTAGTACCACGTAGCAACTCTTATTGTCTTTGTGTATTGATTTTGGCATTAAGTGCCTCTTATGACCTATTTGCTTCATTTTCCTGACTTGTTATTATTTTTAAATATGTGCAGGAAGACTGCTTCTACGACCTGCCTTACAATACTGGGTATCAAATTTTTGTGCTACGTTTACGGAAGACAAGGGATGAAATTATGAAGTGTACTCTATATATGTAGATATATACTTTGATTGAAGAACTGTGATAGGTTTAGATGGTTAATTGTAAAGATAATGAATGATTATGTAGTGGATGATTTTATTAAGTTAATAATATTTTAGTTTTTTGTATTTTAGTCATTATTTGCTATGGGGACATTGAGCTAGTCAGGTACACAAAAAGAATGTCAAATTTTGATTTGGCAACAATATAATTCATACCAAAGCATTGAACAAGTTTTAATATAGCAACAATTTTTTATACATTTAGCAACAAATGTTCGTTGCTAATGGCATTAAAAATATAATATTTGGCAACGAAAAATTAACTTAATAACAACGAAGAGGATATTGTTGCTAATACTAACATAAAAGGCAATATTTTTTATCGTTGCAAATCATATCAACTTTCGTTGCACATATAAAGAAACGGCAACATATAATGTCGTTGCTAATCGACGACTTTCGTTGCTATTGAAAAATAACCAGCAACAAACATTTTTGTTGTTGATTTAGTATAATGTCGTTGCCAAATAATATAATCAGCAATGAAAATCATTGCTAAAAAGTTTACATTCCGCAACGAAAACAAGTTTAGGCAATAATTTTCATTATTTACTGCAACGAAAAATGTCGTTGCAAAATGGTGTCTATTGCAACGAAAATGCATGGTCGTTGCAAAAAAAATAGTTAATTTCATTGCCAATTAGCAGTCTTTTGCAACAAAATGGGATTTTTAGCAACGAAATTTTTATTATTCTGCAACAATACATTTTGTTGCTAAAGGATCGATGTCTCTGTACGAAAGCCAAATTTCGTTGCAAAATGTATTATTTTTTGCAACGAAAAAAATATGTTCGTTGCGGAACAATTAGCAGCGCTCATTGCGCAACGAAAGATGCAATGACAGTAAAGTCGTTGCCAAAACCCTTTAGCAACGAAATTTGGCACCTTTAGCAACTAAAATCGGTTGTTATTGAAGCCCCATTTTTTTGTAGTGTGTGGAATTTGACTGATGTGTATTTGACTGATGTGTATTTACGTCCCTTCTTCTTCTGAAATATATTTACACCAAAATAGACCCCCAAAAAATCATAAATATGCATTTACAAATGCGAAATATATCAATTGTAGAACATTCGGTGGTAGTCCAAGGTAAGTAAAAGTTAGGAGGACTCACCATGGCTTCTAGGTACGATCGGAGAAGATCGAGGGAGTTGAACAGAAAATGGGAGCGAATTGAGATGTAAAATTGTGAATATGAAGAGAGAAAAGGAAAGGCAAGTTGGGAGTCCGGAAGACTTGTCACGGTGGAATTGTCCGGAAGAGAGAATTGGGAGTTCGGTTCGGTACCACGGCCATGGTCACCGTTCGAATCTGGTCTCCGTTCTGTGTTTTCGATCCAGTCTTTTATGCTTTACTGTTTATCTATTTATTTTCAGATTGGATGTTTTCGAAGTTGTTGTTCTTATGTTCATATCTTCTTGTTCATTGGTTGTTATGTTGGAATTTGTGATGGTCAAACCTTGCCGGAATCCATGGAGTGTGGGCTTTACCCCTGCGCCGTTTTGATTTCCCGGTGGTTTAGTGTCTTGAGCGTCTTAATTGAAGGAATGTAGGATTCCATTTCAGTGAGGATGATGCTAGATCTATTCATTATCAATTCGATTTTGGGTATAATTTAGAGGCTTGATTTTGGCCGAAAAAAATGGGAGAAAAGACTGTAGATTCATGACCATATATATATATATATATATAATGTCGTGCTTAGATGGACGTGCTTGTTTTGAAGCTACCTTCGTCTTATAGATGAATATGAAGATGGATATTATAATATTAATTTTTATTAATATTATAAATATTTAGGTAAAGAAAAAGAAATAAAATAAAACAAATTTTTTTTAAAAAAAATTTATAAGTATTTTAAAACATAAAAGTATTTTTATTTTTATTTTTAAAATAAAACATACATATTAATTATAAATATTATAATATTAATTTTTATTAATATTATACATATTATAAATATTTAGGTAAAGAAAAAGAAAGCAAATAAAGTATAAAAATATTTTTATTTTTTAAAATACTTATAAAATTTTTAAACATAAAAATATTTTTATGTTTTATTTTTAAAATAAAACATACATATTAATTATAAATATTATAATATTAATTTTTATTAATATTATACATATTATAAATATTTAGGTAAAGAAAAAGAAAGAAAATAAAACATAAAAATATTTTTAAAATCACAGTGGGCCAATTGTATTTTTTTAAAGTGCAGTGGCTCAATAGTAAAAAGAATTTGGTTGATTGGCTTGCCACGTAGGAAATAATAATTTTTTTGATTTTTTTTCAATGCCACGTGTGTAATTATTTGACGTCCGTCCAAGAAATTGGACGAAATGACTTGATTGTATATTTTTAAAAAGCACAGTGGGCTAATTGAATATTTTAAAAGCATAATGACTACTTGCTTAAAACACTATAACCACATTGGTGTAAAAATGCTTTTTGCCAAAGTTCAATACACAAAGCAGTTAAAGGATTTATTAACAAAAGATAATAAAGTAAAAGACAAGATTATTAAAGCCAAAGAGAAACCTATATTTATCCTTAATAAAACTCTTGAAAGATTTAAAACTCCTGTTAAAGAAATTACCTTCCCTAAGTTAAATTAAGAAGTTAATAAACTTACAAAAGAATTATCTAGGCTAAAATTAGATTTTTCTAATCAAAGAAAAGAAATTGAAGTAAAAAACGTTGACCTTCATGTTCATGATTTGTCCTCTAGTGATGAAAGTCATGATATACCTGAATCGTCTAATGCTAAGAATGAAGCTGACCATTTTATTCAAGGTCTCTCCCTCAAACGTATTAAAGATATCACCATTCAAAAATGGTATATCTCGGTTAACTTAGTTATTGATAAAACCTTCTCAATACTACTCCCTGCTTTAGTTGATACTGGTGCAGATCTAAATTGTATCTACGAAGGTCTAATCTCTACTAAGTATTATAGGAAAACTAGTGAAAAATTTAATTCTGCTAACGGTAGTCAGATGAAAATAAAATATAATTTGCCTAAAGTTCATATTTGTTAAGATAATATGTGTTTTAAAACTTCATTTGTTTTAATTCGCAATCTTACAAATAAGATCATCTTAGGGTTGCCATTTATATATTTATTATATCCTTTCACTACTAGTAATAAAGGATTAAGTTGTGAACACTTAGGTAAAATGATAACATTCAAATTGCTTATTAAACCTAAAGAAAGAGATTTGAGATTTATCCAAGATGAATCTATTTCTAATTCTTTAAATTTGTTAAACTACAAATCCACCCATTTAAACTTCCCAAAAGAAGAGATTAAATATAAGCAAGTTGAAGAACAACTTAAGAGTAAAAGGGTTCAGGAAAATATTGTAGAGTTAAAAACTTATTTAAATGAAAACCTTTGTTCAGACTCTCCTAATGCTTTTTGGCATCGGAAGAAACATATGGTAAGGCTCCCTTACGCTAAGGAATTAAAAGAACATTTGATTCCTACTAAGGATAGACCTATCCAGATGAGTCATGAACAAATGGAGTTATGCAAAAAAGAAATTAATGATCTCCTTAATAAAGGATTAATTAGACATAGTAAATCCCCTTGTTCCTGTCCTGCCTTTTATGTCAATAACGAAGCAGAAAAGGAAAGAGGTGTTCCTCATCTAGTCATTAATTACAAACCATTAAACAAAGTGTTAGAATGGATTAGGTAACCTTTACCCAATAAGGAAGATCTCCTTAATAGGTTAAGTTATGCCACCATTTACAGTAAATTTGACCTAAAGTCAAGATTCTGACAAGTTGCCATTCACCCAAATGATAGGTACAAAACAGCATTTACTACCCCATTTGGTCATTACGAATGGAACGTTCAGTCATTTGGTTTGAAAAATGCCCCTAGTGAATTTCAGAATATTCTCAATGACATTCTGAATCCCTTCAGTCATTTTATCATTGTTTATATCGATGATATTCTCGTTTTTTCTAGAACCATTGAAGAACATGTTAAACATTTGAATTCGTTCTTCAAAATAGTTAAAACAAATGGACTTGTCTTGTCCCCATCTAAATGCAGTCTGTTTCAGTCTAAAGTTAGGTTTCTTGGTCTCAATATTTATCGCGGACTTATTCAGCCTATTGATAGAGCTATTAAATTTGCTGACAAATTTCTTGAAAAGATTACCAATAAAACCCAACTTCAGAGATTTTTAGGCTCGCTCAACTATATAGGCAAGTTCTACGAAAATCTCAGGAAAATCTGCAAACCTCTCTTTCAGCGTTTGCAAGATAATCCTCCCCCTTGGATTGACATTCACACTTCTGTCGTCCAACAAGTTAAAAAAATATGTTAAGGCTTTGCCCTACCTTGACATCTCCAATGATTCAGTGTTAAAAATTGTTGAAACGGATGCCTCAAACATTGGATTCGGAGGTATCCTCAAGCCAAAGTTAACTCCTGCCTCTTCTAAGTAAATTGTCCGATTTCATTCTGGCGCATGGAATCCTACTCAGTTAAATTATAGTACTATTAAAAAAGAAATTCTTTCTTTAGTTTTATGTATTAATAAATTTCAGAGTGACTTGCTAAATCAAAAGTTTTTAGTCAGAATTGATTGCAAATATGGAAAATTTATTCTTGAGAAAGACATTGAAAATATAGCCTCAAAACAGTCTTGTGACGCCCCCAAAATAGGTATACATCACCCATTCTGAGTTGTCAATACATGGTACAGAAACAACTACAACTTTATTATTACAACAGTAAATCTGTGAGTTTAAATACAAATATTATCTTCTAGACAATATCTATATCCAAATAAATCCTCATCACATTTATTGATACATTATTTTACAAAAATGGTGAGGACTACTAAACAACTCTCTCTAGAACCTTCATTCCATACCCCGACTAGTACTCGCTACATTCTCGCCTCCTGAGAAGAAAAATGGAACAACAAGGAAAAGGGTGAGCTCAACTAGCCCAGTAAAGAACATTATAACTAAGATAATATAGAACAAATTATCGTTAGTCCTCACCAGGGAAAAATCTAATAGAATACAATAGACAACTAGTTTTAAATCAATTTTTGCAGCGAAAATAATAATTCATTAGAAGAGTTAAGTAGAGAATGCAAACTACTATCTTCTATATATGAATTTAAAAGTTCATCGTCGATATTTTATCCATGTAACATCAATCAATATATATCTGGAAACAAATATTCATCTTTGCACTACAGGCCAAAGATATTCATCAGTTGATCATGTTCATCTAAACACCTGTTCATCTTTGCACTACGGGCCAAAGATATTAATCAGCCGGTCATGTTCATCTTAACACCTGTTCATCTTTGCACTACGGGCCAAAGATATTCATCAAGAAATCATTCATCTTTGCACTATAGGCCAAAGATATTCAGTAATGTCATCATTTAGGACTGAGGATGATGAAAAATATTTTGAAGAAAACGAATCTAGTGAAACAAAAGAACAAGTATTAAGGATTCGTACTTTAAATAATCCAAGTTCAAAAATACTTCATAAATAACCAGATTGGAGTAAAATTCAAAAATGAAGATCAAAACATAGATCCAATCAAAGATAGGAATCATAACAGACAATTTTGGACACAGAAAAGAAAATTTAATTTTTCTGTAAATGGTGTCGTATTCGTGAATAGTGCCGTATACGTGAATATTGTCGTTTACGTGAATAGTAACTCTGACCTCAAAAGATAGAAATTTGACAAAAAAAATATCATCACGCTTCGTGAATAGTACTCGTGAATAGTAACTCATAAATAGTAACCCCGACATGAAAAAGTTCCAAATTTGATAAAAATTTCTAACCATTATTTCGGCATAATGATATTGAAGAAATAATATCATTTTCGAATAAAATAACATCCCTTACCTCAGAAAGAATTGTACTTCTAACTGGAATACTAAATATAGTGCTGAAAGAACTTGCACCGTATAGCAATACTCAAAGTACTAAAATACTCACAAAAGTAAGCTCGATATATAGAGAGAGAAAGAGAGAGAAAACTTCAATTTCTGGTGTGATTTTCAATTTTAACCTAAGCACCCTATTTATAGGAAAATGCTTAGAACACCAAAACAGAAAATTTAATAAAATATTAATATATATATATATATATATATATATTAATTTGTCTACGCCCACTTAGAATCATCTAAATTCAGCAACTTAGCATGTGTTAAAGATGCCCACCAAACACAAAAAATGTTTTTCTTATTTAAATTATTTTAAACTTCCAAAAAATTAATTATTTCGGAGCTTCGGAACTTCAATAATTCATAATAAATAGTCCTTTTATCAGAAAATTCGAATCTCGTGAATTTTTATAGGAAATTCAATTCTCTACAACTTTGCAGAAGAAATTTTTTCCAAATTCCAAACAGAAATTGATCGAAATTCACAAACGGCCGATTTTACAGGCTATAATCAAATTTCAGTCAAGAAATCGGCCCACGGACATGATTAACATGTTTTAAACAACTTTTGAAACAAAAATACTCCTCATCCTCATATACTCATATATCCCACATTCATTGTAAAAATATCCCCATTATTATATTATAATAATATAATAAAATATTATTTTATTAGAAAAGATAAAATATCAATTTTTAACAATTGTCACTTTAAAAATTTTCTCCATCTATATCCACATAAAATCAATATTTTCCTTATCATATAAATCAATAATTAATTATTCACAAATAATATTACAGAATTACAGTACTGGTAACCAGGCCGTTCTCAGGAAAGAGGGGGCTTTCCAATAAAGATTTCTCCATACTGGCGCGCAATTAGGTGACCAAACCTCTCCTTAGACAGAACTTTCTAGACATTGCCAATAATGTTATCTAATAATATTATTCAGATAATATGAATTATTGCTCCGATAATGGAAAATACTGTGTAGTGACAATTATTGAAATAACAGTAATATAAAAAAATCAACGCAACAATTATTGAATTAATAAATAAAATACTGAACAGTAACTACTGTAACAATTATTGAGTAGTGCCTTCTTACGTAAGAATCAATAATTGGTGCAATACTGTAAGACCCCAAATAATTAATAAATAAAATTTAATTTCCTCTAATTATTATTATTTTTTTGAATCGTAAGGGTTGATTTGATTAATGTGGATAGTTATGAGTAAAATACGCAAAATAAGCAAGTGGTTATAAAATATTCATTGTTGTTGGGGAATATTCGTTTGGTCGTGGAATATTCGTACTGTCGGGGAATATTCATACGACGGCGCAGCCATGTGTGGGCCCCATAACGGAAAGCGATTGGATGAAGGAAATGACAAATATAAGTTGTTTAAAAATAACGGTGTAGTTGTTATCGTTAATACTGTTAAAATACTCGGTGGTTAAAACACAGTAGCACACGGTATTGCACCAATTATTGATTCTTACGTAAGAAGGCACTACTCAATAATGGTTACAGTAATTACTATTCAGTATTTTATTTTATTGATTCAATAATTGCTGCGTTGATATTTTATATTGCTGTTGTTTCAATAATTATTATTACACAGTATTTTTCATTATCGAAGCAATAATTCATATTATCTGAATAATATTATTAGATAACATTATTGACAATGTCTAGAAAGTTCTGTCTAAGGAGAGGTTTGGTCACCTAATTGCGCGCCAGTAAGGAGAAATTCTTATTGGAAAGCCCCTCTTTCCTGGGAACTGCCTGGTTGTCAATATTGTGATTCTGTAATATTATTTGTGAATAATTAATTATTGATTCATATGATGAGGAAAATATTGATTTTATGTGGATATAGATGGAGAAAATTTTTAATATGACAATTGTTGAAAATTGAAATTTTATCTTTTTCTAATAAAATAATTCATTATTAATTTTAATAATATAATAATGGTGATATTTTTACAACGAATGTGGAATATGAGTATACGAGGAGGAAGAGTATTTTTGTTGCAATAAATGTTTAAAACATGTTAAACATGTCGGTGGACCCCATTTATTGACTGAAATTTGATTATAGCCTGTAAAATCGCCAGTTTGTGGATTTCGGTCAGCTTCTGTTTGGAATTTGGAAAAACTTCCTTCTGCAAAGTTGTAGAGAATTGAATTTCCTAAAAATATTTGCGAGATTTGATTTTTCTGATAAAATGGCTATTTATTATAAATTATTGAAGTTTCGAAGCTCCGAAATAATTGATTTTTGGAAGTTTAAAATATTTTAAATATGAAAAACGTTTTTTGTGGGTCTTGCATGTGTTGGAATTTGCTGAATTCAGATCCTTACAAGTGTGCGTTGGAAAAATATATATATTATTAATTTATTAAATTTTCTACTTTGGTGTTCTAAGCATTTTCCTATAAATAGGGTGCTTAGGTTAGAATTGAAAATCACACCAGAAACTGAAGTTTTCTCTCTCTATATTATCGAGCATATTCTTGTGAGTATTTTGAGTATTACTATACGGTGCAAGTTCAAGTCATAGCCTATATCCGGTGTTTCAGCTAGAAGTACTGATCTTTCGAGGTAAGAGATACTATTTTTTTTAAAATGATATTAAATCTTCTAATATCATTATGTCGAAGTATTGATCTGAAGTTTTAATCAAATTTGGAATTTTTTGTGTCGGAGTTACTATTCACGTATACGGCACTATTCACGTATACGACACTATTCACGTATTCACGAATACGACACTATTCATCGAAAAATGAAAATTTTTCCTTTTCGTCTAAAATATCTATTGTGGATACTAGCTTTGATTGTATCCATGTTTTGATCATTCTTGAATTTTACACCACTATGATTATTTTTGAGGTATTTTTGGACATGGTTAAAACAAAGTACGAATCCTTAATCCTTAATTCTTGTCATTTTGTTTCACTGGATTCGTTTCTTGAAAAATATTTTTCATCATCCTCAATCTTAAATGATGATATTATTGAATATCTTTGGCCTATAGTGCAAATATGAATGATTTCTAATGAATATCTTTGGCCCGTAGTGCAAAGATGAACAGGTGTTTAGATGAACATGACCAACTGATGAATATCTTTGGCCTACAGTGCAAAGATGAATATTTGATTCCAGATATCTATTGATTGATGTTACAGGGATAAAAGATAGAAGATGAACTTTTAAATTCATACATAGAAGATAGTAGTTTGCATTATCTACTTAACTCTTTTAATGAATTATTATTTCCGCTATGAATATTGATTTAAAACTTGTTGTCTATTGTATTTTATTAGATTTTTCCCTGTTGAATACTAACGATAATTTGTTGTATATTATCTTAGTCATAATATTCTTTACTGGGCTAGTTGAGCTCACCCTTTTCCTTTTTGTTCCATTTTTCTTCTCAGGAGGCGAGAATGTAGCGAGTACGAGTCGGGGTATGGAATGATGGTTATAGAGAGAGTTGTTTAGTAGTCCTCACCATTTTTGTAAAATAATGTAGCAATAAATATGATGAGGATTTATTTGGGTATAGATATTGTCTAGAAGATAATATTTGTATTCAAACTCACAGTTTTACTATTGTAATAATAAAGTTGTAGCTGTTTCTGTACCATGTATTGACAACTCAGAATGGGTGATGTATACCTATTTTGGGGGCGTCACAGTTGGTATCAGAGCTTAGGGATATGATCTCTGGCGGAGATCGGGGAATAGAACTAGGAGGGGAGAGACGAGTAAATTCTTCTCTAGTGTGTCCTACCTAAGCTTATTTGTTAGTTGGTTAGTATATAGGGATATTAGGTGATATATTTATTTCCTTAATTAACCCTTGTTTTATGACAGTATTTGAGAATGTCGACTGAGAATATTAACAGTGGAAATGAGACCGTGGAGACGCCTGTACTCACCAACGAGGAGAATGTGCAACAGGCTGACAATGTTCCTCCTGTGAACAACACCAATGAGCAGATGATGTACGAGGAGATGTTTAGAAGCTTTTTGCAGTTCATGCAAAATCAGACGAGGGAGACTCGTGCTCAAAATACAGGAGGAAATGATAGCAATTCACGGGTTGTCACAGCCAAGCAGTTCAAATAGTTGGGACCACCAGAATTTAAGGGAAAGCCAGATCCGATCATTGTGGAATCATGGGTCAAACAAATTACCAAGATATTCGATGTCTTGGGATGCACGGAGGAACAAAAGGTTCCATTCGCCACCTTTATGTTCCGTGGCGAGGCAGACTACTGGTGGGAGTCTGTGAAGCGTACCCATCTAGCCGCACTTAGCATGTCTTGGGAGACGTTTCAGAAGCTATTCAACGACAAATACTTTCCTGAAAGTGTTCGTCATATGAAGGAAGTAGAGTTCATCAGATTAGAACAAAATAACATGACGGTGTCTTAGTACGAGGCAAAGTTTGCAGAGTTATCCAGGTTTGCACCTCATTTGGTGGAGAATGAGGAACGTATGACGCGGATGTTTCTGAGAGGTTTGAAACCTGGCATACGACAATATCTCATTTCTCATAAATTTTCTCTCTATTCAGATGTTGTAAACAGGGCTCAATTATTAGAGAGAGATAACGAGTACGGTCAACCGAGGGACCACAATCAGGATCATACCGGAGATAGCAGTCAATAAAACAACGATAACCAGTGGAGAAAGAAAAAGATGGACAAAAATGGTAACCACTCTGGTGGTAATCATGGCCATGAAAATAGAAGAAGCGAGTCAGGTGGAGATTTTAAAAAGAGGAGATTTAACAACGACCATGTGAAGACGACAGTGCCAACAGCAACTGGTTCTAAGGGAGGAGAACGACCACCGGTCATATGCTATAAATGCGGGAAAGAGGGACATATCAGTCCAAACTGCCCACAACAATTCAAGGTATGCTATAATTGTGGAAAGGAAGGACATATCGATCGAGATTGTATGGTAGCGAAACCTAGTTCAGCGGGGACGGTGACTAAAAGACTGTCCCAGAAAAGTCAAAGTCAACGGTTCCTGGAAGAGCGTTTGTTGTGACTGGTCAAAATACGAGGAACCCAAACGAGGTGATCACGGGTAAGCTATTTATAAATTCTTGCGAAGTTTATACCTTACTTGATACTGGTGCTACCCATTCATTTATCTCTCCTGCTTGTGCTCAATGTTTAAACTTGACTCCGGAGAAATTAGACTTTGACCTATCTGTGGAAACTCCGTTAGGAGAAACTTTCATCACATCCACTGTTTATAAATCTTGTTTGATTCAAGTTGGCACCATCACCTTACCTGTTGACCTTATCTCTTTAAAGATACTTGCTTTTGATGTGATTTTAGGGATTGATTGGTTAACTACTCATCATGCCAAAATTGATTATTTTTGTAAGGTTGTTAGTTTTCATATTCCTAATCAACCTGTTGTACGAACTCAAACAACTAAACCATTAAAATCAATCACTGTCATATCGAATCATAAAGCTATTCGTTTATTGAAAAACGGATGTCAAGCTTTCTTAGCCCATATTATGGATTTGAATAAAGACAAGTCAAATTTGAATAATATTCCTGTTGTTATTGACTTTCCTGACGTATTTCCTGAAGAACTTCTCGGTCTACCCCCAGAACGTGAAGTTGAATTCTTTATTGATCTTGAACCTGGTACAAAGCCCATTTCTAAAACCCCATATCGAATGGCTCCTATTGAACTTCAGGAGTTAAAGATCCAACTACAGGAATTGTTGGACATCGGTTTCATTCGTCCTAGTACATCTCCTTGGGGTGCTCCTATTTTATTCGTAAAGAAGAAAGACGGGAGTATGCGACTTTGTATTGACTATCGGGAATTGAACCATGTCACCATCAAGAATAGGTATCCTCTGCCTTGTATTGATGACCTATTTGACCAGTTGCAAGGAGCACAATTCTTTTCAAAGATCGATCTTCATTCTGGATATCATCAGCTGAATATTAGAACTGAGGATATTCCAAAGACTGCCTTCAGAACTCGGTACGGGCATTATGAATTCTTAGTCATGTCTTTCGGATTGACTAATGCTCCTGCGACTTTTATGGATATGATGAACAGAGTATTCAAGGAATATTTGGATCAGTTCGTTGTTGTTTTTATTGATGACATCCTCATATATTCCAAAAGACGTGAAGATCATGAGCACCATTTGAAGCTGGTACTCCAAAGGCTTCGTGAAAAGAAACTATATGCCAAATTAAAGAAATGTGAGTTCTGGCTTGAGGAAGTAGCATTCCTTGGGCACGTGGTGTCAAAACATGGAGTATCTGTTGATCCTGCGAAGATTGAAGCAATACAAAGTTGGGAGCAACCGAAGTCGACGACTGAAGTACGTAGCTTTTTGGGCTTAGGTGGTTATTATCGGAGATTCGTGGAAGGGTTTTCTCGAATCGCTACTCCATTAACCCAGCTAACTCGGAAGGATACAAAATTTGTTTGGAGCAAAGAATGCGAGAAGAGTTTCCAAGAGCTCAGAAGGAGACTCATTTCAGCACCTGTTCTAACAATACCATCTGGTACGGATGGATTTGTTATCTACAGCGATGCTTCAGGCAAAGGGTTAGGATGTGTTCTCATGCAACGTGGGAAAGTCATAGCCTATACCTCGCGAAAACTTAAAGAGTATGAGAGGAATTATCCTACTCATGATCTAGAGTTGGCAGAAGTCGTTTTCGCGCTAAAGATCTGGAGGCACTATCTATATCGGGAGAAAGTGGAGATATATTCAGACCATAAAAGCCTCAAATATTTCTTCACACAAAAGGAACTCAACATGCGGTAACGACGTTGGCTTGAGATGTTGAAAGATTACGACCACACTATTCAATACCATCCTGGAAAAGCAAACGTGGTAGCTGACGCGTTGAGTAGAAGATCATATGCAGGAACGAGTGCGATGATGTCAAGTATACGCATAGAGCCAACTTTAATAGAAAAATTTAATGTTGCTCAAGCCACCGACCCGGAGCTGATGCATATGAAGAAGAAAGTACAAGAAGGAGCTATTCCGGAAACGAGAATTGATGAAGAAGGAATACTTCGAGCCACTCTAGACTTTGTGTTCCTAACGACCCTGATTTGAAGTATAAGATTATGATGGAGGCACACAATACACCATTTGCAATCCATCCTGAAAGTACTAAAATGTATCGTGATCTTCGACATACATTTTGGTGGAACAATATGAAGAGAGAGATTGTAAAGTTTATCTCGATGTGTTTAATTTGTCAACGTGTAAAGGCGGAGCATTTAGTACCTAAGGGTCCGTTGCAACCACTTGAGATTCCAAAATGGAAGTGGGAACACATTACCATGGATTTCGTTATGGGTCTTCCTACGGTTTCTCAAGGCATCAATGCTATTTGGGTTATTGTTGATAGATTAACCAAGTCTGCTCATTTCTTGCCGATACGGGAGACTTATTCTCTTGAACGCCTTGCTAGTATATATGTAAATGAGATTGTGAGGTTGCATGGCATGCCAGTACCCATAGTTTCGGATCGTGACCCAAGATTCACTTCAAGATTTTGGGTTAGCTTGCAAAAAGCTATGGGCACGGATTTACGATTCAGTTCGGCATACCATCCTCAAACAGACGGACAATCATAGAGGACTATTCAAACTCTTGAAGATTTATTAAGACTCTGTCCTAGACTTCAAGGGCAGTTGGGATAAGTATTTACCATTGGTGGAATTCTCCTACAACAACAGTTATCAGGCAAGTATAGGTGTGGCTCCATTTGAAGCATTATATGGACGAAAGTGTTGCTCTCCAATATGTTGGGATGAGGTGGGTGAAGCAACATTGTTGGGACCCGAGTTAGTACGTATGACTACCGAAAAGATCCAAATGATTCGACAACGTATACAAACGACACAAGATCCACAAAAGAGTTATGCGGATCTTCATCGAAAGGACGTGGAATTTAGTATAGGGGATCATGTATTGTTGCAAGTTGCTCCATAGAAGGGAGTTACAAGATTTAGGAAGAGATGAAAGCTCAATCCATGATTTATTGGTCCATTTCAAATTCTTGACCGAGTAGGAAATGTAGCCTATAGACTCGCGTTACCTCCGAGTATGTCTCGTGTTCATAATGTGTTTCACATATATGTACTTTGTAAATATGTGAAAGACCCGAACCACATTATAGAGTTAGAACTGGACGAGATAGCAGAAGACTTAACATACGAAGAGGTACCTGTCAAGATTTTGGATAGGAAGGAGCATGTCCTATGCACAAAGGTCATACCACAAGTTAAAGTTCTGTGGATGAATCATGCTATAGAGGAAATGACCTGGGAATTGGAAACGGAAATGAAAGCGAGGTATCCTCGCCTTTTCGAAACACCAGGTACGTACGTCAATTTCGAGGACGAAATTTCATAAGAAGGGGAGGTTGTAAGACCCCAAATAATTAATAAATAAAATTTAATTTCCTCTAATTATTATTATTTTTTTGAATAGTAAGGGTTGATTTGATTAATGTGGATAGTTATGGGTAATATACGCAAAATAAGCAAGTGGTTATAAAATATTCATTGTTGTTGGGGAATATTCGTTTGGTCGTGGAATATTCGTACTGTCGGGGAATATTCGTACGACGGCGCAGCCATGTGTGGGCCCCATAACGAAAAGCGATTGGATGAAGAAAACGACAAATATAAGTTATTTAAAAATAACCGCGTAGTTGTTACCGTTAATACTGTTAAAATACTCGGTGGTTAAAACACAGTAGCACACGGTATTGCACCAATTATTGATTCTTACATAAGAAGGCACTACTCAATAATGGTTACAGTAATTACTATTCAGTATTTTATTTTATTGATTCAATAATTGCTATGTTGATATTTTATATTGCTGTTGTTTCAATAATTGTCATTACACAGTATTTTTCATTATCGAAGCAATAATTCATATTATCTGAATAATATTATTAGATAATATTATTGGCAATGTCTAGAAAGTTCTATCTAAAGAGAGGTTTGGTCACCTAATTGCGCGCCAATAAGGAGAAATTCTTATTGAAAAGCCCCCTCTTTCTTGGGAACTGCCTGGTTGTCAATATTGTGATTCTGTAATATTATTTGTGAATATTTAATTATTGATTCATATGATAAGGAAAATATTGATTTTATTTGGATATAGATGGAGAAAATTTTTAATATGACAATTGTTGAAAATTGAAATTTTATCTTTTTCTGATAAAATAATTCATTATTAATTTTAATAATATAATAATGGTGATATTTTTACAACGAATGTGGAATATATGAGTATACGAGGAGGAAGAGTATTTTTTGTGCAATAAATGTTTAAAACATGTTAAACATGTCGGTGGACCCCATTTATTGACTGAAATTTGATTATAGCCTGTAAAATCGCCAGTTTGTGGATTTCGGTCAGTTTCTGTTTGGAATTTGGAAAAACTTCCTTCTGCAAAGTTGTAGAGAATTGAATTTCCTAAAAAAATTTACGAGATTTGATTTTTCTGATAAAATGGCTATTTATTATAAATTATTGAAGTTTCGAAGCTCCGAAATAATTGATTTTTGGAAGTTTAAAATATTTTAAATATGAAAAACGTTTTTTGTGGGTCTTGCATGTGTTGGAATTTGCTGAATTCAGATCCTTACAAGTGTGCGTTGGAAAAAAATATATATATATTATTAATTTATTAAATTTTTTACTTTGGTGTTCTAAGCATTTTCCTATAAATAGGGTGCTTAGGTTAGAATTGAAAATCACACCAGAAACTGAAGTTTTCTCTCTATATTATCGAGCATATTCTTGTGAGTATTTTGAGTATTACTATACGGTGCAAGTTCAAGTCATAGCCTATATCCGGTGTTTCAGCTAGAAGTACCGATCTTCCGAGGTAAGGGATACTATTTTTTTTAAAATGATATTATTTCTTCTAATATCATTATGCCGAAGTATTGATCTGAACTTTTAATCAAATTTGGAATTTTTTGTGTCAGAGTTATTATTCACGTACACGGCACTATTCACGTATACGGCACTATTCACGTATACGACACTATTCACGAATACGACACTATTCATCGAAAAATGAAAATTTTTCCTTTTCGTCTAAAATATCTATTGTGGATACTAGCTTTGATTGTATCCATGTTTTGATCATTCTGAATTTTACACCACTATGATTATTTTTGAGGTATTTTTGGACATGGTTAAAACAAAGTACGAATCCTTAATCCTTAATCCTTGTCATTTTGTTTCACTGGATTCGTTTCTTTAAAAATATTTTTCATCATCCTCAGTCTTAAATGATGATATTATTGAATATCTTTGGCCTGTAGTGCAAAGATGAATGATTTTTGATGAATATCTTTGGCCCGTAGTGCAAAGATGAACATGTGTTTAGATGAACATGACCAACTGATGAATATCTTTGGCCTACAGTGCAAAGATGAATATTTGATTCCAGATATCTATTGATTGATGTTATAGGGATAAAAGATAGACGATGAACTTTTAAATTCATACATAGAAGATAGTAGTTTGTATTATCTACTTAACTCTTCTATTGAATTATTATTTCCGCTGTGAATATTGATTTAAAACTTGTTGTCTATTGTATTCTATTATATTGTTCCCTGTTGAAGACTAACGATAATTTGTTGTATATTATCTTAGTCATAATATTCTTTACTGGGCTAGTTGAGCTCACCCTTTTCCTTTTTGTTCCATTTTTCTTCTCAAGAGGCGAGAGTGTTGCGAGTACGAGTCGGGGTATGGAATGATGGTTATAGAGAGAGTTGTTTAGTAGTCCTCACCATTTTTGTAAAATAATGTATCAATAAATATGATGAGGATTTATTTGGGTATAGATATTGTCTAGAAGATAATATTTGTATTCAAACTCACAGTTTTACTATTGTAATAATAAAGTTGTACCTGTTTTTGTACCATGTATTGACAACTCAGAATGGGTGATGTATACCTATTTTGGGGGCATCACAAATACCGTGTGCTACTATCTAACAACGCGTATTACTGTGTTTTAACCACTGGGTATTCCAACAGTATTAACGGTAATAACTGCGCCGTTATTTATAAATAACTTATACTTGTCGTTTTCTTCATCCAATCGCTTTCCGTTATGGAGCCCACACAAGGCTGCGCCAGTCGTACGAATATTCCCCGACATCAAGAATATTCCACGACCAAACGAATATTCTCTAACAACAATGAGTATTTTATAACCACTTGCTTATTTGAAATATTTGCGCATTTTACCCACAACTAACCACATTAATCAAATCAACCCTTACTATTTCAAACTAATAAATAGAGGAAATTAAATTTCATTTATTAATAATTTTGGGTCTTACAACCTCCCCTCCTTATGAAATTTCATCCTCGAAATTGACGTATGTACCTCGTGTTTCAAAAAGATGAGGATACCTCACTTTCATTTCCGTTTCCAACTCCCAGGTCATTTCCTCTATAGCATGGTTCCTTCAAAAAACTTTAACTTGTGGTATGACCTTCGTACGTAGGACATGCTCCTTTCTATCTAAAATCTTGACAGGTACCTCTTCATACGTTAAGTCTTCGACTATCTCGTCCGGTTCTAACTCAATAACATGGTTCGGGTCGTCCACATATTTACGTAACATTGATACGTGAAAAACGTTATGAACACGCATCATACTTGGCGGTAAAACAAGTCTATAGGCCATAGTTCCTATTCGATCGAGGATTTCAAATGAACTAATAAATCGAAGGTTTGAGCTTTCCTCACCTCGCCAATTCTCGCTTTTGGAATAACAACTTCTTGTACCTCCTTCTTCATATTCATCAGCTCCAGGGTGTAGCGTGAACGTTTTTAACTTTATTTATTAAAGTCGGTTCTACTTGTATATCATCACGTGAGTCCCTAGAGTCTTTAACTCTATATCTATCATTTGTAAGTTATATGAAATGGGTCTTTGACAATATCGCATTCGTACTCGTATACGATCTTTTACTCAACACGTCAGCTACCACGTTCACTTTTCCAGGATGGTATGGTCAGAACATGTGCAGAAATGAGTCTCCTATTGAGTTCTTCGAAGCTCTTCCCACATTCCTTGCTCCATTCGAATTTTGTATCTCTACGAGTCAGCTGCGTTAATGGAGTAGCGATTCGATAAAATCTTTCCACAAAATCTACGATAATAACCATCTAAGCATCGAAAGCTACGTATTTCGATTACTGACTTAGGTTGCTCTCAACTGTGACTCATATCCCAATCTTGGATAGCACGTCATAATGACACCTATCAGTTTACTACCGCACGAATATGGCGTCCCCTACGGAGAGTCTGGATTCGGTGCATTCCACAAAGGAAGTCACCAGATAAAGGCTCGGGTACCAAATTCTATAGTTGAATTTTTAACTCCTGAAGTTTAATAGGAGCCATGAAATTTTAGAAATTGGTTTTGTACCGGGTTCAAAGTCGATACAAAATTTAATATCACACTTTGGGAGTAAGCCAAGAAATTCTTTAGGAAATACATCAGGAAATACATCAGGAAATTTACAAACAATAGAAATATCATTCAAATCTGACGTATTTTTGTTTAAGTCAATAACATGGGCTCAGAAAACTTGACATCCATTTTTCAATAAACAAATGACTTTATGGCTTGATATGAAAGTGTTTGACTTCAATGGTTTGGTTGCTTGAATTCGAATAACAGGTTGGTTATGAATATGAAAACTAACAACCTTACAAAAACAATCAATTTTGGCATGATGAGTAATTAATCAATCAATCCCCAAAATCACATCAAAAATAAGTATCTTTAAATAGATAAGGTCAATAGGTAAGGTGATGGTTCCAACTTGAATTAAGCAAGATTTATAAACAGTGGATGTGATGAAAGTTTCTCCTAACGGAGTTTCCACAGATAGGTCAAAGTCTAATTTCTCCGGAGTCAAGTTTAAACGTTGAGCACAAGCAGTAGAGATAAATGAATCGGTAGAACCGGTATCTAATAAGATATAAACTTCGTAAGAATTTATAATTAACTAACCCGTGCTAACTTCGTTCGGGTTCCTCACATTCTGACCATTCACGAAAAATGCTCTTCCAGGAACCGTTGACTTTGACTTTTCTGGGACAGCCTTTTGAGTCACCATCCTTGCTGGACTTGGTTTCGCTACAGTGAAATCTCGAGTGATATGTCCTTCCTTTCCACAGTTATAACATACCTTAAACTGTTGTGGGCAGTTTGGGCTGATATGTCCTTCTTTTCCGCAATTATAGCATATGACCGGTGGTCGTTCTCCTCCCTTAAAACCATTTGTTGCTGGTGCTGACGTCTTCACAATGTCATTGTTGAATCTCCTCTTTTTAAAGTCTCCCCCGACTCGCTTCTTTTATTTTCATGGCCACGAGTACCACTAGAGTGGTTGTCGCTCTTGTCCGTAATTTTCTTTCTCCGTTGGTTATCGTTGTTCTGATGACTGCTGTCACCGGTATGACCCTGGTTGCGATCTCTTGGTTTAACGTACTCGCTATCTCGCTTTAATGATTGAGCCCTATTGACAACATCTGAATGTAAAGAAAATTTATGAGAGACAAGATATTGCCGAATCTCGGGTTTTAAACCTCTCAGAAACATCCTCGTCATTCGTTCCTCATTCTCTACCAAATGAGGTGCAAACCTGGATAACTCTGCGAACTTCGCCTCATATTGGGACACCTTCATGTTGTTTTTTCTAGTCTAATAAACTCTACCTCTTTTATATGGCGAACACTTTCAGGAAAGTATTTTTCGTTGAAATTTTTTTGAAACGTTTCCCAAGACATGCTGAGTGCGGCAGGCTGGGTCCGTTTCACAGAATCCCACCAGTAGTCTGCCTCGCCACGGAATATAAAGGTGGAGAATGGAACCTTCTGTTCCTCCGTGCATCCCAAGACATCGAATATCTTGGTAATTTGCTTGACCCATGTTTCCGCCATGATCGGATCCGGCTTTCCCTTAAATTCTGGTGGTCCCAACTCTGTGAACTACTTGGCCGTGACAAGCCGTGCGTTGCTATCATTTCCACCCGTATTCTGTACACGAGTCTCCCTCATCTGGTTTTGCATGAACTATAAAAAGCTCCTAAACATCCCGTCGTTCATCGTCTGCTCAGTGGTGTTGTTTACAGGAGGAATATTGCCTTCCTGTTGTACGTTCTCCTCGTTGGTGAGAAAAGGTGTCTCCACGGTCTCATTTACTCCACTGTTAACATTCTCAGTCGACATCCTTAAATACTGCCATAAAACAAGGGTTAATTAAATAAATTAACAATTCACATAATACCCCTTTATTATGACCGACCAACAAATAAGATTAGGTATGATATACTAGCGAAGGATTACTCATCTCTCCCCCTAGTACTATTCCCCGATCTCCGCCAGAGACCATATCCCTAAGCTCTGATACCAACTATGACGCCCCCAAAATAGGTATACATCACTCATTCTGAGTTGTCAATACATGGAACAGAAACAACTACAACTTTATTATTACAACAGTAAAACTGTGAGTTTAAATACAAATATTATCTTCTAGACAATATCTATACCCAAATAACTCCTCATCACATTTATTGATACATTATTTTACAAAAATGGTGAGGACTACTAAACAACTCTCTCTAAAACCTTCATTCTATACCCCGACTAGTACTCGTTACATTCTTGCCTCCTGAGAAGAAAATGGAACAACAAGGAAAAGGGTGAGCTCAACTAGCCCAGTAAAGAACATTATGACTAAGATAATATAGAACAAATTATCGTTAGTCTTCAACAAGGAAAAATCTAATAGAATACTGTTGATCGATTTCGCAATCAATGAATATGTGCAAGTATACATGGTCAACAAGTAATAAAGTGAAAGTAGAGTATCGTTCCCACGAGGAATTATTTAATAAAAATCACCAAGTACTAACTCTTAACCAAATCAATTTAATTTAAACAATTGCAAAGTGTGATTTTTCTAATTAATAAAACTAAATTAATCAATTAAAACTAGGTTACTTTATAAATAAATTCAAATAAATAAAGACTAAGACTCCAATATCCCCAATTATGAACTATAAACCAATTATCCAATTATCCCAATTATTATGGCTACTGAATTGTTAACAGGAATTCTCAAATGCCAAAAGCCCTCTCTTGAGTGATCAATTGCCTTCTATTTAACCCAGATTAATTTTGCTATATCTCTATGCAAAACAATTGAATTAAACTCGTTACAATCCCAATTCCTTATGTGTTACATGCGGCAAATAGATATTCTAATTCTATTCACAAACCTAATTATTCACTGTACAAATAACTAAGTCACATGATATCATGTCCAGTTCTAACCCTAGAATTCCTTTCTCAATTCCTTCTAGAGTAACAAGGTAATTACTGATCAGATAATTAATCAATAAGCATAAGGCAAGATAAACAACTCACTTTGACATAAATAATTAGAATAAATCAAATAATCAATTCATAATCATAAAATGTTCAATTGAAATCTTAATAAAAGAGTTAGTTCATAATTAATGAATTAAAACCAAGAATTCACAACTGAATAGACATTAAAAGATAAAAGTATGATGAGAGAAGAGAATAAAATCTGTTGTCAGCAAATTTGATGCTCCCCTCTTGCTCCTGCTTTGAATCTTCAATGGTCTCCAAGTTGCTTCAATCTACAAAACTAATAAGAACTAGGGTTATATTCTAATCTAAAAGAGTGTTTAATCTAGTCTAATCTATGTAATCTCCCTTTATTTTATGCCTTACATCATGTATTTATAGGTTACAAGTCTAATTTTGAGCTTAGGAACAAACCGAATCCAATTTGGAGTCAAAAAGGTGTCAAAATTCGCCCAAAACGCGTCCAGGCGGCACCCAACCTCTTCCCCAGCGCCCCAGCACTGTTCACGATACTGAGAATCTGCCTTATAGCGCCCCGGCGCTGTAAATAGGCTTAAAATCAGCGCTCCGGTGCTGTTACAAGTTCTGACATTTTCTGCTCCGATGTCCTTTGGGAAAATAGCCATAACTTCTTCGTCCAAACTCCGATTTCTATGATTCAAGATGTTCCGCAAAGAGGAAAAGTAGATCTACAACTTTTATTCTTTAAGAGTTTAGAAATAAGGTCCGGAGCAATAGTCAAATTGGCTCTGAAGTGACTGCGGTGTAAATGGCAAGCCGAAAACGCGAATCTAGCCACCCCAAACGTCGATCCATGTAACTTTTGTCCCAATTCCTACAAAATAATATAAAACATGCATGAATAGACACAAACACATAAAAACATCCTAAAAGACTTGAGAACAACAATAAATTAAACCCGAATGTATCCAATTCATGTGTATAAAACTCACTCATCAAATACCCCCAAACTTAAACCTTTGCTTGTCCTCAAGCAAAAACACAAAAATGTTATGCAATGCAATATAATGAAACTAATCTATATGCCTACGACTCCAACAGTAATGACAGAAACAAGTCTATTCAACTGGCCTTAGAGAAATAAAGTAAACATGATAATACATCATATTAAAACAAATCAGTAATTTCCCAATCAATCATCAAATCTTAGACTGTTATCACTGATATAGTGCGTGTGTGCTCCACAACAATGTTAACTGATATAAAATCAAATTTAATACCTAATAGGTCTCTTTAAAGGCATCATACAGTGAAAACTCACAAAATTCACGAACAAGCTAGATCCAACTAAAGTCAAATATCCACCTAGTTCAAGAGTCCAATCCGGGATACTTATGCTTTACTTTTCATTACGGGGGCTTTTTGCTCTTTTCCCGTTTTATTATTTTTTTTTTTACTTTTTTTTAACCATGACTGTGCAATGTCTCATTCCATTAGGCTAACAGTGTCACCCCTTAGCGAGCTTTCGACCAACGACTCCCAGACCATATAAGACCTTAGGGCGCTAGGTTTTAAGATACCCAAGTAACAAAGGCCCCGAAACAAAACTAGCCACGATAAATTTTTTTCTTTTTCTCTTTTTTTTCTCTTTTTTTTAGCGAAGCTTATATATCCCAAATTTTCCCCCCAAACTTAAGTTTTTATCAAAATTTAGCCATCTCCGCCTATTCATGTCTTTCATTCCTTCACACTAGTATCATCCTTAAGAAATCCATTATGTATCAATTTAAACTTAATCAGACAACATAGCTGTTATTAACGTGCTAACCTTAATTATACCAGTTTCAAACAGGAAAAGATTCAATTCATAACAAGATATCACATCAAAGCCTGAATATTCAATACTATACTTATCTACTTAACTCCAGTCTCATCATTGGCCAAAATAGACTTTTACTATCTTACTATTGGAATCATGCAAATATAAACTAACCGCAACAAACATAGTAAACTAACTACTATTTTTGCAATTTTTTTAAATTTTTTTTAAACAAAAAACTGAATGCAAAAACTAAATGTAAATAACCCGAAAACATAACGAACTACAATGTAAATAACTCACTATATGCAATACGACACTAAAATGCCCCCAAACTTAAACTAGACATTGTCCTCAATGACTGAAATAGAAAAAATTAAAGCAGAGGACTTCCCTGAAAATATAGCAATCTTCCTCCTTGCCCGCTAAGTTTGGAGAATAGGCTAAGCACATGGAACAAATTGGGCACCACACTTGAATTTGACTTGAATAACCTGTAAAACCATGATAGAAGCAATTTTATTAAATCCTAAATAAATGCAAATTCAAAACTACTAATATAAAACTTAATAAAAACTAAAAATAAAAATTAAACTTGGGTTGCCTCCCAATAAGCGCTTGTTTTATAGTCTCAGCCTTACTTTGTCTGGTCAATGCTATCCAATTCCTCTTCGAAAGTTGAGGAACCCTCCATACATCGGAAATAATATAGCTTTTGGTAGGTTCCCATTTACGATAGCCATTGTATTAAAGTCACCCAACATCTAAGTGTTTTTTCCATTGTGTCTGCGAATAGATTCTGGCATTGAGGCTTGACAGACACAACAATCTCTTCTTCTATCTTCTCCAACTCATTGAACCATGGCTTCGAAGTTGTACTCGCTTTTACGTTACAAGGAATATTGCCGACGACATGACTACCTAGCAGACAAGGTTTTGCAAATCTAACCAGACTCTTGAACTGTGGAGGAGAAGGCACTTGAGGCATAAATAACATTGGCTCATCATCATTGGTTCTCACAATTAGTTCTTCACCGACCTTGTTGTCATTATCCCCACTTGTCTCCTCTTTTTCATCTCGTGGCTCTTCCAGTTGTAGATTTGGCTCGGGCTCACCATCGGGCTCATCATCAGTCTCGTTATCCATGTCATAAAGCCAAGTGTTTTGAGGACGGTTGTTCAACTCATGTGCTATCTGCCCCAATTGATTTTCCAGATTCTTTATTGACTCACATTGGCTTTGTATATTAAGCTCTATTTGAGTAAATCTTTTTTCTTGTTCCTCGTACTCTTTTTCAAAAGTTGTAATAAATTTTTCCAAGGCTTCCTCCCAATTTGAATGTTCTTCCTGTTATAGTGGAGGTGGACACGAAAAATCCGGTGGGTATGTTGAACTTGAAGCATAAAATTGATCTTTATTGTTACTCCATGAAAAATTCGAGTGATACCCCCAATTCTGATGAAAGTTGTTGGGATAGACATAACTGTTGGGATAATCGCCCCTATACTGTACCGGCTCGAAACTGATGGCGCATTGATGACTCATATGATTTCCAGCACAATAATCACAAGTAACCGCCACACTTTGACGACGTTGAGCTACAAAAGCGTTGACCATCTTCGAAAGTGCATCCATCTGTGCTGACAATGTAGAAAGTTTCTCAAGTTTGTCAATCTTCGCTTCCCTTGGTTGAATCATGTTCATGTATAGCCATTGATACGCAAAGTCATCCATGTTTCCTAAAAAGAGAGAAATATAGGAAGAGAATTAAAAATAAAAAAACAAAAAAAATAAAAATATTTAAATTAAGACTAATTTGATTGAAATTAAAATTGGAAAATAATTATTAAATTTATTTCCTGGCAAAGGCGCCAAAAACTTGTTGATTGATTTCGCAATCAATGAATACGTGCAAGTATACACGGTCAACAAGTAATAAAGTGAAAGTAGAGAGTATCGTTCCCACGAGGAATTATTTAATAAAAATCACAAAGTACTAACTCTTAACTAAATCAATTTTATTTAAACAATTACAAAGTGTGATTTTTCTAAGTAATAAAAATAAATTAATCAATTAAAACTAGGTTACTTTATAAATAAATTCAAATAAATAAAGGGTAAGACTCCAATATCCCCAATTATGAACTATAAACCAATTATCCAATTATTCCAATTATTATGGCTACTGAATTGTTAACAGGAATTCTCAAATGCCAAAAGCCCTCTCTCGAGTGATCAATTGCCTTCTATTTAACCCAGATTAATTTTGCTATATCTCTATGCAAAACAATTGAATTAAACTCGTTACAATCCCAATTCCTTATGTGTTACATGCGACAAATAGATATTCTCATTCTATTCACAAACCTAATTATTCACTGTACAAATAACTAAGTCACATGATATCATGCCCAATTCTAACCCTAGAATTCCTTTCTAAATTCCTTCTAGAGTAACAAGGTGATTACTGATCAGATAATTAATCAATAAGCATAAGGTAAGATAAACAACTCACTTTGACATAAATAATTAGA
Source organism: Panax japonicus (assembly GCA_020205505.1). Lineage (NCBI taxonomy): Eukaryota > Viridiplantae > Streptophyta > Magnoliopsida > Apiales > Araliaceae > Panax > Panax japonicus. The sequence goes on along the minus strand of CM035100.1, from coordinate 13,437,355 downwards.
ATAAATCAAATAATCAATTCATAATCATAAAAAGTTCAATTGAAATCTTAATAAAAGAGTTAGTTCATAATTAATGAATTAAAACCAAGAATCCACAACTGAATAGACATTAAAAGATAAAAGTATGATGAGAGAAGAGAATAGAATCTGTTGTCAGCAAATTTGATGCTCCCCTCTTGCTCCTGCTTTGAATCTTCAATGGTCTCCAAGTTGCTTTAATCTCCAAAACTAATAAGAACTAATGTTATGTTCTAATCTAAAGGAGTGTTTAATCTAGTCTAATCTATGTAATCTCCCTTTATTTTATGCCTTAGATCATGTATTTATAGGTTACAAGTCCAATTTTGAGCTTAGGAACAAACCCAATCTAATTTAGAGTCAAAAAGATGTCAAAATTCGCCCAAAACGCGTCCAGGCCGCACCCAACCTCTTCCCCAGTGCCCCAGCACTATTCACGACGCTGAGAATCGGCCTTATAGCGCCCCGGCGCAGCAAATAGGCTTAAAATTAGCGCCCCGGCGCTGTTACAAGTTCTGACATTTTCTGTTCCGATGTCCTTTGGGAAAATGGCCATAAATTCTTCGTCCGAACTCCGATTTTGATGATTCAAGATGTTCCGGAAAGAGAAAAAGTAGATCTAAAACTTTCATTCTTTAAGAGTTTAGAAATAAGGTCCGGAACAATAGTCAAATTGGCTCTGAAGTGACTGCTGTGTAAATGGCAAGCCGAAAGCGCGAATCTAGCCACCCCGAACGTCGATCCATGTAACTTTTGTCCCAATTCCTACAAAATAATATAAAATGTAAGAACCCAACTTTTTAAATAAAAATGGATTTTCTATAATTATCATTTTTGAATATTATGGAATGAATTTAATATAATGTTATAGTTGTGGGTAATATTTATAAATTTTGCAAAGTATGCAAGTTGTCATATAATATTCGATTGGTCGGGGAATATTCGTTTTAAACAGAAAATATTCGTACGACGATAAAATTATTGGTGGACCCCACAACAAAATTATTGTCGGATTGAGAAAACGATAAAAATATTTTATTAAAAATAACGGCGGAAGTTTTACCGTTGATACTGTTGAACTACTGGGTAGTAAAAGTACAGTAATACGCGTTGTTGCATAGTAGCACACTGTATTGATTATTGATATTTATGTGAGAAGTCGCTCAGTTTGATTCAATTATTGTCGATTAATAATATGAATTATTATAGTGATGATGACGTTTTGTTTTATTCGTATTATTAACGTAATAAAACAGAAACATCTTTTTATATAAAACAGAATACTTTATTAAAGTTATTTATTAAATAGAATATATTATATTTTATTATGCATAGTGTTGCATAGTGTTTTGCATAGTAAAAATCTTTTTATATAAATAGAATATATTATATTTTATTTTAAAGATTTTTCTTTAAATATGGACCGTCAGATTAAAGTAAATCAATCTGGACCGTTCATGGATTAGTTACTATGCATTCCATTTTCCTATAAATAGAAGCTCATTCCTTCATTATTTTCTTACGAATTCATTGAAACTCTAGAGAGAGAAATTATAGAGAGAAGCTATAGAGAGAAAATTTTAGAGATAAAGAAGAAGAGTATTCTGCTACTTCACTACTTCTATATCCAGTTTCTGTTACGGTAAGGGGTGTTATTCTTTCTTATTCATGAAGAGAACTATTGTTGTTCCATTTCTTTATCATTCTGTTGGAATAACCTGTATACACGGTCTACCCTATACTTGGTGACATTCTTCTATCATTCTGTTGGAACATCCTGTCTGTGTGTTTTACACCGGACCTGGTTCCGTCTTTATTATTATTCCGTTGGAACATCCTGTCTGTGTGTTTTACACCGGACCTGGTTCCGTCTTTATTATTATTCCGTTGGAACATCCTGTCTGTGTGTTTTACACCGGACCTGGTTCCGCCTTTATTATTATTCCGTTGGAACATCCTGTCTGTGTGTTTTACACCGGACCTGGTTCCGTCTTTATCATTCTGTTGGAACATCCTGTCGGTGCAAATTTTGCCTGACCTGGTTCCGTTATTATTATTCTGTTGGAATAACCTGTCGATGCGAAGTACCGCATGCATGGTGATTTCTTTTGTTATTCCATTCTTTATTATACTCAGTTGGATAAAACTTTGACTTCTATACTCCATGAAATTAGTGGAATATTCTTGATATTTGCGCTTCATCCAGTATCTTTTCCTGGAAATATTCTTCTGAGCATTCTTGAATTTTACACCACAAAACAGTATCGTGTTGACAATTTGGACGTTAATGATTCTTGGACAAATTAATTCTTGAACTTGTTTTATTGAATTCTTATATCATTGTCATCATCCTCATGTTTATATTTTTTTGAAAGTCATCTGTGGCCTGTAGTGCGTGGATGGACTTGGTATGATTATGACCAGGGATTATTCGGTGTAATCATGACCGTAATGTTACAAATGATGTGGTAAAAGTCCTCATTGGCCCGTAGTGCATTGATGGACAGTTGTTGGCATGATCATGACCATTGATGAATACACAAATATCCTTGGCCCGTAGTGCATGGAATTTGTGGTCGTGACCCTAATGAGTATCCTTGGCCGTAGTGCAGGGATGATGTGGATTATTTATTAAGTTGAGTCTCAGCGATAAAAGTGATTAAAAACTCTTTAAATCATAAAAGATAGTAGATTCTATTCTCTACTTGACTCTTTTAATGGATTGCTTGATCCGCTGCTATTAAACTTGATCTTGTTATATTTTATCAGTTTAATATTGTTGAAGGCTAACGATAATTTATTCTTCATTATCTTAGTCATAATATTTCTTACTGGGCTAGTTGAGCTCACCCTTTCTTTCACTGTTCTCTTCAGGAAATGAGAACATAGCAGGGACGAGTCGGGGAACGGAGTAATGGTTCAGAGGATAGCATTAGTAGTCCTCACTATTCTGTGAAATAGTGTGTCAATAATTGTATTGAGGACTCCTTTTGAGTTTGTATGATCTCTAATAGACAATTATTGTATTCAAACTCACAGTTGTATTTTGTCGTATTATACACGACAGTGGTATTAGTAAGTTGTATTTGAATTCTGTACCATGTATCTGGCGACTCAAGATGGGTGATGTATATCTAATTTTGGGGGCGTCACAGTTGGTATCAGAGCTATAAGTAAAGAGCCCCGAGCCTCTCGCTGGTGACTTCCTGTTGATGGGGAATGCACCGAAGCCAGACTCTCCGTAGGGGACGCCATTTTGCGGTGGCAAACTGATAGGTACCATTGTGAGGTGCTGTGGTTGAAGCACCATGAGGGTCACAGTTGGTATCAGAGCTTAGGGATATGATCCCTGGCTAAGATGTGAGACTAGAACTAGGAGAGGAGAGATGGGGAATTCCTTCGCTAGTATGATCTACTTAAATTTATTTTGTATTTAAATTAGTTGGTCAAAGTTTAGAGATATTATGTTACATGTCAATTAATCTTTATTTTGTGGCAGTATCTGAAAATGACTTCCGAAAATGTTGAGAATACAATGGAGCACAAGAGACCGTTGAGTCTCCACATATCAATAATCAGGAGAATGTGCATCAGGAAGGCGACAATCCTCATGACCAAATGATGAATGATGGATTGTTCAGAGGCTTTATTCAATTCATGCAACAGCAAGCGAGAGCGGCTCCTGTTCAAAATGTAGGTGGAAACACTGGAAATTCTCGGGCGGTCACCGCTAAACAGTTCAAGGAGCTGGGACCACCGGAGTTTAAGGGAGAGCCAAAACCACTTATTGCGGAAGCATGGATAAAGCAGATCACCAAAATATTTGATGTCTTGGGATGCTCCGAGGAGCAAAAGGTTCCCTTTGCCGCCTTTATGTTCCGCGGAGAGGCAGATTACTGGTGGGAATCGGTAAAACGTACTCAACCTGCCGTACTGAAGATGTCTTGGGAGAAGTTCCAAGAGCTGTTCAATGACAAATACTTTCCCAAAAGTATCCGTCACATGAAGGAGGTGGAGTTTATCAAATTGGAGCAAAATAATATGACCGTGTCGCAATACGAGGCAAAATTTGCGGAGTTATCCCGGTTTGCGTCCCACTTGGTGGATAATGAAGAGAGAATGACACGATTATTTTTAAGAGGTTTGAAGCCGGAGATACGTCAACATCTTATTTCTCATAAACTGTGTTTGTATTCAGATGTTGTAAATAGGGCTCAGTTGGTAGAGCGCGATAATGAGTCAACGCAATCAAAAGAGAGCAGCCGGCAAAATGATAATACCAGTGAGATCAGCCATCGAAGCGGTGACAACAAGCGTGGAGGAAATCAACAGGCCAGAAATGGTAACCACTTTGGTGGTAATCAGGGCCAAAATAATAAGAATGGACATTTCAAGAAGAGGAGATTCAACAATGATGGAAAGACGTCCGCACCAGCAACCGTTGTTAAGGAAGGAGAAAGACCACCTATCATATGCTTCAAATGCGGAGGGGAGGGACACATCAGTCCAAATTGCGCGATGCCGTCCAAAGCATGTTATAATTGTGGAAGAGAAGGCCATTTAGCCCGATTTTGTCGTTCACCGAAGACAAATTCAACTAGGATAGAGGCACCAAATGCTGTCCCAGAAAAGTCAAAGCCGGTAGTGCAAGGGAGAGCGTTTGTTGTGACCTCCCAGAAAGCAAGGAACCCGCATGAGGTCATCACGGGTAAGCTTCTCATAAACTCTAGCGAAGTCTACACTTTATTTGATACCGGTTCTACCCATTCTTTTATTTCTCCTACTTGCGCTCAACGATTAAATTTGACTCCGGAGAAATTAGACTTTGACTTATCTGTGGAAACTCCGTTGGGAGAAACTTTCATTACATCCACGGTTTATAAGTCTTGTTTGGTTCAAGTTGGTACCCACGCATTACCTGTCGATCTTATTGCATTAAAAATACTTGCATTTGATGTAATTCTAGGGATTGATTGGTTAACTACTCATCATGCAAAAATTGATTGTTTTCGTAAGGTTGTTAGCTTTCATATTCCTAATCGACCTACTATGCGAATTCAAGCAACCAAACCATTAAAATCAATCACTATCATCTCAAGCCATAAAGCTATTCGTTTATTGAAAAACGGATGTCAAGCTTTCTTAGCTCATGTCACAGATCTAAACAAAAATACGTCAGTTTTGAATAATATTTCTATTGTTAATGAATTTCCTGACGTATTCCCTGAAGAACTTCCTGGCCTACCCCCAGAGCGTGAAATTGAATTTTGTATCGACCTTGAACCCGGTACAAAACCCATTTCCAAAGCCCCATATCGAATGGCTCCTATTGAACTTCAAGAGTTAAAGACTCAACTGCAGGAATTATTAGACATTGGCTTTATTCGTCCTAGTACTTCTCCTTGGGGTGCTCCTGTTCTATTCGTGAAGAAGAAAGATGGGAGTATGCGACTTTGTATTGATTATCGAGAGTTAAATCATGTCACCATCAAAAATAGGTATCCATTGCCACGTATTGATGACCTGTTTGACCAGTTGCAAGGAGCCAAATTCTTTTCAAAGATTGATCTTCGTTCCGGATATCACCAATTGAAGATTAGAACCGATGACATTCCAAAGACGGCTTTCAGAACTCGGTACGGGCATTATGAATTCCTAGTCATGTCCTTTGGATTGACTAATGCTCCTGCTGCCTTCATGGATATGATGAACCGAGTATTCAAGGAATATTTGGATCACTTTGTGGTCGTCTTTATTGATGACATCCTTATTTATTCCAAAAGTCGTGAAGATCATGAGGAACACTTGAGGCTGATACTCCAAAAGCTTCGTGAATACAAGCTTTATGCCAAGTTGAAGAAATGCGAGTTCTGGCTTGAGGAAGTAGCATTCCTTGGGCACGTGGTATCAAGTCATGGAATATCTGTTGACCCAGCAAAGATTGAAGCTATTCAAAGCTGGGAGCAACCTAAATCAGTGACCGAAGTACGTAGCTTTCTCGGTTTAGCTGGTTATTATCGGAGATTCGTAGAAGGGTTTTCTCGAATCGCTACTCCACTAACTCAGCTGACTCAGAAAGATACAAAGTTCGGTTGAAGCGAGGAATGTGAAAAGAGTTTTCAAGAACTCAAGAGGAGACTCATTTCAGCACCTGTTCTGACAATACCATCTGGTTCGGAGGGATTTGCCATCTACAGTGATGCTTCGGGCAAAGGGTTAGGATGTGTTCTCATGCAACATGGGAAAGTCATAGCCTATGCCTCACGACAACTCAAAGAATATGAGAGAAATTATCCTACTCATGACCTAGAGTTAGCAGCTGTTGTCTTCGCACTTAAAATTTGGAGGCATTACTTGTATGGGGAAAAAGTGGAGATCTTTACGGATCATAAAAGCCTCAAATATTTCTTCACTCAAAAGGAACTCAACATGCGACAACGACGTTGGCTTGAACTGTTGAAAGATTATGATCATACCATCCAATACCATCCTGGAAAAGCGAACGTGGTAGCTGACGCATTGAGTAGAAGGTCATATGCGGGTGCGAGTGCAATATTGTCAACGCAAAGGCCCATTTTGTATGACTTGCAAAGGATGGAGATAGAGATAAAGACTCCAAGGACCCACGTTATGATGGCGAATATACGAGTAGAACCGACTTTAATTGATAAAATTAAAGCTGCTCAAGTTACAGATCCGGAGCTGATGCGTATGAGGAAGAAAGTACAAGAAGGTGCGATACCGGAAGCAAGAATCGATGAAGAAGGAATACTTCGAGTCAACTCCAGACTTTGTGTTCCTAACGACCCTGATTTAAAGTATAAAATCATGATGGAGGCGCACAACACACCGTTTGCAATCCATCCTGGGAGTACCAAAATGTATCATGATCTTCGACATACATTTTGGTGGGGCAATATGAAGAGAGAGATAGCACTTTTTATCTCAAGGTGTCTAACATGTCAACGAGTCAAGACGGAGCATCAAATACCAAAAGGACCATTGCAATCACTTGAAATTCCAGAATGGAAGTGGGAGCACATTACCATGGATTTCGTTACTGGTCTTCCCAAAGTTTCTCAAGGCATAGATGCGATTTGGGTCATTGTTGATAGATTGACCAAGTCTGCTCATTTCTTACCGATACGAGAAACTTATACACTTGAACGTCTTGCTCGTATGTACATAAACGAGGTTGTAAGATTGCATGGTATGTCAGTATCCATAGTTTCTGATCGAGACCCAAGATTCACTTCGTGATTTTGGGTTAGTTTGCAAAAAGCTATGGGCACAGATTTACGATTTAGCTCGGCATATCATCCTCAGACGGACGGACAGTCGGAGAGGACTATTCAAACTCTCGAAGATTTATTAAGACTCTGTGTCCTTGATTTCAAGGGAAGTTGGGACAAGTTCTTACCATTGGTGGAGTTTTCCTACAACAACAGTTATCAAGCAAGTATTGGCATGGCTCCGTTCGAGGCGTTGTATGGAAGAAAGTGTCGTTCTCCAGTATGTTGGGATGAGGTGGGTGAAGCAACGTTGTTGGGACCGAATTTGGTACGTATGACTACGGAAAAGATTCAAACGATCCCGAAACGTATAAAAACCTCACAAGATCGACAAAAGAGTTATGCTGATCTTCATCGAAAGGACGTGGAATTCGATATAGGAGATCATGTGTTGTTACGTGTTGCTCCATGGAAAGGAGTTACGAGATTTGGAAAGAGGAGAAAGCTCAATTCTCGATTCATCGGCCCATTTTTAATCCTCGATCGAGTAAGAACTGTGGCCTATAGACTCGCTTTACCGCCAAGTATGTCTCGTGTTCATAACATTTTTCACATATCCATGCTACGTAAATATGTGAAAGACCCGAACCACATTATTGAGTTAGAACCGGACGAAATAGCGGAAGATTTAACGTATGAAGAGGTTCCTGTTCAAATCTTGGATAAGAAGGAACATATTTTACGCACCAAGGTTATACCTCAAGTCAAAGTTTTGTGGAGAAACCACGATGTTGAGGAAATGACTTGGGAGTTAGAATCTGAAATGAAATCAAGGTATCCTTACCTCTTCGACATACCAGGTACGTACCCTAATTTCGAGGGCGAAATTTCTTAAGAAGGGGAGGTTGTAAGAACCCAACTTTTTAAATAAAAATGGATTTTCTATAATTATCATTTTTGAATATTATGGAATGAATTTAATATAATGTTATAGTTGTGGGTAATATTTATAAATTTTGCAAAGTATGCAAGTTGTCATATAATATTCGATTGGTCGGGGAATATTCGTTTTAAACAGAAAATATTCGTACGACGATAAAATTATTGGTGGACCCCACAACAAAATTATTGTCGGATTGAGAAAACGATAAAAATATTTTATTAAAAATAACGGCGGAAGTTTTACCGTTGATACTGTTGAACTACTGGGTAGTAAAAGTACAGTAATACGCGTTGTTGCATAGTAGCACACGGTATTGATTATTGATATTTATGTGAGAAGTCGCTCAGTTTGATTCAATTATTGTCGATTAATAATATGAATTATTATAGTGATGATGACGTTTTGTTTTATTCGTATTATTAACGTAATAAAACAGAAACATCTTTTTATATAAAACAGAATACTTTATTAAAGTTATTTATTAAATAGAATATATTATATTTTATTATGCATAGTGTTGCATAGTAAAAATCTTTTTATATAAATAGAATATATTATATTTTATTTTAAAGATTTTTCTTTAAATATGGACCGTCAGATTAAAGTAAATCAATCTGGACCGTTCATGGATTAGTTACTATGCATTCCATTTTCCTATAAATAGAAGCTCATTTCTTCATTATTTTCTTACGAATTCATTGAAACTCTAGAGAGAGAAATTATAGAGAGAAGCTATAGAGAGAAAATTTTAGAGATAAAGAAGAAGAGTATTCTGCTACTTCACTACTTCTATATCCAGTTTCTGTTACGATAAGGGGTGTTATTCTTTCTTATTCATGAAGAGAACTATTGTTGTTCCATTTCTTTATCATTCTGTTGGAATAACCTGTATACGCGGTCTACCCTATACTTGGTGACATTCTTCTATCATTCTGTTGGAACATCCTGTCTGTGTGTTTTACACCGGACCTGGTTCCGTCTTTATTATTATTCCGTTGGAACATCCTGTCTGTGTGTTTTACACCGGACCTGGTTCCGTCTTTATTATTATTCCGTTGGAACATCCTGTCTGTGTGTTTTACACCGGACCTGGTTCCGCCTTTATTATTATTCCGTTGGAACATCCTGTCTGTGTGTTTTACACCGGACCTGGTTCCGTCTTTATCATTCTATTGGAACATCCTGTCGGTGCAAATTTTGCCTGACCTGGTTCCGTTATTATTATTCTGTTGGAATAACCTGTCGATGCGAAGTACCGCATGCATGGTGATTTCTTTTGTTATTCCATTCTTTATTATACTCAGTTGGATAAAACTTTGACTTCTATACTCCATGAAATTAGTGGAATATTCTTGATATTTGCGCTTCATCCAATATCTTTTCCTGGAAATATTCTTCTGAGCATTCTTGAATTTTACACCACAAAACAGTATCGTGTTGACAATTTGGACGTTAATGATTCTTGGACAAATTAATTCTTGAACTTGTTTTATTGAATTCTTATATCATTGTCATCATCCTCATGTTTATATTTTTTTGAAAGTCATCTGTGGCCTGTAGTGCGTGGATGGACTTGGTATGATTATGACCAGGAATTATTCGGTGTAATCATGACCGTAATGTTACAAATGATGTGGTAAAAGTCCTCATTGGCCCGTAGTGCATTGATGGACAGTTGTTGGCATGATCATGACCATTGATGAATACACAAATATCCTTGGCCCGTAGTGCATGGAATTTGTGGTCGTGACCCTAATGAGTATCCTTGGCCGTAGTGCAGGGATGATGTGGATTATTTATTAAGCTAAGTCTCAGCGATAAAAGTGATTAAAAACTCTTTAAATCATAAAAGATAGTAGATTCTATTCTCTACTTGACTCTTTTAATGGATTGCTTGATCCGCTGCTATTAAACTTGATCTTGTTATATTTTATCAGTTTAATATTGTTGAAGGCTAACGATAATTTATTCTGCATTATCTTAGTCATAATATTTCTTACTGGGCTAGTTGAGCTCACCCTTTCTTTCACTGTTCTCTTCAGGAAATGAGAACATAGCAGGGACGAGTCGGGGAACGGAGTAATGGTTCAGAGGATAGCATTAGTAGTCCTCACTATTCTGTGAAATAGTGTGTCAATAATTGTATTGAGGACTCCTTTTGAGTTTGTATGATCTCTAATAGACAATTATTGTATTCAAACTCACAGTTGTATTTTGTCGTATTATACACGACAGTGGTATTAGTAAGTTGTATTTGAATTCTGTACCATGTATCTGGCGACTCAAGATGGGTGATGTATATCTAATTTTGGGGGCGTCACATAAAACATGCATGAATCGACACAAACACATAAAAACATCCTAAAAGACTTGAGAATAACAATAAATTAAGCCCGAATGTATCCAATTCATGTGTATAAAACTCACTTATCAAATACAATAGACAACCAGTTTTAAATCAATCTTCGCAGCGAAAATAATAATTCATTAGAAGAGTTAAGTAGAGAATGCAAACTACTATCTTCTATATATGAATTTAAAAGTTAATCATCGATATTTTATCCCTGTAACATCAATCAATATATATCTGGAAACAAATATTCATCTTTGCACTACAGGCCAAAGATATTCATCAGTTAATCATGTTCATCTAAACACCTGTTCATCTTTGCACTACGGGCCAAAGATATTGATCAAGAAATCATTAATCTTTGCACTACAGGCCAAAGATATTCAGTAATATAATCATTTAGGACTGAGGATGATGAAAAATATTTTGAAGAAAACGAATCTAGTGAAACAAAAGAACAAGTATTAAGGATTCGTACTTTAAATAATCCAAGTTCAAAAATACTTCATAAATAACCAGATTGGAGTAAAATTCAAGAATGAAGATCAAAACATAGATCCAATCAAAGATAGGAATCATAACAGATAATTTTGGACACAGAAAAGAAAATTTAATTTTTCTGTGAGTAGTATCGTATTCGTGAATAGTGCTGTATACGTGAATAGTTCCGTATACGTGAATAGTAACTTCGACCTCAAAAGATAGAAATTTCACAAAAAAACATCATCACGCTTCGTGAATAGTACTCGTGAATAGTAATTCATGAATAGTAACCCCGATATGAAAAAGTTCCAAATTTGATAAAAATTTCTAACCAATATTTTGGCATAATGATATTGAAGAAATAATATCATTTTCGAATAAAATAACACCCCTTACCTCAGAAAGAATAGTACTTCTGACTGGAATACTGGATATAGTGCTGAAAGAACTTGTACCGTATAGCAATACTCAAAGTACTAAAATACTCACAAAAGTACGCTCGATATATAGAGAGAGAAAGAGAGAGAAAACTTCAATTTCTGGTGTGATTTTCAATTTTAACCTAAGCACCCTATTTATAAAAAAATGCTTAGAACACCAAAGCAGAAAATTTAATAGAATATTAATATATATATATATATATATATATATATATATATATATATATATATATATATATATATATATTAATTTGTCTACGCCCACTTAGAATCATCTGAATTCAGCATCTTAGCATGTGTTAAAGATGCCCACCAAACACAAAAAAAGTTTTTCTTATTTAAATTATTTTAAACTTTCAAAAACCAATTATTTCGGAGCTTCGGAACTTCCATAATTCATAATAAATAGCCCTTTTATCAGAAAATTCGAATCTACTGACTTTTTATAGGAAATTCAATTCTCTACAACTTTGCAGAAGAATTTTTTTCTAAATTCCAAACAGAAATTGACCGAAATTCATAAACGGACGATTTTACAGGCTATAATCAAATTTCAGTCTAGAAATGGGCCCACGGACATTTTTAACATGATTTAAACAACTTTCTCAACAAAAATACTACTCATCCTCATATACTCATATATCCCACATTCATTGTAAAAATATCCTCATTATTATATTATAATAATATAATAAAATATTATTTTATCAGAAAAGATAAAATATCAATTTTTAACAATTGTCACTTTAAAAATTTTCACCATCTATATCCACATAAAATCAATATTTTTCTCATCATATAAATCAATAATTAATTATTCACAAATAATATTACAGAATCACAGTACTGGCAACCAGGCCGTTCCCAGGAAAGAGGGGGCTTTCCAATAAAAATTTCTCCTTACTGGCGCGCAATTAGGTGACCAAACCTCTCCTTAGACAGAACTTTCTAAACATTGCCAATAATGTTATCTAATAATATTATTCAGATAATATGTATTATTGCTCCGATAATGGAAAATAATGTGTAGTGACAATTATTAAAACAACAGTAATATAAAAAAATCAACGCAGCAATTATTGAACTAATAAATAAAATACTGAACAGTAACTACTGTAACAATTATTGAGTAGTGCCTTCTTACGTAAGAATCAATAATTGGTGCAATACCGTGTGCTACTGTGCAACAACGCGTATTACTGTGTTTTAACCACCGGATATTCCAATAGTATTAACGGTAATAACTACACCGTTATTTATAAACAACTTATACTTGTCATTTTTTTCATCTAATCGCTTTCCGTTATGGGGCCCACACAAGGCTGCGTCATCGTACGAATATTCCCCAACAGCAAGAATATTCCACGACCAAACAAATATTCTCTAACAACAATGAGTATTTTATAACCACTTGCTTATTTGAAATATTTGCGCATTTTATCCACAACTAACCACATTAATCAAATCAACCCTTACTATTTCAAAATAATAAATAGAGGAAATTAAATTTCATTTATTAATAATTTGGGGTCGTATAAGTCGTTTGGTAGATGGCAAGCCATGTTAAGCATTTTTGATTTTGAGATTGAATATATTAAAGGAAGTAACAGCTCAATTCCTGATTTTCTTACTCAGGAATTTATTAATACAGGTACCCTACCTTCAATATGAGTGTGCGAGGAGGTTCGTCTTCTCGTGGTTCGGGCCGCCCTTTAGGCCCAAGTAACAATCCCAACGGAACTTTGGTTCTCCATCTATTTAACCCAGTCCCTTCAAGTAATAAATTTCAGGTCCTCAGATCTATTCCTAGGCCTTACAACTCAGTACTAGCCAGTAACCCCAAACTAGTTGACCCTTTCAGTGACCCATCTAGAGCCACTATTCCTGTTCAGACAGCGTCCGGATTCAAGTAAAATTAGGAAAATAACCTATTTCATATTGAACCCATATGAAACCCACAGATGATCCAGTTAAACTTGCTTCCCAATATTTTCCTTTGGGATGGCATTTTACTCGCCTTGCTCCTAATAAATCCCCTGTGTATTATAAGGATATTGTTTTTGAAACCGAGTCAATTTTCATCAAACCTATTTATGATAGGGATGATGAAAGTAAAGTCCTTTATCACTCTATATACATTAAGCAAATTATCCCAATAACTGAATGGGGTAAGCACCCATCGAATCTTCAACAGCTTTCTAATCAAAAGAACTCATTTTGTTATTTCGATTACATAGAAGCTTGGAAGAAGATCTTTCTCTACCAAAACCAGTCATATAGTAATTCGTGGTTTGTACAATTCGACCACAAATTCAAAAGCCTTTTTCCAATCCATTAAAGGCCCAAGTCTTTCATTTTTGTAACAATAGTCAATATCAACAACGGTATGAGGGTATCTGATAAGTGGGTTTTACACCTACTTGTGGGGTACCAATTCATGCGAACTATGTCCATCTCAAGTACATTTTAGTCTGTTTTAGCTGTATTTCATGTTAATTTGCATTTCGCATACTTAAAACTCCTTTTGGTTAATAAGTGCAGGAATTAGCCTAATATGGTGGTGATATCAGGCACGAGGCTAATGGATGCGTGAGGCGAGGCAAAAGATAGGATGTGCATGACGTAGGATTGAGTGGAACATGGATGGATACGCATGGATAGACATAGGACTTTTCAGTAGCAGCAACAATGTTGTAGAACCAAGCCAGGGAGTAGAAGCAGAAGACATCAGCTGTAGGCCGCGTGGCAGGAAGAGCTTGAATGCGCGCGCCCGCGTGAGTACCCAGCCGGACCTTGGAACCTACTGCAAGTTGCGCGGCCGCGAGAAGGACAATTTGAGGGAGCGCGCACCCGCGTGATAGACCGGCTGAACCTAAGAACCTACTTCAAGTCTCGCGCCCGCGAGCAAAATAAGCTGGAGGAGCGCGCGGCCGCGCGCGAGGCCGAAAGCTGCTGACTTGTTTTATTTTATTTCCAATTTTTAAGGGTTGTAATTGATTTAAAATGATTCTTGACTGGTGTCAGGGGTATCACTTGACATTTTTATTCAGTTTTAGTTATATTCTTTATGTGGTAATTAGGGTTTATTCTCTGGGAGAGATTCTAACGTAGAAGGAGGCCACAACTCTATTTTTCTCCTCCTCCTTGGGATTTTCTACCAGAGTGGATTATTATTATTATTATTATTTTGCTGGAATTTTATGAGGATTTGATTATTGATCTATATTCAGCAATTGGGTTTGATTGTTTCTACCTTTCATCTTTCAATTGCTTGATTATTAGTCATGTTTAGATTTGATCCCATAATGGCTTTTGGTTCAGTCATGAACTAAACTCCATTATGGGATCCTAACGGATTTTAATAATTAGTTTGATTGCATGGTTAAATGCTGGAGTGTTGTGCATATCATATGGGATGTCTATCATGATTGTTTTGCATGTATGAATGCTTGATCACCATTCGTTTCAGTATTTGTATGGAATTGACAATGAACATGCAAATATGGATTGTAATCATGATAGTATACATATATAGGGCTGTGTTATATGGCCTATGTATTTCGTGAACCAGATAGATATATACTGTTTCACCGTATAAGTTAGAATAAGGGCTTGAACTTAAAATCAATATAGTTGCAATTTCACATAGACATATAGTGAATTTAGTTATATTGATGATTAAATAGAGTCTATCATCTGTGGATGTTGTGTAAGTAGGTCTTAGTGCATTGAAAAATGGCTAATACTCTTATACTGCTCTTGGCTACTTTTCTGTGATATGTGAACGAGTCATGCATGATAGTGGTGATTGAATGAAGTATTAAATGAAGTTAGGATCCCATTAGTTCCAATATCATTTATTCCATCGTTATTATTATTTTAGTTGTTATTTGCAATTCGAGAACAAACCTAGTTTAATCATTAGTTTGAGCATATAAATATAGTGATTCAATTAATGAATAGTAATCTTAGTTAAACAAATTTCTCTGTGGGATCGACACTTTACTTGCTCTGTATTACGTGTTGACGCATGTATGCTTACATGAGTTAGAGCTCTCTTGTTAAGACTAAAAAAGTGGCAACAAGTTTTTGGCACCGTTGCCGGGGAAAGGCGTTTAATTTAGTATTATTATCATTAGTTCAAGCTATATTGTATGACTTAGACAATTCTAGTCTTATCTCATTTCAGTTTTTGTTTTTGTTTCAGGAACTTGGATAAATTTTTATGTGCACGCGGTCAACCAACCCTGATTTAACACATGTTCAGGATAACATAAATGGGAGAGGTTGGAAGGTGGGTGTTCGTAGAAATTTACGAGTCCAGTTGGAAAATACGATAGATACCATGGCAGCCGAGGTGCAAGGAGAAGAGCAAAGAGAGGAGCATATGGTTCTGAAAGAATATTCCATGCCTAATATTAATGGACTACAATCCAGCATAGTCATATCAGCGATATCAGCCAATACTTTCGAGATAAAAACTGGCACTATTCAAATGGTACAAAATACAGTTCAGTTTGGGGGTGCTGCTACGGATGATCCAAACGAACACCTATTAAGTTTCATCAAAATTTGTGATACATTCAGATGCAACGGTGTGACAGAGGATGCTATTAGGCTATGGTTGTTCCCATTTTCATTGAGGGATAAAGCGAAAAGTTTGCTTCATTCTCTGCCAGCAGGATCTATAACTACATGGGGGACTTAGCTCAGAAGTTCTTAACTAAGTTCTTCCCAATGGCTAAGACTGCAAAGATGAGGACAACTGTCTCTCAGTTTGAGCAACAACAGGGCGAGTCATTATATGAAGCATGGGAGAGATACAAAGAAATACTGAGAAAGTACCCACATCAAGGTATGCCAGATTGGATGACAATCAACACGTTTTATAATGGATTGGGATGGCAGTCGAGCCCGATTGTAGATGTAGCTGCAGGAGTGGCATTATAGGAAAAGAACTATGAGGAAGCCTATGACCTTATCGAGACAATGACATCGAATGATTTTTAGAATCCTACATCTCGAATGCCACAAACCAAAGTTACAGGTGTGTTGGAGGTTGATGCTATTACTCAGTTGTCAGCACAGATGGCAGCTATGGCAAAGAAGATAGATACTTTGGCGCAAGGAAAAGTAAAGACGGTTGCCTTTGTATATGAGATTTGTACGGGGTCACACTCGACAGATCAATGTACTATTAGCTCAGAATCAGTGCAGTATGTGAGCAACTATAAAAAAGACCAAGGTCAATTTCAGAACACATACCACCCTAACAACAAAAATCATCCAAACTTTAGTTGGTCGAATAATCAAGGGAATCAACAGAATCAATTTCAACCAAATAATCAGTTTCAGGCACAACCAGCACAGTCGCAGTTCAATCCTAGACCACCTTTTCCGCCTGAATTTTCTCAACAACAACAGCAACATCACACTCCAGCTACACCTTAGCAAGAAAAGAAATCAGAAATGGAGGAGATGATGATGAAATACATGTCAAACACAGAAGTTATGATCAAGAGCCAAGCAGTGGCTATAAAGAATCTGGAAACTCAAATTGGGCCGATAGCAAATATGCTTACTAACAGACCCCAGGGTTCATTGCCAAGTAATATATAGATAAATCCAAGAAGAGAAGGGAAGGAACATTGTCAAGCGATCACATTGTGATCTGGGAAAGATTTGTCAGTTACTGCAAGTCGCGCGCTCGCGCGAGAATGCACTAAGGAGGACGCGCAGCCGCGCGAGGCAGAGGAGCCAGCTACTGAGAAAGAAAATTTGGAGAAATCTGAGGGTCAGCAAGAAGAGAAAGACATAGCAGGTACAGAGGAGACGTTTAAGAATTCAGTACCACCACTTCACATTCAAGTTCCATATCCGCAGAGATTAAATAAAAAAAAGGGAAGATAAACAGTTCAACAAATTTTTGGAGGTATTCAAAAAGCTATAAATCAATATACCGTTCGCCGAGGCATTGGAACAAATGCCCAGCTAAACCATGTTTATGAAGGGTATACTGTCAAGGGAGATAAGACTAGATGAGTTTGAAATGGTAGACTTGACAGAGGAATGCAGTGGAGTGCTTCAGCAGAAATTACCGCCAAAGCTGAAGGATCCGAGCATCTTCACAATTCCATGCACCATTGGAAGGATGAACTTCAGTAAGTGTTTATGTTATCTTGGGGCAAGCATAAATTTGATGCCCTTGTCAGTATTTAACCAATTGGGATTGCCGGATCCAAAACTGACAAACATATCATTACAGCTAGTTGATAGATCGATCACGTATCCCAAGGAATTGTTGAAGATATGTTGGTTAAGGTAGATAAATTTATTTTTTTGGCTGACTTCATTATCCTAGACTACGAGGAAGACAAAAATATACCAATCATATTGGGAAGACCATTCTTAGCCAAAGGAAAGAATCTGATAGATGTGCAGAAGGGGGAACTCACTATGTGTGTTCATGATCAAGAGGTCACCTTTAATGTCTTCAAAGCAATGAAGTTTCCAGCAGATGAAGAGGAATGTTTCTTGGTTGATTTGGTGGATCAGGTCATAAATGATGAAGTACAAAGTCGGGTGGATGACAAACCTTTGAGGAGTGTAATTGCTAAAAATTCATATTTGGAGGACGAGGAACATGACGAACTTGTGAAATATCTGGATACCACTCCATAAGTCAGGAAATTCAGGATACCTTTTGAGCCGTTGACAAAAGCAGGAGAAATCTCCGTAAAATTAAAACCATCTCTGGAGACACCTCTAGAACTTGAATTCAAACCACTTCCAGATTATCTCAGGTACGCATTTTTAAATAAAGATTCGAAGCTACCTGTGATTATTTCTTCTGCATTAACATCCTTTTAGGAAGAAAAACTGCTACGAGTGCTTCGAGAGTTCAAATCAGCGATTGGCTGGACCATAACGGATATCAAAGGGAACAGCCCTTCATTTTGTATGCATAAAATCCTAATGGAAGATGAAAGTAAACCATTGGTTGAGCAACAAAGGAAACTTAATCTGATAATGAAAGAAGTGGTTAAGAAAAAGGTGATAAAATGGTTGGATGCGGGTATAATCTATCCAATCTCAGATAGCTCATGGGTGAGCCCAGTACAGTGTGTACCGAAAAAGGGTGGCATGACAGTAATGACTAATGAGAACAATGAGTTGATTCCAACACGAACAGTGATAGGGTGGAGAGTATGCATGGACTACCGTAGGCTCAATAAAGCTACAAGGAAAGACCATTTTCCACTACCATTCATTGATCAGATGTTGGATAGATTAGCAGGTCATGAGTACTACTGCCTACTGGACGGATATTTGGGCTATAATCAAATAATGATAGCTACAGAAGACCAAGAAAAGACAACTTTCACATGTCCATATGGCACATTTGCCTTCAGAAGGATGTCTTTTGGGTTGTGCAATGCTCCAACCACTTTTCAGAGATGCATGATGGCTATATTTTCATATATGGTAGAGCAGAATGTTGAAGTATTTATGGATGACTTCTCAGTTTTCGGGGACTCGTTTGATTTATGCCTTAAGAATTTGGTGATGGTTTTGAAGCGATGTGTTGAAACAAATCTAGTACTGAACTGGGAAAAATGCCATTTTATGGTACAGGAAGGAATCATACTTGGACACAAAGTATCGAAGAAGGGACTCGAGATAGATAGGGCAAAGTTGGAAACTATAGAGAAATTGCCACCACCTACTTCGGCAAAAGGTGTTCGTAGCTTTCTGGCTCATGCAGGTTTCAACCGCAGATTTATTATGACGGCCCCGAATCCAGGTCCCAAATCACCTCGGATACGGTTGGATCATTCTATACAACTATTACTATTTGCGGAAGATATAAACATAAATTGTTTATACATTAGATTACACACTATTCTCCAAGGTCGAGTAACCTTAACTTATACATAATTCGTAACTTTTATAACATATAACAACATTAATATCATACAATACAAATCTAACTGAACGCGTCTACTAAAGCTGGAACTGTCTTGGACCTTTCCTTGTATTCGACGTATTCGTCTTAATCTGCAATGTTTTATCATGATATAGCAAGGGTGAACATAAAAATTGCCTAGTAAGTTTAAATTCAACAATATAACGATATATCATGATTGAAATGATTTGAATAATTGGCTGGCTATAATTTAACAATATAATTGCGAACTAGCAGGAACAAATTTATGACTGAACAAGTATTATATATGAACAAATATATCTGAAACAACTGGTAATGAAGGTGATCAGCCTTTTATACCTGACTTATACATGAAATATGTACAGAGTACAATTATACATGGAAATCATCAATTATTAACCATAAGCTTATCCGAATGAAACAACTCTTAGTAGAGTTAAGTAAATACAAACTTGCCTGAACCGTTGATTACTGCAACACAATTTATAACGCTTTATTCGAAGACCTAATATTAGTATATAGATCTCCAATATTAGAATAATATCATCACAATATAATACTATTATATATATATATATATATATATATATATATATATATATATATATATATATATATATACATAGAATAACCTAAACACATAACACATAACACATAACTCTATTAGTCTATAACACACATAAGACTCGGTATCAAGTCAAACTATTGAAGTTTGAGTTAAACCCGACACAAATCTGACGTCCCGACGGGCTAGTCGGACTTTTATTGAGTCTAAGTTCAATTAAACTCTGCCTAAGACTTAACAATTATCTCAGATAATTTTAACATCAGTCAAAATATTTTTCATAAGCGCGTAATAATTTTTAAATAATTATTACCATTTATCTCGTATTTTTAATCATTAATAACGTATTTAAATGAATTAAATACCACATAATTCTTTTATCATTAATATTTATTTATTATCAAATATTAATGAAATACATGTCATAATATTATAATATATTTATAATATATCAAAGTACTTCTATTAATATTAAAATATTAATATTTTCATGACAAAATATCAAAAGTTATATTTTATAACTTAAAATATTTTTATAATACTTAAATCATTTTTAAATGATTTATAAAGTATTAATTCTATTTTTCCATAATTTATTTAATATATTTATTAAATAAACTAATTATCATTAATATTGATTAATTAATGAATTTCATCACAAAATATTAAAAGTCACTGAAAATAACTTAAAATATTTTATTATACCATAATATTATTTTTCATGATTTTTTATGAATTAAAAACATTTTTAAATAATTTATTTAAAAATAAATTAAATACAATTTATATTTCAAAAATATTAAATATTTATGAAATATACTCTAAATAATTAAAAACTATTTTTTAGAGTTTAAAATAATTTTTCATAATTTATTATGTTATTTTAATAATTAAAAACTATTTTTTCTATTTATTTAATTAAAATAATCATTTTCAGAAAATAATAAATAATTTTCAAAATTAAGTGTCGTTATAGAGGCTTCTGGTGACGAATCCATCGCTAAATGTGTTCTTGGGATGTTCTTGAGCTTTTCCAGAAACTCAGTCAGTTTTAAAGTACCACGTTTGACCAACAATTAATCAGGGTTGCGGTCGATTTCTGGTCTCCTAATTTTTCTGATTATGTAGTATAAGTGTAATACTACAATAAACAACTCATTTTATGGCCATACAACAACAAATCAGAGAGTTATAAGCTCTCTAATATGATGTCAGACATGTTCATCAAATTCTGGGTTTTTCAGAATTTTAAGAACAGTCAAGGTACCTCTTTTGAGCCCATAATTATTTGATTTCCAGGCTTGTTTTGTGTGATCTAGTGATCCAGTATTGTAGAGGGGATTTCAGGCTACAATAATCTATCAACCGGTAGGTCTAATAACAACACATAAAAGGAATCATGGCTGGTCAAAGTACCTGTCAGGTACATGCTCAAGAACAAATCTGGGTTTTCCAGATTGTTCATTGTTGCCTAAATTTTTAATAGCACTTTACCACGCAAGTATACGCGTTCAATTGTAATATTCAGCAAACAAGGATATCGTTCCCACGAGGAAATAGACTAATATTTATCAATTACTAACTCTAACGCAATTAATCCTATTTTAAACTAAGAAAATGTTGTTTATGATTTAAAATTTAACTTAACGAAACTAATGATTAAAATCAGAATTAACACAAGAATAACTGCAGATTTAACAGGTTAAGATTACAACTTCCCTGGTATTTCATTTAAACTAACTTACTTCCCATTTAAAATAAATCAATTAATATGAATTGTTATCCAAGAATGCTTTATAAATATTCACGCTCTTCTTCCAAAGACACGTGAACAAATCCTCCTAAATCCAATCTCTAAGATGTAGAATTATAAGGAACACCCCAATTAATCAACTCACTATATTCCTATGTGAATCAAGTTAATTAGGATTTATGCACAAATTCTTTCAATGGATACAAAAGACACATAGGTATATTCCTATCCTACATGCTAATCATATTAACCCTATTCAGATTATATGAACAGATGTTATCATATCCAGATCTCAATCTATACTCCATCTTCCAATTTTATATAGATTATCACAGTAATTGTTGATCAGGCAATTAATCAATAAGCATAAGATATAATAAACAATTCAATAAAAACCAACATTCATTCAATGGGAAGCTTGCAATTTAAACTACATACCAAGTTCCGTTGCAATCTTAATTAAAATTTAGTTCATGATAGTAATAAAGAAAAACATCATCCAGATAAATAATCCAAACATCCCAGATAGTTACAAAAGATAAAACTAGAGAAGAGAAGAAGAAACTCTGAATTTGCTCCACTACTCTCTCTTCGATCTTCAGCCTTTGCAATTCTCCTTCGTGCTTTTCTTCCTTGTTCTCCCTGCAAAATCCCTTTGAAAACTTGATTGATCCCTTGCAAAATTAGTTCTCATTGCCTTTGTAGAGTCCTCTCCTACTTGTATTGGTCTCAGCCCTCATTCAGACTCTTATTTGGCTTCAAAAACCCACTTGACAGCTGCAAAACACAACTCTCTACGCATATGAGCGCCTAGGCGCTCATCATAGTGCAATTCCAAGCGCCTAGGCGCTTGGCCATGATCTCCTATTTACAGAAATGCCACTCAGCTTTAATTTTCATGATTTTTGACCTTTTTCTTCTCCGAAATGACCAATTTGTCCCTCCAACTCCAACCTACAACAAATAAACACAAAACACATAAAAAGATCCTAAAAAACAATTAAATATAACAATAATTAAGTTTAATAATACCAGATTCATAGGTATAAAACCTACTCATCAAATACCCCCAAACTTAACCAATTACTTGTCCCCAAGCAACACAACACAATGCAATGCAAATGCAGCTATCTAAATGCCTATATTCCAGCAGTCAAACAGAACAAAATCTATTCATCAAGCCTCAGAGAAATCACAATAAACATGATAGTACATCATATCAAAACAGATTTGTAATTTCATCGTCAATCATCAAATCTTAACCTGTTATTACTGATATAGTGCGTGTGTGCTCCACAACAATGTTAACTGAGATAAAGTCAAATTTAAGACATAATAGATATCTTCGAAGGCATCATACAGTGCAAATTCACAAAATTCACGAAAAAGCTAGATCCAACTAAAGTCAAACATCCACCAAGTTCAAGAGTCCAATCCGGGATACTTATGCTTTACTTTTCATCACGGGGGCTTTTTGCTCTTTTCCCGTTTTATTATATTTCTTTTATTTATTTTTTCCTTTTTTTTTTTTAACCATGACTGTGCAATGTCTCATTCCATTAGGCTAACAGTGTCACCCCTTAGCGAGCTTTCGACCAACGACTCCCAGACCATATAAGACCTTAGGGCACTAGGTTTTAAGATACCCCTTCGGGCGTACTTACTCAAGTAACAAAGGCCCCGAAACAAAACTAGCCAGAGTATATACATTTTTTTTTTTAATTTTTTTTTAGCTTATATATCCCAAATTTTTCCCCCAAACTTAAGTTTTTATCTAATCTCCAGTCATCTTCGCCTATTCATGTCTTTCATTCATTCAGACTAGCATTATCCTCTAGAAGTCCATTATGTGTCAATTTAAACTCAATCAGTCAACATGGTTGTTTTTACTGTGCTATCCTTATTATATCAGTTTCAAACAGGTACAGATTCAAATCCTGACAAGAAATCACGTCAAAGTCTTAACAGACAATACTATACTTGTCTACTCAATTCCAATCTCATCACTGACTAAGACAGACTTAAACTATTTAACAGCTGGAAACATGCAAATGCTTGAATATTTTTTTTTTTTTAATTTTTATTATTTTTTTTATATGAAAATAAACTACATGAATGCAACTAGATAAATACTACATGCATGAACTGGAGCTGGAAACCTACACCCCCAAACTTAAATTATGCAATGTCCTCATTGTATATAACAAATAAAATTTAATAACTTAAGGACGAAGGACTTCCCTGAAAGATAGAAGCTTTATTCCTCGTCAGACTCTTCTTCCTCATCTTCTTCTTCATCTGGGGGGTATGCGGACAATGGTGGGAATTGGTAAGGAGCGGCACCTGGATTCATGCGGGCAAACATCTCAAGGAATGCTGTACTGAAATTCTGATAGACCTCCGTTTGCCGCTGAGCTAAACTATCCTGATTTCTTTCCATTCGGTCAAAACCTTCCTGAACTCGAGTGGCAACCATGTCGATTCTTCTAGTTTGATTTCTCAAATCGCGACGGATATCTTCATAAAAATTAGGAGGTTGCTCTGAACTTCCAGCTGCAGGAGGATTCTCGTGGACCTGATGACTAGGCTCGGCTGCAGGCTCGGTAGGAGCAATAATGAATCCTAACCCTCTCGGGTGTGGTATCCCCCCACTCCATACCTTGTACTTCTTAATAAGCGAGTGGTCAATTGCGGCTAAAGGAGGCTGTGTAGCTTCCTCGGCATCCCATTTCACCCCAGCTTGTTGGCATAGTCCTGTGATCAAAGATGGGAGTGGTAATCCACCTGAGGTCCCTCCTCGAATTGCTTTGTCAATGGAATCATGAATAACTTGGCCCACATCTATAATTTTTCCTGATGCAATGCAGAAAAGCAGGGCTGCCCTTTGATTTACAACATCACTCATATGCCTACATGGCATCATCTTGGCACAAATAAATGCATGCCATGCCTTCCCATAATTGCTTAGTTTGGATGCGGGGAACAACACAGCTTCATGTTGATCTGTTAATTTCCATGTCGTTCCAGGCACACACAAGGCTTGAATAATCTCGCTGTAGTCTAGCTCGTGTTGTAGATATTGCATGTATCCATTGTTGGGTATCGTGTTCAAACCATAATAAGCATTTATTGACCCAAAACTGACCTCCACAGATTTACCTCGAACCCAAATGACGTTACCAACATGATCTATTGCATTTGCGTAGAATTCCTTAACAATCTTAACAACAGATGCATCCGGTTGAGCTGTGAATTTCATCCATCTTCTACTCCCAATCATCTGTAATAATTCCCCATCTTCTATATCGGGCAATAGTCCACGCTCGGGAATTAGTGCTTTGTTAGAAAGTACATTATAATATCTGTCGGACGCTTTAGCACTTGTGAACCTCTTTTTGTCATACTTTTGCGATGTGCCCGAAGTCTCTCCTCTTTGTCTCTTACTAGCCATAGTCTTATGTACTAACTTCTTGCTAACCCAATTGATACTCAAAAATTTAGGAGAGCCAAAATCTTTGTTGTGATAATTTATCAAACACTTTGTGTGCACAAATTTGGAACACTATTAGTATGCACTCCCCCAAACTTAAATTTCACCAATTGTTGCAATTACTAAACAAACTATACATCCAATGTAATTCAAACAACAAATAAGAGTACCCACACCCAATTGAGCCAACACAATGATAGAAACTAACTTCAAAGTACTAACCTAACTATTATCCAAGTGAATCCAAAGAATTTGCAATAACACCTTGTGTACTTACTTGGGTATAGCCAAATCTTGATGTTCAATCAAAGTTGGATGAGCAATTTGAGCCTTGAACCCTTACTTCAAGTAGATGTGGCTTGAATGCAAGTGGAATCCCGAATTGGTGAAGAAGGATGATAATATGGAACTTAGTTGCTTTGGTTTGGGTAGAGATGTAGTGTTTGATTTGGATTTGGAAGAGATAGATTAGTTGTTTAGGCTAGATTAGATGAGGGTTTTGAGTTGTGGAGGGTTAGAGATGGAGTAGGAGAGTAAGAGAGGCTTTGAGTTGGAATGGGAGAGGAGTTGCCCGAATTGGGGGCTTAAGAATTTTTTTATTTTTTTTACATTGGAGCGCCTAGGCGCTTGGTGTGTGCACTATTTGGGCGCCTAGGCGCTTGCTTGCAGAAACTATTGGGCGAGTGGAGCGCCTAGGCGCTTGGTGTGTGCACTGTTTGGGCGCCTAGGCGCTTGGTCTGGACAACACATTCTGACTTTGAGCGCCTAGGCGCTTGAAATGACTTGATGGGGAGCGCCTAGGCGCTTGGCATGATTTGTAGCTACTGACTTGAAGCGCCTAGGCGGTTGGAATGGCTTGAAGTGGAGCGCCTAGGCGCTTGGGGCTTTTCCAACATTCTCTGCTCTGACGTCCTTTGGGAAAATAGCCATAACTTCTTCGTCCGAACTCCGATTTAGATGATTCAAGATGTTCTGGAAAGAGGAGAGGTAAATCTACAACTTTCATTCTTGAAGTTTCACGAAATAATATCCGGAGCTGTGGTCAAATTGGCTCTGAAGTGACTTCATTGTAAATGGCAACCCGAAAACGCGAATCTAGCCACTCCAAACATCGATCCATGTAACTTTTATCCCAAACCTCGTCAAATATCCCCAATCTTAAAATTGTACGTGTTTTCCTTTCCTGCAATCAATTGAATCTCTGTTAGAGAACAAGGTATGCAACAAATCCTAAACTAGCAAAGTTTAACCACTAAATAAACTAATGGTAAAGTAAATTAATAAAAGTAAAAATATCGAATAATAATAAAACTTCCTGGGTTGCCTCCCAGTTAGCGCTTGGTTTATAGTCTTCAGCCTGACTTTCTCCTCTGTTCTAATCGGCAAGGTTGACCGATGTCTTTTCACGATCAAAACAACCCCCATAGTAGTGCTTCAATCTTTGACCGTTGACTTTAAAATTACGTTTTGAATACGGGTCTTCCACTTCTACAGCTCCATGAGGATAGACTTTTGAGATTATAAATGGCCCAGACCATCGAGATTTCAACTTTCCAGGAAACAGTTTAAGCCTCGAATTGTATAATAACACTGTTTGACCTGCTTCAAACTTTCTGTCCAGAATTTTCTCATCATGCCACCTCTTAATCTTTTCTTTATATAATTTCGCATTCTCATACGATTGGAGTCTGAACTCATCCATTTGATTCAATTGTAAGAGGCGCTTTTCTCCCGCAGCAGATATATCAAGGTTCAACTTCCGAATTGCCCAATAAGCACTATGTTCGAGTTCAACTGGAAGATGGCATGCCTTCCCATAAACTAACCTATACGGAGACATCCCTATCGGAGTTTTGTAAGCTGTACGGTATGCCCATAGAGCATCGTCCAACTTGCTAGACCAATCTTTCCGACTAGGATTCACTATCTTCTCGAGGATTCGTTTCACTTCTCGGTTAGATACCTCGGCTTGACCACTTGTCTGTGGATGGTAAGCAGTAGCTATCTTATGAGTGACTCCATATTTAGCAAGGATAGCTGAAAACTGCTTATTACAGAAATGTGTTCCTTCATCACTAATGATGGCGCGAGGAGTGCCGAATCTAGAGAAAATGTTCTTCCGAATGAACTTAATCACAACCTTCGCGTCATTGGTAGGTGATGCTATAGCTTCTACCCACTTCGAAACGTAGTCCACCGCTAGAAGTATATAGGAGTTACAAAAAGATGGTGGAAATGGTTCCATGAAGTCAATTCCCCAAACATCAAACAATTCGACTTCCAGGATCATATTAAGTGGCATCTCGTGTCGCTTTGATATATTACCAACTCTTTGGCATCTGTCACATTTTAATGAAAACACACGGGCATCTTTGAAGAGTGTTGGCCAGAAAAATCCACATTGAAGCACTTTAGCTGCCGTTCTTTCTCCCCCAAAATGTCCACCATAGTCAGATGCATGACATTGGTGTAGAATACTCTCCATTTCAACTTCCGGGATGCACCTTCTTATTACTTGATCGCCACATTGTTTAAATAAGAATGGCTCATCCCATAAATACTGTTTCACGTCATGGAGAAATTTCTTCTTCTGCTGGCTTGTCAAATCAGGTGGAAATACCTTACCGACAATGAAATTTACATAATCTGCATACCATGGTGTATCCATCCTTACCGCAAATAGTTGTTCATCCGGAAAAAATTCGTTGATCACTGTTGTGTCATTTTTCTTTAGTTCTGAATTCTCTAATCGTGATAGATGATCAGCAACCTGATTTTCTGTTCCTTTTCGGTCCCGGATCTCCAAGTCAAACTCTTGTAGCAATAATACCCATCTAATTAATCTCGGCTTCGCGTCTTTCTTTGCTATTAAGTACTTAATTGCCGAATGATCCATAAACACAATCACCTTTGTCCCAATCAAATATGAGCGAAATTTATCAAATGCATAAACAACTGCTAATAGCTCCTTCTCGGTAGTGGTATAATTCAGTTGAGCATCTGTCAATGTTTTACTAGCATAGTATATAGCATGAAAAATTTTATTCTTTCGTTGGCCAAGAACTGCACCAATCGCATAGTCGCTAGCATCACACATTAATTCGAACGGTATAGTCCAATCTGGTGCTATGATTACAGGTGCGGTAACAAGTTTCTTCTTTAACACATCAAACGCTTCTAGGCATGCGTGATCAAAGTTGAATGAGACATCCTTCTCCAAAAGATTGCACAGTGGTTTTGTGATTTTGGAGAAGTCTTTTATAAATCGTCTATAAAAACCAGCGTGTCCCAAGAAACTTCGAATACCCTTTACAGAAATTGGTGGTGGCAGGTTCTCAATGGTTTCGATTTTTGCTCTGTCAACCTCAATTCCTTTTGATGATACTCGGTGACCCAAGATTATCCCCTCTTGCACCATAAAATGACATTTCTCCCAGTTCAAAACCAAATTTGTTTCCATGCAGCGTTTTATCACGAGTGTGAGATTTTCCAAACAATAATCAAACGAATCCCCAAAAACTGAAAAATCGTCCATAAATACCTCAAGATTTTGTTCAACCATATCTGAAAAAATAGCCATCATACACCGTTGAAATGTCGCTGGCGCATTACATAACCCAAAAGACATTCTGCGAAAAGCAAAGGTGCCATATGGGCATGTGAATGTTGTTTTCTCCTGATCCTCGGGTGCAATGGCAATTTGGTTATAGCCCGAATATCCATCCAAGAGGCAATAATACTCGTGTCCTGCAAGCCTGTCCAACATTTGATCTATGAATGGTAGAGGAAAATGGTCTTTACGAGTGGCCTTATTCAACTTCCTGTAATCCATACACACTCGCCAACCAGTAACTGTTCGCATTGGGATCAATTAATTCTGCTCGTTCGCAACTACTGTCATTCCCCCTTTCTTCGGCACGCATTGAACCGGACTTACCCATGAGCTATCTGAGATAGGGTAGATAATTCCAGCATCCAACCATTTAATGATCTCCTTTTTAACGACTTCCTTCATGATTGGATTGAGTCTTCGTTGTTGTTCAATAGTTGGTTTCGCTTCGTCTTCCAACAAAATCTTATGCATACAAATTGATGGGCTTATCCCCTTGATATCTGCAATAGTCCATCCAAGAGCAGTCTTATATTGTCGAAGTACCCTTAGTAGCTTTTCTTCTTGAACCTTATCAAGTGATGCAGAAATAATGACTGGCAAGGAAGAAGAAGAACCAAGGTAGGTGTACCGGAGGTGGTTAGGCAATGGCTTAAGTTCCAAGGTAGGCGGTTCTTCTACGGATGATGTCACCTTTTCATCTAGCTTTCCCCGATTATCCAGAGGTTCAAATTTTTGTGGACATCGTGTGAACTTTGGAGCTGAATCTAGCATTTGGACCCATTCTATCACCATTGAATCATCAAATAATTTTTCACTAACCAATGCGGTTTCAAGAGGGTTTTCAATCACAGATTCACCAAATACCTCTTAAGTTGCTTCTTCAATAAGATCAACTCTTAAGCACTCTTCCTCTTCCTTCGGAAATTTCATAGCCTTGAAAACATTAAAAGTTACTTCTTCATCTTGAACTCTCATTGTTAACTCTCCCTTTTGTACATCAATTAATGTCCTTCCAGTGGCTAAAAACGGTCTTCCAAGGATAATGGGTATGTCTTTATCCTCTTCGTAGTCCAACACAATGAAGTCTGCTGGGAATATGAATTTGTCCACCTTCACTAATATGTCTTCCACGATGCCCCTAGGGTATGTCACTGATCTATCTGCGAGCTGTAGAGATATATTTGTTGGCTTTGGGGTTGGTAATCCCAACTGAGTGTAGATCGAAAGTGGCATCAAGTTAATACTTGCCCCCAAATCACACAAACATCTGTTAAAGAACTGGGGCCCAATTGTGCACGGTATTGTAAAGCTACCCGGATCCTTCAACTTCGGTGGTAACTTTCTTTGCAGAATTGCGCTGCATTCTTCTGTCAATGCTACTGTTTCGAACTCCCCTAGCTTCCTCTTTCTTGCTAAAATATCTTTCATAAATTTTGCATAACTAGGCATTTGTTCTAAGGCATCTGCGAATGGAATGTTGATTTGCAGCTTTTTGAACACTTCTAAAAATTTTGAAAATTGTTGATTTAATTTCTGCTTTTGAAATCTTTGAGGAAACGGCACAGGTGGTACAACTGTTGTTTGCTTATCTTCTTGTTGTTTTGTCACAACTTTTTCCTCAGATTTACTTTCTGAATCTCCACTCTCTTGTTCACCATCCTCAGCAGAAATTACTTTCTTGTGTCCGTCCAAATCTGTAGTCAACTCCTTCCCGCTTCTGAGTGTAACTGCCTTACAGTGCTCATTTCCATCATTCCTTGGATTTTTCTCCGTATCACTAGGTAAAGAACCTGGACTTCTAGTAGTCATAGCATTAGCCATTTGCCCTATTTGATTCTCAAGATGCTTTATTGCAGCATTTTGGGTTTTCGTTGTGGTTTCCAACTGAGTTGCAAATCTTGCTAGCAATTCTTCCATTTGTGAAAACTGGTTAGATTGTTGAGTTTGTTGCTGTGGCTGAAATCCAGGTGGATATGTTTGCCTTGGAGCTTGAGCATGTGACTGATTATTACTCCAAGAAAAATTCGGTTGGTTTCTCACTCCTGAATTGTAGTTGTTTGCATAACTGCCCTGCTG
Source organism: Panax japonicus (assembly GCA_020205505.1). Lineage (NCBI taxonomy): Eukaryota > Viridiplantae > Streptophyta > Magnoliopsida > Apiales > Araliaceae > Panax > Panax japonicus. The sequence goes on along the minus strand of CM035100.1, from coordinate 13,406,444 downwards.
CCTGTTATAATTGGAAACAAAATGGACTGATTCAGGATTTATTGCACATTGATCACTTGAGTGGTTACCCGCACATATTTCACATATCGTTTCCATTTTCTGAACTGGTTGTACCCCAAGTGAATCTATCTTCTTTGTAAGAGCAGAAATCTGAGCTGTCATTTGAGCTGACAATGCTGTCATCGCATCCACTTCATACACTCCGACTGTCCTTGGCGGAGTTGTTCTTGCTGTTGGCCATTGATAATTATTAGCTGCCATGGTTTCAAGCAACTCATACCCCTCATCACAATTCTTGGCCATAATAGCTCCTCCTGCTGCAGCATCTATACTCGATCTCACTGTGCTGAATAAACCATTATAAAACGTTTGCACCTGAAGCCATTTAGGAATTCCATGGTGTGGACATTTTCGCAATGAATCTTTGAATCTCTCCCAAGCTTCATATAGTGATTCTGAATCGTGCTGAACGAAAGAGAAGATATCGTTCCGCAACTTTGCTGTTTTTGCAGGCGGGAAAAACTTTGCAAGAAATTTCTGGGCTAAATCATTCCATGTAGTGATCGAGCCTGGTGGTAGTGAATGGAGCCAACTCTTAGCCTTATCTCTGAGGGTAAATGGAAATAGCCTTAGCCTTATTGCATCCTCTGACACATTATTGTACTTGAAAGTATCGCAGATTTCTATAAAGCTGACTATGTGATCGTTCGGATCATCGTTTGGTAACCCTCCAAACTGGCATGAATTTTGAATCATCTGTATTGTCCCCGGTTTTATCTCAAAACTTGTAGCAGTAATGGCAGGTCTCGTAATACTCGACTGAATTTCAGTAACCCGCGGCGTAGCATAATCCCGCAGTGCTTTTTGCTCTTCTTCAGCCATAGTATCTTCCTTATCAAGTGCTTCTTTGGTTTCTTTAACCCACTTACGCAACCGCTGAAATCTTTTCTCGATGTCGTCCTCGTGAGGCAATAAATCTGGCTTCTTCGATCGCGTTTGCATAAACTAGTCAAAAGCACCTGAATGGAACAGAATAGAAAAAGTTTAAATTAAGATTAACGCTATAAAAATCAATAATGACAAAATATTAAACTAATCTCCCCGGCAACGGCGCCAAAAACTTGTTGCCTAAATTTTTAATAGCACTTTACCACGCAAGTATACGCGTTCAATTGTAATATTCAGTAAGCAAGGATATCGTTCCCACGAGGAAATAGACTAATATTTATCAATTACTAACTCTAACGCAATTAATCCTATTTTAAACTAAGAAAATGTTGTTTATGATTTAAAATTTAACTTAACGAAACTAATGATTAAAATCAGAATTAACACAAGAATAACTGCAGATTTAACAGGTTAAGATTACAACTTCCCTTGGTATTTCATTTAAACTAACTTACTTCCCATTTAAAATAAATCAATTAATATGAATTGTTATCCAAGAATGCTTTATAAATATTCACGCTCTTCTTCCAAAGACACGTGAACAAATCCTCCTAAATCCAATCTCTAAGATGTAGAATTATAAGGAACACCCCAATTAATCAACTCACTATATTCCTATGTGAATCAAGTTAATTAGGATTTATGCACAAATTCTTTCAATGGATACAAAAGACACATAGGTATATTCCTATCCTACATGCTAATCATATTAACCCTATTCAGATTATATGAACAGATGTTATCATATCCAGATCTCAATCTATACTCCATCTTCCAATTTTATATAGATTATCACAGTAATTGTTGATCAGGCAATTAATCAATAAGCATAAGATATAATAAACAATTCAATAAAAACCAACATTCATTCAATGGGAAGCTTGCAATTTAAACTACATACCAAGTTCCGTTGCAATCTTAATTAAAATTTAGTTCATGATAGTAATAAAGAAAAACATCATCCAGATAAATAATCCAAACATCCCAGATAGTTACAAAAGATAAAACTAGAGAAGAGAAGAAGAAACTCTGAATTTGCTCCACTACTCTCTCTTCGATCTTCAGCCTTTGCAATTCTCCTTCGTGCTTTTCTTCCTTGTTCTCCCTGCAAAATCCCTTTGAAAACTTGATTGATCCCTTGCAAAATTAGTTCTCCTTGCCTTTGTAGAGTCCTCTCCTACTTGTATTGGTCTCACCCCTCATTCAGACTCCTATTTGGCTTCAAAAACCCACTTGACAGCTGCAAAACACAACTCTCTACGCATATGAGCGCCTAGGCGCTCATCATAGTGCAATTCCAAGCGCCTAGGCGCTTGGCCATGATCTCCTATTTACAGAAATGCCACTCAGATTTAATTTTCATGATTTTTAACCTTTTTCTTCTCCGAAATGACCAATTTGTCCCTCCAACTCCAACCTACAACAAATAAACACAAAACACATAAAAAGATCCTAAAAAACAATTAAATATAACAATAATTAAGTTTAATAATACCAGATTCATAGGTATAAAACCTACTCATCATTCATCAAGCAGTTCGATCAACTACGTTTGACCATTAATTTCTACAATCCTGTTACAGATCCGGGTTATCTAAAGGTTTTAATATACACTCCATATGTCAGACTACAGGGATCAAACAAGAACATAGCCAAAACATCAAAATACTGCAAGATCTAGACTCTGAAAAACCTTGTCAGACGAGATATGGGTTTTTGGGTTGCCCAGAAACCCATTTCTGTGACTGGTCAGCGCCGTTTGACTGCTTATAAATGTAAATCTAGACATGTTTAAACCTTGATTCAAGTTGCAGAACAAAGATTACATAACATACTACTAGTACAAACATTTAACACACTAAAACCATTACCAGACACCGATCTATGAAGCCTGACATTTGCTTGTCAGACAAAAATTTCTAGCTTTTCCAGATTTAAGAAATCTTTAATTTCGAGCATCAAAATGATATGGATCTAGGTTTTTACAACCCAAATCATCAAATGACACCCTCTAACACATATCTAAACAACAAATCCTAACATCTAACACTAGATCGAGAAATTTATAGAATTAAGGTTTTATACCTTTAAAACTTTGATCTTTGATTCTGATCCATTGTGACCTGTTCTTGCTAAGCTAAGAAGTGTTCTTGGCTTATCATAACACTCTCTCTCATCCCCCATTCCCGAATTTTTAGAGAGAAAAAGAGTTGGAGAGAATGAGAATTAAAGTGAGACTTTTCTCTCTTCCTTTAATTTATATTTTGATATAATGCAATGTATTGGCTGATATTATGGGCTGTTTTGTTGATGTATTCAGTCACAATCTAGGCTAGGGTGGTTCACCAACCCAATATAGGCTAAGATTTGCAAGTTTCCTCCAATAATGCATAAGGGCATTTTAGTCATTTTGATTTTATTGAAATGGCAAATTGGATAATTGATTAAACCCTTAGGGTTTAGGGTTTGGGAGGGTTTAGGGTTTGGAAAACTTTTAGGGTTTAGGGTTTGAACCCTCAAGTTTAGCAATTTAATTTCTAAAATTTCTAATTTCGGTTTTCAAAAATAGAAAATTAATATTTCTAAATTATAATTAGAGTTTTCTAATTATATTAAAATTTCTTAATCAAAATTTAAATCTTGCTAATTAGGATTAGTATTTCCTAATTAAAATTGTTAATTAAGCAATTAGGGTCAAATGGTCATTAGGGTTTATAACCCTAAAATTAGGGTTTTTAATAGGAAAAAAATTTCTAAATTAGAAATTAGATTTTGTAATTAGATTAGGGTTTTCTAATTACTTAACTTGAATATTAGGATTAATATATCCTAATTAACATTAAAACTATTTAATTAACACTTAGGTTTTTCCCTATGTATAAATTAGGGTTTCAAATCTGTAATTAGGGTTTTAAATTTAAAATTAGGGTTTTGTAACCAATTTGTTAAGATTAACCCTAATTAATCTTATATTTATTTACACTTACGCCATTAAGTTCTCGATTTAGGGTTTCATGCACCGAATTAGGGTTTCGGATTCTCGGAACTAAAATTAGGGTTTCAGAACCGGTTTCTAGGGTTTCTTGTTAATCGTTAGGGTTTTCTAACCGAACGTTGAAGTTCTTAATATATACTTAGGGTTTGTTATAGATATCGTTTATCTGGTCAACCCTTGACCCTTAACCACATACTGTACACATATACACGGAACATATTCACATAAACACTTAATCCTGAATAATTCTCTTAAATCCTTCACGGAATTTTGAAATCCTCAAAATTCTATCTTAAAAATATCAAATGCATACACTAATTTTCTATCTAGGTTCTAATTTTGAACCTTAAATCAATTAATAAAAATTTTAAAAATTTTCTAAATTCTCGCGTTGTCACATTCACCCCTTCTTCTAAAAATTTCATCCCCGAAATTTACCTTACACCTTACACCATATTGCTTACACCATACATACACAACATCACATGCTACCCAATACATCACTCACAAGAGTAAAAATTTTCAAATTTTGCTGAGGGGTTTTACAGACTATTGTCTGTCATTTTCACAAAGGTTATAGGAAATTCATCCGCAAACCGTCAGAACTTACGGACATAGTGGGCAATTAATCTAGTATGTCCTGTACTTATTAAGTAATGCTGGTCGACTCTGTTTCTCTTCACAGCCATAGGCACAAAATTCTACCTCAGTCTTATTGGATTCCGCACCAAAATAATTTGGTTCGGGAAATTTCTTTCAATGAACATTTAGAGTTTTCATAAATGTTTGTCTAGCTGAATCGAATAACATAGACTCATACCAATAATTCAATTCAATCGAATTATTTAAGTGTAGCCAAACCCCGTTGGCAAATTAAAATTTTATTAAAAATATTTTTGAGAATAACGTCATGATGTCGTACTGTATTAACAGTCCGTTTGAGGATGCCGTCATTGTATGAATTTGTCATAACACATCATACAATAATGGAACAACGATTTTAGATCAAATTCACACTAAGTATTCCTATATTTAGAACTCCATCAAATTTTTATCATCTTTGCACCAGGTTACATGGTACATAAGTGATAAATAAAATAACTTTTGATATTTCAAATCATTTTCGTCTAGCTGAAATAAGTAGCATAGACTATACTTTAAACCATTTCAAAAATGATTACGAGTCTACATTTATTTTTTTCAAAAGCACATAGTGCGTATTTAGCTTTATGTCAATCATTTCGAAATCTAGCATAGCTAGGAGTTTTGGAAAACTTATGTCTCCACTAAAAATTATTTTCTTAACAATCTATCTGTTCCTATAATCCTCAATACTCCATTTACAAATAACTATACCCAGTTCGTAAAACCACACTTATGAGTCCATAAATTGCCACAATCATATGAGTTTAAGAACTTTCCTAGTCTGACCTTTGGCGTCTGTTCGCTGAGGGGTTCATAAACATTTCATATAACTATGAATCAAGTATGTCACATAAGTATGAGTTTTAAGAACTCGTACTTAACCTTATATCCTCTACCTATGACCTATCTATCTGTTATACACATGAGAAAGGAATCACCCTCTTAACATGCATATTTCAAATAGCGCGGCACAAACATTTCAATGATTATCATTGCCAGAACTAAGTAGTTTTTACACCAAGTACAATTCCCTGCCCATACAAGGAATCATACAACTCAGCTACCGACATGAATCCTCAATTGAAATCCCCACCTAATCTTAACACCCTTCTCAATACGAATTTCATTTAATCCGTATTCATAATCCATAACTCTTCCATGAGTTTTCATAGTACAATTTCATAGTACAATTGCCACACAGCAAACTTTGCTGTAACTTTTCAATCATTAGATTGATTCTTCTCCATACTATAACCTTATCAGATCACGGGGTGATCTCATCGTATATATTATGATTCATTTTTATATCTTGATCGTTTTGTTTTATGATCATCTATCACTGTACTTTTAGTCTTTTAGACTCTATCTATTCACCACTTACTGTGCAACTTTATTATCAGAGTTAGGCAACTCTGTATCTTATAACTCGCCGAGATTCGTCTTTGAATCTTACCGACCAACTAACTCTATATAAGTTAGTATTTATCCTAATCACTGCGGTTATTAGTCTCATGTATTTCTACCTAAGCTCCATAACCAATAGCTCTGATACCAACTGTGACGGCCCCGAATCCAGGTCCCAAATCACCTCGGATCCGGTTCGATCATTCTATACAACTATTACTATTTGCGAAAGATATAAACATAAATTGTTTATACATTACATTACACACTGTTCTCCAAGGTCGAGTAACCTTAACTTATACATAATTTATAACTTTCCTAACATATAACAACATTAATATCATACAATATAAATCTAACTGAACGCGTCTACTAAAGCTGGAACTGTCTTGGACCTTTCCTTGTATCCGACGTATTCGCCTTAATCTGCAATGTTTTATCATGATATAGCAAGGGTGAGCATAAGAATTGCCCAGCAAGTTTAAATTCAACAATATAACGATATATCATGATTGAAATAATTTGAATAATTGGCTGGCTATAATTCAACAATATAATTACGAACTAGCAGGAATAAATTTATGACTGAAAAAGTATTATATATGAAGAAATATATATGAAACAACTGATAATGAAGGTGATCAGCCTTTCATACCTGACTTATACATGAAATATGTACATAGTATAATTATACATGGCAATCAGCAATGATTAACCATAAGCTTATCCGAATGAAACAACTCTTAGTAGAATTAAGTAATTACAAACTTGCGTGAACCGTTGATTACCACAACGCAATTTATAACGCTTTATCTGAAGACCTAATATTAGTAATATAGATCTCCAATATTAGAATAATATTATCACAATATAATACTATTATATATATATATATATACACATAGAATAACCTAAACACATAACACATAACTCTATCAGTCTATAACACACATAAGACTCGGTATCAAGTCAAACTATTGAAGTCTGAGTTGAACCTGACACAAATCTGACGTCCCGACGGTCTAGTCAGACTTTTATTGAGTCTAAGTTCAATTAAACTCTGCCTAAGACTTAACAATTATCTCAGATAATTTTAACATCAGTCAAAATATTTTTCATAAGCTCGTAATAATTTTTAAATAATTACCATTTATCTCGTATTTTTAATCATTAATAACGTATTTAAATGAATTAAATACCACATAATTCTTTTATCATTAATATTTATTTATTATCAAATATTAATGAAATACATGTCATAATATTATAATATATTTATAATATATCAAAGTATTTTTAATACCTTAAAATCATTTAAATATGATTTTTAAACAATTAAATTCATTATCCGATAATTACTATTAATATTAAAATATTAATATTTTCATGATAAAATATCAAAAGTTATATTTTATAACTTAAAATATTTTTATAATACTTAAATTATTTTTATATGATTTATAAAGTATTAATTCTATTTTTCCATAATTTATTCAATATATTTATTAAATAAACTAATTATCATTAATATTGATTAATTATTGAATTTCATCACAAAATATTAAAAGTCACTGAAAATAACTTAAAATATTTTATTATACCATAATATTATTTTTCATGATTTTCATGAATTAAAAACATTTTTAAATATTTTATTTAATAATAAATTAAATACCATTTATATTCCAAAAATATTAAATATTTATGAAATATACTCTAAAAAATTTAAAACTATTTTTCAGAGTTTAAAATAATTTTTCATAATTTATTATGCTATTTTAATAATTAAGAACTATTTTTTCTATTTATTTAATTAAAATAATCATTTTCGAAAAATAATAAATAATTTTTGAAATTAAGTGTCGCTATAGAGGCTTCTGGCGACGAATCCGTCGCTAAATGTGTTCTTAGGATGTTCTTGAGCTTTTCCAGAAACTCATAGTCAGTTTCAAGGTACCACGTTTGACCAACAATTAATCTGGGTTCCGGTCGATTTCTAGTCTGCTAATGTTTCGGATTATGTAGTATAAGTGTAATACTACAATAAACAACTCATTTTATGGCCATAAAACAACAAATCAGATAGTTATAAGCTCTCTAATATGATGTCAGACATGTTCATCAAATTCTGGGTTTTTCAGAATTTTAAGAACAGTCAAGGTACCTCTTTTGAGCCCATAATTATTTAATTTTCAGGCTTGTTTTGTGTGATCTAGTGATCCAGTATTGTAGAGGGGATTTTAGGCTACAATAATATATCAACCGGTAGGTCTAACAACAACACATAAAAGGAATCATGGCTGGTCAATGTACCTGTCAGGTACATGCTCAAGAACAAATCTGGGTTTTCCAGATTGTTCATCAAGCAGTTCGGTCAACTACGTTTGACCATTAATTTCTACAATCCTGTTACAGATCCAGGTTATCTAAAGGTTTTAATATACACTACATATGTCATACTACAAGGATCAAACAAGAACATACCCAAAACATCAAAATACTGCAAGATCTAGACTCTGAAAAACCTTGTCAGACGAGATCTGGGTTTCTGGGTTGCCCAGAAACCCATTTCTGTGACTGGTCAACGCCGTTTGACTGCTTCTAAATGGAAATCTAGACATGTTTAAACCTTGATTCAAGTTTCAGAACAAAGATTACATAACATACTACTAGTACAAACATTTAACACACTAAAACCATTACCAGACACCGTTCTATGAAGCCTGACATTTGCTTGTCAGACAAGAATTTCTAGCTTTTCCAGATTTAAGAAATCTTCAATTTCGACAATCAAAATGATATGGATCTAGGTTTTTACAACCCACGTCATCAAATGACACCCTCGAACACATATCTAAACAACAAATCCTAACATCTAACACCAGATCATGAAATTTCTAGAATTAGGGTTTTATACCTTTAAAACTTTGATCTTTGATTCTGATCCATTATGATCTGTTCTTGCTAAGCTAAGAAGTGTTCTTGGCTTATCTTAACACTCTCTCTCATCCCCCATTCCCGAATTTTTAGAGAGAGAATGAGAATTAAAGTGAGACTTTTCCCTCTCCCTTTAATTTATATTTTGTTATAATGCAATGTATTGGCTGATATTATAGGCTGCTTTGCTGATATATTCAGTCACAGGCTAGGCTAGGGTGGTTCACCAACCCAATATAGGCTAAGATTAGCAAGTTTCCTCCAATAATGCACAAGGGCATTTTAGTCAGTTTCCTCCAATAATGCACAAGGGCATTTTAGTCATTTTGATTTTATTTTAATAGAAAATTGGACAATTGATCAAACCCTTAGGGTTTAGGGTTTAGGAGGGGTTTGGAAAACTTTTAGGATTTAGGGTTTGAACCCTCAAGTTTAGTAATTTAATTTCTAAAATTTCCAATTTCGGTTTTCAAAAATAGAAAATTAATATTTCTAAATTATAATTAGAATTTTCTAATTATATTAAAATTTCTTAATCAAAATTTAAATCTTGATAATTAGGATTAGTATTTCCTAACTAAAATTGCTAATTAAGCAATTAGGGTCAAAATTGTTATTAGGGTTTATAACCCTAAAATTAGGGTTTCTAATAGAAAAATAATTTTCATAAATTAGAAATTAGATTTTGTAATTAGATTAGGTTTTTCTAATTACTTAACTTAAATATTAGGATTAATATATCCTAATTAATATTAAAACTATTTAATTAACACTTAGGTTTTTCCCTATTTACAAATTAGGGTTTCAAATCCGTAATTAGGGTTTCAAATTTGGAATTTGGGTTTTGTAACCAATTTATTAAGATTAACCCTAATTAATCCTATAATTATTTACACTTACGCCATTAAGTTCCCGATTTAGGGTTTCATGCACCGAATTAGGGTTTTGGATTCCCTGAACTAAAATTAGGGTTTCTAGAACCGGTTTCTAGGGTTTCTTGTTAATCGTTAAGGTTTTATAACCGAACGTTGAAGTTCTTAATATATACTTAGGGTTTGTTACAGATATCGTTTATCTGGTCATCCCTTGACCTTTAACCACACACTGTACACATATTCACTTAAACACTTAATCCTGAATAATTCACTTAAATCCTTCACGAAATTTTGAAATCCTCAAAATTCTATCTTAAAAATATCAAATGCATACACTAATTTTCTATCTAGGTTCTAATTTTGAACCTTAAATCAATTAATTAAAATTTTAAAATTTTTTAAATTCTCGGGTTGTCACATTTATCAAGGACTTCTCCAAGATAACTAAACCACTATGCAGTTTATTGGAGAAGGATGCACATTTTATCTTTGATGAGGCTTGTGTGTCGGCATTTGAGCATCTGAAAGGGAAATTAACATCAGCACCAATCATTACTGCACCAGATTGGGAATTGCCATTTGAGCTGATGTGTGATGCCAGTGATTACGCCGTAGGGGCTGCTTTGCGACAGAGGAAAGAGAAGATGTTTCATGTTATTTACTATGCTAACAAGACCCTTAAAGACGCACAATTGAAATACACCACCACGGAGAAAGATTTATTAGCAGTGGTGTACGCCTTTGATAAATTTTGAGCATATTTGATCGGCACAAAGGTGATAGTGTATACGGATCACGCTCTTATTTGATATTTAGTGGCGAAAAAGAATGCAAAGCCTAGGTTGATCAGATGAATTTTATTACTGCAGGAATTTGATTTGGAAATCAAGGACAGGAAGGGCACTGAAAACTAAGTGGCGGACCACTTATCTCGACTTGAGAATCTGGAAAGGGAGACAGATGACAAGGTTTTAATCAATGAATCTTTTCCAGATGAACAATTGTTTGTGGTGAAAGGGGAAGTGTCATGGTTTGCAGATTATGCAAACTATTTGGTAAGTAAGATGCTACCTTCCGATTTGGTGGGTTATTAAAAGAAGAAGTTTATGCATGATGTCAAATGGTATATATGGGATGAGCCTTATTTGTTCAAACAATGTTCTGATCAAGTTATACGAAGGTGTGTTCCATATAGCGAGACCGAGGGGATTCTGCAGGATTGTCACTCTACTGTGTATGGTGGACACTATGGTGGTAAAAGAACAACAGCTAGAATACTACAAGCAGGATTCTACTGGCCGGCAATTTTCAAGGATGCGTACAATTTTGTCCAGCGGTGTGATAGATGTCAGCGAGTGGGGAACATCTCTAGAAGGAATGAAATGCCATTGAATACAATCTTAAAAGTTGAAATTTTTGATGTATGGGGAATTTATTTCATGGGGCCTTTCGTTTCTTCTTGCAGAAATCTCTATATTCTGCTCGTTGTAGATTATTTCTCGAAATGGGTAGAAGTGGCAGCTCTTCCGACAAATGATGCCAAGGTTGTCCTCAGATTTTTACATAGCAGTATCTTCACGAGGTTTGGGACTCCAAGGGCTATCATCAGTGACGAAGGTAGTCATTTTTGCAACAGGCAGTTTACAGCTTTGTTGGCTAAATATAGGGTGAATCATCACATTGCTACAACATATCAGCCACAAACGAATGGCCAAGCTGAAGTATCAAATCGAGAAGTCAAGAGAATCTTGGAGAAAGTTGTGAATTCCACAAGGAAGGATTGGTTATTGAAGTTAGATGATGCAGTATGGGCTTATAGGACAGGGTATAAAACACCATTAGGTATGTCCCCTTTTCTGCTCGTATATGGAAAAGCCTGACACCTTCCCATGGAGCTAGAGCATAAAGCATATTGGGCAATTCGAAAGCTAAATTTTGATTTGACAGCTGTCGGGGAGAAACGCCTATACCAACTCAATGAGTTGGATGAATTCAGATTGCAGGCATACGAGAATTCGAAGCTTTATAAGGAGAAAGTGAAGAAATGGCATGATCAAAAAATCATTGAGAGAGCATTTGAACCAGAACAAAGGGTTTTGCTTTATAACTCCAGACTTAAACTTTTTCCTGGAAAGCTGAAATCGAGGTGGTCAGGACCATTCACAGTGAAAACTGTTTTTCCGCATGCTGCAATCGAAATATTCGATACATCGCCAGACAAGCCTTTTAAGGTGAATGGACAGCGCTTAAAACATTACTTTGGTGGTGAGGTAGATAGACAGAAAGTTGCCTCAATTCTTTCTTCAACGTGAAAATCAGAGACAGTCAAGCTAATTGGCTATAACTTAGCGCTGGATGGGAGGCAACCCAATATTTTTCTTCTCTAAAATCTCTCTTTCACTCTTTGTTTATTTTGTTAAGTTATTTCAACCTAAGTTAACACATTAACATAATAGCTGATAGTATAGGGGAGCGTGTATATGCATTGTATAAAATAAGGATATACAATAGACATTCATGTTTATGTAGTAAACCCTGTTTTGATAAAGTCTATTGATGAATTGCAGATGCAATGGAGAGCACACATTTCTATCTTGTCGCACTTACAATTAAATACAGCAGTGAAAAATACAGGATCACGTGGCCACAAGATGCACACAGCACACGACCGCGCGCCCACGCGCTGCACAGATCCGACCAATATAGCCACTCGCGCGTCCGCGCCTGAAATCCACTATAAGAACGCGCGGTCGCGCATTCTCGCAGACGTTGAATTTTTTTTTATGTCCAAAATCCGAGTTGTGGTCTAATTGGGTCTTTCCTCTAATATAACAGAAGCGTATTATTCTGTCTCCTATATTCATAAGGCTAATCAACTCTCATCAAAGTTCATACCCACACATCACTTTCCTGGCATAAGTTTAGGGGTCTACTTGGGTTGTGTAGAAATAAGTTCGGGGGAACAATAATCAAAAATTACTCCACATTCTCTCTATCATCCCCACATGGGCCCAAAAAGAGCACGTGCAATCTCACTCTCCTCTTCATCAGAATCTTCCTCCGATCACCACGAAGAGGAGGTCTTGGACGAGAGTAAATTTATCAGTTTGGAAGCCCAATAAGACTATTATCGGAGTGTGGACAAATCTTTTGTGAAGGAACGGGGACTTCTACCTGCGAAACAGGATGACCAACTATGGCATATGATACACGAACGAAACTGGGTTGGCTTAACTGCATCTCCTATGCCTATCCCCATGGGGATTGTTAGAGAATTTTATGCTAATGCTGCAGAGTTGATAACAAGAGGCATAACGATAGTTCGAGCAGAACATGTGAATTTTTGCCCTTCCGCGATCAGAGAAGTATTCAACATATATGATGCACCACCCACCAGGTCCGACAATTGGTTGGAAGGCGACTATTTAGAAACGGATCTCGCAGTTGTGATTACTGATTTGTGTATTCCGGGCACCAAATGGAAGTATAAGACAGGAACAACTGAACCAAAATCGTTTCCATCGTCAGCATTGAATCGATATGCCTAGGCCTGGAACCTGTTTATTTGTGCCAAACTAGTCCCGCCAGCTCATTAAAACGCAATAACCACTAAGCGTGCGATTATTTTATGGGGAATCATCAAAGGCAAGTACATTGATGTCGGCCTTTTAATCCATAGAAACATGCTGAGTTATATGCGTGGGAATAGAAATGGGACTATTCCACATGCATTGGTGGTAGCCATGCTCTGTACTCAACAAGGAGTCCAATGGCATAATGAGCAGCTGCAGTACCCAACCCATGCAATCACGCATGTAGCTATTGCAAATTTCAAGGAGTGGACAGGGGGTCCGTCCAACAACCCCCGCAAACAGATGAGGAAGGCCCGTCCACGCACGCACGTGCCACCCATGGCGATCGCTAGCTCTGAAGGTTGAAGTGCAAGGTCGATGCCATGTACGATAATTTAGGCACATTTGCGACGGGACTCACAAGGGCTTTAGCCGAAGCGTTTGCGCAACAAGGAACAACACAAGAATGGCCTTAGTTTGGAACCGCAGCACCATATCCACCACCGGATTCACCACCCAAGGAGGGTGGCACCACCGATAATTAGGGGAGTTTTCGTACCCTTTACCTTCATTCAATTGGGACATTGAATATTTTAAGTTTGGGGGTATTGGGTAGTAGTATTTTTTGTTTGAATATAGTTTTGCATGATTAGTTAATTTTTATAGTTGTTGCATGTGTAGATTACATTTTAGCATATAGTTGCATGTTATAGTTGCATACCTCACAGTCTTACCGTATAGAAATTTTTTGTCTAGCCAATGATGATAGTGAAGTTTTTAAATGATTTCTGAATATTTTGGATAACATGAGTTGAGATATAACGTTTTATACAATGAAAGTCATAATGTTGTTTAAATGCTTTCGGTTTGTACAAATGTGTTCAAAAGCACTTGTAGGTATAAGAAGTACGTTTTGCATTGCTCGATAGAAAAATGTAGTGTTAAAAAGAGAAATATGTGAAAAGTGACTTCTAGACTGTATAACACATTGATTTTTAAACTTTAAGAAAACATGGGTATCTGTATATATAAAAAAAGAAAAAGAAAAGTAGAAATAACATGGCTAGTCTTATTTCGGGGCCCTAGCTACTTGAGTAAGTACGCCCGAGGGGATTGTCTCTACACCTAGCGCCCTAAGGTCTTTCATGGTCTGGGAGTTGTTGGTCGAAAGCTCGCTAAGGGGTAGCAGTGTGCCTAATGGAGTAAGATATTGCACAGTCATGTGAAAAAAAAGAAAAAAAAGGCAATAAACACCGCGGGAAAGTTCGAAAGTCGCCCTCGTGGGTAGAAATAAAGCAGTTAAGCCCATTGTTGAACCTTAGTTTATTTTAAGACGTTGGAATAGACTTGGTTGCATATATATATACAGAAGTCTTGATTTAAGCTATAATTTTCTGTTGTGAGCAATATAGCATGAGTATTCTGTACCTAATCAAGTTTTGGGCAAACACAACACACACACACACAGCATCTCTACAACATTTTTGAATTATCTAAGTGTATGACATTATGCCTGCTTTGCATCTGTATTCTTGATTCTAGAAAAAAATTGGCTGAGGCAAATTGTACTGAATTTCTATGATAGTTGAGACAATGTGAGATTAGTTGCATCATAATGTAGTTACATAGTAATATAGTTGCATTTTCATTGTTCAGTAGTTTGCATTGCTTGAGGGAAAGCAGCGGTTCAAGTTTGGGGGTATTTGATAAGTGGGTTTTACACCTACTTATGGGGTACCAATTCATGCGAACTATGCCCATCTCAAGTAAATTTTAGTATGTTTTAGTTGTATTTCATGTTAATTTGCATTTCGCATACTTAAAACTCCTTTTGGTGAATAAGTGCAGGAATTGGCCTAATTTGGTGGTGATATCGGGCACGAGGCTAATGGATTCATGAGGCGAGGCAAAAGATAGGATGTTCATGACGTAGGATTGAGTGGAACATGGATGGACAAGCATGGATAGACATTGAACATTTTAGTAGCAACAACAACGTTGCAGAACCAAGCCAAGGAGCAGAAGCAGAGACATCAGCTGCAGGCCGCGCGGCCGCACGACAGGAAGAGCTTGAATGCGCGCGCCCGCACGAGTACCCAGCCAGACCTTGGAACCTACTGCAAGTTACGCGACCGTGAGAAGGACAATGCGAGGGTGCGCACACTAGCGCGATAGATCGGCTGAACCTAAGAACCTACTACAAGTCTCGCGCCCGCGAGCATAATAAGCCGGAGGAGCGAGCGGCTGCGCACGAGGCCTGAAGCTGCTGACTTGTTTTATTTTATTTCCAATTTTTAAAGGTTGTAATTGATTTAAAACGATTCCTGACTGGTGTCAGGGGTATCACTTGACATTTTTATTCAGTTTTAGTTATATTCTTTACGTGGTAATTAGGGTTTATTCTCTGGGAGAGATTCCAACGTAGAAAAAGGCCACAACTCTACTTTTCTCCTCCTCTTTGGGATTTTCTACCAGAGTGGATTATTATTATTATTATTATTATTATTATTTTGCTGGAATCTTATGAGGATTTGATTATTGATCTATATTCAGTAATTGGGTTTGATTGTTTCTACCTTTCATCTTTCAATTGCTTGATTATTAGTCATGTTTAGATTTGATCCCATAATGGCTTTTGGTTCAGTCATGAACTAAACTCCATTATGGGATCCTAACGGATTTTAATATGTAGTTTAATTGCATGCTTAAATGCTGGAGTGTTGTGCATATCATATGTGATGTCTATCATGATTGTTTTGCATGTATGAATTCTTGATCACCATTCGTTTCAGTATTTGTATGGAATTGACAATGAACATGCAAATATGGATTATAATCATGATAGTATACGTATATAGGGCTGTGTTATATGGCCTATGTATTTCGTGAACCAGTATCCTTGTACTGCTTCATTTCGTCAGTAAATACAATGTCCCTTCGATTCTAAAATGGCAATACAACCTTTTTACTCTAGTTGTTGAAATAGTTTGTCCACCCCATTTTCCAGTTCTGGTCAAACCATTATAGTTAACAATGTTCTTCTTATCAACATGGTAACCCGCATCTTTTTTACCAAGTGGTGGGATAAATTTGATATTAATAGGATTATTGGGAAGGTTGAAAAGGAATTCCCTCCTGCCCCTCTTCCTTTTGTTCTAATTATTTCAATCCCAGTCATTGCCTCCTCTAGTAATACAAAAAGAAGTCAAAAGTTAGTCCAACAGGTTCATCAACCTCAGTTGATTTCTCCAATATCAAAAATTCCAAAGTTAAAGATTTGAAGCTCATGGCCCAAGCCATTCAAGATAGAATTTCTCAGTTACATGAAGATGTTGAAGCATCAGAGTATTCTTCTTCTTCAAATTCCACTGCCAGTAAAGACGAAGATGATGATGATCCATATGGCACCATCAACCTTCAAGATGCTCAGGATCCGTTTGCCTGACATTCCAGTCACTCATCACTGACTCCACTCAGCAATCAATCAGTTAACTCACGCATGCTCCTAATTTTCCATCGAAAGGAGCCATTAAGTCAAAAGATTTGGCCTACTCCTGCTTTTCCACCGAAATCAGCCACTAAGTCAAAAGATTCTGCCTTTTTCAGCAAAAGTTGCCAAAAGCATTTATGCTTAGTAAAAAGTCAGCACTGTTTTACTGTTCATCAATAGTAAATATTGTCGGTAATAATTCAAATTTGTAATAGTTACATTGTAATAGTTCTTTCCTTATTCTATAAAAGAAATTCGAACTTAGTTAGCAAGGCAGACTTAAAAAGACTCAGAGTTCCTTCTCTGACAAATCTTTAGACTCTGCTCTCTCTTCCCTTCATCTACTTCTCATATGTTCTAAGTTAAATTGTAAGTCACTTTTATTTTTCTGTATTGTAAATATTTTTTAATTATCAGTAAAACTATTTTTATTTAGTAATTCAATTGTGTTGTTTGTATGCGCCACCTTGTTCTTCTTTCCCTTTATCTAATTTCGCCCCTAAAATTAAAGTCAAAAAGGATGACCTTCATGTTCATGATTCGTCCTCTAGTGATGAAAGTCTTGATATTCCTGAATCGTCTAATGTTAAGAATGAAGCTAACCTTTTTATTCAAGGTCTCTCCCTCAAACGTATTAAAGATATCACCATTCAAAAATGGTATATCTCGGTTAACTTAGTCATCGATAAAACCTTCTCAATGCAACTCCCTGCTTTAGTTGATACTGATGCTAATCTGAATTGTATCCAAGTAAGATTATATATATTATATATAAGTTATATATATATATTATATATAAGTTATATATATATATTATAAGTTCTGTTTTATTAGTATTATAATAGTAATAAAACAGAAAACTTTTTATATAAAATAGAATATATTATATTATATTTAAAGTTTTTGTTTTATTATAATATTTTATTACATAGTGTTGCATAGTAAATCAGAAAATCAGTCGATTCAGTCGCCCGTGAAGGTTGTTACTGTCCGTCTGTGATTTTTTTTCTTAAATAGTACCTTGCCATTTTCCTATAAATAGGATGCTTAGTTTAGAAATGAAAAGCACACCAGAATCAGAGAATTCTTCTTCTATAATATTGAGTGTATTTCTTTTGAGTTTAAAGAAACTTTGAGTGTAGAAAACAGTACAAGTTTTCTTCAAGAATATCCCCGCTATACCACTCAGAAATACTCTCCTTTTAAGGTAAGGGATATTATTTTTGTTCAATATTCGTAAGAAATAATATTTTCTTCCATACTCTGTAGTATGTAAGTAATATTATTTCGTTTCATATTCTTAATTCTACACTTATGTTGATAAGTATTGCTTCTATAATCCTTGAAATTAGTATAATATCATTGAAATTTGCGCTTCATCTAGTATCGTTTCACAGAAATATTTTTCTGAACATTCTTATTAAATTTTAATCTTTTAATGTTGGGGTACTATTCACGAGGTATTATTCACTCGTGTACTATTCACCTGGGGTATTATTTATGAAGTACTATTCACGGGATACTATTCATCTGAGGTACTATTCATGATAAAAATTGATTTCTTTTCTGTCCAAATTATTTTTAATACATGAATATTATTCTTGAATTTTACTCCACAAAGCAGTTATCATGTTGACAATTTGGACATTCTTGAACTCTTGATAAATTGAATTATAAATCTTTAAAATTTATCATTGCTCTCACTTAATTGATATTCTTATATCATTGTCATCATCCTCATGCTTAAATTGTGATGAAAGTCATCTTTGGCTCGTAGTTCATAGATGGACTATTGATTGGTATGATTATGACAACAAATTATGTATCGGTATAATTATGACCTGTAATGTTACAAATGATGTTGTAAAAGTCCTCGTTGGCCCGTAGTGCATTGATAGACAGTAGTTTGACATGATCATGGCCACTGGTGATAATAACAAATATCCTTGGCCCGTAGTGCATGGATAATTCGGTGATGTGGATTAATTATTGAGATGTGTTTCAGAGATAAAATATTGATGATGAACTTTTAAATCATAGAATATAGTAGACATCATGCTCAACTTGACTCTTCTAATGGATTACTTGTTCCGCTGCAGTTAAACTTGTTGTCTATTGTATTCTGCCAGTTTTACATTGTTGAAGACTAAGGATAATTTATTATGCATTATCTTAGTCATAATATTCTTTACTAGGCTAGTTGAGCTCACCTTTTTCTTTTATTATTCTCTTCAGGAAATGAGAATATAGATGGGACTAGTCGGGGAATGGAGTGATGGTCCAAGATGGTGGATATAGTAGTCCTCACTATTCTATAAAATAGTATGATAATAATTGTAATGAGGACTATGTTTGAGTTTGGATATTGTCTACGAGACAATATTCGTGTTAAAACTCTCAGCTTACGTTTGTCGTATTATGTAAATTAAGTTTATATTTGAATTATGTACCATGTATTTGGCAACTCAGAATGGGTTGTGTATACCTATTTTGGGGTATCACAGATCATTCAAATCTTAATTGCTCAGTTTTATCAAACACCACCTAAATTTTGGAATCTCAAAATTTATTAAACGTTCAGAAGGAATTTTTTTCTTTTGAGGGTCACTGAGTGGTCATAGGAACCATGAATTCTTTACACAATGTTCAACACAAAACATTTATGAACTCTTATCCCCATATTATCATTAGGTGATCAGCCAAATAATACTATATGTTATGCGTAACATCAAATTCTTCTTGTATTTTCATAACATATGCCGGTTACCCAATCATAATATAATACCCCAATTTCTAGGGTTGTTCATATTTAGTCATAACCTCAGGATCCGCACCAAAGCAATTTGAATTAGATTAACATATCTTCAAAGAAACATAAACAATTTAATAAATTATAGAAACATAACAACTGAGTTTAGCCAAGCATATGACATAAACTTCTTTTTATAGATGGTTCAAGATGAATTTAAAAAAAAATTATAGTTTAATAATGAGTGAAATTCAAACGCACAGGAGTGCATGAACTTGCTTGTCTTGGTCGTACATTCCTCGAGTAAGATATTTTTTGTCTCGGAATAGTAACCTACACCATCCATATTTAATTAATTAATAGTTATCATCGATAATTATTTGCAACTTCATTTAGGATTTTTCGCGCACTGTAATTTGTCCTCGAATATGTTCTTACATAATTAAAATCTCATTATAGTTGTTTATTTATTACTTACGTAGCCTCATATGTTCCTTTCTTTAACAAATTGTAGCTGGTATAAAATATTATTTATTTCCTAGTTTTTCTTTAATTGTTATTTCATAAATTTTTATACTATACTTTCTCCATTAAACTACTATAAATATATTTTTATTTTGACTCCTTGGAAATGACCACCAAAAATTTAGCAAAAAAAAAAAAGACCACCAAGGAAACTACCAAAACAGTGACCTCCCACGAACACCAATAACGACCACCAACTCAAAAAAGAGTACGATTCAAAGAGCCTCCCACCAAACCTGTTAACGCCAAGTTTCATCTGCGCGTCCAATCACAGAATCCACGCGCTGAAACCAGCACAATAACAGATCACACAGAAGCTTGACGGCTTGTGCCACCGGGGGATAGCTCCGGTGTGAGAATAAGTACAGGCCGTTCACAAGGTTTAACAATGGAGGCTTAAGTGTTTAGTGCTCAAAGATGTATTACCTGTTAATTGTAGTTAAGCCCTGTATTTCTAGCCTTCTCACTTCCCAAGAGTCCCTCTCCGAGTCGGAATAGGACTCCTAAATATGGTAATTACCTATATTTGGGTCCAACACAATCTCCTTAAAAGTTGTCAATAGAATCCCTTTCCAATACAACCTTTGGAGTTGCCTTATTAGAATATAATTAGGGTTAGTGCCCTTAACCACGCAAACTCCTTATCACTCAAAACTCTGCGCATGGAACGCCCAATTGCATAGGCCCAACCCAACATACGTCACAAACACCAGCCCGGGCTTCGGCCCAAAGGACGCGAATGCCCGACCCCGACCTCCTTGATCCCAACCGGATTCCGGCCTAATGGGCTCGGGTTTCCGAACCCGAACATCCTTGACATACGGTATGCCTTCGACCATACATGCCCAATCTCATCAGTTCCAGCCCAAGACTACAGCTAACATGATGGTCGTTAAAACACTCCTGAACAAAACATTTCCCTAAAAAAGCATTTATCTAAACAAGCTCGAAGCCACCACCCCCATCAACCATCAAAGCCCTTTCTTCTTCTGAAGCGTCAGCGCAAAGGCACCTAACCATTGTATGGCCTGAGGATATACTTGACGGTTTCCCAGTCGATGGTTATAATGCCTTCATCTTTATCGACGAAAATAAAGTCTACAACGAGCTCTAGCCTAAAGATTTAATTATCGACACCATTGTTTATCAGGGTCGAGTAAGTAATCTCCACATCCCCTTTCAAATTCCCACCATCAAAACTTGAGTAAAGCACATGATCTTTTCTTTTTGTTTATATTGTTCAGGCCCTAACAACCTTTAGCCGTGTGACACCCCGAATTCCGAATATCATTAAACCCCAACAATGGTGCATCGCGGTATTAACCACTAGGTATAATCATAAAGACAATTACTAAATTATTACAAACCATATTAATCTAACTTCTCTGGTTTTAAGACCTTTACAAGTTTGGAAACATCATAATATAATAATTATTACATCATTCTACTTACTATATATCATTCATAACTTAAACTATTACATAATATATTTTTATTTTGTAACTATCTGAAATAAAAATAGGAATAATAATAATAATAAATTTCCTTTATATTTAACAATCTTGAAACTACTGAGCGACCAAAACACCTTGAACATTTTCTTTTTTATAAAAGGTTTAATCGAAATTCATATGTAACCGTCATTTTCTAAGTATGTTAGGGAATCAGCCTATTATACTTATGTTGTGCGCAACTAATTTCTTTTAAATGACTATTTGCATTTACTTTTACACCGCGAAGGCCAATGGAAAATTCGACCAAAAGTTTCCTTTATAATAGGGTTGTTCATCTCAATTCTCAGACTAAAATTAGAGTCCTTACCAATTTAGTTTGGTTTAGATAGCATTTAAGAATTTAATAAATTTAAATTATGTCTTAACATGTGTCTAGCCGAAACAACAAGGCATCGACGAAATTTTATAATAATTCATAAAATATCAAACTTTAAATCTTTAAATAACATGGAGTTTTAGCATACAGAATAACATGTGCAATTTATAAAATTTATTGCATAAGTTTTGATTCCACACAATATATATAAATACTGTGTAGATTGACATTTTAATATAACCTGTAAAGGAAGCTAAAAAGCTCACACAATAATATAATTTATGGAAATAAAACTCGCGAAATATTTAAGAATACTTGCCTGAAGCGTTCTTTATTATTTACTTTAAAAATGCTCTTTAATATATAATCTTACACATTTAATAATCAATAATATGCCTATTAGTTACATAAAAATTCTACATATTGGTTTACATCGAATTATTACTCATTTAATATTTTTCGCGTTTTATAATTTAATTAGGGCTATAATCTTTTTTAAAAACGTCCTACGGCGTTAAGGCGTTCGGGAATGTCACAACCCTCCTAACCACTCCCCATGATGGTTTATATCCATTAATATTCATTTTATAATATTTATTATTATTATTTTTATTTTTAAGTTAGAATATTTTAGAACAATTGTCAAAATATCGCATGTCGTCTAGACACGGCACCTCGATATGCCCGTGACACGCCCGACACGTAACGCAACACAACATTTTCCAAATTCGTTTCCTATTTTTAAATAGGCTAAAACAGTCCAAAATGGAAAAAATTATTAAAAATCATCCTTTTATCCAAAAATTCTGAACTTTATATGGTAGCTTCATACTACCATACATTGATCCTAGTAAATATTTAACAATTTTCTTGGTTGTATATTCAGAGTTATGACAATTTCCTTTTAAAATCGTATTTTCTTTCACGGACTAGAACTCCACTTCTGGACGTCGAAAAATTCTCATCTTTGGACATGAACTAGTCAACTTGATATAAAAACATACCACAAAATACCAGGATTTTTATAGTATTCTAACTAGCCGAAACAGCCTTCACAAAAACATGGGTTTGCTTTTAAGATTTTCCAAATTTTTACCAACATGAATTGTTTTACGAAAAATCATGCCACGGTTAATCCGTTTAACATTTTTGAGTGATTCCACTTGGCTTCATTAGATAACTCATGGATATAACTCATGTCTTTGACGGATCTCAAAAATAAGTTAGAGATTTAAAATGGTAAAGGTCCAAAGTGGACTGAAAATTAGGGTTTTTGGTTAAAAACTGTGTTTGAACATCTTTGCTATTTAAGCTTAACAACACCCAAAATGGAAAGATCTAAGCATGAAACATCGTAAAACATGTAGATCTAGTGTCATATGGTTTAATATCATAAGCACATGAATTATTTCAAAGCAACCACAAGAAATCACATTAAACTAATTAGGGTTTGAGTTTTTAAATTTTTTTATAACTAGTTCTTGTTGCTTTTCTTCTTCTTCTTCTTCTTCCACAAGCATGAAGAAAACTCCCCTCCTATACCTCAAGTGGTCGACAGTCTTCTCTTAATTTTCTCTCTCTATTTTTGTTCTTAAGCTTTTTGGAGACTTAGAACTAAAAATGAAGTAAACTCTTTTTTCCTAATTAAGAGAGGGCTATTTTATAAGTTATGAAGCTAGGGAGACATAAGCTAGGTAACAAGGTAAGCTAATCGTTGAAAATGAGAAGTAAAATTTAATTACCCCATGTGCTCTTTTCTCTTCCTTTGCCGGCCCGGATAAATGTTCCCCTTTATTTCTCAAATTTTGCTTTTCTTTAATTGATTTATTTGCTAATTTATGCTTCTAGAATATCCATTTTATTTGGGCTAAGGTTTGGGCCAATTGAATTATTTATTTGGGCTCTCCATTAAATCATTTAGGCAATATAAATTAGCATAGGTCCAACACATAAATTTTATCTTACCCTAATTATTTAATTAGGGTTTCTAGTCCACATATTTTGAACTTTAAATAATTACTCATATAGATTTAAGGGTCCTTTACATAAATATACAACAAATAGAAAGTAATTACAAGAAAAGTACGTCAACTAAATAATTACAAAAAGAGTGTAATTAGGACTTATATTACAAAAATAGTACAATTCACATTAATAAAGAAACCTAAAATCAAGGATAACTAATAATTCAAATTCAAATTCAAATTCAAATCTTGTCTCTAACAACAATTTCAAATCCATATTTCAAAATTCAAATCAAAATGATAAAATTAAAAATAAAAAATTATGAAGGAGCTAATTTTCATCATCCTCCTCTCTCGCCGCCACCGCTGCCGCCGCCACATCGTCGCCGCCGCCACCGGAGTTGCTATTCTAAATTTCTTTTGACGATTTGGTTACCCACAAAAATTGAAATGGTTACCTTTATGCAAATTTTGACTAGTAATTGCTTCACATTTAAAATAAAATTGGTAATCAAATAAAACTGAATTGGTTACCTTATCAAATGGTTTGGTAACCAACTATATGAAATTTAGTTACCAACTGCATCACATCCAAAATAAATTAGTAACCTAAAAAAACTAAATTGGTTACCTTATCGGAAGGTTTAGTAACCAACTGTATAAATTTTGGTTACCAACTGTATCACATTCAAAATATATTAGTAACTAATAAAACTGAATTCGTTACCTTATCAAATGATTTGGTAACCAACTACATGAAGTTTGATTACCAACTGCATCACATCCAAAATAAATTAGTAGCCTAATAAAACTGAATTGGTTACCTTATCGGAAGATTTCGTTACCAGTGAAAATAAAGAATGGACTGATGGCGATGGGAGGCGGAGGGATCAAGGAGAGGGAGGGGCGGGAGGAGGGGGTGGGGCGTGGGGTGTGGGGGGAGAGGAGGGTGGAGGAGAAAGGGGGCGGGAAGAAGGTGAGGAGAATGGGAGGTGTGAGGAGGGGGATGCAGGAGGAAGGGGAGGGGGAGGCGGAGGCGGAGGGAGGGGAGGTGGTGAGGCGGGGGTGGGAGGAGGGGGAAGGCAAAGGGAGGTAGAAGTGCGAGTGGGAGTGCGAGTGGGAGTGCGAGTGGGAGTGGGAGTGGGAGTGGGAGTGGGAGTGGGAGTGGGAGGGGGAGGGGGAGGGGGAGGGAGGAGGGGGCGGCAGTAGGAGGAGAAAGTGGCGGGAGGAGGGGAGGCGGGAGGAGGGGGAGGCGGAGGGTGGGGAGGGGTTGGACAGGAGGAGGAGGAGGAGGGAGGAGAAGAAGGGAAACAAAAATGGAGTTGGAGAAAATCGTGAGAGTGATGGGGAGAAAATTGTGGGAGAGAATCGTGGAAATTAAAACACATCCCATAATAAAAGAAAGCATAAATATGTACTAATAATGAAAATAAAATTTTAAAAATATTAATTGTGTAAATATTTAATGAGTGCATTTTTTTTGTAATTATATTTTTAAATGTACTATAAAATGTAATTGTTCCTAGATTTAATTACATAACCCAATTAGACTTGTTTTACTTAGGTTTAAAATAATAATAGGTTGAGATAAATAAAATAAATCTCTTAAGTTAATTCATTAGTATATAATTTAAATAATAGGACTTTTTAATAAATATAACCCTTAGATTATTTAATTCTCATACCTAACTATACTTTTTTTTATTACTCATTATATGATAAATAAATATACACATATTCATAATATATATTCATTTAATCACATACATATTCTTCATAAGTCACAAAGTATTTTAATACATTGATAAATATTTAATATTCTCATTTAGGACGTAACTTAAAATTTTTGGCTATTACAAGTTTCGCCTCTAAGCATACGACAATGCAAAGTTGTACAAAGAAATGGTCAATGTGACAACTCAATTTTTTTTAAAATTATTAAAATAAAAATTTAATAAATAAAATTCTTATTATGACTCATATTAGGTTTGGATGTATATATAAATGTATTATATATATTGACGTGATTATGTGGTGGATTTAATATGTATATATAAGAGTGAAATATATACATAAGTGTGGAAAGTAAGATTTAATATTTGGTTAAATTATTAAGATAGCTAGCTTGAGCTAATTATGGAAAAGAAAAAATGGAAGTTAAGAAAATTAATTAATTGAGATTAAATTAAAATTATATTATAAAATAATATAATTTGAATATTAAGCCTGGCGATACAATTATTATGAATAAAAGTTCATATTCGAGTTAATAATTTCACTTATTTAGAAATAGTGAATTAATGTATGTATTTTATGTGAATAAAATGAGGGACCCATACATATATATATATATATATATATATATATATATATATATATATATATATATATATATATATATATATATATATATATACAGACAGGATCAGGTAAGGGCTCCCTTATTTTGTTAAAATGCGGACTTTTTTTTTTTGGTTTTTTTTTTAAAACAACTAAAAAAAATATTTAATATTTTATGGAACTGAAATTTTTCCATAATATAATGTTTTGGGCGTATTTTGAATACCTATACCAAAAAGTGGTGGTACAGTCTGGCCAGACTGTACATACATATTTTTGTTATACGTACCCAAATCACATCCAAAACACTGTATTATGAAAAAATTCTAATTCCATAATTTTTTATTTATTTTTTTTTAGTTGTTTTAAAAAAAAAGCAAAAAAAAAAATATAAAGGTCCGTATTTTAACCAGGTGCGGGATCCCGCACCTGATCCGCTCCCCATATATATATATATATATATATATATATATATATATATATATATATATATGGGCTATATGTATATACACAGCTGTGTATTATACAGTAGGCCTAGGACGACATATTTTTTGGGTTATAGCGACAGTAAACTGTCGCCATAGCCCTGAATAGCTATGACGACGGGTGAAACTGTCGCTATAGCCCAAAAAATCGTCGATATAGCCTATTGTATAATACACAGCTGTGTACACATATTTTTCCATATATATTAGTGTCCAATTGGTAAATTAAATAATATATATAATGAATATAAATAAATTGTTGAAAACAATTTATGGAGAGAAAGAGGAAATTAAATTTAATTATACAATCTAGATTATATAATTTAAATAAGTTATTTTAATTAATTGATGGAGGAGATATTAATTATTTAAATTAGTAGTTCATTACACACAAAGTGTTAAATTAATTATGAAAACCTTGTAAATTATCGTTCGAGTAGACGTCAAGGTAGTTCAGGGGAGGCCATTCTTGACAACTCCATCCCCAATAGAAATGGCGGGAGCAGACATTGATAGAATACCGTTGGAAGTAATTCCAAAAAAAAACGTCTAGAGTCCATAACATTATATCATGTTGCATTTGCATAGTATCATTTAATCTTGTTATATTTCAAGTGTCTAGGAATCTTTATCATGTTCATTTCATTACATTGCATAAACATGATAAAGAATGGCATCTGTATAGACACTCAAAATTTTGCATGCTACTAGCCATGTAGGAGGACAGAATCGTCTTTTATCTTCTGGAGACAGCCCTAGAGTCAAAAAGATCAAGTCAAATCTCGTTGACAACCCCGAGAGATCAAATCAAACACTGGCAAAAATCTCGGGAGATCAAATCAAATTCCGGCGACAACCCCGGGAGATCGAATTAAATCCTGACGACAATCTCGGGAGATCAAATAAATCCCCAGAGACAACCCCGGGAGATCAAGTCAAACCCCGGCAACAACCCTGGGAGATCAAGTCAAACCCCGAGAGATCAAATCAACCTCAGAGACGATCCTGAGGACTGACAAAGGTCAACATTAGTCCAATATCGGAGACAACCCTAAAAGAAGACAACTACAACTGCATCAAATTCGGAGACAATTCGGAGGGGCAAAATAGTAATTTTGCCAATTCAGCATCAAATCAAGTTAAAACATTGTCATGAAGGTCATGTAGTACCATAACATCAATCTCGAGTGAAAAACAGTACAAGACAACTCAACGGATGGACTGCGAAGAATTGAAGATCTGGTCATTGATCCATCTTTCTGGATTCAGAAAAAGCCAAATCTCATGTCATCGTGTAGCTCTCGGAAAGGGCTTTCCTAAAAGTTATACACATCCATCGGATTCCCAAATTGAAAGTTATGAAGGTCGTCCGAGTAGACAGCGCATTGGTCCAAGTGCACGTACATATTAGAGGAAAGGGCGATAAAATGTTGCATGACTATCCGTACATTTAAATGTGCTCAGATTTCGTCGGCTATTCGAGGAAAGGGCGATAAAATCTTGCATGACTATCCGTACATATTAGGTGTGTTTGTCTGAATATATACTCCGTATTATGCACAAATCTTTGTGGGGTTTATTCTTCCATGGACTCTTTCATGTTTTGTAATATATTTAAGGATCACTTACCCGTAAAAAAAAGGGTTTCGTAATTCATTTTTCACATGACCATATTGGACATGATTATATACTTGATCACGGGCTCAATATTATCCACTACATGTCCAAAACTATAATGCATTTTAAAAGACTCCTTGTCCTAACCCCTCAACCCCACTTGTAGTTTGGAGCCTATGCTAGCTAGGGGATTGTATACAGAGACATTTTAGTTAATCATCGACTCAATTACTCCCCGTGCTAAAAAAATAGCTAAAAGTTTTTAACTTTCATAAAATATGATTCAAAAAAATTAAAAATTGTATGTCTTAATTACTAAAGGGGTTAGGCAAAAGTGAAACCATGTGAATTGTGATGCACATGCATGGAAAGTAGAAGATAGAGCTGTAATTTCGTGTATGTGCACACATAGAGGGAATGAATAGGTGTCTAAATTAAAACATGTTTAACGACTAAATTTTAATTTTCTGTTACAGTACTAAAACAGACAGGTGGAACTAGTGTTTTATAGTGTCTGCCTTAGAGTAAATTTTACTTTTCTTATAATGCAGACAGAAGAAAGGAAAGAAGGATAATGTCTGGATTAGAACGAATTATATTTTAGTTATAATACAGACATGTGAAACATGTGTG
This sequence comes from Panax japonicus, assembly GCA_020205505.1. Lineage (NCBI taxonomy): Eukaryota > Viridiplantae > Streptophyta > Magnoliopsida > Apiales > Araliaceae > Panax > Panax japonicus. The sequence continues at coordinate 13,377,435 of CM035100.1, read as the reverse complement.
AATTAGTGTCTTGATTAGTACACTTTACTCTATCAGCAGACTACTTTTATGTGGATGTAATTAGATGCAAAGTGATACTCAAGCAATCAAAACCACAAGAAATAACAAACCATAGACACAAAAATTGTATGTGGTTGATCCCCTATCCTCTAGTTTAGTAATTTAATCCATGTCCAATACTAACCGGTAGTGGAGACTCTTTTTATTAATTTTAAAACTCAATTAAATACAATAAAAAGAACTTCATGTTCAAATAAAGTTTTCCACTGTGATGGAGACATGTGCCCCTTTTGCATCTCAGCAACCTTGAAATCTCTCTTTGAACAGAACCTATCCACTATTGGATCGATTAAGCCTAACAATGCTTAATCTCAGAATTTAATATAAAGGATTTTGAATACAATGGGTTTTTGTTTTTCAGCCAAAAGAAATTAATAAACAATACAATTAACAGCTGAAAATTAAATAACACTGATAAACTCTTGATAATTTCTTAACTATTACTGATGTAAACTTCCAGTGTTGTAACCTGTGTAACCAAGAAGGAGAGGTATATATAAGAAAGAGACTAACGACTATATTAGAGTTTAGCAAGAAATCCTTAGCTGATATATCTTTGTAAACCTTTGATATTGACCAACGTGTTCAAAAAGAAAGTTGCATGGATAAAGGGTCATTGACACTAATATACAACAATTAAAAAGTAATTACACTATTAGTACATCCACAAAATAATTATAAAAATAACGTAATTCACATTAATAAGGAAACCTGAAATCAATGAGAAATAACTATCAAAATTAATAATTCAAATTCAAATATTTGGGATCTAACAGCAAAAATAAATTCAAATTCAAAATAAAAATTCAAATTTAAATCTTCATCTCCCTCACAGTAGCCCTCTCATCCGCTACCCCGCCGCGAATCTCCTTCTTCACAGGTTATCCTCTTCCTCCGCTACTCCGCTACTCCGCCACGAATCTCCGTTGTGCAAAACGCCAATGACAAGAAGAAGAAGATTCGCCCTACAAAAAGTTTAAAAATAAATAGATTACCTACAAAAACTAAAATGGTTACCTTTGTATGAATGGTTGGCTACCAACTGTATCACATTCAAACTAAATTGGTAACTTAATAAAACTGAATTGTTTACCTTGGTCTGAAGGTTTGGCAACGTCATCTTCCTCCTCCCCCTTCACCGGTGAGACATAGCGAGAGTCGACCACAAAATGGTCGATGGGGTGGAAAAAAGAGGTGGATATTTGATTTTTCACAATTTCTTCATGTCCAAAAATTTCAATTCCAATTTCATGTCCAAAGGAAAATAAGAATACTGCATAGGAAAGAAAGAGATAAGAGAGTGATGTGTAATGTAATGTTGATAACCAAACCTTCATACCAAGGTAACCAAACTTTTATACAAAGGTAACCAAACCTTTATACCAATATAACTAATCTACCTCCAGACCTGTAGTATGAATTGGTTACCTGGGTCTAAAAGTTTGGCAACCAACTGCATCACATACAAAATATATTGGTAACTTAATAAAACTGAATTAGTTACCTTGGTATGAAGGTTTGGCTACCCACTGCATGAAGGTTTGGCTACCAACTACATCACATTCAAAATAAATTGGTAACCTAATAACACAAAATTGGTTACCTTGGTATGAATGTTTGGCTACCAACTGCACTATGAAAAAATTGCAGGTGTGGATGTGGATTGGTTACCTTGGTATGAATATTTTGTTACCTTGGAATGAAGGTTTGGTTGCCTTGGTGTGAAGGTTTGGCTACCAACTGCGCTATGAAAAAACTGAAGGTGTGGAGATGGTTTGGTTACCTTGGTATGAAGGTTTGGTTACCAACTGCACTATGAAAAAAACTGTAGGTGTGGAGCTATATTGGTAACCTTGGTATGAAGGTTTGGTAACCCTGTTATGAATGTTTGGTTACCTTGGTATGAATGTTTGGTTACCAATCTCTTCTATCAGTTGTTAATTTTGGATCAAATCCAATAATCAAGGTAAGCATTGGGATGAATATGCCACCACCACCAACACTGCCTACACTTCCAAATGCAGCTCCACAGAATCCAATTATGAAACCGATAACGATTTGCAAATTAAATTTCATTTTTGGCCAAACATGTTGGTAACCTGATTGATATGTCTAAACTTATTTCAAACAAATATAACTTATACTAACATATAGAAAATTTGAAGCTCTCATTTTAGGACCAAAATAATACTAATTATTAGTATATGTTATAGCTATCAGAGAACCATGAGGTATATTATAAGGGTAAGCTACTGCATATAAGAGTATCCAAACCGGCGTATCCAAACCTGCTGCATATAAGGGTAACCCTTGATATTTGTGATGGTGGCGGCGCGACAGGTGCTGAGTCCCGTGATTGTTATCTCAACATGTACGCAACGAAGAAGCCCGATAAAGTTGACCCGGATGAGCAACGATTGTCAAAATGGTTGAATTGCACGTTGTCCATGAGCCCTTGAAGCGCCCAGTTGTGGTGGATTTTCTTGGGAATGTGTTTAATAAGGAGGCTTTAATGGAGGCATTATTGGGGAAGAAACTGCCCCGGGCTTTAGCCCATATCAAGGGTTTGAAAGATATGATTGATGTTAAGCTTTCAGATATCCACTTTGGTTTATAGTAGGAAAAAAGTGGGTGAATAAAAAAGAGAGAGAAACAGGAACAGAGATCAAAAATGGGTCTGTTATGTTTGAGTGTGTTTGAATAAGAAAATATATAATAATTAACGGAAAGAGATAATTGAGATAATCGTGGGCCACGATTAAAGGATACCCATGTAAAACCCCAACTTATTATAAATAAAATTGAATTGTCCTTTATTCATTATTCTAAATTAATAAGGGTTAATTTGATATAATGCTTTGGTTATGGGTGAAATGTGAAAATTTTACAAAATAAGCAAGTGGTTACAAAATATTCTTTTTGTCGGGGAATATTCGTTTGGTCGTGGAATATTCTTATTGTCGGGAATCTTCGTACGACGGCGCAGTCATTTGTGGGCCCCATAACAAAAAACGGTTGGATGAAAGAAAAGGACAAAGATTGGGTTTTATAAATAACGACGAAAATTATTACCGTTAACACTGTTGGATAATTGGTGGTTAAAATACAGTAATACTCGTGGTTGTACAGTAGCACACGGTATTGCACAGTATGGTTGAATTATTGATTCGTACGTAAGAAGACACTACTCAATAATTTTTACAGTAGTTACTGTTCATTATTTTATTTTATTGATTCATAATTGCTGCGTTGATATTTATATTATTATTGTTTAAATAATTGTCACTGCACAGTATTTTCCATTATCAGATCAATAATTCATATTATTTGAATAATATTATCAGATAACATTATTGGCAATGTCTAGAAAGTTCTGTCTAAGGAGAGGTTTGGCCACCTAATTGCGCGCCAGTAAGGAGAAATCCTTATTGGAAAGCCCCATCTTTCTTGGGAACGGCCTGGTTGTCATAATTGTGATTCTTTAATATTTTGGGAAGGGCTATTTATTGTGAATTATTAAAGTTCCGGAGTTCCGAAATAATTGATTTTTGGAAGTTTTAATTATTATTTTCAAGAAAAACGTTTTTCAAAGGTTGGTGAGCATCTTTAACATATGCTTGGTGGCTGAAATCAGATTCCTTGGTGGTGGGCTTGAATATTTGGTAAATATTAATATTTTATTAATTTAGTCTCCTTTGGCATTCTAGCATTTTTCTATAAATAGAGGGCTAAGTTAGAATTGAAAATCACACCAGAAACATAAGATTTCTCTCTTTCTCTCTCTATATTATCGAGCATATTCTTGTGAGTATACTTTGAGTGTTGCTATACGGTGCGAGTTTCTGTCAGCACTATACCGAAATTCAGTCAGAAGTGCGGTTATTTTGAGGTAAGGGATGTTGTTTCTTCTTAAATGATATTATCTTCTTCAATATCATTATGCCGAAATATTGTTCTGAACTTTTTATCAATTTGGAACTTTTTCATGTTGGAGTTACTATTCATGAGTTACTATTCAGGAGTTACTATTCACGAGTACTATTCACGAAGCGTGATGATGTTTTTGTGAAATTTCTATCTTTTGGTGTCGGAGTTACTATTCACGTGTACGACACTATTCACGTATACGGCACTATTCATCGAAAAATGAAATTTCTTCTTTTTATGAAATTTTTGTGAAATTTTGTGAAATAGTGCTGTATACGTGAATAGTGCCGTACACGTGAATTGTAACTCCGACACCAAAAGATAGAAATTTCACAAAAACATCATCACGCTTCGTGAATAGTACTCGTGAATAGTAACTCATGAATAGTAACTCGTAAATAGTAACTCATGAATAGTAACTCCGACATGAAAAAGTTTCAAATTGATAAAAAGTTTAGAATAATATTTCGGCATAATGATATTGAAGAAGATAATATCATTTAAGAAGAAATAACATCCCTTACCTCAAAATAACCGTACTTCTGACTGAATTTCGGGTATAGTGCTGACAGAAACTTGCATTGTATAGCAACACTCAAAGTATACTCACAAGAATACACTCGATAATATAGAGAAAGAAAGAGAGAAAACTTGTTTCTGGTGTGATTTTCAATTCTAACTTAGCCCTCTATTTATAGGAAAATGCTAGAACGCCAAAGGAGACTAAAATAATAAAATATTATTTTTTATTTCAAATTTTCCTACGCAACCTCTTTTGATCAATTAGACAGCCAACTTGGAAGAAAAAGAAGCAGCCCACATGGTTATTCCACCAACCAAAAAGTTGGTCCCGCAATTTAATCAAAATCATTTTATTTTTCGAAACTTCAACAATTCATAGAAAATAGACCGTTTATCAGAAAAATACGAATTTTATGTCCATTCTGTCTGAAATCGAATTCTCTACAACTTTGTAAAAGAAAGCTTTTTTCCAAATTCTCAACAGAAAATATCTGAAATCCACAAACAGATGATTTTTAATACTTCCCTTCCGACAAAATACTGATAAAACATCTCAACATTAATGTTGGCCTTTTAATCCATAGAAACATGCTGAGTTATATGCGTGGGAATATAAATGGGACTATTCCGCAAGCATCGGTGGTAGCCATGCTCTGTACTCAACAAGGAGTCCAGTGGCATAATGAGCAGCTGCAGTACCCAAACCATGCAATCACGCATGTAGCTATTGCAAATTTCAAGGAGTGGACAGGGGGTGTACCACACCCACGCAGACTAGGATTCATCATTCAGCCCACTTTTCCAGAGCCGTCACAATAACCCCCACAAACAGACGAGGCGGGCCCGTCCACGCACGCACGTGCCACCCATGGCGATCGCCAGCTCCGAAGGTTGGAGCGCAAGGTCGATGCCATGTACGATAATTTGGGCACATTTGCGACGGCACTCACAAGGGCTTTAGCCGAAGCATTTGCGCAACAAGGAACAACACAAGAATGGCCTCAGTTTGGAACCGCAGCACCATATCCACCACCGGATTCACCACCCGAGGAGGGTGGCACCACCGATAATTAGGGGAGTTTTCGTACCCTTTACCTTCATTCAATTGGGACATTGAATATTTTAAGTTTGGGGGTATTGGGTAGTAGTATTTTTAGTTTGCATATAGTTTTGCATGATTAGTTAATTTTTATAGTTAAATTTTATAGTTGTTGCATGTGTAGATTACATTTTAGCATATAGTTGCATGTTATAGTTGCATACCTCACAGTCTTACCGTATAAAAATTTGTTGTCTAGCCAATGATGATAGTGAAGTTTTTAAATGATTTCTGAATATTTTGGATAACATGAGCTGAGATATAACGTTTTATACAATGAAAGTCATAATGTTGTTTAAATGCTTTTGGTTTGCACAAATTTGTTCACAAGCACTTGTAGGTATAAGAAGTACGTTTTGCATTGCTCAGTAGAAAAATGTACTGTTAAAAAGAGAAATATGTGAAAAGTGACTTCTAGACTGTATAACACATTGATTTTTAAACTTTAGGAAAACATGGGTATCTGTATATATAAAAAAAAGAAAAAGAAAAATAGAAATAACATGGCTAGTCTTATTTCGGGGCCCTGACTACTTGAGTAAGTACGCCCGAGAGGATTGTCTTTACACCTAGCGCCCTAAGGTCTTTCATGGTCTGGGAGTCATTGGTCGAAAGCTCCTTAAGGGGTAGCAGTGTGCCTAATGGAGTTAGATATTGCACAGTCATGTGAAAAAAAAAAAGAAAAAAAAAGGCAATAAACACCGCGGAAAAGTGCGAAAGTCGCCCTCGTGGGTAGAAATAAAGCAGTTAAGCCCATTGTTGAACCTTAGTTTATTTTAAGACGTTGGAATAGACTTGGTTGCATATATATACATAAGTCTTGATTTAAGCTATAATTTTCTGTTGTGAGCTATATAGCATGAGTATTCTGTACCTAAATCAAGTTTAGGACGAACACAACACACACACACAGCATCTCTACATCATTTTTGAATTATCTAAGTGTATGACATTATGCCTGCTTTGCATCTGTATTCTTGATTCTAGAAAAAAATTGGCTGAGGCAAATTATACTGAATTTCTATGATAGTTGAGACAATGTGAGATTAGTTGCATCATAGTGTAGTTGCATAGTAATATAGTTGCATTTTCATTGTTCAGTAGTTTGCATTGCTTGAGGGCAAGCAACGGTTCAAGTTTGGGGGTATTTGATAAGTGAGTTTTATACCTACTTATGGGGTACCAATTCATGCGAACTATGCCCATCTCAAGTACATTTTAGTATGTTTTAGTTGCATTTCATGTTAATTTGTATTTCGCATACTTAAAACTCCTTTGGTGAATAAGTGCAGGAATTGGCCTAATTTGGTGGTGATATCGGGCACGAGGCTAATGGATTCGTGAGGCGAGGCAAAAGATAGAATATGCATGATGTAGGATTGAGTGGAACATGGATGGAAAAGCATGGATAGACATAGGACATTTCAGTAGTAGCTACAACGTTGCAGAACCAAGCCAAGGAGCAGAAGGAGAGACATCAGCTGCAGGCCGCACGGCAGGAAGAACTTGAATGCGCGCGCTCGCACAAGTACCCAGCCAGACCTTGGAACCTACTGCAAGTTGCGCGGCCGTGAGAAGGACAATGCGAGGGAGCGTGCACTAGCGCGATAGACCGGCTGAACCTAAGAACCTACTACAAGTCTCGCGCCTGCGAGCATAATAAGCCGAAGGAGCGAGCGACCGCACGCGAGGCCTGAAGCTGCTGACTTATTTTATTTTATTTCCAATTTATAAATGTTGTAATTGATTTAAAACGATTCCTGACTGGTGTCAGGGGTATCACTTGACATTTTTATTCAATTTTAGTTATATTCTTTACGTGGTAATTAGGATTTATTCTCTGGGAGAGATTCCAATGTAGAAGGAGGCCATAACTCTACTTTTCTCCTCTTTCTTGGGATTTTCTACTAGAGTGGATTATTATTATTATTATTATTATTATTATTATTATTATTTTGATAGAATCTTATGAGGATTTGATTATTGAACTATATTCAGCAATTGGATTTGATTGTTTCTACCTTTTATCTTTCAATTGCTTGATTATTAGTCATGTTTAGATTTGATCCCATAATGGCTTTTGGTTCAGTCATGAACTAAACTCCATTATGGGATCCTAACGGATTTTAATATGTAGTTTGATTGCATGCTTAAATGCTGGAGTGTTGTGCATATCATATGGGATGTCTATCATGATTGTTTTGCATGTATGAATTCTTGATCACCATTCGTTTCAGTATTTGTATAGAATTGACAATGAACATGTAAATATGGATTGTAATCATGATAGTATACGTATATAGGACTGTGTTATATGGCCTATGTATTTCGTGAACCAGTATCCTTGTACTGCTTCATTTCGTCAATAAATACAAGGTCCCTTCGATTCTAAAATGGTAATACGACCTTTTTACTCCAGTTGTTGAAATAGTTTGTCCACCCCCAGTTTTCAGTTCCGGTCAAACCATTATAGTTAACAATGTTCTTCCTATCAACATGGTAACCCGCATCTTTTTTACCAAGTGGTGGGATAAATTTGATATTAATAGGATTATTGGGAAGGTTGAAAAGGAATTCCCTCCTGCCCCTCTTCCTTTTGTTCTAATTATTTTAATCCCAGTCATCGCCTCTTCTAGTAATACAAAAAAGAAGTCAAAAGTTAGTCCAACAGGTTCATCAACCTCAGTTGATTTCTCAATTATCAAAAATTCCAACGTTAAAGATTTGAAGCTCATGGCCCAAGTCATTCAAGATAGAATTTCTTAGTTACATAAAGATGTTGAAGCATCAGAGTATTCTTCTTCTTCAAATTCCACTGCCAGTAAAGACGAAGATGATGATGATCCATATGGCACCATCAACTTTCAAGATGCTCAGGATCCGTTTGCCTGACATTCTAGTCATTCATCGCTGCCTCCACTCAGCAATCAATCAGTTAACTCACGCATGCTCCTACTTTTCCACCGAAAGGAGCCATTAAGTCAAAAGATTTGGCCTACTCCTGCTTTTCCACCGAAAGTAGCCACTAAGTCAAAAGATTCTGCCTTTTTCAGCAAAAGTTCCCAAAAGCATTTATGCATAGTAAAAAGTCAGCACTGTTTTACTGTTCATCAATAGTAAATATTGTTTGTAATAATTCAAATTTGTAATAGTTGCATTGTAATAGATCTTTCCCTATTCTATAAAATGAATTCGAACGTAGTTAGCAAAGCAGACTTAAAAAGACTCAGAGTTCCTTCTCTGACAAATCTTTAGACTCTGTTCTCTCTTCCCTTCATCTACTTCTCATATGTTCTAAGTTAAATTATAAGTCACTTTTATTTTTCTGTATTATAAATATTTTTCAATTATCAGTAAAACTATTTTTATTTTAGTAATTCAATTGTGTTGTTTGTATGCATCACCTTGTTCTTCTTTCCCTTTATCTAATTCCGCCCTTAAAATTGAAGTTAAAAAGGTTGACCTTCATGTTCATGATTCATCCTCTAGTGATGAAAGTCTTGATATACCTGAATCGTCTAATGTTAAGAATGAAGCTGACCTTTTTATTCAAGGTCTCTCTCTCTCAAACGTATTAAAGATATCACCATTCAAAAATGGTATATCTCGGATAACTTAGTCATCGATAAAACCTTCTCAATGCAACTCCCTGCTTTAGTTGATACTGATGCTGATCTGAATTGTATCCAAGTAAGATTATATATATTATATATAAGTTATATATATATATATTATAAGTTCTGTTTTATTAGTATTATAATAGTAATAAAACAGAAAACTTTTTATATAAAATAAAATATATTATATTATATTTAAAGTTTTTGTTTTATTATAATATTTTATTGCATAGTGTTGCATAGTAAATCAGAAAATCAGTCGATTCAGTCGCCCGTGAAGGTTGTTACTGTCCGTCTGTGATTTTTTTTCTTAAATAGTACCTTGCCATTTTCCTATAAATAGGATGCTTAGTTTAGAAATGAAAAACACACCAGAATCAGAGAATTCTTCTTCTATAATATTGAGTGTATTTCTTTTGAGTTTAAAGAAACTTTGAGTATAGAAAACAGTACAAGTTTTCTTCAAGAATATCCCCGTTATACCACTCAGAAATACTCTCCTTTTAAGGTAAGGGATATTATTTTTGTTCAATATTCGTAAGAAATAATATTTTCTTCCATACTCTGTAGTATGTAAGTAATATTATTTCGTTTCATATTCTTAATTCTACACTTATGTTGATAAGTATTGCTTCTATAATCCTTGAAATTAGTATAATATCATTGAAATTTGCGCTTCATCTAGTATCGTTTCACAGAAATATTTTTCTGAACATTCTTATTAAATTTTAATCTTTTAATGTTGGGGTACTATTCATGGGGTACTATTCACGAGGTATTATTCACTCGTGTACTATTCACCTGGGGTATTATTCACGAAGTACTATTCACGGGGTACTATTCACGGGGTACTATTCATCTGAGGTACTATTCATGATAAAAATTAATTTCTTTTCTGTTCAAATTATTTTTGATACATGAATATTATTCTTGAATTTTACTCCACAAAGCAGTTATCATGTTGACAATTTGGACATTCTTGAACTCTTGATAAATTGAATTATAAAATTTTAAAATTTATCATTGCTCTCACTTAATTGATATTCTTATATCATTGTCATCATCCTCACGCTTAAATTGTGATGAAAGTCATAATTGGCTCGTAGTTCATAGATGGACTATTGATTGGTATGATTATGACAAAAAATTATGTATCGGTATAATTATGACCTGTAATGTTACAAATGATGTTGTAAAAGTTCTCGTTGGCCCGTAGTGCATTGATGGACAGTATTTTGACATGATCATGGCCACTGGTGATAATAACGAATATCCTTGGCCCGTAGTGCATGGATAATTCGGTGATGTGGATTAATTATTGAGATGTGTTTCAGAGATAAAATATTGATGATGAACTTTTAAATCATAGAATATAGTAGACATCATGCTCAACTTGACTCTTCTAATGGAATGCTTGTTTCGCTGCAGTTAAACTTGTTGTCTATTATATTCTATCAGTTTTACATTGTTGAAGACTAAGGATAATTTATTATGCATTATCTTAGTCATAATATTCTTTACTAGGCTAGTTGAGCTCACCTTTTTCTTTTATTGTTCTCTTCAGGAAATGAGAATATAGCTGGGACTAGTCGGGGAATGGAGAGATGGTCCAAGATGGTGGCTATAGTAGTCCTCACTATTCTATAAAATAGTGTGATAATAATTGTAATGAGGACTTCATTTGAGTTTGGATATTGTCTACGAGACAATATTCGTGTTAAAACTCTCAGCTTACGTTTGTCGTATTGTGTAAATTAAGTTTATATTTGAATTATGTACCATGTATTTGGCGACTCGGAATGGGTTGTGTATACCTTTTTTGGGGTATCACAGATCATTCAAATCTTAATTGCTCAGTTTTATCAAACACCGCCTAAATTTTGGAATCTCAAAATTTATTAAACGTTCAGAAGGAAATTTTTTCTTTTGAGGGTCACTAAGTGGTCATAGGGACCACGAATTCTTTACACAATGTTCAACACACAAATACTGCTAACATCTGTTCAACTGTCACAACATCTGTAAACTCTTATCCCCATATTATCATTAGGTGATCTGCCAAATAATACTATATGTTATGCGTAACATCAAATTCTTCTTGTATTTTCATAACATATGTCGGTTACCCAATCATAATATAGTACCCGAATTTCTAGGGTTGTTCATATTTAGTCATAACCTCAGGATCCGCACCAAAGCAATTTGAATTAGATTAACATATCTTCAAAGAAACATAAACAATTTAATAAATTATAGAAACATAACAACTGAGTTTAGCCAAGCATATGACATAAACTTCTTTTTATAAATGGTTCAAGATGAATTTCAAAAAAAATTATAGTTTAATAATGAGTGAAAGTCAAACGCACGGGAGTGCAGGAACTTGCTTGTCTTGGTCGTACATTCCTCGAGTAAGATATTTTTTGTCTCGGAATATTAACCTACACCATCCATATTTAATTAATTAATAGTTATCATCGATAATTATTTGAAACTTCATTTAGGATTTTTCGCGCACTGTAATTTGTCCTCAAATATGTTCTTACATAATTAAAATCTCATTACAGTTGTTTATTTATTACTTATGTAGCCTCATATGTTCCTTTCTTTAACAAATTGTAGCTGGTATAAAATATTATTTATTTCCTAGTTTTTCTTTAATTGTTATTTCATAAATTTTTATACTATATTTCTCCATTAAACTACTTTAACTATATTTTTATTTTGACTCCTTGGAAATGACCACCAAAAATTTAGCAAAAAAAAAAGACCACCAAGGAAACTACCAAAACAGTGACCTCCCCCGAACACCAATAACGACCCCCAACTCAAAAAAGAGTAAGATTCAAAGAGCCTCCCACCAAACCTGTTAACGCCAAGTTTTATCTGCGCGTTCAATCACAGAATCCACACGCTGAAACATACACAATAACAGATCACACAGAAGCTTGACGGCTTGTGCCACCGGGGGATAGCTCCGGTGTGAGAATAAGTACAGGTCGTTCACAAGGTTTAACGATGGAGGCTTAAATGTTTAGTGCTCAAAGATGTATTTCCTTTTGAAGTTAAGCCCTGTATTTCTAGCCTTCTCACTTCCCAAGAGTCCCTCTCCGAGTCGGGATAGGACTCCTAAATATGGTAATTACCTATATTTTGGTCCAACACAATCTCCTCAAAAGATGTCAGTAGAATCCCTTTCCAATACTACCTTTGGAGTTGCCTTATTAGAATATGATTAGGGTTAGTTCCCTTAACCACGCAAACTCCTTATCACTCCAAACTCTGCGTTTGGGCCGCCCAATTGCACAGGCCCAACCCAACAGACGTCACAAACACCAGCCCGGGCTTCGGCCCAAAGGACGCGAAGACCCAACCCCGACCTCCTTGATCAAAACTGGATTCCGGCCTAATGGGCTCGGGTATCCGAACCCGAACATCCTTGACATCCGGTATGCCTTCGGCCATACAAGCCCAATCTCATCAGTTCCAGCCCAAGACTACAGCTAACATGATGGTCGGTAAAACACTCCTGAACAAAACATTTCCCTAAAAAAGTATTTATCTAAACAACCTCGAAGCCTCCACCCCCATCAACCATCGAAGCCCTTTCTTCTTCTGAAGCGCCAGCACAAAGGCACCCAGCCATTGTATGGCCTGAGGATATACTTGACGGTTTCCCATTCGACGGTTATAATGCCTTCATCTTTATCGATGAAAATAAAGTCTACAACGGACTCTAGCCTAAAGATTTAATTATCGACACCATTGTTTATCAGGGTCGAGTAAGTAATCTCCACATCCCTTTCAAATTCCCACCATCAAAACTTGAGTAAAGCACATGATCTTTTCTTTTTGTTTATATTGTTCAGGCCCTAACAACCTTTAGCCGTGTGACCCCCCGAATTCCGAATATCATTAAACCCCAACAATGGTGCATCGCAGTATTAACCACTAGGTATAATCATAAAGACAATTACTAAATTATTACAAACCATATTAATCTAACTTCTCTGGTTTTAAGACCTTTACAAGTTTGGAAACATCATAATATAATAATTATTACATCATTCTACTTAATATATATCATTCATAACTTAAACTATTACATAATATCTTTTTATTTTGTAACTTTTTCTTTTTCTTTGTCTTTCTTTCTCGAGTTTTTGCCCCACTTGAGCTTAGTTGAAAACATTTTTTATATAATGCAATAATGAGCTAACGAGCTCAACAAATATAACAGCTGAATAACAACAAAATCAAGAATCATGCTTTCAATTCAACAACTGAACAATAGTTGTGAAACTATCTAGAATAAAAATAGGAATAATAATAATAATAATAAATTTCCTTTATATTTAACATTCTTGAAACTACTGAGCGACCAAAACACCTTGAACATTTTCTTTTTTATAAAAGGTTTAATCAAAATTCATATGTAACCGTCATTTTCTAAGTACGTTAGGGAATCAGCCTATTATACTTATGTTGTGCGCAACTAATTTCTTTTAAACGACTATTTACATTTACTTTTACACTGCGAAGGCCAATGGAAAATTCGACCAAAAGTTTCCTTTATAATAGGGTTGTTCATCTCAGACTAAAATTAGAGTCCTTACCAATTTAGTTTGGTTTAGATAGCATTTAAGAATTTAATAAATTTAAATTATGTCTTAACATGTGTCTAGCCGAAACAACAAGGCATCGACGAAATTTTATAATAATTCATAAAATATCAAACTTTAAATCTTTAAATAACATGGAGTTTTAGCATACAGAATAACTTGTGCAATTTATAAAATTTATTGCACGAGTTTTTATTTCACACAATATATATAAATACTGTGTAGATTGACATTTTAATATAACCTGTAAAGGGAGCTAAAAAGCTCGCACAATAATATAATTTATGGAAATAAAACTCGCGAAAGAGTTTAAGAATACTTGCCTGAAGCGTTCTTTATTATTTACTTTATAAATGCTCTTTAATATATAATCTTACACATTTAATAATCAATAATATACCTATTAGTTACATAAAAATTCCACATATTGGTTTACATCGCATTATTACTCATTTTATATTTTTCGCGTTTTATAATTTAATTAGGGCTATAATCTTTTTTAAAAACGTTCTACGGCGTTAAGGCGTTCAGGAATGTCACAACCCTCCTAACCACTCCCTATGATGGTTTATATCCATTAATATTCATTCTATAATATTTATTATTATTATTTTTATTTTTAAGTTGGAATATTTTAGAACAATTGTCAAAATATCGCATGTCGTCTAGACACGGCACCTCGATATGCCCGTGACACGCCCGACACGTAACGCCACACAACATTTTTCAAATTCGTTTCCTATTTTTAAATAGGCTAAAACAGTCCAAAATGGAAAAAATTATTAAAAATCATCCTTTTATCCAAAAATTCTGAACTTTATATGGCAGCTTCATACTACCATACAATGATCCCAGTAAAAATTTCACAATTTTCTTGGTTGTATATTCAGAGTTATGACAATTTCCTTTTAAAATCGTATTTTCTTTCACGGACTAGAACTCCACTTCTGGAAGTCGAAAAATTCTCTTCTTTGGACATGAACTAGTCAACTTGATATAAAAACATACCACAAAATACCAGGATTTTTATAGTATTCTAACTAGCCGAAACAGCCTTCACAAAAACATGGGTTTGCTTTTAAGATTTTTCAATTTTTTACCAACATGAATTGTTTTACGAAAAATTATGCCACGGTTGATCCGTTTAACATTTTCGAGTGATTCCACTTGGCTTCATTAGATAACTCATGGATATAACTCATGTCTTTGACGGATCTCAAAAAGAAGTTATAGATTTAAAATGGTAAAGGTCCAAAGTGGACTGAAAATTAGGGTTTTTGGTTAAAAACTTTGTTTGAACATCTTTGCTATTTAAGCTTAACAACACCCAAAATGGAAGATCTAAGCATGAAACATCGTAAAACATGTAGATCTAGTGTCATATGGTTTAATATCATAAACACATGAATTATTTCAAAGCAACCACAAGAAATCACATTAAACTAATTAGGGTTTGAGTTTTTAAATTTTTTTATAACTAGTTCTTGTTGCTATTCTTCTTCTTCTTCTTCTTCCACAATAGGTGATAACCTTGATGGCATGAAGAAAACTCCCCTCCTTCTATACCTCAAGTGGTCGACAGCCTTCTCTTAATTTTCTCTCTCTATTTTTGTTCTTAAGCTTTTTGGAGACTTAGAACTAAAAATGAAGTAAACTCTTTTTTCCTAATTAAGAAAGGGCTATTTTATAAGTTATGAAGCTAGGGAGACATAAGCTAGGTAACAAGGTAAGCTAATCGTTGAAAACGAGAAGTAAAATTTAATTACCCCATGTGCTCTTTTCTCTTACTTTGCCGGCCTGGATAAATGTTCCCCTTTATTTCTCAAATTTTGCTTTTCTTTAATTGATTTATTTGGTAATTTATTCTTCTAGAATATCCATTTTATTTGGGCTAAGGTTTGGGCAAATTGAATTATTTATTTGGGCTTTCCATTAAATCATTTAGGCCATATAAATTAGCATAGGTCCAACACATAAATTTTATCTTACCCTAATTATTTAAGGAACAATTACATATTCTAATACATTTTTAAAAATAATTACATCAATAGTGCACTCATATAATATTTACATAACTAATACACTTTCATATTTATTTACATATTCTAGTGTAATTAGGATTCCTTAATTTAGGGAATTATAATTCAATTAGAATTCCTTAATTTAGGGATTAGTTATAGCAACTCAGCCCAAAATTAAACTTACCTTGAGATCACCGTCTTCTTCTCACCGTCTTCAGACTCCCGATCACCGATCCCAATTTCCGGCGACTCATCCCCAAACTCCTTCAAGATCGCCGTCTTCTTCTCCCCGCCCAAATACTCCCTCACAAACGTCTCCACCATAATCCTCAGATTCGTCGTCACCACCACTCTCCTCTCACACTTCTCAAACACCTCGTAGCTCTCCCGCCGCACGTCCGCCGCATAGAACCGCGGCAGGATGGCGCGTGCCGCCAACTCGATGTCACGGACTTTTGAGTCCGGCGAAGGATATGTAAATCATCATCTGAATCACAAGCGCTTCGGATACGAAAATGTATGCTATAGCGATAATAAGAAATGATAACAGGAGAATTAAGCCAATTAGAAGGGTTCCGTCCAAATATGTGTATATATTTATGAGTCAACCAATTGTATATCTCTAGTAGCTTCTCAAAATGAATGGTCAAAATGGAGGTGGTATGAAGATTCAGGCGGTGGTGGGGGTGGATATGAATACTGGATGATGGTAACTAAACATTCATACCAAGGTAACCAAATTGTCATATCAAAGTAACCAATCAACCTCCTCACTTTAAATTTTTTTCTTAGTACAGTTGGTTACCAAACCTTCAGATCAAGGTAAGCAAACCTTCGTACCAAGGTAACAAAACCTTCATACCAAACTAACTAATTCACATCCACACCTGCATTTTTTCATAGTGCAGTTGGTAGCCAAACCTTCAGTCCAAGGTAACCAATTCAATTTTATTAAGTTACCAATTCGTTTGAATGTAATGCAGTTGGTAGCCAACCATTCATAGAAAGGTAACCATTTTATTATTTATGAGTAACAAAATAGTTATAAAAAAAATTCAAAACATTAAAAGTTACATCTTTTTATTTTTAAACTTTTTTGTAGGGCGAATCTTCTTCTTATTCTTATTGGCGTTTTGGACAACGGAGATTCGTGGCGGTGTAGCGGCGGAGTATGTATGGTGTAGCGGCGGTGTAGCGGTGGACTATTATTTCAAAGTGTATGTGAGGGAGATGAATATTTGAATTTGAATATTTAAATTTGAATTATAATTTTAAATTTGAATTTGAATTTATTTTTGTTGTTAGATCCAAATATTTGAATATGAATTATTAATTATGGCAGTTATTTGTCCTTGATTTTAGGTTTATTTATTAATGTGAATTGTACTATTTTTGTAATATGGGTCCTAATTACACTATTTTTATAATTATTTTGTTGATGCACTTTTCTTGTAATTACTTTCTATTTGTTGTATACTTATGTAAAGAACCTATTATTTAATTAGGGTTTCTAGCCCACATATTTTGGACTTTAAATAATTACTCATATAGATTTAATTACATAACCCAATTAGACTTATTTTACTTAGGTTTAAAACAATAATAGGTTGAGATAAATAAAATTAATCTCTTAAGTTAATTCATTAGTATATAATTTAAATACTAGGACTTTTTAATAAATATAACCCTTAGATTATTTAATTCTCATACCTAACTATACTTTTTTTATTACTCATTATATGATAAATAAATATACACATATTCATAATATATATTCATTTAATCACATACATATTCTTCATAAGTCTCAAAGTATTTTAATACATTGATAAATATTTAATATTCTCATTTAGGACGTAACTTAAAATTTTTGGCTATTACAAGTTTCGCCTCTAAGCATACGACAATGCAAAGTTGTACAAAGAAATGGTCAATGTGACAACTCAATAGCCATGGAAGGGCCCACACTTTATAAATACTCTCCCGTTCTAATATACTCCCTCCTATTAAGATTAAATGTCATTTTAGAGTTAATCACACTTATTAAGAAATAACACAAAATATCTATTGTATCCCTAATTAATTATCTCTCTCCACAATTGTCTCTTCTCATTCTCCACAATTGTACCTAATTAATTATTTCTCTCTCCACAATTGCATTTACCAACCATATTAAATAGAGGGGTAAATTAGGAAAAAATTATGTAATATTGCATAGAGATTCCAAAACGACACTTATATAGAATAAACTTAAACTCCCTAAAACGTCATTTTATCTGAATAGGAGGGAGTATAAGATTAGAGAATAAATTTTATTAAGGATGGTCTCTAAAGTAGTGTTTTTACAAAATCCAATAGGAATCTGCCAACTCTACAATTCAAGAGAAAATCAGTTTTTATTTTGTTAAAATTATCAAATAGGTTTTACCATGTTAAATAATATTACATAATCTGTTAAAAAAATCAAAACTCCTTGTTTTTCTTTAAAAATACAAAATTGCTTGATTCCTTTTAAATATTATAAAAATACTAGTTGACTGCCGGTCTGTATAAAATTGATTCTCATAATATTATTGTTGACTTTTTTGAAGTTAGCTTAAGACATTTTTAATATAAAAATATTGACATGAATTTCATTAATTTTAATTTATAATGAGTATAATGATGAATATTGCAAATTAATCATTTTAATATTTATTTTAAAAGAATTTGCTCAAACATATTATTAGTATTAGCTAAAATTACATTACTAATAATACGATATTATTCAGTATACATAAAAATTTAAGTAATAACATGCTAGAAAATTTATATTATTTTATAAATTAAAGTTAAAAAATGTATCTTTAATTTTTGGAAAGTTTTAAAAAGTAAATATATGTCTAATTGTAAAACAAAAAGAGTATTTCTAAGTGCTCATTTGGCGGAGTTCTGCTGTGAAGTGCACTAAGAAAATAAAATAGTTAAAAAATAGTGTTTGACTACATAATTATAAAAGTATTTTTGAAAGTATTAATGACAAATTCAACACAATTTTTTTTCTTTCTAAAATTTAAAGATAATATGTAAGCTAAAAGTATTTCAGGCAACATCACATTTTTTACTCAAGTTAAAGTACTTTTAAACCCAATCACGGGCTCAATATCCATCCAAAACACTTTGACCTGTAATGCATTTTTCAAGATTACTTCAATCCGGGTTTAAATGTGCTCAGATTTCGTCGGCTATTCGAGGAAAGGGCGATAAAATCTTGCATGACTATCCGTACATATTAGGTGTGTTTGTCTGAATATATACTCCGTATTATGCACAAATCTTTGTGGGGTTTATTCTTCCATGGACTCTTTCATGTTTTGTAATATATTTAAGGATCACTTACCCGTAAAAAAAAGGGTTTCGTAATTCATTTTTCACATGACCATATTGGACATGATTATATACTTGATCACGGGCTCAATATTATCCACTACATGTCCAAAACTATAATGCATTTTAAAAGACTCCTTGTCCTAATCCCTCAACCCCACTTGTAGTTTGGAACCCATGAGCCTATGCTAGCTAGGGGATTGTATACAGAGACATTTTAGTTAATCATCGACTCAATTACTCCCCGTGCTAAAAAAATAGCTAAAAGTTTTTAACTTTCATAAAATATGATTCAAAAAAATTAAAAATTGTATGTCTTAATTACTAAAGGGGTTAGGCAAAAGTGAAACCATGTGAATTGTGATGCACATGCATGGAAAGTAGAAGATAGAGCTGTAATTTCGTGTATGTGCACACATAGAGGAATGAATAGGTGTCTAAATTAAAACATGTTTAACAACGGCTAAATTTTAATTTTCTGTTACAGTACTAAAATAGACATGAGGAATAGTGTTTTATAGTGTCTGCTTTAGAGTAAATTTTACTTTTCTTATAATGCAGACAGAAGAAAGCAAAGAAGGATAATGTCTGGATTAGAACAAATTATATTTTAGTTATAATGCATACATGTAAAACGTGTGTGAATTAGTGTCTTGATTAGTACACTTTACTCTATCAGCAGACTACTTTTATGTGGATGTAATTAGATGCAAAGTGATACTCAAGCAATCAAAACCACAAGAAATATCAAACCATAGACACAAAAATTGTATGTGGTTGATCCCCTATCCTCTAGTTTAGTAGTCTAATCCATGTCCAATACTAACTGGTATTGGAGACTCTTTTTATTAATTTTAAAACTCAATTAAATACAATAAAAAGAACTCCATGTTCAAATAAAGTTTTCCACTGTGATGGACACATATGCCCCTTTTGCATCTCTGCAACCTTTGCACATCTTCTACCTTGAAAGCTCTCTTTAAACAGAACCTATCCACTATTGGATCAATTAAGCCTAACTGTGCTTAATCTCAGAATTTAATATAAAGGATTTTGAATACAATGGGTTTTTGATTTTCAGCCAAAAGAAATTAATAAACAATACAATTAACAATACAATTAACAGCTGAAAATAACACTGATAAACTCTTGATAATTTCTTAACTATTACTGATGTAAACTTTCAGTGTTGTAACCTGTGTAACCAAGAAGGAGAGGTATATATAAGAAAGAGACTAACGACTATATTAGAGTTTAGCAAGAAATCCTTAGCTGATATATCTTTGTAAACCTTTGATATTGACCAACGTGTTCAAAAAGAAAGTTGCATGGATATCTCATATCACAGTTGGTATATCTCATGTTTTTAGAAACTAAAGAAACCAAAGAATATATTAGATATATAATATCCTAGTTAAACTAAAATAGCTAAATTAATAAAGGAATGGGGAATATACCTTATAGAGTTTGATCTTATAAGACTCTTTTTCAAATATAATATCTAATTTTGATTCAAAACAGAATATATATATATATATATATAGAGAGAGAGAGAGGGGAAATATTTTGCTGTAATAATTTTCAATCTAATTATTTCTTGAGTTCTGTATATAGAAATCTAATGACCTATTTTAAACAATTGGGTCAAACAAGAATTTTCTTTATAACACATATAAACCAGCACGGCCTAAACAAATAAACAGGATACTATTAAGCTATTATACAAAATCAAATTAATAAAGTAAACAACCCAAGCAGTTTAAATAAAGGGTCATTGACACTAATATACAACAATTAAAAAATAATTACACTATTAATGCATCTACAAAATAATTATAAAAATAACGCAATTCACATTAATAAGAAAACCTGAAATCAAGGAGAAATAACTGTCATAATTAATAATTCAAATTCAAATATTTGGGATCTAACAGCAAAAATAAATTCAAATTCAAAATAATAATTCAAATTTAAATCTTCGTCTCCCTCACAGTAGACCTCTCCTCCGCTACCCCGCCGCTACTCCGCCGCGAATCTCCTTCTTCACAGGTTGTCATCTCCTCCGCTACTCCGCTACTCCGCCACGAATCTCCGTTGTGCAAAACGCCAATGACAAGAAGAAGAAGATTCGCCCTACAAAAAGTTTAAAAATAAATAGATTACCTACAAAAACTAAAATGGTTACCTTTGTATGAATGATTGGCTACCAACTGCATCACATTCAAACTAAATTGGTAACTTAATAAAACTGAATTGTTTACCTTGGTCTGAAGGTTTGGCAACGTCATCTTCCTCCTCCCCCTTCACCGGTGAGACATAGCGAGAGTCGACCACAAAATGGTCGATGAGGTGGAAAAAGGAGGTGGATATTTGATTTTTCACAATTTCTTCATGTCCAAAAATTCCAATTCCAATTTCATGTCCAAAGGAAAATAAGAATACTGCATAGGAAAGAAAGAGATAAGAGAGTGATGTGTAATGTAATGTTGATAACCAAACCTTCATTCCAAGGTAACCAAACTTTTATACAAAGGTAACCAAACCTTTATACCAATGTAACTAATCTACCTCCAGACCTGTAGTATGAATTGGTTACCTGGGTCTAAAAGTTTGGCAACCAACTGCATGAAGGTTTGGCTACCAACTACATCACATTCAAAATATATTGGTAACTTAATAAAACTGAATTAGTTACCTTTGTATGAAGGTTTGGCTACCCACTGCATGAAGGTTTGGCTACCAACTACATCACATTCAAAATAAATTGGTAACCTAATAACACAAAATTGGTTACCTTGGTATGAATGTTTGGCTACCAACTGCACTATGAAAAAATTGCAGGTGTGGATGTGGATTGGTTACCTTGGTATGAATATTTTGTTACCTTGGAATGAAGGTTTGATTGCCTTGGTGTGAAGGTTTGGCTACCAACTGCGCTATGAAAAAACTGAAGGTGTGGAGATGGTTTGGTTACCTTGGTATGAAGGTTTGGTTACCAACTGCACTATGAAAAAAACTGTAGGTGTGGAGCTATATTGGTAACCTTGGTATGAAGGTTTGGTAACCCTGTTATGAATGTTTGGTTACCTTTGTATGAATGTTTGGTTACCAATCTCTTCTATCAGTTGTTAATTTTGGATCAAATCCAATAATCAAGGTAAGCATTGGGATGAATATGCCACCACCACCAACACTGCCTACACTTCCAAATGCAGCTCCACAGAATCCAATTATGGAACCGATAACAATTTGCAAATTAAATTTCATTTTTGGCCAAACATGTTGGTAACCTGATTGATATGTCTAAACTTATTTCAAACAAATATAACTTATACTAACATATAGAAAATTTGAAGCTCTCATTTAGGACCAAAATAATACTAATTATTAGTATATGTTATAGCTATCAGAGAACCATGAGGTATATTATAAGGGTAAGCTACTGCATATAAGAGTATCCAAACAGGCGTATCCAAACCTGCTGCATATAAGGGTAACCCTTGATATTGGCGATGGTGGCGGCGCGACAGGTGCTGAGTCCCATGATTGTTATCTCAACATGTACGCAACGAAGAAGCCCGATAAAGTTGACCCGGATGAGCAACGATTGTCAAAATGGTTGAATTGCACGTTGTCCATGAGCCCTTGAAGCGCCTAGTTGTGGTGGATTTTCTTGGGAATGTGTTTAATAAGGAGGCTTTAATGGAGGCATTATTGGGGGAGAAACTACCCCGGGCTTTAGCCCATATCAAGGGTTTGAAAGATATGATTGATGTTAAGCTTTCAGATATCCACTTTGGTTTATAGTAGGAAAAAAGTGGGTGAATAAAAAAGAGAGAGAAACAGGAACAGAGATCAAAAATGGGTCTGTTGTGTTTGAGTGTGTTTGAATAAGAAAATATATAATAATTAACGGAAAGAGATAATTAAGATAATCGTGGGCCACGATTAAAGGATACCCATGTAAAACCCCAACTTATTATAAATAAAATTGAATTTTCCTTTATTCATTATTCTAAATTAATAAGGGTTAATTTGATATAATGCTTTGGTTATGGGTGAAATGTGAAAATTTTACAAAATAAGCAAGTTGTTACAAAATATTCTTTTTGTCGGGGAATATTCGTTTGGTCGTGGAATATTCTTATTGTCGGGAATCTTCGTACGACGGCGCAGTCATTTGTGGGCCCCATAACAAAAAACGGTTGGATGAAAGAAAAGGACAAAGATTGAGTTTTATAAATAACGGCGAAAATTGTTACCGTTAACACTGTTGGATAATTGGTGGTTAAAATACAGTAATACGCGTGGTTGTACAGTAGCACACGGTATTGCAAAGTATGGTTGAATTATTGATTCGTACGTAAGAAGACACTACTCAATAATTTTTACAATAGTTACTGTTCATTATTTTATTTTATTAATTCAATAATTGCTGCGTTGATATTTATATTATTATTGTTTAAATAATTGTCACTGCACAGTATTTTCCATTATCAGATCAATAATTCATATTATTTGAATAATATTATCAGATAACATTATTGGCAATGTCTAGAAAGTTCTGTCTAAGGAGAGGTTTGGCCACCTAATTGCCCTATCTTTCTTGGGAACGGCCTGGTTGTCATAATTGTGATTCTGTAATATTCTGGGAAGGGCTATTTATTGTGAATTATTAAAGTTCCGGAGTTCCGAAATAATTGATTTTTGGAAGTTTTAATTATTATTTTCAAGAAAAACGTTTTTCAAAGGTTGGTGAGCATCTTTAACATATGCTTGGTGGCTGAAATCAGATTCCTTGGTGGTGGGCTTGAATATTTGGTAAATATTAATATTTTATTAATTTAGTCTCTTTTGGCATTCTAGCATTTTTCTATAAATAGAGGGCTAAGTTAGAATTGAAAATCACACCAGAAACATAAGCTTTCTCTCTTTCTCTCTCTATATTATCGAGCATATTCTTGTGAGTATACTTTGAGTGTTGCTATACGGTGCGAGTTTCTGTCAGCACTATACCGAAATTCAGTCAGAAGTGCGGTTATTTTGAGGTAAGGGATGTTGTTTCTTCTTAAATGATATTATCTTCTTCAATATCATTATGCCAAAATATTGTTCTGAACTTTTTATCAATTTGGAACTTTTTCATGTTGGAGTTACTATTCATGAGTTATTATTCACGAGTTAAAATTCACGAGTACTATTCACGAAGCGTGATGATGTTTTTGTGAAATTTCTATCTTTTGGTGTCAGAGTTACTATTCACGTGTACGGCATTATTCACGTATACGGCACTATTCATCGAAAAATGAAATTTCTTCTTTTTATCCAAAATATCTATTTTGGCTACTATATTTGATTGTATCCATGTTTTGATCGTTATTTTTGAGTTCTGCTTCAAAATCAGTTGTTATAAAGTATTATTGATCTTGGACATACTGTTGTACGAATCCCTAATATGTGTCCTTCTATCTCACTGGATTCGTTCTTAAAATTGTTTCTCATCATCCTCAGTCCTTAATGGTGATACTTGATGAATATCTTTGGTCTGTAGTGCAAAGATGAATGATTAAACTGATGAATCTCTTTGGCCCGTAGTGCAAAGATGAATAGGTGTAGAGATGAACATGACCAATTGGTGATACAAATGAATATCTTTGGCCTGTAGTGCAAAGATGATTAAAGATGTATATTGATTGTTGTTACAGGGATAAAATATTGATGATGTACTTTTAAATCTTAGAAGACAGTAAAATTCATTCTCTACATGACTCTTCTAATGAATTGTTGTTTTCGCTACATTTGTTGATCTAAAACTTGTTGTCTATTATATTTTATCAGAATTTTCCCTGTTGAAGACTAACGATAATTTGTTGTATATTATCTTAGTCATAGTATTCTTTACTGGGCTAGTTGAGCTCACCCTTTCCTTTTTGTTCCATTTTTCTTCTCAAGAGGTGAGAACATAGCAGGATCGAGTCGGGTATGGAGTGATGGTTCTAGGAAGATGTTTTAGCAGTCCTCACTATTTCTATAAAATAGTGTTTGAATAATCGTAATGAGGACTTATTTGCGTGTGGATATTGTCTAGAAGACAATATTTGTATTTAAACTCACAGTATGTATTGTCGTATTTCACACGACATTTGTATTATTGAAGTTGTAGTTTGCTTTATGTACCATGTATTTGGCAACTCAGAATGGGTGTTGTATACCTATTTTGGGGGCGTCACAACCCAAATGTATTAATTTTATAAATAAATATGAAAAAATGTATTACTTTTATAATTATTTTATCTATGCACCATTATTGTAATTATTTCTAAAAATGTACTAAAATATGTAATTAATCCTAAAAAAACTACAAGTCTTCCATTGAGATTTGGGTCTATTTTATTGGATAATTTTTTTTGTGGGCTTTTAAAATTAAACTGACGTGGGCTGAACTCTTTTCTTTGAGTATATATATACATATATAACACAAATATCCTCTTGGGGCCCTACAAAATTTATCAATTTTAGTGGGCCTAAAGCCCGAACACCTTGGGCTTTAGCCCATGGTCGGTGATGATGATATGCTGATTATTTAAGTGAACATATATACAAAGATTTTTTTAAAAATAATGTCAATTTTGAGTTCGAAAATATTTCTAAAGAAATTCGATAATTATCTTATATGATCTTTGTTCTAAATTATAATATCAATATTGACTTTTGAAAGTCAAATTAAGACATTTTCAAACTCAAAATTGGGATGATTTATTAAAAGTTTAGACACAATATGTGACGACCCCAAAATAGGTCCATTCCATCCAACTCATTCTGAGTCGCCAAATACATGGTACAGAAAACAACTACAACTTTATTACAACAATTGTCGTGCAAAATACAACAACACATATACTGTGAGTTTGGATACAAATATATATCAACTGTGACTCATGTCCCAACCGTGGACAGCACCTCATAATGACACCTTACATAAAGGTATAGTCGAAAACTGTTTTAGAAATTAGAATCTTTGGGAAGTGCTCAAGGAAACCTTCGTACATGGGAGGCCATGCTTCTAGGTTATGATAGATATCATATGGCCACAGAATTATCCTTGGTTGACCCAATAGACCCCAAAGAAAAATGAGAAGATTACTATCATATTCTTCCCAATGACGAGTCTTCTCTTGACATATCATTATCTCCACTGTCTCTAATTGGGAATTATACTCCAAACAAACACCAAGATTATATAGGTAGTGCTTGTAAATATACTCAGCAAGTGGATGAGCACAACCCTGTCTTATGATGACACTAGGTTGTATGTCATTAGACATCTTGAATGATAGTGGCAAAACACTCTTCCAAGTTAAATTCACCTCACCCTCAACATCTATAGACCACCGTTCTATTCCCTTGTTATCCCCCGCTCGACCCAGCTACACTTTTATTACCTGAAAGGAATTGTAAAGCAAAAGGGTGGGCACAACTAGCTCAGTAAAGAATATCATGACTAAAGATAAATAAATTATCAATAGCCTTCAACAGTAATAAATCAGAGATTTAGAACATATGGTAGATGATAAAACTTTTCAACCATAGTTACAGCGGAATGAGCAATCCATTAGAAGAGTCAAATAGACCATAAAATCTATTTTCTTCTCCATGTTAAAAGTCCACCAATAATGTTTTATCCCTGTAACATCAATCAACAATTCATGTCCACAATCACATGTATAACTCATAATCGTAATTGTAGATCTAAATTTCTTTTCTCATCCAGGACAAAGATAATTTTCATCACCTGAAACATCAAAGATTATGGTTATACCAAATCACA
This sequence comes from Panax japonicus, assembly GCA_020205505.1. Taxonomy (NCBI): domain Eukaryota; kingdom Viridiplantae; phylum Streptophyta; class Magnoliopsida; order Apiales; family Araliaceae; genus Panax; species Panax japonicus. Next base: position 13,350,373 of record CM035100.1, on the reverse strand, counting down.
GTTTATGTTCATAATCCTACTAATAAATTCATCTTTGCACTACGACCAAAGATATTCAACAACATGTCATCTTTGCACTACAAGCCAAAGATATTCATATCTCAAAGAAATATATAATCATTTCAGAATTTATATAAACAATAATTATAACTATGTTGATCAATTCACCTTTGCACTTAAGCTAAAGATATTCAATTATAAATTCAATGGTCATGATCATACCAGTCACAATTCAACTTTTCACTACTGGCCAAAGAGAACCCTAGTCATGATCATACCAATAATCTACCAATCTTTACACTCCAGTGAAAGAAAATTTCAATATCAGGGTTATAAAAATATTATATATGATAATAAAATCAATATAATCAACATATAGATTTAATCTCCAGATTAATATTCATAAATCAACTATAATTTGGTTAGAAAAAGAAACCAATTTTATAGTAAATAGTACCCGGGAATAGTAACTCGTGAATAGTAACTCGTGAATAGTAACTCATGAATAGTAACTCAATGCGTCAGCTACTACGTTCGCTTTTCCAAGATGATATTGAATAGTGTGATCATAATCTTTCAACAGCTCAATCCAACGTCGTTGCCGCATGTTGAGTTCTTTTTGGGTGAAGAAATATTTGAGGCTTTTATGGTCCGTATAAATCTCCACTTTCTCTCCATACAAGTAGTGTCTCTATATCTTCAACGCGAATACGACTGCTGCCAACTCCAGATCATGAGTAGGATAATTCCTCTCATATTCTTTGAGTTGTCGTGAGGCATAGGCTATGACTTTCCCATGTTGCATGAGAACACATCCTAACCCCTTGCCAGAAGCATCGCTATAGATAACAAATTAATCCGAACCAGATGGTATTGTCAGAACAGGTGCCGAAATGAGTCTCCTCTTGAGCTCTTGGAAGCTCTTCTCGCATTCCTCGCTCTATATGAATTTTGTATCTCTACGAGTCAGCTAAGTTAATGGAGTAGCGATTTGAGAAAATCTTTCCATGAATCTTCGATAATAACCAACTAAGCCTAAAAAGATACGTATTTCGATTACTGACTTAGGTTGCTCTCAACTGTGACTCATATCGTAATATTGGATAGCGCATCACAATAGCACCTATTAGTTTACTACCGTACGAATATGGCGTCCCCTACGGAGAGTTTGGCTTCGGTGCATTCCACAAACGAAGTCATAAGATAGAGGCTCGGGTATCAACTTCTATAGTTAGGGTTTTAACTCCTGAAGTTCAATAAGAGCCATTCGATATGAGATTTTAGAAATGGGTTTGTACCAGATTCAAAGTCGATACAAATTTCAATATCATGCTCTAGGAGTAGGCCAAGAAATTCTTCAAGAAATACGTCAAGAAATTTAATAACAACAGAAATATCATTCAAATCTGACGTATTTTTTGTTCAAGTCCATGACATGGCTAAGAAAGCTTGACATTCGTTTTTCAATAAACAAATAGCTTTGTGGTTTGATATGACAATGACTGATTTTAGTGGTTTAGTGGTTTAAATTCATATGACAGGTTGGTTAGGAATATGAAAACTAACAACCTTACGAAAACAATCAATTTTGGCATGATGAGTGCTTAACCAATCAATTCCTAAAATCACATCAAAAGCAAGTATCTTTAAAGAGATAAGATCAACATGTAATGTGATAGTGCCAACTTGGATCATGCAAGATTTATAAACTGTAGATGTAACGAAGGTTTCACCCAACGGAGTTTCAACAGATAAATCAAAATCTAATTTCTCCGGAGTCAAGTTTAAACGTTGAGCACAAGCAGGAGAGATAAAAGAATGGGTAGAACCGGTATCTAGTAAGGTATAAACTTCGCAAGAATTTAAGATTAGCTTACCCGTGATCACCTCATTTGGGTTCCTCACGTTTTGGCCAAACACGACAAACGCTCTTCCAGGAACCACTGATTTCGACTTATCTGGGACAACCCTTGGAATCACCACTCCCGCTGAACTTGGTTTCTCTATAGTACAATCTCGAGTGATGTGGCCTTCCTTTCCACAGTTTTAAAATACCTTGGATTGTTGTGGACAGTTTGGGCTGATATGTCCCTCCTTCCCGCATTTGTAACATCTAACTGACGATCGTTCTCCTCCCCTAGAATTTGTTGTTGGTGCTGGTGCTGCTGCTGATGTCTTCCCGTCATTGTTGAATCTCCTCTTTCTGAAATTTCCACTTGAGTCACCTCTTCTATTATCATGGCCATGATTACCACCTGAGTGGTTACTGCCTTTGTCCGTATTCTTCCTTCCTCGCTGGTTATCATCGTTCTGATGAGTGCTGTCATCGATATGACCCTGTTTGTGGTCCCTCGGTTGAGTATACTCACTATCTCGCTCTAAGAACTGAGCCATGTTTACAACATCTGAATACAGAGAAAATTTATGAGATATAAGGTATTGACGAATCTCGGGTTTTAGACCTCTCAAAAACATCCGCGTCATACGTTCCTCATTCTCCACCAAATGAGGTGCAAACCTAGATAACTCTGCGAACTTCTCTTCGTACTGAGACACCGTCATGTTGTTCTATTCAAGTCTAATAAACTCTACCTCTTTCATATGACGAATACTTTCAGGAAAGTACTTGTCATTGAAAAGTTTCTGAAATCTTTCCCAAGATATGTTGAGTGCGGCTGGATGGGTACGCTTCACAGATTCCCACCAGTAATTTGCTTCACCACGAAACATAAAGGTAGCGAATGGAACCTTCTGTTCCTCCGTGCATCCCAAGACATCGAATATCTTGGTAATTTGCTTGACCCATATTTCTGCCACGATCGGATCTGGCTTTCCATGGAAATCTGGTGGTCCCAACTCCTTGAACTGCTTAGCTGTGACAGACAGTGCGTTGCCATCATTTTCACCCGTATTTTGAACACGAGTCTCCCTCGTCTGGTTTTGCATGAACTGCAAAAAGTTCCTAAACATTCCATCATTCATCGTTTGCTCGGTAACGTTGTTTACAGGAGGAGTACTGCCTTCCTGTTGCACGTTCTCCTGGTTTGTGACTAAAGGTTGTTCCACCGTCTTATAAACTCCATTGTTAACGTTCTCAGCAGCCATTCTTAAATACTGCCATAAAATAAGGGTTAATTAAACAAATTAATGTATCACATAATATCTCTATATTATGACCAACCAACAAATAAGCTTAGGTAGGACACATTAGCGAAGAATTTACTCGTCTCTCCCCTCCTAGTTCTATTCCCCGATCTCCGCCAAAGATCATATCCCTAAGCTCTGATACCAACTGTGACGCCCCCAAAATAGGTATACAACACACATTCTGAGTCGCCAAATACATGGTACATAAAACAAACTACAACTTCAATAATACAAATGTCGTGTGAAATACGACAATACATACTGTGAGTTTAAATACAAATATTGTCTTCTATATAATATCCACACGCAAATAAGTTCTCATTACAATTATTCAAACACTATTTTATAGAAATAGTGAGGACTGCTAAAATATCTTCCTAGAACCATCACTCCATACCCCGACTCGATCTTGTTATGTTCTCACCTCCTGAGAAGAAAAATGGAACAAAAAGGAAAGGGTGAGCTCAACTAGCCCAGTAAAGAATATTATGACTAAGATAATATACAACAAATTATCGTTAGTCTTCAATAGGGAAAAATCTGATAAAATATAATAGACAACAAGTTTTAGATCAACAAATACAGCGGAAACAGCAATCCATTAGAAGAGTCACGTAGAGAATGAAATCTACTGTCTTCTAAGATTATGAGTCCATCATCAATATTTTATCCCTGTAACAACAATCAATATACATCTTTAATCATCTTTGCACTACAGGCAAAAGATATTCATTTATATCACTGGTTGGTCATGTTCATCTCAACACCTTTTCATCTTTGCACTACGGGCAAAAGATATTCATCAGTAATCATTTATCTTTGCACTAAAGGCCAAAGATATTCAATAATATCATCATTAAGGACTGAGGATGATGAAAAGTATTTTTAAGAACGAATCCAGTGAGATAGAAGGACAAATATTAGGGATTCGTATAACAGTTTTATCCAAGATCAATAATACTCCATAATAACCAATTTTGAAGCAGAATTCAAAAATAACGATAAAAACATGGATACAATCAAAGATAGTAGCCAAAATAGACATCTTGGACAAAAAGGAAAATTTTCATTTTTTGGTGAATAGTGTCGTATTCGTGAATAGTGCCGTATACGTGAATAGTGTCGTACACATGAATTGTAACTCCGACACCAAAAGATAGAAATTTCACAAAAACATCATCACGCTTTGTGAATAGTACTCGTGAATAGTAACTCGTGAATAGTAACTCATGAATAGTAACTCGTAAATAGTAACTCATGAATAGTAACTCCGACATGAAAAAGTTTCAAATTGATAAAAAGTTTAGAATAATATTTCGGCATAATGATATTGAAGAAGATAATATCATTTAAGAAGAAATAACATCCCTTACCTCAAAATAACCGTACTTCTGACTGAATTTCGGGTATAGTGCTGACAGAAACTTGCACTGTATAGCAACACTCAAAGTATACTCACAAGAATACACTCGATAATATAGAGAGAGAAAGAGAGAAAACTTGTTTCTGGTGTGATTTTCAATTCTAACTTAGCCCTCTATTTATAGGAAAATGCTAGAACGCCAAAGGAGACTAAAATAATAAAATATTATTTTTTATTTCAAATTTTCCTACGCCACCTCTTTTGATCAATTAGACAGCCAACTTGGAAGAAAAAGAAGCAGCCCACATGGTTATTCCACCAACCAAAAAGTTGGTCCCGCAATTTAATAAAAATCATTTTATTTTTCGAAACTTCAACAATTCATAGAAAATAGACCGTTTATCAGAAAAATACGAATTTTATGTCCATTCTGTCTGAAATCGAATTCTCTACAACTTTGTAAAAGAAAGCTTTTCCAAATTCTCAACAGAAAATATCTGAAATCCACAAACAGATGATTTTTAATACTTCTCTTCCGACAAAATACTGATAAAACATCTCAGCATTAATGTCGGCCTTTTAATCCATAGAAACATGTTGAGTTATATGCGTGGGAATAGAAATGGGACTATTCCGCAAGCATCGGTGGTAGACATGCTCTGTAATCAACAAGGAGTCCAGTGGCATAATGAGCAGCTGCAGTACCCAAACCATGCAATCACGCATGTAGCTATTGCAAATTTCAAGGAGTGGACAGGGGGTGTACCACACCCACGCAGACTAGGATTCATCCTTCAGCCCACTTTTCCAGAGCCGTCACAATAACCCCCACAAACAGACGAGACGGGATTGTCCACGCACGCACGTGCCACCCATGGCGATCGCCAGCTCCGAAGGTTGGAGCGCAAGGTCGATGCCATGTACGATAATTTAGGCACATTTGCGACGGGACTCACAAGGGCTTTAGCTGAAGCATTTGCGCAACAAGGAACAACACAAGAATGGCCTTAGTTTGGAACCGCAGCACCATATCCACCACCGGATTCACCACCCGAGGAGGGTGGCACCACCGATAATTAGGGGAGTTTTCGTACCCTTTACCTTCATTCAATTGGGACATTGAATATTTTAATTTTGGGGTTATTGGGTAGTAGTATTTTTAGTTTGCATATAGTTTTGCATGATTAGTTAATTTTTATAGTTGTTGCATGTGTAGATTACATTTTAGCATATAGTTGCATGTTATAGTTGCATACCTCACAGTCTTACCGTATAAAAAATTTTTGTCTAGCCAATGATGATAGTGAAGTTTTTAAATGATTTCTGAATATTTTGGATAACATGAGCTGAGATATAATGTTTTATACAATGAAAATCATAATGTTGTTTAAATGCTTTTGGTTTGCACAAATTTGTTCACAAGCACTTGTAGGAATAAGAAGTACGTTTTGCATTGCTCGGTAGAAAAATGTACTGTTAAAAAGAGAAATATGTGAAAAGTGACTTCTAGACTGTATAACACATTGATTTTTAAACTTTAGGAAAACATGGGTATCTGTATATATAAAAAAAAGAAAAAGAAAAATAGAAATAACATGGCTAGTCTTATTTCGGGGCCCTAACTACTTGAGTAAGTACGCCCGAGAGGATTGTCTTTACACCTAGCACCCTAAGGTCTTTCATGGTCTGGGAGTCGTTGGTCGAAAGCTCCCTAAGGGGTAGCAGTGTGCCTAATGGAGTTAGATATTGCACAGTCATATGAAAAAAAAAAGAAAAAAAAGGCAATAAACACCGCGGGAAAGTGCGAAAGTCGCCCTCATGGGTAGAAATAAAGCAGTTAAGCCCATTGTTGAACCGTAGTTTATTTTAAGACGTTGGAATAGACTTGGTTGCATATATATACATAAGTCTTGATTTAAGCTATAAATTTTCTGTTGTGAGCTATATAGCATGAGTATTCTGTACCTAAATCAAGTTTAGGGCGAACACAACACACACACAGCATCTCTACATCATTTTTGAATTATCTAAGTGTATGACATTATGCCTGCTTTGCATCTGTATTCTTGATTCTAGAAAAAAATTGGTTGAGGCAAATTATACTGAATTTCTATGATAGTTGAGACAATGTGAGATTAGTTGCATCATAGTGTAGTTGCATAGTAATATAGTTGCATTTTCATTGTTCAGTAGTTTACATTGCTTGAGGGCAAGCAACGGTTCAATTTTGGGGGTATTTGATAAATGGGTTTTATACCTACTTATGGGGTACCAATTCATGCGAACTATGCCCATCTCAAGTACATTTTAGTGTGTTTTAGTTGCATTTCATGTTAATTTGTATTTCGCATACTTAAAACTCCTTTGGTGAATAAATGCAGGAATTGGCCTAATTTGGTGGTGATATCGGGCACGAGGCTAATGGATTCGTGAGGCGAGGCAAAAGATAGAATGTGCATGATGTAGGATTGAGTGGAACATGGATGGACAAGCATGGATAGACATAGGACATTTTAGTAGCAGCTACAACGTTGCAGAACCAAGCCAAGGAGCAGAAGGAGAGACATCAGCTGCAGGCCGCACGGCCGCACGGCAGGAAGAACTTGAATGCGCGCGCCCGTGCAAGTACCCAGCCAGACCTTGGAACCTACTGCAATTTGCGCGGCCGTGAGAAGGACAATGCGAGGGAGCGCGCACTAGCGCGATAGACCGGCTGAACCTAAGAACCTACTACAAGTCTCGCGCCCGCGAGCATAATAAGCCGAAGGAGCGAGCGACCGCGCGCGAGGCCTGAAGCTGCTGACTTATTTTATTTTATTTCCAATTTATAAAGGTTGTAATTGATTTAAAACGATTCCTGACTGGTGTCAGGGGTATCACTTGACATTTTTATTCAGCTTTAGTTATATTCTTTACGTGGTAATTAGGATTTATTCTCTGGGAGAGATTCCAACGTAGAAGGAGGCCATAACTCTACTTTTCTCCTCTTTCTTGGGATTTTCTACCAGAGTGGATTATTATTATTATTATTATTTTGATAGAATCTTATGAGGATTTGATTATTGATCTATATTCAGCAATTGGGTTTGATTGTTTCTACCTTTTATCTTTCAATTGCTTGATTATTAGTCATGTTTAGATTTGATCCCATAATGGCTTTTGGTTCAGTCATGAACTAAACTCCATTATGGGATCCTAACGGATTTTAATATGTAGTTTGATTGCATGCTTAAATGCTGGAGTGTTGTGCATATCATATGGGATGTCTATCATGATTGTTTTGCATGTATGAATTCTTGATCACCATTCGTTTCAGTATTTGTATGGAATTGACAATGAACATGCAAATATGGATTGTAATCATGATAGTATACGTATATAGGACTGTGTTATATGGCCTATGTATTTCGTGAACCAGTATCCTTGTACTGCTTCATTTCGTCAATAAATACAAGGTCCCTTCGATTCTAAAATGGCAATACGACCTTTTTACTCCAGTTGTTGAAATAGTTTGTCCACCCCCAGTTTCCAGTTCCGGTCAAACCATTATAGTTAACAATGTTCTTCCTATCAACATGGTAACCCGCATCTTTTTTACCAAGTGGTGGGATAAATTTGATATTAATAGGATTATTGGGAAGGTTGAAAAGGAATTCCCTCCTGCCCCTCTTCCTTTTGTTCTAATTATTTCAATCCCAGTCATCGCCTCTTCTAGTAATACAAAAAAGAAGTCAAAAGTTAGTCCAACAGGTTCATCAACCTCAGTTGATTTCTCAAATATCAAAAATTCCAAAGTTAAAGATTTGAAGCTCATGGCCCAAGCCATTCAAGATAGAATTTCTCAGTTACATGAAGATGTTGAAGCATCAGAGTATTCTTCTTCTTCAAATTCCACTGCCAGTAAAGACGAAGATGATTATGATCCATATGGCACCATCAACTTTCAAGATGCTCAGGATCCGTTTGCCTGACATTCTAGTCATTCATCGCTGCCTCCACTCAGCAATCAATCAGTTAACTCACGCATGCTCCTACTTTTCCACCGAAAGGAGCCATTAAGTCAAAAGATTTGGCCTACTCCTGCTTTTCCACCGAAAGTAGCCACTAAGTCAAAAGATTCTGCCTTTTTCAGCAAAAGTTGCCAAAAGCATTTATGCATAGTAAAAAGTCAGCACTGTTTTACTGTTCATCAATAGTAAATATTGTTTGTAATAATTCAAATTTGTAATATTTGCATTGTAATAGTTCTTTCCTTATTCTATAAAATGAATTCGAACTTAGTTAGCAAGGCAGACTTAAAAAGACTCAGAGTTCATTCTCTGACAAATCTTTAGACTCTGTTCTCTCTTCCCTTCATCTACTTCTCATATGTTCTAAGTTAAATTATAAGTCACTTTTATTTTTCTGTATTATAAATATTTTTCAATTATCAGAAAAACTATTTTTATTTTAGTAATTCAATTGTGTTGTTTGTATGCATCACCTTGTTCTTCTTTCCCTTTATCTAATTCCGCCCTTAAAATTGAAGTCAAAAAGGTTGACCTTCATGTTCATGATTCATCCTCTAGTGATGAAAGTCTTGATATACCTGAATCGTCTAATGTTAAGAATGAAGCTGACCTTTTTATTCAAGGTCTCTCTCTCTCAAACATATTAAAGATATCACCATTCAAAAATGTTATATCTCGGATAACTTAGTCATCGATAAAACCTTCTCAATGCAACTCCCTGCTTTAGTTCATACTGATGCTGATCTGAATTGTATCCAAGTAAGATTATATATATTATATATAAGTTATATATATATATATATTATAAGTTCTGTTTTATTAGTATTATAATAGTAATAAAACAGAAAACTTTTTATATAAAATAGAATATATTATATTATATTTAAAGTTTTTGTTTTATTATAATATTTTATTGCATAATGTTGCATAGTAAATCAGAAAATCAGTCGATTCAGTCGCCCGTGAAGGTTGTTACTGTCCGTCTGTGATTTTTTTTCTTAAATAGTACCTTGCCATTTTCCTATAAATAGGATGCTTAGTTTAGAAATAAAAAGCACACCAGAATTAGAGAATTCTTCTTCTATAATATTGAGTGTATTTCTTTTGAGTTTAAAGAAACTTTGAGTGTAGAAAACAGTACAAGTTTTCTTCAAGAATATCCCCGCTATACCACTCAGAAATACTCTCCTTTTAAGGTAAGGGATATTATTTTTGTTCAATATTCGTAAGAAATAATATTTTCTTCCATACTCTGTAGTATGTAAGTAATATTATTTCGTTTCATATTCTTAATTCTACACTTATGTTGATAAGTATTGCTTCTATAATCCTTGAAATTAGTATAATATCATTGAAATTTGCGCTTCATCTAGTATCGTTTCACAGAAATATTTTTCTGAACATTCTTATTAAATTTTAATCTATTAATGTTGGGATACTATTCACTCGTGTACTATTCACCTGGGGTATTATTCACGAAGTACTATTCACGGGATACTATTCATCTGAGGTACTATTCATGATAAAAATTGATTTCTTTTCTGTCCAAATTATTTTTGATACATGAATATTATTCTTGAATTTTACTCCACAAAGCAGTTATCATGTTGACAATTTGGACATTCTTGAACTCTTGATAAATTGAATTATAAATTTTTAAAATTTATCATTGCTCTCACTTAATTGATATTCTTATATCATTGTCATCATCCTCACGCTTAAATTGTGATGAAAGTCATAATTGGCTCGTAGTTCATAGATGGACTATTGATTGGTATGATTATGACAAAAAATTATATATCGGTATAATTATGACCTGTAATGTTACAAATGATGTTGTAAAAGTTCTCGTTGGCCCGTAGTGCATTGATGGATAGTATTTTGACATGATCATGGCCACTGGTGATAATAACGAATATCCTTGGCCCATAGTGCATGGATAATTCGGTGATGTGGATTAATTATTGAGATGTGTTTCAGAGATAAAATATTGATGATGAACTTTTAAATCATAGAATATAGTAGACATCATGCTCAACTTGACTTTTCTAATGGATTGCTTGTTTCGCTGCAGTTAAACTTGTTGTCTATTATATTCTATCAGTTTTACATTGTTGAAGACTAAGGATAATTTATTATGCATTATCTTAGTCATAATATTCTTTACTAGGATAGTTGAGCTCACCTTTTTCTTTTATTGTTCTCTTCAGGAAATGAGAATATAGCTGGGACTAGTCGGGGAATGGAGAGATGGTCCAAGATGGTGGCTATAGTAGTCCTCACTATTCTATAAAATAATGTGATAATAATTGTAATGAGGACTTCATTTAAGTTTGGATATTGTCTACGAGACAATATTCGTGTTAAAACTCTCAGCTTACGTTTGTCGTATTGTGTAAATTAAGTTTATATTTGAATTATGTACCATGTATTTGGCGACTCAGAATGGGTTGTGTATACCTATTTTGGGGTATCACAGATCATTCTAATCTTAATTGCTCAGTTTTATCAAACACCGCCTAAATTTTGGAATCTCAAAATTTATTAAACGTTCAGAAGGAAATTTTTTCTTTTGAGGGTCACTGCGTGGTCATAGGGACCATGAATTCTTTACACATTGTTCAACACACAAATACTGCTAACATCTGTTCAACAGTCACAACATCTGTAAACTCTTATCCCCATATTATCATTAGGTGATCAGCCAAATAATACTATATGTTATGCGTAACATCAAATTCTTCTTGTATTTTCATAACATATGTCGGTTACCCAATCATAATATAATACCCCAATTTCTAGGGTTGTTCATATTTAGTCATAACCTCAGGATCCGCACCAAAGCAATTTGAATTAGATTAACATATCTTCAAAGAAACATAAACAATTTAATAAATTATAGAAACATAACAACTGAGTTTAGCCAAGCATATGACATAAACTTCTTTTTATAAATGGTTCAAGATGAATTTCAAAAAAAAATTATAGTTTAATAATGAGTGAAAGTCAAACGCACGGGAGTGCAGGAACTTGCTTGTCTTGGTTGTACATTCCTCGAGTAAGATATTTTTTATCTCGGAATAGTAACCTACACCATCCATATTTAATTAATTAATAGTTATCATCGATAATTATTTGAAACTTCATATAGGATTTTTGCGCACTGTAATTTGTCCTCGAATATGTTCTTACATAATTAAAATCTCATTACAGTTGTTTATTTATTACTTATGTAGCCTCATATGTTCCTTTCTTTAACAAATTGTAGCTGGTATAAAATATTATTTATTTCCTAGTTTTTCTTTAATTGTTATTTCATAAATTTTTATACTATACTTTCTCCATTAAACTACTTTAACTATATTTTTATTTTGAGTCCTTGGAAATGACCACCAAAAATTTAGCAAAAAAAAAAGACCACCAAGGAAACTACCAAAACAGTGACCTCCCCCGAACACCAATAACGACCACCAACTCAAAAAAGAGTAAGATTCAAAGAGCCTCCCACCAAACCTGTTAACGCCAAGTTTCATCTGCGCGTTCAATCACAGAATCCACGCGCTGAAATATACACAATAACAGATCACACAGAAGCTTGACGGCTTGTGCCACCGGGGGATAGCTCCGGTGTGAGAATAAGTACAGGCCGTTCACAAGGTTTAACGATGGAGGCTTAAATGTTTAGTCCTCAAAGATGTATTACCTTTTGAAGTTAAGCCCTGTATTTCTAGCCTTCTCACTTCCCAAGAGTCCCTCTCCGAGTCGGGATAGGACTCCTAAATATGGTAATTACCTATATTTTGGTCCAACACAATCTCTTCAAAAGCTGTCAGTAGAATCCCTTTCCAATACTACCTTTGGAGTTGCCTTATTAGAATATGATTAGGGTTAGTTACCTTAACCACGCAAACTCCTTATCACTCCAAACTCTGCGTATGGGCCGCCCAATTGCACAGGCCCAACCCAACAGACGTCACAAACACCAGGCCGGGCTTCGGCCCAAAGGACGCGAAGACCCGACCCCGACCTCCTTGATCAAAACTGGATTCCGGCCTAATGGGCTCGGGTATCCGAACCCGAACATCCTTGACATCCGGTATGCCTTCGGCCATACAAGCCCAATCTCATCAGTTCCAGCCCAAGACTACAGCTAACATGATGGTCGGTAAAACACTCCTGAACAAAACATTTCCCTAAAAATGCATTTATCTAAACAACCTCGAAGCCGCCACCCCCATCAACCATCGAAGCCCTTTCTTCTTCTGAAGCGCCAGCACAAAGGCACCCAACCATTGTATGGCCTAAGGATATACTTGACGGTTTCCCATTCGACGGTTATAATGCCTTCATCTTTATCGACGAAAATAAAGTCTACAACGGGCTCTAGCCTAAAGATTTAATTATCGACACCATTGTTTATCAGGGTCGAGTAAGTAATCTCCACATCCCTTTCAAATTCCCACCATCAAAACTTGAGTAAAGCACATGATCTTTTCTTTTTGTTTATATTGTTCAGGCCCTAACAACCTTTAGCCGTGTGACACCCCGAATTCCGAATATCATTAAACCCCAACAATGGTGCATCGCAGTATTAACCACTAGGTATAATCATAAAGATAATTACTAAATTATTACAAACCATATTAATCTAACTTCTCTGGTTTTAAGACCTTTACAAGTTTGGAAACATCATAATATAATAATTATTACATCATTCTACTTAATATATATCATTCATAACTTAAACTATTACATAATATCTTTTTATTTTGTAACTTTTTATTTTTCTTTGTCTTTCTTTCTCGAGTTTTTGCCCCACTTGAGCTTAGTTGAAAACATTTTTTATATAATTCAATAATGAGCTAACGAGCTCAACAAATATAACAGCTGAATAACAACAAAATCAAGAATCATGCTTTCAATTCAACAACTGAACAATAGTTGTGAAACTATCTGGAATAAAAATAGGAATAATAATAATAATAATAAATTTCCTTTATATTTAACATTCTTGAAACTACTGAGCGACCAAAACACCTTGAACATTTTCTTTTTTATAAAAGGTTTAATCAAAATTCATATGTAACCGTCATTTTCTAAGTACGTTAGGGAATCAACCTATTATACTTATGTTGTGCGCAACTAATTTCTTTTAAACGACTATTTACATTTACTTTTACACTGCGAAGGCCAATGGAAAATTCGACCAAAAGTTTCCTTTATAATAGGGTTGTTCATCTCAGACTAAAATTAGAGTCCTTACCAATTTAGTTTGGTTTAGATAGCATTTAAGAATTTAATAAATTTAAATTATGTCTTAACATGTGTCTAGCCGAAACAACAAGGCATAGACGAAATTTTATAATAATTCATAAAATATCAAACTTTAAATCTTTAAATAACATGGAGTTTTAGCATACAGAATAACTTGTGCAATTTATAAAATTTATTGCATGAGTTTTGATTTCACACAATATATATAAATACTGTGTAGATTGACATTTTAATATAACCTGTAAAGGGAGCTAAAAAGCTCGCACAATAATATAATTTATGGAAATAAAACTCGCGAATGAGTTTAAGAATACTTGCCTGAAGCGTTCTTTATTATTTACTTTATAAATGCTCTTTAATATATAATCTTACACATTTAATAATCAATAATATGCCTATTAGTTACATAAAAATTCCACATATTGGTTTACATCGCATTATTACTCATTTTATATTTTTCGCGTTTTATAATTTAATTAGGGCTATAATCTTTTTTAAAAACGTTCTACGGCGTTAAGGCGTTCGGGAATGTCACAACCCTCCTAACCACTCCCTATGATGGTTTATATCCATTAATATTCATTCTATAATATTTATTATTATTATTTTTATTTTTAAGTTGGAATATTTTAGAACAATTGTCAAAATATCGCATGTCGTCTAGACACGGCACCTCGATATGCCCGTGACACGCCCGACACGTAACGCCACACAACATTTTTCAAATTCGTTTCCTATTTTTAAATAGGCTAAAACAGTCCAAAATGGAAAAAATTATTAAAAATCATCCTTTTATCCAAAAATTCTGAACTTTATATGGCAGCTTCATACTACCATACAATGATCCCAGTAAAAATTTCACAATTTTCTTGGTTGTATATTCAGAGTTATGACAATTTCCTTTTAAAATCGTATTTTCTTTCACGGACTAGAACTCCACTTCTGGAAGTCGAAAAATTCTCATCTTTGGACATGAGCTAGTCAACTTGATATAAAAACATACCACAAAATACCAGGATTTTTATAGTATTCTAACTAGCCGAAACAGCCTTCACAAAAACATGGGTTTGCTTTTAAGATTTTTCAAATTTTTACCAACATGAATTGTTTTACGAAAAATTATGCCACGGTTGATCCGTTTAACATTTTCGAGTGATTCCACTTGGCTTCATTACACTACTACAAAACAGTAAATAGACAACGCGAAAAAAACGTTGTGGTTTCTGTCAGAAAAACGTAGTGGTTAAGGGTGTTATCTATTTGACACTCTTACACAACGTTTTTAAAACGTTGTAGTTAAGCACAATACACAACGTTTTTTAGAAAAAAACGTTGTAGTTTTGTTTTTAAAAAATTAGCAGATGCTTAAAAACGTTGTAGAATGTATGATTCCACAACGTTTTTTGGTTAAAAACGTTGTTATTTAGTATATAAGACAACGTTTTTTAAATGTTATAGAATAAAAAAAAATGTTGTTGTTTAGTATATCAGACAACGTTTTTTAAATGTTGTAGATAAAAAAGAAAAAAGAAAAAAAAATGTGGTTCACCTATATTACTAATGCACCTGCAATATGCTAATACCATGATATATAGCCAAAATATATCAACATTTCAAAATACATCCCAATAATACCATTCGTTTATAATTTTAAATTACTACATCCACAAAATATATACCAAACTATCCATATAATCACTCAACCAAACAAGTACTGCCCAAAAAATATAATTCTTGGATACTGACTATACATCCTAGAAATCCTACACAAAAAAACAAGTAATTTACTTTGGCAAGACCAGCAGCTGTTGAGCATAGCAGAAGCAGCAGCCAAAGCAAGTAAAGACAGTAAACCAGGACAACCCATATCAATGGTCAGTCTGTTTCATACCAAATCCTCTACTTACCAATTGTTTAGCTACTATAGTCTATTCTGTCCAATATCCACATAAACAAATAGAAAAGAAAAAGATAGTGATGTAACAATATTTATCTACTATAGTCTATTCTGTACTCATAATCTCTTGCCGATTTGCCGATCCAAATCTGATTTTGGTGATAATACCATCCGCAATAACAGACGATGAGCTTTCTTCCATCTCTTTAATAAAATACCTAAAAGATAAACAAAACACTAACTCATATTTAAGCTAACTTAAGAAACAACAAAGAAATATTCTTTTCTAAGACTCGGCAACAAAGAAATAGTCAGTTCAGTCTCACAACTAAGACTTGGCACCGGATTTCCAAAGATCACCTGGAACAGTGTTAGTTGTGCAGAAAGTGTGGTAGCTTCTGTTTGAAGGGTCTGCGCTTTTCTCTCAAGTTCAGATTTATATTGTGCCTTTCTCTCTTTTGAACGAGCAGCTGACTGTCGATTTGCCAAAATCCTGTATAATATATATAAATTGTCATAAGCTCACAAAAGCTCAAATCCAAACTCATATAAGGGAACTTTCACATAAGTGGTAAAACTACAAAGTGACGAGTTCAAAATATCATTACTCTACCAAAGACATGGCATTAGCACTTTTTCACATCCAACTTCAAGCATGCACAAAGAAGAAATATTTGGCAAGACATGGAGTCTGACTAATGAATTAAAACAGTTGAGCTTACGGAGTTCAAATTCACATCCAACAAACATGGCATACACGGATAGGGCCCAGCAGGAATACATTTTAACTGGAGGAACAAGATAAAGTTGTTAATTATCTTACTTTAAGTAATCCTTTCCGTCAAATCCACCAACAACATAGATAGCCCCATTAAGTTCCACTGCAGCAAGAGCAAATCGCTGGAAGAATAAAAGAAAGAATAACATACTGAATGTTAAAATTTTGTATAAGCATAAAAATTGATTCAATAGAGCACATCTAAAGTTTTGACACTACATAAATTGAGATGAGCCATGAAACTAAAGAGATACATATAAATCAAAATTACGGAAACCAACTAACACAACAGCCGAAGAGATAATACAATTACCTTTGTAGCATTGACCGTGTCGAAATCCAGCGTCCAGCATCTAAATCCAACATTTCGACATCTGAAAAGAATTCAACACCGTTCCTGCCACCAAGTGCAAAAATTTTGTTATTTACAGTAGCACCAGCTAAGCTTCCCTTTTCCCCGTTCAGAGAAGGACGCAAGGTCCATTGGTTGTTAGCTGGGTTATATGATTCAACTTAACAGAAATCAAGTAACAAGAGTTAGTGATAAATATATTTTTATAAATGAGAAAGAGAAGAAAAAGAGAGTTATGTTAGTATGTTTTTAATATGTTCTTTTAATATGTTGTACAGAAGAAAATATGGAAACTAAAGATGAGTATTAATGCACAGGTTTTAAGAGGTATTCACCTTCTCATTATGTTAGTATGTTTTCCATCACATTCCTATTTTATGTCGAGTAACAAGTGTTGGTATAAATTATGGGAAAACACACCCTCTACGTTCTAAAAACTTTTTAGCAAACTTCTCCAACAAAATATTGGTTGCGAGTATCTACAACAGACATTTTCAGACAAGTTATGAGAGGCAATGGGGTGGTAAATCGATGCTCACAAACTCATCCGAGTCTAAGCATCTAATATGAGTTTCAACTTTAAGAACAAAAGATGGACTCGAGATATCATGACCGAAAAAATCAATAAAATATTTCTTCAAAAGACAGGAGATAACAATTTATACCTCTTTCATGCTATGTAAAGTTGAACCTGCAATGGTGATGTGAGACAAACCAGACCTGCCATATTTATCCTGTGGAAGCTCACTAATATTCCTCACTAGTGGTATTCCTGCATAATAAAGGAAATTCATGTACTACAATACAAAACGATTAAAAAGTACTTCTAACAAAATAATAGACACTGAAACCAAATCATATTCATGTTTTCTGTCCACCTATTACAAAATGCTCTTTCAAAATTCATGAGCTAATTACTGAGAACAGAAAAGCAAACAAAAAAACACACATATATATGCATATACAAGCACACACCCGGAGAATGTACTTCCAGTCTACAATATGAAATTAATTATTAACAACTTAGAAGTAGAATTTACATTAGCACACAAGTAGAACAGAGTGTAGATTTTACAATTCAGTTCTTGCAGCAAATATGATTCGGCAGTAATTATTCCAGTAAAAGTGAAAATTGGGTCATTGTGATGTTTTTCATTCTTCATTTGAGTTTGGATTTGCAATATATGACAAGTAACCAAATTTTATGAACATGTAGCAGTCAGGACCCATTATTACTAAGATTAGGCCCCTCCAAATTCTTTTTGGGGCCAGATAAGAAATGCTATTAATGGAAACATAAACTGACAAAACATTAACACAAGAAATAAATGGCAGACAAATTCAGCGGTTTCTTAAAAGAACTAACCCAAAAATCTGACACCCATAATTGATAAAAAAATTGGAGACTATAAAGAAAGTAATGAATTCTGATGAAAATGGAGATGATATAACTGACCGTTCATTGAACAATGTGAAGCTTTGACGGTCACAAAGAATAGAACGAGTATAATATTAGCTAGAAATGAAATGCGTAGAATCTCTCTCATCTGTCCCGATTACTTGATGCAGTAAGATTCATATATTCATACAATAGTACCGGCTCATGCCAATTTTTTAAAAAAGGGGAAAACACAGAATTTATTTGAGAAAACCTAAAGATGTCTTCATTTTCATAATTTAAGTTAATAGAGAAACTATTACCTCGTCTCCGATGTCATTCATGTAAACATTTAACCACAATAAGCTTTTGATTCTCTTGATAAATTCAACGGAGGACCCTAAACATGGCGCCGACCACACCGAATATTATTACCAGCAGCAGCAAGAAAACCAAATAGCAAAACAAAGTAGTAAAATATTGCACCAAAAAGTTAAAATGTCAAACCATATTCTAGTTTTCAATCAAATACCACTAAGGCAGAGTAAGGACCAGTAAGTCATTACATAAAAATCCACTTCTCAAAGGGTTACACTCATAAATCAGGGGAGAAAATCATCAAAAATGGAATCACAATAACAAAGTTAAACAAATAACCCACCCCCAACACCACGCCAACAACAAGAAAACTAGAAATAGAGATGAAAAAACATATTTGAACATGAAACTTGCATCACCTACAGCAGAAATCGAAAAAAGACCAAGTAAAAATTGGGAATTAGAAAAACAATGCAAACGATCAAAATATACATTCTATTTACACCCTTTTGTAAAGCCAAAAGACCCTAGCAACTGACAAACCAGACCATCCACTTCCCCTTCGATCCCAGCAGCTCTCTCTCAACGTATCAGATCATCCACTTCCCCTCCGATCCCAGCGTTTCTCCTTTCCAACTCATCATCGAGCACGAACTGAACAAAAACGCGTGGGTCAATCCCAACCATTCAGTAACCGCTGACGCCGATGTGTTCTGTGCCAGTGTGTACACCCTGAGCGACGACGAATGGGCGGTGGAAAAACTGAGTGAATCTAGTAGAGTAAACGGACGGAAGAGGCTAGGGTTTGGAGGAAGTAAACGTACCGGAGAGGGAAAGCGTGACAGGAGGAGAGAGAAAGGGGTTGGGGAGATAGAAATAAGGGGAGAATGTATTTTTATTTTAAGTTTTCATTTTAGCTTGCTCCGTGTTTTTCTTCATATACAACGTTTTTAAAAAAAAACGTTATCTAGTTAAAACTAAAAAAATGCCCTTTTAAATAAACAACGTTTTTGCATATATATCTACAACGTTTTTTTTAAAAACGTTGTAAAAAAAATACCACAACGTTTTTATAAAAAACGTTGTCTATTAAGTGTTGTCTATTAGGTACTTTGTACTGGTGTTAGATAACTCATGGATATAACTCATGTCTTTGACGGATCTCAAAAATAAGTTATAGATTTAAAATGGTAAAGGTCCAAAGTGGACTGAAAATTAGGGTTTTTGGTTAAAAACTTTGTTTGAACATCTTTGCTATTTAAGCTTAACAACACCCAAAATGGAAGATCTAAGCATGAAACATCGTAAAACATGTAGATCTAGTGTCATACGGTTTAATATCATAAACACATGAATTATTTTAAAGCAACCACAAGAAATCACATTAAACTAATTAGGGTTTGAGTTTTTAAATTTTTTTATAACTAGTTCTTGTTGCTATTCTTCTTCTTCTTCTTCTTCTTCCACAATAGGTGATGAACCTTGATGGCATGAAGAAAACTCCCCTCCTTCTATACCTCAAGTGGTCGACAGCCTTCTCTTAATTTTCTCTCTCTATTTTTGTTCTTAAGCTTTTTGGAGACTTAGAACTAAAAATGAAGTAAACTCTTTTTTCCTAATTAAGAGAGGGCTATTTTATAAGTTATGAAGCTAGGGAGACATAAGCTAGGTAACAAGGTAAGCTAATCGTTGAAAATGAGAAGTAAAATTTAATTACCCCATGTGCTCTTTTCTCTTCCTTTGCTGGCCCGGATAAATGTTCCCCTTTATTTCTCAAATTTTGCTTTTCTTTAATTGATTTATTTGCTAATTTATTCTTCTAGAATATCCATTTTATTTGGGCTAAGGTTTGGGCCAATTGAATTATTTATTTGGGCTCTCCATTAAATCATTTAGGCCATATAAATTAGCATAGGTCCAACACATAAATTTTATCTTACCCTAATTATTTAAGGAACAATTACATATTCTAATACATTTTTAAAAATAATTACATCAATAGTGCACTCATATAATATTTACATAACTAATACACTTTCCTATTTATTTACATATTCTAGTGTAATTAGGATTCCTTAATTTAGGGAATTCCTTAATTTACGGATTAGTTATAGCAACTCAGCCCAAAATAAAACTTACCTTGAGATCACCGTCTTCTTCTCACCGTCTTCAGACTCCCGATCACCGATCCCAATTTCCGGCGACTCATCCCCAAACTCCTTCAAGATCGCCGTCTTCTTCTCCCCGCCCAAATACTCCCTCACAAACGTCTCCACCATAATCCTCAGATTCGTCGTCACCACCACTCTCCTCTCACACTTCTCAAACACCTCGTAACTCTCCCGCCGCACGTCCGCCGCATAGAACCGCGGCAGGATGGCGCGTGCCGCCAACTCGATGTCACGGACTTTTGAGTCCGGCGAAGGATATGTAAATCATCATCTGAATCACAAGCGCTTCGGATACGAAAATGTATGCTATAGCGATAATAAGAAATGATAACAGGAGAATTAAGCCAATTAGAAGGGTTCCGTCCAAATATGTGTATATATTTATGAGTCAACCAATTGTATATCTCTAGTAGCTTCTCAAAATGAATGGTCAAAATGGAGGTGGTATGAAGATTCAGGCGGTGGTGGGGGTGGATATGAATACTGGATGATGGTAACTAAACCTTAATACCAAGGTAACCAAATTGTCATATCAAAGTAACCAATCAACCTCCTCACTTTAAATTTTTTTCTTAGTACAGTTGGTTACCAAACCTTCAGATCAAGGTAAGTAAACCTTCGTACCAAGGTAACAAAACCTTCATACCAAACTAACTAATTCACATCCACACCTGCATTTTTTCATAGTGCAGTTGGTAGCCAAACCTTCAGTCCAAGGTAACCAATTCAATTTTATTAAGTTACCAATTCGTTTGAATGTAATGCAGTTGGTAGCCAACCATTCATAGAAAGGTAACCATTTTATTATTTATGAGTAACAAAATAGTTATAAAAAAAATTCAAAACATTAAAAGTTACATCTTTTTATTTTTAAACTTTTTTGTAGGGCGAATCTTCTTCTTATTCTTATTGGCGTTTTGGACAACGGAGATTCGTGGCGGTGTAGCGGCGGAGTATGTATGGTGTAGCGGCGGTGTAGCGGTGGACTATTATTTCAAAGTGTATGTGAGGGAGATGAATATTTGAATTTGAATATTTAAATTTGAATTATAATTTTAAATTTGAATTTGAATTTATTTTTGTTGTTAGATCCAAATATTTGAATATGAATTATTAATTATGGCAGTTATTTGTCCTTGATTTTAGGTTTATTTATTAATGTGAATTGTACTATTTTTGTAATATGGGTCCTAATTACACTATTTTTATAATTATTTTGTTGATGCACTTTTCTTGTAATTACTTTCTATTTGTTGTATACTTATGTAAAGAACCTATTATTTAATTAGGGTTTCTAGCCCACATATTTTGGACTTTAAATAATTACTCATATAGATTTAATTACATAACCCAATTAGACTTATTTTACTTAGGTTTAAAACAATAATAGGTTGAGATAAATAAAATTAATCTCTTAAGTTAATTCATTAGTATATAATTTAAATACTAGGACTTTTTAATAAATATAACCCTTAGATTATTTAATTCTCATACCTAACTATACTTTTTTTATTACTCATTATATGATAAATAAATATACACATATTCATAATATATATTCATTTAATCACATACATATTCTTCATAAGTCTCAAAGTATTTTAATACATTGATAAATATTTAATATTCTCATTTAGGACGTAACTTAAAATTTTTGGCTATTACAAGTTTCGCCTCTAAGCATACGACAATGCAAAGTTGTACAAAGAAATGGTCAATGTGACAACTCAATAGCCATGGAAGGGCCCACACTTTATAAATACTCTCCCGTTCTAATATACTCCCTCCTATTAAGATTAAATGTCATTTTAGAGTTAATCACACTTATTAAGAAATAACACAAAATATCTATTGTATCCCTAATTAATTATCTCTCTCCACAATTGTCTCTTCTCATTCTCCACAATTGTACCTAATTAATTATTTCTCTCTCCACAATTGCATTTACCAACCATATTAAATAGAGGGGTAAATTAGGAAAAAATTATGTAATATTGCATAGAGATTCCAAAACGACACTTATATAGAATAAACTTAAACTCCCTAAAATGTCATTTTATCTGAATAGGAGGGAGTATAAGATTAGAGAATAAATTTTATTAAGGATGGTCTCTAAAGTAGTGTTTTTACAAAATCCAATAGGAATCTGCCAACTCTACAATTCAAGAGAAAATCAGTTTTTATTTTGTTAAAATTATCAAATAGGTTTTACAATGTTAAATAATATTACATAATCTGTTAAAAAAAAATCAAAACTCCTTGTTTTTCTTTAAAAATACAAAATTGCTTGATTCCTTTTAAATATTATAAAAATACTAGTTGACTGCCGGTCTGTATAAAATTGATTCTCATAATATTATTGTTGACTTTTTTGAAGTTAGCTTAAGACATTTTTAATATAAAAATATTGACATGAATTTCATTAATTTTAATTTATAATGAGTATAATGATGAATATTGCAAATTAATCATTTTAATATTTATTTTAAAAGAATTTGCTCAAACATATTATTAGTATTAACTAAAATTACATTACTAATAATATGATATTATTCAGTGTACATAAAAATATAAGTAATAACATGCTAGAAAATTTATATTATTTTATAAATTAAAGTTAAAAAATGTATCTTTAATTTTTGGAAAGTTTTAAAAAGTAAATATATTTCTAATTGTAAAACAAAAAGAGTATTTCTAAGTGCTCATTTGGCGGAGTTCTGCTGTGAAGTGCACTAAGAAAATAAAATAGTTAAAAAATAGTGTTTGACTACATAATTATAAAAGTATTTTTGAAAGTATTAATGACAAATTCAACACAATTTTTTTTCTTTCTAAAATTTAAAGATAATATGTAAGCTAAAAGTATTTCAGGCAACATCACATTTTTTACTCAAGTTAAAGTACTTTTAAACCCAATCACGGGCTCAATATCCATCCAAAACACTTTGACCTGTAATGCATTTTTCAAGATTACTTCAATCCGGGTTTAAATGTGCTCAGATTTCGTCGGCTATTCGAGGAAAGGGCGATAAAATCTTGCATGACTATCCGTACATATTAGGTGTGTTTGTCTGAATATATACTCCGTATTATGCACAAATCTTTGTGGGGTTTATTCTTCCATGGACTCTTTCATGTTTTGTAATATATTTAAGGATCACTTACCCGTAAAAAAAAGGGTTTCGTAATGCATTTTTCACATCACCATATTGGACATGATTATATACTTGATCACGGGCTCAATATTATCCACTACATGTCCAAAACTATAATGCATTTTAAAAGACTCCTTGTCCTAACCCCTCAACCCCACTTGTAGTTTGGAACCCATGAGCCTATGCTAGCTAGGGGATTGTATACAGAGACATTTTAGTTAATCATCGACTCAATTACTCCCCGTGCTAAAAAAATAGCTAAAAGTTTTTAACTTTCATAAAATATGATTCAAAAAAATTAAAAATTGTATGTCTTAATTACTAAAGGGGTTAGGCAAAAGTGAAACCATGTGAATTGTGATGCACATGCATGGAAAGTAGAAGATAGAGCTGTAATTTCGTGTATGTGCACACATAGAGGGAATGAATAGGTGTCTAAATTAAAACATGTTTAACGACTAAATTTTAATTTTCTGTTACAGTACTAAAACAGACAGGTGGAACTAGTGTTTTATAGTGTCTGCCTTAGAGTAAATTTTACTTTTCTTATAATGCAGACAGAAGAAAGCAAAGAAGGATAATGTCTGGATTAGAACGAATTATATTTTAGTTATAATACAGACATGTGAAACGTGTGTGAATTAGTGTCTTGATTAGTACACTTTACTCTATCAGCAGACTACTTTTATGTGGATGTAATTAGATGCAAAGTGATACTCAAGCAATCAAAACCACAAGAAATAACAAACCATAGACACAAAAATTGTATGTGGTTGATCCCCTATCCTCTAGTTTAGTAGTCTAATCCATGTCCAATACTAACTGGTATTGGAGACTCTTTTTATTAATTTTAAAACTCAATTAAATACAATAAAAAGAACTACATGTTCAAATAAAGTTTTTCACTATGATGGACACATATGCCCCTTTTGCATCTCTGCAACCTCTGCACATCTTCTACCTTGAAAGCTCTCTTTGAACAGAACCTATCCACTATTGGATCAATTAAGCCTAACAGTGCTTAATCTCAGAATTTAATATAAAGGATTTTGAATACAATGGGTTTTTGATTTTAAGCCAATAGAAATTAATAAACAATACAATTAACAGCTGAAAATAACACTGATAAACTCTTGATAATTTCTTAACTATTACTGATGTAAACTTCCAGTGTTGTAACCTGTGTAACCAAGAAGGAGAGGTATATATAAGAAAGAGACTAACGACTATATTAGAGTTTAGCAAGAAATCCTTAGCTGATATATCTTTGTAAACCTTTGATATTGACCAACGTGTTCAAGAAGAAAGTTGCATGGATATCTCATATCACAGTTGGTATATCTCATGTTTTTAGAAACCAAAGAATATATTAGATATATAATATCCTAGTTAAACTAAAATAGCTAAATTAATAAAGGAATGGGGAATATACCTTATAGAGTTTGATCTTATAAGACTCTTTTTCAAATATAATATCTAATTTTGATTCAAAACAGAATATATATATATATATATATATATATATATATATATATATATATATATATATAGAGAGAGAGAGAGAGAGAGAGAGAGAGAGGAAATATTTTGCTGTAATAATTTTCAATCTAATTATTTCTTGAGTTCTGTATATAGAAATCTAATGACCTATTTTAAACAATTGGGTCAAACAAGAATTTTCTTTATAATACATATAAACCAGCACGGCCTAAACAAATAAACAGGATACTATTAAGCTATTATACAAAATCAAATTAATAAAGTAAACAACCCAAGCAGTTTAAATAAAGGGTCATTGACACTAATATACAACAATTAAAAAATAATTACACTATTAATGCATCTACAAAATAACGCAATTCACATTAATAAGGAAACCTGAAATCAAGGAGAAATAACTGTCATAATTAATAATTCAAATTCAAATATTTGGGATCTAACAGCAAAAATAAATTCAAATTCAAAATAATAATTCAAATTTAAATCTTAGTCTCCCTCACAGTAGACCTCTCCTCCGCTACCCCGCCGCTACTCCGCCGCGAATCTCCTTCTTCACAGGTTGTCCTCTCCTCCGCTACTCCGCTACTCCGCTACTCCGCCACGAATCTCCGTTGTGCAAAACGCCAATGACAAGGAGAAGAAGATTCGCCCTACAAAAAGTTTAAAAATAAATAGATTACCTACAAAAACTAAAATGGTTACCTTTGTATGAATGGTTGGCTACCAACTGCATCACATTCAAACTAAATTGGTAACTTAATAAAACTGAATTGTTTACCTTGGTCTGAAGGTTTGGCAACGTCATCTTCCTCCTCCCCCTTCACCGGTGAGACATAGCGAGAGTCGACCACAAAATGGTCGATGGGGTGGAAAAAGGAGGTGGATATTTGATTTTTCACAATTTCTTCATGTCCAAAAATTCCAATTCCAATTTCATGTCCAAAGGAAAATAAGAATACTGCATAGGAAAGAAAGAGATAAGAGAGTGATGTGTAATGTAATGTTGATAACCAAACATTCATACCAAGGTAACCAAACTTTTATACAAAGGTAACCAAACCTTTATACCAATGTAACTAATCTACCTCCAGACCTGTAGTATGAATTGGTTACCTGGGTCTAAAAGTTTGGCAACCAACTGCATGAAGGTTTGGCTACCAACTATATCACATTCAAAATATATTGGTAACTTAATAAAACTGAATTAGTTACCTTGGTATGAAGGTTTGGCTACCCATTGCATGAAGGTTTGGCTACCAACTACATCACATTCAAAATAAATTGGTAACCTAATAACACAAAATTGGTTACATTGGTATGAATGTTTGGCTACCAACTGCACTATGAAAAAATTGCAGGTGTGGATGTGGATTGGTTACCTTGGTATGAATATTTTGTTACCTTGGAATGAAGGTTTGGTTGCCTTGGTGTGAAGGTTTGGCTACCAACTGCGCTATGAAAAAACAGAAGGTGTGGAGATAGTTTGGTTACCTTGGTATGAAGGTTTGGTTACCAACTGCACTATGAAAAAAACTGTAGGTGTGGAGCTATATTGGTAACCTTGGTATGAAGGTTTGGTAACCCTGTTATGAATGTTTGGTTACCTTGGTATGAATGTTTGGTTACCAATCTCTTCTATCAGTTGTTAATTTTGGATCAAATCCAATAATCAAGGTAAGCATTGGGATGAATATGCCACCACCACCAACACTGCCTACACTTCCAAATGCAGCTCCACAGAATCCAATTATGGAACCGATAACAATTTGCAAATTAAATTTCATTTTTGGCTAAACATGTTGGTAACCTGATTGATATGTCTAAAATTATTTCAAACAAATATAACTTATACTAACATATAGAAAATTTGAAGCTCTCATTTTAGGACCAAAATAATACTAATTATTAGTATATGTTATAGCTATCAGAGAACCATGAGGTATATTATAAGGGTAAGCTACTGCATATAAGAGTATCCAAACCGGCGTATCCAAACCTGCTGCATATAAGGGTAACCCTTGATATTGGCGATGGTGGCGGCGCGACAGGTGCTGAGTCCCATGATTGTTATCTCAACATGTACGCAACGAAGAAGCCCGATAAAGTTGACCCGGATGAACAACGATTGTCAAAATGGTTGAATTGCACGTTGTCCATGAGCCCTTGAAGCGCCCAGTTGTGGTGGATTTTCTTGGGAATGTGTTTAATAAGGAGGCTTTAATGGAGGCATTATTGGGGAAGAAACTGCCCCGGGCTTTAGCCCATATCAAGGGTTTGAAAGATATGATTGATGTTAAGCTTTTAGATATCCACTTTGGTTTATAGTAGGAAAAAAGTGGGTGAATAAAAAAGAGAGAGAAATAGGAACAGAGATCAAAAATGGGTCTGTTGTGTTTGAATAAGAAAATATATAATAATTAACGGAAAGAGATAATTAAGATAATCGTGGGACACGATTAAAGGATACCTATGTAAAACCCCAACTTAATATAAATAAAATTGAATTTTCCTTTATTCATTATTCTAAATTAATAAGGGTTAATTTGATATAATGCTTTGGTTATGGGTGAAATGTGAAAATTTTACAAAATAACCAAATTGTTACAAAATATTTTTTTTGTCGGGGAATATTCGTTTGGTCGTGGAATATTCTTATTGTCGGGAATCTTCGTACGACGGCGCAGTCATTTGTGGGCCCCATAACAAAAAACGGTTGGATGAAAGAAAAGGACAAAGATTGAGTTTTATAAATAACGGCGAAAATTGTTACCGTTAACACTGTTGGATAATTGGTGGTTAAAATACAGTAATACGCGTGGTTGTACAGTAGCACACGGTATTGCAAAGTATGGTTGAATTATTGATTCGTACGTAAGAAGACATTACTCAATAATTTTTACAATAGTTACTGTTCATTATTTTATTTTATTAATTCAATAATTGCTGCGTTGATATTTATATTATTATTGTTTAAATAATTGTCACTGCACAGTATTTTCCATTATCAGATCAATAATTCATATTATTTGAATAATATTATCAGATAACATTATTGGCAATGTCTAGAAAGTTCTGTCTAAGGAGAGGTTTGGCCACCTAATTGCCCCATCTTTCTTGGGAACGGCCTGGTTGTCATAATTGTGATTCTGTAATATTCTGGGAAGGGCTATTTATTGTGAATTATTAAAGTTCCGGAGTTCCGAAATAATTAATTTTTGGAAGTTTTAATTATTATTTTCAAGAAAAACGTTTTTCAAAGGTTGGTGAGCATCTTTAACATATGCTTGGTGGCTGAAATCAAATTCCTTGGTGGTGGGCTTGAATATTTGGTAAATATTAATATTTTATTAATTTAGTCTCCTTTGGCATTCTAGCATTTTTCTATAAATAGAGGGCTAAGTTAGAATTGAAAATCACACCAGAAACATAAGCTTTCTCTCTTTCTCTCTCTATATTATCGAGCATATTCTTGTGAGTATACTTTGAGTGTTGCTATACGGTGCGAGTTTCTGTCAGCAGTATACCGAAATTCAGTCAGAAGTGCGGTTATTCTGAGATAAGGGATGTTGTTTCTTCTTAAATGATATTATCTTCTTCAATATCATTATGTCGAAATATTGTTCTGAACTTTTTATCAATTTGGAACTTTTTCATGTTGGAGTTACTATTCATGAGTTACTATTCACGAGTTACTATTCACGAGTTACAATTCACGAGTACTATTCACGAAGCGTGATGATGTTTTTGTGAAATTTCTATCTTTTGGTGTCGGAGTTACTATTCACGTGTACGACACTATTCACGTATACGGCACTATTCATCGAAAAATGAAATTTCTTCTTTTTATCCAAAATATCTATTTTGGCTACTATATTTGATTGTATCCATGTTTTGATCGTTATTTTTGAGTTCTGTTTCAAAATCAGTTGTTATGAAGTATTATTGATCTTGGACATACTGTTGTACGAATCCCTAATATGTGTCCTTCTATCTCACTGGATTCGTTTTTAAAAATGTTTCTCATCATCCTCAGTCCTTAATGGTGATACTTGATGAATATCTTTGGTCTGTAGTTCAAAGATGAATGATTAAACTGATGAATCTCTTTGGCCTGTAGTGCAAAGATGAATAGGTGTAGAGATGAACATGACCAATTGGTGATACAAATGAATATCTTTGGCCTGAAGTGCAAAGATGATTAAAGATGTATATTGATTGTTGTTACAGGGATAAAATATTGATGATGTACTTTTAAATCTTAGAAGACAGTAAAATTCATTCTCTACGTGACTCTTCTAATGAATTGCTGTTTTCGCTACATTTGTTGATCTAAAACTTGTTGTCTATTATATTTTATCAGATTTTTCCCTGTTGAAGACTAACGATAATTTGTTGTATATTATCTTAGTCATAGTATTCTTTACTGGGCTAGTTGAGCTCACCCTTTCCTTTTTGTTCCATTTTTCTTCTCAGGAGGTGAGAACATAGCAGGATCGAGTCGGGTATGGAGTGATGGTTCTAGGAAGATGTTTTAGCAGTCCTCACTATTTCTATAAAATAGTGTTTGAATAATTGTAATGAGGACTTATTTGCGTGTGGATATTGTCTAGAAGACAATATTTGTATTTAAACTCACAGTATGTATTGTCGTATTTCACACGACATTTGTATTATTGAAGTTGTAGTTTGCTTTATGTACCATGTATTTGGCGACTCAGAATGGGTGTTGTATACCTATTTTGGGGGCGTCACAACCCAAATGTATTAATTTTATAAATAAATATGAAAAAATGTATTACTTTTATAATTATTTTATCTATGCACCATTATTGTAATTATTTCTAAAAATGTACTAAAATATGTAATTAATCCTAAAAAAACTACAAGTCTTCCATTGAGATTTGGGTCTATTTTATTGGATAATTTTTTTGTGGGCTTTTAAATTTAAACTGATGTGGGCTGAACTCTTTTGTTTGAGTATATATATACATATATAACACAAATACCTCTTGGGGCCCTACAAAATTTATCAATTTTAGTGGGCCTAAAGCCCGGACACCTTGGGCTTTAGCCCATGGTCGGTGATGATGATATGCTGATTATTTAAGTGAACATATATACAAAGATTTTTTTAAAAATAATGTCAATTTTGAGTTCGAAAATATTTCTAAAGAAATTCGATAATTATCTTATATGATCTTTGTTCTAAATTATAATATCAATATTGACTTTTGAAAGTCAAATTAAGACATTTTCAAACTCAAAATTGGGATGATTTATTAAAAGTTTAGACACAATATGTGACGACCCCAAAATAGGTCCATTCCATCCAACCCATTCTGAGTCGCCAAATACATGGTACAGAAAACAACTACAACTTTATTACAACAATTGTCGTGCAAAATACAACAACACATATACTGTGAGTTTGGATACAAATATATATCAAATGTGACTCATGTCCCAACCGTGGACAGCACCTCATAATGACACCTTACATAAAGGTATAGTCGAAAACTGTTTTAGAAATTAGAATCTTTGGGAAGTGCTCAAGGAAACCTTCGTACATGGGAGGCCATGCTTCTAGGTTATGATAGATATCATATGGCCACAGAATTATCCTTGGTTGACCCAATAGACCCCAAAGAAAAATGAGAAGATTACTATCATATTCTTCCCAATGACGAGTCTTCTCTTGACATATCATTATCTCCACTGTCTCTAATTGGGAATTATACTCCAAACAAACACCAAGATTATATAGGTAGTGCTTGTAAATATACTCAGCAAGTGGATGAGCACAACCCTGTCTTATGATGACACTAGGTTGTATGTCATTAGACATCTTGAATGATAGTGGCAAAACACTCTTCCAAGTTAAATTCACCTCACCCTCAACATCTATAGACCACCGTTCTATTCCCTTGTTATCCCCCGCTCGACCCAGCTACACTTTTATTACCTGAAAGGAATTGTAAAGCAAAAGGGTGGGCACAACTAGCTCAGTAAAGAATATCATGACTAAAGATAAATAAATTATCAATAGCCTTCAACAGTAATAAATCAGAGATTTAGAATATATGGTAGATGATAAAACTTTTCAACCATAGTTACAGCGGAATGAGCAATCCATTAGAAGAGTCAAATAGACCATAAAATCTATTTTCTTCTCCATGTTAAAAGTCCACCAATAATGTTTTATCCCTGTAACATCAATCAACAATTCATATCCACAATCACATGTATAACTCATAATCGTAATTGTAGATCTAAATTTCTTTTCTCATCCAGGACAAAGATAATTTTCATCACCTGAAACATCAAAGATTATGGTTATACCAAATCACAGTTTATGTTCATAATCCTACTAATAAATTCATCTTTGCACTACGACCAAAGATATTCAACAACATGTCATCTTTGCACTACAAGCCAAAGATATTCATATCTCAAAGAAATATATAATCATTTCAGAATTTATATAAACAATAATTATAACTATGTTGATCAATTCACCTTTGCACTTAAGCTAAAGATATTCAATTATAAATTCAATGGTCATGATCATACCAGTCACAATTCAACTTTTCACTACTGGCCAAAGAGAACCCTAGTCATGATCATACCAATAATCTACCCATCTTTACACTCCAGTGAAAGAAAATTTCAACATCAGGGTTATAAAAATGTTATATATGATAATAAAATCAAAATAATCAACATATAGATTTAATCTCCAGATTAATATTCATAAATCAACTATAATTTGGTTAGAAAAAGAAACCAATTTTGTAGTAAATAGTACCCGGGAATAGTAACTCGTGAATAGTAACTCGTGAATAGTAACTCATGAATAGTAACTCAATGCGTCAGCTACTACGTTCGCTTTTCCAAGATGATATTGAATAGTGTGATCGTAATCTTTCAACAGCTCAATCCAACGTCGTTGTCGCATGTTGAGTTCTTTTTGGGTGAAGAAATATTTGAGACTTTTATGGTCCGTATAAATCTCCACTTTCTCTCCATACAAGTAGTGTCTCCATATCTTCAACGCAAATACGACTGCTTCCAACTCCAGATCATGAGTAGGATAATTCCTCTCATATTCTTTGAGTTGTCATGAGGCATAGGCTATGACTTTCCCATGTTGCATGAGAACACATCCTAACCCCTTGCCAGAAGCATCGCTATAGATAACAAATTAATCCGAACCAGATGGTATTGTCAGAACAGGTGCCGAAATGAGTCTCCTCTTGAGCTCTTGGAAGCTCTTCTCGCATTCCTCGCTCTATATGAATTTTGTATCTCTACGAGTCAGCTAAGTTAATGGAGTAGCGATTTGAGAAAATCTTTCCATGAATCTTCGATAATAACCAACTAAGCCTAAAAAGATACGTATTTCGATTACTGACTTAGGTTGCTCTCAACTGTGACTCATATCCCAATCTTGGATAGCGCATCACAATAGCACCTATTAGTTTACTACCGCACGAATATGGCGTCCCCTACGGAGAGTTTGGCTTCGGTGCATTCCACAAAGGAAGTCATAAGATAGAGGCTCGGGTATCAACTTCTATAGTTAGGGTTTTAACTCCTGAAGTTCAATAAGAGCCATTCGATATGAGATTTTAGAAATGGGTTTGTACCAGATTCAAAGTCGATACAAATTTCAATATCATGCTCTAGGAGTAGGCCAAGAAATTCTTCAAGAAATACGTCAAGAAATTTAATAACAACAGAAATATCATTCAAATCTGACGTATTTTTTGTTCAAGTCCATGACATGGCTAAGAAAGCTTGACATTCGTTTTTCAATAAACAAATAGCTTTGTGGTTTGATATGACAGTGACTGATTTTAGTGGTTTAGTGGTTTAAATTCATATGACATGTTGGTTAGGAATATGAAAACTAACAACCTTACGAAAATAATCAATTTTGGCATGATGAGTGGTTAACCAATCAATTCCTAAAATCACATCAAAAGCAAGTATCTTTAAAGAGATAAGATCAACATGTAATGTGATAGTGCCAACTTGGATCATGCAAGATTTATAAACTGTAGATGTAACGAAGGTTTCACCCAACGGAGTTTCAACAGATAAATCAAAATCTAATTTCTCCGGAGTCAAGTTTAAACGTTGAGCACAAGCAGGAGAGATAAAAGAATGGGTAGAACCGGTATCTAGTAAGGTATAAACTTCGCAAGAATTTAAGATTAGCTTACCCGTGATCACCTCATTTGGGTTCCTCACGTTTTGGCCAAACACGACAAACGGTCTTCCAGGAACCGCTGATTTCGACTTATCTGGGACAGCCCTTGGAATCACCACTCCCGCTGAACTTGGTTTCTCTATAGTACAATCTCGAGTGATGTGGCCTTCCTTTCCACAGTTTTAAAATACCTTGGATTGTTGTGGACAGTTTGGGCTGATATGTCCCTCCTTCCCGCATTTGTAACATCTAACTGACGATCGTTCTCCTCCCCTAGAATTTGTTGTTGGTGCTGGTGTTGCTGCTGATGTCTTCCCGTCGTTGTTGAATCTCCTCTTTCTGAAATTTCCACTTGAGTCACCTCTTCTATTATCATGGCCATGATTACCACCTGAGTGGTTACCGCCTTTGTCTGTATTCTTTCTTCCTCGCTGGTTATCATCGTTCTGATGAGTGCTGTCACCGATATGACCCTGTTTGTGGTCCCTCGGTTGAGTATACTCACTATCTCGCTCTAAGAACTGAGCCATGTTTACAACATCTGAATACAGAGAAAATTTATGAGATATAAGGTATTGACGAATCTCGAGTTTTAGACCTCTCAAAAACATCCGCGTCATACGTTCCTCATTCTCCACCAAATGAGGTGCAAACCTAGATAACTCTGCGAACTTCGCTTTGTACACCGTCATGTTGTTCTATTCAAGTCTAATAAACTCTACCTCTTTCATATGACGAATACTTTCAGGAAAGTACTTGTCATTGAAAAGTTTCTGAAATCTTTCCCAAGACATGTTGAGTGCGGCTGGCTGGGTACGCTTCACAGATTCCGACCAGTAATCTGCTTCACCACGAAACATAAAGGTAGCGAATGGAACCTTCTGTTCCTCCGTGCATCCCAAGACATCGAATATCTTGGTAATTTGCTTGACCCATGTTTATGCCATGATCGGATCTGGCTTTCCATGGAAATCTGGTGGTCCCAACTCCTTGAACTGCTTAGCTGTGACAGACCGTGCATTGCCATCATTTTTACCCGTATTTTGAACATGAGTCTCCCTCGTCTAGTTTTGCATGAACTGCAAAAAGTTCCTAAACATTCCATCATTCATCGTTTACTCGGTAACGTTGTTTACAGGAGGAGTATTGGCTTCCTGTTGCACGTTCTCCTGGTTTGTGACTAAAGGTTGTTCCACCGTCTCATAAACTCCATTGTTAACGTTCTCAGCAGCCATTCTTAAATACTGCCATAAAACAAGGGTTAATTAAACAAATTAATGTATCACATAATATCCCTATATTATGAACAACCAATAAATAAGCTTAGGTAGGACACATTAGCAAAGGATTTACTCGTCTCTCCCCTCTTAGTTCTATTCCCCGATCTCCGCCAGAGATCATATCCCTAAGCTCTGATACCAACTGTGACGCCCCCAAAATAGGTATACAACACCCATTCTGAGTCGCCAAATACATGGTACATAAAACAAACTACAACTTCAATAATACAAATGTCGTGTGAAATACGACAATACATACTGTGAGTTTAAATACAAATATTGTCTTCTATATAATATCCACACGCAAATAAGTCCTCATTACAATTATTCAAACACTATTTTATAGAAATAGTGAGGACTGCTAAAACATCTTCCTAGAACCATCACTCCATACCCCGACTCGATCCTGTTATGTTCTCACCTCCTGAGAAGAAAAATGGAACAAAAAGGAAAGGGTGAGCTCAACTAGCCCAGTAAAGAATATTATGACTAAGATAATATACAACAAATTATCGTTAGTCTTCAACAGGGAAAAATCTGATAAAATATAATAGACAACAAGTTTTAGATCAACAAATACAGCGGAAACAGCAATCCATTAGAAAAGTCACGTAGAGAATGAAATCTACTGTCTTCTAAGATTAAGAGTCCATCATCAATATTTTATCCCTGTAACAACAATCAATATACATCTTTAATCATCTTTGCACTACAGGCAAAAGATATTCATTTATATCACTGGTTGGTCATGTTCATCTCAACACCTGTTCATCTTTGCACTACGGGCAAAAGATATTCATCAGTAATCATTTATCTTTGCACTAAAGGCCAAAGATATTCAATAATATCATCATTAAGGACTGAGGATGATGAAAAGTATTTTTAAGAACGAATCCAGTGAGATAGAAGGACAAATATTAGGGATTCGTATAACAGTTTTATCCAAGATCAATAATACTCCATAATAACCAATTTTGAAGCAGAATTCAAAAATAACGATCAAAACATGGATACAATCAAAGATAGTAGCCAAAATAGACATCTTGGACAAAAAGGAAAATTTTCATTTTTTGGTGAATAGTGTCGTATTCGTGAATAGTGTCGTATACGTGAATAGTGTCGTACACGTGAATTGTAACTCCGACACCAAAAGATAGAAATTTCACAAAAACATCATCACGCTTTGTGAATAGTACTCGTGAATAGTAACTCATGAATAGTAACTCGTAAATAGTAACTCATGAATAGTAACTCCGACATGAAAAAGTTTCAAATTGATAAAAAGTTTAGAATAATATTTCGGCATAATGATATTGAAGAAGATAATATCATTTAAGAAGAAATAACATCCCTTACCTCAAAATAACCGTACTTCTGACTGAATTTCGGGTATAGTGCTGACAGAAACTTGCACTGTATAGCAACACTCAAAGTATACTCACAAGAATACACTCGATAATATAGAGAGAGAAAGAGAGAAAATTTGTTTCTGGTGTGATTTTCAATTCTAACTTAGCCCTCAATTTATAGGAAAATGCTAGAACGCCAAAGGAGACTAAAATAATAAAATATTATTTTTTATTTCAAATTTTCCTACGCCACCTTTTTTGATCAATTAGACAGCCAACTTGGAAGAAAAAGAAGCAGCCCACATGGTTATTCCACCAACCAAAAAGTTGGTCCCGCAATTTAATAAAAATCATTTTATTTTTCGAAACTTCAACAATTCATAGAAAATAGACCGTTTATCAGAAAAATACGAATTTTATGTCCATTCTGTCTGAAATCGAATTCTCTACAACTTTGTAAAAGAAAGCTTTTCCAAATTCTCAACAGAAAATATCTGAAATCCACAAACAGATGATTTTTAATACTTCCCTTCCGACAAAATACTGATAAAACATCTCAGCATTAATGTCGACCTTTTAATCCATAGAAACATGCTGAGTTATATGCGTGGGAATAGAAATGGGACTATTCCGCAAGCATCGGTGGTAGCCATGCTCTGTAATCAACAAGGAGTCCAGTGGCATAATGAGCAGCTGCAGTACCCAAACCATGCAATCA
The DNA here is from genome assembly GCA_020205505.1 of Panax japonicus. NCBI lineage: Eukaryota > Viridiplantae > Streptophyta > Magnoliopsida > Apiales > Araliaceae > Panax > Panax japonicus. Next base: position 13,313,471 of record CM035100.1, on the reverse strand, counting down.
CGCATGTAGCTATTGCAAATTTCAAGGAGTGGACAGGGGGTGTACCACACCCACGCAGACTAGGATTCATCCTTCAGCCCACTTTTCCAGAGCCGTCACAATAACCCCGACAAACAGACGAGGCGGGCCCGTCCACGCACGCACGTGCCACCCATGGCGATCGCCAGCTCCGAAGGTTGGAGCGAAAGGTCGATGCCATGTACGATAATTTGGGCAAATTTGTGACGGGACTCACAAGGGCTTTAGCCGAAGCATTTGCGCAACAAGGAACAACACAAGAATGGCCTTAGTTTGGAACCGCAGCACCATATCCACCACCGGATTCACCACCCGAGGGGGGTGGCACCACCGATAATTAGGGGAGTTTTCGTACCCTTTACCTTCATTCAATTGGGACATTGAATATTTTAAGTTTGGGGCTATTGGGTAGTAGTATTTTTAGTTTGCATATAGTTTTGCATGATTTGTTAATTTTTATAGTTGTTGCATGTGTAGATTACATTTTAGCATATAGTTGCATGTTATAGTTGCATACCTAACAGTCTTACCGTATAAAAAAAATTTTGTCTAGCCAATGATGATAGTGAAGTTTTTAAATGATTTCTGAATATTTTGGATAACATGAGCTGAGATATAACGTTTTATACAATGAAAGTCATAATGTTGTTTAAATGCTTTTGGTTTGCACAAATTTGTTCCCAAGCACTTGTAGGTATAAGAAGTACGTTTTGCATTGCTTGGTAGAAAAATGTATTGTTAAAAAGAGAAATATGTGAAAAGTGACTTCTAGACTGTATAACACATTGATTTTTAAACTTTAGGAAAACATTGGTATCTGTATATATAAAAAAAAGAAAAAGAAAAATAGAAATAACATGGCTAGTCTTATTTCGGGGCCCTAACTACTTGAGTAAGTACGCCCGAGAGGATTGTCTTTACACCTAGCACCCTAAGGTCTTTCATGGTCTGGGAGTCGTTGGTCGAAAGCTCCCTAAGGGGTAGCAGTGTGCCTAATGGAGTTAGATATTGAACAGTCATGTGAAAAAAAAAAAGAAAAAAAAGGCAATAAACACCGCGGGAAAGTGCGAAAGTCGCCCTCGTGGGTAGAAATAAAGCAGTTAAGCCCATTGTTGAACCTTAGATTATATTAAGACGTTGGAATAGACTTGGTTGCATATATATACATAAGTCTTGATTTAAGCTATAATTTTCTGTTGTGAGCTATATAGCATGAGTATTCTGTACCTAAATCAAGTTTAGGGCGAACACAACACACACACAGCATCTCTACATCATTTTTGAATTATCTAAATGTATGACATTATGCCTGCTTTGCATCTGTATTCTTGATTCTAGAAAAAAATTGGCTGAGGCAAATTATACTGAATTTCTATGATAATTGAGACAATGTGAGATTAGTTGCATCATAGTGTAGTTGCATAGTAATATAGTTGCATTTTCATTGTTCGGTAGTTTACATTGCTTGAGGGCAAGCAACAGTTCAATTTTGGAGGTATTTGATAAGTGGGTTTTATACCTACTTATGGGGTACCAATTCATGCGAACTATGCCCATCTCAAGTACATTTTAGTATGTTTTAGTTGCATTTCATGTTAATTTGTATTTCGCATACTTAAAACTCCTTTGGTGAATAAGTGCAGGAATTGGCCTAATTTGGTGGTGATATAGGGCACGAGGCTAATGGATTCGTGAGGCGAGGCAAAAGATAGAATGTGCATGATGTAGGATTGAGTGGAACATGGATGGACAAGCATGGATAGACATAGGACATTTTATTAGCAGCTACAACGTTGCAGAACCAAGCCAAGGAGCAGAAGGAGAGACATCAGCTGCAGGCCGCACGGCCGCACGGCAGGAAGAACTTGAATGCGCGCGCCCGGCAAGTACCCAGCCAGACCTTGGAACCTACTGCAAGTTGCGCGGCCGTGAGAAGGACAATGCGAGGGAGCGCGCACTAGAGCGATAGACCGGCTGAACCTAAGAACCTACTACAAGTCTCGCGCCCGCGAGCATAATAAGCCGAAGGAGCGAGCGACCGCGCGCGAGGCCTGAAGCTGCTGACTTATTTTATTTTATTTCCAATTTATAAAGGTTGTAATTGATTTAAAACGATTCCTGACTGGTGTCAGGGGTATCACTTGACATTTTTATTCAGTTTTAGTTATATTCTTTACGTGGTAATTAGGATTTATTCTCTGGGAGAGATTCCAACGTAGAAGGAGGCCATAACTCTACTTTTCTCCTCTTTCTTGGGATTTTCTACCAGAGTGGATTATTATTATTATTATTATTTTGATAGAATCTTATGAGGATTTGATTATTGATCTATATTCAGCAATTGGGTTTGATTGTTTCTACCTTTTATATTTCAATTGCTTGATTATTAGTCATGTTTAGATTTGATCCCATAATGGCTTTTGGTTCAGTCATGAACTAAACTCCATTATGGGATCCTAACGGATTTTAATATGTAGTTTGATTGCATGCTTAAATGCTGGAGTGTTGTGCATATCATATGGGATGTCTATCATGATTGTTTTGCATGTATGAATTCTTGATCACCATTCGTTTCAGTATTTTTATGGAATTGACAATGAACATGCAAATATGGATTGTAATCATGATAGTATACGTATATAGGACTGTGTTATATGGCCTATGTATTTCGTGAACCAGTATCCTTGTACTGCTTCATTTCGTCAATAAATACAAGGTCCCTTCGATTCTAAAATGGCAATACGACCTTTTTACTCCAGTTGTTGAAATAGTTTGTCCACCCCCAGTTTCCAGTTCCGGTCAAACCATTATAGTTAACAATGTTCTTCCTATCAACATGGTAACCCGCATCTTTTTTACCAAGTGGTGGGATAAATTTGATATTAATAGGATTATTGGGAAGGTTGAAAAGGAATTCCCTCCTGCCCCTCTTCCTTTTGTTCTAATTATTTCAATCCCCAGTCATCGCCTCTTCTAGTAATACAAAAAAGAAGTCAAAAGTTAGTCCAACAGGTTCATCAACCTCAGTTGATTTCTCAAATATCAAAAATTCCAAAGTTAAAGATTTGAAGCTCATGGCCCAAGCCATTCAAGATAGAATTTCTCAGTTACATGAAGATGTTGAAGCATCAGAGTATTCTTCTTCTTCAAATTCCACTGCCAGTAAAGACGAAGATGATGATGATCTATATGGCACCATCAACTTTCAAGATGCTCAGGATCTGTTTGCCTGACATTCTAGTCATTCATCGCTGCCTCCACTCAGCAATCAATCAGTTAACTCACGCATGCTCCTACTTTTCCACCGAAAGGAGCCATTAAGTCAAAAGATTTGGCCTACTCCTGCTTTTCCACCGAAAGTAGCCACTAAGTCAAAAGATTCTGCCTTTTTCAGCAAAAGTTGCCAAAAGCATTTATGCATAGTAAAAAGTCAGCACTGTTTTACTGTTCATCAATAGTAAATATTGTTTGTAATAATTCAAATTTGTAATAGTTGCATTGTAATAGTTCTTTCCTTATTCTATAAAATGAATTCGAACTTAGTTAGCAAGGCAGACTTAAAAAAACTCAGAGTTCCTTCTCTGACGAATCTTTAGACTCTGTTCTCTCTTCCCTTCATCTATTTCTCATATGTTCTAAGTTAAATTATAAGTCACTTTTATTTTTCTGTATTATAAATATTTTTCAATTATCAGTAAAACTATTTTTATTTTAGTAATTCAATTGTGTTGTTTGTATGCATCACCTTGTTCTTCTTTCCCTTTATCTAATTCCGCCCTTAAAATTGAAGTCAAAAAGGTTGACCTTCATGTTCATGATTCATCCTCTAGTGATGAAAGTCTTGATATACCTGAATAGTCTAATGTTAAGAATGAAGCTGACCTTTTTATTCAAGGTCTCTCTCTCTCAAACGTATTAAAGATATCACCATTCAAAAATGGTATATCTCGGATAACTTAGTCATCGATAAAACCTTCTCAATGTAACTCCCTGCTTTAGTTGATACTGATGCTGATCTGAATTGTATCCAAGTAAGATTATATATATTATATATAAGTTATATATATATATATATATATATATATATTATAAGTTCTGTTTTATTAGTATTATAATAGTAATAAAACAGAAAACTTTTTATATAAAATAGAATATATTATATTATACTTAAAGTTTTTGTTTTATTATAATATTTTATTGCATAGTGTTGCATAGTAAATCAGAAAATCAGTCGATTCAGTCGCCCGTGAAGGTTGTTACTGTCCGTCTGTGATTTTTTTTCCTAAATAGTACCTTGCCATTTTCCTATAAATAGGATGCTTAGTTTAGAAATAAAAAGCACACCAGAATCAGAGAATTCTTCTTCTATAATATTGAGTGTATTTCTTTTGAGTTTAAAGAAACTTTGAGTGTAGAAAACAGTACAAGTTTTCTTCAAGAATATCCCCGCTATACCACTCAGAAATACTCTCCTTTTAAGGTAATGGATATTATTTTTGTTCAATATTCGTAAGAAATAATATTTTCTTCCATACTCTTTAGTATGTAAGTAATATTATTTCGTTTCATATTCTTAATTCTACACTTATGTTGATAAGTATTGCTTCTATAATCCTTGAAATTAGTATAATATCATTGAAATTTGCGCTTCATCTAGTATCGTTTCACAGAAATATTTTTCTGAACATTCTTATTAAATTTAAATCTTTTAATGTTGGGGTACTATTCATGGGGTACTATTCACTCGTGTACTATTCACCTGAGGTATTATTCACGAAGTACTATTCACGAGGTACTATTCATCTGAGGTACTATTCATAATAAAAATTGATTTCTTTTCTGTCCAAATTATTTTTGATACATGAATATTATTCTTGAATTTTACTCCACAAAGCAGTTATCATGTTGACAATTTGGACATTCTTGAACTCTTGATAAATTGAATTATAAATTTTTAAAATTTATCATTGCTCTCACTTAATTGATATTCTTATATCATTGTCATCATCCTCACGCTTAAATTGTGATGAAAGTCATAATTGGCTCGTAGTTCATAGATGGACTATTGATTGGTATGATTATGACAAAAAAATATGTATCGGTATAATTATGACCTGTAATGTTACAAATGATGTTGTAAAAGTTCTCGTTGGCCCGTAGTGCATTGATGGATAGTATTTTGACATGATCATGGCCACTGGTGATAATAACGAATATCCTTGGCCCATAGTGCATGGATAATTCGGTGATGTGGATTAATTATTGAGATGTGTTTCAGAGATAAAATATTGATGATGAACTTTTAAATCATAGAATATAGTAGACATCATGCTCAACTTGACTCTTCTAATGGATTGCTTGTTTCGCTGCAGTTAAACTTGTTGTCTATTATATTCTATCAGTTTTACATTGTTGAAGACTAAGGATAATTTATTATGCATTATCTTAGTCATAATATTCTTTACTAGGCTAGTTGAGCTCACCTTTTTCTTTTATTGTTCTCTTCAGGAAATGAGAATATAGCTGGGACTAGTCGGGGAATGGAGAGATGGTCCAAGATGGTGGCTATAGTAGTCCTCACTATTCTATAAAATAGTGTGATAATAATTGTAATGAGGACTTCATTTGAGTTTGGATATTGTCTACGAGACAATATTCGTGTTAAAACTCTCAGCTTACGTTTGTCGTATTGTGTAAATTAAGTTTATATTTGAATTATGTACCATGTATTTGGCGACTCAGAGTGGGTTGTGTATACCTATTTTGGGGTATCACGGATCATTCAAATCTTAATTGCTCAGTTTTATCAAACACCGCCTAAATTTTAGAATCTCAAAATTTATTAAACGTTCAGAAGGAAATTTTTTCTTTTGAGGGTCACTGAGTGGTCATAGGGACCATGAATTCTTTACACAATGTTCAACACACAAATACTGCTAACATCTGTTCAACAGTCACAACATCTGTAAACTCTTATCCCCATATTATCATTAGGTGATCAGCCAAATAATACTATATGTTATGCGTAACATCAAATTCTTCTTGTATTTTCATAACATATGTCGGTTACCCAATCATAATATAATACCCCAATTTCTAGGGTTGTTCATATTTAGTCATAACCTCAGGATCCGCACCAAAGCAATTTGAATTAGATTAACATATCTTCAAAGAAACATAAACAATTTAATAAATTATAGAAACATAACAACTGAGTTTAGCCAAGCATATGACATAAACTTCTTTTTATAAATGGTTCAAGATGAATTTCAAAAAAAAATTATAGTTTAAGAATGAGTGAAAGTCAAACGCACGGGAGTGCAGGAACTTGCTTGTCTTGGTCGTACATTCCTCGAGTAAGATATTTTTTGTCTCGGAATAGTAACCTACACCATCCATATTTAATTAATTAATAGTTATCATCGATAATTATTTGAAACTTCATATAGGATTTTTCGCGCACTGTAATTTGTCCTCGAATATGTTCTTACATAATTAAAATCTCATTACAGTTGTTTATTTATTACTTATGTAGCCTCATATGTTCCTTTCTTTAACAAATTGTAGCTGGTATAAAATATTATTTATTTCCTAGTTTTTCTTTAATTGTTATTTCATAAATTTTTATACTATACTTTCTCCATTAAACTACTTTAACTATATTTTTATTTTGACTCCTTGGAAATGACCACCGAAAATTTAGCAAAAAAAAAGACCACCAAGGAAACTACCAAAACAGTGACCTCCCCCGAACACCAATAACGACCACCAACTCAAAAAAGAGTAAGATTCAAAGAGCCTCCCACCAAACCTGTTAACGCCAAGTTTCATCTGCGCGTTCAATCACAGAATCCACGCGCTGAAACATACACAATAACAGATCACACAGAAGCTTGACGGCTTGTGCCACCGGGGGATAGCTCCGGTGTGAGAATAAGTACAGGCCGTTCACAAGGTTTAACGATGGAGGCTTAAATGTTTAGTGCTCAAAGATGTATTACCTTTTGAAGTTAAGCCCTGTATTTCTAGCCTTCTCACTTCCCAAGAGTCCCTCTCCGAGTCGGGATAGGACTCCTAAATATGGTAATTACCTATATTTTGGTCCAACACAATCTCCTCAAAAGCTGTCAGTAGAATCCCTTTCCAATACTACCTTTGGAGTTGCCTTATTAGAATATGATTAGAGTTAGTTCCCTTAACCACGCAAACTCCTTATCACTCCAAACTCTGCGTATGGGCCGCCCAATTGCACAGGCCCAACCCAACAGACGTCACAAACACCAGCCTGGGCTTCGGCCCAAAGGACGCGAAGACCCGACCCCGACCTCCTTGATCAAAACCGGATTCCGGCCTAATGGGCTCGGGTATCCGAACCCGAACATCCTTGACATCCGGTATGCCTTCGGCCATACAAGCCCAATCTCATCAGTTCCAGCCCAAGACTACAGCTAACATGATGGTCGGTAAAACACTCCTGAACAAAACATTTCCCTAAAAAAGCATTTATCTAAACAACCTCGAAGCCGCCACCCCCATCAACCAACGAAGCCCTTTCTTCTTCTGAAGCGCCAGCACAAAGGCACCCAGCCATTGTATGGCCTGAGGATATACTTGACGGTTTCCCATTCGACGGTTATAATGCCTTCATCTTTATCGACGAAAATAAAGTCTACAACGGGCTCTAGCCTAAAGATTTAATTATCGACACCATTGTTTATCAAGGTCGAGTAAGTAATCTCCACATCCCTTTCAAATTCCCACCATCAAAACTTGAGTAAAGCACATGATCTTTTCTTTTTGTTTATATTGTTCAGGCCCTAACAACCTTTAGCCGTGTGACACCCCGAATTCCGAATATCATTAAACCCCAACAATGGTGCATCGCAGTATTAACCACTAGGTATAATCATAAAGACAATTACTAAATTATTACAAACCATATTAATCTAACTTCTCTGGTTTTAAGACCTTTACAAGTTTGGAAACATCATAATATAATAATTATTACATCATTCTACTTAATATATATCATTCATAACTTAAACTATTACATAATATCTTTTTATTTTGTAACTTTTTATTTTTCTTTGTCTTTCTTTCTCGAGTTTTTGCCCCACTTGAGCTTAGTTGAAAACATTTTTTATATAATGCAATAATGAGCTAACGAGCTCAACAAATATAACAGCTGAATAACAACAAAATCAAGAATCATGCTTTCAATTCAACAACTGAACAATAGTTGTGAAACTATCTGGAATAAAAATAGGAATAATAATAATAATAATAAATTTCCTTTATATTTAACATTCTTGAAACTACTGAGCGACCAAAACACCTTGAACATTTTCTTTTTTATAAAAGGTTTAATCAAAATTCATATGTAACCGTCATTTTCTAAGTACGTTAGGGAACCAGCCTATTATACTTATGTTGTGCGCAACTAATTTCTTTTAAACGACTATTTACATTTACTTTTACACTGCGAAGGCCAATGGAAAATTCGACCAAAAGTTTCCTTTATAATAGGGTTGTTCATCTCAGACTAAAATTAGAGTCCTTACCAATTTAGTTTGGTTTAGATAGCATTTAAGAATTTAATAAATTTAAATTATGTCTTAACATGTGTCTAGCCGAAACAACAAGGCATAGACGAAATTTTATAATAATTCATAAAATATCAAACTTTAAATCTTTAAATAACATGGAGTTTTAGCATACAGAATAACTTGTGCAATTTATAAAATTTATTGCATGAGTTTTGATTTCACACAATATATATAAATACTGTGTAGATTGACATTTTAATATAACCTGTAAAGGGAGCTAAAAAGCTCGCACAATAATATAATTTATGGAAATAAAACTCGTGAAAGAGTTTAAGAATACTTGCCTGAAGCGTTCTTTATTATTTACTTTATAAATGCTCTTTAATATATAATCTTACACATTTAATAATCAATAATATGCCTATTAGTTACATAAAAATTCCACATATTGGTTTACATCGCATTATTACTCATTTTATATTTTTCGCGTTTTATAATTTAATTAGGACTATAATCTTTTTTAAAAACGTTCTACGGCGTTAAGGCGTTCGGGAATGTCACAACCCTCCTAACCACTCTCTATGATGGTTTATATCCATTAATATTCATTCTATAATATTTATTATTATTATTTTTATTTTTAAGTTGGAATATTTTAGAACAATTGTCAAAATATCGCATGTCGTCTAGACACGGCACCTCGATATGCCCGTGACACGCCCGACACGTAACGCCACACAACATTTTTCAAATTCGTTTCCTATTTTTAAATAGGCTAAAACAGTCCAAAATGGAAAAAATTATTAAAAATCATCCTTTTATCCAAAAATTCTGAACTTTATATGGCAGCTTCATACTACCATACAATGATCCCAGTAAAAATTTCACAATTTTCTTGGTTGTATATTCAGAGTTATGACAATTTCCTTTTAAAATCGTATTTTCTTTCACGGACTAGAACTCCACTTCTGGAAGTCGAAAAATTCTCATCTTTGGACATGAACTAGTCAACTTGATATAAAAACATACCACAAAATACCAGGATTTTTATAGTATTCTAACTAGCCGAAACAGCCTTCACAAAAACATGGGTTTGCTTTTAAGATTTTTCAATTTTTTACCAACATGAATTGTTTTACGAAAAATTATGCCACGGTTGATCCGTTTAACATTTTCGAGTGATTCCACTTGGCTTCATTAGATAACTCATGGATATAACTCATGTCTTTGACGGATCTCAAAAAGAAGTTATAGATTTAAAATGGTAAAGGTCCAAAGTGGACTGAAAATTAGGGTTTTTGGTTAAAAACTTTGTTTGAACATCTTTGCTATTTAAGCTTAACAACACCCAAAATGGAAGATCTAAGCATGAAACATCGTAAAACATGTAGATCTAGTGTCATATGGTTTAATATCATAAACACATGAATTATTTCAAAGCAACCACAAGAAATCACATTAAACTAATTAGGGTTTGAGTTTTTAAATTTTTTTATAACTAGTTCTTGTTGCTATTCTTCTTCTTCTTCTTCTTCTTCCACAATAGGTGATAACCTTGATGGCATGAAGAAAACTCCCCTCCTTCTATACCTCAAGTGGTCGACAGCCTTCTCTTAATTTTCTCTCTCTATTTTTGTTCTTAAGCTTTTTGGAGACTTAGAACTAAAAATGAAGTAAACTCTTTTTTCCTAATTAAGAGAGGGCTATTTTATAAGTTATGAAGCTAGGGAGACATAAGCTAGGTAACAAGGTAAGCTAATCGTTGAAAACGAGAAGTAAAATTTAATTACCCCATGTGCTCTTTTCTCTTACTTTGCCGGCCTGGATAAATGTTCCCCTTTATTTCTCAAATTTTGCTTTTCTTTAATTGATTTATTTGGTAATTTATTCTTCTAGAATATCCATTTTATTTGGGCTAAGGTTTGGGCAAATTGAATTATTTATTTGGGCTTTCCATTAAATCATTTAGGCCATATAAATTAGCATAGGTCCAACACATAAATTTTATCTTACCCTAATTATTTAAGGAACAATTACATATTCTAATACATTTTTAAAAATAATTACATCAATAGTGCACTCATATAATATTTACATAACTAATACACTTTCATATTTATTTACATATTCTAGTGTAATTAGGATTCCTTAATTTAGGGAATTATAATTCAATTAGAATTCCTTAATTTAGGGATTAGTTATAGCAACTCAGCCCAAAATTAAACTTACCTTGAGATCACCGTCTTCTTCTCACCGTCTTCAGACTCCCGATCACCGATCCCAATTTCCGGCGACTCATCCCCAAACTCCTTCAAGATCGCCGTCTTCTTCTCCCCGCCCAAATACTCCCTCACAAACGTCTCCACCATAATCCTCAGATTCGTCGTCACCACCACTCTCCTCTCACACTTCTCAAACACCTCGTAGCTCTCCCGCCGCACGTCCGCCGCATAGAACCGCGGCAGGATGGCGCGTGCCGCCAACTCGATGTCACGGACTTTTGAGTCCGGCGAAGGATATGTAAATCATCATCTGAATCACAAGCGCTTCGGATACGAAAATGTATGCTATGGTGATAATAAGAAATGATAATAGGAGAATTAAGCCAATTAGAAGGGTTCTGTCCAAATATGTGTATATATTTATGAGTCAACCAATTGTATATCTCTAGTAGCTTCTCAAAATGAATGGTCAAAATGGAGGTGGTATGAAGATTCAGGCGGTGGTGGGGGTGGATATGAATACTGGATGATGGTAACTAAACCTTCATACCAAGGTAACCAAATTGTCATATCAAAGTAATCAATCAACTTCCTCACTTTAAATTTTTTTCTTAGTACAGTTGGTTACCAAACCTTCAGATCAAGGTAAGCAAACCTTCGTACCAAGGTAACAAAATCTTCATACCAAACTAACTAATTCACATCCACGCCTGCATTTTTTCATAGTGCAGTTGGTAGCCAAACCTTCAGTCCAAGGTAACCAATTCAATTTTATTAAGTTACCAATTCGTTTGAATGTGATGCAGTTGGTAGCCAACCATTCATAGAAAGGTAACCATTTTATTATTTATGAGTAACAAAATAGTTATAAAAAAAATTCAAAACATTAAAAGTTACATCTTTTTATTTTTAAACTTTTTTGTAGGGCGAATCTTCTTCTTATTCTTATTGGCGTTTTGGACAACGGAGATTCGTGGCGGTGTAGCGGCGGAGTATGTGTGGTGTAGCGGCGGTGTAGCGGTGGACTATTATTTCAAAGTGTATGTGAGGGAGATGAATATTTGAATTTGAATATTTAAATTTGAATTATAATTTTAAATTTGAATTTGAATTTATTTTTGTTGTTAGATCCAAATATTTGAATATGAATTATTAATTATGGCAGTTATTTGTCCTTAATTTTAGGTTTATTTATTAATGTGAATTGTACTATTTTTGTAATATGGGTCCTAATTACACTATTTTTATAATTATTTTGTTGATGCACTTTTCTTGTAATTACTTTCTATTTGTTGTATACTTATGTAAAGAACCTATTATTTAATTAGGGTTTCTAGTCCACATATTTTGGACTTTAAATAATTACTCATATAGATTTAATTACATAACCCAATTAGACTTATTTTACTTAGGTTTAAAACAATAATAGGTTGAGATAAATAAAATTAATCTCTTAAGTTAATTCATTAGTATATAATTTAAATACTAGGACTTTTTAATAAATATAACCCTTAGATTATTTAATTCTCATACCTAACTATACTTTTTTTATTACTCATTATATGATAAATAAATATACACATATTCATAATATATTTTCATTTAATCACATACATATTCTTCATAAGTCTCAAAGTATTTTAATACATTGATAAATATTTAATATTCTCATTTAGGTCGTAACTTAAAATTTTTGGCTATTACAAGTTTCGCCTCTAAGCATACGACAATGCAAAGTTGTACAAAGAAATGGTCAATGTGACAACTCAGTTTTTTTCAAAATTATTAAAATAAAAATTTAATAAATAAAATTCTTATTATGACTCATGTTAGGTTTAATTGGATGTATATATAAATGTATTATATATATTAACGTGATTATGTGGTGGATTTAATATGTATATATAAGAGTGAAATATATACATAAGTGTGGAAAGTAAGATTTAATATTTGGTTAAATTATTAAGATAGCTAGCTTGAGCTAATTACGGAAAAGAAAAAATGGAAGTTAAGAAAATTAATTAATTGAGATTAAATTAAAATTATATTATGAAATAATATAATTTGAATATTAAGCCTGGCGATACAATTATTATGAATAAAAGTTCATATACGAGTTAATAATTTCACTTATTTAGAAATAGTGAATTAATGTATGTATTTTATGTGATTAAAATGAGGGACCCATACATACATACATATATATATATATATATATATATATTAGTGTCCAATTGGTAAATTAAAGTAATATATTTAATGAATATAAATAAATTGTTGAAAACAATTTATGGAGAGAAAGAGGAAATTAAATTTAATTATACAATCTAGATTATATAATTTAAATAAGTTATTTTAATTAATTGATGGAGGAGATATTAATTATTTAAATTAGTAGTTCATTACACACAAAGTGTTAAATTAATTATGAAAACCTTGTTAACTATCGTTCGAGTAGACGTCAAGGTAGTTCAGGGGAGGCCATTCTTGACAACTCCATCCCCAATAGAAATGGCGGGAGCAGACATTGATAGAATACCGTTGGAAGTAATTCCAAAAAAAAAGTTCAGAGTCCATAACATCATATCATGTTGCATTTGCATAGTATCATTTAATCTTGTTATATTTCAAGTGTCTAGGAATCTTTATCATGTTCATTTCATTACATTGCATAAACATGATAAAGAAGGGCATCTGTATAGACACTCAAAATTTTGCATGCTACTAGCCATGTAGGAGGACAGAATCGTATTTTATCTTCCGGAGACAGCCCTAGAGTCAAAAAGATCAAGTCAAATCCCGGTGATAACCCAGGGAGATCAAGTCAAATCCCGGTGACAACCCCGGGAGATCAAATCAAACCCAGGCGAAAATCTCGGGTGATCAAATCAAATTCCGGGGACAACCCCGGGAGATCAAATTAAATCCTGACGAAAATCCCGGGAGATCAAATAAATCCCCGGAAACAACCCCGGGAGATCAAGTCAAACCCCGGCAACAACCCTGGGAGATCAACTCAAACCCCGAGAGATCAAATCAACCTCAGAGACGACCCTGAGGACTGACAAAGGTCAACATTAGTCCAATATCGAAGACAACCCTGAAAGAAGACAACTACAACTGCATCAAATTTGGAGACAATTCGGAGGGGCAAAATAGTAATTTTGCCAATTCAGCATTAAATCAAGTTAAAACATTGTCGTGAAGGTCATGTAGGACCATAACATCAATCCCGAGTGAAAAACAGCACAAGACAACTCAACGGATGGACTGCGGAGAATTGAAGATCTGGTCATTGATCCATCTTTCTGGATTCAGAAAAAGTCAAATCTCATGTCATCGTGTAGCTCTCGGAAAGGGCTTTCCTAAAAGTTATTAGCACACATCCATCGGATTCCCAAATTAAAAGTTATGAAGGTCGTCCGATTAAACAGCGCATTGGTTCTAGTGCACGTACTTTGAGACAACGGGACCCACAGGGCCCGGCCCTACCGGGAAGCCGCAAGTAGACCCGCGGCTAATTTGGTCTATAAATAGACCCCCCCCCCACCCCCAATCAGCCAAAATAAAAGAAAAAAGAAAGAAAAAGGAGAGAAAACTATGCCCATTTCAGTTCTTAACCCCCCTATATTGTTCCAAACTTCAATATTCTTCTTTGTAAACACTTATATTCATATATACTACAATATATCAAATTTTAACCGATGAAATTTGATTTTTCAACTAGTTAGCTCATGTTCAAGTAACACGATAAAATAGTTTATTTATAAGCAGCAGCTAGCCATGGAAGGGCCCACACTTTATAAATACTCTCCTGTTCTAATATACTCCCTCCTATTAAGATTAAATGTCATTTTAGAGTTAATCACACTTATTAAGAAATAACACAAAATATCTTTTGTATCCCTAATTAATTATCTCTCTCCACAATTGTCTCTTCTCATTCTCCACAATTGTACCTAATTAATTATTTCTCTCTCCACAATTGCATTTACCAACCATATTAAATAGAGGGGTAAATTAGGAAAAAATTATGTAATATTGCATAGAGATTCCAAAACGACACTTATATAGAATAAACTTAAACTCCCTAAAACGTCATTTTATCTGAATAGGAGGGAGTATAAGATTAGAGAATAAATTTTATTAAGGATGGTCTCTAAAGTAGTGTTTTTACAAAATCCAATAGGAATCTGCCAACTCTACAATTCAAGAGAAAATCAGTTTTTATTTTGTTAAAATTATCAAATAGGTTTTACCATGTTAAATAATATTACATAATCTGTTAAAAAAATCAAAACTCCTTGTTTTTCTTTAAAAATACAAAATTGCTTGATTCCTTTTAAATATTATAAAAATACTAGTTGACTGCCGGTCTGTATAAAATTGATTCTCATAATATTATTGTTGACTTTTTTGAAGTTAGCTTAAGACATTTTTAATATAAAAATATTGACATGAATTTCATTAATTTTAATTTATAATGAGTATAATGATGAATATTGCAAATTAATCATTTTAATATTTATTTTAAAAGAATTTGCTCAAACATATTATTAGTATTAGCTAAAATTACATTACTAATAATACGATATTATTCAGTATACATAAAAATTTAAGTAATAACATGCTAGAAAATTTATATTATTTTATAAATTAAAGTTAAAAAATGTATCTTTAATTTTTGGAAAGTTTTAAAAAGTAAATATATGTCTAATTGTAAAACAAAAAGAGTATTTCTAAGTGCTCATTTGGCGGAGTTCTGCTGTGAAGTGCACTAAGAAAATAAAATAGTTAAAAAATAGTGTTTGACTACATAATTATAAAAGTATTTTTGAAAGTATTAATGACAAATTCAACACAATTTTTTTTCTTTCTAAAATTTAAAGATAATATGTAAGCTAAAAGTATTTCAGGCAACATCACATTTTTTACTCAAGTTAAAGTACTTTTAAACCCAATCACGGGCTCAATATCCATCCAAAACACTTTGACCTGTAATGCATTTTTCAAGATTACTTCAATCCGGGTTTAAATGTGCTCAGATTTCGTCGGCTATTCGAGGAAAGGGCGATAAAATCTTGCATGACTATCCGTACATATTAGGTGTATTTGTCTGAATATATACTCCGTATTATGCACAAATCTTTGTGGGGTTTATTCTTCCATAGACTCTTTCATGTTTTGTAATATATTTAAGGATCACTTACCCGTAAAAAAAAGGGTTTCGTAATGCATTTTTCACATCACCATATTGGACATGATTATATACTTGATCACGGGCTCAATATTATCCACTACATGTCCAAAACTATAATGCATTTTAAAAGACTCCTTGTCCTAACCCCTCAACCCCACTTGTAGTTTGGAACCCATGAGCCTATGCTAGCTAGGGGATTGTATACAGAGACATTTTAGTTAATCATCGACTCAATTACTCCCCGTGCTAAAAAAATAGCTAAAAGTTTTTAACTTTCATAAAATATGATTCAAAAAAATTAAAAATTGTATGTCTTAATTACTAAAGGGGTTAGGCAAAAGTGAAACCATGTGAATTGTGATGCACATGCATGGAAAGTAGAAGATAGAGCTGTAATTTCGTGTATGTGCACACATAGAGGGAATGAATAGGTGTCTAAATTAAAACATGTTTAACGACAAAATTTTAATTTTCTGTTACAGTACTAAAACAGACAGGTGGAACTAGTGTTTTATAGTGTCTGCCTTAGAGTAAATTTTACTTTTCTTATAATGCAGACAGAAGAAAGCAAAGAAGGATAATGTCTGGATTAGAACGAATTATATTTTAGTTATAATACAGACATGTGAAACGTGTGTGAATTAGTCTCTTGATTAGTACACTTTACTCTATCAGCAGACTACTTTTATGTGGATGTAATTAGATGCAAAAACCACAAGAAATATCAAACCATAGACACAAAAATTGTATGTGGTTGATCCCCTATCCTCTAGTTTAGTAATTTAATCCATGTCCAATACTAACCGGTAGTGGAGACTCTTTTTATTAATTTTAAAACTCAATTAAATACAATAAAAAGAACTTCATGTTCAAATAAAGTTTTCCACTGTGATGGAGATTTGTGCCCCTTTTGCATCTCTGCAACCTTTGCACATCTGCATCCTTGAAATCTCTTTTTGAACATAACCTATCCACTATTGGATCGATTAAGCCTTACAATGCTTAATCTCAGAATTTAATATAAAGGATTTTGAATACAATGGGTTTTTGTTTTTCAGCCAAAAGAAATTAATAAACAATACAATTAACAGCTGAAAATTAAATAACACTGATAAACTCTTGATAATTTCTTAACTATTACTGATGTAAACTTCCAGTGTTGTAACCTGTGTAACCAAGAAGGAGAGGTATATATAAGAAAGAGACTAACGACTATATTAGAGTTTAGCAAGAAATCCTTAGCTGATATATCTTTGTAAACCTTTGATATTGACCAACGTGTTCAAAAAGAAAGTTGCATGGATAAAGGGTCATTGACACTAATATACAACAATTAAAAAGTAATTACACTATTAGTACATCCACAAAATAATTATAAAAATAACGTAATTCACATTAATAAGGAAACCTGAAATCAAGGAGAACTAACTGTCATAATTAATAATTTAAATTCAAATATTTGGGATCTAACAGCAAAAATAAATTCAAATTCAAAATAAAAATTCAAATTTAAATCTTCATCTCCCTCACAGTAGCCCTCTCCTCCGCTACCCCGCCGCGAATCTCCTTCTTCACAGGTTATCCTCTTCCTCCGCTACTCCGCTACTCCGCCACGAATCTCCGTTGTGGAAAACGCCAATGACAAGAAGAAGAAGATTCGCCCTACAAAAAGTTTAAAAATAAATAGATTACCTACAAAAACTAAAATGGTTACCTTTGTATGAATGGTTGGCTACCAACTGCATCACATTCAAACTAAATTGGTAACTTAATAAAACTGAATTGGTTACCTTGGTCTAAAGGTTTGGCAACGTCATCTTCCTCCTCCCCCTTCACCAGTGAGACATAGCGAGAGTCGACCACAAAATGGTCGATGGGGTGGAAAAAGGTGGTGGATATTTAATTTTTCACAATTTCTTCATGTCCAAAAATTCCAATTCCAATTTCATGTCCAAAGGAAAATAAGAGCACTGCATAGGAAAGAAAGAGATAAGAGAGTGATGTGTATTGTAATGTTGATAACCAAACCTTCATACCAAGGTAACCAAACTTTTATACAAAGGTAACCAAACCTTTATACCAATGTAACTAATCTACCTGCACACCTGTAGTATGAATTGGTTACCTTGGTCTAAAAGTTTGGCAACCAACTTCATGAAGGTTTGACTACCAACTACATCACATTCAAAATAAATTGGTAACTTAATAAAACTGAATTGGTTACCTTGGTATGAAGGTTTGGCTACCCACTGCATGAAGGTTTGGCTACCAACTACATCACATTCAAAATAAATTGGTAACCTAATAACACTGAATTGGTTACCTTGGTATGAATGTTTGGCTACCAACTGCACTATAAAAAAATTGCAGGTATGGATGTGGATTGGTTACCTTGGTATTAATATTTTGTTACGTTGGTATGAAGGTATGGTTGCCTTGGTGTGAAGGTTTGGCTACCAACTGCACTATGAAAAAACTAAAGGTGTGGAGATGGTTTGGTTACCTTGGTATGAAGGTTTGGTTACCAACTGCACTATGAAAAAAACTGTAGGTGTGGAGCTATATTGGTAACCTTGGTATGAAGGTTTGGTAACCCTGGTATGAATGTTTGGTTACCTTAGTATGAATGTTTGGTTACCAATCTCTTCTATCAGTTGTTAATTTTGGATCAAATCCAATAATCAAGGTAAGCATTGGGACGAATATGCCACCACCACCAACACTGCCTACACTTCCAAATGCAGCTCCACAGAATCCAATTACGGAACCGATAACAATTTGCAAATTAAATTTAATTTTCGGCCAAACATGTTGGTAACCTGATTGATATGTCTTAACTTATTTCAAACAAATATAACATATACTAACATATAGAAAATTTGAAGCTCTCATTTTAAGACCAAAATAATACTAATTATTAGTATATGTTATAGCCATCAGAGAACCACGAGGCATATTATAATGGTAAGCTACTGCATATAAGGGTATCCAAAACGGCTTATCCAAAACTGCTGCATATAAGGGTAACCCTTGATATTGGCGATGGTGGTGGCGCGACATGTGTTGAGTCCTGTGATTGTTATCTCAACATGTACGCAACGAAGAAGCCCGATAAAGTTGACCCGGATGAGCAACGATTGTCAAAATGGTTGAATTGCACGTTGTCCATGAGCCCTTGAAGCGCCCAGTTGTGGTGGATTTTCTTGGGAATGTGTTTAATAAGAAGGCTTTAATGGAGGCATTATTGGGGAAGAAACTGCCCCGGGCTTTCGCCCATATCAAGGGTTTGAAAGATATGATTGATGTTAAGCTTTCAGATATCCACTTTGGTTTATAGTAGGAAAAAAGAGGGTGAATAAAAAAGAGAGAGAAACAGGAACAGAGATCAAAAATGGGTCTGTTGTGTTTGAGTGTGTTTGAATAAGAAAATATATAATAATTAACGGAAAAAAATAATTGAGATAACCGTGGGCCACGATTAAAGGATACCCATGTAAGACCCCAACTTATTATTAATAAAATTGAATTTTCCTTTATTCATTATTCTAAATTAATAAGGGTTAATTTGATATAATGCTTTGGTTATGGGTGAAATGTGAAAATTTTACAAAATAAGCAAGTGGTTACAAAATATTCTTTTTGTCGGGGAATATTCGTTTGGTCGTAGAATATTTTTATTGTCGGGAATCTCCGTACGACGACGCAGTCATTTGTGGGCCCCATAACGGAAAAAGGTTGGATGAAAGAAAAGGACAAAGATTGAGTTTTATAAATAACGGCGAAAATTATTACCGTTAACACTGTTGGATAATTGGTGGTAAAAATACAGTAATACGCGTGGTTGTACAGTAGCACACGGTATTGCACAGTATGGTTGAATTATTGATTCGTACGTAAGAAGGCACTACTCAATAATTTTTACAGTAGTTACTGTTCATTATTTTATTTTATTGATTCAATAATTGCTGCGTTGATATTTATATTATTATTGTTTAAATAATTGTCACTGCACAGTATTTTCCATTATCAGATCAATAATTCATATTATTTGAATAATATTATCAGATAACATTATTGGCTATTGATGAGTGAGTTTTATACACATGAATTGGATGCATCCGGGCTTAATTTATTGTTGTTCTCAAGTCTTTTAGGATGTTTTTATGTGTTTGTGTCTATTCAAGCATGTTTTATATTGTTTTGTAGGATTTAGGACAAAAGTTGCATGGATCAACGTTCGGGGTGGCTAGATTCGCGTTTTCGGCTTGCCATTTACACATCAGTCACTTCAGAGTCAATTTGACTATAGCTCCAGACATTATTTCGAAACACTTCAAGAATGAAAGATGTAGATCTACTTTTCCTCTTTCCAGAACATCTTGAATCATTAAAATCGGAGTTCGGACGAAGAAGTTATGTTTGTTTTTCCAAAGGACGTCGGAGCAGAAAATGTCAGATTTTGGGCCAGCGCCGGGGCGCGATTCTTAGTGCATTTTCCAGTGCTGGGGCGCTATAAGGCAAACTCTCAGCGCCATGCCCAGCGCTGGTGCGCTGGGGGAAGGGCTTGGTGCGGCCTGGACGCGTTTTGGGCGAATTTTGACACATTTTTTACTTCAAATTAGATTGGGTTTGTTCCTAACCTAAAAATTGGACTTGTAACCTATAAATACATGATGTAAGGTATAAAATAGAAAGAGATTACATAGATTAGACAAGATTAAACACTCCTTTAGATTAGAACATAACCCTAGTTCTTATTAGTTTTAGAGATTGAAGCAACTTAGAGACCATTGAAGATTCAAAGCAGGAGCAAGAGGGGAGCATCAAATTTGCTGACAACAGATTCTATTCCCTTCTCTTCTCTTCTCTTACTTTTATCTTTTAATGTCTATTCAGTTGTGGATTCTTGGTTTTAATTCATTAATTATGAACTAACTCTTTCATTAAGATTTCAATTGAACTTTTTATGATTATGAATTGATTATTTGATTTATTATAATTATTTATGTTGAAGTGAATTGTTCATCTTTCTTTGTGCTTATTGATTAATTATCTGATCAGTAATTACCGTGTTACTCTAGAAGGAATTGAGAAAGGAATTCTAGGGTTAGAACTGGGCATGGTGACATGTGACTTAGTTATTTGCACAGTGAATAATTAGGTTTGTGAATAGAATGCGAATATCTATTTGCCGCATGTAACACATAAGGAATTGGGATTGTAGCGAGTTTAATTCAATTGTTTTGCATAGAGATATAGCAAAATTAATCTGGGTTAAATAGAAGGCAATTGATCACTCGAGAGAGGGCTTTTAGCATTTGAGAATTCCTGTTAACAATTCAGTAGACATAATAATTGGGATAATTAGATAATTGGTTTATAGTTCATAATTGAGGATATTGGAGTCTTAGCCTTTATTTATTTGAATTCATTTATAAAGTAACTTAGTTTTAATTGATTAATTTAGTTTTATTAATTAGAAAAATCACGATTTGAGATTGTTTAAATAAAATTAGTTTGGTTAAGAATTAGTATTTGGTAATTTTTATTACATAATTCCTCGTGAGAACGATACTCTACTTTCACTTTATTACTTGTTGACCATGTATACTTGCACGTAGTCATTGATTGCGAAATCGATCAACATCAATGTCTAGAAAGTTCTGTCTAAGGAGAGGTTTGGCCACCTAATTGCGCACCAGTAAGAAGAAATCCTTATTGGAAAGCCCCCTCTTTCCTGGGAACGGCCTGGTTGTCATAATTGTGATTCTGTAATATTCTGGGAAGGGCTATTTATTGTGAATTATTGAAGTTCCGGAGTTTCGAAATAATTGATTTTTGGAAGTTTTAATTATTATTTTCAAGAAAAATGTTTTTCAAAGGTTGGTGAGCATCTTTAACATATGCTTGGTGGCTGAAATCAGATTCCTTGGTGGTGGGCTTGAATATTTGGTAAATATTAATATTTTATTAATTTAGTCTCCTTTGGCGTTCTAGCATTTTCCTATAAATAGAGGGCTAAGTTAGAATTGAAAATCACACCAGAAACATAAGCTTTCTCTCTTTCTCTCTCTATATTATCGAGCATATTCTTGTGAGTATACTTTGAGTGTTGCTATATGGTGCGAGTTTCTGTCAGCACTATACCTATACGGTGCGAGTTTCTGTCAGCACTATACATAAATTCAGTCAGAAGTACGGTTATTTTGAGGTAAGGGATGTTGTTTCTTCTTAAATGATATTATCTTCTTCAATATCATTATGCCGAAATATTGTTCTGAACTTTTTATCAATTTAGAACTTTTTCATGTTGGAGTTACTATTCATGAGTTACTATTCACGTGTTACTATTCACGAGTACTATTCACGAAGCGTGATGATGTTTTTGTGAAATTTTTATCTTTTGGTGTCGGAGTTACTATTCACGTGTACGACACTATTCACGTATACGGCACTATTCACGAATACGACACTATTCATCGAAAAATGAAATTTCTTCTTTTTTGTCCAAAATATCTATTTTGGCTACTATCTTTGATTGTATCCATGTTTTGATCGTTATTTTTGAGTTCTGCTTCAAAATCAGTCGTTATGAAGTATTATTGATCTTGGACAAACTGTTGTACGAATCCCTAATATGTGTCCTTCTATCTCACTGAATTCGTTCTTAAAAATGTTTCTCATCATCCTCAGTCCTTAATGGTGATACTTGATGAATATCTTTGGCCTGTAGTGCAAAGATGAATGATTAAACTGATGAATCTCTTTGGCCCGTAGTGAAAAGATGAACAGGTGTTGAGATGAACATGACCAACTGATGATACAAATAAATATCTTTGGCCTGTAGTGCAAAGATGATTAAAGATGTATATTGATTGCTGTTACAGGGATGAAATATTGATGATGGACTTTTAAATCTTAGAAGACAGTAGAATTCATTCTCTACGTGACTCTTCTAATGGATTGCTATTTTCGCTGCATTTGTTGATCTAAAACTTGTTGTCTATTATATTTTATCAAATTTTTATCTGTTGAAGACTAACGATAATTTGTTGTATATTATCTTAGTCATAATATTCTTTACTGGGCTAGTTGAGCTCACCCTTTCCTTTTTGTTCCATTTTTCTTCTCAGGAGGTGAGAACATAGCATGATTGAGTCGGGGTATGGAGTGATGGTTCTAGGAAGATGTTTTAGCAGTCCTCACTATTTCTATAAAATAGTGTTTGAATAATTGTAATGAAGACTTATTTGCGTGTGGATATTGTCTAGAAGACAATATTTGTATTTAAACTCACAGTATGTATTGTCGTATTTCACGCGACATTTGTATTATTGAAGTTGTAGTTTTCTTTATGTACCATGTATTTGGCGACTCAGAATGGGTGTTGTATACCTATTTTGGGGGCGTCACAACCCAAATGTATTAATTTTATAAATAAATATGAAAAAAATGTATTACTTTTATAATTATTTTATCTATGCACCATTATTGTAATTATTTCTAAAAATGTACTAAAATATATAATTAATCCTAAAAAAAACTACAAGTCTACCATTGTGATTTGGGTCTATTTTATTGGATAATTTTTTTGTGGGCTTTTAAATTTAAACTGACGTGGGCTGAACTCTTTTGTTTGAGTATATATATACATATATAACACAAATACCTCTTGGGGCCCTACAAAATTTATCAATTTTAGTGGGCCTAAAGCCCGGACACCTTGGGCTTTAGCCCATGGTCGGTGATGATGATATGCTGATTATTTAAGTGAACATATATACAAAGATTTTTTTAAAAATAATGTCAATTTTGAGTTCGAAAATATTTCTAAAGAAATTCGATAATTATCTTATATGATCTTTGATCTAACTTATAGTATCAATATTGACTTTTGAAAGTCAAATTAAGACATTTTCAAACTCAAAATTGGGATGATTTATTAAAAGTTTAGACACAATATGTGACGACCCCAAAATAGGTCCATTCCATCCAAACCATTCTTAGTCGCCAAATACATGGTACAGAAAACAACTACAATTTTATTACAACAATTGTCGTGCAAAATACAACAACACATATGTTGTGAGTTTGGATACAAATATATATATCAACTGTGACTCATGTCCTAACTGTGGACAGCACCTCATAATGACACATTACATAAAGGTATAGTCAAAAACCGTTTTAGAAATTAGAATCTTTGGGAAGTGCTCAAGGAAACCTTCGTATATGGGAGGCCATGCTTCTAGGTTATAATAGATATCATATGGCCACAGAATTATCCTTGGCTGGCCCAATAGACCCCAAAGAAAAACGAGAAGATTACTATCATATTCTTCCCAATGGTGAGTCTTCTCTTGACATATCATTATCTCCACTATCTCTAATTGGGTATTATACTCCAAACAAACACCAAGATTATATAGGTAGTGCTTATAAATATACTCAGCAAGTGGATGAGCACAACCCTGTCTTATGATGACACGAGGTTGTATGTCATTAGAAATCTTGAATGATAGTGGTAAAACACCCTTCCAAGTTAAATTCACCTCACCCTCAACATCTATAGACCACCGTTCTATTCCCTTGTTATCCCCCGCTCGACCCAGCTACACTTTTATTACCTGAAAGGAATTGTAAAGCAAAAGGGTGAGCACAACTAGCTCAGTAAAGAATATCATGACTAAAGATAAATAAATTATCAATAGCCTTCAACAGTAATAAATCAGAGATTTAGAACATATAATAGATGATAAAACTTTTCAACCATAGTTGCAGCGGAATGAGCAATCCATTAGAAGAGTCAAATAGACCATAAAATCTATTTTCTTCTCCATGTTAAAAGTCCACCAATAATGTTTTATCCCTGTAACATCAATCAACAATTGTCCACAATCACATGTATAACTCATAATCGTAATTGTAGTTCTAAATTCCTTTTCTCATCCAGGACAAAGATAATTTTCATCACCTGAAACATCAAAGATTATGGTTATACCAAATCACAGTTTATGTTCATAATCCTACTAATAAATTCATCTTTGCACTACGGCCAAAGATATTCAACAACATGTCATCTTTGCACTACAAGCCAAAGATATTCATATCTCAAAGAAATATATAATCATTTCAGAATTTATATAAACAATAATTATAACCATGTTGATCAATTCACCTTTGCACTTAAGCTAAAGATATTCAATTATAAATTCAATGGTCATGATCATACCAGTCATAATTCAACTTTTCACTACTGGCCAAAGAGAACCCTAGTCATGATCATACCAATAATCTATCCATCTTTACACTCCAGTGAAAGAAAATTTTAACATCAGGGTTATAAAAATGATATATATGATAATAAAATCAATATAATCAACATATAGATTTAATCTCCAGATTAATATTCGTAAATCAACTATAATTTGGTTAGAAAAAGTAACCAATTTTGTAGTAAATAGTACCCGGGAATAGTAACTCATGAATAGTAACTCGTAAATAGTAACTCATGAATAGTAACTCAATGCGTCAGCTGCTACGTTCACTTTTCCAAGATGATATTGAATAGTGTGATCGTAATCTTTCAACAGCTCAAGACAACGTCGTTGCCGCATGTTGAGTTCTTTTTGGGTGAAGAAATATTTGAGGCTTTTTATGGTCCGTATAAATCTCCACTTTCTCTCCATACAAGTAGTGTCTCCATATCTTCAACGCGAATACGACTGCTGCCAACTCCAGATCATGAGTAGGATAATTCCACTCATATTTTTTGAGTTGTCGTGAGGCATAGGCTATGACTTTCACATGTTGTATGAGAACACATCCTAACCCCTTGCCAGAAGCATTGCTATAGATAACAAATCCATCCGAACCAGATGGTATTGTCAGAACAGGTGCCGAAATGAGTCTCCTCTTGAGCTCTTGGAAACTCTTCTCGCATTCCTCGCTCTATATGAATTTTGTATCTCTACGAGTCAGCTGAGTTAATGGAGTAGCAATTTGAGAAAATCTTTCAACGAATCTTCGATAATAACCAACTAAGCCTAAAAAGCTACGTATTTAGATTACTGACTTAGGTTGCTCTCAACTGTGACTCATATCCCAATCTTGGATAGCGCATCACAATAGCACCTATTAGTTTACTACCACATGAATATGGCGTCTCCTACAGAGAGTTTGTCTTCGGTGCATTCCACAAAGGAAGTCATAAGATAGAGGCTCGGGTATCAACTTCTATAGTTGGGTTTTTAACTCCTGAAGTTCAATAAGAGCCATTCGATATGAGATTTTAGAAATGGGTTTTCTACCAAATTCAAAGTCGATACAAATTTCAATATCATGCTCTAGGAGCAGGCCAGGAAATTCTTCAAGAAATACGTCAAGAAATTTACTAACAACAAAAATATCATTCAAATCTGACGTATTTTTTGTTCAAGTCCATGACATGGCTAAGAAAGCTTGACATTCGTTTTTCAATAAACAAATAACTTTGTGGTTTGATATGACAGTGACTGATTTTAGTGGTTTAGTGGTTTAAATTCGTATGACAGGTTGGTTAGGAATATGAAAACTAACAACCTTACGAAAACAATCAATTTTGGCATGATGAGTGGTTAACCAATCAATTCCTAAAATCACATCAAAAGCAAGTATCTTTAAAGAGATAAGATCAACAGGTAATGTGATAGTGCCAACTTGGATCATGCAAGATTTATAAACTGTAGATGTAACGAAGGTTTCACCCAACGGAGTTTCAACAGATAAATCAAAATCTAATTTCTCCGGAGTCAAGTTTAAACGTTGAGCACAAGTAGGAGAGATAAAAGAATGGGTAGAACCGGTATCTAGTAAGGTATAAACTTCGCAAGAATTTAACATTAGCTTACCCGTGATCACCTCATTTGGGTTCCTCACGTTTTGGCCAGTCACGACAAACGCTCTTCCAGGAACCGCTGATTTCGACTTATCCGGGACAGCCTTGGAATCACCACTCCCGCTGAACTTGGTCTCGCTATAGTACAATCTCGAGCGATGTGGCCTTCCTTTCTACAGTTTTAACATATCTTGGATTGTTGTGGACCGTTTGGTCTGATATGTCCCTCCTTCCCGCATTTGTAACATCTAACTGGCGATCGTTCTTCTCCCCTAGAATTTGTTGTTGGTGTTGGTGCTACTGCTGATGTCTTTCCGTCGTTGTTAAATCTCCTCTTTCTGAAATTTCCACTTGAGTCACCTCTTCTATTATCCTGGCCACGATTACCACCTAAGTGGTTACCGCCTTTGTCCGTATTCTTCCTTCCTCACTGGTTATCATCGTTCTGATGAGTGCTGTCACCGATATGACCCTGTTTGTGGTCCCTCGGTTGAGTATACTCACTATCTCGCTCTAATAACTGAGCCATGTTTACAACATCTGAATACAGAGAAAATTTATAAGATATAAGGTATTGACAAATCTCGGGTTTTAGACCTCTCAAAAACATCCGCGTCATACGTTCCTCATTCTCCACCAAATGAGGTGCAAACCTAGATAACTCTGCGAACTTCGCTTCGTACTGAGACACCGTCATGTTGTTCTACTCAAGTCTAATAAACTCTACTTCTTTCATATAACGAATACTTTTAAGGAAAGTACTTGTCATTTAAAAGTTTCTGAAATCTTTCCCAAGACATGTTGAGAGCGGCTGGCTGGGTACGCTTCACAGATTCCCACCAGTAATCTACTTCACCACGAAACATAAAGGTAGCGAATGGAATCTTCTGTTCCTCCGTGCATCCAAAACATCGAATATCTTCGTAATTTTCTTGACCCATATTTCTTCCATGATCGGATCCGGCTTTCCATGGAAATTTGGTGGTCCCAACTCCTTGAACTGCTTAGCTGTGACAGACCGCGCGTTGCCATCATTTCCACTCGTATTTTGCACACGAGTCTCCCTCGTCTGATTTTGCATGAACTGTAAAAAGTTCCTAAACATTCCATCATTCATCGTTTGCTTGGTAATGTTGTTTACAGGAGGAGTATTGCCTTCCTGTTGCACGTTCTCCTGGTTTGTGACTAAAGATTATTCCACCGTATCATAAACTCCATTGTTAACGTTCTCAGCAGCCATTCTTAAATACTGCCATAAAACAAGGGTTAATTAAACAAATTAACGTATCACATAATATCCCTATATTATGACCAACCAACAAATAAGCTTAGGTAGGACACACTAGCGAAGGATTTACTCGTCTCTCCCCTCCTAGTTCTATTCCCCAATCTCTGCCAGAGATCATATCCCTAAGATCTGATACCAACTGTGACGCCCCCAAAATAGGTATACAACACCCATTCTGAGTCGCCAAATACATGGTACATAAAACAAACTACAACTTCAATAATACAAAATGTCGTGTGAAATACGACAATACATACTGTGAGTTTAAATACAAATATTGTCTTCTATACAATATCCAAACGCAAATAAGTCCTCATTACAATTATTCAAACACTATTTTATAGAAATAGTGAGGACTGCTAAAACATCTTCCTAGAACCATCACTCCATACCCCGACTCGATCCTGCTATGTTCTCACCTCCTGAGAAGAAAAATGGAACAAAAAGGAAAGGGTGAGCTCAACTAGCCCAGTAAAAAATATTATGACTAAGATAATATACAACAAATTATAGTTAGTCTTCAACAGGGAAAAATCTGATAAAATATAATAGACAACAAGTTTTAGATCAACAAATACAGCGGACACAGCAATCCATTAGAAGAGTCACGTAGAGAATGAATTCTACTGTCTTCAAAGATTAAGAGTCCATCATCAATATTTTATCCCTGTAACAACAATCAATATACATCTTTAATCATCTTTGCAGTACAGGCAAAAGATATTCATTTATATCACTGGTTGGTCATGTTCATCTCAACACCTGTTCATCTTTTCACTACGGGCCAAAGATATTCATCAGTAATCATTTATATTTGCACTACAGGCCATATATATTCAATAATATCATCATTAAGGACTGAGGATGATGAAAAATATTTTTAAGAACGAATCTAGTGAGATAGAAGGACAAATATTAGGGATTCGTATAACAGTTTTATCCAAGATCAATAATACTCCATAATAACCAATTTTGAAGTAGAATTCAAAAATAACGATCAAAACATGGATACAATCAAAGATAGTAGCCAAAGTAGACATCTTGGACAAAAAGGAAAATTTTCATTTTTCGGTGAATAGTGCCGTATTCGTGAATAGTGCCGTATACGTGAATAGTGCCGTACACGTGAATTGTAACTCCGACACCAAAAGATAGAAATTTCACAAAAACATCATCACGCTTCGTGAATAGTACTCGTGAATAGTAACTCCGACATAAAAAAGTTCTAAATTGATAAAAAGTTCAGAACAATATTTCGGCATAATGATATTGAAGAAGATAATATCATTTAAGAAGAAATAACATCCATTACCTCAAAATAACCGTACTTCTGACTGAATTTCGGGTATAGTGCTGACAGAAACTTGAACCGTATAGCAACACTCAAAGTATACTCACAAGAATACGCTCGATAATATAGAAAGAGAAAGAGAAAGAGAGAAAACTTGTTTCTGGTGTGATTTTCAATTCTAACTTAACCCTCTATTTATAGGAAAATGCTAGAACGCCAAAGGAGACTAAAATAATAAAATATTATTTTTTATTTCAAATTTTCCTACGCCACCTCTTTTGATCAATTAGACAGCCAACTTGGAAGAAAAAGAAGCAGCCCACATAGTTATTCCACCAACCAAAAAGTGGGTCCCGTAATTTAATAAAAATCATTTTATTTTTCAAAACTTCAACAATTCATAGAAAATAGACCGTTTATCAGAAAAATACGAATTTTATATCCATTCTGCCTGAAATCGAATTCTCTACAACTTTGTAAAAGAAAGCTTTTCCAAATTCTAAACAGAAAATATCCGAAATCCACAAACAGATGATTTTTAATACTTCCCTTCTGACAAAATACTGATAAAAAATCTCAGCATTAATGTCGGCCTTTTAATCCATAGAAACATGCTGAGTTATATGCGTGGGAATAGAAATGGGACTATTCCGCAAGCATCGGTAGTAGCTATGCTCTGTACTCAACAAGGAGTCCAATGGCATAATGAGCAGCTGCAGTACCCAAACCATGCAATCACGCATGTAGCTATTGCAAATTTCAAGGAGTGGACAGGGGGTGTACCACACCCACGCAGACTAGAATTCATCCTTCAGCCCACTTTTCCAGAGTCGTCACAACAACCCCCGCAAACAAACGAGGTGGGCCCGTCCACGAACGCACGTGCCACCCATGGCGATCGCCAGCTCTGAAGGTTGGAGCGCAAGGTCGATGCCATGTACGATAATTTGGGCACATTTACGACGGGACTCACAAGGGCTTTAGCCGAAGAATTTGCGCAACAAGGAACAACACAAGAATGGCCTTAGTTTGGAACCGCAGCACCATATCCACCACCGGATTCACCACCCGAGGAGGGTGGCACCACCGATAATTAGGGGAGTTTTCGTACCCTTTACCTTCATTCAATTGGGACATTGAATATTTTAAGTTTGGGGGTATTGGGTAGTAGTATTTTTAGTTTGCATATAGTTTTGCATGATTAGTTAATTTTTATAGTTAATTTTTATAGTTGTTGCATGTGTAGATTAAATTTTAGCATATAGTTGCATGTTATAGTTGCATACCTCACAGTCTTACCGTATAAAATTTTTTTGTCTAGCCAATGATGATAGTGAAGTTTTTAAATGATTTCTGAATATTTTGGATAACATGAGCTGAGATATAACTTTTTATACAATGCAAGTCATAATGTTGTTTAAATGCTTTCGGTTTGCCCAAATGTGTTCACAAGCACTTGTAGGTATAAGAAGTACGTTTTGCAATGCTCGATAGAAAAATGTAGTGTTAAAAAGAGAAATATGTGAAAAGTGACTTCTAGACTGTATAACACATTGATTTTTAAACTTTAGGAAAACATGGGTATCTGTATATATAAAAAAAGAAAAAGAAAAGTAGAAATAACATGGCTAGTCTTATTTCGGGGCCCTAATTACTTGCGTAAGTACGCCCGAGAGGATTGTCTCTACACCTAGCGCCCTAAGGTCTTTTATGGTCTGGGAGTCGTTGGTCGAAAGCTCGCTAAAGGGTAGCAGTGTGCCTAATGGAGTTAGATATTGCACAGTCATGTGAAAAAAAAGAAAAAAAAGGCAATAAACACAGCGGGAAAGTGCGAAAGTCACCCTCGTGGGTAAAATAAAGCAGTTAAGCCCATTGTTGAACCTTAGTTTATTTTAATACGTTTGAATAGACTTGGTTGTATATATATACTTAAGTCTTGATTTAAGCTATAATTTTTTGTTGTGAGCTATATAGCATGAGTATTCTATACCTAAATCAAGTTTAGGGCGAACACAACACACACACACAATATCTCTACAGCATTTTTGAATTATCTAAGTGTATGACATTATGCCTGCTTTGCATCTGTATTCTTGATTCTAGAAAAAAATTGGCTGAGGCAAATTGTACTGAATTTCTATGATAGTTGAGACAATGTGAGATTAGTTGCATCATAGTGTAGTTGCATAGTAATATAGTTGCATTTTCATTGTTTAGTAGTTTACATTGCTTGAGGGCAAGAAACGATTCAAGTTTGGGGGTATTTGATAAGTGGGTTTTATACCTATTTATGGGGTACCAATTCATGCAAACTATGCCCATCTCAAGTACATTTTAGTATGTTTTAGCTGAATTTCATGTTAATTTGTATTTCGCATACTTAAAACTCCTTTTGGTGAATAAGTGCAGGAATTGGCCTAATTTGGTGGTGATATCGGGCACGAGGCTAATGGATTCGTGAGGCGAGGCAAAAGATAGAATGTGCATGATGTAGTATTGAGTGGAACTTGGATGGAAAAGCATGGATAGACATAGGACATTTCAGTAGCAGCAACAATGTTGCAGAACCAAGCCAAGGAGCAGAAGTAGAGACATCAGCTGCAGGCCGCACGGCCGCACGACAGGAAAAAATTGAATGCGCGCTCCCGCGCGAGTACCCAGCCAGACCTTGGAACCTACTGCAAGTTGCGCGGCCGTGAGCAGGACAATTCGAGGGAGCGCGCACTAGCGCGATAGACCGGCTGAACCTAAGAACCTACTACAAGTCTCGCGCCCGCGAGCATAATAAGCTGGAGGAGCGTGCGACTGCGC
The DNA here is from genome assembly GCA_020205505.1 of Panax japonicus. Classification (NCBI taxonomy): domain Eukaryota; kingdom Viridiplantae; phylum Streptophyta; class Magnoliopsida; order Apiales; family Araliaceae; genus Panax; species Panax japonicus. Next base: position 13,281,219 of record CM035100.1, on the reverse strand, counting down.
GCGAGGCCTGAAGCTGCTGACATGTTTTATTTTATTTCCAATTTTTAAAGGTTGTAATTGATTTAAAACGATTCCTGACTGGTGTCAGGGGTATCACTTGACATTTTTATTCAGTTTTAGTTATATTCTTTACGTGGTAATTAGGATTTATTCTCTGGGAGAGATTCCAACGTAGAAGGAGGCCACAACACTACTTTTCTCCTCTTCCTTGGGATTTTCCAACGTATATAAGACTGTGTTATATGGCCTATGTATTTCGTAAAACCAGTATCCTTGTACTGCTTCATTTCATCAGTAAATACAAGGTCCCTTCGATTCTAAAATGGCAATACGACCTTTTTACTCCAGTTGTTGAAATAGTTTGCCCACTCCCAGTTTCCAGTTCCGGTCAAACCATTATAGTTAACAATGTTCTTCCTATCAACATGGTAACCCGCATCTTTTTTACCAAGTGGTGGGATAAATTTGATATTAATAGGATTATTGGGAAGGTTGAAAAGGAATTCCCTCCTGCCCATCTTCCCTTTGTCTAATTATTTCAATCCCAGTCATCGCCTCTTCTAGTAATACAAAAAAGAAGTAAAAAGTTATTCCAACAGGTTCATCAACCTCAGTTGATTTCTCAAATATCAAAAATTCCAAAGTTAAAGATTTGAAGCTCATGGCCCAAGCCATTCAAGATAGAATTTCTCAGTTACATGAAGATGTTGAAGCATCAGAGTATTCTTCTTTTTCAAATTCCACTGCCAGTAAAGACGAAGATGATGATGATCCATATGGCACCATCAACCTTCAAGATGCTCACGTTTGCCTGACATTCCAGTTAATGTTAAGAATGAAGCTGACCTTTTTATTCAAGGTCTCTCTCTCAAACTTATTAAAGATATCACCATTCAAAAATGGTATATCTCGGTTAACTTAGTCATCGATAAAACCTTCTCAATGCAACTCCCTGCTTTAGTTGATACTGATTCTGATCTGAATTGTATCCAAGTAAGATTATATATATTATATATAAATTATATATATATATATATATATATATTATAAGTTCTGTTTTATTAGTATTATAATAGTAATAAAACAGAAAACTTTTTATATAAAATAGAATATATTATATTATATTTAAAGTTTTTGTTTTGTTATAATATTTTATTGCATAGTGTTGCATAGTAAATCAGAAAATCAGTCGATTCAGTCGCCCGTGAAGGTTGTTACTGTCCGTCTGTGATTTTTTTTTCTTAAATAGTACCTTGCCATTCTCCTATAAATAGGATGCTTAGTTTAGAAATGAAAAGCACACCAGAATCAGAGAATTCTTCTTCTATAATATTGAGTGTATTTCTTTTGAGTTTAAAGAAGCTTTGAGTGTAGAAAACAGTATAAGTTTTCTTCAAGAATATCCCTGCTATACCACTCAGAAATACTCTCTTTTTAAGGTAAGTGATATTATTTTTGCTCAATATTCGTAAGAAATAATATTTTTTTCCATACTCTGTAGTATGTAAGTAATATTATTTCGTTTCATATTCTTAATTCTACACTTATGTTGATAAGTATTGCTTCTATAATCCTTGAAATTAGTATAATATCATTGAAATTTACAATTCATCTAGTATCGTTTCACAGAAATATTTTTCTGAACATTCTTATTAAATTTTAATCTATTAATGTCGGGGTACTATTCATGGGATACTATTCACGAGGTACTATTCACTCGAGTACTATTCACCTGGGGTATTATTCACAAAGTACTATTCATGGGATATTATTCATCCGAGGTACTATTCACGATAAAAATTGATTTTTTTCTGTCCAAATTATTTTTGATACATGAATATTATTCTTGAATTTTACTCCACAAAGCAGTTATCATGTTGACAATTTGGACATTCTTGAACTCTTGATAAATTGAATTATAAATCTTTAAAATTTATCATTGCTCTCACTTAATTGATATTCTTATATCATTGTCATCATCCTCATTCTTAAATTGTGATGAAAGTCATCTTTGGCTCGTAGTTCATAGATGGACTATTGATTGGTATGATTATGACAAAAAATTATGTATCGGTATAATTATGACCTGAATGTTACAAATGATGTTGTAAAAGTTCTCGTTGGCCCGTAGTGCATTGATGGACAGTATTTTGACATGATCATGGCCACTGGTGATAATAACGAATATCCTTGGCCCGTAGTGCATGGATAATTCGGTGATGTGGATTAATTATTGACATGTGTTTCAGAGATAAAATATTGATGATGAACTTTTAAATCATAGAATATAGTAGACATCATGCTCAACTTGACTCTTCTAATGGATTGCTTGTTTCGCTGCAGTTAAACTTGTTGTCTATTATATTCTATCAGTTTTACATTGTTGAAGACTAAAGATAATTTATTATGCATTATCTTAGTCATAATATTCTTTACTAGGCTAGTTGAGCTCACCTTTTTCTTTTATTGTTCTCTTCAGGAAATGAGAATATAGCTGGGACTAGTCGGGGAATGGAGTGATGGTCCAAGATGGTGGCTATAGTAGTCCTCACTATTCTATAAAATAGTGTGATAATAATTGTAATGAGGACTTCATTTGAGTTTGGATATTGTCTACGAGACAATATTCGTGTTAAAACTCTCAGCTTACGTTTGTCATATTGTGTAAATTAAGTTTATATTTGAATTATGTACCATGTATTTGCCGACTCAGAATGGGTTGTGTATACCTATTTTGGGGTATCACAGATCATTCAAATCTTAATTGCTCAGTTTTATCAAACACCACCTAAATTTTGGAATCTCAAAATTTATTAAACGTTTAGAAGGAATTTTTTCTTTTGAGGGTCACTGAGTGGTCATAGGGACCATGAATTCTTTACACAATGTTCAACACACAAATACGGCTAACATCAGTTCAACAGTCACAACATCTGTGAACTCTTATCCCCATATTATCATTAGGTGATCAGCCAAATAATACTATATGTTATGCGTAACATCAAATTCTTCTTGTATTTTCATAACATATGTCGGTTACCCAATCATAATATAATACCCCAATTTCTAGGGTTGTTCATATTTAGTCATAACCTCAGGATCCGCACCAAAGCAATTTGAATTAGATTAACATATCTTCGAAGAAACATAAACAATTTAATAAATTATAGAAACATAACAACTGAGTTTAGCCAAGCATATGACATAAACTTCTTTTTATAGATGGTTCAAGATGAATTTCAAAAAAAATTATAGTTTAATAATGAGTGAAAGTCAAACGCATAGGAGTGCAAGAACTTGCTTGTCTTGGTCGTACATTCCTCGAGTAAGATATTTTTTGTCTCGAAATAGTAACCTACACCATCCATATTTAATTAATTAATAGTTATCATCGATAATTATTTGCAACTTCATTTAGGATTTTTCCCGCACTGTAATTTGTCCTCGAATATGTTCTTACATAATTAAAATCTCATTACAGTTGTTTATTTATTACTTATGTAGCCTCATATGTTCCTTTCTTTAACAAATTGTAGCTGGTATAAAATATTATTTATTTCCTAGTTTTTCTTTAATTGTTATTTCATAAATTTTTATACTATACTTTCTCCATTTAACTACTTTAACTATATTTTTATTTTGACTCCTTGGAAATGACCACCAAAAATTTAGCAAAAAAAGAAAAGACCACCAAGGAAACTACCAAAACAGTGACCTCCCCCGAACACCAATAACGACCACCAACTCAAAAAAGAGTAAGATTCAAAGAGCCTCCCACCAAACCTGTTAACGCCAAGTTTCATCTGCGCGTCCAATCACAGAATCCACGCGCTGAAACCTACACAATAACAGATCACACAGAAGCTTGACGGCTTGTGCCACCGGGGGATAGCTCCGGTGTGAGAATAAGTACAGGCCGTTCACAAGGTTTAACGATGGAGGCTTAAATGTTTAGTGCTCAAAGATGTATTACCCGTTAATTGTAGTTAAGCCTTGTATTTCTAGCCTTCTCACTTCCCAAGAGTCCCTCTCCGAGCCGGGATAGGACTCCTAAATATGGTAATTACCTATATTTTGGTCCAACACAATCTCCTCAAAAGCTGTCAGTAGAATCCCTTTCCAATACTACCTTTGGAGTTGCCTTATTAGAATATGATTAGGGTTTGTGCCCTTAACCATGCAAACTCCTTATCACTCCAAACTTTACGTATGGGTCGCCCAATTGCAAAGGCCCAACCCAACAGACGTCACAAACACCAGCCCGGGCTTCGGCCCAAAGGACGCAAAGACCCGACCCCGACCTCCTTGATCCCAACCGGATTCTGGCCTAATGGGCTCGGGTATCCGAACCCGAACATCCTTGACATCCGGTATGCCTTCGGCCATACAAGCCCAATCTCATCAGTTCCAGCCTAAGACTACAGCTAACATGATGGTCGGTAAAACACTCCTGAACAAAACATTTCCCTAAACAAGCATTTATCTAAACAAGCTCGAAGCCACCACCCCCATCAACCATCGAAGCCCTTTCTTCTTCTGAAGCGCCAGCACAAAGGCACCCAGCCATTGTATGGCCTGAGGATATACTTGACGGTTTCCAATTCGACGGTTATAATGCCTTCATCTTTATCGACGAAAATAAAGTCTACAACGGGCTCTAGCCTAAAGATTTAATTATCGACACCATTGTTTATCAGGGTCGAGTAAGTAATCTCCACATCCCTTTCAAATTCCCACCATTAAAACTTGAGTAAAGCACATGATCTTTTCTTTTTGTTTATATTGTTCAGGCCCTAACAACCTTTAGCCGTGTGACACCCCCAATTCGCAGTATTAACCACTAGGTATAATCATAAAGACAATTACTAAATTATTACAAACCATATTAATCTAACTTCTCTGGTTTTAAGACCTTTACAAGTTTGGAAACATCATAATATAATAATTATTACATCATTCTACTTAATATATATCATTCATAACTTAAACTATTACATAATATCTTTTTATTTTGTAACTTTTTATTTTTCTTTGTCTTTCTTTCTCGAGTTTTGCCCCACTTGAGCTTAGTTGAAAACATTTTTTATATAATGCAAGAATGAGCTAACGAGCTCAACAAATATAACAGATGAATAACAACAAAATCAAGAATCATGCTTTCAATTCAACTACTGAACAATAGTTGTGAAACTATCTGGAATAAAAATAGGAATAATAATAATAATAATAAATTTCCTTTATATTTAACATTCTTGAAACTACTGAGCGACCAAAACACCTTGAACATTTTCTTTTTTATAAAAGGTTTAATCAAAATTCATATGTTACCGTCATTTTCTAAGTACGTTAGGGAAACAACCTATTATACTTATGTTGTGCGCAACTAATTTCTTTTAAACGACTATTTGCATTTACTTTTACACTGCGAAGGCCAATGGAAAATTCGACCAAAAGTTTTCTTTATAATAGGGTTGTTCATCTCAGACTAAAATTAGAGTCCTTACCAATTTAGTTTGGTTTAGATAGCATTTAAGAATTTAATAAATTTAAATTATGTCTTAACATGTGTCTAGCCGAAACAACAAGGCATCGGCGAAATTTTATAATAATTCATAAAATATCAAACTTTAAATCTTTAAATAACATGGAGTTTTAGCATACAGAATAACTTGTGCAATTTATAAAATTTATTGCATAAGTTTTGATTTCACACAATATATATAAATACTGTGTAGATTGACATTTTAATATAACCTGTAAAGGGAGCTAAAAAGCTCGCACAATAATATAATTTATGGAAATAAAACTCGCGAAAGAGTTTAAGAATACTTGCCTGAAGCGTTCTTTATTATTTACTTTAAAAATTCTCTTTAATATATAATCTTACACATTTAATAATCAATAATATGCCTATTAGTTACATAAAAATTCCACATATTGGTTTACATCGCATTATTACTCATTTTATATTTTTCGCGTTTTATAATTTAATTAGGGCTATAATCTTTTTTTAAAAACGTCCTACGGCGTTAAGGCGTTCGGGAATGTCACAACCCTCCTAACCACTCCCTATGATGGTTTATATCCATTAATATTCATTCTATAATATTTATTATTATTATTATTTTTAAGTTGGAATATTATAGAACAATTGTCAAAATATCGCATGTCGTCTAGACACGGCACCTCGATATGCCCGTGACACGCCCGACACGTAACGCCACACAACATTTTCCAAATTCGTTTCCTATTTTTAAATAGGCTAAAACAGTCCAAAATGGAAAAAATTATTAAAAATCATCCTTTTATCCAAAAATTCTGAACTTTATATGGCAGCTTCATACTACCATACATTGATCCCAGTAAAAATTTCACAATTTTCTTGGTTGTATATTCAGAGTTATGACAATTTCCTTTTAAAATCGTATTTTCTTTCACGGACTAGAACTCCACTTCTGGAAGTCAAAAAATTCTCATCTTTGGACATGAACTAGTCAACTTGATATAAAAACATACCACAAAATACCAGGATTTTTATAGTATTCTAACTAGCCGAAACAGCCTTCATAAAAACATGGGTTTGCTTTTAAGATTTTCCAAATTTTTACCAACATGAATTGTTTTACGAAAATTTATGCCACGGTTGATTCGTTTAACATTTTCGAGTGATTCCACTTGGCTTCATTAGATAAATCATGGATATAACTCATGTCTTTGACGGATCTCAAAAATAAGTTATAGATTTAAAATGGTAAAGGTCCAAAGTGGACTGAAAATTAGGGTTTTTGGTTAAAAACTTTGTTTGAACATCTTTGCTATTTAAGCTTAACAACACCCAAAATGGAAGATCTAAGCATGAAACATCGTAAAACATGTAGATCTAGTGTCATATGGTTTAATATCATAAACACATGAATTATTTCAAAGCAACCACAAGAAATCACGTTAAACTAATTAGGGTTTGAGTTTTTAAATTTTTTATAACTAGTTCTTGTTGCTATTCTTCTTCTTCTTCTTCTTCTTCTTCTTCTTCTACAATAGGTGATGAACCTTGATGGCATGAAGAAAACTCCCCTCCTTCTATACCTCAAGTGGTCGACAACCTTCTCTTAATTTTCTCTCTCTATTTTTGTTCTTAAGTTTTTTGGAGACTTAGAACTAAAAATGAAGTAAACTCTTTTTTCCTAATTAAGAGAGGGCTATTTTATAAGTTATGAAGCTAGGGAGACATAAGCTAGGTAACAAGGTACGCTAATCGTTGAAAATGAGAAGTAAAATTTAATTACCCCATGTGTTCTTTTCTCTTCCTTTGCCGGCCCGGATAAATGTTCCCCTTTATTTCTAAAATTTTGCTTTTCTTTAATTAATTTATTTGCTAATTTATGCTTCTAGAATATCCATTTTATTTGGGCTAAGGTTTGGGCCAATTGAATTATTTATTTGGGCTCTCCATTAAATCATTTAGGCCATATAAATTAGCATAGTTCCAACACATAAATTTTATCTTACCCTAATTATTTAAGGAACAATTACATATTCTAATACATTTTTAAAAATAATTACATCAATAGTGTACTCATATAATATTTACATAACTAATACACTTTCATATTTATTTACATATTCTAGTGTAATTAGGATTCCTTAATTTAGGGAATTATAATTCAATTAGAATTCCTTAATTTAGGGATTAGTTATAGCAACTCAGCCCAAAATTAAACTTACCTTGCGATCACCGTCTTCTTCTCACCGTCTTCAGACTCCCGATCACCGATCCCAATTTCCGGCGACTCATCCCCAAACTCCTTCAAGATCGTCGTCTTCTTCTCCCCGCCTAAATACTCCCTCACAAATGTCTCCACCATAATCCTCAGATTCGCCGTCATCACCACTCTCCTCTCACACTTCTCAAACACCTCGTAGCTCTCCCGCCGCACATCCACCGCATAGAACCGCGACAGGATGGCGCGTGCCGCCAACTCGATGTCACGGACTTTTGAGTCCGGCGAAGGATATGTAAATCAGCATCTGAATCACAAGCGCTTCAGATACGAAAATGTATGCTATGGCGATAATAAAAAATGATAACAGGAGAATTAAGCCGATTAGAAGGGTTCCGTCCAAATATGTGTATATATTTATGAGTCAACCAATTGTATATCTCTAGTAGCTTCTCAAAATGAAGGGTCAAAATGGAGGTGGTATGAATAATGGATGATGGTAACTAAACCTTCATACCAAGGTAATCAAACTGTCATATCAAAGTAACCAATCAATCTCCACACTTTAAATTTTTTCTTAGTACAGTTGGTTACCAAACCTTCAGATCAAGGTAAGCAAACCTTCGTACCAAGGTAACAAAACCTTCATACCAAAGTAACTAATTCACATCCACACCTGCATTTTTTCATAGTGCAGTTGGTAGCCAAACCTTCAGTCCAAGGTAACCAATTCAATTTTATTAAGTTACCAATTTGTTTGAATGTGATGCAGTTGGTAGCCAACCATTCATAGAAAGGTAACCATTTTATTATTTATGAGTAACAAAATAGTTATAAAAAAATTTTTCAGAACATTAAAAGTTACATCTATTTATTTTTAAACTTTTTTGTAGGGCGAATCTTCTTCTTATTCTTATTGGCGTTTTGGACAACAGAGATTCGCGACGGTGTAGCGGCGGAGTATGTGTGGTGTAGCGGCGGTGTAGCGGTGGACTATTATTTCAAAGTGTATGTGAGGGAGATGAATATTTAAATTTGAATTATAATTTTAAATTTGAATTTGAATTTATTTTTGTTGTTAGATCCAAATATTTGAATATGAATTATTAATTATGGCAGTTATTTGTCCTTGATTTTAGGTTTATTTATTAATGTGAACTGTACTATTTTTGTAATATGGGTCCTAATTACACTATTTTTATAATTATTTAGTTGATGCACTTTTCTTGTAATTACTTTCTATTTGTTGTATACTTATGTAAAGTACCCATTATTTAATTAGGGTTTCTAGTCCACATATTTTGGACTTTAAATAATTACTCATATAAATTTAATTACATAACCCAATTAGACTTATTTTACTTAGGTTTAAAACAATAATAGGTTGAGATAAATAAAATAAATCTCTTAAGTTAATTCATTAGTATATAATTTAAATACTAGGACTTTTTAATAAATATAACCCTTAGATTATTTAATTCTCATACCTAACTATACTTTTTTTATTACTCATTATATGATAAATAAATATACACATATTCATAATATATATTCATTTAATCACATACATATTCTTCATAAGTCACAAAGTATTTTAATACATTGATAAATATTTAATATTCTCATTTAGGACGTAACTTAAAATTTTTGGCTATTACAAGTTTCGCCTCTAAGCATACGACAATGCAAAGTTGTACAAAGAAATGGTCAATGTGACAACTCAATTTTTTTCAAAATTATAAAAATAAAATTTAATAAATAAAATTCTTATTATGACTCATGTTAGATTTGGATGTATATATAAATGTATTATATATATTAAGGTGATTATGTGGTGGATTTAATATGTATATATAAGAGTGAAATATATACATAAGTGTGGAAAGTAAGATTTAATATTTGGTTAAATTATTAAGATAGCTAGCTTGAGCTAATTACGGAAAAGAAAAAATGGAAGTTAAGAAAATTAATTAATTGAGATTAAATTAAAATTATATTATGAAATAATATAATTTGAATATTAAGCCTGGCGATACAATTATTATGAATAAAAGTTCATATACGAGTTAATAATTTCACTTATTTAGAAATAGTGAATTAATGTATGTATTTTATGTGAATAAAATGAGGGACCCATATATATATATATATATATATATATATATATATATATATATATATATATATATATATATATTAGTGTCCAATTGGTAAATTAAAGTAATATATTTAATGAATATAAATAAATTGTTGAAAACAATTTATGGAGAGAAAGAGGAAATTAAATTTAATTATACAATCTAGATTATATAATTTAAATAAGTTATTTTAATTAATTGATGGAGGAGATATTAATTATTTAAATTAGTAGTTCATTACACACAAAGTGTTAAATTAATTATGAAAACCTTGTAAACTATCGTTCGAGTAGACGTCAAGGTAGTTCAGGGGAGGCCATTCTTGACAACTCCATCCCCAATAGAAATGGCGGGAGCAGACATTGATAGAATACCGTTTGAAGTAATTCCAAAAAAAACGTTCAGAGTCCATAACATCATATTATGTTGCATTTGCATAGTATCATTTAATCTTGTTATATTTCAAGTGTCTAGGAATCTTTATCATGTTCATTTCATTACATTGCATAAACATGATAAAGAAGGGCATCTGTATAGACACTCAAAATTTTGCATGCTACTAGCCATGTAGGAGGACATAATCGCCTTTTATCTTCCGGAGACAGCCCTAAAGTCAAAAAGATCAAGTCAAATCCTGGTGACAACCAAGGGAGATCAAGTCAAATCCCGATGACAACCCTGGGAGATTAAATCAAACCCTGGCAAAAATCTCGGGTGATCAAATCAAATTCCGACGACAACCCCGGGAAATCAAATTAAATCCTGACAACAATCCCGGGAGATCAAATAAATCCCCGGAGACAACTCCGGGAGATCAAGTCAAACCCCGGCAACAACCCTGGGAGATCAAGTCAAACCCCGAGAGATCAAATCAACCTCAGAGATGACCCTGAGGACTGACAAAGGTCAACATTAGTCTAATATCGGAGACAACCCTGAAAGAAGACAACTATAACTGCATTAAATTCGGAGATAATTCAGAGGGGTAAAATAGTAATTTGCCAATTCAGCATCAAATCAAGTTAAAACATTGTCATGAAGGTCATGTAGGACCATAACATCAATCCCGAGTGAAAAACAGCACAAGAAAACTCAACGGATGGACTGCGAAGAATTAAAGATCTGGTCATTGATCCATTTTCTGGATTCGGAAAAAGTCAAATCTCATGTCATCGTGTAGCTCTCGGAAAGGGCTTTCCTAAAAGTTATAGCACACATCCATCGGATTCCCAAATTGAAAGTTATGAAGGTCGTCCGAGTAAACAGCGCATTGGTCCGAGTGCACGTACTTTGAGACAACGGGACCCACAGGAAGCCGCAAGTAGACCCGCGACTAATTTGGTCTATAAATAGACCCCCCCCCCCCAATCAGCCAAAATAAAAGAAAAAAGAAAGAAAAAGGAGAGAAAACTATGCCCATTTCAGTTCTTAACCCGTCCTATAGTGTTCCAAACTTCGACATTCTTCTTTGTAAACACTTATATACATATATACTACAATATATCAATTTTTAACCGGTGAAATTTGATTTTTCAACTAGTTAGCTCATGTTCAAGTAACACGATAAAATAGTTTATTTATAAGCAGCAGCTAGCCATGCAAGGGCCCACACTTTATAAATACTCTCCCGTTCTAATATACTCCCTCCTATTAAGATTAAATGTCATTTTAGAGTTAATCACACTTATTAAGAAATAACACAAAATATCTTTTGTATCCCTAATTAATTATCTCTCTCCACAATTGTCTCTTCTCATTCTCCACAATTGTACCTAATTAATTATATCTCTTCCACAATTGCATTTACCAACCATATTAAATAGAGGGGTAAATTAGGAAAAAAATTATGTAATATTGCATAGAGATTCCAAAACGACACTTATATAGAATAAACTTAAACTCCCTAAAACGTCATTTTATCTGAATAGGAGGGAGTATAAGAATAGAGAATAAATTTTATTAAGGATGGTCTCTAAAGTAGTGTTTTTACAAAATCCAATAGGAATCTGCCAACTCTACAATTCAAGAGAAAATCAGTTTTTATTTTGTTAAAATTATCAAATAGGTTTTACAATGTTAAATAATATTACATAATCTGTTAAAAAAAATCAAAACTCCTTGTTTTTCTTTAAAAATACAAAATTGCTTGATTCCTTTTAAATATTATAAAAATACTAGTTGACTGCCGGTCTGTATAAAATTGATTCTCATAATATTATTGTTGACTTTTTTGAAGTTAGCTTAAGACATTTTTAATATAAAAATATTGACATGAATTTCATTAATTTTAATTTATAATGAGTATAATGATGAATATTGCAAATTAATCATTTTAATATTTATTTTAAAAGAATTTGCTCAAACATATTATTAGTATTAGCTAAAATTACATTACTAATAATACGATATTATTCAGTATACATAAAAATTTAAGTAATAACATGCTAGAAAATTTATATTATTTTATAAATTAAAGTTAAAAAATGTATCTTTAATTTTTGGAAAGTTTTAAAAAGTAAATATATGTCTAATTGTAAAACAAAAAGAGTATTTCTAAGTGCTCATTTGGCGGAGTTCTGCTGTGAAGTGCACTAAGAAAATAAAATAGTTAAAAAATAGTGTTTGACTACATAATTATAAAAGTATTTTTGAAAGTATTAATGACAAATTCAACACAATTTTTTTTCTTTCTAAAATTTAAAGATAATATGTAAGCTAAAAGTATTTCAGGCAACATCACATTTTTTACTCAAGTTAAAGTACTTTTAAACCCAATCACGGGCTCAATATCCATCCAAAACACTTTGACCTGTAATGCATTTTTCAAGATTACTTCAATCCGGGTTTAAATGTGCTCAGATTTCGTCGGCTATTCGAGGAAAGGGCGATAAAATCTTGCATGACTATCCGTACATATTAGGTGTATTTGTCTGAATATATACTCCGTATTATGCACAAATCTTTGTGGGGTTTATTCTTCCATAGACTCTTTCATGTTTTGTAATATATTTAAGGATCACTTACCCGTAAAAAAAAGGGTTTCGTAATGCATTTTTCACATCACCATATTGGACATGATTATATACTTGATCACGGGCTCAATATTATCCACTACATGTCCAAAACTATAATGCATTTTAAAAGACTCCTTGTCCTAACCCCTCAACCCCACTTGTAGTTTGGAACCCATGAGCCTATGCTAGCTAGGGGATTGTATACAGAGACATTTTAGTTAATCATCGACTCAATTACTCCCCGTGCTAAAAAAATAGCTAAAAGTTTTTAACTTTCATAAAATATGATTCAAAAAATTAAAAATTGTATGTCTTAATTACTAAAGGGGTTAGGCAAAAGTGAAACCATGTGAATTGTGATGCACATGCATGGAAAGTAGAAGATAGAGCTGTAATTTCGTGTATGTGCACACATAGAGGGAATGAATAGGTGTCTAAATTAAAACATGTTTAACGACAAAATTTTAATTTTCTGTTACAGTACTAAAACAGACAGGTGGAACTAGTGTTTTATAGTGTCTGCCTTAGAGTAAATTTTACTTTTCTTATAATGCAGACAGAAGAAAGCAAAGAAGGATAATGTCTGGATTAGAACGAATTATATTTTAGTTATAATACAGACATGTGAAACGTGTGTGAATTAGTGTCTTGATTAGTACACTTTACTCTATCAGCAGACTACTTTTATGTGGATGTAATTAGATGCAAAGTGATACTCAAGCAATCAAAACCACAAGAAATATCAAACCATAGACACAAAAATTGTATGTGGTTGATCCCCTATCCTCTAGTTTAGTAGTCTAATCCATGTCCAATACTAACCGGTATTGGAGACTCTTTTTATTAATTTTAAAACTCAATTAAATACAATAAAAAGAACTTCATGTTCAAATAAAGTTTTCCACTGTGATGGACACATATGCCCCTTTTGCTTCTCTGCAACCTTTGCACATCTGCGACCTTAAAAGCTCTCTTTGAACAGAATCTATCCACTATTGGATCCATTAAGCCTAACGGTGCTTAATCTCAGAATTTAATATAAAGGATTTTGAATACAATGGGTTTTTGATTTTCAGCCAAAGGAAATTAATAAACAATACAATTAACAGCTGAAAATAACACTGATAAACTCTTGATAATTTCTTAACTATTACTGATGTAAACTTCCAGTGTTGTAACCTGTGTAACCAAGAAGGAGAGGTATATATAAGAAAGAGACTAACGACTATATTAGAGTTTAGCAAGAAATCCTTAGCTGATATATCTTTGTAAACCTTTGATATTGACCAACGTGTTCAAAAAGAAAGTTGCATGGATATCTCATATCACAGTTGGTATATCTCATGTTTTTAGAAACTAAAGAAACCAAAGAATATATTAGATATATAATATCCTAGTTAAACTAAAATAGCTGAATTAATAAAGGAATGGGGAATATACCTTATAGAGTTTGATCTTATCAGACTCTTTTTCAAATATGATATCTAATTTTGATTCAAAACAGAATATATATAGAGAGAGAGAGGAAATATTTTGCTGTAATAATTTTCAATCTAATTATTTCTTGAGTTCTGTATATAGAAATCTAATGACCTATTTTAAACAATTGGGTCAAACAAGAATTTTCTTTATAATACATACTCCCTCCGTCCCAGGATAAAAGTCCTGGTGGACTTTTCGAGCATATTAAGAAGAGGAATAAAATGACAAAATTGTCTATAATAATGTCATTAAATATGGAGAGAGAATTAGAATAAGAAAAGTATGAGATATTTAATGTTACGGGCATATTAGGAAAAAATGTGTAAAAGTTTGGTTATTAAAAGAAAGTAGACATTTAACATGGGACAACCCAAAATAGTAATAAGGACTTTTATCCTGGGACGGAGGGAGTATAAACCAGCACGGCCTAAACAAATGAACAGGATACTATTAAGCAATTATACAAAATCAAATTAATAAAGTAAACAACTCAAGCAGTTTAAATAAAGGGTCATTGAAACTAATATACAACAATTAAAAAGTAATTACACTATTAGTGCATCCACAAAATAATTATAAAAATAACGCAATTCACATTAATAAGGAAACCTGAAATCAAGGAGAAATAACTGTCATAATTAATAATTCAAATTCAAATATTTGGGATCTAACAGCAAAAATAAATTCAAATTCAAAATAATAATTCAAATTTAAATCTTCATCTCCTTCACAGTAGCCCTCTCCTCCGCTACCCCGCCGCGAATCTCCTTCTTCATAGGTTGTCCTCTCCTCCGCTACTCCGCCACGAATCTCCGTTGTGCAAAACGCCAATGACAAGAAGAAGAAGATTCGCCTTACAAAAAGTATAAAAATAAATAGATTACCTACAAAAACTAAAATGGTTACCTTTATATGAATGGTTGGCTACCAACCGCATTACATTCAAACTAAATTGGTAACTTAATAAAATTGAATTGGTTACCTTGGTCTGAAGGTTTGGCAACGTCATCTTCCTCCTCCCCCTTCACCGGTGAGACATAGCGAGAGTCGACCACAAAATGGTCGATGGGGTGGAAAAAGGAGGTGGATATTTGATTTTTCACAATTTCTTCATGTCCAAAAATTCCAATTCCAATTTCATGTCCAAAGGAAAATAAGAACACTGCATAGGAAAGAAAGAGATAAGAGAGTGATGTGTAATGTAATGTTGATAACCAAACCTTCATACCAAGGTAACCAAACTTTTATACAAAGGTAACCAAACCTTTATACCAATGTAACTAATCTACCTCCACACCTGTAGTATGAATTGGTTACCTTGGTCTAAAAGTTTGGCAACCAACTGCATGAAGGTTTGGCTACCAACTACATCACATTCAAAATAAATTGGTAACTTAATAAAACTGAATTGGTTACCTTGGTATGAAGGTTTGGCTACCCACTGCATGAAGGTTTGGCTACCAACTACATCACATTCAAAATAAATTGGTAACCTAATAACACTGAATTGGTTACCTTGGTATGAATGTTTGGCTACCAACTGCACTATGAAAAAATTGCAGGTGTGGATGTGGATTGGTTACCTTGGTATTAATATTTTGTTACCTTGGTATGAAGGTTTGGTTACCTTGGTGTGAAGGTTTGGTTACCAACTGCACTATGAAAAAACTAAAGGTGTGGAGATGGTTTGGTTACCTTGGTACGAAGGTTTGGTTACCAACTGCACTATGAAAAAAACTGCAGGTGTGGAGCTATATTGGTAACCTTGGTATGAAGGTTTGGTAACCCTGGTATGAATGTTTGGTTACCTTGGTATGAATGTTTGGTTACCAATCTCTTCTATCAGTTGTTAATTTTGGATCAAATCCAATAATCAAGGTAAGCATTGGGACGAATATGCAACCACCACCAACACTGCCTATACTTCCAAATACAGCTCCACAGAATCCAATTACGGAACCGATAACAATTTGTAAATTAAATTTCATTTTCGGCCAAACATGTTGGTAACCTGATTGATATGTCTAAACTTATTTCAAACAAATATAACATATACTAACATATAGAAAATTTGAAACTCTCATTTTATGACCAAAATAATACTAATTATTAGTATATGCCATAGGCATCAGAGAACCACGAGGCATATTATAAGGATAAGCTACTGCATATAAGGGTATCCAAACCGGCGTATCCAAACCTGCTGCATATAAGGGTAACCCTTGATATTGGCGATGGTGGCGGCACGACAGGTGCTGAGTCCCGTGATTGTTATCTCAACATGTACGCAACGAAGAAGCCCGATAAAGTTGACCCGGATGAGCAACGATTGTCAAAATGGTTGAATTGCACGTTGTCTATGAGCCCTTGAAGCGCCCAGTTGTGGTGGATTTTCTTGTGAATGTGTTTAATAAGGAGGCTTTAGTGGAGGCATTATTGGGGAAGAAACTGCCTCGGGCTTTAGCCCATATCAAGGGTTTGAAAGATATGATTGATGTTAAGCTTTCAGATATTCACTTTGGTTTATAGTCGAAAAAAAGAGGGTGAATAAAAAAGAGAGAGAAACAGGAACAGAGATCAAAAATGGGTCTGTTGTGTTTGAGTGTGTTTGAATAAGAAAATATATAATAATTAACGGAAAGAGATAATTGAGATAATCGTGGGCCACGATTAAAGGATACCCAAATGTATTAATTTTATAAATAAATATGGAAAAATGTATTACTTTTATAATTATTTTATCTGTGCACCATTATTGTAATTATTTCTAAAAATGTACTAAAATATGTAATTAATCCTAAAAAAACTACAAGTCTACCATTGAGATTTGGGTCTATTTTATTGGATAATTTTTTTGTGGGCTTTTAAATTTAAATTGACGTGGGCTGAACTCTTTTGTTTGAGTATATATATACATATATAACACAAATACCTATTGGGGCCCTACAAAATTTATCAATTTTAGTGGGCCTAAAGCGCGGACACCTTGGGCTTTAGCCCAAGGTCGGTGATGATGATATGCCGATTATTTAAGTGAACATATATACAAAGATTTTTTTTAAAATAATGTCAATTTTGAGTTTGAAAATATTTTTAAATAAATTCGATAATTATCTTATATGATCTTTTTTCTAAATTATAATATCAATATTGACTTTTAAAAGTTAAATTAAGACATTTTCAAACTCAAAATTGGGATGATTTATTAAAAGTTTAGACACAATATGTGACGACCCCAAAATAGGTCCATTTCATCCAACCCATTCTGAGTCGCCAAATACATGGTACAGAAAACAACTACAACTTTATTACAATAATTGTCGTGCAAAATACAACAACACATATGCTGTGAGTTTGGATACAAATATATATCAATTGTGACTTATGTTCCAACCGTGGACAGCACCTCATAATGACACATTACATAAAGGTATAGTCGAAAACTGTTTTTGAAATTAGAATCTTTGGGAAGTGCTCAAGGAAACCTTCGTTCATGGGAGGTCATGCTTCTAGGTTATGATAGATATCATATGGCCACAGAATTATCCTTGGTTGACCCAATAGACCCCAAAGAAAAACGAGAAGATTACTATCATATTCTTCCCAATGGTGAGTCTTCTCTTGACATATCATTATCTCCACTGTCTCTAATTGGGTATTATAGTCCAAACAAACACCAAGATTATATAGGTAGTGCTTGTAAATATACTCAACAAGTGGATGAGCACAACTCTGTCTTATGATGACACGAGGTTGTATGTCATTAGACATCTTGAATGATAGTGGCAAAACACCCTTCCAAGTTAAATTCACCTCACTCTCAACATCTATAGACCACCGTTTTATTCTCTTGTTATCCCCCGCTCGACCCAGCTACACTTTTATTACCTGAAAGCAATTGTAAAACGAAAAGGTGAGCACAACTAGCTCAGTAAAGAATATCATGACTAAAGATAAATAAATTATCAATAGCCTTCAACAGTAATAAATCAGAGATTTAGAACATATGATAGATGATAAAACTTTTCAACCATAGTAGCAGCGGAATGAGCAATCCATTAGAAGAGTCAAATAGACCATAAAATCTATTATCTTCTCCATGTTAAAAGTCCACCAATAATGTTTTATCCATGTAACATCAATCAACAATTCCTATCCACAATCACATGTATAACTCATAATCGTAATTGTAGTTCTAAATTCCTTTTCTCATCCAGGACAAATATAATTTTCATCACCTGAAACATCAAAGATTATGGTTATACCAAATCACAGTTTATGTTCATAATCCTACTAATAAATTCATCTTTACACTACGACCAAAGATATTCAACAACATGTCATCTTTGCAGTACAGGCCAAAGATATTCATATCTCAAAGAAATATATAATCATTTCAGAATTTATATAAACAATAATTATAACCATGTTGATCAATTCACCTTTGCACTTAAGCTAAAGATATTCAATTATAAATTCAATGGTCATGATCATACCAGTCACAATTCAACTTTTCACTACTGGCCAAAGAGAACCCTAGTCATGATCATACCAATAATCTACCCATCTTTACACTCCAGTGAAAGAAAATTTCAACATCAGGGTCATAAAATTGTTATATGTGATAATAAAATCAATATAATCAACATATAGATTTAATCTCCAGAGTAATATTCATAAATCAACTATAATTTAGTTAGAAAAAGAAACCAATTTTGTAGTGAATAGTATCTGTGAATAGTAACTCGTGAATAGTAACTCATGAATAGTAACCCGTCATGAATAGTAACTCATGAATAGTAAATCGTGAATAGTAACTCGTGAATAGTAATTCATGAATAGTAACTCATGAATAGTAATCCCGACATGAAAAGTTCCAAATTTGATAAAAAGTTCAAACTAATATTTCAACATAATGATATTGAAGAAATAATATCACTTACGAAGAAAATAACATCCCTTACAATCCCTTAAAATCACTTACTATCCCTTACAATTCCTTAAAATCACTTATTATCCTTTACCTCAAAAGAGCAATACTTCTGACTTGAATAACGCTGAACGAACTTGAACCGTATAGCAACACTCAAGATATCAAAATACTCACAAGAATAAACTCGATAATATAGAGAGAGAAATAGAGAGAAAACTTCAGTTTCTGGTGTGATTTTCAATTCTAATCTAAGCACCTTATTTATAGGAAAATGCTTAGAATACCAGAGCAAAAAATTTAATATAATAATAATATATTATATATAAATTCCTACACACACATTCAAGGATCTGAATTCAGCCATGCTTAACAACAAGTGGGTCCCACCAACCACAAAAAACATATTTTAAATAATTTTTGTAACAAAATAAATTCAGACCCAATATTCCGGAACTTCAATAATTCATAATAAATAGCCCTTTATCAGAAAATTCGAATCTCACGTCTTTTTATAGGAAATTCAATTCTCTACATCTTTACAGAAGAAAGTTTTTACAAATTCGAAACAGAAATTGACCAAAATCCACATACGGACGATTTTACAGGCTATAATCAAATTTCAGTCAAGAAATGAGGTCTACCGACATGTTTAACATGTTTTATACAATTTTTGCAATAAAAATACTCTTCCTCCTCATATACTCATATATCCCACATTCATTGTAAAAATATCACCATTATATTATTAGAATATAATAATAAATTATTTTATCAGAAAAGATAAAATATCAATTTTCAACAATTGTCACTTTAAAAATTTTCTCCATCTATATCCACATAAAATGAATATTTTCCTTATCATATAAATCAATAATTAATTATTCATAAATAATATTACAGAATCACAATAATGACAACCAGATAGTTCCCAAAAAAGAGGAGGCTTTCCAATAAAGATTTCTCCTTACTGGCGCGCAATTAGGTGACCAAACCTCTCCTTAGACAGAATTTTCTAGACATTGTCAATAATGTTATCTAATAATATTATTCAGATAATATGAATTATTGCTTCGATAATGGAAAATACTATGTAGTGACAATTATTAAAACAACAGTAATATAAAATATCAACGCAGCAATTATTGAATCAATAAAATAAAATATTGAACAGTAATTACTGTAACAATTATTGAGTAGTGTCTTCTTACGTAAGAGTCAATAATTCAAAAATACTGTGAAATACCGTGTGCTACTGTTCAACAACGCGTATTACTTTACTTTACCCACCGGGTATTCCAACAGTGTTAACGGTAACGATTACGCCGTTATTTATAAAAACTTTAATTTATCGTTTTCTTCATCTGACAGTTATTCTGGGGCCCACAAATGGCTGCGCCGTCGTACGAATATTCCCCGACAGAAAGAATATTCCACGACCAAACGAATATTCCCCGACAAAAATGAATATTTTTATAACCACTTGTGTATTTTTGAAAAAATTTTATATATCACCCTTAACTTTAACTTTTATCAATTTAACCATTTACTGAATAGTAATTATAAGAAAAATTGAATACTTTTATTTTATAAAATTCGGGGTCTTACACAATAAATATTACACTAATTAATTTGTAATATTCATCATTGTATTGATTAAAATTTTAAAAAAATCAAGTCAATATTTTTATATCAAAAAAAATGTCAACAATAATATTATGAGAATCAATTGTATATGGACTGCTAAACTAGTGTTTTTGCAACATTCAAGAAGAATCACACAATTTTGTATTTTTAGAGAAAATCAATAAGTTTTGACTCTTTATCATGGTAAAATCTATTTGATAATTTTAACACAATTAAAACTCCGTGTTAAATGTTTTTTCAGTCACTGTACTATATGTCAACTTATAAATGGATAACTGAACTTTTTTTTTTCTTACAGTCAACTCACTAAACTCGACTTTTCTAACACAAAATTAAAAAATCCGTTAAAAATTTTGACTTTAATGGAAAATGACAGCTAAGCAGCTGAATTATCCATTACATCAACTGATGTGGCGTCCTTGTGTGACGTGACAATGATTATGTGGATTTGGAGAATTTTTTTATGAAGAAAATGAAAAAAAAATATTTTAAAGTATAATATAAATTTAAAAGTGTGCCCAAAAATAAGAAAATAAATAAAAAAATATATTTAATTATTTTTGTAATTAATATCAAATAAAATTTTATGAACAGTAAATTAATTTTAAAATTATAAAAGTAATTAATTTTAAAATTATAAACAATAATTAATTTTAAAATTATAAATAGTAATTAATTTTAAAATTATAAACAGTAATTAATTTTAAAATTATAAATAATAATTAATTTTAAAATTATAAACAGTAATTAATTTTAATATTATAAATAGTAAATTAATTTTAAAATTATAAACAGTGATTAATCTTAAAATTATAAACAATAATTAATTTTAAAATTATAAACAGTAAATTAATTTTAAAATTTTAAACAGTAAATTAATTTTAAAATTATAAACAGTAATTAATTTTAAAATTATAAACAGTAATTAATTTTAAAATTATAAATAGTAAATTAATTTTAAAATTATAAACAGTAAATGAATTTTAAAATTATAAACAGTAATTAATTTTAAAATTATTTACAGTAAATGAATTTTAAAATTTCAAACAGTAAGTTATTTTTAAAAATATAAATAGTAATTAATTTTAAAATTTTAAACAGTAAGTTATTTTTAAAAATATAAATTGTAATTAATTTTAAAATTATGAACAGTTAATTAATTTTAAAATTATAAACAGTAAATTAATTTTAAAATTATAAACAGTAGTTAATTTTAAAATTATGAACAGTAATTAATTTTAAAATTATGAACAGTAAATTAATTTTAAAATTATAAATTGTAAATTAATTTTAAAATTATAGATTTTTTTATTGCGAGTTATGTAGATAAATTTAATTTGTAATACTTATTTGATACAGTGCATGGACCAATTTTATAATTCTATCGGATATGTATTGATATAATTATAATTCGGCTGAAATATTTTGTAATATATGACAATAAATATTAAATAATATAGAACGAAGTGAGTATTAAATAGTTAATCCACCAAAGAAAATGTTGTGTTTCTTATGTTTTTTTTCTCTTGTTCTATATATGCATGACAGATAAATATGTCATTCGAACAAATGGGGGCCAACTTGCAGTTTTCCTAGCTTATTCCTCCGTTGTCTTTCTTTTCAATTTTCAATTTTTTTTTTCGTAATAACCTCTTGAATCTTTGTATGTTATGATAAAGGAATGTAAAAAATAAAATGCTTTTGGTTTTGCTTAGTAAAAATAAAAATATGATATATATATATATATATATACACACACACACACACACACACACTAGTAGTAATTACTGTTCATAATTTTAAAATTAATTTACTCTTCATAAATTTAAAATTAATTACTGTTTATAATTTTAAAATTAAGTTACTGTTCATAAAATTTTATTTGATATTAATTACAAAAATAATTAAATATATATTTATTTATTTTCTAATTTTTTGGCACACTTTTTAAATTTATATTATACTTTAAAATATTTTTTTTATTTTCTTCATAAAAAATTTCTTCCAAATCCACATAATCAATGCCACGTCACACAAGGACGCCACATCAGATGTAACAGACAACTCAGCTGCTTAGCTGTCATTTTCCGTTAAAGTCAAAGTTTTTAACGGTTTTTTTTTTAATTTTACTATGTTAGAAAAGTCGAGTTCAGTGAGTTGACTGTAAGAAAAAAAAGTTCAGTTATTCATCTGTAAATTGACATATAGTACAGTGACTGAAAAAACATTTAACCCTCAAAACTCCTTGATTTTTTTCTTGAATTGTAGAGTTAGTAAATTCCTATTGGATTCTATAAAAATACTTATATAATTTAGTCTCTAGTCTTATGAGCTCTTCTACGCGGACATTAAATTGGATATTACTGTATTTGAATTTTATCTATTTGTATTTTTCCCCCATTGGGGATCAAAATATAAATTAGTGAAATTCAAATACACTAATGTCCAATTTTCATATTCAATTTTAATGTCCACAGAGTTTTTGCTAATCTTATATATCATAATGGGAGAGCAGTGGCGGACCCAAGCACGGGACAGGGGGCACCTGCCCCCACTGAAATTTTAGGAGGTTAGGGGGACAACATAAAAAAAAATTATTTGAGGAGGTGTTAAATGAAATTGTTATGTTTGATACTTCCTCCGTTCTTTAATATAAGTCGCTTAATATAGAATTGTACACAAGTATTAAGGAAATGATAACATTAAATATAATATCTATTGTCTATATTGTTCTCGTATTGGAAAAAGAGTGTTATTTATTGGGCAAAAAATAGTTAGAGAACCAAATTTTTATTTAATACTTGGGGTAATATTGGAAACTAAGTAATTAATGACTACTTGAAATTCTCAAATGACTTATATTAAGGGACAAAAACACTTCTCTAAAATGATTTATATTAAGGGACAGAGGGAGTATAAAAAACTATTAGAATACTTATAGTTAAAGCCTAAAAACAAGGGATATTGACTATAAGTATTCAGGAGATAGTGAGATTGGTCTTAACACCTTCCTCAAATAATTTTTTTTTCACCTTTTCATTTGGTCTAATTTTTTTCTTTTTCGTTTTTTCTTTTTTCACAAATGATAAACATAAGTTTAATTGAAGATATACAAAAAATTATTATTTAAATATATTTGTTTCCATTTATAAAAAAAATTTGTGCTTTTTATTGTTTTATAATATTTTTAGTTGATTTAATTATTAAAAAATATAAATAAATAATTATATTTTGATTTAAAATGTACACTAAGATACACATGATTATATTTTGTGAAATGATATTTTTTTTCTCTTTAATATTTTTTATTTTTCGAATTTGCCACTACTGAATTTGTAAGCTGGATCCGCCCCCCACTATTTATAAAGTGTGGGTCCTTGCAAGTCTAGCTGCAGCT
Organism: Panax japonicus; assembly: GCA_020205505.1. Lineage (NCBI taxonomy): Eukaryota > Viridiplantae > Streptophyta > Magnoliopsida > Apiales > Araliaceae > Panax > Panax japonicus. Next base: position 13,256,890 of record CM035100.1, on the reverse strand, counting down.
TATAAATAAACTATTTTATCGTGTTACTTGAACATGAGCTAGCTAACATTGAATGAAGTCGATCAAAATCATGTCACCATTCAATATAACTCTGATAATTTTCCTAAGCTTGAGCATTTGCTTTTGCGTAGGTGATGCTCAAGTGACCGGATATCGTTTTGTCCAACGATGGCCACCCGCAGTTTGCAGCGTTACCCCCACGTTATGCAGCAGACTTGTTCGACGATTTACTATTCACGGCCTTTGGCCCTATAACAGCGCTGGTACATCCCTGATAAATTGTCAAGGATCTGCATTTAATCTTTCCTTGGTAAGTTTCAGCTTAGTTCTCCGCAATCTGGATTCATATAACTCTAACAAAAGTGTGCATATTTCCTCGTTATTCCTTGGATGATTTCCACATCTGTCTTTTCAAGTTGTCAATTGACAAAGCCAATTAATACTTTCAATATTCTCATATAGTTGGATGAACTACACATATATTCCTTGAATCCATGAACTGATCTTTTCCCATTTTTGGGAATGTGTTAGTAGCATAAATTTTAATGAGGCTATAATTATCTTTTGACTATATAATTATTTTTGGGAATGTGATATAGTCCTTTGAAAAATTTCTATTGATAATGTCCAACCCAACTAGTCCAACTCGAAATATTTTCTTCACAATTGAATCCATGTATGTTGGATAGTTTAGATAGTTTTGTAATATTATATGTACTAGAAAAGGAGACAGCCTTCATTGTTAGGCCATCATCACAATATGCTGACTATATAATTTTTGAGAAAACCAAGGAGATTGAATTGTTTTGAAAATCAAAATTATCTATGTGATATGTTGCTATTGAAAGATTTAATACAATAATTTTACAAATAGCCTTTACGTGATCATTTACTCTCTTATGTTAATTATTACATAAAGGGTGTCAATTTTCCTCAATGATGCAACCTTAATTATATATTACTATTTTGATATATTACTATTTTGTCTTTTTACCACTATAACTTTGATATATTACTATTTTGTCTTTTTTTTAATATTATTTTTTGTTTTTCTATTTACTCCTCTAAGTTTTATAAAATTCTTAATTTACTCCCACTTAATTTACTCACCCAACGCGTGTGGGGTGGCTAGTATGTATAGAACATGAATGACCAAATTTATTTTCTTGAATAAAAAAGAAGTTTACCAAGCTTATTGTTTCCCTATGATTTTGCCCAAGAAAATTTCAAAGGATAATTGGATTTAATTTTCTTTACCTTCCTTAAGCTTTTTTTAACTAAAAAAACCTTAACAATAATAAAGAATATTGGATTTTTTTTAATTTTTAATTTTTTTAATTTACGATCCTTTCTTGAGATTTTAAACTTACAAACAAGGTGGGCTAGGGATGCAACTTTTCTCCAAAGGGTTGGAATAAATTCAATGAAATAAATAGTAATTAACCAATTGGCTTGTTAACAAGGTAGTCCATGTCTTCTCTGTTGGAACACAGGTCTCTTCCTTCCAAGCCCAACTAGATTTCGCATGGCCTGATTTTACAGTGAATAATAATAATCAAGCTTTTTGGAGGTATCAGTGGAATAAGCACGGGACATGTTCGGAACCCATATTGCCTCAGACAAAATATTTTAACAACTCAGTGAACTTGCATACTCGCGCTAATATAGTGTCGATACTTCAGGGACAAGGTATACTTCAGACTTTTATTGCAATTAGACATGGATTACAGGATTTGATAAGTTTTTGTCAGCGGTATATATTAGGACTCAAACTATATAACAATTATTCCAATACCCCCACCGGCTCTTAATATATATATATATATATATATACACGGTCCGGATCTTAAGCTCACCCCTTATTCAACTCACTCGAGCTCACCCCCCTTTAGCGACGGTTCGGTTATAAAACCGTCGTCTATACTCCGGGTCCGTCGCTAAAAGGGGTGAGCTCGGGTGAGTTAGATAAGGGGTGAAATATATATATATATATATATATATAGTCCGCATCTTAACCTCACCCCTTATTTAACAAACCTTGCACACCCTCTTTTAGCGACGGACTGGGCGACGATTCAGTCCGTCGCTATATACAAAACCGTCGTCTTAGCTTTTAGCGACGGACCGAATCGTTTTGAAACTAAATTATGAAATAAAATTTATTATTTTATAATTTTTAATAAATCATCTCAATATTAAATTTTAAAATGTATTAAATTGATTTTTAAAAGTTATCTTATAATTTGTAAGAGAGAAAGTCCTATTATTTTTCTGTAGGAGTATGACTAATCATACTATTTTTTTTCACTCTCTCTCTCTCATAATAACCTTCACGTTTTAATTATCAGTTTTATTATTATTATTATTATTTTGATTCTAATCGTATTTTGTTTAAAATATATAGGAATCAATCCAAACAGTACGAGCTATTGCGTTGAAGATATACTCAAGTCTTTCCCTAATTTCAAAATTGTACTTAATTGCAAAACCAATTCCGCTGGAGATGTTTTACTCTTTGAGATCTTTACCTGCGTTCATTTAAATGGAAGTTACACCGATTGCCCGGGAAGCCAACTGATAAATTGTGGCACCACTAAGGCGGGAATCAAGTTTATTAGATGAATAATATATATATATATATATATATATATATATATATATATGTGTGTGTGTGTGTGTGTGTGTGTGTATCTTATGATGGACTGTTGGAGTATGTAACTGTATCATTTCTGCCAAAAGCGAAGGCCCGTGAGGTCCTAGGTTTGTATTAAATAAAACGTACATGCTTGATATGTTGAAATAAATGCACTCTAATAGTGAGATCCGGTTAGCAAGAAGTGAAATTCATGGTAAGTTCACTTTATGCTGATCAATACAGTGCTGACACACATGCGAGAGGTTGATCTCTTATCAGCACTGTATTGATCATGAAGTGAACTTACCATGAAGTTCACTTCATGCTAACCACTCCCCTAATAGTGTGTTGACAATGTAATCTTTGGACTAGGATATTTTTCATTTCAAATAAAATCTCGTTTTGTTGTTTTGATTGTTTGGTTTCCGTTTTATAATTTAAGTAAGCACACAAGATATAGTTTCATGATATATTATAATGCTTTTTTGTTGGAATTGACTAATTTGGCTTTCATGTCACACAAGATAGTTTCACCGTATCTTGTGGTATTTGACTTGTATTTAACTCAAATCTCTCCAAGAAAATTTCCAAAAACCTTTCATTTACTCTATTGAACAAATTTGCACAAACAAATTTCTTAACGTTGTGATTCTTGCACAAATCAAGCCAAATAACGATGATAATTCCCCTTCATATTCAAATAAAAACCTTCGAGCTCTCTACCAATGCCGAAGGAATGAGCCGCGAGGCGAGGAGCTTGAGAATTCTCCCAGATTCTCAAAAGCTCCATCCCAAATCTTCGATTCGTAGGTAGTCCCTTAGGCTATGTTTGTTTATAAAAAAAGTATACTTGAAAATGAACTATTGTCATAATTTAATACTACTTTGAACTATTTTATCTCATGATGGAGGATTAATAGTCTTTTAAATAGTATTATAGAGTATATTTTTTGTCATTTCTAAGGCTATATATTGTAATGACTCAGAAAATCCTATGTAATATTCAACTATTATAAGGTAAAATTTTGCGTATAATTTTTTTTTTCTCTCATTACTTTTTATTGTGACTAAACTATTATTTATTTAATAGTTTATTTAGCATCTTGATGTTTGAAGAATAAAGAAATAGTGTACCATCATGAATCATTACATGGAATAGTCATTTTAATGATATATGTGCTAGCTATGGTTGCTAGAGAAAGTAATAGATAAAAGTACATCTGTTTTAATTTAATAAAAGTCCACATTAAGACATTGGGCCATATTAAATTTTACTAATTATACTAGTAAGCCTTTTCAATTAATTTGAAAATGAGTTGAGTCTATAAGAAGATAATGAAAGGCCAATTTTAACCTATTTTCTAGCCCAATTCGGCAGCCCCAATTATTAACAAGAGTGGATTGGTTCAAGCCCCAAATCATGAATTGTCAAAACCCAATCCTGTAAACTCATGGGTGTGTAGTAAGATAACTGATCAAACTAATTTCATTATCATGGCCGGAACACTCATTTAGATGGCAAGTCTATGAGGCCTAAGTTAGTTCTTAACTGGTAGTTAGTATAATTAAGAGTAGTTAACAGGCAAGTTAGTTTGGCTAACAAACAAATAACAGGTCAGCTACACTTGCAGAGGATAAGGTAGCAGGTAAGCTAAGGTCTGCTAGGGTGGCTGGGTAAAGGCCAAATTAGCTAGGCTAGGACTGAGTGCAGTTGCTTGGTAGGGTGGCTGAGTAGGGGCAACTAGAGATGATGTAGTTAACAGTAGAAGGAGCCAGGCTCAGCCATAAAAGGGCCAGGCTTATTGCCGAATTTAGCTTCACTACTTGGCAGAAACTATAAGCTATATCAATTATATAGAGTGAGAGTGAAGAGTACGGCTAGAAGAAGAGGAGAGGCTGGGCAGTACAACTCCATTGTAACCATTCAAAGCAACAAGTAAGCATTCTGGCCTTTCTAATCTTTCCATTCCGGGTAGCAACTGAATTGATAAATGAACAGAATGGCTATTGAATTAATTAGCAAACTGAACTGTCAATAACCAGGAAACATGTATGACTGTTATGGTAACTTAATATAATGACTGCTTTCATGTATTTGAACTGTGAGTTTTGTACTGATAAGTTTGGTCTTATGCTTGATATTGTTTAAGCCATACGGCTGGGGGCAGAGGGTTAGAAATTATGTTTTAAGTACAAGAATTTACACTGCCCTCTACATGTTTGATGAATTGCCGAACTAAGGCCTGATTTTGTAACTTTGAACATAAACCATGATAGCTTTATATATGAGCAAAATAAGTTATTGTTGACTGTTATTGGAAGCTGGTTTTATAACTATTATGTTATACTTTTAGTGTGAATTTTATGCTATAATAAAGTATCAAAAAAAAAATACCAAACCTTGAAGGATAATAGTAGTGAGTCTATGTATTGCAAGTCAGCCAGAAAAGGATCAAAATGGGGAAGTCTGGGTCTGTTTGAAAAAGGCCAGACCGAGCCACTGTTTAATAACATGTATACTAGCTAGAATGGATTTGTTGTGACTGTTAAGTTGTAGACTGATTTTTAACCATCCGGGTATAACAATACATGTTAAATGCTATGTAAACAGTTTGTACATGCTTATATGTTGCATTATCATACTATCCTTGTTGACTAGGTTGCTAAACCATGTGTTCTTATGGAATTTACAGCCCGTAGAGGGCTGTTTTGAACTAAAAACTCAAGGCATTGCATCTATGTGTTTCAAACCATGATCATATAATAGATAGCATAAACAGAATGTGGAAACCTTTGGGTTGTAAACCTTATGGTTGTTTTGGTGATTTAATGTCAAAACCTTGCCTAAAAAGCTTGGAATGGGCATGAGAGACTGTTATGTCTTAAATTCATTACTATGCTATGACAATGCTATAAGGACTGTTATATGGAATTTTGAACTATTATGCAAACTGCTGTAGGATCTAACTGAATGACATGCTATGTTGCTTGACTATTAACATGATAGGTGTTGATATATTAAGTTGTTATTGACTGCTATGCTATGGCTAAGATAGTATGGACTGAACCTAGGCACAAGGAGTTAGGTTGGGCTGAGGAGTAATAAGGATGATAAAGTTGGCTTTCTAAAACAAGCAAATTGCTATGACACTAGTAAACTGAAACCATGCACACCACATGCTCGACGAAAGTCCCAGTGGACTGCTTAAGTCAACAGTCAGATATTAGACACGAACAAGGCTGGAATTGATTCATGTATTACTTGTATTGATAATTAGCAAGTTAAGCCTCTTAGAATGAAATAAAATTCAGTCTTAACTTAGAGAAGGATTAATAAAATTAGCATGCGAGCACTGTTTTGGACAGCCTATTAAGACTGATATGGAGGGGTTATAAATGCTAAAAACATTTTCATATACCATATGCAAGCATTTAAAAATTGGTTGCAAATAAACCTATATAGCAAAGGTTATTCAAATTGCTAAAATAGGATCTGTGAAAAAGGGGAGGACTGGCTGGGCTGCTGCAGATCGCAGCAGCCAGCGCACGCTGCTGTGTTATATTGTGCAATAGGACCAGCTAGGATGAGTAAATGGCTGGACCAATAAGCAAGGAAGGGGAGGAAGTTGTTGCTCACGGACAATGGTGATAAGAAACAGCAAATGGATGGTAGTTTAGGTAACTTGGAAATCATGATTTAGAAGGCTTAACATTCTTATTAATAGACTGCTAAATTCTAAAACAATTATGCTAAAACTTGAGCTTAAGTAAAGTGCATAACATAAGTTATTATAAAGTTACAAGAAGGAGAGTTGAATAGGGGAGCATGGCTGCTGTTTTTGACAGCAGCGACATTAGTAGCAGCAGTTGGCAAGAAGGGAGGGCTGCTGCCTATGTGCAGCAGCAGTTGATAGCAAATAAACTGTTAAATCAGTTTAGGTAACCATGATTGGTTGAAAGTTGTAATTTTAGGAAGCTAATCATTCGATGTAGTTGAGTAGGTTTGCAAGTTGAGACTGAAAGAGTGATAAAAAAATCATGGGACTGCCTAGCAGTCAACAACAGAAGTGGCCTCACTTAACTGCTATTGTAGTGATGAGCTTGCCAAAGTCAGTTAAACCTAAGAATAACTTAATCTACCTTAAGATCCTTATTGTTAAAAACTTAAAAACTGTTAATCTCATAAAGTATTATAGATTCATGATAAGACTTAAAGGAACATGGGATTAGAAAAGAAGAATGAGCCACTGCCATTAGGCAGCAACAAATTAGAGCAACCGAACTGCTATACCAGTTTTTGGGCTTTGTGATGTGATTAAAAAGCTTACCATCATTTACAAATTCTAAACAAACAAATGTGTTGAGCATGTAAATTGGTGATACCTCTAATAAAGTTACAAAAACATTTTGTATGCTAAAATTAAAAACACCCATGTGTTAAAGCCTAATAATACAAGCATTATAGGTTGGGTGTGACACCATTAAAGAGAAAATTAGTGAGAATAAAAACATGGGTGAGATATTTGAAAAATGTATCAAATATAGGAAATATAACCATGAACACTAAAAATACATGATATATGACTTGGCTATATGGCTAACATACTTGATTAATCTAAATAAATAACTGTAATGTGATCTCCATTACTTGTTGTAAGTAGGTGAACCCCATCAAAGTGAAAAATGTCTATTATGAAAGTATGGATGATATATTTGAAAAATGTATAAAATGTTGGAATTTAACTACAACAATGATCACTGAAATTATGTGAGTTTACAAATTATATAACTTAGCTATGTGATTAACATGCTTGTTAATATAAATAACTGTGTAGGATTTTGTGAGAACATATTAAGCTGAATCCTATCAATAGTCTACAAACAAGGCAAGTTTCTAACTCTTACTCCTTATTGAGCAATTATTTTTCAGTGGACAGGTTCTTTAATTTCTGAACTGTCTGTCCTTATTTATAAATAATATAAGGATAAAAAGCCTTTTTATTCCAATCAGCTTCAAAAGAATAGATATCAACTTTTCTATCTTGAATGAGTTTACATTGAAAGTATGTCAATACCATTACTTCGGTTAGACAATTGTTGAGATATATTGATATTATTCATGAAGTTATCAGTTAATGCTTTCCAAGCCATTTTGTTATTATGGTATGGAATCTTATATAATGCTGTGAATGAACAACCCTTTTATAGGGGCATATTGTACCGGACATATGATTCCGAAGGACATGTAAAGTGTCATTAGACTGTTATGTTGTGCACAATGTAGGGTACTTAGGCTGATCCCCTAAAGTACGAGTCTAGGATATATATCAGCTTTAATAAACTGAGTGTATCCATGAATTGTAGTACTATTACTGTCAATTCTAGCAAAGAGTTCACTGGTCATTTGACCTTACAGCATGCTAAAGTCAAAATTTTCAGACTCAGCACTTTTAAAGAAGTATCTTTTTCAGTATTTATTATTGAATCCTCATTGATAGAATATTTTTGTCCCATTATATTTAGCTGCTTATTTCCTTGCTGAGCAAGCTTGTTGCTCACCCTTGCGTTAAATATAAATGTTTTCAGTTAAGAATGAAGTTGCTGGTCCATCTGGAAAAGACAAGGGAAAGAGCAAAGTTGTTGAATAGTCTTTTATTAAGCGCATGTGCTTATTTAAGTAGTAAATGTAATAAATATTGTTAATACTATGTTGTGTAATGATATTAAATTCGTAAGTTATGTAAAGGTCTATAGAACCTGGGATTTAAGTTATGTAATATAAGATAGTTTTCTTTTATTATGAATGGGTATAATAGTATCGTGAACACCAAACCCGAGTTAAAGATAACCCGGATTTGGGGGCGTCACAGGTTGGTATCAGAGCTGTTAGGTTATAAACCTTAGGAATGGGGAAAAAACACCTTAGGATTATGGCCTTAAGAAAATATTCAACTCATTTCGAGTATAATAGATGAATTCTGGAAAATTCATTGTTAAAGAAAATAAATAGTTTAAATATGTTTACTTGATAATGTTGTATGGAAACTTATCAAGTTTTATTAAATGTTTTGTAGATGCCTGAAATAGCTGAATCCAGTCGAGTCAAGGAAGAGGTGAAACAAGAAGAGCCAGAGGAGTATATTGGGGGTTTCTCTGAAGAACCCTTTATCGAAGAGGCTGACACCCTAATGGAACTGACTCTTAAGAACCTCGAACTGGAAAACCGAATTGAAGAATTAGAGGGTGAGAAGGAAGAACAGCAAGCTTCCGTAGAGTTGTTTGAGTCATTGGTAGTATATACCATATCAAAGAATGTAGAGATGGGACATGCACTCCATGGTTCCGCCTGCCAAAAGGAGGCTCTGAGGCAAGAAAATGTTATTCTTAGACATGAGGTGGAAGTCCTGAAGGCTGATCTAGTGAGGACTGAACAACAACGAGATAGGGTTTCAGGCAGAGCTTATGAGTTGGAGATGGAAGTTAGGGGCAAAGATGTCAAGATAGACAAAATGGACTATGCGTTTGAATCGGCTTTCGGACGCTGGAAGCAAAGGGTGCAACTACACCCTATAGATGAAGGTGGAAGCGAGTTGGTGTTAACTCGAAAAAGGGTGTTAGACATTGGAGATGAGGAGCTTTACAGCGCCAAAAGGCGGGGCATGCTTCTCTAATAGTTGGACTAAGCTCTTATGATGTGTCTGTTTATTATAAGTATTTTAATATTATGTCTGTAGTAGGTAGATGTACCCCTCTTTTGTATACTATGGGGATAATACTTTTGAGGCCGTCTTTTGTAGAAAAGGGCAGTTAAATGTAAATCCCGACTATATATAGTCAAGGGATTAAGATGTGTAGCCTTATGCAACAACATGTAAGGTGTTTGGCAAACGTTTTAAACGGCATATATATATATATGAATGTTGTCTGTTATTGAAAGACCTGTGTATTTAATACAATGTGCATTATTATATCGATTAAATGATAAAGATATAAAAACTTATATTATACAGAAAATGCCACCAAGATGGAGAGGAAGAGGAAGAGGAAGACTTGGGGCACCAACCCCATCAACACAAGAAGAGTCCGTAAATAACACGGAAGTACCTGAAAATCCTATGCAGCAGTTTATCGACTTATTAACTCAAGCATTTCAAGGAAGGAATACCGCACCGGCCGTAAATCCAAACCCTCCTGAAGGTCGTTTGACTACCTTTAAAGATTTTAAAGCAGTAGGACCCCCAGAGTTCAAGGGAACCAACAATCCGATAGAAGCCCAAACTTGGGTAAATGAAATGGAAAAGGTCTTCGAAGTTGTCCGAGTTGCTGAAAATCAAAGACAACTTTTGCCACGTTCATGCTGAAAGGAGAAGCAAACTACTGGTGGGGAGCCAATAAAAGTAGAGCTGGAGTAGGAGTCGTAACGTGGGATAGGTTTAAAGAACTATTCTTTGAAGCCTACTTTCCCCGTATCATGAAAACAAGATGGAAGTTGAATTTCTTGAATTTAAACAAGGAAGTATGACGGTACCTGATTATGCTGCAAAATTTAATGAACTATCGAGGTTTGCACCGCACCAAGTTGACACTGAGGAACGGAAGGCTCGGAGATTTGAACAAGGATTGAAGCCGGTATTGTTCAGCAAGGTTTCGATGTTTCAGATAAATACATTTTCAGGCATACTGGAAAAAGCCATAATCGCTGAAGGAGGAACTGAGGCATTGGCCAAATTTCACCAAGAGAAGAAGACCAAGAAGATAGCTGGAGGATCTCAAGAAGGAAGCAGCAAGGGAAATAATTTTAACAAAAGAAAGTGGAACAACAAAAACAACAAATTTAGCAACAAGCAAGGAGAACCAAGAAGGAAGATTGAAGCGTGCAAAAAGTGTGGGAAAAATCATCTCGGAATCTGTCTGAAAGGGAAGACAGTCTGTTACAAATGCGGGCAGGAGGGCCACATCTCTCCTAACTGCACCAACCCGAGGAAGAGTCAAGGATGCTTTGCATGTGGAGCTGATGATCACCAGATCAAAAATTGTCCAAAGAAAGGAAGTAACGATGGAAGCTGACAATCGGGGGACCAACCTCATCCAATCGACCAATGCCAGAACATTTAATATGACAGTACAGGATGCAGTGGCATCAAAGGAGGTGGTGTCAGGTATCATTTCCGTCAATAACGTTACTGCCTACATACTATTTGATTCGGGTGCTACCTGTTCTTTTATATCTGAAGAATTTGCTCAACGGTTAGAATTAACTCCTGAAAGATTAGATCGTCCTTTAAACATCGAGGTCGCAAATAAGGAAGTTATTCCCGTAACTCATGTCCATAAAAATTGTAATATAATATACGGGGTCATAACTTTACTGTAAATCTAATCCCCATTCGATTAGGTGAATTTGACGTAATACTGGGAATGGATTGGTTATACAACCATGGGGCGGTAATTGATTGCCAAAGGAAATGCATAAACCTTCAGACTCCTAGTAAATCCAAAATCGTGTTTTATGGTAGTAAATCGCCGAGACAGTCATGTTGTCTGACGATGATGCAGGCCAAGAAGTTGTTAAGAAAAGGGTGTGTTGGTTATTTAGCCCATATCGTTGACACCCAGAGGATGGAGCCAGAAATAGAACAAATACCAATAGTAAGAGAATTCTTGGATGTATTTCCAAATGATTTGCCAGGGTTGCCACCAGATCGGGAGATCGAATTCGTGATAGACTTAGTACCTGGTACAAATCCAATTTCAAAAGCTCCATACCGAATGGCTCCAGTAGAGATGAAAGAACTAATGATTCAATTACAAGAATTATTAGACAAAAAGTACATTCAACCGAGTGTGTCTCCCTGGGGAGCACCTGTATTATTTGTTAAAAAGAAAGATGGATCGTTACGACTGTGTATCGACTACAGAGAATTGAACAAAGTCACCATCAAGAATAAGTATCCCTTACCAAGAATCGATGATCTTTTTGATCAACTGAAAGGAGCTCGTTATTTTTCCAAGATAGATTTGCGTACGGGTTATCACCAATTGAAAGTGAGGAACGAGGACGTGCCTAAGACCGCATTTAGGACTCGTTACGGCCATTATGAGTTCCTAGTGATGTCGTTTGGACTGACTAATGCACCAGCAGCATTCATGGATTTAATGAACCGGGTATTCAAACCTTACTTAGATAAATTCGTGGTGGTATTCATTGACGATATCTTGATATATTCGAAGATTCGAGAGGAGCATGCTGAACATTTGAAGATGGTATTAGAGATTTTGAGAAGAGAAAAGTTGTACGCAAAATTTTCAAAATGTGAGTTTTGGTTGGAAAAAGTGCAATTTTTGGGACATGTAATTGACCATGAAGGGATATCAGTAGATCCGACAAAAGTGGAGGCGGTAATTAACTGGGAACGACCGAAGACGCCGACTGAAATACGAAGTTTCTTAGGTCTAGCAGGTTATTACCGTAGATTCATCAAAGATTTTTCGAAATTATCAGGACCTTTAACAAATTTGACCAGAAAAGCCGTAAAGTTCGTTTGGTCAGAAAAATGTGAAGAGAGTTTCCAAGAATTAAAGAAAAGATTGAGTGAAGCACCAGTGCTATCCTTACCAGATGATACGGGTGGTTTTGTTGTTTACAGTGATGCGTCACATAAAGGGCTTGGTTGCGTTTTGATGCAGCACGGAAAGGTCATTGCATATGTGTCTCGCCAGTTGAAAGATTACGAGAAAGGGTACCCTACGCACGACTTGGAACTGGCAGCCGTAGTATTCGCTCTAAAGATTTGGAGACATTATCTGTATGGCGAAAAATGTGAGATATACACCGACCATAAAAGTCTGAAGTATATCTTCACTCAAAAGGAATTAAACATGAGGCAGAGAAGATGGTTAGAACTGATCAAAGACTACGATTGCGAAATTTTGTATCATCCTGGGAAAGCTAACGTAGTCGCCGACGCTCTAAGCCGAAAGGGAAGAGAAAGATTAGAAACGCTGACAAATCAAGAGGATCTCATCAAAGAAATGGAGAAAATGAAGATTGAAGTGAAATATCCAAGAGAGCCGGAAGAGAAGCTGTACAACGTAGAAATGCGTCCAGTTTTGTTGGACAAAGTAAAAGAAGCCCAGGATCAAGATGAGGAATGCAAAAGTTGCAAAAACAGATAGAGGATGGAGAGACAACCAAGTTCAAAATCAATCAAGACGGATTATTGCGATTTGAGGGAAGAGTATGGGTACCAGCAGTACCAGACCTAAAGAAGAAATCTTACAAGCAGCACACAGCTCAAATTTCTCAATTCACCCGGGTAGCACAAAGATGTACCAAGACCTTCGGCAACACTTTTGGTGGCCCAATTTAAAAGAGAAGTGGCAGAATATGTCAGTAGGTGCCTAACCTGCCAAAGAGTGAAAGCTGAGCATCAGAGACCAAGCGGATTGCTACAACCGTTAGAAATTCCGGAATGGAAATGGGAACACATAACTATGGATTTTGTTGTGGGACTTCCAACCACACAGAAAGGCTTCGACGCTATATGGGTTGTCGTAGATCGATTAACAAAGTCAGCACATTTCTTACCAATTAAGGTCAGATTTAATCTAGATCAATTGGCTAGACTATACGTTAAAGAGATTGTATCAAGACATGGCGTTCCATTATCAATCGTATCTGATCGAGATCCGCGATTCACATCCAATTTTTGGCGTAGCCTGCAAGAACGTATGGGGACACAGTTAAAATTAAGTACGGCGTATCACCCTCAAACTGACGGTCAAAGCGAAAGAACAATTCAGACACTGGAAGATATGCTGAGAGCATGCGTCATGGATTTCAAGGGCAATTGGGATGATCACTTACCATTGGTCGAGTTTGCGTATAATAACAGTTATCACGCCAGTATAGGGATGTCGCCGTACGAGGCATTGTACGGGAGAAAATGCAGAACCCCACTCTATTGGGATGAGGTAGGAGAACGTAAATTGCTGGGACCAGAAATGGTTCAACAACTGCAGAAATCATCCGAGTAATACGAGCAAGATTGGTGGCAGCTCAAGACAGGCAAAAGAAGTATGCAGACTTGCACCGTCAAAAGAGAGACTTTGAAATAGGATCGTTTGTGTTTTTAAAAGTAACTCCCTGGAAGGGAAAAATCAGATTTGGAAAGAAGGGAAAACTGAGTCCAAGATTCATAGGGCCTTTCGAAGTACTGAAACAAATAGGTGAAGTGGCTTATGAAGTAGCTTTTACCTCCGGAACTAGGTCACATCCATAACGTATTTCATGCATCGGTACTACGACCTTATAAACCAGATCACAAGCATGTAATCCAATATGAACCTATTCAGGTTGAAAAAGATCTAACCTATGAAGAAGTTCCTATTCAATCATTGATAGGAAAGAGCAAGTTTTAAGAAACAAAATAATACCTTCTGTGAAGGTGATATGGAGGAACCACAGTGCTGAAGAAGCTACGTGGGAACTCGAAGAAAGATGAAGAAAAGTTACCCCCACCTTTTTGAGTAACCTTGTACTTGTGATTCCGAGGACGGAATCCTTATAAGGAGGGGAGAATGTAATGACTCAGAAAATCCTATGTAATATTCAACTATTATAAGGTAAATTTTGCGTATAATTTTTTTTTTCTCTCATTACTTTTATTGTGACTAAACTATTATTTATTTAATAGTTTATTTAGCATCTTGATGTTTGAAGAATAAAGAAATAGTGTACATCATGAATCATTACATGGAATAGTCATTTTAATGATATATGTGCTAGCTATGGTTGCTAGAGAAAGTAATAGATAAAAGTACATCTGTTTTAATTTAATAAAGTCCACATTAAGACATTGGGCCATATTAAATTTTACTAATTATACTAGTAAGCCTTTTCAATTAATTTGAAAATGAGTTGAGTCTATAAGAAGATAATGAAAGGCCAATTTTAACCTATTTTCTAGCCCAATTCGGCAGCCCCAATTATTAACAAGAGTGGATTGGTTCAAGCCCCAAATCATGAATTGTCAAAACCCAATTTTGTAAACTCATGGGTGTGTAGTAAGATAACTGATCAAACTAATTTCATTATCATGGCCGGAACACTCATTTAGATGGCAAGTCTATGAGGCCTAAGTTAGTTCTTAACTGGTAGTTAGTATAATTAAGAGTAGTTAACATGCAAGTTAGTTTGGCTAACAAACAAATAACAGGTCAGCTACACTTGCAGAGGATAAGGTAGCAGGTAAGCTAAGGTCTGCTAGGGTGGCTGGGTAAAGGCCAAATTAGCTAGGCTAGGACTGAGTGCAGTTGCTTGGTAGGGTGGCTGAGTAGGGGCAACTAGAGATGATGTAGTTAACAGTAGAAGGAGCCAGGCTCAGCCATAAAAGGGCCAGGCTTATTGCCGAATTTAGCTTCACTACTTGGCAGAAAACTATAAGCTATATCAATTATATAGAGTGAGAGTGAAGAGTACGGCTAGAAGAAGAGGAGAGGCTGGGCAGTACAACTCCATTGTAACCATTCAAAGCAACAAGTAAGCATTCTGGCCTTTCTAATCTTTCCATTCCGGGTAGCAACTGAATTGATAAATGAACAGAATGGCTATTGAATTAATTAGCAAACTGAACTGTCAATAACCAGGAAACATGTATGACTGTTATGGTAACTTAATATAATGACTGCTTTCATGTATTTGAACTGTGAGTTTTGTACTGATAAGTTTGGTCTTATGCTTGATATTGTTTAAGCCATACGGCTGGGGGCAGAGGGTTAGAAATTATGTTTTAAGTACAAGAATTTACACTGCCCTCTACATGTTTGATGAATTGCCGAACTAAGGCCTGATTTTGTAACTTTGAACATAAACCATGATAGCTTTATATATGAGCAAAATAAGTTATTGTTGACTGTTATTGGAAGCTGGTTTTATAACTATTATGTTATACTTTTAGTGTGAATTTTATGCTATAATAAAGTATCAAAAAAAAAATACCAAACCTTGAAGGATAATAGTAGTGAGTCTATGTATTGCAAGTCAACCAGAAAAGGATCAAAATGGGGAAGTCTGGGTCTGTTTGAAAAAGGCCAGACCGAGCCACTGTTTAATAACATGTATACTAGCTAGAATGGATTTGTTGTGACTGTTAATTTGTAGACTGATTTTTAACCATCCGGGTATAACAATACATGTTAAATGCTATGTAAACAGTTTGTACATGCTTATATGTTGCATTATCATACTATCCTTGTTGACTAGGTTGCTAAACCATGTGTTCTTATGGAATTTACAGCCCGTAGAGGGCTGTTTTGAACTAAAAACTCAAGGCATTGCATCTATGTGTTTCAAACCATGATCATATAATAGATAGCATAAACAGAATGTGGAAACCTTTGGGTTGTAAACCTTATGGTTGTTTTGGTGATTTAATGTCAAAACCTTGCCTAAAAGCTTGGAATGGGCATGAGAGACTGTTATGTCTTAAATTCATTACTATGCTATGACAATGCTATAAGGACTGTTATATGGAATTTTGAACTATTATGCAAACTGCTGTAGGATCTAACTGAATGACATGCTATGTTGCTTGACTATTAACATGATAGGTGTTGATATATTAAGTGTTATTGACTGCTATGCTATGGCTAAGATAGTATGGACTGAACCTAGGCACAAGGAGTTAGGTTGGCTGAGGAGTAATAAGGATGATAAAGTTGGCTTTCTAAAACAAGCAAATTGCTATGACACTAGTAAACTGAAACCATGCACACCACATGCTCGACGAAAGTCCCAGTGGACTGCTTAAGTCAACAGTCAGATATTAGACACGAACAAGGCTGGAATTGATTCATGTATTACTTGTATTGATAATTAGCAAGTTAAGCCTCTTAGAATGAAATAAAATTCAGTCTTAACTTAGAGAAGGATTAATAAAATTAGCATGCGAGCACTGTTTTGGACAGCCTATTAAGACTGATATGGAGGGGTTATAAATGCTAAAAACATTTTCATATACCATATGCAAGCATTTAAAAATTGGTTGCAAATAAACCTATATAGCAAAGGTTATTCAAATTGCTAAATAGGATCTGTGAAAAAGGGGAGGACTGGCTGGGCTGCTGCAGATCGCAGCAGCCAGCGCACGCTGCTGTGTTATATTGTGCAATAGGACCAGCTAGGATGAGTAAATGGCTGGACCAATAAGCAAGGAAGGGGAGGAAGTTGTTGCTCACGGACAATGGTGATAAGAAACAGCAAATGGATGGTAGTTTAGGTAACTTGGAAATCATGATTTAGAAGGCTTAACATTCTTATTAATAGACTGCTAAATTCTAAAACAATTATGTTAAAACTTGAGCTTAAGTAAAGTGCATAACATAAGTTATTATAAAGTTACAAGAAGGAGAGTTGAATAGGGGAGCATGGCTGCTGTTTTTGACAGCAGCGACATTAGTAGCAGCAGTTGGCAAGAAGGGAGGGCTGCTGCCTATGTGCAGCAGCAGTTGATAGCAAATAAACTGTTAAATCAGTTTAGGTAACCATGATTGGTTGAAAGTTGTAATTTTAGGAAGCTAATCATTCGATGTAGTTGAGTAGGTTTGGCAAGTTGAGACTGAAAGAGTGATAAAAAATCATGGGACTGCCTAGCAGTCAACAACAGAAGTGGCCTCACTTAACTGCTATTGTAGTGATGAGCTTGCCAAAGTCAGTTAAACCTAAGAATAACTTAATCTACCTTAAGATCCTTATTGTTAAAAACTTAAAAACTGTTAATCTCATAAAGTATTATAGATTCATGATAAGACTTAAAGGAACATGGGATTAGAAAAGAAGAATGAGCCACTGCCATTAGGCAGCAACAAATTAGAGCAACCGAACTGCTATACCAGTTTTTGGGCTTTGTGATGTGATTAAAAAGCTTACCATCATTTACAAATTCTAAACAAACAAATGTGTTGAGCATGTAAATTGGTGATACCTCTAATAAAGTTACAAAAACATTTTGTATGCTAAAATTAAAACACCCATGTGTTAAAGCCTAATAATACAAGCATTATAGGTTGGGTGTGACACCATTAAAGAGAAAATTAGTGAGAATAAAAACATGGGTGAGATATTTGAAAAATGTATCAAATATAGGAAATATAACCATGAACACTAAAAATACATGATATATGACTTGGCTATATGGCTAACATACTTGATTAATCTAAATAAATAACTGTAATGTGATCTCCATTACTTGTTGTAAGTAGGTGAACCCCATCAAAGTGAAAAATGTCTATTATGAAAGTATGGATGATATATTTGAAAAATGTATAAAATGTTGGAATTTAACTACAACAATGATCACTGAAATTATGTGAGTTTACAAATTATATAACTTAGCTATGTGATTAACATGCTTGTTAATATAAATAACTGTGTAGGATTTTGTGAGAACATATTAAGCTGAATCCTATCAATAGTCTACAAACAAGGCAAGTTTTTAACTCTTACTCCTTATTGAGCAATTATTTTTCAGTGGACAGGTTCTTTAATTTCTGAACTGTCTGTCCTATTTATAAATAATATAAGGATAAAAAGCCTTTTTATTCCAATCAGCTTCAAAAGAATAGATATCAACTTTTCTATCTTGAATGAGTTTACATTGAAAGTATGTCAATACCATTACTTCGGTTAGACAATTGTTGAGATATATTGATATTATTCATGAAGTTATCAGTTAATGCTTTCCAAGCCATTTTGTTATTATGGTATGGAATCTTATATAATGCTGTGAATGAACAACCCTTTTATAGGGGCATATTGTACCGGACATATGATTCCGAAGGACATGTAAAGTGTCATTAGACTGTTATGTTGTGCACAATGTAGGGTACTTAGGCTGATCCCCTAAAGTACGAGTCTAGGATATATATCAGCTTTAATAAACTGAGTGTATCCATGAATTGTAGTACTATTACTGTCAATTCTAGCAAAGAGTTCACTGGTCATTTGACCTTACAGCATGCTAAAGTCAAAATTTTCAGACTCAGCACTTTTAAAGAAGTATCTTGTTCAGTATTTATTATTGAATCCTCATTGATAGAATATTTTTGTCCCATTATATTTAGCTGCTTATTTCCTTGCTGAGCAAGCTTGTTGCTCACCCTTGCGTTAAATATAAATGTTTTCAGTTAAGAATGAAGTTCCTGGTCCATCTGGAAAAGACAAGGGAAAGAGCAAAGTTGTTGAATAGTCTTTTATTAAGCGCATGTGCTTATTTAAGTAGTAAATGTAATAAATATTGTTAATACTATGTTGTGTAATGATATTAATTCGTAAGTTATGTAAAGGTCTATAGAACCTGGGATTTAAGTTATGTAATATAAGATAGTTTTCTTTATTATGAATGGGTATAATAGTATCGTGAACACCAAACCCGAGTTAAAGATAACCCGGATTTGGGGGCGTCACAGGTTGGTATCAGAGCTGTTAGGTTATAACCTTAGGAATGGGGAAAAACACCTTAGGATTATGGCCTTAAGAAAATATTCAACTCATTTCGAGTATAATAGATGAATTCTGGAAAATTCATTGTTAAGAAAATAAATAGTTTAAATATGTTTACTTGATAATGTTGTATGGAAACTTATCAAGTTTTATTAAATGTTTTGTAGATGCCTGAAATAGCTGAATCCAGTCGAGTCAAGGAAGAGGTGAAACAAGAAGAGCCAGAGGAGTATATTGGGGGTTTCTCTGAAGAACCCTTTATCGAAGAGGCTGACACCCTAATGGAACTGACTCTTAAGAACCTCGAACTGGAAAACCGAATTGAAGAATTAGAGGGTGAGAAGGAAGAACAGCAAGCTTCCGTAGAGTTGTTTGAGTCATTGGTAGTATATACCATATCAAAGAATGTAGAGATGGGACATGCACTCCATGGTTCCGCCTGCCAAAAGGAGGCTCTGAGGCAAGAAAATGTTATTCTTAGACATGAGGTGGAAGTCCTGAAGGCTGATCTAGTGAGGACTGAACAACAACGAGATAGGGTTTCAGGCAGAGCTTATGAGTTGGAGATGGAAGTTAGGGGCAAAGATGTCAAGATAGACAAAATGGACTATGCGTTTGAATCGGCTTTCGGACGCTGGAAGCAAAGGGTGCAACTACACCCTATAGATGAAGGTGGAAGCGAGTTGGTGTTAACTCGAAAAAGGGTGTTAGACATTGGAGATGAGGAGCTTTACAGCGCCAAAAGGCGGGGCATGCTTCTCTAATAGTTGGACTAAGCTCTTATGATGTGTCTG
The DNA here is from genome assembly GCA_020205505.1 of Panax japonicus. Classification (NCBI taxonomy): domain Eukaryota; kingdom Viridiplantae; phylum Streptophyta; class Magnoliopsida; order Apiales; family Araliaceae; genus Panax; species Panax japonicus. Next base: position 13,236,960 of record CM035100.1, on the reverse strand, counting down.
TTTATTATAAGTATTTTAATATTATGTCTGTAGTAGGTAGATGTACCCCTCTTTTGTATACTATGGGATAATACTTTTGAGGCCGTCTTTTGTAGAAAAGGGCAGTTAAATGTAAATCCCGACTATATATAGTCAAGGGATTAAGATGTGTAGCCTTATGCAACAACATGTAAGGTGTTTGGCAAAACGTTTAAACGGCATATATATATATGAATGTTGTCTGTTATTGAAAGACCTGTGTATTTAATACAATGTGCATTATTATATCGATTAAATGATAAAGATATAAAAACTTATATTATACAGAAAATGCCACCAAGATGGAGAGGAAGAGGAAGAGGAAGACTTGGGGCACCAACCCCATCAACACAAGAAGAGTCCGTAAATAACACGGAAGTACCTGAAAATCCTATGCAGCAGTTTATCGACTTATTAACTCAAGCATTTCAAGGAAGGAATACCGCACCGGCCGTAAATCCAAACCCTCCTGAAGGTCGTTTGACTACCTTTAAAGATTTTAAAGCAGTAGGACCCCCAGAGTTCAAGGGAACCAACAATCCGATAGAAGCCCAAACTTGGGTAAATGAAATGGAAAAGGTCTTCGAAGTTGTCCGAGTTGCTAAAATCAAAAGACAACTTTTGCCACGTTCATGCTGAAAGGAGAAGCAAACTACTGGTGGGGAGCCAATAAAGTAGAGCTGGAGTAGGAGTCGTAACGTGGGATAGGTTTAAAGAACTATTCTTTGAAGCCTACTTTCCCCGTATCATGAAAAACAAGATGGAAGTTGAATTTCTTGAATTTAAACAAGGAAGTATGACGGTACCTGATTATGCTGCAAATTTAATGAACTATCGAGGTTTGCACCGCACCAAGTTGACACTGAGGAACTGGAAGGCTCGGAGATTTGAACAAGGATTGAAGCCGGTATTGTTCAGCAAGGTTTCGATGTTTCAGATAAATACATTTTCAGGCATACTGGAAAAAGCCATAATCGCTGAAGGAGGAACTGAGGCATTGGCCAAATTTCACCAAGAGAAGAAGACCAAGAAGATAGCTGGAGGATCTCAAGAAGGAAGCAGCAAGGGAAATAATTTTAACAAAAGAAAGTGGAACAACAAAAACAACAAATTTAGCAACAAGCAAGGAGAACCAAGAAGGAAGATTGAAGCGTGCAAAAAGTGTGGGAAAAATCATCTCGGAATCTGTCTGAAAGGGAAGACAGTCTGTTACAAATGCGGGCAGGAGGGCCACATCTCTCCTAACTGCACCAACCCGAGGAAGAGTCAAGGATGCTTTGCATGTGGAGCTGATGATCACCAGATCAAAAATTGTCCAAAGAAAGGAAGTAACGATGGGAAGCTGACAATCGGGGGACCAACCTCATCCAATCGACCAATTGCCAGAACATTTAATATGACAGTACAGGATGCAGTGGCATCAAAGGAGGTGGTGTCAGGTATCATTTCCGTCAATAACGTTACTGCCTACATACTATTTGATTCGGGTGCTACCTGTTCTTTTATATCTGAAGAATTTGCTCAACGGTTAGAATTAACTCCTGAAAGATTAGATCGTCCTTTAAACATCGAGGTCGCAAATAAGGAAGTTATTCCCGTAACTCATGTCCATAAAAATTGTAATATGAATATACGGGGTCATAACTTTACTGTAAATCTAATCCCCATTCGATTAGGTGAATTTGACGTAATACTGGGAATGGATTGGTTATACAACCATGGGGCGGTAATTGATTGCCAAAGGAAATGCATAAACCTTCAGACTCCTAGTAAATCCAAAATCGTGTTTTATGGTAGTAAATCGCCGAGACAGTCATGTTGTCTGACGATGATGCAGGCCAAGAAGTTGTTAAGAAAAGGGTGTGTTGGTTATTTAGCCCATATCGTTGACACCCAGAGGATGGAGCCAGAAATAGAACAAATACCAATAGTAAGAGAATTCTTGGATGTATTTCCAAATGATTTTCCAGGGTTGCCACCAGACCGGGAGATCGAATTCGTGATAGACTTAGTACCTGGTACAAATACAATTTCAAAAGCTCCATACCGAATGGCTCCAGTAGAGATGAAAGAACTAATGATTCAATTACAAGAATTATTAGACAAAAAGTACATTCAACCGAGTGTGTCTCCCTGGGGAGCACCTGTATTATTTGTTAAAAAGAAAGATGGATCGTTACGACTGTGTATCGACTACAGAGAATTGAACAAAGTCACCATCAAGAATAAGTATCCCTTACCAAGAATCGATGATCTTTTTGATCAACTGAAAGGAGCTCGTTATTTTTCCAAGATAGATTTGCGTACGGGTTATCACCAATTGAAAGTGAGGAACGAGGACGTGCCTAAGACCGCATTTAGGACTCGTTACGGCCATTATGAGTTCCTAGTGATGTCGTTTGGACTGACTAATGCACCAGCAGCATTCATGGATTTAATGAACCGGGTATTCAAACCTTACTTAGATAAATTCGTGGTGGTATTCATTGACGATATCTTGATATATTCGAAGATTCGAGAGGAGCATGCTGAACATTTGAAGATGGTATTAGAGATTTTGAGAAGAGAAAAGTTGTACGCAAAATTTTCAAAATGTGAGTTTTGGTTGGAAAAAGTGCAATTTTTGGGACATGTAATTGACCATGAAGGGATATCAGTAGATCCGACAAAAGTGGAGGCGGTAATTAACTGGGAACGACCGAAGACGCCGACTGAAATACGAAGTTTCTTAGGTCTAGCAGGTTATTACCGTAGATTCATCAAAGATTTTTCGAAATTATCAGGACCTTTAACAAATTTGACCAGAAAAGCCGTAAAGTTCGTTTGGTCAGAAAAATGTGAAGAGAGTTTCCAAGAATTAAAGAAAAGATTGAGTGAAGCACCAGTGCTATCCTTACCAGATGATACGGGTGGTTTTGTTGTTTACAGTGATGCGTCACATAAAGGGCTTGGTTGCGTTTTGATGCAGCACGGAAAGGTCATTGCATATGCGTCTCGCCAGTTGAAAGATTACGAGAAAGGGTACCCTACGCACGACTTGGAACTGGCAGCCGTAGTATTCGCTCTAAAGATTTGGAGACATTATCTGTATGGCGAAAAATGTGAGATATACACCGACCATAAAAGTCTGAAGTATATCTTCACTCAAAAGGAATTAAACATGAGGCAGAGAAGATGGTTAGAACTGATCAAAGACTACGATTGCGAAATTTTGTATCATCCTGGGAAAGCTAACGTAGTCGCCGACGCTCTAAGCCGAAAGGGAAGAGAAAGATTAGAAACGCTGACAAATCAAGAGGATCTCATCAAAGAAATGGAGAAAATGAAGATTGAAGTGAAATATCCAAGAGAGCCGGAAGAGAAGCTGTACAACGTAGAAATGCGTCCAGTTTTGTTGGACAAAGTAAAAGAAGCCCAGGATCAAGATGAGGAATGCAAAAAGTTGCAAAAACAGATAGAGGATGGAGAGACAACCAAGTTCAAAATCAATCAAGACGGATTATTGCGATTTGAGGGAAGAGTATGGGTACCAGCAGTACCAGACCTAAAAGAAGAAATCTTACAAGCAGCACACAGCTCAAATTTCTCAATTCACCCGGGTAGCACAAAGATGTACCAAGACCTTCGGCAACACTTTTGGTGGCCCAATTTGAAAAGAGAAGTGGCAGAATATGTCAGTAGGTGCCTAACCTGCCAAAGAGTGAAAGCTGAGCATCAGAGACCAAGCGGATTGCTACAACCGTTAGAAATTCCGGAATGGAAATGGGAACACATAACTATGGATTTTGTTGTGGGACTTCCAACCACACAGAAAGGCTTCGACGCTATATGGGTTGTCGTAGATCGATTAACAAAGTCAGCACATTTCTTACCAATTAAGGTCAGATTTAATCTAGATCAATTGGCTAGACTATACGTTAAAGAGATTGTATCAAGACATGGCGTTCCATTATCAATCGTATCTGATCGAGATCCGCGATTCACATCCAATTTTTGGCGTAGCCTGCAAGAACGTATGGGGACACAGTTAAAATTAAGTACGGCGTATCACCCTCAAACTGACGGTCAAAGCGAAAGAACAATTCAGACACTGGAAGATATGCTGAGAGCATGCGTCATGGATTTCAAGGGCAATTGGGATGATCACTTACCATTGGTCGAGTTTGCGTATAATAACAGTTATCACGCCAGTATAGGGATGTCGCCGTACGAGGCATTGTACGGGAGAAAATGCAGAACCCCACTCTATTGGGATGAGGTAGGAGAACGTAAATTGCTGGGACCAGAAATGGTTCAACAAACTGCAGAAATCATCCGAGTAATACGAGCAAGATTGGTGGCAGCTCAAGACAGGCAAAAGAAGTATGCAGACTTGCACCGTCAAAAGAGAGACTTTGAAATAGGATCGTTTGTGTTTTTAAAAGTATCTCCCTGGAAGGGAAAAATCAGATTTGGAAAGAAGGGAAAACTGAGTCCAAGATTCATAGGGCCTTTCGAAGTACTGAAACAAATAGGTGAAGTGGCTTATGAAGTAGCTTTACCTCCGGAACTAGGTCACATCCATAACGTATTTCATGCATCGGTACTACGACCTTATAAACCAGATCACAAGCATGTAATCCAATATGAACCTATTCAGGTTGAAAAAGATCTAACCTATGAAGAAGTTCCTATTCAAATCATTGATAGGAAAGAGCAAGTTTTAAGAAACAAAATAATACCTTCTGTGAAGGTGATATGGAGGAACCACAGTGCTGAAGAAGCTACGTGGGAACTCGAAGAAAAGATGAAGAAAAGTTACCCCCACCTTTTTGAGTAACCTTGTACTTGTGATTCCGAGGACGGAATCCTTATAAGGAGGGGAGAATGTAATGACTCAGAAAATCCTATGTAATATTCAACTATTATAAGGTAAAATTTTGCGTATAATTTTTTTTTTTCTCTCATTACTTTTTATTGTGACTAAACTATTATTTATTTAATAGTTTATTTAGCATCTTGATGTTTGAAGAATAAAGAAATAGTGTACCATCATGAATCATTACATGGAATAGTCATTTTAATGATATATGTGCTAGCTATGGTTGCTAGAGAAAGTAATAGATAAAAGTACATCTGTTTTAATTTAATAAAAGTCCACATTAAGACATTGGGCCATATTAAATTGTACTAATTATACTAGTAAGCCTTTTCAATTAATTTGAAAATGAGTTGAGTCTATAAGAAGATAATGAAAGGCCAATTTTAACCTATTTTCTAGCCCAATTCGGCAGCCCCAATTATTAACAAGAGTGGATTGGTTCAAGCCCCAAATCATGAATTGTCAAAACCCAATCCTGTAAACTCATGGGTGTGTAGTAAGATAACTGATCAAACTAATTTCATTATCATGGCCGGAACACTCATTTAGATGGCAAGTCTATGAGGCCTAAGTTAGTTCTTAACTGGTAGTTAGTATAATTAAGAGTAGTTAACAGGCAAGTTAGTTTGGCTAACAAACAAATAACAGGTCAGCTACACTTGCAGAGGATAAGGTAGCAGGTAAGCTAAGGTCTGCTAGGGTGGCTGGGTAAAGGCCAAATTAGCTAGGCTAGGACTGAGTGCAGTTGCTTGGTAGGGTGGCTGAGTAGGGGCAACTAGAGATGATGTAGTTAACAGTAGAAGGAGCCAGGCTCAGCCATAAAAGGGCCAGGCTTATTGCCGAATTTAGCTTCACTACTTGGCAGAAACTATAAGCTATATCAATTATATAGAGTGAGAGTGAAGAGTACGGCTAGAAGAAGAGGAGAGGCTGGGCAGTACAACTCCATTGTAACCATTCAAAGCAACAAGTAAGCATTCTGGCCTTTCTAATCTTTCCATTCCGGGTAGCAACTGAATTGATAAATGAACAGAATGGCTATTGAATTAATTAGCAAACTGAACTGTCAATAACCAGGAAACATGTATGACTGTTATGGTAACTTAATATAATGACTGCTTTCATGTATTTGAACTGTGAGTTTTGTACTGATAAGTTTGGTCTTATGCTTGATATTGTTTAAGCCATACGGCTGGGGGCAGAGGGTTAGAAATTATGTTTTAAGTACAAGAATTTACACTGCCCTCTACATGTTTGATGAATTGCCGAACTAAGGCCTGATTTTGTAACTTTGAACATAAACCATGATAGCTTTATATATGAGCAAAATAAGTTATTGTTGACTGTTATTGGAAGCTGGTTTTATAACTATTATGTTATACTTTTAGTGTGAATTTTATGCTATAATAAAGTATCAAAAAAAAAATACCAAACCTTGAAGGATAATAGTAGTGAGTCTATGTATTGCAAGTCAGCCAGAAAAGGATCAAAATGGGGAAGTCTGGGTCTGTTTGAAAAAGGCCAGACCGAGCCACTGTTTAATAACATGTATACTAGCTAGAATGGATTTGTTGTGACTGTTAAGTTGTAGACTGATTTTTAACCATCCGGGTATAACAATACATGTTAAATGCTATGTAAACAGTTTGTACATGCTTATATGTTGCATTATCATACTATCCTTGTTGACTAGGTTGCTAAACCATGTGTTCTTATGGAATTTACAGCCCGTAGAGGGCTGTTTTGAACTAAAAACTCAAGGCATTGCATCTATGTGTTTCAAACCATGATCATATAATAGATAGCATAAACAGAATGTGGAAACCTTTGGGTTGTAAACCTTATGGTTGTTTTGGTGATTTAATGTCAAAACCTTGCCTAAAAAGCTTGGAATGGGCATGAGAGACTGTTATGTCTTAAATTCATTACTATGCTATGACAATGCTATAAGGACTGTTATATGGAATTTTGAACTATTATGCAAACTGCTGTAGGATCTAACTGAATGACATGCTATGTTGCTTGACTATTAACATGATAGGTGTTGATATATTAAGTTGTTATTGACTGCTATGCTATGGCTAAGATAGTATGGACTGAACCTAGGCACAAGGAGTTAGGTTGGGCTGAGGAGTAATAAGGATGATAAAGTTGGCTTTCTAAAACAAGCAAATTGCTATGACACTAGTAAACTGAAACCATGCACACCACATGCTCGACGAAAGTCCCAGTGGACTGCTTAAGTCAACAGTCAGATATTAGACACGAACAAGGCTGGAATTGATTCATGTATTACTTGTATTGATAATTAGCAAGTTAAGCCTCTTAGAATGAAATAAAATTCAGTCTTAACTTAGAGAAGGATTAATAAAATTAGCATGCGAGCACTGTTTTGGACAGCCTATTAAGACTGATATGGAGGGGTTATAAATGCTAAAAACATTTTCATATACCATATGCAAGCATTTAAAAATTGGTTGCAAATAAACCTATATAGCAAAGGTTATTCAAATTGCTAAAATAGGATCTGTGAAAAAGGGGAGGACTGGCTGGGCTGCTGCAGATCGCAGCAGCCAGCGCACGCTGCTGTGTTATATTGTGCAATAGGACCAGCTAGGATGAGTAAATGGTTGGACCAATAAGCAAGGAAGGGGAGGAAGTTGTTGCTCACGGACAATGGTGATAAGAAACAGCAAATGGATGGTAGTTTAGGTAACTTGGAAATCATGATTTAGAAGGCTTAACATTCTTATTAATAGACTGCTAAATTCTAAAACAATTATGCTAAAACTTGAGCTTAAGTAAAGTGCATAACATAAGTTATTATAAAGTTACAAGAAGGAGAGTTGAATAGGGGAGCATGGCTGCTGTTTTTGACAGCAGCGACATTAGTAGCAGCAGTTGGCAAGAAGGGAGGGCTGCTGCCTATGTGCAGCAGCAGTTGATAGCAAATAAACTGTTAAATCAGTTTAGGTAACCATGATTGGTTGAAAGTTGTAATTTTAGGAAGCTAATCATTCGATGTAGTTGAGTAGGTTTGCAAGTTGAGACTGAAAGAGTGATAAAAAAATCATGGGACTGCCTAGCAGTCAACAACAGAAGTGGCCTCACTTAACTGCTATTGTAGTGATGAGCTTGCCAAAGTCAGTTAAACCTAAGAATAACTTAATCTACCTTAAGATCCTTATTGTTAAAAACTTAAAAACTGTTAATCTCATAAAGTATTATAGATTCATGATAAGACTTAAAGGAACATGGGATTAGAAAAGAAGAATGAGCCACTGCCATTAGGCAGCAACAAATTAGAGCAACCGAACTGCTATACCAGTTTTTGGGCTTTGTGATGTGATTAAAAAGCTTACCATCATTTACAAATTCTAAACAAACAAATGTGTTGAGCATGTAAATTGGTGATACCTCTAATAAAGTTACAAAAACATTTTGTATGCTAAAATTAAAAACACCCATGTGTTAAAGCCTAATAATACAAGCATTATAGGTTGGGTGTGACACCATTAAAGAGAAAATTAGTGAGAATAAAAACATGGGTGAGATATTTGAAAAATGTATCAAATATAGGAAATATAACCATGAACACTAAAAATACATGATATATGACTTGGCTATATGGCTAACATACTTGATTAATCTAAATAAATAACTGTAATGTGATCTCCATTACTTGTTGTAAGTAGGTGAACCCCATCAAAGTGAAAAATGTCTATTATGAAAGTATGGATGATATATTTGAAAAATGTATAAAATGTTGGAATTTAACTACAACAATGATCACTGAAATTATGTGAGTTTACAAATTATATAACTTAGCTATGTGATTAACATGCTTGTTAATATAAATAACTGTGTAGGATTTTGTGAGAACATATTAAGCTGAATCCTATCAATAGTCTACAAACAAGGCAAGTTTCTAACTCTTACTCCTTATTGAGCAATTATTTTTCAGTGGACAGGTTCTTTAATTTCTGAACTGTCTGTCCTTATTTATAAATAATATAAGGATAAAAAGCCTTTTTATTCCAATCAGCTTCAAAAGAATAGATATCAACTTTTCTATCTTGAATGAGTTTACATTGAAAGTATGTCAATACCATTACTTCGGTTAGACAATTGTTGAGATATATTGATATTATTCATGAAGTTATCAGTTAATGCTTTCCAAGCCATTTTGTTATTATGGTATGGAATCTTATATAATGCTGTGAATGAACAACCCTTTTATAGGGGCATATTGTACCGGACATATGATTCCGAAGGACATGTAAAGTGTCATTAGACTGTTATGTTGTGCACAATGTAGGGTACTTAGGCTGATCCCCTAAAGTACGAGTCTAGGATATATATCAGCTTTAATAAACTGAGTGTATCCATGAATTGTAGTACTATTACTGTCAATTCTAGCAAAGAGTTCACTGGTCATTTGACCTTACAGCATGCTAAAGTCAAAATTTTCAGACTCAGCACTTTTAAAGAAGTATCTTGTTCAGTATTTATTATTGAATCCTCATTGATAGAATATTTTTGTCCCATTATATTTAGCTGCTTATTTCCTTGCTGAGCAAGCTTGTTGCTCACCCTTGCGTTAAATATAAATGTTTTCAGTTAAGAATGAAGTTGCTGGTCCATCTGGAAAAGACAAGGGAAAGAGCAAAGTTGTTGAATAGTCTTTTATTAAGCGCATGTGCTTATTTAAGTAGTAAATGTAATAAATATTGTTAATACTATGTTGTGTAATGATATTAAATTCGTAAGTTATGTAAAGGTCTATAGAACCTGGGATTTAAGTTATGTAATATAAGATAGTTTTCTTTTATTATGAATGGGTATAATAGTATCGTGAACACCAAACCCGAGTTAAAGATAACCCGGATTTGGGGGCGTCACAGGTTGGTATCAGAGCTGTTAGGTTATAAACCTTAGGAATGGGGAAAAAACACCTTAGGATTATGGCCTTAAGAAAATATTCAACTCATTTCGAGTATAATAGATGAATTCTGGAAAATTCATTGTTAAAGAAAATAAATAGTTTAAATATGTTTACTTGATAATGTTGTATGGAAACTTATCAAGTTTTATTAAATGTTTTGTAGATGCCTGAAATAGCTGAATCCAGTCGAGTCAAGGAAGAGGTGAAACAAGAAGAGCCAGAGGAGTATATTGGGGGTTTCTCTGAAGAACCCTTTATCGAAGAGGCTGACACCCTAATGGAACTGACTCTTAAGAACCTCGAACTGGAAAACCGAATTGAAGAATTAGAGGGTGAGAAGGAAGAACAGCAAGCTTCCGTAGAGTTGTTTGAGTCATTGGTAGTATATACCATATCAAAGAATGTAGAGATGGGACATGCACTCCATGGTTCCGCCTGCCAAAAGGAGGCTCTGAGGCAAGAAAATGTTATTCTTAGACATGAGGTGGAAGTCCTGAAGGCTGATCTAGTGAGGACTGAACAACAACGAGATAGGGTTTCAGGCAGAGCTTATGAGTTGGAGATGGAAGTTAGGGGCAAAGATGTCAAGATAGACAAAATGGACTATGCGTTTGAATCGGCTTTCGGACGCTGGAAGCAAAGGGTGCAACTACACCCTATAGATGAAGGTGGAAGCGAGTTGGTGTTAACTCGAAAAAGGGTGTTAGACATTGGAGATGAGGAGCTTTACAGCGCCAAAAGGCGGGGCATGCTTCTCTAATAGTTGGACTAAGCTCTTATGATGTGTCTGTTTATTATAAGTATTTTAATATTATGTCTGTAGTAGGTAGATGTACCCCTCTTTTGTATACTATGGGGATAATACTTTTGAGGCCGTCTTTTGTAGAAAAGGGCAGTTAAATGTAAATCCCGACTATATATAGTCAAGGGATTAAGATGTGTAGCCTTATGCAACAACATGTAAGGTGTTTGGCAAAACGTTTAAACGGCATATATATATATATGAATGTTGTCTGTTATTGAAAGACCTGTGTATTTAATACAATGTGCATTATTATATCGATTAAATGATAAAGATATAAAAACTTATATTATACAGAAAATGCCACCAAGATGGAGAGGAAGAGGAAGAGGAAGACTTGGGGCACCAACCCCATCAACACAAGAAGAGTCCGTAAATAACACGGAAGTACCTGAAAATCCTATGCAGCAGTTTATCGACTTATTAACTCAAGCATTTCAAGGAAGGAATACCGCACCGGCCGTAAATCCAAACCCTCCTGAAGGTCGTTTGACTACCTTTAAAGATTTTAAAGCAGTAGGACCCCCAGAGTTCAAGGGAACCAACAATCCGATAGAAGCCCAAACTTGGGTAAATGAAATGGAAAAGGTCTTCGAAGTTGTCCGAGTTGCTGAAAATCAAAAGACAACTTTTGCCACGTTCATGCTGAAAGGAGAAGCAAACTACTGGTGGGGAGCCAATAAAAGTAGAGCTGGAGTAGGAGTCGTAACGTGGGATAGGTTTAAAGAACTATTCTTTGAAGCCTACTTTCCCCGTATCATGAAAAACAAGATGGAAGTTGAATTTCTTGAATTTAAACAAGGAAGTATGACGGTACCTGATTATGCTGCAAAATTTAATGAACTATCGAGGTTTGCACCGCACCAAGTTGACACTGAGGAACGGAAGGCTCGGAGATTTGAACAAGGATTGAAGCCGGTATTGTTCAGCAAGGTTTCGATGTTTCAGATAAATACATTTTCAGGCATACTGGAAAAAGCCATAATCGCTGAAGGAGGAACTGAGGCATTGGCCAAATTTCACCAAGAGAAGAAGACCAAGAAGATAGCTGGAGGATCTCAAGAAGGAAGCAGCAAGGGAAATAATTTTAACAAAAGAAAGTGGAACAACAAAAACAACAAATTTAGCAACAAGCAAGGAGAACCAAGAAGGAAGATTGAAGCGTGCAAAAAGTGTGGGAAAAATCATCTCGGAATCTGTCTGAAAGGGAAGACAGTCTGTTACAAATGCGGGCAGGAGGGCCACATCTCTCCTAACTGCACCAACCCGAGGAAGAGTCAAGGATGCTTTGCATGTGGAGCTGATGATCACCAGATCAAAAATTGTCCAAAGAAAGGAAGTAACGATGGGAAGCTGACAATCGGGGGACCAACCTCATCCAATCGACCAATTGCCAGAACATTTAATATGACAGTACAGGATGCAGTGGCATCAAAGGAGGTGGTGTCAGGTATCATTTCCGTCAATAACGTTACTGCCTACATACTATTTGATTCGGGTGCTACCTGTTCTTTTATATCTGAAGAATTTGCTCAACGGTTAGAATTAACTCCTGAAAGATTAGATCGTCCTTTAAACATCGAGGTCGCAAATAAGGAAGTTATTCCCGTAACTCATGTCCATAAAAATTGTAATATGAATATACGGGGTCATAACTTTACTGTAAATCTAATCCCCATTCGATTAGGTGAATTTGACGTAATACTGGGAATGGATTGGTTATACAACCATGGGGCGGTAATTGATTGCCAAAGGAAATGCATAAACCTTCAGACTCCTAGTAAATCCAAAATCGTGTTTTATGGTAGTAAATCGCCGAGACAGTCATGTTGTCTGACGATGATGCAGGCCAAGAAGTTGTTAAGAAAAGGGTGTGTTGGTTATTTAGCCCATATCGTTGACACCCAGAGGATGGAGCCAGAAATAGAACAAATACCAATAGTAAGAGAATTCTTGGATGTATTTCCAAATGATTTGCCAGGGTTGCCACCAGACCGGGAGATCGAATTCGTGATAGACTTAGTACCTGGTACAAATCCAATTTCAAAAGCTCCATACCGAATGGCTCCAGTAGAGATGAAAGAACTAATGATTCAATTACAAGAATTATTAGACAAAAAGTACATTCAACCGAGTGTGTCTCCCTGGGGAGCACCTGTATTATTTGTTAAAAAGAAAGATGGATCGTTACGACTGTGTATCGACTACAGAGAATTGAACAAAGTCACCATCAAGAATAAGTATCCCTTACCAAGAATCGATGATCTTTTTGATCAACTGAAAGGAGCTCGTTATTTTTCCAAGATAGATTTGCGTACGGGTTATCACCAATTGAAAGTGAGGAACGAGGACGTGCCTAAGACCGCATTTAGGACTCGTTACGGCCATTATGAGTTCCTAGTGATGTCGTTTGGACTGACTAATGCACCAGCAGCATTCATGGATTTAATGAACCGGGTATTCAAACCTTACTTAGATAAATTCGTGGTGGTATTCATTGACGATATCTTGATATATTCGAAGATTCGAGAGGAGCATGCTGAACATTTGAAGATGGTATTAGAGATTTTGAGAAGAGAAAAGTTGTACGCAAAATTTTCAAAATGTGAGTTTTGGTTGGAAAAAGTGCAATTTTTGGGACATGTAATTGACCATGAAGGGATATCAGTAGATCCGACAAAAGTGGAGGCGGTAATTAACTGGGAACGACCGAAGACGCCGACTGAAATACGAAGTTTCTTAGGTCTAGCAGGTTATTACCGTAGATTCATCAAAGATTTTTCGAAATTATCAGGACCTTTAACAAATTTGACCAGAAAAGCCGTAAAGTTCGTTTGGTCAGAAAAATGTGAAGAGAGTTTCCAAGAATTAAAGAAAAGATTGAGTGAAGCACCAGTGCTATCCTTACCAGATGATACGGGTGGTTTTGTTGTTTACAGTGATGCGTCACATAAAGGGCTTGGTTGCGTTTTGATGCAGCACGGAAAGGTCATTGCATATGCGTCTCGCCAGTTGAAAGATTACGAGAAAGGGTACCCTACGCACGACTTGGAACTGGCAGCCGTAGTATTCGCTCTAAAGATTTGGAGACATTATCTGTATGGCGAAAAATGTGAGATATACACCGACCATAAAAGTCTGAAGTATATCTTCACTCAAAAGGAATTAAACATGAGGCAGAGAAGATGGTTAGAACTGATCAAAGACTACGATTGCGAAATTTTGTATCATCCTGGGAAAGCTAACGTAGTCGCCGACGCTCTAAGCCGAAAGGGAAGAGAAAGATTAGAAACGCTGACAAATCAAGAGGATCTCATCAAAGAAATGGAGAAAATGAAGATTGAAGTGAAATATCCAAGAGAGCCGGAAGAGAAGCTGTACAACGTAGAAATGCGTCCAGTTTTGTTGGACAAAGTAAAAGAAGCCCAGGATCAAGATGAGGAATGCAAAAAGTTGCAAAAACAGATAGAGGATGGAGAGACAACCAAGTTCAAAATCAATCAAGACGGATTATTGCGATTTGAGGGAAGAGTATGGGTACCAGCAGTACCAGACCTAAAAGAAGAAATCTTACAAGCAGCACACAGCTCAAATTTCTCAATTCACCCGGGTAGCACAAAGATGTACCAAGACCTTCGGCAACACTTTTGGTGGCCCAATTTGAAAAGAGAAGTGGCAGAATATGTCAGTAGGTGCCTAACCTGCCAAAGAGTGAAAGCTGAGCATCAGAGACCAAGCGGATTGCTACAACCGTTAGAAATTCCGGAATGGAAATGGGAACACATAACTATGGATTTTGTTGTGGGACTTCCAACCACACAGAAAGGCTTCGACGCTATATGGGTTGTCGTAGATCGATTAACAAAGTCAGCACATTTCTTACCAATTAAGGTCAGATTTAATCTAGATCAATTGGCTAGACTATACGTTAAAGAGATTGTATCAAGACATGGCGTTCCATTATCAATCGTATCTGATCGAGATCCGCGATTCACATCCAATTTTTGGCGTAGCCTGCAAGAACGTATGGGGACACAGTTAAAATTAAGTACGGCGTATCACCCTCAAACTGACGGTCAAAGCGAAAGAACAATTCAGACACTGGAAGATATGCTGAGAGCATGCGTCATGGATTTCAAGGGCAATTGGGATGATCACTTACCATTGGTCGAGTTTGCGTATAATAACAGTTATCACGCCAGTATAGGGATGTCGCCGTACGAGGCATTGTACGGGAGAAAATGCAGAACCCCACTCTATTGGGATGAGGTAGGAGAACGTAAATTGCTGGGACCAGAAATGGTTCAACAAACTGCAGAAATCATCCGAGTAATACGAGCAAGATTGGTGGCAGCTCAAGACAGGCAAAAGAAGTATGCAGACTTGCACCGTCAAAAGAGAGACTTTGAAATAGGATCGTTTGTGTTTTTAAAAGTATCTCCCTGGAAGGGAAAAATCAGATTTGGAAAGAAGGGAAAACTGAGTCCAAGATTCATAGGGCCTTTCGAAGTACTGAAACAAATAGGTGAAGTGGCTTATGAAGTAGCTTTACCTCCGGAACTAGGTCACATCCATAACGTATTTCATGCATCGGTACTACGACCTTATAAACCAGATCACAAGCATGTAATCCAATATGAACCTATTCAGGTTGAAAAAGATCTAACCTATGAAGAAGTTCCTATTCAAATCATTGATAGGAAAGAGCAAGTTTTAAGAAACAAAATAATACCTTCTGTGAAGGTGATATGGAGGAACCACAGTGCTGAAGAAGCTACGTGGGAACTCGAAGAAAAGATGAAGAAAAGTTACCCCCACCTTTTTGAGTAACCTTGTACTTGTGATTCCGAGGACGGAATCCTTATAAGGAGGGGAGAATGTAATGACTCAGAAAATCCTATGTAATATTCAACTATTATAAGGTAAAATTTTGCGTATAATTTTTTTTTTTCTCTCATTACTTTTTATTGTGACTAAACTATTATTTATTTAATAGTTTATTTAGCATCTTGATGTTTGAAGAATAAAGAAATAGTGTACCATCATGAATCATTACATGGAATAGTCATTTTAATGATATATGTGCTAGCTATGGTTGCTAGAGAAAGTAATAGATAAAAGTACATCTGTTTTAATTTAATAAAAGTCCACATTAAGACATTGGGCCATATTAAATTGTACTAATTATACTAGTAAGCCTTTTCAATTAATTTGAAAATGAGTTGAGTCTATAAGAAGATAATGAAAGGCCAATTTTAACCTATTTTCTAGCCCAATTCGGCAGCCCCAATTATTAACAAGAGTGGATTGGTTCAAGCCCCAAATCATGAATTGTCAAAACCCAATCCTGTAAACTCATGGGTGTGTAGTAAGATAACTGATCAAACTAATTTCATTATCATGGCCGGAACACTCATTTAGATGGCAAGTCTATGAGGCCTAAGTTAGTTCTTAACTGGTAGTTAGTATAATTAAGAGTAGTTAACAGGCAAGTTAGTTTGGCTAACAAACAAATAACAGGTCAGCTACACTTGCAGAGGATAAGGTAGCAGGTAAGCTAAGGTCTGCTAGGGTGGCTGGGTAAAGGCCAAATTAGCTAGGCTAGGACTGAGTGCAGTTGCTTGGTAGGGTGGCTGAGTAGGGGCAACTAGAGATGATGTAGTTAACAGTAGAAGGAGCCAGGCTCAGCCATAAAAGGGCCAGGCTTATTGCCGAATTTAGCTTCACTACTTGGCAGAAACTATAAGCTATATCAATTATATAGAGTGAGAGTGAAGAGTACGGCTAGAAGAAGAGGAGAGGCTGGGCAGTACAACTCCATTGTAACCATTCAAAGCAACAAGTAAGCATTCTGGCCTTTCTAATCTTTCCATTCCGGGTAGCAACTGAATTGATAAATGAACAGAATGGCTATTGAATTAATTAGCAAACTGAACTGTCAATAACCAGGAAACATGTATGACTGTTATGGTAACTTAATATAATGACTGCTTTCATGTATTTGAACTGTGAGTTTTGTACTGATAAGTTTGGTCTTATGCTTGATATTGTTTAAGCCATACGGCTGGGGGCAGAGGGTTAGAAATTATGTTTTAAGTACAAGAATTTACACTGCCCTCTACATGTTTGATGAATTGCCGAACTAAGGCCTGATTTTGTAACTTTGAACATAAACCATGATAGCTTTATATATGAGCAAAATAAGTTATTGTTGACTGTTATTGGAAGCTGGTTTTATAACTATTATGTTATACTTTTAGTGTGAATTTTATGCTATAATAAAGTATCAAAAAAAAAATACCAAACCTTGAAGGATAATAGTAGTGAGTCTATGTATTGCAAGTCAGCCAGAAAAGGATCAAAATGGGGAAGTCTGGGTCTGTTTGAAAAAGGCCAGACCGAGCCACTGTTTAATAACATGTATACTAGCTAGAATGGATTTGTTGTGACTGTTAAGTTGTAGACTGATTTTTAACCATCCGGGTATAACAATACATGTTAAATGCTATGTAAACAGTTTGTACATGCTTATATGTTGCATTATCATACTATCCTTGTTGACTAGGTTGCTAAACCATGTGTTCTTATGGAATTTACAGCCCGTAGAGGGCTGTTTTGAACTAAAAACTCAAGGCATTGCATCTATGTGTTTCAAACCATGATCATATAATAGATAGCATAAACAGAATGTGGAAACCTTTGGGTTGTAAACCTTATGGTTGTTTTGGTGATTTAATGTCAAAACCTTGCCTAAAAAGCTTGGAATGGGCATGAGAGACTGTTATGTCTTAAATTCATTACTATGCTATGACAATGCTATAAGGACTGTTATATGGAATTTTGAACTATTATGCAAACTGCTGTAGGATCTAACTGAATGACATGCTATGTTGCTTGACTATTAACATGATAGGTGTTGATATATTAAGTTGTTATTGACTGCTATGCTATGGCTAAGATAGTATGGACTGAACCTAGGCACAAGGAGTTAGGTTGGGCTGAGGAGTAATAAGGATGATAAAGTTGGCTTTCTAAAACAAGCAAATTGCTATGACACTAGTAAACTGAAACCATGCACACCACATGCTCGACGAAAGTCCCAGTGGACTGCTTAAGTCAACAGTCAGATATTAGACACGAACAAGGCTGGAATTGATTCATGTATTACTTGTATTGATAATTAGCAAGTTAAGCCTCTTAGAATGAAATAAAATTCAGTCTTAACTTAGAGAAGGATTAATAAAATTAGCATGCGAGCACTGTTTTGGACAGCCTATTAAGACTGATATGGAGGGGTTATAAATGCTAAAAACATTTTCATATACCATATGCAAGCATTTAAAAATTGGTTGCAAATAAACCTATATAGCAAAGGTTATTCAAATTGCTAAAATAGGATCTGTGAAAAAGGGGAGGACTGGCTGGGCTGCTGCAGATCGCAGCAGCCAGCGCACGCTGCTGTGTTATATTGTGCAATAGGACCAGCTAGGATGAGTAAATGGTTGGACCAATAAGCAAGGAAGGGGAGGAAGTTGTTGCTCACGGACAATGGTGATAAGAAACAGCAAATGGATGGTAGTTTAGGTAACTTGGAAATCATGATTTAGAAGGCTTAACATTCTTATTAATAGACTGCTAAATTCTAAAACAATTATGCTAAAACTTGAGCTTAAGTAAAGTGCATAACATAAGTTATTATAAAGTTACAAGAAGGAGAGTTGAATAGGGGAGCATGGCTGCTGTTTTTGACAGCAGCGACATTAGTAGCAGCAGTTGGCAAGAAGGGAGGGCTGCTGCCTATGTGCAGCAGCAGTTGATAGCAAATAAACTGTTAAATCAGTTTAGGTAACCATGATTGGTTGAAAGTTGTAATTTTAGGAAGCTAATCATTCGATGTAGTTGAGTAGGTTTGCAAGTTGAGACTGAAAGAGTGATAAAAAAATCATGGGACTGCCTAGCAGTCAACAACAGAAGTGGCCTCACTTAACTGCTATTGTAGTGATGAGCTTGCCAAAGTCAGTTAAACCTAAGAATAACTTAATCTACCTTAAGATCCTTATTGTTAAAAACTTAAAAACTGTTAATCTCATAAAGTATTATAGATTCATGATAAGACTTAAAGGAACATGGGATTAGAAAAGAAGAATGAGCCACTGCCATTAGGCAGCAACAAATTAGAGCAACCGAACTGCTATACCAGTTTTTGGGCTTTGTGATGTGATTAAAAAGCTTACCATCATTTACAAATTCTAAACAAACAAATGTGTTGAGCATGTAAATTGGTGATACCTCTAATAAAGTTACAAAAACATTTTGTATGCTAAAATTAAAAACACCCATGTGTTAAAGCCTAATAATACAAGCATTATAGGTTGGGTGTGACACCATTAAAGAGAAAATTAGTGAGAATAAAAACATGGGTGAGATATTTGAAAAATGTATCAAATATAGGAAATATAACCATGAACACTAAAAATACATGATATATGACTTGGCTATATGGCTAACATACTTGATTAATCTAAATAAATAACTGTAATGTGATCTCCATTACTTGTTGTAAGTAGGTGAACCCCATCAAAGTGAAAAATGTCTATTATGAAAGTATGGATGATATATTTGAAAAATGTATAAAATGTTGGAATTTAACTACAACAATGATCACTGAAATTATGTGAGTTTACAAATTATATAACTTAGCTATGTGATTAACATGCTTGTTAATATAAATAACTGTGTAGGATTTTGTGAGAACATATTAAGCTGAATCCTATCAATAGTCTACAAACAAGGCAAGTTTCTAACTCTTACTCCTTATTGAGCAATTATTTTTCAGTGGACAGGTTCTTTAATTTCTGAACTGTCTGTCCTTATTTATAAATAATATAAGGATAAAAAGCCTTTTTATTCCAATCAGCTTCAAAAGAATAGATATCAACTTTTCTATCTTGAATGAGTTTACATTGAAAGTATGTCAATACCATTACTTCGGTTAGACAATTGTTGAGATATATTGATATTATTCATGAAGTTATCAGTTAATGCTTTCCAAGCCATTTTGTTATTATGGTATGGAATCTTATATAATGCTGTGAATGAACAACCCTTTTATAGGGGCATATTGTACCGGACATATGATTCCGAAGGACATGTAAAGTGTCATTAGACTGTTATGTTGTGCACAATGTAGGGTACTTAGGCTGATCCCCTAAAGTACGAGTCTAGGATATATATCAGCTTTAATAAACTGAGTGTATCCATGAATTGTAGTACTATTACTGTCAATTCTAGCAAAGAGTTCACTGGTCATTTGACCTTACAGCATGCTAAAGTCAAAATTTTCAGACTCAGCACTTTTAAAGAAGTATCTTGTTCAGTATTTATTATTGAATCCTCATTGATAGAATATTTTTGTCCCATTATATTTAGCTGCTTATTTCCTTGCTGAGCAAGCTTGTTGCTCACCCTTGCGTTAAATATAAATGTTTTCAGTTAAGAATGAAGTTGCTGGTCCATCTGGAAAAGACAAGGGAAAGAGCAAAGTTGTTGAATAGTCTTTTATTAAGCGCATGTGCTTATTTAAGTAGTAAATGTAATAAATATTGTTAATACTATGTTGTGTAATGATATTAAATTCGTAAGTTATGTAAAGGTCTATAGAACCTGGGATTTAAGTTATGTAATATAAGATAGTTTTCTTTTATTATGAATGGGTATAATAGTATCGTGAACACCAAACCCGAGTTAAAGATAACCCGGATTTGGGGGCGTCACAGGTTGGTATCAGAGCTGTTAGGTTATAAACCTTAGGAATGGGGAAAAACACCTTAGGATTATGACCTTAAGAAAATATTCAACTCATTTCGAGTATAATAGATGAATTCTGGAAAATTCATTGTTAAAGAAAATAAATAGTTTAAATATGTTTACTTGATAATGTTGTATGGAAACTTATCAAGTTTTATTAAATGTTTTGTAGATGCCTGAAATAGCTGAATCCAGTCGAGTCAAGGAAGAGGTGAAACAAGAAGAGCCAGAGGAGTATATTGGGGGTTTCTCTGAAGAACCCTTTATCGAAGAGGCTGACACCCTAATGGAACTGACTCTTAAGAACCTCGAACTGGAAAACCGAATTGAAGAATTAGAGGGTGAGAAGGAAGAACAGCAAGCTTCCGTAGAGTTGTTTGAGTCATTGGTAGTATATACCATATCAAAGAATGTAGAGATGGGACATGCACTCCATGGTTCCGCCTGCCAAAAGGAGGCTCTGAGGCAAGAAAATGTTATTCTTAGACATGAGGTGGAAGTCCTGAAGGCTGATCTAGTGAGGACTGAACAACAACGAGATAGGGTTTCAGGCAGAGCTTATGAGTTGGAGATGGAAGTTAGGGGCAAAGATGTCAAGATAGACAAAATGGACTATGCGTTTGAATCGGCTTTCGGACGCTGGAAGCAAAGGGTGCAACTACACCCTATAGATGAAGGTGGAAGCGAGTTGGTGTTAACTCGAAAAAGGGTGTTAGACATTGGAGATGAGGAGCTTTACAGCGCCAAAAGGCGGGGCATGCTTCTCTAATAGTTGGACTAAGCTCTTATGATGTGTCTGTTTATTATAAGTATTTTAATATTATGTCTGTAGTAGGTAGATGTACCCCTCTTTTGTATACTATGGGGATAATACTTTTGAGGCCGTCTTTTGTAGAAAAGGGCAGTTAAATGTAAATCCCGACTATATATAGTCAAGGGATTAAGATGTGTAGCCTTATGCAACAACATGTAAGGTGTTTGGCAAAACGTTTAAACGGCATATATATATATATGAATGTTGTCTGTTATTGAAAGACCTGTGTATTTAATACAATGTGCATTATTATATCGATTAAATGATAAAGATATAAAAACTTATATTATACAGAAAATGCCACCAAGATGGAGAGGAAGAGGAAGAGGAAGACTTGGGGCACCAACCCCATCAACACAAGAAGAGTCCGTAAATAACACGGAAGTACCTGAAAATCCTATGCAGCAGTTTATCGACTTATTAACTCAAGCATTTCAAGGAAGGAATACCGCACCGGCCGTAAATCCAAACCCTCCTGAAGGTCGTTTGACTACCTTTAAAGATTTTAAAGCAGTAGGACCCCCAGAGTTCAAGGGAACCAACAATCCGATAGAAGCCCAAACTTGGGTAAATGAAATGGAAAAGGTCTTCAAAGTTGTCCGAGTTGCTGAAAATCAAAAGACAACTTTTGCCACGTTCATGCTGAAAGGAGAAGCAAACTACTGGTGGGGAGCCAATAAAAGTAGAGCTGGAGTAGGAGTCGTAACGTGGGATAGGTTTAAAGAACTATTCTTTGAAGCCTACTTTCCCCGTATCATGAAAAACAAGATGGAAGTTGAATTTCTTGAATTTAAACAAGGAAGTATGACGGTACCTGATTATGCTGCAAAATTTAATGAACTATCGAGGTTTGCACCGCACCAAGTTGACACTGAGGAACGGAAGGCTCGGAGATTTGAACAAGGATTGAAGCCGGTATTGTTCAGCAAGGTTTCGATGTTTCAGATAAATACATTTTCAGGCATACTGGAAAAAGCCATAATCGCTGAAGGAGGAACTGAGGCATTGGCCAAATTTCACCAAGAGAAGAAGACCAAGAAGATAGCTGGAGGATCTCAAGAAGGAAGCAGCAAGGGAAATAATTTTAACAAAAGAAAGTGGAACAACAAAAACAACAAATTTAGCAACAAGCAAGGAGAACCAAGAAGGAAGATTGAAGCGTGCAAAAAGTGTGGGAAAAATCATCTCGGAATCTGTCTGAAAGGGAAGACAGTCTGTTACAAATGCGGGCAGGAGGGCCACATCTCTCCTAACTGCACCAACCCGAGGAAGAGTCAAGGATGCTTTGCATGTGGAGCTGATGATCACCAGATCAAAAATTGTCCAAAGAAAGGAAGTAACGATGGGAAGCTGACAATCGGGGGACCAACCTCATCCAATCGACCAATTGCCAGAACATTTAATATGACAGTACAGGATGCAGTGGCATCAAAGGAGGTGGTGTCAGGTATCATTTCCGTCAATAACGTTACTGCCTACATACTATTTGATTCGGGTGCTACCTGTTCTTTTATATCTGAAGAATTTGCTCAACGGTTAGAATTAACTCCTGAAAGATTAGATCGTCCTTTAAACATCGAGGTCGCAAATAAGGAAGTTATTCCCGTAACTCATGTCCATAAAAATTGTAATATGAATATACGGGGTCATAACTTTACTGTAAATCTAATCCCCATTCGATTAGGTGAATTTGACGTAATACTGGGAATGGATTGGTTATACAACCATGGGGCGGTAATTGATTGCCAAAGGAAATGCATAAACCTTCAGACTCCTAGTAAATCCAAAATCGTGTTTTATGGTAGTAAATCGCCGAGACAGTCATGTTGTCTGACGATGATGCAGGCCAAGAAGTTGTTAAGAAAAGGGTGTGTTGGTTATTTAGCCCATATCGTTGACACCCAGAGGATGGAGCCAGAAATAGAACAAATACCAATAGTAAGAGAATTCTTGGATGTATTTCCAAATGATTTGCCAGGGTTGCCACCAAACCGGGAGATCGAATTCGTGATAGACTTAGTACCTGGTACAAATCCAATTTCAAAAGCTCCATACCGAATGGCTCCAGTAGAGATGAAAGAACTAATGATTCAATTACAAGAATTATTAGACAAAAAGTACATTCAACCGAGTGTGTCTCCCTGGGGAGCACCTGTATTATTTGTTAAAAAGAAAGATGGATCGTTACGACTGTGTATCGACTACAGAGAATTAAACAAAGTCACCATCAAGAATAAGTATCCCTTACCAAGAATCGATGATCTTTTTGATCAACTGAAAGGAGCTCGTTATTTTTCCAAGATAGATTTGCGTATGGGTTATCACCAATTGAAAGTGAGGAACGAGGACGTGCCTAAGACCGCATTTAGGACTCGTTACGGCCATTATGAGTTCCTAGTGATGTCGTTTGGACTGACTAATGCACCAGCAGCATTCATGGATTTAATGAACCGGGTATTCAAACCTTACTTAGATAAATTCGTGGTGGTATTCATTGACGATATCTTGATATATTCGAAGATTCGAGAGGAGCATGCTGAACATTTGAAGATGGTATTAGAGATTTTGAGAAGAGAAAAGTTGTACGCAAAATTTTCAAAATGTGAGTTTTGGTTGGAAAAAGTGCAATTTTTGGGACATGTAATTGACCATGAAGGGATATCAGTAGATCCGACAAAAGTGGAGGCGGTAATTAACTGGGAACGACCGAAGACGCCGACTGAAATACGAAGTTTCTTAGGTCTAGCAGGTTATTACCGTAGATTCATCAAAGATTTTTCGAAATTATCAGGACCTTTAACAAATTTGACCAGAAAAGCCGTAAAGTTCGTTTGGTCAGAAAAATGTGAAGAGAGTTTCCAAGAATTAAAGAAAAGATTGAGTGAAGCACCAGTGCTATCCTTACCAGATGATACAGGTGGTTTTGTTGTTTATAGTGATGCGTCACATAAAGGGCTTGGTTGCGTTTTGATGCAGCACGGAAAGGTCATTGCATATGCGTCTCGCCAGTTGAAAGATTACGAGAAAGGGTACCCTACGCACGACTTGGAACTGGCAGCCGTAGTATTCGCTCTAAAGATTTGGAGACATTATCTGTATGGCGAAAAATGTGAGATATACACCGACCATAAAAGTCTGAAGTATATCTTCACTCAAAAGGAATTAAACATGAGGCAGAGAAGATGGTTAGAACTGATCAAAGACTACGATTGCGAAATTTTGTATCATCCTGGGAAAGCTAACGTAGTCGCCGACGCTCTAAGCCGAAAGGGAAGAGAAAGATTAGAAACGCTGACAAATCAAGAGGATCTCATCAAAGAAATGGAGAAAATGAAGATTGAAGTGAAATATCCAAGAGAGCCGGAAGAGAAGCTGTACAACGTAGAAATGCGTCCAGTTTTGTTGGACAAAGTAAAAGAAGCCCAGGATCAAGATGAGGAATGCAAAAAGTTGCAAAAACAGATAGAGGATGGAGAGACAACCAAGTTCAAAATCAATCAAGACGGATTATTGCGATTTGAGGGAAGAGTATGGGTACCAGCAGTACCAGACCTAAAAGAAGAAATCTTACAAGCAGCACACAGCTCAAATTTCTCAATTCACCCGGGTAGCACAAAGATGTACCAAGACCTTCGGCAACACTTTTGGTGGCCCAATTTGAAAAGAGAAGTGGCAGAATATGTCAGTAGGTGCCTAACCTGCCAAAGAGTGAAAGCTGAGCATCAGAGACCAAGCGGATTGCTACAACCGTTAGAAATTCCGGAATGGAAATGGGAACACATAACTATGGATTTTGTTGTGGGACTTCCAACCACACAGAAAGGCTTCGACGCTATATGGGTTGTCGTAGATCGATTAACAAAGTCAGCACATTTCTTACCAATTAAGGTCAGATTTAATCTAGATCAATTGGCTAGACTATACGTTAAAGAGATTGTATCAAGACATGGCGTTCCATTATCAATCGTATCTGATCGAGATCCGCGATTCACATCCAATTTTTGGCGTAGCCTGCAAGAACGTATGGGGACACAGTTAAAATTAAGTACGGCGTATCACCCTCAAACTGACGGTCAAAGCGAAAGAACAATTCAGACACTGGAAGATATGCTGAAAGCATGCGTCATGGATTTCAAGGGCAATTGGGATGATCACTTACCATTGGTCGAGTTTGCGTATAATAACAGTTATCACGCCAGTATAGGGATGTCGCCGTACGAGGCATTGTACGGGAGAAAATGCAGAACCCCACTCTATTGGGATGAGGTAGGAGAACGTAAATTGCTGGGACCAGAAATGGTTCAACAAACTGCAGAAATCATCCGAGTAATACGAGCAAGATTGGTGGCAGCTCAAGACAGGCAAAAGAAGTATGCAGACTTGCACCGTCAAAAGAGAGACTTTGAAATAGGATCGTTTGTGTTTTTAAAAGTATCTCCCTGGAAGGGAAAAATCAGATTTGGAAAGAAGGGAAAACTGAGTCCAAGATTCATAGGGCCTTTCGAAGTACTGAAACAAATAAGTGAAGTGGCTTATGAAGTAGCTTTACCTCCGGAACTAGGTCACATCCATAACGTATTTCATGCATCGGTACTACGACCTTATAAACCAGATCACAAACATGTAATCCAATATGAACCTATTCAGGTTGAAAAAGATCTAACCTATGAAGAAGTTCCTATTCAAATCATTGATAGGAAAGAGCAAGTTTTAAGAAACAAAATAATACCTTCTGTGAAGGTGATATGGAGGAACCACAGTGCTGAAGAAGCTACGTGGGAACTCGAAGAAAAGATGAAGAAAAGTTACCCCCACCTTTTTGAGTAACCTTGTACTTGTGATTCCGAGGACGGAATCCTTATAAGGAGGGGAGAATGTAATGACTCAGAAAATCCTATGTAATATTCAACTATTATAAGGTAAAATTTTGCGTATAATTTTTTTTTTTCTCTCATTACTTTTTATTGTGACTAAACTATTATTTATTTAATAGTTTATTTAGCATCTTGATGTTTGAAGAATAAAGAAATAGTGTACCATCATGAATCATTACATGGAATAGTCATTTTAATGATATATGTGCTAGCTATGGTTGCTAGAGAAAGTAATAGATAAAAGTACATCTGTTTTAATTTAATAAAAGTCCACATTAAGACATTGGGCCATATTAAATTGTACTAATTATACTAGTAAGCCTTTTCAATTAATTTGAAAATGAGTTGAGTCTATAAGAAGATAATGAAAGGCCAATTTTAACCTATTTTCTAGCCCAATTCGGCAGCCCCAATTATTAACAAGAGTGGATTGGTTCAAGCCCCAAATCATGAATTGTCAAAACCCAATCCTGTAAACTCATGGGTGTGTAGTAAGATAACTGATCAAACTAATTTCATTATCATGGCCGGAACACTCATTTAGATGGCAAGTCTATGAGGCCTAAGTTAGTTCTTAACTGGTAGTTAGTATAATTAAGAGTAGTTAACAGGCAAGTTAGTTTGGCTAACAAACAAATAACAGGTCAGCTACACTTGCAGAGGATAAGGTAGCAGGTAAGCTAAGGTCTGCTAGGGTGGCTGGGTAAAGGCCAAATTAGCTAGGCTAGGACTGAGTGCAGTTGCTTGGTAGGGTGGCTGAGTAGGGGCAACTAGAGATGATGTAGTTAACAGTAGAAGGAGCCAGGCTCAGCCATAAAAGGGCCAGGCTTATTGCCGAATTTAGCTTCACTACTTGGCAGAAACTATAAGCTATATCAATTATATAGAGTGAGAGTGAAGAGTACGGCTAGAAGAAGAGGAGAGGCTGGGCAGTACAACTCCATTGTAACCATTCAAAGCAACAAGTAAGCATTCTGGCCTTTCTAATCTTTCCATTCCGGGTAGCAACTGAATTGATAAATGAACAGAATGGCTATTGAATTAATTAGCAAACTGAACTGTCAATAACCAGGAAACATGTATGACTGTTATGGTAACTTAATATAATGACTGCTTTCATGTATTTGAACTGTGAGTTTTGTACTGATAAGTTTGGTCTTATGCTTGATATTGTTTAAGCCATACGGCTGGGGGCAGAGGGTTAGAAATTATGTTTTAAGTACAAGAATTTACACTGCCCTCTACATGTTTGATGAATTGCCGAACTAAGGCCTGATTTTGTAACTTTGAACATAAACCATGATAGCTTTATATATGAGCAAAATAAGTTATTGTTGACTGTTATTGGAAGCTGGTTTTATAACTATTATGTTATACTTTTAGTGTGAATTTTATGCTATAATAAAGTATCAAAAAAAAATACCAAACCTTGAAGGATAATAGTAGTGAGTCTATGTATTGCAAGTCAGCCAGAAAAGGATCAAAATGGGGAAGTCTGGGTCTGTTTGAAAAAGGCCAGACCGAGCCACTGTTTAATAACATGTATACTAGCTAGAATGGATTTGTTGTGACTGTTAAGTTGTAGACTGATTTTTAACCATCCGGGTATAACAATACATGTTAAATGCTATGTAAACAGTTTGTACATGCTTATATGTTGCATTATCATACTATCCTTGTTGACTAGGTTGCTAAACCATGTGTTCTTATGGAATTTACAGCCCGTAGAGGGCTGTTTTGAACTAAAAACTCAAGGCATTGCATCTATGTGTTTCAAACCATGATCATATAATAGATAGCATAAACAGAATGTGGAAACCTTTGGGTTGTAAACCTTATGGTTGTTTTGGTGATTTAATGTCAAAACCTTGCCTAAAAAGCTTGGAATGGGCATGAGAGACTGTTATGTCTTAAATTCATTACTATGCTATGACAATGCTATAAGGACTGTTATATGGAATTTTGAACTATTATGCAAACTGCTGTAGGATCTAACTGAATGACATGCTATGTTGCTTGACTATTAACATGATAGGTGTTGATATATTAAGTTGTTATTGACTGCTATGCTATGGCTAAGATAGTATGGACTGAACCTAGGCACAAGGAGTTAGGTTGGGCTGAGGAGTAATAAGGATGATAAAGTTGGCTTTCTAAAACAAGCAAATTGCTATGACACTAGTAAACTGAAACCATGCACACCACATGCTCGACGAAAGTCCCAGTGGACTGCTTAAGTCAACAGTCAGATATTAGACACGAACAAGGCTGGAATTGATTCATGTATTACTTGTATTGATAATTAGCAAGTTAAGCCTCTTAGAATGAAATAAAATTCAGTCTTAACTTAGAGAAGGATTAATAAAATTAGCATGCGAGCACTGTTTTGGACAGCCTATTAAGACTGATATGGAGGGGTTATAAATGCTAAAAACATTTTCATATACCATATGCAAGCATTTAAAAATTGGTTGCAAATAAACCTATATAGCAAAGGTTATTCAAATTGCTAAAATAGGATCTGTGAAAAAGGGGAGGACTGGCTGGGCTGCTGCAGATCGCAGCAGCCAGCGCACGCTGCTGTGTTATATTGTGCAATAGGACCAGCTAGGATGAGTAAATGGCTGGACCAATAAGCAAGGAAGGGGAGGAAGTTGTTGCTCACGGACAATGGTGATAAGAAACAGCAAATGGATGGTAGTTTAGGTAACTTGGAAATCATGATTTAGAAGGCTTAACATTCTTATTAATAGACTGCTAAATTCTAAAACAATTATGCTAAAACTTGAGCTTAAGTAAAGTGCATAACATAAGTTATTATAAAGTTACAAGAAGGAGAGTTGAATAGGGGAGCATGGCTGCTGTTTTTGACAGCAGCGACATTAGTAGCAGCAGTTGGCAAGAAGGGAGGGCTGCTGCCTATGTGCAGCAGCAGTTGATAGCAAATAAACTGTTAAATCAGTTTAGGTAGCCATGATTGGTTGAAAGTTGTAATTTTAGGAAGCTAATCATTCGATGTAGTTGAGTAGGTTTGCAAGTTGAGACTGAAAGAGTGATAAAAAAATCATGGGACTGCCTAGCAGTCAACAACAGAAGTGGCCTCACTTAACTGCTATTGTAGTGATGAGCTTGCCAAAGTCAGTTAAACCTAAGAATAACTTAATCTACCTTAAGATCCTTATTGTTAAAAACTTAAAAACTGTTAATCTCATAAAGTATTATAGATTCATGATAAGACTTAAAGGAACATGGGATTAGAAAAGAAGAATGAGCCACTGCCATTAGGCAGCAACAAATTAGAGCAACCGAACTGCTATACCAGTTTTTGGGCTTTGTGATGTGATTAAAAAGCTTACCATCATTTACAAATTCTAAACAAACAAATGTGTTGAGCATGTAAATTGGTGATACCTCTAATAAAGTTACAAAAACATTTTGTATGCTAAAATTAAAAACACCCATGTGTTAAAGCCTAATAATACAAGCATTATAGGTTGGGTGTGACACCATTAAAGAGAAAATTAGTGAGAATAAAAACATGGGTGAGATATTTGAAAAATGTATCAAATATAGGAAATATAACCATGAACACTAAAAATACATGATATATGACTTGGCTATATGGCTAACATACTTGATTAATCTAAATAAATAACTGTAATGTGATCTCCATTACTTGTTGTAAGTAGGTGAACCCCATCAAAGTGAAAAATGTCTTTTATGAAAGTATGGATGAGATATTTGAAAAATGTATAAAATGTTGGAATTTAACTACAACAATGATCACTGAAATTATGTGAGTTTACAAATTATATAACTTAGCTATGTGATTAACATGCTTGTTAATATAAATAACTGTGTAGGATTTTGTGAGAACATATTAAGCTGAATCCTATCAATAGTCTACAAACAAGGCAAGTTTCTAACTCTTACTCCTTATTGAGCAATTATTTTTCAGTAGACAGGTTCTTTAATTTCTGAACTGTCTGTCCTTATTTATAAATAATATAAGGATAAAAAGCCTTTTTATTCCAATCAGCTTCAAAAGAATAGATATCAACTTTTCTATCTTGAATGAGTTTACATTGAAAGTATGTCAATACCATTACTTCGGTTAGACAATTGTTGAGATATATTGATATTATTCATGAAGTTATCAGTTAATGCTTTCCAAGCCATTTTGTTATTATGGTATGGAATCTTATATAATGCTGTGAATGAACAACCCTTTTATAGGGGCATATTGTACCGGACATATGATTCCGAAGGACATGTAAAGTGTCATTAGACTGTTATGTTGTGCACAATGTAGGGTACTTAGGCTGATCCCCTAAAGTACGAGTCTAGGATATATATCAGCTTTAATAAACTGAGTGTATCCATTAATTGTAGTACTATTACTGTCAATTCTAGCAAAGAGTTCACTGGTCATTTGACCTTACAGCATGCTAAAGTCAAAATTTTCAGACTCAGCACTTTTAAAGAAGTATCTTGTTCAGTATTTATTATTGAATCCTCATTGATAGAATATTTTTGTCCCATTATATTTAGCTGCTTATTTCCTTGCTGAGCAAGCTTGTTGCTCACCCTTGCGTTAAATATAAATGTTTTCAGTTAAGAATGAAGTTGCTGGTCCATCTGGAAAAGACAAGGGAAAGAGCAAAGTTGTTGAATAGTCTTTTATTAAGCGCATGTGCTTATTTAAGTAGTAAATGTAATAAATATTGTTAATACTATGTTGTGTAATGATATTAAATTCGTAAGTTATGTAAAGGTCTATAGAACCTGGGATTTAAGTTATGTAATATAAGATAGTTTTCTTTTATTATGAATGGGTATAATAGTATCGTGAACACCAAACCCGAGTTAAAGATAACCCGGATTTGGGGGCGTCACATATATGATGTACTATATAATCCAATGATGAATGTGTGATTAATAGCCCTCCATTTTAAGTTGTCAAATGTCTTTTATGAGACTAATAGTCTCACATTAAGAGACTAATAGTCCCTTTTGAAAGGATTAAATAATTAGAAGTGATGTTAAATTAAGATAAATCAATTGTAAGTATATTTTTTATAAACAAACATGACACCTAGAGAATAAACAACATTTGAAAATGGGTACTTATATTTTATGGGCGGGGCTCAAGATCATGAACAAGATCCACGCGCAATAAAGATTCCTAAACTTTATTGGATCTCTTCTTTTTTCTTCTTTGAATAATTGGAATATAATTATCCTTTGGAAACAATTACTGCATCATTCTTACTTGGTTTTGGTCTTTAGAGAGAAAGTGGCCAAATCGTATTTTTATAGACAAAATGTATTAAAAATCGGTGCACGTGACAATTTCTAACAAAAATTA
Source organism: Panax japonicus (assembly GCA_020205505.1). NCBI lineage: Eukaryota > Viridiplantae > Streptophyta > Magnoliopsida > Apiales > Araliaceae > Panax > Panax japonicus. The sequence goes on along the minus strand of CM035100.1, from coordinate 13,205,471 downwards.
GGTCAAAATATCGAATTAAGTGTGTATGGTTACTAAATCGTACTAGAGAGTTCATATTGGAGGATATTGATAATTTGCGGACTCAATTATCAAACGAGTAGAACTTTAAGCGACTGAACTGCTATTAACCCAATTTGGAAATACTAATTTACCTCATAGAATTCTGACATTTTCTTTTCTTATATTTGGAAATACTAATTTACCCCTTTTTTCTTTTAATTTTTTAATTTTTATTTTTTGCTAATTTGACACACGAACCACCACACATTGGGGTTGAGCAAGTAACTAAATTGGAACCGAAATCGCACCAAAAACCTCACGAACCGCACCAATTAAAACCGCACCAACGATTTTGGTGTATGTAGCGGTTTTAGGTGGGTTGAATAACCTAATTTACGGTTCCGGTTTGGTTTTAGATGGGTTGAATAACCTAATTTACGGTTCAGGAATAAGATATACTTCAGACTTTTATTGCATTTTGTGGGCAAGGAAATCGTACCTTGCTAGGGTTAGGGTTTCGTGTTGGCTGAGGAGGAGAGAAATCCACGAAAGGTACGGAATTGATTGATTGATTGAAGAGGGGAGAACGACAGGTGGGCGCGATTACTCCAATGACGCGTGGCAGAACTCCTAGAATCCGGGAATTGTGTTAGGGTAACAGGGATTCCAAAAGCCTTCTTCTTGAGTCCTTCAAGTTGAGAGAATGTTCAAACCCCTTTCCAGTGCTTTTAAGTGGAATCTCTGAGCCTTTAAGTCACCAAAAAGGGTCCTTTTGATCTTCTGAGAGTCCAAGTCTTCAGTCCTTCGAGTTGAGAGAATGCTCAAACCCCTTTAGTGCTTTTAGGTGGAATCTCCAAGCCTTTAAGTCACCAAAAGGGTCCCTTGATCTTCCAAGAGTCCAAGTCTTTAGTCCTGAAGAGAAGTCCCCTTCCCAATGGAGTGGAAGGGCTATTTATAGGGTTTTCTAGAGAGTGGTCATGTGCTAGGCACATGATCTCGGGAAAATCCCAAATTTACCCTTAGTCATTAGAGTAATGCCCAGATCGTCCTGCCCTTCTAGACACCAATCCAATCCCTCAATCAATTCCCAAAATGAGTCGCCTCCACGTGTCTTCTGCCTCGGGACACGTGGAAGATTCTCTCAGGTCTTGTTTCTTTATTTTCGGCTCTTCCGTCTTTTCATTTGATTATAATGTAAAACCCTAATTTGTGCATTTAATTCAATTAGGTCAAGAGAACCCTAATTTGCACTTGAGCCCACATTTGCCCCCTGCGCGAGAGTCGCGTCTTTGAAGTGACGATCGTGCAAAATACTTTAACTATGTGAATCCTGCTTCAAATTTCTGAAAAATCCACGAAGCTCATCTTGCAAGTCCTGAAAACAAAAAATCTTTGGAGAGGGGACTCCTAGGAAAGCTCTTCCAAAGATATCTTGGAAATCTTTTATCCAATTAATCTTTCCAAACCTTGCACAATTTTTGTTTCCCTTATATATATATATATCCCATGAAGGTGGTACAGGTTCATGGATGCCTAAAAAAGAATTGATATATCAGAATGATTGATACAAAAGGAATGGATGAAGAATCTCCAAGTTCAAATTACTAATATGGTAAGATGGGGGGAAAAATGATGATCTTTTGGTAATTTGTACATCCATCATTAAAGCATAAAAATTGGAAAATAAAATAAAATTTGAAAGAAATTTGAAACTAAATCAGAATAGATTATATATTTGTCAAATAAAATCAAATCTCATAAAATCAAATCCTTCCTTATATATTAAAAACAAAATCAAATCATTCCTACTTAGAAAATAGAATACTTATTTCCATTTTTTTTGTTTTGTTTTGCAATATCCATAAAATATGAATTCATCTCCATATAACTCCCATCCAAATTACTATTGTAAGTCATGTTGCTACGTTGTCCACCAAAATGGGACTATACTAGTAAGACTTGATTTCAGGACAATAAACCTGTTTCACGGTACAATATAATATATATATATATATATATATATATATATATATATAATTAGGAAATTATATATTACCAAATAAAATATTTCTTTTTTTTAACCATAATGAATTAAAAGGCATACTTGAATCAATCAAAAAAAGTTATCTTGCTTAGCAGATTTCTTTGTCAAGTTCTCTGAGGTGAAATTATCCGTAATATATATGCATACCAATTCTAAATTAGATGCATGTGTCAAATCTGTATATACTTAAAATATTGCCTTATAATCTTTGTGTGGATGGAATCTATATGCATAATTAGTTGATTAGAGCCATAAATTAAGTCAATTTGATTTTACTTCCTACAGTCATGCATACAGATGTTCTCAAAATCTTTGAAAATAAATAAATAATTAAATTAGTGAACAAAGTAATAAGCATTTTACCAGTCGGAAACCATTTTCCCCCATTCTTCTTCTGAAGCCAATAACTAACAGAGTGAGAGAAAAGAAAAAAAAAATGGGGAACCATAGTTATCTCCATTAGTTCTTTAATATACCTTGCATGGAGCCGACCAAAGAAGTGCTTTAACCTTTAGGATCCTTTTCCACCAAATAAATAAATGCATGGTGTTCCATATGCCAGGTGATTTAGGATACATAAACACTCAATTGTTATTTTATTTTTTTTATTTTTTTTAAAATGTAATGACCTATCTTGGATATTTGTGTAGAAGAAGCATAGTCCACGAACCCTTTTAGAATCAATTTTTAATGGTCTTTTACAAATTGATAGGTGGTGGTTACTCCAGGATAATCTATAGTCCTGGTGGGCGATATTCATAGGTTCTTCTAAATTTGAAGCTTTGCAATATCAGGAGATCTATAATTCTATGGATAGCAGGATGGATAATATAAGAATTAATCTGTCTACCATGACTAGTAGTCACACTGCGAATTACATGCATATAATAGATAACAGTACCATACCTGGATATTTGAATGCCATATTGGTGATAGCTAGTCTGATTTGGAAATTCAATTGTTCACTGTTGGATGGTCCATGCAGACATCGTTTGGTTGATGCTTCATGATTACTTCTTCTATTTCTTTTCTTTTCAGGTAATCGTAGTATATAATCAAAAACAATACCGCAATGAGGAAACATCTATTCCGGGTCATTTCACCTTAACAAGGTCCTTGGCTCGGATATTCATGAAGAAAAGTCAACACCGTAAGGAGGAAGTATCAATTCCGAGCCATTTCACCTTAACAAGGATCTTGGCTCGGGTAGTCTCGAAAGCAATACTGTAAAGAAGAAGCATCCATTCCGAGTTATTTCACATTAACAAGGTTCTTGGCTCGGATATTTTCAAGGAAAAATGGCAACATCACGGCGAGGAAGGATTTATTTCGAGCCATTTCACCTTAACAAGGTCATTGGCTCGGATATTCTGAAAGAAAAAGGCAACATCACAGCAAGGAAGGATTTATTCCGAGCCATTTCACCTTAATAAGGTCCTTGGCTCGGATATTCTGAAAGAAATGACACCACCGCAAAGAGGAAGATTTTTATTCCGAGCCATTTCACCTTAACAAGGTCATTGGCTCGGATATTCTGAAAGAAAAGACAACACTGCAAGGAGGAAGGCTCTATTCCGAGCCATTTTACCTTGACAAGGTCCTTGGCTCGGATATTCCGGTGAAGTAACATTTATTCCAATCAATTGATTCAACGAGTAAGCAGAAGTTAAATGTAAGAAGGGAGAGCTCCTTAGGTGGCTAAACCCTATGGGCCAACCCTTAGGGGGACCAACCTAATGGCCTCATTCTTTACATTTTTCCGTTCTTCATCTACCCTATTTTTTTATTTGAATGGATCCTAATACTTGTGCTCTTTAAATTCCTTATGTTGAATTATTTTTTTCTTACAGGTCTTCCTCGTTGAACATTCTGCAGACTTGGGAACAAGCAAGGAGGCCCCTTTTCTCAATGATTGAGGAAGGGTTCCCCTCTTTTGGTCTTTCCAACATCTTTTGGAAGCGAGTCCAGACTTATGAACGTACAACTCTTCCTCTGCCAGAGAAGAAAAGCTTGTTTCTATATGTAGTGACTTGTGGAGGTTGAGCTGACTCCTCCCATTCCTATCGCATTCCCCGCATATGCATAGAAAAATAAGAATACCCTTTCCGTCCCCTTTGCTTCTTGTCTAATTCATCTGGTCTCCTTCAAGAATGGCAGGATTGAACCGACAAGATCCTCGGAAGCACTGATTACGTAAATATACTCAAGAGTGCGGGCATCTTTTGTTGTGTTCAACTATGTAGAGACCTACGTATATATCCAACATGACCATAACGCCCTTACTGTATTGATCTCGCGATGGTGCTCCTCTACTTGCATATTCATTGTCTGGGGGAGGAATGCACCTCTACGCTGGAGGATGTCTATACCATCTACAAGTAAGCATTTTGCCTCCTGCGCGTGAGTCACGCCTTTGGTGAGATGATCGCACAAAATATTTTAAGTGCTGAAGCCTTGATTCCAGTTTCTGAACACTTCGCGGGGCTTGATGTTTTGCAAGCTTCGAAAACGAAAGTCTTAGGAGAGGGAGCCTCTAGGGGAGCAAACCCTAGGAGGGCGAGCCCTAGAGGAGCTCTTCAAGGATATCTTGGTGTCTCTTAACTTTCATTGGACATGTCTCCCTTTTATACTAGGTTGGATCTCTTTATTTCCAATTATCCTGTTGTTGCACTTCGTTCGGAAGTCACTTCATGTCTCCATGAGAATGACTTACTTTATGTAGAGCTTTAGGAGCTTCAAGATGCCATAGATAAATTGAAGCCCAAGCTTTTAGGAAATTTAGTCAACTTCTCAAGACTTTGAAGGCTCGATAGCTTCCAATACGAAGGCTCAGGGCACCACCATTGTCGACTTGGAGGGTTTAGTTATTCTCCTCTCTTTAGTTCGACAGGTCATGGCTTCTAGATCATGGCTTTCATAGTTTTTTCCATTTCCTGTATCAGAAAATTCATGTACATATATTTCATGCAAACTAATACTTGAATCCATACTTCCTTTTTTTTAATAAATCAGGAGAAATAATCAAGTATAAGTGAAAGTTTAACAAATTTTATTGATAATCAAATCGCTTTTAACGAAAAGCATAACGTTTCATATAATAAATCTTGCTTTTGTCGAAGAAAGCATAACGTTCACCATTTTTAGAGATAAAAAGTAACTTTCTTTCTTTTGTCGAATAAAGCATAACGTTCGCCACTTTTAAAGGTAAAGTGTAACTTTCGGGGTTGGGGGCTTATACTCAGGTGCCTCAATCACTTTTGAAGTTGAAAGTGTAACTTCCGAGGGCTGTTAGTCAGGTGCCTCGATTACTTTTGAAGGTGAAAGTATAACTTACGAGGACTTATAGTAGGTGCCTCGTTCACTTTTGATGATAAAGTGTAACACTCGGGTGCCTCGTCACTTGGGTCGTCCAATTTCTTGGCAAGTGCAGTCTACGAGGACTTGAAATCGGGTGCCTCGTCACTTGGGTCATCCAATTTCTTGGCAAGTGCAGTCTACGAGGACTTGACCATCATTTAGAGTGGACCACCATCTTGGGTGGATTTTTTTTTTAATTCGTCAATTCTTGTACCTCCTCCCTTGGTCATCCAATTACTTGGCAAGGGATATTCCTGAGGACTTAAACTACCATTTTTGGTGGACCACCATCTTGGGTGGATCTGTAGTTCAGAGTTTTTCGATAGTAGAGCCAGTATTTGGGTTCTTGACTTCCAGGACTGCACCATGGGTGATAGTGTTACACATTTCTTCTCCTAGTTCAATCTCCCCGGCCGCCAGCTTCTCATGGTATATCCTCCGCAGACTGTAACAGTCCATAGTGGAATGTCCTACGTACTGGTGGTATACACAGAAGTCCGATCTTCTTTTCATCTCTTTCGTTACAACCAACCGGGGCCTTGGAGGCTTCACCACTCCATGCTCAATCCATTGTTCGTACAGGTTCCTGAATGCCTTCTCGCTACATGTAATAGCCTCCGGAACTGGCATTCTAGTATACTTATCCTCATATTTTTCTCTGTTTCGCTCAAATTTCTCATTCTTTTCCTTCTTGCCCCCTTGTGGTTTTGACTGAGAATCCGCCAAAGCCACAGTTGTTGTCCTTTTGCCCTTCCATGTAACCATCGCATGGCTGGTGGGAAATGTCATGATTCCTCCCAAGTCTTGTGCAAAAGATGAGAGGGTTGCAAATGAATCACAAGCTTTGGTAATGAGGTGGGGCTTGAAGGCGTCTAAAGCACCATTGTTGCATACGCTAACCAAGTTCTTTTCTTCAATTGGCTCTGCACACTTCTGTGCTTGGGCCCTGAACCTATCCACGTAATCTAACAGCTCCTCGTTTGGCTTCTGCTTGAATCGCATGAGCTCTACGATGGTTACCTGTTTCTGCACATAGAAAAATTTCTTAAAAAATTGCAATTTTAGATCATCCCAATCATGGACTGATCCCTTCTCCAAAATTACAGTACCAACTGAAGGCACTATCCGTCAAAGTCTTGTTGAATTCCCTCATCAACAAGTTGTGGTTGTTTACTTCATCATATCCTATCCATGGAGACATCGACTCTACAAACCTGACAATGTGTTCCCTAGTATTTCCTTTCTCCCCATTGTATTTTGGAAACTGTGGGGGATGCTCAATATACCCCGTAGGATAAGGTTGCCTCCGAATGTGTGCAGGGTAAGGTGGAGTAAAATCTAACTCCGAGGGTCGGGATGTCTGCCTGCGAAGTTGATTGATCACATCGATCATATCCTCCTTCGTCACGTACTGGCTTGTGGCGTGAACTCTCTAGGGTGTTGTAATATACTGTTGTATTGGCAGTGTGTATGGTGAAGAGATTGGTTGATGTACACTTGCATCGTGCAAAGATGGCACTGGTGGCATTTGCTGGCTTATTCGCTGGACATGGCTTGGAACGGTTGGCATCTGCACCTGTGAAAATGCTGGAAGAGCAGTTGGGATGATGTTTGTCTGAGGTTGGCTTGCTTCCAACCTAGGTTGTGACTCATCACCACTGTTCTGGAGCCCCAAGTTGATTACTGGAACCAATTGACTTTCAGTCAATGAAGGTACAATATGGTTCTCTTTGTTGTTGCTGCCATTGTTGTTGTCCTCCACTCCTACTTGTTCTCCCTCCGAATTGTCTGGGAACATGGCCTTAAAGGTAGGGATCTGCATCAACTGCTGGCGGAAGTTCCCCATCTCCTCTTGCTTCCTTTGCATCTCCAGCATCATGGCCATAATCATCCCTTGTCCTTCCCGTGCTTCCTTTAATGCCTTGAGCATCTCCAGTTGCACAACATTCGTCTGCTCTTCGTTTGCATCCTCGACTAGCCTTCCTGCGTTGGTTTGTTGTTGATTGTCCATGTATAGTGATGTTGAACTCCATTCCAAAGCGTCTTCAATAAGTGGTTGGTCAAAATCCAGATTTGCGCCTTGGAAAGCTTGAGTTGTTTGCCTTGGAACTAGATTTGGTGAGGTAATACTATTTGTTGGTGAAGCAGCTCTTCCTGTAGTTCTCCCACTTCGAGTTGTGGGCATACCCTTCACGAATTCTACACCTCCCCAGCAGAGTCGCCAAAGAAATGTGGGCAAGGAAATCGTAACTTGCTAGGGTTAGGGTTTCGTGTTGGCTGAGGAGGAGAGAAATCCACGAAAGGTACGGAATTGATTGATTGATTGAAGAGGGGAGAACGACAGGTGGGCGATTACTCCAATGACGCGTGGCAGAACTCCTAGAATCCGGGAACCGTGTTAGGGTAACACGGATTCCAAGAGCCTTCTTCTTGAGTCCTTCAAGTTGAGAGAATGTTCAAACCCCTTTCCAGTGCTCTTAGGTGGAATCTCCGAGCCTTTAAGTCACCAAAAAGGGTCCTTTTGATCTTCTGAGAGTCCAAGTCTTCAGTCCTTCGAGTTGAGAGAATGCTCAAACCCCTTTAGTGCTTTTAGGTGGAATCTCCAAGCCTTTAAGTCACCAAAAGGGTCCCTTGATCTTCCAAGAGTCCAAGTCTTTAGTCCTGAAGAGAAGTCTCCTTCCCAATGGAGTGGAAGGGCTATTTATAGGGTTTTCTGGAGAGTGGTCATGTGCTAGGCACATGATCTCGGGAAAATCCCAAATTTACCCTTAGTCATTAGAGTAATGCCCAGATCGTCCTGCCCTTCTAGCCACCAATCCAATCCCTCAATCAATTCCCAAAATGAGTCGCCTCCACGTGTCTTCTGCCTCGGGACACGTGGAAGATTCTCTCAGGTCTTGCTTCTTTATTTTCGGCTCTTCCATCTTTTCATTTGATTATAATGTAGAACTCTAATTTGTGCATTTAATTCAATTAGGTCAAGAGAACCCTAATTTGCACTTGAGCCCACACATTTAGACATGGATTACAGGATTTGATAAGTTTTTGTCAGCGGTATATATTAGGACTCAAACTATATAACAATTATTCCAATACCCCCACCGGGTCTTAATATATATATATATATATATACTTGCTCAACCGACGATTCGGTTCGTCGCTATATATAGAATCGTCGTCTTAATTTTTAGCGACGGACCGAATCGTTTTGAAATTAAATTATGAAATAAAATTTATTATTTTATAATTTTTAATAAATCATCTTAATATTAAATTTTAAAATGTATTAAATTGATTTTTTAAAAGTTATCTTATAATTTGTAAGAGAGAAAGTCCTATTATTTTTCTGTAGGAGTATGACTAATCATACTATTTTTTTCTCTCTCTCTCATAATAACCTTCACGTTTTAATTATTAGTTTTTTTATTATTATTTTGATTCTAATCGTATTTGTTTAAGATATATAGGAATCAATCCAGACAGTACGAGCTACTGCGTTGAAGATATACTCAAGTCATTCCCTAATTACAAAATTCTACTTAATTGCAAAACCAATTCCGCTGGAGATGTTGTACTCTTTGAGATCTTTACCTGCGTTCATGTAAATGGAAGTTACACCGATTGCCCCGGAAACCAACTGATAAATTGTGGCACCACTAAGGCGGGAATCAAGTTTATTAGATGAATAATATATATATATATATATATATATATGTGTGTGTGTGTGTGTGTGTGTGTGTGTGTGTCTGTGTGTGTGTCTGTGTCTTATCATGAATTGTTGGAAAATGTAACCGTATCATTTCTGCCAAAAGCGAAGGCCCATGAGGTCCTAGGTTTGTAATAAATAAAACGTACATGATTGATATGTTGAAATAAATGCACACTAATAGTGTGTTGACAATGTAATCTTTGTACTATTATATTTTTCATTTCAAATAAAATCTCGTCTTGTTGGTTTTGATTGTTTGGTTTCCGTTTTATAATTTAAGTAATTTGGCTTTCATGTCACACAAGATACAGTTTCACCTTATCTTGTGGTATTTGACTTGTATTTAACTCAAATCTCTCCAAAAAAATTTCCAAAAACCTTTCATTTACTCTATAGAACAAATTTGCACAAAAGTTTTTCTTACTGTTGTGATTCTTGCACAAATCTAGCCAAACAACGTTGATAAATTTCATTTATCTTCAAATAAAAACCTTCGACCTCCCTGCCGAAGGAATGAGCCGCGAGTCGAGGAGCTTGAGAATTCTCCCATATTCTCAAAAGCTCCATCCCAAATCTTCGATTTCTAGGTAGTCCCTTAAGCAATGTTTGTTTGCAAAAAAAAATATACCTGAAAATGAACTATTGCCATAATTTAATATTACTTTAGACTATTTTATTTCATAATGGTGGATTAATAGTCTTTTAAATTGTATTATAGACTATTTTTTGTCATTTCTAAGGCAATTTATATATAATGTACTATATAATTCCATGATGAATGTGTGATTAATAGTCTCCCATTTTAAGTTGTCAAATGTCTTTTATGAGACTAATAGTCTTAGGAGTGAGCATTCGGTTATAACCGAACTGAATAGCTTATTCGGTTATATCCGAAAACCGAAAATAGCACACTTTTGATATCCGAACCAATAACCGAAATAGTAGATAACCGAATTACCGAATTACTGAATTACCGAATTTATTATTCGGTTATTCGGCTAATAACCGAAATGAAAATAATTGATTTGAACATATTATCAGCATAAAAATCTCATTACCAGAAAAAGAAAGAAAAAGCCACAGATTTAAACTGCATAAAACTTTAACTATTTGATTTATGAGCAAACGAAAGACACCACAACGAAAAGGAAAACATAGATGATAGAAACCCCCAATCTAAAGACAAAATTTCCATACACAGATGACAGATGATAGAAATGTTAGAATATTTTATTCCTTATGTGGCCTTTACTATTTATGTAATTATTGGGCTTACATATTGTATTAATTTAATAACTTTATTTATGGGTTTTGGTAATTAATTATGTGGCCCATAAATATTATTACTAATATTAATTTGGCATAATGGGCCCTAGGGTTTCATAATCTTGATGGACGATTTTGACCCTTAGCTATCATATAAATAAAACAGTTAGGGTTTTGTCTCAATTGTCGTCTCAAGAATTTTATGTACACACCTATACATCCATCCTAAGATTGAGAGAGGCAATTGAAGACCTTCACCCTTAAGCGCAGAGGAAGTGTGATACATACGAGATGACTTCTCTCAATTCATGTAAGTACTTATTATTATGATTATTGATTATATTTATTCTATGCAATAACACGTTCCTGTATAATTTATCCAACATCTGGTATCAGAGCATGGTTACGTTATTGCATAGAAAAATTAATTATATATGATGTTATGCTAGAATTTTAATTCGGCTTAATCTCGTTAATATACATATATAGTACTGTTCTGTTAATATATATATATAGTACTGTTCTGTTCGCCAACCCCATTATTGAGATGGACGATAAGTCTAATTGACTTTAACTTTTGTTATGTCATCCGATCTATTGATTACTGGAGTGGTTAATTATTAGTTATGGGCGTTGCTATTTATTTTCTGTGGTATGGTTTTCTGGAAGATGATATGAATTAAATTAAGTTTAGTGGCTGCCATGAATGGGCATATTTACATATGACTATGTATTCGATTAATGCATGCTACATAATTAATGAGTCACCCTTTGACGAAATCAATGTGTGCTAAGGTGTTAGTGGGTCGTCTATTCTATCAAATTCTTGAATTGAGAATAGCCTATAAAAGCAGAGATAACAAGGAGACACTTTAGAGCACTAATATAACTTCGGCTTTATTAAGCACTCTGACTGTATAATAGTTTTTTCTGTTATTATGTATTTAAGATAATAATAATAAATTAATGTGAATATATTCAATTCGTGTTCAATTTTAAGATTCAAGAACATGATGTGATATATTATTAGGGCTTTAAAGTTATTACATGTAAATTTTATATAATGTTAATTTTCAAACTTGATTAATATGTTTAAAGAAAATTGAGTTTGATTATAATAAATTTACATGCATGCGTGACTCTTTTATTGTTAAAATTAATAATCAGCCCAACGGAGGATTATTAATTGAAACAATTAAAGATTAAGAAAAGTCACATAATGTTACATTTAATAAATAAATATTTTAATTTTACCCAACGGAATATTAGAATTAGAATTTATTAAATGGAATTTATTGCATAAGTAACATGTTTATTTCGTTTCTGCCCAACGGTGATGCGTAGATAAATGTGTTGTGCATTATTTTACGGGGATGTTATTAGCATATTATTAATTGGACCAACGAAAGATTAATAATTATGCACCAACATCTCATTAAAATCTATTTTTTGGGTGTTGTAAATAGATTTTATGTAACTAACTGCTTGCCCTACAGTTGGTTTTTATTATGATTAATTATTAATTATTGTTGTACATTTTGGATTTCTTTTAGTTTTTTGTAAGCATGTTTATGAGCTTGATTATGTTTCGACATTGACTCCAACTAGTATTTTCTAGGTATCTCTCTGGAATTGAAATCTTTAATGAAACTAATTTTACTGCTTGAAAAGTGTAAGTGAAAATTGTTCTCGGCACTATGGTTTTGGACTATGCATTACGAGTGGATCATCCTGCTCCACTTACAACTACTAGCTCAATTGAGCAAAAGGTTATTTATGAAAAGTGGGAGCGATTCAACTGCATGTCCCTTATGATTATGAAAAACTCTATCACGACAGTCATTCGAGGAGTCATTACTGACTTTGAGAATGTTAAAGAGTACTTAACTTTGGTCGAGTAACAATTTAATGGTTCTTCTAAAACTCATGCAAGTACCCTTATTTAAAAAAAAATGCTTACAAGCAGGTATGATGGGGTTAGTGGGGTGCGCAAGCACATTATGATGATGAACGACATGTCTTTTAAATTAAAGATGAAGAAATGCTTAAGGTTGAAAAACCTAATGTTGTTTATTTGGCAACCACTGGATCCTATAAGAAGAAAGCTTATAAAAAAAAATGGCAAAGGTTTTAAGAATAAGGATAAACAAATTTCTACCAAAACAAATAAGACAAAATTATTCAGGTAACAACTCTGAGACATGTCCTAAATGTCACTTCTGTAAGAAGTAATGACATATTCAGAAAGAATGCCCTAAGTCAAGAGAATGAATTGAAAAGAAAGGTATATCGTCCATCAATTATGTAACTTATGAATCCTTTCTAATGGATGTTCCTTCTAATACATGGTGGCTTGACACTGGTGCTATGGTTCACATTACTAATTCATTGCATGGATTCCTTTTTAAAGAAGACACTCTAAAAGGGGGAAAGAACCATTAAAGTTGGCAATGGAGAGTCTATACAAGTTGAAGCATTAGGAACTCTTCATTTAGTTTTGGAGAGTGGTTTCATCTTGTATTTATATGATACTCTTTATGTTCCCAGTATGACACATAATTTAATTTCTGTATCTAAACTTGACGTTGATGGATTTTCGTTTAAGTTTGGGAATAATAAAGTAATATTTATTTATCATTGCTCTCATGTTATTGGTTCTGAATCTTTAGAGGGAAACCTCTATAAGATAAATTTGGATAAGGTATTTTCTGAATCCTTGTTAACAATGAATGTGACAGAAAGTACCTCTAAAAGTGAAAATAAGAGAAAAACTAGTTAATGAGAATTCTTCAAATAGTGGCATTAACGCTTAGGCCATATTTCAAAAGACATAATACAACGTCTTATAAAGGATGAAATTCTTTATTCACTAGATTTTTCTGATCTTGACCATTGTATTGAATGAATAAAAGGAAAATTTGTGAAAGGTAATAAGAAAGGAGCAACTAGAAGTAGTGCACTTCTTGAGGTGATTCACACTGATATATGTGAACCATTTTCTCCAGGAATTGGTGGACACAACTCTTTCATTACGTTTATTGATGACTATTCTCATTATACTTATGACTACCTGATTAATGAAAAATCTGAATCACTAAATATGTTTAAAGTTTTCAAAGCTGAAGTTGAAAATCAACTTAACCGAAAAATTAAAGTAGTGAGATCATATAAAGGCGGAGAGTATTATGGTAAACACTCCGATACATGTCAAAGTCATGGCCCATTTGCCTTATTTTGTCAAGAAAATGGAATCGTCACTTAGTATACAATGCCTGGTACACCGCAGCAGAATGTTGTAGCTGAGAGGCGAAATTGTACCCTTATGGATATGGTACGTAGTATGTTATGCAATTCTAGCTTACTTGTGTTTTGTGGACTGAGGCATTAAAGACAGCTGTTTATATTTTAAACCGGGTTTCTAACAAACATGTCCCTAACACTCCTTATGAAATTTGGACAGGTAGAAAACCTAGTTTAAAATACTTACGGGTGTGGGGCTGTCCAGCCGAGGCTAAGTTTTTTTTAATCCACAAATAAAGAAACTTGACTCTAAAATCATTAGTTGCCATTTATTGGATATCTTGAGAGATCTAAGGGTTTTTGATTTTACTGTCCCTCGCATACCACTTGAATTGTTGAGACTAGGCATGCAAAGTTTTAGATAATGGTGATTTAAGTGGGAGTGGTGAGCTTAAAAAAATTGATCTTGAAGAAAACAAGTGTTATGTTTCTAATCCTATAATTCAAGAGGGTGAGGCAGAACAACCTCCTATTGAGGCGAATGATGCCCCTAAGATAGGTGAGCCACCACCTAATGTTGAACCCCACATTATTAAAAATCACATTCCTAAAATTGTGCAGCCTTTACGTAGGTCCAAAAGACCTAGAAAGCCTATTAATTTTGATGATTTTATAACCTATCTTAATGAGATTGACTATGAATAAAGTAAGATTAATGATCCTATATCCTATAAAGAGGCCATTACGAGTGCTCAATCAACTCAATGGCTTGAAGCCATAAATGATGAGTTGAAATTAATGGAGCTTAATAACGTTTGGGATCGTGAGGAATTACCAAAAGGTTTTAAACCTGTTGGTTGCAAGTGGGTCTATAAGACCAAATTAGATCCTAAAGGGAACGTTGAAAGGTATAAAGCTCGATTGGTTGCTAAGGGTTTCACTTTAAAAGAAGGTGTGGATTATAATGAAACTTTCTCTCCAGTATCTAGGAAAGATTCATTTAGAATAGTCATGACTTTAGTAGCTCATTATGATTTAGAGTTACATCAGATGGATGTTAAAACTGCATTCCTTAATGGTAACTTGCATGAGAATGTCTATATGACACAACCAGAAGGTTTTTGGTTAAAGGCAAGGAACATATGGTATGTAGACTTAAGAAGTCCATATATGGGTTAAAACAGGCTTCTTGACAATGGTATCTTATGTTTCACGAGGTGATGAGTAATTTTATTTTAAGAAAAATATAGTGGATCAATGTATATACTTGAAGGTCAGTGGGAGTAAATTTGTTATTCTTGTTTTGTATGTTGATAATATATTACTTGCAAGTAATAACTTAGACATGTTGCATGAGACCAAACGTTTCCTATCTGGAAATTTTGATATGAAGGATCTCGGTGAAGCCTCTTATGTTATAGGTATTGAAATTCATCGAGATAAGTCTCGTGGGATATTAGGATTGTCCCAAAGAGCTTATATTGACAAAGTTCTTAACAAATACAACATGCAAAATTGCTCTCCTACTGTCGCCCCTGTTGTTAAGGGTGATAAATTTGGCTCATATCAATGTCCTAAGAATATACCTGAATGTGATCAAATGAATCTTATTCCCTATACTTCTGTGGTTGGGAGTCTTATGTACGCTACTTACAGGGTACTAAGGATATTATGCTTACATTTAGAAAACAGATAACCTTGAAGTTGTTGGTTATTCTGATTCTGATTATGATTTTGCTAAGTGTAAAGATGAAAAGAAATCTATATCAGGGTACATCTTTATGCTTTTAGGAGGCCCTATTTCGTGGAGAACTCATAAGCATGAGTTAACTATCACTTCCACGATGATGGCAGAATATGTGGCTTGTTATCATGCTACTTGTCACGCCATATTATTAAAGAATCTTATTTCAGGACTTAAGGTTGTAGATTCCATTTCAAGGCCATTGAAAGTATTTTGTGATAATAATTCTAATGTTAAATTAGTTTGTCCAACAGCACCATTTCGAGTTGTTCTGGACTATACCTCGACACTAAATACTTATTTGTCAGGGAAAGAGTTGAAGATCAAAACGTTGTCATTAAATATATTTGTACGCATGATATGTTAGCGGATCCACTTACGAAAGGCTTACCACCCAAGCTCTTTTAGAGCATGTTGCCGGCATGGGTTTAACTGGTAGTCTTAATTAGTAAGTTATTATGATGTAAGACGACAACAATTTTGAGCTCGTTGTTTTGAACTTCACATTATGTTTATGGTTTGCTATTCTCTTTATGGTGCACACTTGAGAACTTATGAGCAAACGGTACGGTAATGTTTTGGACCATATGAATGAGTTTAATCAATTACCACTTATGTAAACTCTAGTCATACCTGTTATGCTTAATGTTAATCTTTGTTTTAATAAAAGTACTAATTGTGTAACTAATGGGGATCTCGTGTTAATAGTAACACAAAGATTATATTAATTCGCATTGGTGGTTTTATTTAAACAAGATGTAGACATTAAATTAATACTTGGCCAAATTAATGATTGTAAGCGTTATGTTTTGTATATAAATAGTATTTCGGCCAAGTGAGAGAATGTTAGAATATTTTATTCCTTATGTGGCCTTTACTATTTATGTAATTATTGGGCTTACATATTGTATTAATTTAATAACTTTATTTATGGGTTTTGGTAATTAATTATGTGGCCCATAAATATTATTACTAATATTAATTTGGCATAATGGGCCCTAGGGTTTCATAATCTTGATGGACGATTTTGACCCTTAGCTATCATATAAATAAAACAGTTAGGGTTTGGTCCCAATTGTCGTCTCAAGAATTTTATGTACACACCTATACATCCATCCTAAGATTGAGAGAGGCAATTGAAGACCTTCACCCTTAAGCGCAGAGGAAGTGTGATACATACGAGATGACTTCTCTCAATTCATGTAAGTACTTATTATTATGATTATTGATTATATTTATTCTATACAATAACACGTTCCTGTATAATTTATCTAACAAGAAACCCCCAACGAAAAGGAAAACATAGATGACTATTTGATTTTCCATACAAATCTAAGGAAAATATAGATGATAGAAACCCCCAACGAAAAGGAAAACATAGATGACTATTTGATTTTCCATACACAGATTCTTATAAACGAAAAGGACTATCAGATTAAGCCCCCAAATCCAGATCAGATCTAAATATCTAATAGAGTTGGCCACAATCAGCAACGGTCACACGCTTGGAGGTCTTTCCATGGATCTGGATCGAGAGGCGGAGGCGGAGGCCGGAGACAGAGTGACGGAGAAAGCGGAGAAGAAAGAGTGAAAATATGAAATACTAAGTGGGATCTGACTTGTCCAACTCATAACATAGTTATAGTATATTAGTATGTTTTTTAATTGAAATGGAAATATGAAATACTAAGTGGGATACTGGGATCTGACTTGTCTCCTCTAAGTCTCCTACCGGGTACCGGCTACATGTATAAAATTAGTATGTTTTTTAATTAATAAGTTCGGTAATTTGGATACTCGAATTAGTTATTTTTTAAAACCGAATCCGAAACCGAATACCGAGTAATAAATTGGATATAACCGAAATTTGAAAAAAAACCGAAAAACCGAAATAATTCGGTTAAAAAAATTCGGTAGCGTTCGGTAATTCGGTTTTATCCGTTTTTTGCTCACTCCTAAATAGTCTTACATTAAGAGACTAATAATCTCTTTTGAAAGGATTAAATAATTAGAAGTGATGTTAAATTAAGAAAAATCAATTCTACGTAATATATTTTTTATA
This sequence comes from Panax japonicus, assembly GCA_020205505.1. Lineage (NCBI taxonomy): Eukaryota > Viridiplantae > Streptophyta > Magnoliopsida > Apiales > Araliaceae > Panax > Panax japonicus. The sequence continues at coordinate 13,188,049 of CM035100.1, read as the reverse complement.
AACAAACATGAACCTCGAGAATAAACATTTGAAAATGAGTACTTATATTTTATGGGCGGGGCTCAAGATCATGAACAAGATCCACGCGCAATAAAGATTCCTAAACTTTATTGGATCTCTTCTTTTTTATTCTTTGAATAATTGGAATATAATTATCCTTTGCAAACAATTACCGCATCATTCTTACTTGGTTTTGGTCTTTAGAGAGAAAGATGGGAGGAGAGAGAAAATGACCAAATCGTATTTTTATATTGACAAAATGTATTAAAAATCGGTGCATGTGACAATTTCTAACAAAAATTAGGTCAAAATATCGAGTTAAGTGTGTAATGTAACTAAATCGAACTAGAGAGTTCATATTGGGAGGATATTGATAATTTGCGGACTCAATTATCAAACGGGTAGAACTTTAAGTGACTGATATGCTATTAACCCTATTTGGAAATACTAATTTACCTCATATAATTCTGACATTTTCTTTTCTTATTTTTGGAAATACTAATTTACCCTTATTTTATTTTCATTTCTTTCCTTTTTTGTTTTTTGCTAATTTGACACAAACTACCACACACACATCTAAGGATTGAACCCCGAAACTCACGGTAAACATGGGTTGGGTTATACCACTAGGCCTAAGGCCTTCGGTAACAATAAGAGTTTTTCACCAAATGAAACTAAATTGAAAGACAAATTGGCACAGTCGATGCATTTTTAATTGGGTCCTTAACACTAATATACAATAATTAGAAAGTAATTACACTATCAGTACATCCACAAAATAATTATAAAAATAACGCAATTCACAATTAATAATTCAAATTCAAATATCTGGGATCTAACAACAAAAATAATTTCAAATTCAAAATAATAATTCAAATTCAAATATTCAAATCAAATCTTCATCTCCCTCACAGTAGCTCACTCCTCCGCTACTCCGTCGCGAATCTAAGTTGTCCAAAACGCCAATGAGAAGAAGAAAAAATTCGCCCTACAAAAAGTTTAAAAATAAATAGATGTAACTCTTACTGTTCAGAAATTTTTTTATGACTATTTGGTTACCCACAAAAACTAAAATGGTTACCTTTGTATGAATGGGTAGCTACCAACTGCATCACATTCAAACTAAATTAAATTAAATTGATAACTTAATAAAACTAAATTGGTTACCTTAGTTTGAAGGTTTGACAACGTCATCTTCCTCCTCCTCCTTCACCGGTGAGACAAAGTGAGAGTCAACCACAAAATGGTCGATGGGATGGAGATAGAAGGTGGATATTTGATTTTTCACAATTTCTTCATGTCCAGAAATTTTAATTCCAATTTCAAGTCCAAAGGAAAATAAGAACATTGCATAGCTAGGAAATAGAGAGATAGAGAGTGATGTGTAATGTAATGTTGATAATTAAACCTTCGTACCAAGGTAACCAAACTTTTATATCAAATTAACCAAACCTTTATACCAAGGTAATCAATCTATCTCCACACCTGCAGTATGAATTAGTTACCTTGGTCTGAAAGTTTGACAACCAACTACATGAAGGTTTGGCTACCAACTGCATCACATTCAAAATAAATTGGTAACTTAATAAAAGTGAATTGGTTACCTTGGTATGAACCCACTACATGAAGGTTTGGCTACCAACTACTTCATGTTAGTTCCTAGTAGGCACACAATAGATCTAGAAGGGTAGGTTGAATAGATCCTTTTTGATTTTCAAATACTTTTCCAGCTTATTTTTATTGCTAATGAATTAACATATGACAAACACAAGAATCTTTTCAAACACAGCATAATAAGTAAATGATCCCCTTCATTGATATATTCATGAACATACATACATTGTTCATAGAGTTAGTTAAGTTGTAAGCAGTTAAAACATACATAACATTTATAATAGTTAGGTACATAATGGAAATGACAGAATGTAAAAGACACAAGGGTTTTTAAATAGTTCAGAGACTCAAGCTCCTAATCCACTCTTCTGCTTCAACGAGTAGGAATTGCACTAAGGAAGGGCAACACCTTAAATAACTAAGATTCCTTCAAGGCCAGCAGCCTTAGAACTTTAGTTCACTAAGAACTCTTCAAGCTCTGCAGGCTTAGAAATTCATTTAGTCCCTCCGGACAAGGACCCCTCAAGCCCTGGATACTGTTTGTTGTTGGTGTTGTTGTTGGTGGTGCTGAGCTGCTAAGATATTTTTAAGCTTGAACATATTTTGTATTTAGCAGCTTGGTGGTCCTCTTTTCATTCTGCTTAGAGTCTGGACCATTTCTGCTTAGGTGCAACTGATCTTCATTCTGTTCTACTCGTCTTCATTCGATATCAGCTGTGCACCCTCACCATTTAGGTTTGCTAAGTGTTTAAGCTTTTGGTAGACTTCGTCTGTCACTTAGCAATCCCTGAACCCTTCTTGAATAATTTTCAGACATGCATAGTTCTGCATCTGTTCTGTTTCAACTTTTGGTTCCTGGTGATTTGTAGAGTGGCTCTCTGATTCTTTTTGCTCTGCCACTTTTCTGAATGCTATCTTATTGGCCTTCTCGGCTCTCAGCTTAGCTGCCATCTTCAATGGCATTCTCATCCTAGTTGAGTGAAGCTTTAGTCTTTTCAAGTCCTTCTTCAAATCTGCTTCACTTCCACCTTCGTAGTCTCACTGCTTTTGGTGGAACTTGTAGAGTCAACAATATAGCATTCTAATAACTCAACGATTCTTCAACTCAGCAACTCTTTGGCATTTGAAGCTCTGGCTTATTTATATACTCCTTCCCAATCTTCCCGTTGAAATATAGCCATTGAAAGTTATTTGAATGGCTTCGCAGATCTTGAGTTATTTGATGTAAATTATAGATGTGACATGACATCCCCTTTTTCATCTTTCTGACACTACAGTCTACTGTTTCACCTACATCGTCAGAGATGTCACTTCGGTGCCTCGAGTAGGTAGTCATCTTTATTTCTTCTTTCTGACTTCTCGATTAGAATATCAAAGACTGTCCTTTTGCATCGATGCTCTCAACTAGCACTCTTCAGATATCGGTCTTCATATTGAACCGTTGCCAATGCTTCAATCTTCAGATGACCGAACTCTACGATTCTGATTTATATGTTCTTGGACATGATCGTAATGTGTCTTGTTGAATGTTACATAATGACTGATTGAGACAATACTACGATCCTGAAGAGTGTTAATTGGATCTTCAAGGTAGAACACCCCTTCCTTAATTTTTGTAGTGCTTCAACACTTCTATTTTCCTTTGACTGATAGTAGGAACTGATAGTTTGAATCCTTGTTCTGGTCTCTTCTGAATAGCATGACACCTCAGATTTGTGGCATGCTCAGCTCGCTTTGCTCTCAGGACTCAAAGTATTTAACAATTATTCCAATACCCCCCTCCATCGGGTCTTAATATATATATATATATATATACAGAAAGGATCAAGAGTAGAATTCTTAAATAGCAGAATGCCTTAATTAATAGAATTTTATCAAAACGACGTAGTTTTGATAAGACGCGGTGGCATTTTTGTAAATACGCGGTGGCATGGTATTTACAAAAATGTCACCGCGTCTTATAAAAACTGCGTCGTTTTGATAAAGTTCTATTATTTAAGAGAGTTCTACTATTTAAGAGGTCTACTCTTGATCCTGTCTGTATATATATATATATATATATATATATATATATATATATATATATATATATATATATATATATATATATATATACACACACACACACAACCGTTTTGAAACTAAATTATGAAATAAAATTTATTATTTTATAATTTTTAATAAATCATTTCAATATTAAATTTTAAAATGTATTAAATTGATTTTTAAAAGTTATCTTAGAATTTGTAAGAGAGAAAGTCCTATTATTTTTCTGTAGGAGTATGACTAATCATACTATTTTTCTTCTCTTTCTCTCTCTCTCTCTCTCATAATAACCTTCACGTTTTAATTATCAGTTCTTTTTTTATTATTTTGATTCTAATCGTATTTTGTTTAAAATATATAGGAATCAATCCAGACAGTACGAACTATTGCGTTCAAGATATACTCAAGTCATTCCCTAATTACAAAATTGAACTTGTGGGCAAAGAAATCGTACCTTGCTAGGGTTAGGGTTTCGTGTTGGCTGAGGAGGAGAGAAATCCACGAAGAGTACGAAATTGATTGGTTGATTGAAGAGGAGAGAAGAACAGGTGGGCGATTACTTCAACGACGCGTGGCAGAACTCCTAGAATCCGGGAACCGTGTTAGGGTAACAGGGATTCCAAGAGCCTTCTTCTTGAGTCCTTCCACTCCTAGAATTCGAAAACCGTGTTAGGGTTATTGGGATTCCAAGAGTCTTCGTGAGTGTTCAGAGAGAATGCTCAGGTCCTTCGATCTTCCAAGAGTCCAAGTCCTGTGTCTGAAGAGAGGTCCCAAAGTGAGGCCCCTTTCCCAATGGAGTGGAAGGAGTATTTATAGGGTTTTCTGGAGAGTGGTCATGTGCTAGGCACATGACCTTGGGGAAATCCCAATTTTACCCATAGTCATTAGAGTAATGCCCAGATCGTCCTATCCTTCTAGCCACCAATCCAATCCCTCAATCAATTCCCAAAATGAGTCGCCTCCACGTGTCTTCTGCCTCGGGACACGTGAAAGATTCTCTCAGATCTTGCTTCTTTTATTTTCGGCTCTTCCGCCTTTTTATTTAATTATAATGTGAACATTAATTTGTGCATTTAATTCAATTAGGTCAAATAAACCCTAATTTGCACTTGCGCCCACATTTGCCCCCTGTGCGAGAGTCGCGTCCTTGGAGTGACGATCGTGCAAGTTTTAAGTTTCTGAACAATCCGCTTAGTTTGATATTTCCAGTCTCGAAAACAAAAAATCTTAGGAAAGGTAACTCCTAGGGGAGCTCTTCCAAAGATATCTTGGACATCGTTTATCAAATCTTTCCAAACCTTGCATAATCTTTGTTTCCTTATATATATATATATATATATATATATATATATATATATATATATATATATATATATATATATATATATATATATATATATATATACATATATATAAATTAAATTTGGAAACTTAAAAATCAATTCTGTCTCTCTCTCTTTTTTTATTAAAGATAATTATATATATATACTCAAAAAGCTATAATGAAATAAAAGATGATTTGATTTTATAAACTTATGATTTGATAATGTAATTGATTCATCAGTTTATAAAATGAAATCCTTAAAATTAGCCTCAAATAACGAACCTGCGTAGTTGATTGTGCTTCATGCCAATCTGTTTGTCAGACTATTCCACTACCATCACCGCCACAATCTTTGATTTCTCCGCCCAAGGCCTATTGCAAGAACATGTCCTAGTGATTGGAACAAAATTACAATTTTTTTTATATATATACATATATATATATATATATTCTGTGATCCCCTATAAATTAACACCAAAAATATATACTAGCTAGCTAGCAAATCAAGTTTCTAGCTAGTTCATGCAAAATTAGTACGAATTAATATATGATGAAGGAAACATTTTGCTACAACTTTGTCCCTAGCAAAGAAGAAGAAGGAGCATGCAAGGCTAACAACACTGTTTTTCAAGTTAAGATCACCCTTATGGAGATAAGAGACTTGTACCCTCCTCCCGTTATTTTTCAAAATCCATGGCAAATTAAGAAGACTCTCACGCATTACGAGGTCGTCACTGGAAAGCTCGTCGTGCCGTTCTCCGATGCTTTCGAGTATGTTTTCCGGCACTGGACGCTTTCAATGACTGGCCGCGTGGTGGTAAGGCATAAACTGAATGTATGTATATATATATATATATATATATATATATATATATATATATATATATATATATATATTTTTGAATGCAGGCAATATTGTATTTCAAGGCATACTGACATTATGCGACTAGATATATGTTGCATAGGTTCTATAATCAAGAACAAATCCATCCTTCTTACCCGAGTAGATGTCAGCTTCCTTGGCCACTCGTATATGCCCAATTATGATTTCACATTTCCGACTTTCTATGATAATTATCATGTATTCCATCTGTTACAGATACTCGGCACTCTTGATTATGGCCGGGATGCTTGCATTCATCGGGAGGACTGGATCCGTAGTGAGATTCACTCCAGAAGCGGCAGGAAGTGGTAGGAAGTACAAGGATTCCTATTTTCTTACTAGAGTTTGAATCCAATTTTGATTTCCCATCGTGCTTATATGTATGCAACCTACTTCTTAAAAGGACTCATTTTGTTGTGATAATTACACGAAAATAGTTCACACTTTTTCAGTCTCGTCTTGTTTTGAATCAAACCAAATTCAATCAAAATCATAAATATTTCTAAATACATCACCATTGGAATAAGTAATCCGGATTTCCGTTTGGTCACTTCTTTTTCGTGATTGTTTCGTCAATTTTTTTTTCCAGGTAATTGTAGTATTTCTTTTCCAGGCCATTTTACCTTAACAGGATCTTGGCTTGGATAATCTTGAAAGCAATACAACAAGGAAGAAACATCTATTCCGGACCATTTCACTTTAACAAGGATCTTGGCTGTGATATTTTCAAAGAAAAGAGGCAACACCCCAACGAGGAAGAATTTATTCCGAGCCATTTCACCTTAACAAGGTCATTGGCTCGAATATTCTGAAAGAAAGGACAACACCGCAAGGAGGAAGAATTTATTTTGAGCCATTTCACCTTAACAAGGTCATTGACTTGGATATTCTGAAAGAAAGGACAACACTGCAAGGAGGAAGGATTTATTTCGAGCCATTTCACCTTAACAAGGTCCTTGGCTCGGATATTCCGGTGAAGTAGCATTTATTCCAATCAGTTGATTCAACGAGTAAGGGGAAGTTAAATGTAAGAGGGGAGAGCTCCTTAGGTGGCTAAACCCTACGGGCTAACCCCTAGGGGAACCAACCTAATGGCCTCCTCCTTCACATTTTGTCTAATTCATCTAGCCACCTTCAGGAATGGCAGCATTGGATCAATGAGATACTTAAGAATGTAGATTATGTGGATGTAACAAAGAAAAAGCTGACATTTTTCGTTGCATCCAGCTATGCAGGGACACTCGTATTCAACAGAACCGTGGTGCTCCTCCACATGCATATTCGTCACTACTTGGGGGGAATGCACCTTTACTCTGGAGGATGTCTATGTCATCTACCAGTAAGCATTTGCCCCCTGAGCGTGAGTCACGTCTTTGGTGAGATGATCGCGCAAAATATTTTGAAGTGTTGAAGTCTTCACTTCTTGAAGCTTGATGTTTTGGCAAGCCTTGAAAATGAAAGTCCTAGTAGACTGAACCTCTAGAGGAGCAAACCCTAGGAGGACAAGCCCTAGAGGACCTCTTCAAGGGTATCTAGGTATCTCCTAGCTTTCCTTGGACATGTCTCTCTTCTATGCTAGGTTGGATCTCTTTATTTTCAATCATCATGTTGTTGCACTTCGTTCAGAAGTCACTTCACGTCTCCGTGAGAATGACTTACTTTATGTAAACTTTAGGAGCTTTAAGATGCCATAGATAAATTGAAGACCAACCTTTTGAAAAATTGAGTCAGCTACCCAAAACCTTGAAGGCTCGATAGCCTCCAATATGAAAGCTCATAGTACCACACCATTGTCGACTTGAAGGCTTTAGCTATTCTCCTCTCTTTAGTGCGACATGTCATGGCCTTTAGATCATGAGCTTTCATAATTTTTTCCATTTTCTGTATGAGAAAATTCATGTACATATATTTCATTTATCAAATTGTAGTTTCTTTTATCCTTATTGATTGCCTTTAATTTGAACGATTCTTTAAAACTCAATATTTAACATTGAATCTTTAGTTGTTCGAATTAAGACTCCAAGACAACAATAGGTCTCATAAAACAGCAAACATGAATCTTTTCAAGAAAAAATGTGTATTTTTTTTGCAAACTAACAATTGAATCTAATTTTTTTTCTCTTTTTTTTAAAAGATTAGAAAAAATATTCAAGCATAAGCAGAAGTTTGACAATTTATCGATAATAAATTTGCTTTTAACGAAAAGCATAACATTTTAAATAATAAATCCTCGATTACTTTTGAAGTTAAAAGTATAACTTGTCTGGTTCGAGGACTAATAGTCAGGTGCCTCGATTACTTTTAAAGTTGAAAGTATAACTTTTCGAGTCTGAGGGCTTATAGTCAGGTGCCTCATTCACTTTTAATGATAAAGTGTAACACTCGAGTGCCTCGTCACTTGGGTCGTCCAATTTCTTGGCAAGTGCAGTCTACGAGGACTTGAAAATGGGTGCCTCGTCACTTGGGTCGTCCAATATTTTGGCAAGTACAGTCTACGAGGACTTGAAATCGGGTGCCTCGTCACTTGGGTCATCCAATATCATGGCAAGTGCAGTCTACGAGGACTTGACCACCGTTTAGAGTGGACCACCATCTTGGGTGGTTTTTTTTTTTTTTTAGTCGTCAATTCTTGTGCCTCCTTCCTTGGTCATCCAATTTACTTGGCAAGGGATATTCTTGAGGACTTAAACCACCATTTTTGGTGGACCACCATCTTGGGTGGATTTTTAATTCATCTGTAGTTCATAGTTTGTTTGATGGTACGTAGAGTCAGTATTTGAGTTCTTGACTTCCGGGGCTACACCATGGGTGATTGTGTTGCACGTTTCTTCTCCTAGTTTAATCTCCCCGGCCACCAGCTTCTCATGGTATATTCTCCGCAGACTGTAACAGTCCATAGTGGAATGTCCTGCGTATTGGTGGTATACACAAAAGTCCGGTCTTCTTTTCATCTCTTCCGTTACAACCAACCGGGGCCTTGGAGGCTTCACCACTCCATATTCAACCCATTGTTCATACAGGTTCCTGAATGCCTTCTCGCTACATGTAATAGCCTCCGAAACTGGCATCTTGGTATACTTATCCCCATGCCTTTCTCTGCTTCGCTCAAATTTCTCATTCTTTTCCCTCTTGCCCCCTTGTGGTTTTGACTGAGAATCCGCCAAAGCCACAGTTGTTGTCCTCTTGCCCTTCCATGTAACCATCGCATGGCTGGTGGGAAATGTCATGATTCCTCCCAAGTCTTGTGAAAAAGATGAGAGGGTCGCAAATGAATCACAAGCTTTGATAATGAGGTGGGGTTTGAAGGCGTCTAAAGCACCATTGTTGCATATGCTAACCAAGTTCTTTTCTTCAATTGGCTCTGCACACTTCTGTGCTTGGGTCCTGAACCTATCCACGTAATCTGACAGCTCCTCGTTTGGCTTCTGCTTGAATCGCATGAGCTCTACGATTGTTACCTGTTTCTGCACATAGAAAAAATTCTTAAAAAATTGCAATTTTAGATCATCCCAATCATGGACTGATCCCTTCTCCAAATTGTAGTACCAACTAAAGGCACTATCTGTCAAAGTCTTGTTGAATTCCCTCATCAACAAGTTGTGGTTGTTTACTTCATCATATCCTAGCCATGGAGACATCGACTCTACGAACCTGGCAATGTGTTCTCTGGCATTTCCTTTCTCCCCATTGTATTTTGGGAACTGCGGGGGATGCTCAATATACCCCGTCGGATAAGGTTGCCTCCGAATGTGTGCAGGGTAAGGTGGAGTAAAATCTAACTCCGAGGGTCGGGATGTCTTCCTGCGAAGTTGATTGATCACATCGATCATATCATCCTTTGTCACGTACTGGCTTGTGGAGTGAACTCTCTGGGGTGTTGTAATATACTGTTGTATTGGCGGTGTGTATGGCGAAGAGATTGGTTGATGTACACTTGCATCGTGCAAAGCTGGCACTGGTGGCCTTTGCTGGCTCACTCGTTGGACATGGCTTGGGACGGTTGACATCTGCACCTGTGAAAATGCTTGAAGAGAAGTTGGGATGATGTTCGTTTGAGGTTGGCTTGCTTCCAACCTAAGTTGTGGCCCGTCACCACTGTTCTGGAGCTCCAAGTTGATTACTGGAACCGATTAACTTTCAGTCAATGGAGGTACAATCTGGTTCTCTTTGTTATTGCTGTCATTGTTGTTGTCCTCCACTCCTACTTGTTCTCCATGCAAATTGCCTGGGAACATGGCCTTGAAGGTAGGGATCTGCATCAATTGCTGGCGAAAGTTCCCCATCTCCTCTTGATTCCTCTGCATCTCCAACATCATGGTCATCATCATCTCTTGTCCTTTCCGTGCTTCCTTTAATGCCTTGAGCATCTCCAGTTGCACAACATTGGTCTGCTCTCCGCTTGCATCCTCGCCTTGCCTTCCTGTGCTTGTGTGTTGTTGATTGGCCATATGTGGTGATGTTGAACTCCCTTCTGAAGCGTCTTCAATAATTGGTTGGTCAAAATCTAGGTTTTCGCCTTGGAAAGCTTGAGTGGTTTGCCTTGAAACTGGATCCGGCGAGGTAATGCTATTTGATGAAGCAGCTCTTCCTGTAGTTCTCCCACTTCGAGTTGTGGGCATACCCTTCACGAATTCTACACCTCCCTAGCAGAGTCGCCAAAGAAATGTGGGCAAGGAAATCGTACCTTGCTAGGGTTAGGGTTTCGTGTTGGCTGAGGAGGAGAGAAATCCACGAAGAGTACGAAATTGATTGGTTGATTGAAGAGGGGAGAAGAACAGGTGGGCGATTACTCAAACGACGCGTGGCAGAACTCCTAGAATCCGGGAACCGTGTTAGGGTAACAGGGATTCCAAGAGCCTTCTTCTTGATTCTTTCCACTCCTAGAATTCGGAAACCGTGTTAGGGTTATTGGGATTCCAAGAGTCTTCGTGAGTGTTCAGAGAGAATGATCAGGTCCTTCGATCTTCCAAAAGTCCAAGTCCTGTGTCTGAAGAGAGGTCCCAAAGTGAGGCCCCTTTCCCAATGGAGTGGAAGGAATATTTATATGGTTTTCTGGAGAGTGGTCATGTGCTAGGCACATGACCTTGGGGAAATCCCAATTTTACCCATAGTCATTAGAGTAATGCCCAGATCGTCCTATCCTTCTAGCCACCAATCCAATCCTTCAATCAATTCCCAAAATGAGTCGCCTCCACGTGTCTTCTGCCTCGGGACACGTGAAAGATTCTCTCAGATCTTGCTTCTTTTATTTTCGGCTCTTCCGCTTTTTATTTAATTATAATGTGAACATTAATTTGTGCATTTAATTCAATTAGGTCAAATAAACCCTAATTTGCACTTGCGCCCACAGAACTTAATTGCAAAACCAATTCAGCTGGAGATGTTGTACTCTATGAGATCTTTACCTGCGTTCATTTAAATGGAAGTTACACCGATTGCCCGGGAAACCAACTGATAAATTGTGGCACCACTGAGGCGGGAATCAAGTTTATTAGATGAATTATATATATATATATATATATATATATATATATATATATATATATATATATATAGGGAGATGATCCGTGGAATACGTTAGCCAGAGGGACTTTTTCAACTAACGCTCATCCAGCCGTCCAAAATTAGAGTGAATGGCTAAGATGAGGGCCTAGCCGCTACTCCCTCTAGCGGCCAGCCAAATTTTTTTTATTGGCCGCTACTCCCTCTAGCGGCCAATCAAAACGTCGTTTTGACTGGCCGCTAGAGGGAAGTAGCGGCCAACAACAAAATTTTGGCTTAATTACATTATCCTGATTATTCCTAATTATCTTTATACTTATACTTATTAACAAATTATCCTTATACATATTACTTATTAATCAGTAAAATAAAATAATAAAAAATTATAAGGATAATTATAAGGATAATCAATAATCCTTATAATTATTGATAATCTTTATAATTATCGATTATCCTTATAATTATCCTTATAATTATTGGTTATCCTTATAATTATCCTTATAATTTTTTATTATTTTATTTTACTGATTAATAAGTAATATGTATAAGGATAATTTGTTAATAAGTATAAGTATAAAGATAATTAGGAATAATCAGGATAATGTAATTAAGCCAAAATTTTGTTGTTGGCCGCTACTCTCTCTAGCGGCCAGTCAAAACGACCGTGTTTTGACTGGCCGCTAGAGGGAGTAGCGGCCAATAAAAAAAATTTGGCTGGCCGCTAGAGGGAGTAGCGGCTGGGCCTTCATCTTAGCCATTCACTCTAATTTTGGACGGCTGGATGAGCGTTAGTTGAAAAAGTCCCTCTGACTAACGTATTCCACGGATCATCTCCCATATATATATATATATATATATATATATATATATATATATATATATATATATATATATATATATATATATATCTGTGTGTGTCTGTGTGAGGTCCTAGGTTTGTAATAAATAAAACGTACATGCATGAAATGTTGAAATAAATGCACACTAATAGTGTGTTGACAATGTAATCTTTGGACTAGGATATTTTTCATTTCAAATAAAATCTCGTTTTGTTGGTTTTGATTGTTTGGTTTCCGTTTTATAATTTAAGTAAGGACATGAACCCAAATTGAAATTCGAATGTTTCTTTGTTGGAATTGACTAATTTGGCTTTCATGTCGCACAAGATATAGTTTCACCGTATCTTGTGGTATTTGACTTGTATTTAACTCAAATCTCTCCAAAAAAAATTTCCAAAAACCTTTCATTTACTCTATTGAACAAATAACGATGATAATTCGCCTTCACATTCAAATAAAAACCTTCGAGCTCCCTACCGATGCCAAAGGAATGAGCCGCGAGTCGAGGAGCTTGAGAATTCTCCCAGATTCTCAAAAGAAAAGCTCCATCCCAAATCATCTATTAGTAGGTAGTCCTTTAGGTTATGTTTGTTTGCAAAAAAAGTATACTTGAAAATGAACTATTGTCGTAATTTAATACTACTTTGAATTATTTTATCTCATATTGGAGGACTAATAATCTTTTAAATAGTATTATAGACTATTTTTTGTCATTTCTAAGGCTATTTATGATGTACTATATAATCTCATGATGAATGTGTGATTAATAGCCCCCCATTTTTAGCTGTCAAATGTCTTTTATGAGACTAATAGTCTCACATTAAGAGATTAATAGTCCCTTTTAAAAGGATTAAATAATTAGAAGTGATGTTAAATTAAGATAAATTAATTCCAAGTATATTTTTGATAAGCAAACATGACCTCGAGAATAAACAACAATTGAAAATGAGTACTTATATTTTATGGGCGGGGCTCAAGATCATGAACAAGATCCACGCGCAATAAAGATTTCTAAACCTTATTGGATCTCTTCTTTATTCTTCAATAATTGGAATATAATTATCCTTAGGAAACAATTTCCCTTATTTTCTTCTCTTTCATTTTTGTTTTTTGTTTGCTAATTTGACACGCACCACCACACACACCTAAAGATTGAACCCCCAACCTCATGATAAACATAGGTTGGGTCATATCACTAGGCCAAAGGCCTTCAGTAACAATAAGAGTTTTTCACCAAACGAAATTAAATGGAAAGACAAATTGGCTCAGTCGATGCATTTTTAATTTCCAGCAAAATCATAATTCGTTAATGAATTTTAACTATCTCATATGTAAAATGCATGAAGAGATGTAAATTACATCCACATTATCAATGCAAAGTATTATTTATCTTTGCAATTTATGGTTCATTGTTCAATTTTATATATTGATGTTTGGAATAAACTATTTTTACTCGTAAAACATATCAAATAATTAGTCATACTTGAGATATGAGAGAAAATTAATTAGTTTAGATGTCTTATTGAGGATAGCTGGGAAACATTTTGATTTTTTGATCGAAGCGCAAAATCAACAGAGATAAAATTGTCAACTATGTTGGATTTCATTATTCTAAATTATGTGGTAGGAATTATGGATCGATGAAGCAAAAATTTAACCTTTTGCAGTTTAAACTTTTCAAGTTTTAAAATTTGGTTGTTAAATATAGATTTATAGCATGTAAATGGAGTCTGAAATATTCGATATTAGTTCTGAAAATTCTAATCTGCATTCGCATCAAAGTAGATATTATACGTTTCGGTGTTAAAGGAAATATTATTCGTATTCGTATCCATTAATATCTCTAAAAGGGGGTATGCAAGATTTATTGAATAAGGGGTAAACTTAAGATCCGGACTGTAGGATTTATATATATATATATATATAGAATGAGGATCCAGTCCGGTCTCCCGGACTGGTCCTAAAATACGGACCCAATAAATTTTTTTTTTTTGCTTTTTTTTTGAAACAACTAAAAAAAATAAATTTATGGAACTGAAATTTTTCCATAATACAATGTTTAGGGTGTGTTTTTAATACCTATACCAACCAATGTATGTACAGTCTGCCCAGACTGTACAGAAATATTTTGGTATAGGCATCCAAATCACACCCAAAACACTGTATTATGTAAAAAATTCAATTCCATAATTTTTTTTTTATTTTTTTTAGTTGTTTAAAAAAAAAAAGCCAAAAAAAAAGGTTCGGATTTTGTTAAAATGCGGGAGTCTGGACCTGATCCGGACTCTATATATATATATATATATATATATATATATATATATATATATATAGCAAGAATCAAGTGCATACCCCTTATCTTACTCACCCGTGCTCACCCTCTTTTAGGCGACGGTTTCGGTCATACAACAGTCGTCTATACTTTTAGCGACGGACAACATATAGCGTCACTAAAAGTATAGACGACGGTTGTGTGAACGAAACCGTCGCCTAAAGTGGGGTGAGCACAGGTGAGTAAGATAATGGGTATGCACTTGATCCGGACCGTATATATATATATATATATATATATATATATATATATATATATATATATATATATATATATATATGTATGTTGCGATATTGGATTAATAGTCAAAGATTTTCTTTTGTAACTTAATTATAGGAATAACTTAATTATAGGAATAGCTTGATTGTAGGATGAATAGCTTGATTGTAGGATCTCTACTATCTTTATAAATATGTACATGTAAGGAAACATAAAAATATATGAATGAAAATATTCTTCTCTGATTTTCAAGTTGGTATCAAAGCCACGAAACTCTAAATCATTCTTTTTTGAATCCTTAAACCATGAGCAAGTCAGATTCTACCCCCATCATTATTCAACACGAAGGTTCATCATTCAATGCAGAAATTGTATTGAATGAGACCAACTATTGTGAGACCCCGAATTTTATGAAATGAAAGTATTCAATTTTCTTATAAATATTCTATTTAGTAAATGATTAAATTGATAAAATGTTAAAGTTAAGGGTGATATATGAAAATTTTTCAAAGTAAACAAGTTGTCATAAAATAATCGGTGATAAAAGTATAGTAATACGCGTGGTTACATAGTGGCACACGATATTGTACAATATCTTTGATTATTGATGCTTACGTGAGAAGTCACTCAGTTTTATTCAATTATTGTCACAATTTTTTATATTATTAAATCAATAATTGAGACGACAAAATTATTCATATTATTATTTGTAATATTGACAATGTCTAGAAGTTGTGTCAAAGAGATGTTTAGTCACCTAATTGTGTGCCAATAAGGAGAAATCCTTATCCAAAAGCCCCCTCTTTCATAGGAACGACATAGTTGTTAAATATTGTGAGTTATAATATTAATGATGAATACGTTCGTGTTGATTAAAGATGAAATTGATAGTTTCATTGTTTTGAAATTATTAGTGTTAGTGAAAATCGACATCTATTTTGATAATAATTGATGTCTGGAGGTTATATTGACCAATCGGATAATTAATCGGATAAATTAATGAGCAATTAATTGCTATTAATTCACATGCTTATAACTATATGTTCACATGCATGTACTATTGATTCACATGTATGTACTATTAGGGGAGGTGGTGCAAGATTGATAATACTTACACGACTAAGTTAAAAATGGAGGTATAGATGGAGGTATTATACTGTAATTCGTATTTTCACATGTATAGAACTATTGATTCACATAATTGAACTATTGATTCAAATGATCTACTATTAGGGGAGGTGGTGCAAGTTTGATAATACTTGCAGGACTAAATTAAAAATGATGGAAAAGATGAATGTATTATACTGTAATATTTCGAGCCCCAAAACGTGTAATTATCGAAACTATATTTTCCTATAAATAGAATCTCATTCTTCCTTCATTCTCACCAATTCACTAAGACTCACAAGAGCATTTATAGAGAGAGAAGCTATAGAGAAAGAAGCTATAGGGAGAAAGAAGAAGAGTAGTCTGCTACTTCACTACTCTAGTATCCAGTCTTCTTCTGAGGTAAAGGGTATTATTTATTTCATATTCTGAAGAGATATTATTTTTCGTATTTATATGAATATTATTTTTGTTCAATATTCATAAAGAATATTATCTTTGTTCAATATTCGTAGGAATATTTTCTTCGTTAAATATTCGTTGGAATATTATTTCCGTTAAATGAATGTTATTTTTGTTCAATATTCGCTTGAAATAATATTTTCTTCCATACTCTGTAGTATGTAAGTAATATTATTTTGTTTCAGATTTTGAATTCTATACTCATTTTGTTGAAGTTTTGGCTTCTATACTCCATGAAATTAGTAGAATATCCTTGATATTTGCGCTTCATCCAATATCTTTTCATGGAAATATTATTCTGAGATTTCTTGATTATTATTGATCTTTTCATGACGGAATACTATTCATGAGTTACTATTTACGGGTTACAATTCACCCAGTTACTATTCACTCATATATTATTCACTCTGGTATTCGGGGCACTTTTCATGCCGGAGTACTATTCACGGATTATTATTCACCCAATTACTATTCACCCAAATATTATTCACTCGGGTATTTGAGGTACTTTTCATGTCGAGGTACTATTTACGAGGTACTATTCCCAAAGTACTATTCACGGTGTACTATTCACGGTGTACTATTTACCCGAAAAATATATTTCTTTTCTGTTCAAATTATTTTTGGTACATGAACATTTTTCTTGAATTTTACTCTACAAAGCAGTATCATGTTGACAATTTGGATATTTTTAAACTCTGAATAAATATAAAGTCTTTAATATTTATCCTTGATTTCGTTTGATTAATGCTTATATCATTGTCATCATCCTCATGCTTATATTGCGATGAAAGTCATCTTTAGCTTACGTGCATAGATGGACTGTTGATTGGTATGATTATGACCAGAGATCATTCAGTATAATCATGACCCGTAATGTTACAAATGATGTGGTAAAAGTCCTCAGTGGCCTATAGTGCATTGATAGACAGTTGTTGGTATGATTATGACCAGGGATTATTCGGTATAATCATGACCATTGATGATTACATGAATATCCTCGGCCCGTAGTGCAGGGATGATTCAATGATGTGGTTTATTTATTAAGCTGAATCTCAGCGATAAAGTTGATGAAAAACTTTTTAAATCATAGAAGATAGTAGATATCATGTTCTACTTGACTCTTCTAATGGATTGCTTGTTTCGTTGCAGTTGTTGATCTAAAACTTATTGTCTATTGTGAGACCCAAAATTTTATGAATAAAGATTTAAATTTCTCATAATACTTTTCTTTGAATATTATAGTGTGGATTTGATATAATGTTATAGTTGTGGGTAATATTTATAAATTTTGTAAAGTAAGCAAGTTGTTATATAATATTTGTGACGTCCCCAAAACAGGTATACATCACCCATCTTGAGTCGCCAGATACAAGGTACTAAAAACAAATACAACTTAATTATACAACAGTCGTGTAAAATACGGTAAAAAATAGGCTATGAGTTTTAATACAAATATTATCATCTAGACAATATCCAAACTCAATGGAGTCCTCATTACATTTATTATCACACTATTTCACAGAATAGTGAGGACTACTAATGCACCATCTAGGACCATCACTCTGTTCCACGACTAGTCCCAGCTACGTTCTCATTTCCTGAAGAGAACAATGAAAGAAAGGGTGAGCTCAACTAGCCCAGTAAGAAATATTATGACTAAGATAATGCAGAATAAATTATCATTAGCCTTCAACAATGTTAAACTGATAGAATATAATAGACAACAAGTTTAACTGCAGCGGATCAAGCAATCCATTAGAAGAGTCAAGTAAGGTATAAAATCTACTATCTTCTATGATTTAAAAAGTTTTTCATCAACTTTATTGCTGAAACTCAGCTTAATAAATTAAATCGAATCATCCCTGCTCCACGGCCAAGGATATTCATGTAATCATCAATGGTCGTGACTATACCGAATAATCCCTGGTCATAATCATACCAACAACTATCCACCAATGAACTACAGGCCAATGAGGACTTTTACCACATCATTCGTCACATTATGGTCATGATTATACCTAATAATCCCTGGTCATAATCATACCAAGTTCATCTATGCACGTAAGCCAAATATGACTTTCAAGATATTATAAACATAAGGATGATGACAATTCAATAAAACAAGTTCACGAATAAATTTTAAAGATTTATAAGTTAATTTATCCTGAACTTAATAACGTCCAAATTGTCAACATGATACTGCTTTGTGGAGTAAAATTCATGAATGCTCAGAAGAATATTTCCATGAAAAGATACTGGATAAAGTGCATATATCAAGGATATTCCACTAATTTCATGGAGTACTATAGAAGTCAAAGCTTTAACCAACTGAGTATAATAGAATATATGAAACTGCAATGGATTTTCACCCGCCATGCTGTAATCCACGTAGACAGATCATTTCCACAATTTAATAAGGAATGAATACGAAGTATCATTCACCATGCATGTGGTACTCCACATAGACAGGTTATTCCAACAGAATAATAAAGAATGGAATAACAGAAAGATTCACCATGCGTGCGATAGAATGCACATATAGGTTATTCCCAATAGAATAATAAATAATGGAACCAGGTCCGACGTAAATGCACAGACAGAATATTCCAACAGAATAATAAATAATGGAACCAGGTCCGGCGTAAACGCACAAACAGGATATTCTGACAGAATAATAAAGAATGGAATATTATAAGAATTTTACCATGTATGCGGTACTTCGCATAATCAGGTTATTCCAACATAATAATAAGAATGGAATAACAACAGAATTCACCTGGCATGCGATAGACCACACAGACAGGTTATTCCAACATAAAAACAAAGAATGTAATAACAGAAGAATTTCACAAAGTATAGGGTAGACCGCGTATACAGGTTATTCCAACAGAATAATAAAGAATGGAATAACATAAGTTCTCTTCATGAATATGAAAAAAATAATACCCCTTACGAGTACAACAAATAATATTCTCTACCTTAGAAAAACTGAATACTGGAGTAGTGAAGTAGCAGAATACTTTTCTTCTTTCTCTCTCTAGAGTTTCAGTGAATTCGTAAGAAATAATGAAGGAATGAGCTTCTATTTATAGGAGAATGGACTGAATAGTAACTAATTCATGAATGGTCCAGATTGATTTACTTTTAAATGGACGGTCCATATTGGTTTGCTATTAAAACTTTAAACTAGCTGTCCATATTGATTTACTATTATAACTTTCCACTAACGGTCCATATTAATTTACTATTATATCTTCAACCAACGGTCTAAAAAATTAGCACATCTCCTCATGGAATAATATTGTACCCAAAAATTATTTGAACTGAAAAGAAATATATCTTACGATCTTACGGGTGAATAGTACCCCGTGAATAGTAACTCGTGAATAGTTACTTGTGAATAGTAACTCATGAATAGTAACTCGTGAATAATAACTCGTGAATAATAACTCATGAATAGTAACTCATAAATAGGAACTCGTAAATAGTACCCCGGCATGAAAATTGCCCCGAATACCCGATTGAACAATATAACCTCCAGACATCAATTATTATCGAAACAAATGTCGATTTCCACTAACACAAATAATTCTAACACAATGGAACTATAAAATTCATCTTTAATCAACATGAACTTATTCATCATTCGTATTATAATTCACAATATTTAACAACCAGGTCGTTCCCAGGAAAGAGGGGGCTTTTCGATAAGGATTTCTCCTTATTGGCGCGTAATTAGGTGACCAAACCTCTGCTTGACAGAACTTCTAGACATTGTCAATATCGCAAATAATAATATGAATAACTTTGCCGTCTCAATTATTGATTTAATAATATATCATATTATGCAGATGATACTGGAACAATAATTGAATCAGTAATATGAGAGATATGATGCAGCAATTACTGTAGAAATAATTGAGTATAACTGAGTGACTTCTCACGTAAGCATCAATAATCAATACCGTGTGCTACTATGCAACCACGCGTATTAATGTACTTTTACTACCTGGTAGTTCAACAGTTTTAACGGTAACACCTTCGCTGTTATTTTTATAGAAAGATAATTTTGTCGTTTTCTAACTACGACAATACTTCTGTTGTGGGGTCCACCAATGATTGTGCCGTCGTACAATATTCCCTGTTAAAACGAATATTCCCCGACCAATCGAATATTATATAACCACTTGCTTACTTTGCAAAATTTATAAATACTATCCACAACTATAACATTATATCAAATCCACACCATAATAATAAAAAATTTATTTCGAGAAAATTAAATATTTATTCATAAAATCTGGAGTCTCACAATCTACCCTCCTTACGGAATTTCGCCCTCAAAATTTACGTACGTACCTGGTATGCTGAAGTGGTGAGGGTGTCTTGAATTCATTTCAGATTCTAACTCTTGAGGTATAACCTTTGAGTGTCGAATATAATCCTTCTTATCAAAGATTTTAACACGTATCTCTTCATACGTTAAATCTTCTGCTATCTCGTCTAGTTTTAATTCAATAATATGGTTCGGGTCGTCCACATATTTACATAACATCGATACGTGAAAAATGTTATGAACACGCGACATACTTGGCGGTAAAATGAGTCTATAGGACACAGTTCCTACTCGATCAAGGATTTAAAATGGGCCAATAAAATTGAGGGTTGAGATTCCCTCTCTTCATCGATTCTTACTTCTAGAATAACGCCCTCTTGAACCTTCTTCTTCACATTCATTAGCTCCGGGTTTGTAGCTTGATCGGCTTTAACTTTATCAATTAAATTCGATTCTACTCGTATATTCGTTATCTTCACGTGGGTCCCTAGAGTCTTTAACTCTATCTTCATCATTTGTAAGTTATACGAAATGGGTCTTTGTGTTAACAACATCACACTCGTAAACGCATACGATCTTCTACTCAACACGTCAACTATCACGTTCGCTCTTCCACAATGATATTGAATGGTACGATCGTAATCTTCAACAGCTCGAGCCAACATCTTTGGCACATTACACGTTCGTTTTGGGTGAAGAAAATATTTGAGGGTTTTATAAATGGGTTTTGTACTGGGGTCAATATAAAATTCGATTTCATGCCCTAGGGTAGGCTAAGAAGTCTTAAAGAATACGTCAGGAAATTTATTAACAATAAAAATATCATTCAAAACTGTGACTCTCATCTAAGACTTGGATAGCACGTCACATTGATACCTATCAACTTGTCATCGTCATTCACGATGTCGCCTACAGAAAGCCTGGCTTCGGTGCATTCCACACAAGGAAGTCCACAATGAAAGGACCAGAAATCTTTACTTATGGCTTGATATGACAATGATTGACTTTAGTGGTTTGGTTGCTTGAAATTGCATCATAGGTTGGTTAGGAATATGAAAGCTAACAACCTTACAAAAAGCTTGATGAGTAGTTAACCAATCGATTCCTAAACTCACATCAAATGCAAGTATTTTTAAAGAGATAAGATCGACAGGTAACGTGAAAGTGTCGATTTGAATCAACAAGATTTATAAACAGTGGAGGTAACGAAGGTTTCTACTAATGAAGTTTCAACCAATAAGTTAAAGTCTAACTTCTCTAGGGTCAAATTTAAACATTGAGCGTAAGCAAGAGAGATAAAAGAATGGGTAGAACCGATATCAAATAAGTAATAGACTTCGCAAGAGTTTATGATTAACTTACCCATGATAATTTTATTCAGGTTCCTCGTAAAAAAATGCTCTCTCTTAAACTACCGACTTTGGCTTGCCTGGGATATCCTTTGGCATCACCATCCTAGCTGGACTTTGACTTTGGTGCACGACAAAATCAAGCTAGGTGACCTTCTTTTCCATAATTATAACATGCTTTGGACTGCATCACACAGTTTGGACTGATATGTCCCTCCCCTTCGCATTTGAAGCATACGACCGACGGTCGTTCTCCTTCCTTAACAGGTACTGGTGCTGTTGTCTTTCCATCATTATTGAACCTTCTTTTCTTGAAATTTCCACTTCTATTATCTTGGCTATAATTACCACCGAAGTGGTTACCATTCTGGGCGTGATAATTTCCCCCATGATGGTTATCATTGTTCCGATGGCCGTTGCCACCGGTACGATTGTTATCGTATTGTTGGTCGTTACCTTTTGGTCGTGCTGAATCATTATCGTGTTCCAATAACTGAGCCTTCTTCACAACATTTGAATATAAAAAAAGTTTGTGATAAATGAGGTATTGACGTATATCGGGTTTCAAACCTCTTAGAAACATTCGCGTCATTCGCTCCTCATTATCGACCAAATGTGATGAAAATCAGGATAACTTGGCAAACTTAGCCTCGTACTGCAACACGATCATATTATTTTGTTCCAACTTGATAAACTCCACCTCCTTCATTTGACGAATACTTTCGGGAAAGTACTTGTCGTTGAACAGATCTTGGAACTTCTCCCAAGGCATCTTGAGTGCGTCAGGCTGGGTACGTTTTACAGATTTCGACTAATAATCTGCTTCTTCACGCAACATAAAGGTGGAAAAGGGAACCTTTTGTTCCACGGAGCATCCCAAGACATCAAATATCTTGGTGATCTGCATTAACCATGTCTCCGCCTTAAGTGGTTCTGGCTTTCCCAAAAACTCTGGTGGTCCCAGCTCCTTGAACTGCTTAGCGGTGACTGACTGTGGGTTGCCATCGTTTCCATCTGCATTATGAACATGAGTCTCTCTCGCCTGATGTTGCATGAATTGCATAAAGCCTCTGAACATCCCATCATTCATCATTTCATCGGTGTTATTGTTTACCTGAGGATTATTGTCTTCTTGTTGCACATTATCCTGAATATTGATTGTTGGTGACTCAACTGTCTCATGTGCTTCATTGCTTATCCCAACATTTTCGGATGCCATTTTCAAATACTGCCACAAAACAAGGGTTAATTAACATGTCACATAGTATCCATATACTCTGACCGACCAATTAAATACCAAATAAACTTAGGTAGGTCATACTAGCGACGAAATTTCCCGTCTCTCCCCCCTCCTAGTTCTTGTCTCACATCTCAGCCAGGGATTATATCCCTACGCTTTGATACCAACTGTGACGCCCCCAAAACAGGTATACATCACCCATCTCGAGTCGCCAGATACAAGGTACTGAAAACAAATACAATTTAATTATACAACAGTCGTGTAAAATACGACAAAACATAGGCTGTGAGTTTTAATACAAATATTATCATCTAGACAATATCCACACTCAATGGAGTCCTCATTACATTTATTATCACACTATTTCACAGAATAGTGAGGACTACTAATGCACCATCTAGGACCATCACTCTGTTCCCCGACTAGTCGCAGCTGCATTCTCATTTCCTGAAGAAGACAGTGAAAGAAAGAGTGAGCTCAACTAGCCCAGTAAGAAATATTATGACTAAGATAATGCAGAATAAATTATCATTAGCCTTCAACAATGTTAAACTGATAGAATATAATAGACAACAAGTTTAACTGCAGCGGATCAAGCAATCCATTAGAAGAGTCAAGTAAGGTATAAAATCTACTATCTTCTATGATTTAAAAAGTTTTTCATCAACTTTATCGCTGAGACTCAGCTTAATAAATAAAATCGAATCATCCCTGCTCCACGCCCAAGGATATTCATGTAATCATCAATGGTCATGACTATACCGAATAATCCTTGGTCATAATCATACCAACAACTGTCCACCAATGAACTACAGGAAAATGAGGACTTTTACCACATCATTCGTCATATTACGGTCATGATTATACCGAATAATCCCTGGTCATAATCATACCAAGTCCATCTATGCACGTAAGCCAAAGATGACTTTCAACATATTATAAACATGAGGATGATGACAATTCAATAAAATAAGTTCACGAATAAATTTTAAATATTTATAAGTTAATTTATCCTAAAATTAATAACGTCCAAATTGTCAACATGATACTACTTTGTGGAGTAAAATTCAAGAATGCTCAGAAGAATATTTCCATGAAAAGATACTGGATGAAGCGCAAATATCAAGGATATTCCACTAATTTCATGGAGTATAGAAGTCAAAGCTTAAACCAACTGAGTATATTAGAATATATGAAACTGCAATAGATTTTCACCCGCCAAGCGGTAATTCACGTAGACAGATCATTTCCACAATTTAATAAGGAATGAATATGAAGTATCATTCACCATGCATGTGGTAATTCACATAGACAGGTTATTACAATAGAATAATAAAGAATGGAATAACAGAAGGATTCACCATGCATGTGATAGACTGCACATACAGGTTATTCCCAACAGAATAATAAATAATGGAACCAGGTCGGGCGTAAACGCACAGACAGGATATTCTGATAGAATAATAAAGAACGGAATATTAGAAGAATTTCACCATGTATGAGGTACTTCGCATAAATAGGTTATTCCAATAGAATAATAAGAATGGAATAACAACAAAATTCACCAGGCATGCGATAGACTGCACAGACAGATTATTCCAACATAATAACAAAGAATGGAATAACAGAAGAATTTCACCAAGTATAGGGTAGACCGCGTATACAGGTTATTCCAACAGAATAATAAAGAATGGAATAACAGAAGTTCTCTTCATGAATACGAAAGAAATAATACCCCTTACAACTACAACAAATAATATCCCCTACCTTAGAAAAACTGAATACTGGAGTAGTGAAGTAGCAGAATACTTTTCTTCTTTCTCTCTATAGTTTTTCTCTCTAGAGTTTCAGTGAATTTGTAAGAAATAATAAAGGAATGAACTTCTATTTATAGGAGAATGGACTGAATAGTAACTAATTCATGAACGGTCCAGATTGATTTACTTTTAAACGGAAGGTCCATATTGGTTTACTATTAAAACTTTAAACCAGCGGTCCATATTGATTTACTATTATAACTTTCCACCAGCGGTCCATATTGATTTACTATTATAACTTTCCACCAGCGATCCATATTGATTTACTATTATATCTTCAACCAACGGTCTAAAAAATTAGAACATCTCCTCATGGAATAATATTGTACCCAAAAATTATTTGGACCGAAAAGAAATATATCTTACGGGTGAATAGTACCCCATGAATAGTAACTCATGAATAGTAACCTATGAATAGTAACTCGTGAATAGTAACTCGTGAATAGTAACTCATAAATAGTAACTCATGAATAGTAACTCGTGAATAGTACTCCGGCATGAAAAGTGCCCCAAATACCCGATTGAACAATATAACCTCCAGACATCAATTATTATCGAAACAAATGTCGATTTCCACTAACACAAATAATTCCAACACAATGGAACTATAAAATTCATCTTTAATCAACACGAACTTATTCATCATTCGTATTATAATTCATAATATTTAACAACCAGGTCGTTCCCAGGAAAGAGGGGGCTTTCTGATAAGGATTTCTCCTTATTGGCACGCAATTAGTTGACCAAATCTCTCCTTGACAGAACTTCTAGACATTGTCAATATTGCAAATAATAATATGAATAAATTTACCGTCTCAATTATTGATTTAATAATATATCATATTATGCAGATGATACTGTAACAATAATTGAATCAATAATATGAGAGATATGATGCATCAATTATTGTAGAAATAATTGAGTATAACTGAGTGACTTTTCACGTAAGCATCAATAATCAATATTGTGTGCTACTATGCAACCACGCGTATTAATGTACTTTTACTACAGGGTAGTTCAACAGTTTTAGCGGTAACACCTCCGCCATTATTTTTATAGAAAGATAATTTTGCCGTTTTCTAACTACGACAATACTTCCGTTGTGGGGTCCACCAATGATTATGCCGTCATACAATATCATTTGTTAAAACGAATATTCCCCGACCAATTGAATATTATATAACCACTTGCTTACTTTACAAAATTTATAAATACTATCCACAACTATAACATTATATCAAATCCACACCATAATATTAAAAAATTTATTTCGAGAAAATTAAATATTTATTCATAAAATCTAGGGTCTTACAATATTCGTTTGGTCGGGGAATAATCTTTTTGTCGGGGAATATCCGTACGATGACACAATAATTGGTGGACCCCACAACGGAAGTTTTGTCGTAGTAAGAAAACGACATAATTATCTTTTTATAAAAATAGTGGTGAAAGTGTTACCGTTAAAACTGTTGAACTACCCGGTAGTAAAAGTACAGTTGTGACGTCCCCAAAATTAGGTATATATCACCCATTCTGAGTCGCCAGATACATGGTACAAAATTCAAATACAACTTCATTTATATAACTGTTGAACTGTCGTATAGAATACGACCACAGTTAACTGTGAGTTTTAATACAAATGTATGTAACTCTCATGGTGCCTCGACCACAACCTTACAATGGTACTTTACATAAAAGTATAGTCAAAAACTGTTTTAGAAATTAAAATCTTTGAGAAGTGCTCAAGAAAACATTCGTACATGGGAGGCCATGCGTCTAGGTTATAATAGACATCATATGGCCATAGAATTATCCTTGGTTGACCCAATAGACCCCAAAAAAAAACGAGAAGATTACTATCATCTTCTTTCAAATGGTGAGTCTTCTCTTGACATATAACTATCTCCACTGTTTCCAAGTGAATATTATATTTTAAATCAACTCCAAGATCATACAGGTAGTGCCCGTAGATATACTCAGCAAGTGGATTCGCACAACCCTGTCTTATGATAACACGAAGTTGTATGTCATTAGACATAGTGTATGATAGTGGCAAAACACCCTTTCAAAGTTAGGTTCACTTCACGCTATTTGATTCACCAAATATAACTACTAAATGTTGTATAGAATACAACACACTTTTCTATACTGTTTAGGGAGAACCTTCACAGCTAGAGACAACTTTTCTATTCCCCTGTTATACCCGCTCGACCCGGCAACACTCTTACGGCAACACTCTTATTACCTGAAAAGAATTGTGAAGCAGAAAGGGTGAGCACAACTAGCCAAGTAAAGAATATCACGACTAAAGATAATTAAATTATCAATAGATTTCATCAATAATAAATCAGAGATTTGGAACATATGGTAGATGATAAAACTTTTCAACCATAGTTGCAGTGGAACGAGCAATCCATTAGAAGAGTCAAATAGACCATAAGGTGTATTATCTTCTCTATGTTAAAAGTCCACCAATAATGTTTTATCCACGTAAAATAAATCAACAGTTCCTGTCCACAATCATATGAATAACTCATAATCATAATTGTGGTACTATTTTCTTCTTCGCAACTAGGACGAAGATAATTCTCATCACCTATCTTCACCTGAAACATCAAAAATCATGGTTATACCAAATCAGAATTCCTGCTCATAATCATACTAATAAATTCATCTTTGCACTACGGCCAAAGATATTCATTAACAATTCATCTTTGCACTACATGCCAAAGACATACAACTGTATTTTAGAAGAGTCAAGTAGAACATGATATCTACTATCTTCTACGAATTAAAAGTGTATAATAAATATTTTATCGCAGAGACTCAGCTTAATAAATAATCCACATCATCGAATCACCCCTGCACTACGGCCAAGGATATTCGTTAATATCACATCCATGAATTTATATTTCATCACTGAGACTCAGTTCAATAATTAATCCACATCGTCGAATCATCCCTGCACTACAGGACAATGATATTCTTTAGTATCACGACCACGAATTATCCATGCACTACGAGCTAAAGATAATCATTTTTTCATCAACGGTTATGATCATGCCATAAAATAATTCATCTTTGCACCCTTGGCCGAAGAGAATCCATAGCCATAATCATACCAAAAACTTTCCATCAATGCACTATGGGCTAATGAGGACTTTTTCATTAGTGTCACAACCACAAATTATCCATGCATTACGGGCCAAAGATAATCGTGTTTTTATCAATGGTCCTGATCATGCTATAAAACAATTCATCTTTGCACCCTTGGCCGAAAAGAATCCATAGCCATAATCATACCAAAAATTGTCCATCAATGCACTACGGGCCAATGAGGACTTCTTCCACATCATTTGCAACATTACGGTCATGATTATACCGAATAATCCCTGATCATAATCATACCAAGTCCATCTATGCACAACATGCCACATATGACTTTCAACATAATATAAATATGAGGATGATGACAATATTATAAGCATTAATCAAACTAAATCAAGGATAAATATTAAAGACTTTAAATTTATCCAGACATTATCAATTACTTAATAAAATCATAATTTAATACTGTTAATACTATAACAATATTTTAATCACTTCTTAAACTTATAAACAATTACATTTAATTGTTTACACTTTTTCAAATAATGCATTTAATCATTCAAAAATGTCATACTCATAAGATTTCATAATCAATGATCAAATCCCTCATCAAAATCTGCATATACCCTATATAGGATTCTCAAGCCATAAAATCCTATTTTTCAATTTTATTACTTCACATAACATATTTAATTCATTTATTCATAACTAGTTCATTTTTATGAAAAATACCAAATCAGTCCCAAAAATATTTTTTTTCTGGGATTTAGCAGAATATAGTCCCATCTTGAACATATATTTTTCTCAGAATTTTTAAAATTCATTTACTATTTTTTATATGGCTAAAACTGCCGAATATTTAGACATTTATCATAAATTGTACTTTTTGTCCAAAAATTCCGAAATTTACAGGGTATACTCCTGTTATATACATGTACTCCCAATAAAAATTTCACCAATTTTAGAGTTAACCACAAGGAGTTATAAGGGTTTACTTTTAAAATAGTCTTTTCCCATAAAATTCATAACTCTTAATCTATACATCCAAAAATCGCCATTTTTGGACACAATCTAGAAAACTCATCAAATTATCATTTCAAATTTTTCCAAAAGTTTTGAGGGTCAGAAAAATTACGAATCTGCCCCTGGTAAAATCCCTTTTTAATGAAAATACTATTCGTATGAATACGAAGGATCATTCACCATGCATGTGGTAATCCACATAGACAGGTTATTCCAACAGAATAATAAAGAATGGAATAACAGAAGGATTCACCATGCGTACGATAGACTGCACCAACAGGTTATTCCCAACAGAATAATAAATAATGGAACCAGGTCCGGCGTAAACGCACATATAGAATATTCCGACAGAATAATAAATAATGGAACCAGGTCCAGCATAAATGCACATACAGGGTATTCTGACAAAATAATAAATAATGGAACCAAGTCTGGCATAAACGCACAGATAGGATTTTCCGATAGGATAATAAAGAACGGAATATTAGAAGAATTTCACCATGTATGCGGTATTTCGCATAAACAGGTTAATCCAACATAATAATAAGGAATGGAATAACAGAAGAATTTCACCAAGTATAGGGTACTCTGCGTATACAGGTTATTCCAACAGAATAATAAATAATAATAATAATATCCTTTACGAGTACGACAATTATATCCCCTACCTTAAAAAGAAAAGTATTCCGACTGCTAGGGCGGGAATATACTTGAATAAAACTTGCACTACGCTCAAAGTTTTCTTAAACTCTAAAGAAATATGCTCAAGATTATAGAAGAAGAATTCTCTCTATAGTTTCTCTCTCTAGAATTTCAGTGAATTCATAATAAAAAATGAAGGAATGAGCTTCTATTTATAGAAAAATGGACTGCATAGTAACTAATTCATAAACGGTCCAGATTGATTTACTTTAATCTGACGGTCCATATTTAAAGCAAAATCTTTTAAATAAAATATAATATATTCTATTTATAATATAATAAAACGAA
Source organism: Panax japonicus (assembly GCA_020205505.1). Lineage (NCBI taxonomy): Eukaryota > Viridiplantae > Streptophyta > Magnoliopsida > Apiales > Araliaceae > Panax > Panax japonicus. Next base: position 13,157,855 of record CM035100.1, on the reverse strand, counting down.
TAACTTTATAAAATATTTTACTATGCAAACACTATGCAGGCACTATGCAAATACTATGCATAATAAAATATAATATATTCTATTTATAGAATAAATTTATAAAAGATTTTACTATGCAAACACTATGCAGGCACTATACAAATATTATGCATAATAAAATATAATATATTCTATTTATAGAATAACTTTATAAAAGTATTCTGTTTTATATAAAAAGTTTTTCTGTTTTATTACATTAATAATACCAATAAAACAAAATTGAGTGACTTATCATATAAGCATCAATAATCAATACCATGTGCTACTATGCAACCACGCGTATTACTGTACTTTTACTACTGAGTAGTTCAACAGTATTAACGGTAAAACTTCTGCAGCTATTTTCATAAAATATTTTTGTTGTTTTCTCAATCCGACAATAATTCCGTCGTAGGGTCCACTAATGATTGTACCGTCGTACAAATATTCTCCAACAAAAAGAATATTTCCTGACTAATCGAATATTCCCCGACACAGTGAATATTATATAACAACTTGCGTACTTTGCAAAAAAAATTTCACATATTACCCTTAACTTTAAACTTTTATCAATTTAACTATTTACTAAAATAGAAAAATTGAATACTTTTATTTCATAAAATTCAGGGTCTCACAACAGTAATACGCGTGGTTGCATAGTAGCACACGATATTGATTATTGATGCTTACATAAGAAGTCACTCAGTTATACTCAATTATTGCTACAGTAATTGCTGCATCGTATCTCTCATATTATTGATTCACTTATTATCACAATATCATCTGTATAATATGTTATATTATTAAATTAATAATTGAGATGACAAAGTTATTTATATTATTATTTGCAATATTGACAATGTCTAGAAGTTCTGTCAAGGAGAGGTTAGATAATCTAATTGCGCGCCAATAGGGAGAAATCCTTATCGGAAAGCCCCCTCTTTCTGTCAATATTTTTAAGGGTTGTTATTCCATTCTTTATTATTCTGTTGGAATAACCTGTCTGTGCGGTCTATCGCATGCCTGGTGAATTCTTCTGTTTTTCCATTCTTTATTATTCTATTGGAATAACTTGTCTGTGCGGTCTATCGCATGCCTGGTAAATTCTTCTGTTATTCCATTCTTTATTATTCTGTTGGAATAACCTGTCTATATGGATTACCGCATGCATGGTGAATGATCCTTCGTATTCATTCCTTATTAAATTGTGGAAATGATCTGTCTACGTGGATTACCGCATGGCGGGCAAAAATCCAATTACAGTTTCATATATTCTATTATACTAAGTTGGTTAAAGTTTTAGCTTCTATACTCCATGAAATTAGTGGAATATCCTTGATATTTGCGCTTCATCCAGTATGTTTTCAGAGAAATATTCTTCTGAGCATTCTTGAATTTTACTCTCCAAAGTAGTATCATGTTGAAAATTTGGACGTTATTGATTTATGGATAAATTAAATTATAAATCTTTAAAATTTATCTTTGAACTTGTTTTATTGAATTATTATGTCATTGTCATCATCCTCATGCTTATATTGTGATGAAAGTCATCTTTGGCTTACGTGCATAGATGGACTTGGTATGTTTATGACCAGAGATTATTCGGTATAATCATGACCGTAATGTGACGAATGATGTGGTGAACGTCCTCATTGGCCTGTAGTTCATTGATGGACAATTGTTGGTATTATTATGACCAGGGATTATTCGGTATAATCATGACCATTGATGATTACATGAATATCCTTGGCCGTGGTGCAGGGATGATTTAATTTTATTTATTAAGCTAAGTCTCAGCGATAAAGTTGATGAAAAACTTTTTAAATCATAGAACATAGTAGATTTTATACTCTACTTGACTCTTCTAATGGATTGCTTGTTCCGCTGCAGTTGTTGATCTAAAACTTGTTGTCTATTATATTCTATCAGTTGTTATACTGTTAAAGGCTAAGGATAATTTATTCTGCATTATCTTAGTCATAATATTTCTTACTGGGTTAGTTGAGCTCACCATTTTCTTTCATTGTTCTCTTCAGGAAATGAGAATATAGCTGGGATGAGTCAGGAAATGGAGTGATGGTCCAGGATAAGTGGTTTTAGTAGTCCTCACTATTCTGTGAAATAATGTGATAATAATTATAATGAGGACTCCATTGAGAGTGTATATTGTCTAGAAGGAAATATTCTTGTTTAAACTCTCAACTATGTTTTGTCGTATTGTACACGACAGTTGTATAATTAAGTTTGTATTTGATTTATGTACCATGTATTTGGCGACTCAAGATGGGTGATGTATACTTGTTTTGGGGACGTCACATCTATTGTATTCTATCAGTTGTTATACTGTTGAAGGCTAAGGATAATTTATTATGCATTATCTTAGTCATAACATATCTTACCAGGCAAGTTGAGCTCACCCTTTTCATTCATTGTTCTCTTCAGAAAATGAGAATATAGCTGGGATGAGTCGGGGAATGGAGTGATAGTCCGAGATGGTGGCTATAGTAGTCCTCACTATTTTTATAAAATAGTGTGATAATAATTGTAATGAGGACTCCATTGAGTGTGGATATTGTCTAGAAGGGAATATTCGTGTTTAAACTCTCAGCTATGTTTTGTCGTATATTACCCGAAAGTTGTATAATTATGTTTGTATTTGATTTATATACCATGTATTTGGCGACCCAAGATGGGTGATGTATACCTATTTTGGGGGCGTCACAACTATGATATGTGGTCTCAAATGTTAGAGATGCAAAGTACTGAGAAGAAGAAACTCTCCTTCATTCGTGGCACATCGCCGTCACCTAAGGAGAAAGATAAAGGCTATGAAAAGTGGTATTCAAAGGTCAAAAGATGGTTGCTAATGTCTATGTCCCCGGAGATTATGAAGCGATACATTCGCTTACCTACCGCACGAGATATTTGGAAAGCTCTGTCTAAAGCCTTTTATGATGGAGCGGATGAATTACATGTTTTTACCTTGAACTAGAGGGCTTTCTCTGCCAAACAAAATGGCAGACCACTCTCTATACATTATGGAGAACTGACTGAAATCTTCAGTGAGTTGGATTATCGTGATAAGGTGGTCATGGTGGATGAGATAGATATTGCATCCTATCAGAAATTGCTTTAGTGACAAAGGGTGCATATCTTTCTCGCTGGATTAGAGGGTGATTTCGAGCAAGTGTGCGACGAAATCTTGATGAAGGATCCTATCCCTAAATTAGAAGAGTGTTATGCCCTAGTTCACCGCGAAGATGTTTGACGCGGGGTGATGAACGGACAACTGGAAAATTCTGAAGCTTCAGCCATGGTGACTCGGAACCGGTCTAATCAAAACTGGTCTCCTCAACACCAGCAAGACAAAAAGAAGAACATCCATCCTAAGAATGTTAATGGTGGCGACAAATCATCATACAAATGCACCCATTATGATCAAATGGGTCATACAAAAAGTCGATGCTATGAATTTGTGGGATATCCAGAATGGTGGGATCATAGTCGTGATTCTCGAAAAAAGAATTCCAAGAATACCTCTACTGTTGCAATTGTTGAAACAAAGACAGAGGATGATAGCGGTGAAAAGTTCTTGGCATTGGCAACAACAGCGGGTAATGGTGGTATGGTTTTAAATATTTCTACACCTGTTTCTAATAGTGCATGGATAATTGATTTCGGTGCTACGGATCATATGACATTTGATTCTAGACAAGTTTCACCTATTAAACCTTCATCACAAAGTTCTGTTTCCACTGCCAATGGTATCTCAATTTCGATTATTGGGGAAGGATCCCTGTCCTTCACTAACACCTTAAATTTAGATTCTGTTTTGGTTGTTCCCTCTTTGAATTATAATCTTTTATAAGTTTCTCAAATAACCAATGCCTTATTTTGTGTTGTCATTTTTTGGCCTGAATTTTGTGTATTTAAGGACATCTGGACAAGGCAGCGATTGGTTGTGGTGTTAGGCGAGGGAAGCTGTATTTCTTAGACATGATATCTAAAAGTTCAGATAAGTTGCGTCAAGCTTTAAAGATTTGGGGTTCGGAGGAGGAAAAAAAGAAATCTGAGAAATGGTAATGGCATCGACGTCTGGGGCATGCTTCTTTTGGTTACATAAAAAAATTATTTCCTAGTTTATTTCAAACTTTGATGTTTCTATTTTCAAATGTGATGTTTGTGAACTTTCAAAAAGCCATCGTACTTTGTTTCCATTAATTTAGAATAAAAGTCCAATTCCTTTTATGATTAAACATTCTGATGTTTGGGGACCATCTAAATTTGCTACTTTTGATGGATCGCGTTGGTTTGTTACTTTTATTGATGATTGTACCAGGATGGGTTTAAGTGCTTTCTAAGTCACTGTACTATATGTCAACTTACAACTGGGTCACTGAACTTTTTTTCTTATAGTCAACTCACTAAATTCGATTTTTCTAACAAAAAGTTAAAAAAACCGTTAAACTCATTTGACTGTTAACGGAAAACGGCTGAATTGTCTAAAAAAACATATGTGGAAGTTAGTATGCAACGTGGCACTGATGATGTGGATTTCTAGGAAAAAAATGGGAAAAAATATATTTTAAAGTATAATATAAATTTAAAAAATTAGCCAAAAAAAGAAAATAAAAAAACACAATTTTTTAAGAAAATGAAAACATATTTTTTTTAATAAAAAACGCAATTTATTTTTCTTTAAAAAAAGCAGTTTTTAAGAAGAAAAAAAAACTGCGTTTTTTAATTTTTTGATAAAAACTATTTTTTATTTTTTTTAAGAAAAATAAACTGCGTTTTTAAAAAAAAAAACAAAAACAATTGATTTATTTTTCTTAAAAAAACTGCTTTTTTTAAACAAAAATAATTGCTTTATTTTTCTTTAAAAAAACTATTTTTTAGCAAAAATAAAAGCATTTTAAAAAAAATAATTGCTTTATTTTTCTTAAAAAAATAGTTTTTTTAATAAAAAAATTTAGTTTTTTTGTTTTAAAAAAATGAAATTTTTTTAATTAAGAAAATGAAAATGCATTTTTTAATAAAAAAACACAGTTTTTTTTAATAAAAGTGTTTAAAAAAGTCAGTTTACTTTTCTTAAAAAAAATAAAAAATCAGCTTTTATTAAAAAATAAAAAAGCGCAGTTTTTTTTAAAAAATAAAATAAAAATGCGCAGTTTATTTTTTTTGAAAAACAATGTTCTTAAAAAAAATAAAGCAATTATTTTGTTTTTTTTTAAAAGAATGCTTTTATTTTTGTTAAAAAATAGTTTTTCTAAAGAAATATAAAGCAATTATTTTTACTTTTTAAAAAAAATTCTTTTATTTTTGTTTTAAGAAAGCAGTTTTTTAAAGAAAAATAAAGAAATTATTTTATTTTTTTTAAAACGCAGTTTATTTTTCTTAAAAAAATAAAAAGGATATTTTATTAAAAAATAAAAAAATGTAGTTTATTTTTCTTCTTAAAAACTGCTTTTTTATTTTTTTAAGAAAAACAAACTGCGTTTTTTTAATTTTTATTAAAAAAACTGGGTTTTCATTTTCTTAAAAAAACTGTGTTTTTTTATTTTCTTTTTTGGCTAATTTTTTAAATTTATATTATACTTTAAAATATTTTTTTTCCATTTTTCATAAATTTGTTCTTACAAATCCACATCAACACTGCCACGTCGCATACTAACTGCTAGATAGGCTTTTTTTGACAACTCAGCCGTTTTCAGTTAACAGTCAAACGAGTTTAACGATTTTTTAACTTTTTGTTAGAAAAATCGAGTTTAGTGAATTGACTGTAAGAAAAAAAAGTTCAGTGACCCAATTGTAAGTTGACATATAGTATAGTGACTTAGAAAGCATTTAACCCTACCAGGATGACTTGGGTATGTTTGATGAAGTCCAAAAGTGAAGTAAACTTGTTATTTCAAAAATTTCATAAAATGGTTTGTAGTAAGTACAATGCACATGTTAAGGTTCTTCACAGTGACAATAGAGGTGAATATTTGAGTTTTGAATTGAAGCGGTACTTGGAAGCCCATGGAACCATTCATCAAACTACTTGTTTCGATACACCCCAACAGAATGGGGCGGCGGAGCGAAAAAATCGTCACTTGGTGGAGGTTGTCCGTGCTTCATTAATAGAAGCACATATTCCTTTATCCTATTGGGGACACGCACTTACCTCTGCAATATATTTAATCAACCGAGTACCTTCCAACACTATTAATTTTTGGACACCATCTCAGACTCTTAGTGAAGCAATTGTGACTCCAGTCATTCCAAACTTACTTCCTCGTGTTTTTGGTTGTGTAGCATTTGTACATCTTCATCAGCGTTAGCGCGATAAGTTGACACCTTGAGCTTTACGATGTGTTTTTTAGGGTATGCTACTTATCAAAACGGGTACCAATGCTATCATGCTCCAAGCAAACGAATGTTTGTTACAATGGATGTAGTTTTTCATGAAGACTCGATGTATTTTTCCTCTAAGCCTGAACTTCAAGGGGAGAACCTGGAAGAAGTTCAAGCTCTAGACTATGATTTTCTGATCTCTATAGAAACGGAACGCCCTGAACTTGGTAACAATATGAATGGGAATGAAACAGAACGCCTTGAACTTGGTAATGAGAATACTGGTGAATTAGAACTTGGTATTGAGAATGTTGGTGAATTGGATTAGAGTGGTATAAATTTGGATCATAGTGGTGATGAAGACCCAGAAAATGAAGTTGTGGAGCAACCTCCATCTGAATCTCTCGCACCACAGGCAACTGATACACCAAACTAATCGCCTACTGAGGATGGTCCTGCTGTAGTGTCTGAACCACCAAGAAAACAACTACCACCGCGTCAAACCAGAGGTATCCCCACACCCACATATGAGCCTGAACTTTCTAGTAAAGTTAAATATCCCATGAGTCATTATGTGTCTAACCATCGCTTGTCTGAATCAAATAAGTACTTTATAAATCAATTATCTACTGTATCTATTCCTAACAGTGTGGAGGAAGCCTTAGCTAACCCAAGGTGGAAAGCTGCTATGAATGAGGAGATGAAATCCTTGCAGAAGAATGAAACTTGGGAACTTGTTGATCGTCCTTCAGGGAAGAAACCAGTTGGATGTCAGTGGGTTTATACTGTGAAACACAAAGCAGATTGTACAATTGAAAGTTTTAAAGCAAGACTGGTGGCAAAAGGGTACACCCAAACCTATGGAATTTGTTGGGAGAATGCATATTATGATTTGATGTTTTAATGTATATGCTCATGATTATTTGTAAAGTCCTTCAAGTAATATATATATGTACGAGGACTTAGTGATAGATCAAATTTGTTAGGTTGATCAAAGTACTTAACGTGTATCATTTTGGAATAAAATGTATAGATAGAAAGATCAAAGATGTTAGGTTGATCTTGAGATGTAATAGATAGGCTTCGAGGAAATCGTAGTGTATCATTTGATCAACATTGCAGAAGACAAGGCAGAAACGTAGAGCTTCAAAGATCGTAGTGTGCCTGCCTTGAAGGGACTCTTTGAAAATCGTAGAGTGGTCCCAACGTTTGCCGAGCCATCTCAACGATTGTAGTGTGCTGAAGGAAACATGGAGTTTACAAGTCAATGATCGTAGTGTGCTCTTAGAAACGTAGAGTAACAGCACGAGCATGTGAAGATCGTAGTGTGCAAGGGTTTAAGAGAAATTGTAGTGCTCTCAGCTGATAACATCAAATCGAGCACCAAGGTGACAAGTCGCTACGATCTGAATCGTAGAGCATCTGTCTTATGTCAGAAAACGTCGAGCCCTATGTTATGTGTAAAGACAGATTCCAATATATGAGGAATGGATTCTAGACGTTGCAGTACTCATCAGTCCTAAAGTAATATGAAAATATCCTTAGTATGCAACAAAAAAGCGTATTGAATAAGCTAAGGAAGAACCATAGGTAAGGGGCAAAACACCTTTTCAGGTGTTAGGTGAGAAAGCAGTCTGCTGTGTCAGTGGGCCAGAATGTAGTTTCAGAAGATGTACAGAAATGTCTCCATCAAAGATCAGAAAAGTCAAATGCATTTAATGTCTCAACGGATTGATCCAACAGATAGTTTTCAAGATCACATATATGCAGATCAGATAGATGAGAGAGAACTAAGCAAGCATTGAACAAACAACGTGAACATCTCTCTCAAGCTCAACTCTACGATCTGAGATATTACAAAGCTTGCTCAACTACTCAGTTCTTTAGAAAAAGTGCTTACACATCAACTTAGTAGCAACCATCAAGAACTCAACATTATCAACCCACTAAAGAAGAGTACCAAGTCTGTTGGACTTGAAGAGTTCGTAGTGAACTGTAAGAAAGCTAAGTCTACTGGACTTGAAGAGTTCAAGAGTGAACTAAGAAGTTCCTAGATTGTTGGTCTAGAAGGAATCTGTGTGATTCAGAAGTTGTAAAAGACATCCTTAGTGGATTACCTACTTGTCAAAGTAGAAAAGTGGACTAGGAGCTTTAAGAGATTTGAACCACTTAAAACGACTGTGTCTTTTTCATTCATACCATAACTGTTATATCTGTTATAACTTCCATAACTGCCCCACTCTCATAACTCCATTGCTTGGTAAAGAAGATTAAAAAAAACATTTATTTCGCTAAGTTTTAATCATTTTCAAAGAACAAGTTTAAAACAAAAAGAATTTTAAATATCTATTCAACCCCCCTTCTAGATAACTATTGTGCCAACTAGGAGCTAACAATTGGTATTAGAGCAGGTTCTATTTTACAGTTTGCAAGCTTTAATAGATCTAATGGCACTCGTACCAAGCGAATCCAGGACCGGGGGAGGCAGCAAGCCACCAATGTGCAACAAGGATAAATTTGCTAATTAGAAAGTCAAGATGTAAGCATACATGGACTTAATAGATGAAGATCTATTTGAGACTGTTCAAAATGGGCCCTATATTCCAAAAAATCTCGCATCAACCACTGATGATCCAAACCGAATGCAAATCAAGGTTAAAGAAGAATGGACAGACAACGAGAAGAGAGCTGTCCAACTTGACAAAAAGGCCAAGAACATCCTGTTCCAATCCTTAGAAGACGATCTGTTTGAAAACGTTTTCAACAGAAAAACATCTAAGGAAGTTTGGGAAGCACTGCTGATCATGCACGAAGGAACTGAAAAAGTTATAGAGAACAAACAATCTCTTCTGACACAGCAGTATGAAATGTTTGCTCATGTCCAAGGAGAAAACGTAACTGCCACCTATGAAAGATTCAACGTTCTGCTCAACTCTCTACGAGCATACGGAAAGGTCTATCCTAACAAAGATCTAACCATAAAGTTCATGAGAGCCCTACCAAGCAGGTGGGATGCGAAGACCACTGCAATATGAGAGTTAAAGAATCTTAATGAGATGACAGTTCAACAGCTATATGGCAATCTCCTGACATACAAACTAGAGCTAACCTAACGTGCTGAAACCTTATCAGAAGGAAGAAGGAAGGATAAGGGTGTTGCTTTCAAGGCAAATGAAGGTGTATCAAAGGTCAACACTGAGATTGACTCTGATTATGATGAAGACGATGATGAAGACCTTGCTATGCTGGTAAAAAGACTGATAAGATTCATGCGTCAAAGAAAAACCAGCAAGTCAAAAAAGGTCAGCAACTACAGCAGCCAGGAGCAAATAAATGATCTATGCTACAACTGCAAAAATCCTGGCCATTTCATTGCCAACTTCAACAAACCTCTAAGAGAAGAACTAAAGAAGAAACAGCATGCAAAGAAGGAATTCAAAGGAAACAAAAGGCCTCCGAAGAGAGACAAAGGCCTGGTAGCTGGAGGATCATGGAGTGATTCAGATAATGACTCAAATGCTGACTCCGGAAATGAAGAAAAACCACAAATGGCCAATCTGTGCCTAATAACCAAACATACAAAGGACAAACAAAACCTCAACATACATGATGTAAGTCTCGATGAGGTATTTGATTTGAACTCACCTGATGTAGATATAAATGACTTAAGAACTGCACTGCATGGCATAACCACTGATCTACATCAATATATGAAGTGGTTCAGAGTTTTTTTTAAGGATCATTCATTTCTTCAAGAGGAGAAGAAGAAAGTACAAAAAGAGCTTGAAACAGTCCTTCTAAGTACTAATCTTCTCTCCAAGCTTGAGGCTGAGAATGAGACCTTAAGACAGACAAACACACTCAATGCACAAAAAGAGTCTAATCTAACCTCTAAAATTGAGGATCTAGAAAAGACTATCTCTACATGGAACAAATCCTCATCATCTATGGACTGCCTGTTCTTTAGTCAGAGAAGCACATTTGACAAGACAGGCCTAGGCTTTGGGGAATCCATCTCAGAGCCTTGTGTGGAAAAGACAAAGGAAACTAGCACTAATAATGCCTCAAGTTTCAGTAGAAGCATTACCTTTGTAAAATCCTCACAGAAGGAAGAACAAGTTCAACCTTGTTCTACTGTCTCCATTCTTACTCTTAGGAGTAAAGGATCTCATGCTGGTCTGGGGTGCATAAAAGAGAAGAGTAACCTAACCTCTACGCACCAACCTTGAAGAATCGAAGAGTCAAGCAAGATCAACTCTACGAATCAACTGGAAAGGTACAGTAGAGGTAAGGCACACTCATCACTATTTATGAAATCCAAGGACACGTGGAAAAATGAGAATCAGTTTAACAGAAGGATAATTAAAGAGCCACACAAGTCCAAATGGAGGATGAATCATCATGCACACACTGGCATGCATCATACTAGGTGTTTTATATGCAACAAATATGGTTACAAGGCTGGCAAGTGTTATTATAATTTTATACATTGAGACCCAAGATTAAACAGATTTGGGTCCCCAAAGGCACTAACAAAGAAGGACCCATGCAAATATGGGTACCGAAATGAAGGTTCAATATCTTGACAGGAAAAGAGCTCCACGATCACTACAAGGTATCTGGACAGTGGATGCTCAAGGCACATGACTGGGAAAAAAGCCCTCTTATCTAACTACATAGAAAAGGAGGGTCCCTCAGTCATCTTTGGAGACAACGGCTCGGGCAAGACAAGAGGATATGGCTCTGCTGGAAATGGTGCACTATCTTTCAGCAAGGTAGCATATGTAGAAGGTCTGCAACACAACCTTCTAAGCATCAGTCAACTCTGTTACAAGGGTCATCAAGTGACATTTCTCAACAACCAATGTCAAGTCAGAGATTTGAAGACATCTGATGTAAAGCTAACGGGGACAAGAGAAGGAAATGTCTACACAGTGGATCTTGGTCAACTAAGCTCAGATGAGACAATATGTTTTCTTGCAAAAGCATATGAAGAAATGAGCTGGCTATGGCATAGACGGTTGTCTCACTTAAACTTCAAGAGCATGTCCAAACTGACATCAAAAGATCTCATAGCTGGCCTACCAAAGTTTAACTTCGTAAAAGAAAGACCATGCAATGCCTGTCAGCTTAGAAAGCAAACCAGAAGCTCATTCAAAAGCAAAACTGCCAACTCTATCGATAAGCCCCTGCAGTTGCTTCACATGGATCTATTTGGGCCAATTCCAACAACTAGTCTTGGAGGAAAAAGATACTCTCTAGTTATAGTCGCCGACTACACCAGATTCACATGGGTATTCTTCCTAACTTCAAAGGATGAAACGAGCTCTCAATTAATCAAGATGTTCAGACTGGTGATGAATGAGAAAGGAGGGAAAATCAAGGCCATAAGGAGTGATCACGGCAGAGAATTCGACTTCTCAGAAGTGGACCAGTTCTGTACAGACAATGGGATCAGTCATAACTTCTCAGCTCCACGACCTCAAAAAAATTAAGTAGCTGAAAGAAAGAATAGAACTTTGATAGAGGCTGGGAGAACTCTACTTGCAGCAGCACATCTGCCTGAATATTTCTGGGCAGAAGCTGTCAACACTGCATGCTACACGCAGAACAGATCATTAATTCACTCTACGATCAAGATGAAGCCCTACGAACTATGGAAAGAAAGGAATCCAAGTGTCAGCTACTTCTATGTCTTTGGTTGTGCATGCTACATTCTCAACAATGAAAACAGTATCTGACAAAGTTCCAGCCCAAGTCAAACGAAGGGATCTTTCTTGGGTATGCCACAAACATCAAAGCTTACAGAGTGTTCAACAAGAAGACACTGAATGTTGAAGTCTCGATACATATAATCTTTAATAAAACTGACTTAGACAAAATAGTGCCTCAAGAAACTACGACCGATAGTGCAGACACTACGAATGAAGTCGTCGAGCTCAACACTACGAGCGTAATACCAGACAGTGAAATCGTAGAGCATGAAAATGTAATCGTAGAGATGTCAATGCCAGACAGCGAGCCTCTACTCTAAGAAGAAGAGTAGACCTTGAAGACTTAAGACACGAAGGCATCAAGACAAATGTCCCAACCGATAACAGATGGGCAAGAGATCACACTCAGGATCTAATTAATGGAGATCCGAGTGCTAGAGTCAAAACAAGAGCTGCTACACAGAATGAATGCTTTTATCTAAGCTTCCTGTCACAAATAGAGCCAAAGAAGATAGAAGATGCCATGCAGGAAGAACTCAACCAATTTAAACAAAACAAAGTATGGAGATTGGTACCAAGACTAAAGAGTCATCCTGTGATAGGAACTAAGTGGGTCTTCAGAATAAAATGGATGAAGATGGGGTCATAACAAGAAATAAGGCAAGATTAGTGGCAAAGGGCTATTCTCAAGAAAAAGGTATCGAATACGATGAGACATTTGCACCTGTTGCCAGACTAGAAGCCATCAGAATCTTTCTTGCCTTTGCTTCCCACATGAAGTTCAAAGTCTTTCAGATGGATGTCAAGAGTGCATTTCTAAATGGAGAACTCCAAGAAGAAGTCTATGTAGAGCAACCTCCAGGTTTCATCAATCCATCTCTTTCCAATTATGTCTATAGATTAGATAATGCCTTATATGGCCTTAAATAAGCACCTAGATCATGGTATGAAACACTGACTAACTTCTTAATTGAAAATGGGTTCACTAGAGGTAGAGTAGATACCACACTGTTTCTTAGAAAACATTAATATAAAGTCTTACTAGTTCAAATATATGTTGATGATATTATCTTTGGTTCTACCTATGAAAAGTTATGCAAGAGATTCTCTAAACTAATGCAGAGCAAGTTTGAAATGAGCATGATGGGTGAGCTGAATTTCTTTCTTGGACTGCAAGTGAAGCAGACTGATGACAGAATTTTCATAAACCAAGACAAATACATCAAAGATTTACTGAAAAAGTATGGCATGGAATCAGCCTCTCCCATGAAAACACCAATTGCTCCTGCAACTAAGCTTGACAAGGATGAGAAAGGTAAAAGTATTGATATCACTCAATACAGAGGTATGATGGGTTCTCTTTTATACTTAACTGCTAGTAGACCAGACATAATGTTTGCAACATGCATATGCGCTAGATTTCAGGCTAACCCTAAAGAGTCACATTTATCTGTTGTAAAGAAGATCTTCAGGTATCTCAAGGGTACACCTTACTTGGGGCTTTGTTACCCCAAAGAATCCTCATTTGAACTAACAAAATACACAGATGCTGATTTTGCAAGATGCAAAATAGATAGAAAGAGCACTAGTGGCACTTGTCAACTGCTAGGAAACAGACTTGTGTCCTGGTTTAGCAAAAAGCAAAACTCAGTGTCCACTTCAACTGTAGAAGCTGAATATATTGCTGCTGGCAGCTGCTATGATCAGATTCTATGGATGAAAAATTAGCTAGCTGACTATGGGTTTGATTTTAAATTTATTCCCATTCACTGTGATAACACAAGTGCTATAGCAATAACTCATAATCCTGTTATGCATTCTAGGACTAAGCATATAGAAGTAAGGTATCCTTCATTAGGGATCTTGTGTAAAATAGAACTATATCTTTACAATACATCCCTACTGAAAATTAACTTGCTGATGTTTTTACAAAACCACTAGATGAATCTAGATTTAATAAGTTAATAAGTGAGCTAGGCATGCTAAATCTACAACCATGAGATATATGCTCTAGATTGTGCTAACCATGACAGATACAAAGGCTGAACTCAAAAAATCGTAGACATGATCAAGTAAAGTTCATGATCGTAGAGCTGAAAAGACAACTACCTCAACGATCGTAGCAAAGACTCAACCATCGTAGTGCAGACTCAACGATGACACAAGCCCCATCAACAAAGAAAAAATTACACCCTGTGATGACAAACTTCATAAACAAGGAAATCTCTCTAAGAGGTGCCTCAGGAACAAACCTAACCCTTGAATCTCTCTAAGAGGTTGGCCCTTCCTGAGCTGTCTTAAAAGAATGCTTTATCAAAAACTCATCACAAGGATTCAGATAGACTCAACGAATAATTGATCAGACTCGACGATCGTAGGACAGACTCAACGGATGCTGGACAGACTCAACGATCATAGCTCAGACTCTACGAATGATGGACAGACTCGACGATCGTAGATCAGACACGACGGTTGATGAACAGATTCGACGATTGTAGCTCAGACTCGACAAAGGCAAAGCACTCAACGATCACTGAATTACCTCAATAATCGTAGTCCTCCCTAAGGACATCTCAGCTCTTGGGAGACAAGGGAAAATTAGTACAATCCTTAACTAACAAAATCGTAGAGCCAAGCAAAAGTCGACACCTGTCCCACCAAGCAAAAAAGGAGAGAGGGAAGTTACAGTACAAATTGAAATCGTATTTTTGAAATCTGAAGATTCAAAAGATTATCTCTCCCACATCCTCTCTCAAAGAAAAAACCCTAACTCAGAAGAAAGCTCAGTCGAATCTCACTTCCAATTAGAAAATCAATGGCTTCATCCAGTGTTATCTCAGGTTACAGACTATGTTTTGACGAGTTCAAAATAGCTCCACCTAAATTTCACAAGACTCTGACGCTACTGAAGAAGGCAGGTCTCGAAGAGGCTTTGGGCGCAGACACTCTGATATATCCCAAACTGGTGAAAGATTTCTACAAAAATGGTGTGCTAGAAAAGGACACCATCACTACTAGTAGAAATCAGACTGAAGGCAGAAGACATCAATCTTGCCCTAGGTCTCAAAAATGAAGGGAATCCAGTCACAGACAGCGTAGATTTCCAAGAGGGTCTAAGAAGAATGCATCACAAGAAAAACCCCTCTATGAAAGGGTACAAGAAGAAGGAGTTCCCACATAGGTGCAAATTTTTGGCTGATATGATTGAGAAATGTATATGCTGCAAGAGCTCAGGACATAACTCTATCAACGAAGTACAACTTAAGCTCATGACGGCCATGTATTATGGTATGCAACTCAACTATGGAGCCCTATTGTTCGAATGGATTGGAAAGTGGTTAGTCAACTCTAAGAAATCAAAAAGTCCTCAGAAGATGCTATATGGGAGATTCGTAAGCATCATTCTACAGTCTGCTCTGGGTGACAAAATTGGGGATGAAGAAGGAGAAGCCATCAACCCAAATCGAAGAATGACCCATCAATTATTTGAAAACTGGAAAAAGAATCCAGCTGAGTATGTTCGAATGATGACAGAATCTAGTGGAAGAACTGGGGATCTGAAGAATTCAGGCTTTCCAGGAAACATGTCTGTGGTCAGAGAGATCGAAGGTGAAGACGAAATTAAAAAAGAAGAACCCTCTGTCCTTACTAGAAAAAGCAAGGGCAAGAGGAAGCTAAGGGATAGACAGATGGAAGAGCCTCAAGGATCTAGTACTGATATACCAGTAGAGTCCTCTGATATAGATACTCTGAGGATGCTAAGGAGAAAACAATAACAAGATGAAGAAGATGAGGATCAGGCTACCATATCCCAGATCCCAAAGAAGAACAAGGTTGGTCATAAGTCTAAAAGGCCATCAGTCACCTCAATCGTAGAGTCTCTATTGGTTGTGGAGACCAGACCTAGCATGGCAGACAAAGAGGTAGCTATTTTAAGCATAGTGGCTGTTGAACAGGACAAAGCTGAGATTCAAGAGAGTCCTGAAGTTGTGGCTAAACCCAGCAAAGCAAGGAGAAAGCTGGTTAAGAAGTACATTCTTAAAAATAAAAAGGTGCTAAAAAAGGAAGCAAAGAGCATGGTTGCTAAGAAGGAAATATCTAGAGCAAGTTAAGAAGATAATGCTCCAGTTGAGGGGGAGATCCGTGAAATTCTCATAATAGAGAATACACCAGCTGAGGGGGAAATGCCTGGAACTCAAGAAGATGTTACAATTGAGGGGGAGTTTATGAGCTTACCAGAAGATGATCAAGTTGAGGGGGAGCCTCAAGATATCTCCATGACAGAAGAGGATGTCTCTGCCAGAAATGAAAAGGAACCGGTGCCAGATCATCAAGAGCCCATTGAGATAATGGAGTCCTCCAACGAAGACATAGAAGAGGAAGATGATGATGATGACCTTCAAATCACTAGTGTGGGCTGAGATGGGTATAGAAGCTATCTCTACAATCAGATGTTCTCATACCTACCCATGATGCCATATCATCAAGCCCAAATCCTAAATTGTTGGGATCACATGTTCTGAAATTTCAAAGAGTATCCAACCATCTCAATATTAGCTCATGGATTTCTAGGGAGTTTCAATTTTGCAAAGAAATTGCTTACCAACAACTCTTCCTTAAAGGATAAACTTGAGGTATTATCTATCCATACTCACTTCAGAGTTAATCACTTGCCATCATCATCATTTAGTCAATTCCATGAATTCCCTCGATGGTTGGAAGTGATTCTCAATCCAGTAAATCAATTCCCAGTTATAGAATCCCAAAATTCTGTAACTGAAGAACCAAATACAGTCAACCATATTTTGCTTCCACAAACCACCATCTCTACGATCCATGACTCTAGCCCAGTCGTAGAGTCCCAAATAGAAATCGTAGAGCCCCATATTCCAAACATAGAAACTCAGGCTTCTCCATTGGACATACCATCCTCTTCCTCAAATGACTATTTTAGTCTTGATCTTGCTCTCTACTCCATGCAAGATCAGTCTCAGAAAGAATCCCCACCATCAAACAATCCTCAAACCAATGATTCTCTCCCAAATCTGCCCACAAAGGATGACTTGAAGGAAGCAACCAAGGACATGGTCAAGAATATAGAAGAAAGCCTAGAATCTCACTCCGGCCTCATTCATATCCGGCTGAATCAATTGATCACAGCTGCAAATAACTTTCCTGGTACTATGAATACTGAGCTTATAAAGAAGCTGAGGGAAATTATCCAAGAAATTCTTAAGAGCATGAAGGACAGAAATGAGATTCACTTCCAGGTAGCCACCAAACAAAGAGGGGTTGTTCTTGAAATATAAAAAAATTAAGAAGTTCAAAATAAACTTATGCTGGAGAACTTCCTCAACTTGAAAGCTTCAGTCCAAGAATTCCAGAAATCCCATGTCAATCAGGAACGTTAGAATGACATTATTCTCACTGCCCTCCGAAACAAAGAAGCAAGATCTGAAAAATAGCTCAAGGAAAGTAAAGAGGACATCGCTCAGACACAAAGTCAACTGAACGAACTTGTCCAAGGAGTGAATAAACTTTTTGCAGACATTCGAAACCTTGATGCTGACATAAAGGGGGAGAATAAAGGGAAAGGAGTTCAAAGAGCACAGGGAGATCAAGGCAGAGGCAGAGGAAAGCAAGAAAGGGGAAGAGGACAATTTTCACAAAGCCCTCTTGCAAGACAGTTCCACCAACAGACTGCATAATCAAGCAATCAGACTCAACGATCTGATCAGCATGAAATCTTGATGGCTCAGCCTTTAAGAAATCAAGGGCCAACTATCAGCTCACCAAATGTGACCACCACAGGCCTAAGAATGCCAATTGCAGATCCAACATTCATGAATAGGCATGATCACAACCCGATAGTAAGTCCGAGTGAGCTGGAAGAGTTAGCCAGAAGAGATGAAGCCAGCAAGAAAAGAAGGGCTGAGGAGTATGCCAATCCTCCAAGGAAAAGGTCAAAGAAATAGAGATAAGTTGAAACTTTAAATTCTTATTGATGTAAAGCTAAACTGCAATATTTCTTAAACATCAATAAATTCATGCTTATTCTCTAGAAATTACAGCTGCTCACTGAAATACTAAGTCATGTTTAAATTTCCTACAAATGCATCTAGAGACTAACAATCATGACAACAAATCTCCTTGGTTATGTCAACATCAAATAGGGGGAGATTGTTGGGAGAATGCATATTATGATTTAATGTTTTAATGTATATGATCATGATTATTTGTAAAGTACTTCATGTAAGATATGTACGAGGACTTAGTGATAGATCAAATTTGTTAGGTTGATCTAAGCTCTTAACGTGTATCATTCTGGAATAGAATGTATAGATAGAAAGATCAAAGCTGTTAGGTTAATCTTGAGATGTAATAGATAGGCTTCGAGGAAATCGTAGTGTATCATCTGATCAACATTGTAGAAGTCAGGACAGAAATGTAGAGCTTCAAAGATCATAGTGTGCCTGCCTTGAA
This sequence comes from Panax japonicus, assembly GCA_020205505.1. Lineage (NCBI taxonomy): Eukaryota > Viridiplantae > Streptophyta > Magnoliopsida > Apiales > Araliaceae > Panax > Panax japonicus. The sequence goes on along the minus strand of CM035100.1, from coordinate 13,139,301 downwards.
GGGACTCTTCGAAAATCATAGAGTGGTCCTAACGTTTACCGAGCCATCTTAGCGATCGTAGTGTGCTGAAGGAAACATGGAGTTTACAAGTCAACAATCGTAGTGTGCTCTTGGAAACGTAGAGTAACAAAACGAGCAAGTGAAGATCGTAGTGTGCAAGGGTTTAAGAGAAATCGTAGTGCTCTCAGCTGATAGAATCAGATCGAGCACCAAGTCAAAAAGTCACTACGATCTGAATTGTAGAGCATCTGTCTTATGTCAGAAAACGTCGAGCACCATGTTATGTGTAAAGACAGATTCCAATATATGAGGAATGAATTCTAGACGTTGCAGTACTCACCAGTCCCAAAGTAATATGAAATATCCTTAGTATGCAACAAAGAAGCGTTTTGAAGAAGCTAAGGAAGTACCATAGGTAAACGGGCAAAAAACCTTTTCAGGTGTTAGGTGAGAAAACAGTCTGCTGTGTCAGTGGGCCAGAAATCAGTTTCAGAAGATGTGCAGAAATGTCTCTATCAAAGATCAAAAAAGTTAAATGCATTTAATGTCTCAACGAATGGATCCAACGGATAGTTTTCAAGATCACATATATGAAGATCAGATAGATGAGAGATAACTAAGCAAGCATTGAACAAACAATGTGAACATCTCTCTCAAGCTCAACTCTATGATCTGAGAAATTGCAAAGCTTTCTCAGCTACTCAGTTCTTTAAAACAAGTGCTTACACAGCAACTGAGTAGCAACCATCAAGAACTCAACATTATCAACCCACTGAAGAAGAGTACCAAGTCTGCTGGACTTGAAGAGTTCGTAGTGAACTGTAAGAAAGCCAAGTCTGCTGGACTTGAAGAGTTCAAGAGTGAACTAAGAAGTTCATAGACTGTTGGTCTAGAAGGAATCTGTGTGATTCAGAAGTTGTAAAAGACATCCTTAGTGGATTACTTACTTGTCGAAGTAGAAGAGTGGACTAGGAGCTTTAAGTGCTCTAAACCACTTAAAATGACTGTGACTTTTACATTCATACCATAACTGTTATATTTGTTATAACTGCCATAACTGCCTCACTCTCATAACTCCATTACTTAATAAAGAAGATTAAAACAAACATTTATTTCGTTAAGTTTTAATTATTTTCAAAGAAAAAGTTTAAAACGAAAAGAATTTTAAATATCTATTCAACCCCTCCCCCCCCCCCCATCTAGATAACTATTGTGCCAACTAGGAACTAATAAAATTGATTATACAGATACATTTACACTTGTAGCTAAAATTAACACAGTTCGAGTCTTATTGTCTCTAGCTGCGAACCTGGATTGGACATTGCAACAATTTGATGTGAAAAACGCCTTTCTGCATGGCGAGTTGTCTGAAGAATTGTACATGGATTTGCCACCAGTGTGCATGATACCAGAAGTGCATTGTCGGAAGGTGTGCAAATTAAAGAAATCATTGTATGGGCTTAAATAATCTCCGAGAACATGGTTTGGAAGATTCACGAAGTAATTCAGATCACACTTTATTCTTTAAAAGACACCATAGTAAGATCACTACCCTTATTGTGTATGTTGATGACATGTGTGAGACCCCGAATTTTATGAAATGAAAGTATTCAATTTTCTTATAATTAATCTATTTAGTAAATGGTTAAATTGATAAAGGTTAAAGTTAAGGGTGATATTTGAAAATTTTACAAAGTATGCAAGTTGTTATAAAATATTCGATTGGTCGGGGAATATTCGTTTTAATAGGGAATATTCTTACGACGACACAATCATTGGTGGACCCCACAACGGAAGTATTATCGTAGTTAGAAAATGACAGAAATATCTTTTTATAAAAATAACGGTGATAGTTTTACTGTTAAACTGTTGAACTACTTGGTAGTAAAAGTACAGTTGTAAGACCCCGAATTTTATGAAATAAAAGTATTCAATTTTTTTAATTACTATTCATGAGTTACTATTCACGAGTTACTATTCACGAATTACTATTCATGAGTTACTATTCATGAGTTACTATTCACGAGTTACTATTCACGAGTTACTATTCATGAGTTACTATTCACGAATACTATTCATGAAGCATGATAATTTTTTTCGTAAGAAGGCATTACTCAATAATTGTTACAGTAATTACTGTTCAATATTTTATTTTATTGATTCAATAATTGCTACGTTGATATTTTATATTATTGTTGTTTCAATAATTGACACGGAACAGTATTTCCCATTATCGGATCAATAATTCATATTATTTGGATAATATTATTAGATAACATTATTTGCAATTTCTAGAAAGTTCTGTTAAGGAGAGGTTTGGTCATCTAATTGCGCGCCAGTAAGGAGAAATCCTTATTGGAAAGCCATTTCTTTCCTGGGAACTGCCTGGTTGTCAATATTGTGATTCTGTAATATTATTTGTGAATAATTAATTATTGATTTATATGATAAGGAAAATATTCATTTTATATGGTTATAAATGGAGAAAATTTTTAAAGTGACAATTGTTGAAAATCGATATTTTATCTTTTTTGATAAAATAATATTTTATTATATTATTATAATTTAATAATGATGATATTTTTACAATGAATATGGGATATATGAGTATATGAGGAGAAATAGTATTTTTGTTGCATTAAATAATTAACACATGTTTTGTGTGTCGGTGGACCCCATTTCTTGACTGAAATTTGATTATAACTTGTAAAATCGTCCGTTTGTGGATTTCGGTCAATTTTCGTTTGAAATTTGGAAAAACTTTCTTCTGTAAAGTTGTAGAGAATAGAATTTCCTATAAAAAGTCGCGAGATTCAAATTTTCTGATAAAAGGGCCATTTATTATGAATTATTGAAGTTCCGAAGTTCCGAAATAATTGATTTTTGGAAGTTTTAATTATGTTTTAAAAGAAAAACGTTTTTATCATTGTTGTGGGCCCCACTTGCACATGTTAGATGCTGAATTCAGATGCTCAAGGTGGGCTAAGGAAAATTATATATATATATATATATATATATATATATATATATATATATATATATATATTAAATTTTCTGCTTTGGTGTTCTAAGCATTTTCCTATAAATAGGGTGCTTAGGTTAGAATTAAAAATCACACCAGAAACTGAAGTTTTCTCTCTATTTCTCTCTCTATATTATAGAGTGTACTCTTGTGAGTATTTTGATATCTTGAGTGTTGCTATACAATGCAAGTTCGTTCAGCGTTATTCCAGTCAGAAGTACTGCTCTTTTGAGGTAAGAGATATTGTCGTTAGTATGTAAGGGTTATTATGTTTTTTAAATTTCAAAATTTTTCTGAACCTTCAAAAATTTTGGAAAATTTGAAATGATGTTTTGATGAGTTTTGTAGATTGTGTCCAAAAATGGTAATTTTTGGATGTATAGATTAGGTGTTATGGATTTTATGAGAAAATACTATTTTAAAAGTAACCGCTTATAACTCCTTGTGGTTAATTCCAAAATTGATGAAATTTGTATTGGGAGTACATATATATAACAAAAGTATACTGTGTTAATTTCAGAATTTTTGGACAAAAGTACAATTTATGATAAATATCTAAATATTCGGTAGTTTTGGCCATATGAAAAATATTAAATGAATTTTAAAAATTCCGAGAAAAATATATGCTTAATATGGGACTATATTATGCTAAATCCCATAAAAAAAATATTTTTGGAACTGATTTGGTATTTTTCATGAAAATATTCTAGTTATGAGTAAATGAATTAAATATGTTATGTGAAGTAAGAAAATTTGAAAGTATGATTTTATGGCTTTAGAATCATATATGAGGTATATGTAGATTTTTGATGAGGGTTTTGGTTATTGGTGATGAAATCTTATGAGTTTGGCATTTTAGGATGATTAAATGCATTTATTAGTAAAGTGTAAATAATTAAAATAAATTATTTATAAGTTTAAGAAATGATTAAAATATTGTGGTAGTATTAATAATATTAGATTATGAGATTATTAAGTGATTTAAAACATTTTGATTAAGGTGTTATGAGATCATTGATTTATGAATCTTACTCTTGAGATTACATCGATATGTTGATTATATTATTTTTATTATCATATATAACATTTTTATAACACTAATGATGATATTTCTCTTTGACTTGAGTGTAAAGATGGGTAGATTATTGGTATGATCGTGACTATAGGTTCTCTTTGGCCCGTAGTGCAAAGATGAATTATTGATGAATATCATTGGCTCGTAATGCAGAGATGACTTGTTGTTGAATATCTTTGGCCTGTAGTGCCAAGATGAATTGTTGATGAATATATTTGGCCTGTAGTGCAAATATGAACTGTTGAGGAATATCTTTGGCCTGTAGTGCAAAGATGAATTGTTAATGAATATCTTTGGCCCGTAGTGCAAAGATGACCTGTTGTTGAATATCTTTGGCCTGGATTGCAAAGATGGTCTATTGATGAATATCTTTAGCCCGTAGTGCAAAGATGACCTGTTGTTGAATATCTTTGGCCTGTAGTGCAAAGATGGTCTGTTGATGAATATCTTTGGCCGTAGTACAAAGATGAAATTGTTAGTATGATTATGAACAGGAACTGTGATTTGGTATAACCATGATCTTTGATGTTTCAGGTAAAGACAGGTGATGAAAATTATCTCTGTCTTGGATGCGAAGAGGAATTTAGAATCACAATTATGATTATGAGTTATTCATATGATTGTGAAAAGGAACTGTTGATTGATGTTACAGGGATAAAATATTATTGGTAGACTTTTAATGTGGAGAAGATAATAGACTTTATGGTCTATTTGACTCTTCAAATGGATTGCTCGTTCCGCTGCAACTATGGTTGAAAAGTTTTATTATCTACCATATGTTCTAAATATTTGATTTATTATTGATGAAGTCTATTGATAATGTAATTATCTTTAGTCATAATATTCTTTACTGAGCTAGTTGTGCTCACCCTTTTGCTTCATAATTCCTTTCAGGTAATAAAAGTGTAGCAGGGACAAGCGAGGAATAACAGGGGAATATAATGGTGGTCTATAGATGTTGAGGGTGAGGTGAATTTAACTTGGAAGGGTGTTTTGCCACTATCATACAAGATGTCTAATGACACACAACCTCGTGTCATCATAAGATAGGGTTGTGCTCATCCACTTGCTGAGTATATTTACAAGCACTACCTATATAATCTTGGTGTTTATTTAAAGAATAATTCCCAATTAGAGATAATGAAGATAATGATATGTCAAGAGAAGACTCACCATTGGGAAGAATATGATAGTAATCTTCTCGTTTTTCTTTGGGGTCTATTGGGTCAACCAAGGATAATTCTGTGGCCATATGATATCTATCATAACCTAGACGCATGGCCTCCCATGTACGAAGGTTTCCTTCAGCACATCCCAAAGATTTTAATTTCTAAAACAGTTTTTGACTGTACCTTTATATAAGGTGTCATGGTGACGTGCTATCCAAGCTGGTGTCCAGAGTCACAGTTGGTATATTTTAGTATCAAAACTCACAACATATGTGTTGTTGTATTTTGCACGACAATTGTTGTAATAAAGTTTTAGTTGTTTTCTGTACCATGTATTTGGCGACTCAGAATGGGTTGAATGGAATTGACCTATTTTGGGGTCGCCACAGTTGGTATCAGAGCTTAGGGATATGATCTCTGGCAGAGATCGGGGAATAAAACTAGGAGGGGAGAGATGAGTAAATCCTTCGCTAGTGTGTCCTACCTAAGCTTATTTGTTGGTCAGTCATAATATCGGGATATTATGTGATATGTTAATTTGTTCAATTAACCCTTGTTTTGAAGCTGTATTCTAGAATGATATCTAAAATACAGGAGATGAGTAATGGAGAAATCATAATGACAGGGAAGACAAAATCTGAAATGAAAGCAAGGTATTCTCAACTCTTTGAAATACCAGGTACGTAAATTTCGGGGACGAAATTTCATAAGGAGGGGAGATTGTAAGACCCCAAATTTTATGAAATAAAAGTATTCAATTTTTTTAATTACTATTCACGAGTTATTATTCACGAATTACTATTTATAAGTTACAATTCATGAGTTATTATTCACGAGTTACTATTCATGAGTTATTATTAAGGAGTTACTATTCACGAGTACTATTTATGAAGCATGATAATTTTTTTCGTAAGAAGGCATTACTTAATAATTGTTACAGTAATTACTGTTCAATATTTTATTTTATTGATTCAATAATTGCTACGTTGATATTTTATATTATTGTTGTTTTAATAATTGTCACGACACGGTATTTCCCATTATTGGATCAATAATTCATATTATTTGGATAATATTATTAGATAGCATTATTGGCAATTTCCAGAAAGTTCTGTTAAGGAGAGGTTTGGTCATCTAATTGCGCGTCAGTAAGGAAAAATCCTTATTGGAAAGCCCCCTCTTTACTGGGAACTGCCTGGTTGTCAATATTGTGATTCTGTAATATTATTTGTGAATAATTAATTATTAATTTATATGATAAGGAAAATATTCATTTTATGTGGTTATAGATGGAGAAAATTTTTAAAGTAACAATTGTTGAAAATCGATATTTTATCTTTTCTGATAAAATAATATTTTATTATATTATTATAATATAATAATGATGATATTTTTATAATGAATATGGGATATATGAGTATATGAGGAGAAAGAGTATTTTTGTTGCATTAAATGATTAACACATGTTTTGTGTGTCGGTGGACCCCATTTCTTGACTGAAATTTGATTATAGCTTGTAAAATCACCCGTTTATGGATTTCGGTCAATTTTCGTTTGGAATTTGAAAAAACTTTCTTCTGCAAAGTTGTAGAGAATTGAATTTCCTATAAAAATCCACGAGACTCAAATTTTCTGATAAAAGGTCTATTTATTATGAATTATTGAAGTTCTGAAGTTCCGAAATAATTAATTTTTGGAAGTTTTATTTATGTTTTAAAAGAAAAACGTTTTTATCATTGTTGTGGGCCCCACTTGCACATGTTAGATGCTGAATTCAGATGGTCATGGTGGGCTAAGGAAAATTTTATATATATATATTATTATTATATTAAATTTTCTACTTTGGTGTTCTAAGCATTTTCCTATAAATATGGTGCTTAGGTTAGAATTGAAAATCAAACCAGAAACTGAAGTTTTCTCTCTATTACCCTCTCTATATTATAGAGTGTATTCTTGTAAGTATTTTGATATCTTGAGTGTTGCTATACGGTGCAAGTTCGTTCAGCGTTATTCCAGTCAGAATTACTGCTCTTTTGAGGTAAGGGATATTGTCGTTAGTATGTAAGGGTTATTATGTTTTTTTAATTTCAAAATTTTTCTGAACCTTCAAAAATTCTGGAAAAAATTGAAATGATATTTTGATGAGTTTTGTAGATTGTGTCCAAAAATTGCAATTTTTGGATGTATAGATTAGGAGTTATGGATTTTATGAGAAAAGACTATTTTAAAAGTAATCGCTTATAACTTCTTGTGGTTAATTCCAAAATTGATGAAATTTGTATTGGGAGTACATATATATTACAGAAGTATACCGTGTAAATTTTAGAATTTTTGGACAAAAGTAAAATTTATGATAAATATCTAAATATTCGGCAGTTTTGGCCATCTGAAAAATATTAAATGAATTTTAAAAATTCCGAGAAAAATATATGCTTAATATGGGACTATATTATGCTAAATCCCAGAAAAGAAATATTTTTGAAACAGATTTAGTATTTTTCATGAAAATATTCTAGTTATGAGTAAATGAATTAAATATGTTATGTGAAGTAAGAAAATTGGAAAATATGATTTTATGGCTTGAGAATCATAAATGAGGTATATGCAGATTTTTGATGAGGGTTTTGGTTATTGGTGATGAAATCTTATGAGTTTGGCATTTTAGGATGATTAAATGCATTTATTAGTAAAGTGTAAACAATTAAAATAAATTGTTTATAAGTTTAAGAAATGATTAAAATATTGCGGTAGTATTAATAATATTAGATTATGAGATTTTTAAGTGATTTAAAACATTTTGATTAAGGTGTTATGAGATCATTGATTTATGAATCTTACTCTTGAGATTAAATCGATATGTTGATTATATTATTTTTATTATCATATATAACATTCTTATAACACTAATGATGATATTTATCTTTGACTTGAGTGTAAAGATGGATAGATTATTGGTATGATCGTGACTATAGGCTTTCTTTGGCTCGTAATGCAGAGATGACTTGTTGTTGAATATCTTTGGCCTGTAGTGCAAAGATGAATTGTTGTTGAATATATTTGGCCTGTAGTGCAAATATGAACTGTTGATGAATATATTTGGCCTGTAATGCAAAGATGAATTGTTGATGAATATCTTTGGCCCGTAGTGCAAAGATGACCTGTTGTTGAATATCTTTGGCCTGGAGTGCAAAGATGGTCTGTTGATGAATATCTTTGGCCCGTAGTGCAAAGATGACCTGTTGTTGAATATCTTTGGCCTGTAGTGCAAAGATGGTCTGTTGATGAATATCTCTGGCCGTAGTACAAAGATGAAATTGTTAGTATGATTATGAACATGAACTGTGATTTGGTATAACCATGATCTTTGAGGTTTATGGTAAAGACAGGTGATGAAAATTATCTTCGTCTTGGATGCGAAGAGGAATTTAGAATCACAATTATGATTATGAGTTATTCATATGATTGTGAAAAGGAACTGTTGATTAATGTTACAGGGATAAAATATTGTTGGTAGACTTTTTATGTGGAGAAGATAATAGACTTTATGGTCTATTTGACTCTTCAAATGGATTGCTCGTTCCGCTGCAACTGTGGTTAAAAAGTTTTATTATCTACCATATGTTCTAAATATTTGATTTATTACTGATGAAGTCTGTTGATAATGTAATTATCTTTAGTCATAATATTCTTTACTGAGCTAGTTGTGCTCACCCTTTTGCTTCACAAATCCTTCCAGGTAATAAAAGTGTAGCAGGGACAAGCGAGGAATAACAGGGGAATATAACGGTGGTCTATAGATGTTGAGGGTGAGGTGAATTTAACTTCGAAGGGTGTTTTGCCACTATCATACAAGATGTCTAATGACACACAACCTCGTGTCATCATAAGATATGGTTGTGCTCATCCACTTGCTGAGTATATTTACAAGCACTACCTATATAATCTTGGTGTTTGTTTGGAGAATAATTCCCAATTAGAGATAGTGAAGATAATGATATGTCAAGAGAAGACTCACCATTGGGAAGAATATGATAGTAATCTTCTCATTTTTCTTTGGGGTCTATTGGGTCAACCAAGGATAATTCTGTGGCCATATGATATCTATCATAACCTAGACGCATGGCCTCCCATGTACAAAGGTTTCCTTGAGCACTTCCCAAAGATTTTAATTTCTAAAACCGTTTTTGACTGTAACTTTATATAAGGTGTCATGGTGACGTGCTATCCAAGCTGGTGTCCAGAGTCACAGTTGGTATATTTTAGTATCAAAACTCATAATATATGTGTTGTTGTATTTTGCACGACAATTATTGTAATAAAGTTGTAGTTGTTTTCTGTACCATGTATTTGGCGACTCAGAATGGGTTGGATGGAATGGACCTATTTTGGGGTCGTCACAACAGTAATACGCGTGGTTGCATAGTAGCACACGGTATTTATTATTGATGATTACATAAGAAGTCACTCAGTTGTACTCAATTATTGCTACAGTAATTGCTGCATCATATCTCTCATATTATTGATTCAATTTTTGTCACAGTATCATCTGCATAATATTTTATATTATTAAATCAATAATTGAGACGGGAAAGTTATTCATATTATTATTTACAAATATTGACAATGTCTAGAAGTTCTGTCAAGGAGAGGTTTGGTCACCTAATTGGGCGCCAATAAGGAGAAATCCTTATCGGAAAGCCCCCTCTTTCATGGGAACGACCTGGTTGTTAAATATTGTGAGTTATAATATTAATAATGAATAAATTCGTGTTGATTAAAGATGAAATTGATAGTTCCATTGTGTTGGAATTATTAGTGTTAGTTGAAATTGACATTTATTTCGATAATAATTGATGTCTGGAAGTTATACTGACCAATCGGGTAATTAATCGGATAAATGAGCAATTAATTTCTATTAATTCATATGTTTATAACTATTTGTTCACATGTGCGTACTATTGATTCACATTCATGTACTATTAGGGGAGGTGGTGCAAGATTGATAATAATTGCATGACTAAGTTACAAATGGAGGTATAGATGGACGCACTATACTGTAATTCGTATTTTCACATGTATAGAACTATTGATTCACACGTTTGTACTATTGAATCACATGATATACTATTAGGGGAGGTGGTGCAAGTTTAATAATACTTGCAGGACTAAATTAAAAATGAAGGAAAAGATGAAGGTATTATACTGTAATATTTTGAGCCCCATAACGTGCAATTATCGAAACTATAATTTTCTATAAATAGAAGCTCATTTTTTCTTCATTCTCACCAATTCACTAAGACTCATAAGAGCAATTATAGAGATAGAAGCTATAGAGAGAAAGAAGAAGCGAAATCTACTACTTCACTATTCTAGTATCAAGTCTTTTTCTGAGGTGAGGGGTATTATTTATTTCATATTCTGAAGAGATATTATTTTTCGTATTCATATGAATATTATTTTCGTTCAATATTCATAAAGAATATTATCTTCGTTCAATATTCGTAGGAATATTATCTTCGTTAAATATTCGTTAGAATATTATTTTCATTCAACAGTTGTAAGGGGTGTTATTTTTCTTCAATATTCGCTTGAAATAATATTTTCTTTCATACTCTGTAGTATGTAAGTAATATTATTTTGTTTCAGATTTTGAATTCCATACTCATTTTGTTGAAGTTTTGGCTTCTATACTCCATGAAATAAGTAGAATATCCTTGATATTTGCGATTCATCTAGTATCTTTTCATGGAAATATTATTCTGAGCTTTCTTGATAATTATTGATATTTTCATGACGAAATACTATTCATGAGTTACTATTTACGGGTTATTATTCACCCGGTTACTATTCACTCAAATATAATTCACTCGGATATTCGGGGCACTTTTCATGCCAGAGTACTATTCACGAGTACTATTCACGTGTTATTATTCATCTAATTACTATTCACCCGAATATTATTCACTCGGGTATTTGGAGTACTTTTCATGTCGGGGTACTATTCACGAGGTACTATTGCCGAAGTACTATTCACATGGTACTATTAACAGGGTACTATTTACCCGAAAAATATATTTCTTTTCTGTCCAAATTATTTTTGGTACATGAATATTATTCTTGAATTTTAATCCACAAAGCAGTATCATGTTGACAATTTGGATATTTTTAAACTCTGGATAAATTTAAAGTCATTAATATTTATCCTTGATTTCGTTTGATTAATGGTTATATCATTGTCATCATCATCATGCTTATATTGTGATGAAAGTCATCTTTGTCTTACATGCATAGATGGACTGTTGATTGTTGCTTTTACAGTTATATATTTTTGGCTTACGTGCATAGACGGACTGTTGATTATTGGTTTTACAGTTGTATATCTTTGGCTTACGTGCAAATATGGACTGCTGATTATTGATTTTATAATTATATATCTTTGGCTTACGTGCAAAGATGGACAGGTGTATGACATGATCATAACCACTGGTGATAATAACGAATATCCTTGGCCCGTAGTGCATGTATAATTCGATGATGTGATTGACAGGATCATGACCACTAGTTAACAGTTGAATGTCTTTGGCCGTAGTGCACTGACAGACAATTGATTGGTATGATCATGACCATTGGTTTTATAGTTGAATATCTTTGGCCTGTAGTGCAAAGGTAGATAACTGATTAGTATGATCATTGTTATTACATTTGAATATATTTAGCCTTTGGGGTAAGGATATTGAGTTAACATTCTATTAAGCCTTTTTGGCAAGGAAAAACTGTTGATTTGCATGATTATAAATATGAATTATGGATTTAACTATTATCTTTGGTAGTTCAGGTGAAGACATATGATGATTGTTCTTTTTATCTTGGGTATAACAAAGAACTATTGTTGAGTATTACAGGAATGAAATATTAACGATGGACTTTTAATTTAGAAGAGTTAGTAGACATTATGCTCTACATGACTCTTCTAATGGATTGCTTATTCTGCTGTAGTTAAACTTGATCTTTATTGTATTCTATCAGTTTAACACTGTTGAAGGCTTAGGATAATTTATTCTGCATTATCTTAGTCATAATATTTCTTACTGGGCTAGTTGAGCTCACCCTTTTCTTTCATTGTTCTCTTCAGGAAATGAGAATATAGCTAGAACGAGTCGGAAAATGGAGTGATGGTCCATGATAAGTGGTTTTAGTAGTACTCACTATTGTGTGAAATAGTGTGATAATAATTGTAATGAAAACTCCTTTGAGAGTGGATATTGTCTAGAAGGCAATAACATAAACTCAGAACATAATCACATAAATCCTTAATCCTGAATAATTCACCTATATCCTTCACCGAATTTTGAAATCCTCAAAATTCCTTCCCAATAACATCAAACGCATACACTCATTTCTTGTCTAGGTCTATTATTTAACCTTAAATCAATCATTTAAGATTTTCATAAATTGTCTAAATTCTCGGGTTGTCACATTCACCCCTCCTTATAAGAATTTCGTCCCCGAAATTCACCTTACACCTTACACCGTGCACTTTACACCATTCACACATATACCATTCACACATATTCCATTCACACATATTTCACATGCTACCCAATACACTGCTCATAAGGGTAAAAATTTTAAAACTGTGCTGAGGAATCGTATAGACTGTTTGTTTTTCATTTTCGCAAAGGTTTTATGGAAATTCATCCGCAAACCGTCATAACTTACGGACAAAAAGGGTGATTAGCCCATTATGCCCTGTACTGATCAAGTACTGCTGGTCGGAACAATTTGTTCCTCTTATCCGCCTTAGGCGCACAAAATTTCTTACCTCAGTCTTATTTGATTCCACAGCAAAACAATTTGGTTCGGAAAATTTCTTTCAATAAACACTTGGAGTTTTTGAAAATATTTTTGAGAATGACGTCATGATGCCGCACTGTATTCAACAGTCCGTTGAGGATTTCGTCATTTTGTGACTTTGTTATACTACATCATACTGTAATGGGCTGACGATCCTTAGATCACATCCAACACCAAGTAATTCTGCATTGATAACTCTATCATTTTTTTATCATCTCTGCACCAGGTCACATGGTACATAAGTGATAAATAATTTTTTTTTTAAAAGGCACATAGTGTGTATTTAGCTTGATGTCAAAAATTGAGGTTTAGCAAAGCAAGAGGTTTAGGAAAACCTAAATCTCCACTAATGATCATATGCTTAACAATCTATCTGTTCCTATAATCCTTAACACTCCATTCACACACAACTATACCCAGTTCATAAAACCACACTTATGAGTTAATAACCTGACCACAATTATATGAGTTTACAAACTGACCCTAGTCTGACCTTTGGCGTCCGTTCGCTGAGGGGCTCATAAACATTTCATATAACTATGCGTCAAGAATGTCACATAAGTATGAGTTCTAAGAACTCGTACTTAGTCCTATATTCTCTACCTATGACCTATTTATCTATATATAATAACTAGCGTGACACAATATTTCAATTATTACCAATGCCACCAACCAAGTAGTTTTTACACCAAGTACAATTCCCCGCCCATACAAGGAATCATACAACTCTGTTGCTGACACGAGTCCTCATTGAAATTTCCACCCAATCTTAACCCCCTTTTTCAATACGAATTCAATTCGTATTCATAAGCCATAACTCTTTTATGAGTTTTTATAGTACCATTTCATAGTACAACTTTCACACAGCATCTTGCTGTAACTTTCCAATCATCAGATTTATTCTTTTTGACTGCCATAACCTTATCAGATCACGGAGTGATCTTATCGTATATAATACGATTTATTTCTATGCCTATGATCGTTTTGTTTTACGATCTTCTATTCCTGCACTTTCAGTCTTTTAGACTCGATCTATTCACCATTACTGTTCAACTTTATTATCAGAGTTAGGGAACTCTGAGTCTTTACACTCGTCGAGATTCATCTTTGAATCTTACCGACCAACTAGATCTTATCCTAATCACTGCGGTTATTCGTCTCAGGTATTCCTACCTAAGCTTCATAACCAACAGCTCTGATACCAACTGTAGTAACCCCGAATCCGGGCCCCGAATCGCCGCGGACTCGGTACACTAATTCTTTCACTAATTGCGGAAGATATAAACATAAATTGTTTATACATTAAAATTACACACTTTTCCACATGGTCGAGTAACCTTAACTTAATACACATTTCATAAAATATCTATTACACAACAATATTTATCAAATATGTTATTACAAACTAGCTGCAATTTATATCCCTAGCTGAACTTGGCATTATCATTCCTATTGATAATTCATTTGTTTAAGCATCATATCTATTCTCATTTCAAAATAAACCTTATTTATCTATACAACACTTCAAACTGTACATAGCTGCCAATTACATTTGATAAAACTATCAATCATAGATTTATACCATTTCTAATTCAAAAAAAAAATGTATTCATTTTGTGCATCGTTCAATCCTCATCATCCGTATAGCAAATAATATTGTCTAACATCATTAACCTGCAAAAAGTTTATGTTTGCAAGATTGAGCTCGACAGCCCAGCAAATTTAACAATCTATCATGTTTCACAGAGCACACAATTCTATATGCACTACATTTCCTTTAATATGCATATTTGCATGCAACATATATTATTTACTAAACATATCCTACATGCATCAATAATTTCTTACAAAATATTAATTCATGCATTATACATTTCTAATTTATCAAGTTACATCATACAACATGTAATCACATATTGTTTGAGTTCCATAACCCAATTAACTTAGTCATATTTTGACTTTTAACAATTCATAGAGCATAATATGTAATTTAACACATAACACATTCCATTCACAAACATAATAGAACTGAAAAACTTGCCTGCACCGTTGATTACCGCAACGCAATTTATAACGCTTTACCCGAAGACCTAATATTAATAATATAGATCTCCAATATTAGAATAATATCATCACAGTATATTACTGTTATATTTATATCCACAGAATAACCTAAACACATTACCACATAATCCTATCAGTCTATACAGCACACATAAGACTAGGTATCAAGTCAAACTATTGCAGTCTGAGTTGAAACCCGACACAATTCTAACATCCCGACGGTCTAGTCGGACTTTTATCGAGTTTAAGTTCAATTAAACTCTGTCTAACCACTTAACCATTATCACAGATAATTTCTAATCAGACAAAACATTTTTCCTAGGCTCGTAATAATTTTCGGATAATTATTACCATTTATCAACATTCTTCAATTCTTAAAACCGTATTTAAATGAATTAAATACCACTTAATACCTTAATCATTAATATTTATTTAATATAAAATATTAATGAAAATCCTTACATAATATTATAATATAATTATAATATATCAAAGTATTTTTAATACCTTAAAATCACAATTATATGAATTTTAAACACTTAAATCCATTATCTGATAATTAATATTAATATTAAAATATTAATATTTTCATGCCAAAATATCAAAAGTTACATTTTATAACTTCAAATATTTTTAGATCACTTAAATCATTTTTATATGATTTTTAAATCATTAATTCTATTTTTCCTTAATTTATTTAATATATCTATTAAATAAACTAATTATCATTAATATTGATTAATTAATGAATTTCCTCACAAAATATTAAAAGTCATCAAAAATAACTTAAAATATTTTCTTATACCATAAAATAATTTTTCATGATTTTTCATGAATTAAAATTATTTTTAAATAATTTATTTAATATTATAATTAAATAAATAAATACCATTTATATTTCAAAAATAATAAATATTTTCAAAATATACATAAAATAGTTAAAAAACTATTTTTCAGACTTTAAAATAATTTTTCATAATTTATTATGTATTTTTAATAATTAAAAACCATTTTTTTCTAATTTTAAATTAATTTCTGGAAAAATAATAATAATCTGTCGCAAAAGGCCTATAGCAACACTTGTTTGTCGCTATAGGTGTTCTTGAGCCTTCATGACAGACACCGAGTGGGTAGGTTTGACCGTGATTTAATCCATTCTACACTTAATTTCTGGTCTGCTAATGCTGATGGTTATGTAGTATAAGTGTAATACTACAATTATCAACCAAGATCCTAGCCAAAACACAACATAAAAGCAAGATCTGGGCTCCTGAAATGTCTGACAACTATGTTCTTCATTTTCTGGGTTTTCCAGAAAATGAAGAACAGACGAGGTACTAGTTTTTGATCCTTGTAACTTGTAGGATATGCTTTGTTTATGAGATCTAATGGTTTAGTCTTGTAGTACACATGCCAGGGTATAACATTATAACATAAAATTAGTTTAACAACATCACATACAAAAGATCTAGCTCGGTCAAAGTGGTAGTCCGAACTGTTCTTGAACATTTCTGGGTTTTCCAGAAATGTTCTTGAACAGCTTGGTCAACTATAGTTTGACCATTAATTTCTACAATTAAGATACGGATCTGAGTGATATAAAGGCATATATGCATAGCCTGCATGTCATTCTACAAGATAAGACCAACAACATCACATAACAACTTAACCAAAGTAAGATCTGAGACGTTAAAAATGTTGTCGGACCACTGAAAATTTTCTGGGTTACCCAGAATTTAACTTTTCGTGAACAGTCAACAGTCTTTGACCGGTCATATCTCTTAGTCCATTCATGATCTGGTCGTGTTTCTTGATTCAAAGCACAGTAGACATGACATAGAAGACATGTATAACATAAAACACACTAATCATCTAACAGAAAAAGATCTAGAGGCTCTGACATTCATTGTCAGACCTCAGCTTTAAAATTTTTCCAGATTTCTTAAAATGTCAAATCCGAGCACTTTGATGTTATGGGTTTGTGTTTTAACAACCCAGATCATCATTTAACACTATATAATACATGTTTAAACACTAAAACATAACATTTATCAAAGGATCAAAGATCGAATTTCTTGGTTAGGGTTTATACCTTTATGCATCAATTCTTGATTCTATGTTTCTGATCTGTTGTGGGTAAACGTGGGGCTTCAATATATGACTGATTTAGCACTAAATTTCGTAGGTGTTTAAAAGAGAAGGCCTTGAATGATGGTTGTGAAAAAAATGAGCAAAACAAGCACACTTTTCTCTCTCTAACTCTTTATATAAAATTGCTAGATGTATGAATGGTGTTGAAAAAGGGCTGATTTGCTGGATTATTATGAGTCACCATACTAGGCTTAGGTTATAGCTAGGGTTGTTCACCAACCCATAGATTTTGCAAGATTTGCAAGTTATCTATATATAAAAAAATAATGTGACAAAAAAAATCCAAATGACCTTTAGCATACCATTTTAATTCTAGAATGGTCATTTGATACAAACCCTTAGGGTTTTAGGGTTTGGACAATTTAGGATTTAGATTTTAACCCATAAATATTTAGCAACTTGGATTTCAAAATAATTCTCTAATAAAATTTAAAATAGAAAATTTTAAATTTTAACTTATAATTAGGGCTTCCTAATTATATCATAATTTCCTAATCATGATTCAATCTTGCTAATTAGGACTAATTTATCCTAATTAAAATTACTAATAACGCAATTAGAGGCAAAATGGTCATTACGGTTCAAAACCCTTGAATTAGGGTTTCTAATAGAAAAATTAATTTTCTATAATAGAAATTAAATATTAGTAATTAGATTAGAGTTTTTTAATTACTCAAAAATTAAAATAATTAGGATTAGGGTTTCCTAATTAACATTGCTAATTTTAGCAATTAAATCCAATTGAACATTAGGATTTCTGACGGAACAATTAGGGTTCCAAAAATTGAAAATTAGGGTTTGCTAATTAATTAATCTTTACCCTAATTAATACTTAATTAATACCACATAATCATTATAATTCTCCATTATAATTCCAGATTAGGCTTTCATTTTATCATAATCTAAAATTAGGGTTTTCAGATCTGGTATTAGAGTTTTCTAATAATCAATTAGAATTTCCAGCAATTCATTAGGGTTTTCCCTAATTAATTTAATATTATTGGCGTTTAACCTTGTACATACATTGTATTCCTAATCTAGGGCTTTCAATATCCGAATTAGGATTTCGTACACCCGGAACTGAAACTAGGGTTTCCAGAACCGATTTCTAGGATTTCTTATCAGACATTAGGGTTTTCTAACTGAACGCTGTCGTTCTTAATATAAACTTAAGGTTTGTTACAGATATAAATTATCTGATCAACCCATGACCCTTAACCACATTTTGAAAACATCATTAACCATAAACACAGAACATAATCACATAAATCCTTAATCCTGAATAATTCACCTATATCCTTCACCGAATTTTGAAATCCTCAAAATTCCTTCTCAATAACATCAAACGCATACACTCATTTCTTGTCTAGGTCTATTATTTAACCTTAAATCAATCATTTAAGATTTTCATAAATTGTCTAAATTCTCGGGTTATCACATTCACCCCTCTTTATAAGAATTTCATCCCCGAAATTCACCTTACACCTTACACCGTGCACTTTACACCATTCACACATATTCCATTCACACATATACCATTCACACATATTTCACATGCTACCCAATACACTGCTCACAAGGGTAAAAATTTTAAAACTGTGCTGAGGAATCGTATAGACTGTTTATTTTTCATTTTCGCAACGGTTTTATGGAAATTCATCCGCAAACCGTCATAACTTACGGACAAAAAGGGTGATTAGCCCATTATGCACTGTACTGATCAAGTTCTGCTGGTCGGAACAATTTGGTCCTCTTATCCGCCTTAGGCGCACAAAATTTCTTACCTCAGTCTTATTTGATTCCACAGCAAAACAATTTGGTTCGGAAAATTTCTTTCAATAAACACTTGGAGTTTTTGAAAATATTTTTGAGAATGACGTCATGATGCCACACTGTATTCAACAGTCCGTTGAAGATTTTATCATTTTTTGACTTTGTTATACTACATCATATTGTAGTGGGCTGACGATCCTTAGATCACATCCAACACCAAGTAATTCTGCATTGATAACTCTATCATTTTTTTATCATCTCTGCACCAGGTCACATGGTACATAAGTGATAAATAATTTTTTTTTTTAAAGGCACATAGTGTGTATTTAGCTTGATGTCAAAAATTGAGGTTTAGCAAAGGAAGAGGTTTAGGAAAACCTAAATCTCCACTAATGATCATATGCTTAACAATCTATCTGTTCCTATAATCCTTAACACTCCATTCACACACAACTATACCCAGTTCATAAAACCACACTTATGAGTTCATAACTTGACCACAATTATATAAGTTTACAAACTGACCCAAGTCTGACCTTTGGCGTCCGTTCGCTGAGAGGCTCATAAACATTTCATATAACTATGCGTCAAGAATGTCACATAAGTATGAGTTCTAAGAACTCGTACTTAGTCCTATATTCTCTACCTATGACCTATTTATCTATATATAATAACTAGCGTGACACAACATTTCAATTATTACCAATGCCACCAACCAAGTAGTTTTTTCACCAAGTACAATTCCCCGCCCATACAAGGAATCATACAACTCTGTTGCTGACACGAGTCCTCATTGAAATTTCCACCCAATCTTAACCCCCTTTTTCAATACGAATTCAATTCGTATTCATAAGCCATAACTCTTTTATGAGTTTTTATAGTACCATTTCATAGTACAACTTTCACACAGCATCTTGCTGTAACTTTCCAATCATCAAATTTATTCTTTTTGACTGCCATAACCTTATCAGATCACGGGGTGATCTTATCGTATATATTACGATTTATTTCTATGCCTATGATCGTTTTGTTTTACGATCTTCTATTCCTGCACTTTCAGTCTTTTAGACTCGATCTATTCACCATTACTGTTCAACTTTATTATCAGAGTTAGGGAACTCTGTGTCTTTACACTCGCCGAGATTCATCTTTGAATCTTACCGACCAACTAACTCTATGTGAGTTAGATCTTATCCTAATCACTGCGGTTATTAGTCTCAGGTATTCCTACCTAAGCTTCATAACCAACAGCTCTGATACCAACTGTAGTAACCCCGAATCCGGGCCTCGAATCGCCGCGGACTCGGTACACTAATTCTTTCACTAATTGCGGAAGATATAAACATAAATTGTTTATACATTAAAATTACACACTTTTCCCCAAGGTCGAGTAACCTTAACTTAATACACATTTCATAAAATATCTATTACACAACAATATTTATCAAATACGATATTACAAACTAGCTGCACTTTATATCCCTAGCTGAACTTGGCATTATCATTCCTATTGATAATTAATTTGTTTAAGCAACATATCTATTCTCATTTCAAAATAAACCTTATTTATCTATACAACACTTCAAACTGTACATAGCTGCCAATTACATTTGATAAAATTATCAATCATAGATTTATACCATTTCTAATTCAAAAAAAAAATGTATTCATTTTGTGCATCGTTCAATCCTCATCATTCGTATAGCAAATAATATTGTCTAACATCATTAACCTGCAAAAAGTTTATGTTTGCAAGATTGAGCTCGACAGCCCAGCAAATTTAACAATCTATCATGTTTCACATAGTACATAATTCTATATGCACTACATTTCCTTTAATATGCATATCTGAATGCAACATATATTCTTGACTAAATATATCCTACATGCATCAATAATTTCTTACAAAACATTAATTCATGCATTATACATTTCTAATTTATCAAGTTACATCATACAACATGTAATCACATATTGATTAAGTTCCATAACCCAATTAACTTAGTCATATTTTGACTTTTAACAATTCATAGAGCATAATATGTAATTTAACACATAACACATTCCATCCACAAACATAATAGAACTGAAAAACTTGCCTGCACCGTTGATTACCGCAACACAATTTATAACGCTTTACCCGAAGACCTAATATTAATAATATAGATCTC
This sequence comes from Panax japonicus, assembly GCA_020205505.1. Taxonomy (NCBI): domain Eukaryota; kingdom Viridiplantae; phylum Streptophyta; class Magnoliopsida; order Apiales; family Araliaceae; genus Panax; species Panax japonicus. The sequence continues at coordinate 13,118,022 of CM035100.1, read as the reverse complement.
CAATATTAGAATAATATCATCACAGTATATTACTGTTATATTTATATCCACAGAATAACCTAAACACATTACCACATAATCCTATCAGTCTATACAGCACACATAAGACTAGGTATCAAGTCAAACTATTGCAGTATGAGTTGAAACCCGGCACAATTCTAACATCCCGACGGTCTAGTCGGACTTTTATCGAGTTTAAGTTTAATTAAACTCTGTCTAACCACTTAACCATTATCACAGATAATTTCTAATCAGACAAAACATTTTTCCTAGGCGCGTAATAATTTTTGGATAATTATTACCATTTATCAACATTCTTCAATTCTTAAAACCGTATTTAAATGAATTAAATACCACTTAATACCTTAATCATTAATATTTATTTAATATAAAATATTAATGAAAATCCTTACATAATATTATAATATAATTATAATATATCAAAGTATTTTTAATACCTTAAAATCACAATTATATGAATTTTAAACACTTGAATCCATTATCCGATAATTAATATTAATATTAAAATATTAATATTTTTATGCCAAAATAGCAAAAGTTACATTTTATAACTTAAAATATTTTTAGATCACTTAAATCATTTTTATATGATTTTTAAATCATTAATTCTATTTTTCCTTAATTTATTTAATATATCTATTAAATAAACTAATTATCATTAATATTGATTAATTAATGAATTTCCTCACAAAATATTAAAAGTCATCAAAAATAACTTAAAATATTTTCTTATACCATAAAATAATTTTTCATGATTTTTAATGAATTAAAATTATTTTTAAATAATTTATTTAATATTATAATTAAATAAATAAATACCATTTATATTTCAAAAATAATAAATATTTTCAAAATATACATAAAATAGTTAAAAAACTATTTTTCAGACTTTAAAATAATTTTTCATAATTTATTATGTATTTTTAATAATTAAAAACCATTTTTTTTCTAATTTTAAATTAATTTCTGGAAAAATAATAATAATCTGTCGCTAAAGGCCTATAGCAACACTTGTTTGTCGCTATAGGTGTTCTTGAGCCTTCATGACAGACACCGAGTGGGTAGGTTTGACCGTGATTTAATCCATTCTACACTTAATTTCTGGTCTGCTAATGCTGATGGTTATGTAGTATAAGTGTAATACTACAATTATCAACCAAGATCCTAGCCAAAACACAACATAACAGCAAGATCTGGGCTCCCGAAATGTCTGACAACTATGTTCTTCATTTTCTGGGTTTTCCAGAAAATGAAGAACAGACGAGGTACTAGTTTTCGATCCTTGTAACTTGTAGGATATGCTTTGTTTATGAGATCTAATGGTTTAGTCTTGTAGTACACATGCCAGGGTATAACATTATAACATAAAATTAGTCTAACAACATCACATACAAAAGATCTAGCTCGGTCAAAGTGGTAGTCCGAACTGTTCTTGAACATTTCTGGGTTTTCCAGAAATGTTCTTGAACAGCTTGGTCAACTATAGTTTGGCCATTAATTTCTACAATTAGGATACGGATCTGAGTGATATAAAGGCATATATGCATAGCCTGCATGTCATTCTACAAGATAAGACCAACAACATCACATAACAACTTAACCATAGTCAGATCTGAGACGTTAAAAATGTTGTCAGACCACTGAAAATTTTCTGGGTTACCTAGAATTTAACTTTTCGTGAACGGTCAACGGTCTTTGATCGGTCATATCTCTTAGTCCATTCATGATCTGGTCGTGTTTCTTGATTCAAAGCACAGTAGACATGACATAGAAGACATGTATAACATAAAACACACTAATCATCTAACAGAAAAAGATCTAGAAGCTCTGACATTCATTGTCAGACCTCAGCTTTAAATTTTTTCCAAATTTCTTAAAATGTCAAATCCGAGCACTTTGATGTTATGGGTTTGTGTTTTAACAACCCAGATCATCATTTAACACTATATAATACATGTTTAAACACTAAAACATAACATTTATCAAAGGATCAAAGATCGAATTTCTTGGTTAGGGTTTATACCTTTATGCATCAATTCTTGATTCTATGTTTCTGATCTGTTGTGGGTAAACGTGGGGCTTCAATATATGACTGATTTAGCACTAAATTTCGTAGGTGTTTAAAAGAGAAGGCCTTGAATGATGGTTGTGAAAAAAATGAGCAAAACAAGCACACTTTTCTCTCTCTAACTCTTTATATAAAATTGCTAGATGCATGAATGGTGTTAAAAAAGGGCTGATTTGCTGGATTATTATGAGTCACCATACTAGGCTTAGGTCATAGCTAGGGTTGTTCACCAACCCATAGATTTTGCAAGATTTGCAAGTTATCTATATATATAAAAAAATAATGTGACAAAAAAAATCCAAATGACCTTTAGCATACCATTTTAATTCTAGAATGGTCATTTGATACAAACCCTTAGGGTTTTAGGGTTTGGACAATTTAGGGTTTATATTTTAACCCATAAATATTTAGCAAGTTGGATTTCAAAATAATTCTCTAATAAAATTTAAAATAGAAAATTTTAAATTTTAACTTATAATTAGGGCTTCCTAATTATATCATAATTTCCTAATCATGAATCAATCTTGCTAATTAGGACTAATTTATCCTAATTAAAATTACTAATAACGCAATTAGGGTCAAAATGGTCATTAGGGTTCAAAACCCTTGAATTAGGGTTTCTAATAGAAAAATTAATTTTCTATAATAGAAATTAAATATTCGTAATTAGATTAGAGTTTTCTAATTACTCAAAAATTGAAATAATTAGGATTAGGGTTTCCTAATTAACATCGCTAATTTTAGCAATTAAATCCAATTGAACATTAGGGTTTTTGACGGAACAATTAGGGTTCCAAAAATTGAAAATTAGGGTTTGCTAATTAATTAATCTTTACCCTAATTAATACTTAATTAATACCACATAAGCATTATAATTCTCCATTATAATTCCAGATTAGGCTTTCATTTTATCAGAATCTGAAATTAGGGTTTTCAGATCTGGAATTAAAGTTTTCTAATAATCAATTAGAATTTCCAGCAATTCATTAGGGTTTTCCCTAATTAATTTAATATTATTGGCGTTTAACCTTGTACATACATTGTATTCCCAATCTAGGGCTTTCAATATCCGAATTAGGATTTCGTACACCCGGAACTGAAACTAGGGTTTCCAGAACCGATTTCTAGGGTTTTTTAATAGACATTAGGGTTTTCTAACTGAACGCTGTCTTTCTTAATATAAACTTAAGGTTTGTTACAGATATAAATTATCTGATCAACCCATGACACTTAACCATATTTTGAACACATCATTAACCATAAACACAGAACATAATCACATAAATCCTTAATCCTGAATAATTCACCTTTATCCTTCACCAAATTTTGAAATCCTCAAAATTCCTTCCCAATAACATCAAACGCATACACTCATTTCTTGTCTAGGTCTATTATTTAACCTTAAATCAATCATTTAAGATTTTCATAAATTGTCTAACTTCTCGGGTTGTCACATTCACCCCTCCTTATAAAAATTTCATCCCCGAAATTCACCTTACACTTTACACCGTGCACTTTACGCCATTCACACATATATCATTCACACATATTCCATTCACACATATACCATTCACACATTTTTCACATGCTACCTAATACACTGTTCACAAGGGTAAAAATTTTAAAACTGTGCTGAGGAATCGTATAGACTGTTTGTTTTTCATTTTCGCAAAGGTTCCGATGGAAACCGTCATAACTTACGGACAAAAAGGGTGATTAGCCCATTATGCCCTGTACTGATCAAGTACTGCTGGTCGGAACAATTTGTTCCTCTTATCCGCCTTAGGCGCACAAAATTTCTTACCTCAGTCTTATTTGATTCCACAGCAAAACAATTTGGTTCGGAAAATTTCTTTCAATAAACACTTGGAGTTTTTGAAAATATTTTTGAGAATGACGTCATGATGCCGCACTGTATTCAACAGTCCGTTGAGGATTTCGTCATTTTGTGACTTTGTTATACTACATCATACTGTAGTGGGCTGACGATCCTTAGATCACATCCAACACCAAGTAATTCTGCATTGATAACTCTATCATTTTTTTATCATCTCTGCACCAGGTCACATGGTACATAAGTGATAAATAAATTTTTTTTTAAAAAGGCACATAGTGCGTATTTAGCTTGATGTCAAAAATTGAGGTGTAGCAAAGCAAGAGGTTTAGAAAAACCTAAATCTCTACTAATGATCATATGCTTAACAATCTATCTGTTCCTATAATCCTTAACACACCATTCACACACAACTATACCCAGTTCATAAAACCACACTTATGAGTTCATAACCTGACCACAATTATATGAGTTTACAAACTGACCCTAGTCTGACCTTTGGCGTCCGTTCGCTGAGGGGCTGATAAACATTTCATATAACTATGCGTCAAGAATGTCACATAAGTATGAGTTCTAAGAACTCGTACTTAGTCCTATATTCTCTACCTATGACCTATTTATCTATATATAATAACTAGCGTGACACAACATTTCCATTATTACCAATGCCACCAACCAAGTAGTTTTTACACCAAGTACAATTCCCCGCCCATACAAGGAATCATACAACTCTGTTGCTGACACGAGTCCTCAATGAAATTTCCACACAATCTTAACCCCCTTTTTCAATACGAATTCAATTCGTATTCATAAGCCATAACTCTTTTATGAGTTTTCATAGTACCATTTCATAGTACAACTTTCACACAGCATCTTGCTGTAACTTTCCAATCATCAGATTTATTCGTTTTGACTGCCATAGCCTTATCAGATCACGGGGTGATCTTATCGTATATATTACGATTTATTTCTATGCCTATGATCGTTTGTTTTACGATCTTCTATTCCTGCACTTTCAGTCTTTTAGACTCGATCTATTCACCATTACTGTTCAACTTTATTATCAGAGTTAGGGAAATCTGTGTTTTTACACTCGCCGATATTCATCTTTGAATCTTACCGACCAACTAACTCTATATGAGTTAGATCTTATCCTAATCACTGCGGTTATTGGTCTCAGGTATTCCTACCTATGCTTCATAACCAACAGCTCTGATACCAACTGTAGTAACCCCGAATCCGGGCCCCGAATCGCCGCAGACTCGGTACACTAATTCTTTCACTAATTGCGGAAGATATAAACATAAATTGCTTATACATTAAAATTATACACTTTTCCCCATGGTCGAGTAACCTTAACTTAATACACATTTCATAAAATATCTATTACACAACAATATTTATCAAATACGCTATTACAAACTAGCTGCACTTTATATCCCTAGCTGAACTTGGCATTATCATTCCTATTGATAATTCATTTGTTTAAGCATCATATCTATTCTCATTTCAAAATAAACCTTATTTATCTATACAACACTTCAAACTGTACATAGCTGCCAATTACATTTGATAAAACTATCAATCATAGATTTATACCATTTCTAATTCAAAAAAATGTATTCATTTTGTGCATCGTTCAATCCTCATCATCCGTATAGCAAATAATATTGTCTAACATCATTAACCTGCAAAAAGTTTATGTTTGCAAGATTGAGCTCGACAGCCCAGCAAATTTAACAATCTATCATGTTTCACATAGCACACAATTCTATATGCACTACATTTCCTTTAATATGCATATCTGCATGCAACATATATTATTTACTAAACATATCCTACATGCATCAATAATTTCTTACAAAACATTAATTCATGCATTATACATTTCTAATTTATCAAGTTACATCATACAACATGTAATCACATATTGATTGAGTTCCATAACCCAATTAACTTAGTCATATTTTGACTTTTAACAATTCATAGAGCATAATATGTAATTTAACACATAACACATTCCATCCACAAACATAGTAGAACTGAAAAACTTGCATGCACCGTTGATTACCACAACACAATTTATAACGCTTTACCCGAAGACCTAATATTAATAATATAGATCTCCAATATTAGAATAATATCATCACAGTATATTACTGTTATATTTATATTCACAGAATAACCTAAACACATTACCACATAATCCTATCAGTCTATACAGCACACATAAGACTAGGTATCAAGTCAAACTATTGCAGTCTGAGTTGAAACCCGGCACAATTCTAACATCCCGACGGTCTAGTCGGACTTTTATCGAGTTTAAGTTCAATTAAACTCTGTCTAACCACTTAACCATTATCACAGATAATTTCTAATCAGACAAAACATTTTTCCTAGGCTCGTAATAATTTTCGCATAACTATTACCATTTATCAACATTCTTCAATTCTTAAAACCGTATTTAAATGAATTAAATACCACTTAATACCTTAATCATTAATATTTATTTAATATAAAATATTAATGAAAATCCTTACATAATATTATAATATAATTATAATATATCAAAATATTTTTAATACCTTAAAATCACAATTATATGAATTTTAAACACTTAAATCCATTATCCGATAATTAATATTAATATTAAAATATTAATATTTTCATGCCAAAATATCAAAAGTTACATTTTATAACTTCAAATATTTTTAGATCACTTAAATCATTTTTATATGATTTTTAAATCATTAATTCTATTTTTCCTTAATTTATTTAATATATCTATTAAATAAACTAATTATCATTAATATTGATTAATTAATGAATTTTCTCACAAAATATTAAAAGTCATCAAAAATAACTTAAAATATTTTTTTATACCATAAAATAATTTTTCATGAATTAAAATTATTTTTAAATAATTTATTTAATATTATAATTAAATAAATAAATACCATTTATATTCCAAAAATAATAAATATTTTCGAAATATACATAAAAACTATTTTTTAGACTTTAAAATAATTTTTCATAATTTATTATGTATTTTTAATAATTAAAAACCATTTTTTTCTAATTTTAAATTAATTTCCGGAAAAATAATAATAATCTGTCGCTAAAGGCCTATAGCGACACTTGTCTGTCGCCATAGGTGTTCTTGAGTGTTCTTGATCCTTCATGACAGACACCGAGTGGGTAGGTTTGACCGTGATTTAATCCATTCTACACTTAATTTCTGGTCTGCTAATGCTGATGGTTATGTAGTATAAGTGTAATACTACAATTATCAACCAAGATCCTAGCCAAAACACAACATAACAGCAAGATCTGGGCTCCCGAAATGTCTGACAACTATGTTCTTCATTTTCTGGGTTTTCCAGAAAATGAAGAACAGACGAGGTACTAGTTTTCGATCCTTGTAACTTGCAGGATATGCTTTGTTTATGAGATCTAATGGTTTAGTCTTATAGTACACATGCCAGGGTATAACATTATAACATAAAATTAGTCTAACAACATCAAATACAAAAGATCTAGCTCGGTCAAAGTGGTAGTCCGAACTGTTCTTGAACATTTCTGGGTTTTCCAGAAATGTTCTTGAACAGCTTGGTCAACTATAGTTTGACCATTAATTTCTACAGTTAGGATACGGATCTGAGTGATATAAAGGCATATATGTATAGCCTGCATGTCATTCTATAAGATAAGACCAACAACATCACATAACAACTTAACCATAGTAAGATCTGAGACGTTAAAAATGTTGTCAGACCACTGAAAATTTTCTGGGTTACCCAGAATTTAACTTTTCGTGAACGGTCAACGGTCTTTGACCGGTCATATCTCTTAGTCCATTCATGATCTGGTCGTGTTTCTTGATTCAAAGCACAGTAGACATGACATAGAAGACATGTATAACATAAAACACACTAATCATCTAACAGAAAAAGATCTAGAGGCTCTGACATTCATTGTCAGACCTCAGCTTTAAAATTTTTCCAGATTTCTTAAAATGTCAAATCCGAGCACTTTGATGTTATGGGTTTGTGTTTTAACAACCCAGATCATCATTTAACACTATATAATACATGTTTAAACACTAAAACATAACATTTATCAAAGGATCAAAGATCGAATTTCTTGGTTAGGGTTTATACCTTTATGCATCAATTCTTGATTCTATGTTTCTGATCTGTTGTGGGTAAACGCAGGGCTTCAATATATGACTGATTTAGCACTAAATTTCGTAGGTGTTTAAAAGAGAAGGCCTTGAATGATGGTTGTGAAAAAAATGAGCAAAACAAGCACACTTTTCTCTCTCTAACTCTTTATATAAAATTGCTAGATGCATGAATGGTGTTGAAAAAGGGCTGATTTGCTGGATTATTATGAGTCACCATACTAGGCTTAGGTTATAGCTAGGGTTGTTCACCAACCCATAGATTTTGCAAGATTTGCAAGTTATCTATATATATAAAAAAATAATGTGACAAAAAAAATCCAAATGACCTTTAGCATACCATTTTAATTCTAGAATGGTCATTTGATACAAACCCTTAGGGTTTTAGGGTTTGGACAATTTAGGGTTTAGATTTTAACCCATAAATATTTAGCAACTTGGATTTCAAAATAATTCTCTAATAAAATTTAAAATAGAAAATTTTAAATTTTAACTTATAATTAGGGCTTCCTAATTATATCATAATTTCCTAATCATGAATCAATCTTGCTAATTAGGACTAATTTATCCTAATTAAAATTACTAATAACGCAATTAGGGTCAAAATGGTCATTAGGGTTCAAAACCCTTGAATTAGGGTTTCTAATAGAAAAATTAATTTTCTATAATAGAAATTAAATATTCGTAATTAGATTAGAGTTTTCTAATTACTCAAAAATTGAAATAATTAGGATTAGGGTTTCCTAATTAACATTGCTAATTTTAGCAATTAAATCCAATTGAACATTAGGGTTTTTGACGGAACAATTAGGGTTTCAAAAATTGAAAATTAGGGTTTGCTAATTAATTAATTTTTACCCTAATTAATACTTAATTAATACCACATAAGCATTATAATTCCAGATTAGGCTTTCATTTTATCAGAATCTGAAATTAGGGTTTTCAGATCTGGTATTAGAGTTTTCTAATAATCAATTAGAATTTCCAATAATTCATTAGGGTTTTCCCTAATTAATTTAATATTATTGGCATTTAACCTTGTACATACATTGTATTCCCAATCTAGGGCTTTCAATATCTGAATTAGGATTTCGTACACCCGGAACTGAAACTAGGGTTTCCAGAACCGATTTCTAGGGTTTCTTATCAGACATTAGGGTTTTCTAACTGAACGCTGTCCTTCTTAATATAAACTTAAGGTTTGTTACAGATATATATTATCTGATCAACCCATGACCCTTAACCATATTTTGAACACATCATTAACCATAATCCTTAATCCTGAATAATTCACCTATATCATTCACCGAATTTTGAATTCCTCAAAATTCCTTCCCAATAACATCAAGCGCATACACTCATTTCTTGTCTAGGTCTATTATTTAACCTTAAATCAATCATTTAAGATTTTCATAAATTTTCTAAATTCTCGGGTTGTCACAGGTGATGTATACCTATTTTGGGGGCGTCTCAGTTGGTATCAAAGCTTAGGGATATGGTCCCTGAATGATGTATGAGACAAGAACTAGGAGGGGAGAGACGGGGAATTCTTTCGCTAGTATGACCTACCTAAGTTTATTTGGTATTTAATTGGTCGATCAAAGTATAAGGATAATATGTGATATGTCAATTAACCCTTATTTTGAAACTATATTCTAAAATGATATCTGAAATACAAGAGTTGAGAAATGGGAAAATCATGATAGAGAGGAAATAACTAGGAAGGTACAATCTGAAAAGAAAACAAGGTATTCTTATCTCTTCGACATACCAGGTACGTACGTAAATTTCGAGGGTGAAATTTCATAAAGAGGGGAGATTATGAGACCCCAAATTTTATTAAATGAAAGTATTTAATTTTCTTATAATTATTCTATTTAGTAAATGGTTAAATTGATAAAGGTTAAAGTTAAGGGTGTTATTTAAAAATTTTGCAAAGTATGCAAGTTGTTATAAAATATTCGATTGGTCGGGGAATATTCGTTTTAACAGGGAATATTCGTACGACGACACAATCATTGGTAGACCCCATAACGGAAGTATTGTCGTAGTTAGAAAATGACAGAATTATATTTTTATTAAAATAATGGCGAAAGTTTTACTGTTAAACTATTGAACTACCCGGTAGTAAAAGTACAGTAATACGCGTGGTTGCATAGTAGCACACAGTATTGATTATTGATGCTTACGTGAGAAGTCACTCAGTTGTACTCAATTATTGCTACAGTAATTGCTGCATCATATATCTCATATTATTAATTCAATTATTGTCAGAGTATCATCTGCATAATATTTTATATTATTAAATCAATAATTGAGACGACAAAGTTATTCATATTATTATTTGTAATATTGACAATGTCTAGAAGTTCTGTCAAGGAGAGGTTTGGTCACCTAATTGTGCGCCAATAAGGAGAAATCATTATCGGAAAGCCCTCTCTTTCCTGGGAATGACCTGGTTGTTAAATATTGTGAGTTATAATATTAATGATGAATAAGTTCGTGTTGATTAAAGATGAAATTGATAGTTCCATTGTGTTGGGATTATTAGTGTTAGTGGAAATTGACATTTATTTCGATAATAATTGATGTCTGTAAGTTATACTGACCAATCGGGTAATTAATCGGATAAATGAGCAATTAATTGTTATTAATTCACATGCTTATAACTATTTGTTCACATGTGCGTACTATTGATTCACATTCATGTACTATTAGGGGAGGTGGTGCAAGATTGATAATACTTGCATGACTAAATTAAAAATGGAGGTATAAATGGAGGTATAGATGAAGGTACTATACTGTAATTCGTATTTTCACATGTATAGAACTATTGATTCAAATGTTTGTACTATTGAATCACATGATATACTATTAGGGGAGGTGGTGCAAGTTTGATAATATTTGCAGGACTAAATTAAAAATGAAGGAAAAGATGAAGGTATTATACTGTAATATTTTGAGCCCCAAAACGTGCAATTATCGAAACTATATTTTCTTATAAATAGAAGCCCATTCTTCCTTCATTCTCACCAATTCACTAAGACTCACAAGAGCAATTATAGAGACAAAAGCTATAGAGAGAGAAGCTATAGAGAGAAAGAAGAAGCGAAGTCTGCTACTTCACTATTCTAGTATCCAGTATTCTTCTGAGGTGAGGAGTATTATTTATTTCATATTCTGAAGAGATATTATTTTTTGTATTCGTATGAATATTATTTTCGTTCAATATTCATAAAGAATATTATCTTCGTTCAATATTCGTAGGAATATTATCTTCGTTAAATATTCGTTGGAATATTATTTTCATTCAATAGTTGTAAGGGATGTTATTTTTCTTCAATATTCTCTTGAAATAATATTTTCTTCCATACTCTGTAGTATGTAAGTAATATTATTTCGATTCAGATTTTGAATTCTATACTCATTTTGTTGAAGTTTTGGCTTCTATACTCCATGAAATAAGTAGAATATCCTTGATATTTGCGATTCATCAGTATCTTTTCATGTAAATATTATTCTGAGCTTTCTTGATAATTATTGATCTTTTCATAACGAAATACTATTTATGAGGTACTATTTACGGGTTACTATTCACCCGGTTACTATTCACTCAAATATTATTCACTCAGGTATTCGGGGCACTTTTTATGCCAGAGTACTATTCACGAGTTACTATTCACGGGTTATTATTCATCTAATTACTATTCACCCGAATATTATTCACCTGAATATTATTCACTTGGGTATTTGGGGTACTTTTCATACCGTAGTACTATTCACGAGATACTATTCCCAAAGTACTATTCATAAGGTATTATTCACGGGGTACTATTCACCCGAAAATATATATTTCTTTTTTGTCTAAATTATTTTGGGTACATGAATATTATTCTTGAATTTTACTCCACAAAGCAGTATCATGTTGACAATTTGGATATTTTTAAACTCTGGACAAATTTAAAGTCTTTAATATTTATCCTTGATTTCGTTTGATTAATGCTTATGTCATTGTCATCATCCTTATACTTATATTGTGATGAAAGTCATCTTTGTCTTACGTGCATAGATGGACTGTTGATTGTTGCTTTTACAGTTATATATTTTTGGCTTACGTGCATAGATGGACTGTTGATTATTGGTTTTACAGTTGTATATCTTTGGTTTACGTGCAAAGATAGACTGTTGATTATTGATTTTATAATTGTATATCTTTGGCTTACGTGCAAAGATGGATAGGTGTATGACATGATCATAACCACTGGTGATAATAAACGAATATCCTTGGCATGTAGTGCAATGATAATTCGATGATGTGATTGGCAGGATCATGACCACTAGTAAACAGTTGAATGTCTTTGGCCGTAGTACACTGACAGACAATTGATTAGTATGATCATGACCATTGGTTTTATAGTTGAGTATCTTTGGCCCGTAGTGCAAAGGTAGACAACTGATTGGTATGATCATTGTTATTACATTTGAATATCTTTAGCCTTTAGGGTAAGGATATTGAGTAAACATTCTATTAAGCCTTTGTGGCAAGGAGAAACTGTGACAACCCGAAAATTTCTAAAATCTTGAATGATTAGAATAAAGGTTAATAATAAAACCTAGATGAGAATTTGAGGATTTATTTAAAATTTTCAAGTAAAAACCTATATGGTTTGATATTCGAATGAGAATAGAGAAAATATGGGTTACAAAATTTCTAAACCCTAGAAATGAATTAATATGTACTTGAAGGAATATCAAGGATAAGGTATTACGATACCTGTAAATTCGATGTGAACTGAATAGTCTAAGAAATGTTTTATAAGTACATATGGAAATTTTATTATTTGAGATAAGATTTCACATGAAGAGGTGCTATGAGGTTAAACGAAGATGAGTATATATATAGAAATATATATACTTAGTAAGGTGCTATATATTTTAGCAAGAGGAATGATGAATTAAGTTAATGATTTAATGATCAAGATAAAACTATGTTAGTAATTAACATAGCTTGAGTGTTGGCCTTGACTGACAAATAAGAATTTGAAGAAGTATAAAATCGTTAGTTAATACGATTAGCAATAAGAAGGGAGTAATTTAAAACTCGAAATTTGAGTTAGAGATAGAATTTTGAAGTACGGATTGCTCGGTTGCGTCCGGAATGTCATGTTTAGTCAGAATGGATACTCTAATTAAATATTTAGAGTCGATACCCTAATTATATATTTGGGGTGGGATAAGATGAGAATTTAAAAGCTAAGTGTTAAAAGCTTAAGTGTAATATGTGAGAGAATAATAGTATTTAATTATATACTAATTCTAAGAGATTTATTTTATACATCTCGATTAATTAATTTTATAACCTAATTATAGCAAGTCTAAATTGGGTTAAGGAAATGATTGGACATTGAAGTAAGGATTTAAGTTATAATTAAGAAAGTGAATACCCTAGTTAAATATTTGGGTTGAGACAAGTTGAAAATGATTGGACTATGTAAATTTTACATAGCCCAAAAGAATTAATGGGAAAGCCCAAAAGATTTATTAAATGGCCCAATTGTTAAACTATTAGTGATGTGTATTTTAGACCTTTAATAAAATCATTAAGTAAGATAAGAATGGGTGAAGGATGGCCACTTGGCTGATTTTTATTAAAGAAAGAAGGATAAGGAAGAGATAAGATAAAAAAGAGAAGGATAAGAAAAGATAAGAAAGAGAGAGAAAGAGAAAAGAAAAGGAGAAGAAATAGAAAGAGAAAGGGAGAGAACGGGAGAACCAAAAGGGAGAGAAAAGGAAGAAGAGGCCGAAGCCATGGAGGAGGAAAAAGAGGAGAAGATCGGCAATTAGATGGATGGAAGAAGAAGAGGAAAAAGCAAAAGGTATAAACCCTAAGCTTGATTTCTTTTAGTTCTTTTGTAAATTAATTTAGGGGTTTTTGATTTGGATGTGTAACCCCTTATAATCTATGTGTTTTTCTTTGATTCAAATATGGATCCACCCATGATGGGTGTTGATTTGGTGAAAACCAAAAAGAAAAGAAAATAAAATTTCTAGTTTTGAAAATCAAAATTTCTATATACTTTGAAATTTCACCGTTTTAAATCTATTGCTCCTTTTTGCGATCCGTCAAAAAGTAGTGCTAGATATATGTGTTAGCTAGTAAACCCTAGTGGTAGGACTCAAATATGTTGAGTTTTCATGGGGTAATGACTGTTTTAGCCAAAACAGTCACGGTTTTAATGGACAGATTCGTGGCAGTCTGAAACGAGGGCACTTTCGTCCAGTTTTTGTGCTTTAAAACTTATGGGCTTTTGGTATGTTGTAGTACTCTGATATAGCTTTCCATAAACTCCGGAACGGACTAATTCCGACTCCGGATGAGGTAGTTATGGCGTTCGGAAGGTGCGTATCAAAACTGTCCACCAAATCCCGAACAGCCTCCTTTATGTAAATTTTTGGACTGATTTGTTCTGAATTTGGAAAAATGTTTTGAGACAAAAGTTGTAGCCCTGGAAGTTATCTTCGCGTGGGCTCAAGAATCGCTCAAAAATGTTTTAAAACGCGAGAGTTATGGTCGTTTTAGCAAGGCTGGGTAAAATTTTCGAAAATCAAAAATGTCCAAAAATAGGAATAATGTGATTTATGATGTGAGACCCTTTGAGCATGTCTTATGCATAATTTTGATGAAGTTTTGGGTCGGGTTTGAGGTGTTTTGTTGTTTATGACATTTTGAAATGCTTAAACAAGTTTATTAATTAAGAAATAGAAAACGATTGAAACAAATTGTTTATTTATATGATTAATGACTTGAATTATTTTTATATGACTAATAATATTGTATTGAGATATTATTAGTAGTATTTGGCTAGAATGATAGTAAAAGTTTGATAACCTTAGCGTAAAATATTATTACATATTAATAATATTCGACGAGAGATTAAAATGAGAGATTTATGATATTTTTCAATGTAATTGTTGAAATTGATATTCAATGAAGTAAAAGTTATTTATATTAAAGAAATAATATAGTAAATTGATTTTTACTATAAAAGCTATACATTAGCTGTTTAAACTCCGAATTTGCAAGTAGAGGTAAAAAAAATATTTCTGAAATAAAATTTAAATGGTTTAAGTTTCAAAATGTAAAATATTTGTATACTCAAATGTGAGGGACCTTTATTTGGTTTAGAAAGGTTAAAATGAATTAAGTTTCTAAATTAACTAATATTCGTTTTGAGTAAGAATAAGTAATATTAGTTTGTATAAAACTAATAATCGTTATTGATGAATATACATGCATGTTTTGTAACATATTAAATTATCTAATATGTGTGTGCATGTAAATATAATTCTGTAGGAATTGTGGAGAAACTCTAAGTTAAATTTTGTGGTAATCTCCAATCAAGGCAAGTTTTTTCAGTTCTATTATGTTTGTGGATGGAATGTGGTTATGTGTTAAATTACATATCATGCTCTATGAATTGTTAAAAGTCAAAATATGACTAAGTTAATTGGGTTATGGAACTCAATCTATACGTGATTACTTGTTGTATGATGTAACTCGATAAATTAAAAATTTATAATGCATGAATGTATGCTTTGTAAGGAATTATTGATGCATATAGGATATGCATAGTAAAGAATATATGTTGCATACATATATGCATATTAAAGTAAATGTAGTGCATATGAAATTGTGTGCTATGTGAAACATGATAGACTGTTAAATTTGCTGGGCTATCGAGCTCAATCTTGCAAACACAAACTTTTTGCAGGTTAAAGATGTTAGGCAATATTACTTGCTATACAGATGATGAAGATTGAACGATGTGCAAAAATGAATACATTTCCTTGAATTAGAAATGGTATAAATCTATGATTGATAGTTGTGTCACATGCAATTGGCAGTTATGTATAGTTTGAAATGTTGAATGGTTAAAGAATGTTTATTCTGAAATGAGAATAAATATGATTCTAAAATGAATGAATCATCAATATAAAAGATATGAAGTATTGAGACTTAAGCTTTTAATACATTTACACGGATTATACAAATCATATAATAAATATGATTTTAGTATAAAAAAAAGAATTGTAAAGGTTGCGATTCAGGGAATGGATGACTGAAGAAAAAAAAAGGTTTAATTATTCCAAAATTTTTAGTTATTTTAGCATTAAATAATATTTTAAAGCTAGAACAAGGTAGTATTAATGCACAAGATCGGGAAGGAAAATAGTCTCGATTTTGGGAGCGCTACAGAAACTATAAATTTACATGATTATAAATATGAATTATGGATTTAACTATAATCTTTGGTGGTTTAGGTGAAGACAAATGATAATAGTTCTTTTTATCTTGGGTATAACCAAGAACTATTGTTGAGTATTACAAGAATGAAATATTAACTATGGACTTTTAATCTAGAAGAGATAGTAGACATTACGCTCTACATGACTCTTCTAATGGATTGCTTATTCCGCTGCAGTTAAACTTGATGTTTATTGTATTCTATCAGTTTAACACTGTTGAAGGCTAAGGATAATTTATTCTTCATTATCTTAGTCATAATATTTCTTACTGGGCTAGTTGAGCTCACCCTTTTCTTTCATTGTTCTCTTTTGGAAATGAGAATATAGCTGGGACTAGTCGAGAAATGGAGTGATGGTCGGAGATGGTGGCTATAGTAGTCCTCACTATTTTTGTAAAATAGTGTGATAATAATTGTAATGAGGACTCCATTGAGTGTGGATATTGTCTAGAAGACAATATTTTCTTGTTTAAACTCTCAGCTATGTTTTGTCGTATTTTGCACGATAGTAGTATAAATGAAGTTTGTATTTAATTTATGTAGTGTGATATCTGGCAACCCAAGATGGGTGATGTATACCTATTTTGGGGGCGTCACAACATGGTGGTTACAGGAAATGACCCTGATGAAAGGAAGGCTCTAAAAAGTTACTTGTCAAGCGAATTCGAAATGAAAGACCTCGGTCACTTGAAATATTTTCTTGGGATCAAAGTGTCTCAATCTGATAAAGGGATTTTCTTGTCTCAAAGAAAATATGCTTTAGATTTGTTGCAGGAAACTAGTATGTCAGCATGTCAACCAACTGATACACCAGTAGAAGAAGGATTGAAGTTATGTGTTGAGACTAATCAGGTCCCTGTTGATAAAGTGAGATATCAGAGGCTTGTTGGAAGATTGATGTACTTAGCCCACACTAGGCCAGATCTTGCCTATGCACTGAGTATTATTATTCAGTTAATGCATAATCTTGGAGAACAACATATGAATGCAGTTATGCGCATTTTAAGGTATCTGAAGTCTGCTCCTGGAAAGGGCATTTTGTTCACTAAAAATGTAGATTGTCAAAGTGTGGATGCATATAGTGATGCTGACTGGGCTGGACTAATAGATGACAGACGATCTACTTCGGGATATTTCACCTTTGTAGGTGGTAATCTCTCGTTACATGGAGAAGCAAGAAGCAGAATGTTGTTTCACGTTCAAACGCAGAGGCTGAATTCAAGCGTATGACACTTGGAATATGTGAAGTATTGTGGCTGAGACTTCTCTTGAGGGATTTGGGATATCTGCCTAGGCAACCGATTCGGCTTTATTGTGACAATAAATTAGCATGTGATATTGCTCATAATCCGGCACAATATGATCGTACAAAACATGTAGAAGTAGATAGATTCTTCATTAAGGAAAAATTGGATGAGAAAATTGTCGAGTTGCCTAAGATTCGATCCGAAGATCAATTGGCTGATATTCTCACCAAAGCTGTTTCAAGTCGAGTGTTCTCAAAGTTTTTGGGCAAGTTGGGCATGTGTGAAATCTATGCACCAACTTGAGGGGGAGTGTTGCGATATTGGATTAATAGTCAAAGATTCTCTATTGTAACTTAATTATAGGAATAAATTAATTGTAGGAATAGCTAAATAACTTAATTATAGGAATAACTTGATTGTAGGATGAATAGCTTGATTGTAGGATCTCTATTGTCTCTATAAATATGTACATGTAAGGATACATAAAAATATATGAATGAAAATATTCTTCTCTGATTTTCAAGTATATATAGTCTTTTTCTCCAACGAATTGGAAGGAGTGAACTAAGAACGAATCGGCTATAAAAACAATTTTTTCCGTCGCTATAACATAGAAAGCCGGTTTTTTATGTTATAGTGACAAAAAAAACCGTCGCTATAGCCGGTTCGCTCTTAATTCGCTCACTCCAATTCGCTGGAGAGAGCCGGGCTATATATATATATATATATATATATATATATATATATATATATATATATATATATATATATATATATATATATATACACACACACACACACAAACACATACCTTGCATACCCCCCTTTAGCGCCGGACCGGGCAACGGTTCGGTCCACTATATATAGAACTGTCGTCTTAACTTTTAGTGATGGACAACATATAGAGACGGACTGAACCGTCACCCAATCCATCGTTAAAGGGAGATATACAAGGTATGTTGGATAAAGGGTAAGCTTTAGATTCGGACTGTTAAATCCTATATGTACATATGCTAAAACACTATATAAGCAAATAAAATAACTTTGTGCAAATCTATAAACAAATAATTATGCATTTTAAATAGGGATGTTTTTTTTTCTTTTGTACTGCCTAAATTTACATTTGAATTCCCTGCAACGTTACGAAGCCAATTATCTAGTAAGGCTAGATTTTGACATAATGAATAGTAATTACAGGTCTAGTGGAGAGCCTAAACTTCAAATCAGCAATATCTAGCTGTCTCATTTCACTTTAACAAAGTATTTGTTGAAAATTTACTTTGTATAGTAAGATATAGAACAACAATATTCCTGCCTGAATCGAATGGTTGACCACTCTTTCCTTAAAACTATATTCGCCCATTACTTTTGCTACACAGAGTTACTACGAATTAATCTCCCAAGATAATTTTTTCTTAAGAACTTGGAAAGGATTGAATATTTTTTAGTGAGTAATTTGGGTGGATTTGTAACCTATTTATAGGTTTCTAAACACCCGTTAGAATATTATCGTCGCCCTTTTATTACTGTTGGCCTTTTATAATTTTATTAAAAAATATATATATAAGAATGTTGTTGCCATGACTTGAACCCAAGTCCTTAATATCAACACCTCTCTCTTATTCAACCGAACCAATATTAATTATTGGTTACATGGATAACATATAATATATTTATTATATACTTTAGATAATAAAAATATCCAACAATCTTCCCATATTTTCATAATCATCCAATCCTTTTCCTTTGACATTCTTTTTTCTCTTATTAAATATAGTATACATAATTAAGTAAGAGGTGTCTTTCGAATTAAACCTTTACATAGTCTATTTCACAAATATCTGAATTTTTAGTAGCGTTAACTTTGAACTAAAAATTCTTAAAGTGATATCTTACTCTATAGGCATATACTATATCTCTTATAGTTTAACGAAACCCAACATATTTATGGCCTTGTGTTTACCTCTTGTGTTCCGTAAGTGACTTAGAGATAAGCCTTATGTCTCGCAGAAGCGGCCCACTTCCTTCACTTACATAGATGAATCTAATTAGATGCACTTGTATGATTTACATCCTCCAAACCGGACAAAGATTCATTAAAGGTTTACCCTACCCTCTTTGTTCTCCATACAAGCATACACTATCTTTGAGATGATTTTAAAAAATATTTTCTTCATACTTGTCTAGTGTATAATTGATTATTACTATAAGTATTTTTTTCCATTGAACTAATACACCAGATGTTACTCTAGTATTTAGTTGGGTTCTGTGACAAGCCGAGTATTTATAGGATTTATAAAATCTTAAATGATTGAATAAAGGTTAAATAATAAGACCTAGACTGGAAATAGAGTATGGAATTTACAATTTTTTGTGAAGGATTTGTATAAATTATAAACTTTAAATGAATATCTGATTGTGAGGTATATGGTTTTGTGTGTAGTGCTTATGTGTGTACAGTATGTGGTTAAGGGTCAAGTGTTGAGCATATAAGTGTAACATGGATAAACCCTAATGTTATGTTAAGGACATCAATGTTCAGATAGTAAACCCTAATGATTGGTTAGAAACCCTAATTCCAGCTTTGGAAACCCTAATTTCAGTTTCGAGAATCCTAAACCCTAATCAGAAATTTCTAAATCCTAATTTGGGAACCCTAATGCTAAGTATAAAACCCTAAGGGTTAAAAGTTATGGGATATATGTGAAAAGACCAATTTACCCTTCGAATTATAGGGGAAATTACCAAAATACCCTTAGTAGATGCGAAATTATCAAAATGCTATTTTAATTAACTTTTAAGTAATAGATATACCAAATCTTGTGAGTCACCCTTTGAGATTATCCCATGTGCTCTAAATGGAAACAAATCCGCCAACATGTGCCACCTAGCACCATCAAGTTCATTGAATCAAAGAATTACAAACTTAAAGTAAGAAGATATCTTACTTTAGTTCTCATAAGCCAAGACCCTTTCTCTCTCGAATTTTTGAAATGTGTAGAGAAACTCAGTCCAAAGGAGAGAAAAGAACACCCCTTAGCTTTTCAAGATCAGAATCAAAGAACAGAAATTAAGATTTAAGCATTAAAAGGTATAAACCCTAATACATGCTAGATCCTTATAATTTATGTGAACTATGTGTTTTGTTGTTTAGATTAGTGTTATAAGATGTTATTTAGTGATCTATGATGTTACATCATAGACCCATAACATCTAAGTGCAAGAAAATAGAAATTTTAGAAAACAGTCAAGAAACCTAATTTGAGGTCTGACAACTATATGTCAGAGCCTCTAGATCTTAATCTGTTAGATGTTAAGATGGCTAAGTGTATCACTGCTATTCTATGTCATGAGGAGACTAAACTGGAAGTGGAATCAAGTTCATACCATGTCTATATCTCAAGTTATTTATGGTCAAACATGGTTGATCAATCACATAAACTGGGTTCTGGAAAACCCATATTTCCTAGATCTGTCTGACAAGTTTTTGAATGCCTTAGATCTTGCAGTTGTTAAGGTTTCAGGCCATGAGAGTGTATCATTGATATACTCTGACATATGGACTACCAAACCATAACACTAGAACACCTAGATCATGACCAGGATCAAAGATATTGTAGGTCAAATATGGGTTGACCAACTGCCCGGATGAGTTTTTGGAAAACCCAGATTTCTCAAGAATAAGTTTCTGACAAGCTTTTGACTAGCCTAGATCTTGCTTCTGTGATGTTTTTAAGCTACAAAAGTTTATTACTTTTGTACCTTGACATGCATACTACATAAGTGTTATACTTTAACACACAATCAATGCATAGAATCTAAGTTATTAAAGCCCAAAAGTGGACCCTTTGCACTGCCTAAGTTTTTGGGTAACCCAGAAACTCAAGAACATGTCTGACAACAACTTTGATGCTTTATATCTTCATGATATGAAGTAGTTTGAACCTGAACTTAGTTTGTACATGTAGTATTATATCAATTCTACATTACTAGTAGACTTACATGCCCAAAAATATCTTGAACAAGAAATTATAGTTGGTCAAACTAGTCACCCAAGAAACTGATTTTGTAAGACCCCAACTTTTATGAATAAAGATGAATTTTCTATAAATATCATTTTTGAATATTATGGAATGAATTTGATATAATGTTATAGTTGTGGGTAATATTTATAAATTTTGCAAAGTACGCAATTTGTTATATAATATTCGATTGGTCGGGGAATATTCATACAACGACACAATCATTGGTGGATCCCACAACAGAATTATTGTCGGATTGAGAAAATGACAAAAATACTTTATTAATATTGTGAATTATAATAATAATGATGAGTTTTGTTTTATTAGTATTATTAATGTAATAAAACAGAAAAGCTTTTTATATAAAACAAAATACTTTTATAAAGTTATTCGTTTTGTTAGACTAATAGTAAAATCTTTTTATATAAAACAGAATACTTTTATAAAGTTATCTATTTTATTAGACAATAATTAGAATATATTATATTTTATTATGCATAATGTGACGCCCCCAAAATAGGTATACATCACCTATTCTGAGTCGCCAAATACATGGTACAGAAACAAATACACCTTCATTAAATTGTGAGTTTAAATACAAATAGAGAGTATAAAAACTCAAAAGGAGTCCTCATTACAATTATTGATACACTATTTTAAAAATAGTGAGGACTGCTAAAACAACTTTCAAGAACCATCACTCTGTACCCCGACTAGTTTCTGCTATGTTCTCACCTCCTGAGAAGAAAAATAGAACAAAAGGGCGAGCTCAACTAGCCCAGTAAAGAATATTATGACTAAGATAATATACAACAAATTATCATTAGTCTTTAACAGGGAATAATCTGATAAAATATAATAGACAACAAGTTTTAGATCAACAGCTGCAGCGAAAAACAACGATCCATTAGAAGAGTCAAGTAGAGAAAGAATTCTACCATCTTCTAAGATTTAAAAGTCCATCATCAATATTTTATCACTGTAACATCAATCAATATACATCTTGAATCAAATATTCATCTTTGCACTACAGGCCAAAGATATTCATTTGTATCACCAGTTGGTCATGTTCATCTCAACACCTGTTCATCTTTGCACTACGGGCCAAAGGTATTCATTAGGTAATCATTCATCTTTGCACTATAGACCAAAGATATTAATTTGTATCATCATTTAGGACTGAGGATGATGAAAAATATTTTAAAGAAAATGAATCCAGTGAGATAACTGATCAAATATTAAGGATTCGTATTACAGTTTATCCAAGTTCAATAATATTCTGAAATAATTAATTTTGAAGCAAAATTCAAAAATAATGATCAAAACATGGATACAATCAAAGATAGTAACCATAATAGACAACTTGGACAAAAAGAAGAAAATTTCATTTTTCGGTGAATAGTGTCGTATTCGTGAATAATGTCGTATACATGAATAGTGCCGTATACGTGAATAGTAACCCCGACACAAAAAGTTCCAAATTGGATAAAAAGTTCATACCAATATTTCGGCATAATGATATTGAAGAAAATATCATTTAAGAAGAAGATAATATCCCTTACCTAAAAATATCAGTACTTCTGATCGGAATATCGGTATAAGGCTGAAGGAAACTTGCACTGATGAATAGAAATTCACAAACTATCTAAATACTCCCAAAATACACTCAATAATATAGAGAGAGAAAGAGAGAAAGCTTATGTTTCTGGTGTGACTTTCAATTCTAACTTAGCCCTCTATTTATAGGAAAATGTTAGTAGACTTGACCTGCAACCTGATGGCTTTACCTGCAACTATTCCCACCCACCACATTTAAAATAAAATTCAGCACATTTCTTCACCAACCACAAGTGGGGCCCACTCAATTTTTTCCACAAAAATGCTAAATTCGGATACTTCAACAATTTCTGAACTAGTCATCTCTTAAAATTCATAACAAATCATACGTTAATTTTTAACGGTTCAAAATTTGTGGACATATACTCAACTTATATATGTATAACATATCCAAAAATTACAACGATCCAACGGTCGGATTAAAAATTATAACTCACGCAATATATCTCAAAAAACACTGGTTTAATTTTTTTAATACCTTCATTCCGACAAAATACTGATAAAACACCTCAACATTAACTCTTTCATTTTTAATCACAATAAATATATCCAACAGTTATATCCACATAAAATAAATATTTTCTTATCATATGAATCAATAATTAATTATTCACAAATAATATTACAGAATCACATTTATGACAACCAGGTCGTTCCTAGGAAAGAGGGGGCTTTCCAATAAGGATTTCTCCTTACTGGCGCACAATTAGGTGACCAAACCTCTCCTTGACAGAACTTTCTAGATATTACAAATAATGTTATCTAATAATATTATTCCAAATAATCTGAATTACTGATCTGATAAAGGAGATACTATGCAGTGACGATAATTGAAACAACAATAATATAAAATATCAATGTAGCAATTATTGAATCAATAAAATAAAATATTAAACAGTAACTACCGTGACAATTATTGAGTAGTGCCTTCTTACGTAAGGATCAATAATTCAACAATACTGTGCAATATCGTATGCTACTCTGCAATAATAAGTATTACTTTACTTTAACTACCGGGTATTCCAACAGTGTTAACGGTAACAACTACGCCGTTATTCAATTTTATCATTTTCTTCATTCGACCGTTATCCGTTATGGGGCCCACAATTGACTGCGCCGTCGTACGAATATTCCCCGACAGAAAGAATATGCCACCGAGAAAATAAATATTTTATAACCACTTGCTTATTTTGCAAAATTTTCACATTTCACCCATGACCAAAGTTATTATATCAAATTAATACCTTATCATTCACAATAATAAATAAAGGAGATTTGATTTTATTCACTAAAAAGTTGGGGTCTTACACATAATGTTTGCATAGTGCCTGCATAGTATTTGCATAATAAAATCTTTTTATATAAAACATAATACTTTTATAAAGTTATTCGTTTTATTAGATTATAAATAGAATATATTATATTTTATTGTAAACCAATCTGGACCGTCCGTTTAAAGTAAATCAATCTGTACCGTTCAAGAATTAGTTACTATGCAGTCCATTCTTCAATAAATAGAAGCTCATTCATTCATTATTTCTTACGAATTCACTGAAACTCTAGAGAGAGAAACTATAGAGAGGGTTCTTCTTCTATAATCTTGAGCGTATTTCTTTAGAGTTTAAGAAAGCTTTGAGCGTAGTGCAAGTTTTCTTTGAGTATATCCTCGCCCTATCGGTCAAAATACTCTTCTTTTACGGTAAGAGATATTATTTGTTGTACTCATTAGGGGTATTCCTTCTTTCTTATTGGTGAAATTCTTTTGTTATTCCATTCTTTATTATTCTGTTGGAATAACCTGTATACGCGGGATACCCTATACTTGATGAAATTCTTCTGTTATTCCATTATTTATTATTCTGTTAGAACATCATGTCTGTGCGTTTACGCATGACCTGGTTCCGTTGTTTATTATTCTGATGGAACATCTTGTCTGTGCGTTTACGCATGACCTGGTTCCATTATGTATTATTCTGTTGGAATATTCTGTCGGTGCGTTTATGCATGACCTGGTTCCATTATTTATTATTCTGTTGGAATAACCTGTCTGTGCGGTTTATCGCATGCCTGGTGATTTCTTTTGTTATTCCACTCTTTATTATACTTAGTTGGTTAAAGTTTTGACTTCTATACTCCATGAAATTAGTGGAATATCCTTGATATTTGTGCTTTATCCAGTATCTTTTCATGGAAATATTCTTCTGAGCATTCTTCAGTGTTACTCTACAAAGAAGTATCATGTTGACAATTTGGACATTATTAGTTCCTGGATAAATTAATTCTTGAACTTGTTTTATTGAATTCTTATATCATTGTCATCAACCTCATGTTTATATTATGTTGAAAGTCATATGTGGCCTGTAGTGCATAGATGGACTTGGTATGATTATGACCAGGGATTATTCGATATAATCATGACCGTAATGTTACAAATAATGTGGAAAAAGTCCTCATTGACCCGTAGTGCATTGATGGACAGTTGTTGGCATTATCATTACCATTGACGAATACACGGATATCCTTGGTCGTGGTGCATGGATAATTTGTGGTTGTGATACTAATGAATATCCTTGGCCGTAGTGCAGGGATAATGTGGATTATTTATTAAGCTAAGTCTCAGGGATAAAAGTCATGAAAAACCTTTTAAATCATACAAGACAGTAGATTTTATTTTCTACTTGACTCTTCTAATGGATTCCTTGTTCCGCTGCAGTTAAACTTGATGTTTGTTATATTTTATCAGTTTAACATTGTTGAAGGCTAATGATAATTTATTATGCATTATCTTAGTCATAATATTTCTTACTGGGCTAGTTCAGCTCACCATTTTTCTTTCATTGTTCTCTTCAGGAAATGAGAACGTAACAGGGACTAGTCGGGGAAAAGAGTGATGGTCCAGATAATAGCATTAGTAGTCCTCACTATTCTATGAAATAGTGTGATAATAAATGTAATGAGGACCGCATTGAGTTTGTATATTGTCTAGATGACAATATTTGTATTAAAAATCACAGCATATGTTTAGTCGTATTTTACATGACTGTTTATAATTAAGTTGTATTTGAATTTTGTACCATGTATTTGACAACTCAGAATAGGTGATGTATACCGATTTTGGGGGTATCACAGTTGGTATCAAAGCTTAGGGATATGATGTGACACCCCCAAATCTAGGTACTTCATTCCCACAAGATTTGGTGCACACTATTCAATCATTCATACTATATACCCAAATAAAATAATATTTGAATCATAAAACCTCTCCTTAAATAGGGTTACATCATTAAATTCAAAAACATCCCAGATTATCTAACCTTTAAACGTCATTCAAATGCGGAATTAAAATTATAACATTACATCATTAAACTAAAGTCTAAGATCATCATAATAAAAGTCTAACATCATGATCATAATAAAAATTACAAGTCTTCATCACTTGTACACTCTTCCCTTTCCTTTGCTAGTCGAAGGTTCATTTACCTTCTGCTCTTTAGGTGCAATGAATTTATAAATATGCAAGAGTGAGCAAAACAATTTCTCACTGGATATAATAGAGAATCAACAGGAGTATAACAATAATAACTACCAATAATAGGCTCATCAAAAGTGAATAGTACTCTAACAATAATAATCAGAAACTGGAATCCAAAATATGGAATCTACATCACTGAGGGTCATAAGGCCATGAACTACGTCCACAGTTGCAAGTAATCTTTCAACTCCAACTTTAACAGTCATAAAACTATAAGGACCTCGTACTTAGGGGGATCAGCCCTTCGTACAATGTATTGTGCACAAACATTTTAACGCTACTCGTAAATTATCTCCTAATAATAGGGTTGTTCATCTCAGTATTTAGAATACAAGTTCGCACCAAAGTAAGTTTGGTTTGGATACATTTCAAAGGTAATTTAGAATTCAACGGCCATCAACTAAGGATTAGTTGAATACAATATTGATAACATCATGCTATGGAATAATCATAACTAAATCGACATTGAAATTTAAGATCATGCTTTATAATATGCCTTGCTTGAACAATATTAAGCCAAGGTTAAAACCTTATTTAGAGTTGAATCTTAAGCATGCATAACAAATAATAAGTTGAATGATAAAACTTGTTCAGCATTAGTGTGTTAGAATGTAGAAATTTGCATGCTAATTAACAAGTTAAAGATGGGCTCAAAATCAAGAGATAAGGTTTAGGAGCTTGTACGATATAATTAGGGTAAAAAAAAAATTTCACAAAGAAAGCTTAGAGTTAGGAAAACTTGCTCAAAGATATCTAGATACTTGCACAATTATAAAAGTAGAGTTAGAGAATTTGCCTCGTGCGTAGGTTAAACAATTACTACTCACGTTCACCCCAAGTCCTACACATACCATATGTAATGATGATACACATTAGTTGCACTAACATTACCTTTATGAGTTACTATATTACTCTTAGTATAGCTACTAACTAAGTTTAAGTTTAAACAACATCACATCTTTTCATGAACATTAGTTTTTAGCTTTATTATAATTACTTGAGTGATCATGTCATTGCACCACATAAACACAAAACAACTTGATACAACATCCTATTACATGTCCAATAAGTTATCATTAAGTTATACTAATACAAAAAGGGTTCCACTTGCATTCGCGCATCCCGACGCCCTCCGATTGGCTCCAAATACACAACAGTCCTAAAGATGGCCATTTTGACCCTTCATAATGATTTCAAATTGAAACCCTTAAAGAATAAAAGTTATAGGCCTATTCGTCCTCTTTCTGAATAATCTTGAATCACCTCAATCAGAGTTTGTATGAAAACGTTATGGTCATTTTACTACAGGAGGTCAAAACTGTCCGAATCAGACCACTTTTCCAGCGCTGGGGCGCGAGACAGTGGTAATCCTACCTAAGGTTTATATCCTACAGCTTTGATACCAACTTGTAACGACCCCAAAATCCATACAATTTAAATCTCAACTTCGGTCGTTAACCATACATTAAATCTCTAATAAAACATCATTATTCGATATTAAAAACACTAAAATTGCGGAATAATTAAAACGTTTATAAATTTCCTTATTTCTTTCCCTGAATCACAACCTTTACATTACATCTCTTTGATTCAATCTTATATCATGAATCGTTACAACAAAATGACTATACAAAGTCTTACATCATAACTAATATCCATATACATTGGATAACTCAACTTACAATTCAACAACATGTTACGTTCAAAATATGAAATACATTTCTCATAAAACATAAGTAATCTTTGTGAATATAGATCTCTATAACTCACTTAGCACATATCTTTACCTTAAAATCTTAACCTGTAAAAGTGGTTATTTGCAAGAGTGAGCTCGACAGCCCAACAAAGTCTAACAGTTTTCATGCATCACATAGCAGATAATAACATGCTCGATATACATCTCATTAAAGTAACATGGCATACATGCTTTTAATTCACATAGCAAATATAAAGATTGAGTTCCTTACTCAGCCATCATTACTTAGCCAAAATAATGCAGTCATATATTGACTTTAACATTTCATGATTTCAACATGTATAACATATCATGCAATTTAAAACAGTTCATTAAGTCCACGTAGAAAATAGGAACCGAAAGACTTGTCTTGATCGTTGTTTACTAATAATAGTTTAACAGCTTTACAGTTATTTGTACTTCACGTGCCCTACACAAGTATATGATCGTATACATAAACTATTAGTCACATAACAACATATATTAATTTTAATGTAAACTCTAATCCACATCTCATAATCATTCCTATTAATTAGCACACAATGTTCAATTAGATTGAGTAAACTTTTTGACTTATAACCCACTATATTTCATAATCAAAGTTCATTCAAGTTCTTAAGTCTTGCTAGGACTACTTATTGGTTTTATATTAAACCCATTTTATATCCTATAATATTCATTTCAATTGAATTGAAACACGTTTTAAGTTCGTTAACAATTGGCACGACGTTTCGACGTTCATTCGTCACACGCCTGATTTGCCTCTCTTGTGTATGCTTATCTAATACATTATTTATTAATGTTAAGTATCATTATATTTAATAATATACATGTTTTATAACTTAGGACATCATCTTTTATGGTCAGGAGCACTACACATGCATATGTGCATGCCCAACGCCCTCCGATTGCCCCCGAAAACATAACAGTCCTAAATATGACCATTTTGACTACTGTTATGGACCTCAAATTAAACAACTTAAAGCATGAAAGTTGTAGGTCTACTCGTCCTCGTTCTAGATCATCTTGAATCATCTCAATCGAAGTTCGTATGAGAAAGTTATGGCTATTTTACTACAGGAGGCCAAATCTGTCCGACTCAGACTTCTGTCCCTGCGCCACGACGCGAGAACTAATTCATACAGTGGTGCCTCAATGCAAGATTGGCACTGGGGTGCGAATTTCAGCGCTGGGGCGTGAATTTTGGCGCTGGGGCTCCATTTTTGGCACTGGGGTGCCGAAAACTAACAGAACGCAGCCCACGAAGAACAGAACAACTAAATTTCTGTCTATAACTTAAATTTTAACACTAATAAACAGTAATAACTTAAGCCAATTACACCTATACACATTACCCAACATGCATATACTAATTTAAACCACTAAACAACAATCACAAAAAACTTAATTCCTTGAAAACACTGTTTTCAACCAAAACACCACTACTGATGTGCGTTTACACAGTGAACACGGTAAACATAATTTATAAACGATTTTGATTCCTTTGAATTATGTTTCTCTGAATTTCTTACCCCGTTATCATATACAAGGTTCAATTTCATAACTTCACAATTAACATACACTAATTTTGTTATCTTACAAAAATCATATTCATGCATATGTGTTCACTGCAAAACCAATTCCCTTTACTTGTATACATAAATTAGCATACAATCTTGTCTATACGCTAAACATACAATCATATATATATATATATATATATATATATATATATATATATATATATATATATATATATATATATATATATATATATATGCTAGTATAACACTTGCAACAATATGGTTTTATAGAGAATCTTTGTAAAAACCTTATACACATTGAAATTCAAGAACACAGACACACATAATGTAAACATATATATATATATATATATATATATATATATATATATATATATATATATATATATATATATATATTAAGGTTTTAAAACATACCTTTTGTCGCTTTAGAAACCCTTGCTAATCACTGACAATAAGAATTCGGAAACTTCTCTTGTTGTTTCTCTCTCTTAAACTCTCTCTCTCTCAAATTCTCTGTGATTTTCTTCTTAAGCTTAGCAAACACTTAGAATGCATAAACAAAACCACTGGTAACCAATTGTAAATGGCCATAATAAGCCCGATTAAATAATATCAGTTACCAAATATAACGTATAGGTTATAAATATATTTTATTCATTATTTTATTTATATAATTTATATAATATTTCAAAATTCGAAAGAACTCCAAAAGCCATAAGGCTTCGTTTGGCAAAACTCTTTAAAATTAAAGAATTAATATATTTAAGCCTTATTTGGTAAAATAAATTAAAACTACTTTAATTTATTTTAATAACTACTTATAATATAGTTATTTGTCACACTTCTAATTAATTAAGTTTTCATACTTAATTTAATTAATACCAATAACAATTCATTGCATAATATAATAATTTATTTAATCATTATAAACCCTCTAACTTAATTATTAAATTAAATTAGATTACTATCTCAAAATAATTACTTTCCTTAACTCATTAATTATTTATTAAACAAACAAATAATCAAATCACATCAAATCAATTAAACAAATACTTATTCAACGATAAACACATCCATTAAATATTTATATAATTCAATAAATATTTAAATATTAATTAAAAATCTGGATTTTTACATCATTCTCTCCTTACAAGGATTCTGTCCTCAGAATCACAACTCAAACCACTCATTCGTTACAATCTTCCCTACTTACAAAGATTCTGTCCCCAGAATCGAAGACACAAATTAAAAAAATAACTCAGAGTAATCTTTCATCATTTTATCTAAATATAGCTTATATATATATATTTCCTACTAGATTCATTACTTTAACAAATTGTAGGTTTTATTTCATAACTTTCACTTGATCTCAATATATTCTGAGTATTATATATCTTTTAACCCATTCATTTCTTTTTCTAAGGATCGTTATCATCAACACTCGGGATATTACATTCACTTTTCTTCTAAAAATTTCGTCCTCGAAATTTTATTTATTAATCTTTATTCATTTAATCTATCAGAGTAGATTTTATGTCACTACTTCATTCATTCATTGGTTTCTATAACCACTTTCTTTCCACAAAGATCATTCTACAATTATTAACTTTTCTATTAAAAGTTTTACATTATTCTTTGATAACTCATATCCTTCTCACTTCTTCAACATATTCATCATTCAGTGTCGCATTCTAAGACTCACTTCTTTCTAAAGAATATCATCCTTACCACATTTACCTTTTAGAATATCAAGAATCTTCTACAATTGCTCAATAATTGGGAAGCGATATGAATAACAGGAATTTAAAAGATTTCAAATCATGTTGAGGGTCATAAGACCACGAACTATGTCCACAGTTGCAAGTAATCTTTCAACTTTAATAGTCATAAGACTATAAGGACCCCCGTACTTAGGGTGTTAAGCCCTTCGTACGATGTATTGTGCACAAACATTTAAACGCTATACGTATGTCCATAGTTATAAGTAATCTTTTAACTTAAACTTTAACAGTCATAAGACTATAGGGACTCCTCGTACTTAGGGTGATCAGCCCTTCGTACAATGTATTGTGCACAAACATCTCAACGCCTCCGCGTAATTCCCTATAAAAGGGTTGTTCATCTAAGTTTTTCAACATCTGAATCCGCACCAAAACAATTTGGTTTGGCATAACTTCTCAAGAAACGCATGCATTTCATGAACATCTTTCAATATTCGTCTAGCTGAATCAAATAGCATAGATTTCTACAAAAATTCGTACATCAATCGAAATATACATACATATATATATATATATATATATATATATATATATATATTCTCATATCTTAAAGAAATCTCAAAAATCTTTTTATGACGTCATGATACCGCACTGTATTTATAGTCCGTTGAGGATTCCGTCATTTGGTGATTTTATCATACTATATTATACGATAGTGGGCTGACGATCCTTAGATCACATCCAACACTAGGTAATACTGCATTGATGACTCCATCATTTTTATCATCTTTGCACCAGGTTACATGATGCATTAATGATATAAAATACATTTTGATATATTGCAAATCATTTTTATCTAGCCGAAGCAATTAACATAGACATACGAATAATAGTGTTGTTGTTAAAACTCATTGGTTTCATCATCTGATCCAATGTTTTCAAGAAAATAAAAGTGTAAACATCAGCACAAAGTCAATAAATTTCGAAAGTCTAGCATAGCTAGTAGATTTAGAATACATATGCTTCTACCATCAACTCCACTTTCTATAATGATCCATTGCTTAATAGGTCTATCTATTCCTATCATCCTCAATACTCTATTTACACTTATCTATACCTAGTTCGTCAAACTTACCACACGTTATGAGTTTAGGAACTTGCCACAATCATATGAGTTTAAGAACTTATCCTAGTCATATCATAGGCGTCCATTCGCTGAGGGTTTCAATAACATACCATATAATTATGAGTTAAGAATCTACCATAAGTATGAGTTTTAAGAACTCACACTTAACCTTATAATATTCTCTAACTATACTCTACCTATCTGTTATACACATGAGAAAAGAATCACCTTCTCAACAGGCATATAGCAAATAGCGCGACACAAATATTTCAATGATTATCAATGTGATAAACTGAGTGCAAGCACAAAACCCACGCCCATACAAAGGTTTGTACAACTCAGCCACCACTTGAGTCCTTAATTGAAATCCCTCCAAATTCTATCTTTCTTATAACTTACTCTTTGCTCTATACGAATTCCTCGTATCACATTATCTATAACTCCTCATGAGTTTATCTCGTACTATTATAGTACATTATCTTCATAGCATCAAGCTATAATCATTCAACCATTACAAACCATCTTCCTTTTATAACTTAAACAGATCACGTCGTGATCTTATTCTATAATCATCTCCCTTAAAATTATTTTCTTAACTCGTGATCGTTTTGTTTTACGATCCTCTTTCTTTCCCTTTTTCATCATTTATGACATTATTCATTATCTTGGCTTTTAGAGTTAGGAAACTCCCATTTCTTATCTTTATATCTCTTAGATTCTTCTTTGAATCTTCTTGTTTAAAAAATAATTCTTCCTTTAAGAATTTCTAACTTCAGTTACATCGCTTAAAATTTCATTCGAGTTCTACACTTTCATCATACGTATCCATTTCTACACTTGGTACACATCGAGTCTCTAACAGTTTCAATATGGTACACTGAATTGTTTCCCACAAACAACCAACAAACTAGGTTCCGAGTTACTAGTTCGTCTATACCTCCGCTCTATAAAGGAATCGTTTAGCGCAAATACCATACATCAACTACTAAAGAGTACAATTGCACCATACTCTCTATTCTTAACTTCTTTATCATTCTCTTTTTATAGACATTGTCTATTTATTATCACCTTACATCCTTATTATAGGAGTTGGGTAACCCCACATTCATAATCCTTATAACTCTGCGAGATTCTTCTTTCAATCCTTTCAAGCAAGTTATCTCCACCTCTCTTCTCTAAGGCTATAGCCTATGGTACTCCTACCTAAGGTTTATAACCTACAACTTTGATACCAACTTATAACGACCCCAAAATCCATACAATTTAAATCTTAACTTCGGTCGTTAACCATACATTAAATCTCTAATAAAACATCATTATTCGATA
This sequence comes from Panax japonicus, assembly GCA_020205505.1. Lineage (NCBI taxonomy): Eukaryota > Viridiplantae > Streptophyta > Magnoliopsida > Apiales > Araliaceae > Panax > Panax japonicus. The sequence goes on along the minus strand of CM035100.1, from coordinate 13,083,737 downwards.
TTAAAAACACTAAAATTACGGAATAATTAAAACCTTTATACATTTCCTTCTTTCTTGCCCTGAATCGCAACATTTACATTACATCTCTTTGATTCAATCTTATATCATGAATCGTTACAACAAAATGACTATACAAAGTCTTACATCATAACTAAATATCCATATACATTGGATAGCTCAACTTACAATTCAACAACATGTTACGTTCAAAATATGAAATACATTTCTTATAAAACATAAGTAATCTTCGTGAATATAGATCTCTATAAATCAATTAGCACATATCTTTACCTTAAAATCTTAACCTGCAAAAGTGGTTATTTGCAAGAGTGAGCTCGACAGCCCAACAAAGTCTAACAGTTTTCATGCATCACATAGCAGATAATAACATACTCGATATACATCTCATTAAAGTAACATGGCATACATGCTTTTAATTCACACAAGCAAATATAAAGATTTAGTTCCTTACTTAACCATCATTACTTAGCCAAAACAATGCAGTCATATATTGACTTTAACATGTCATGATTTCAACATGTATAACATATCATTCAATTTAAAACAGTTCATCAAGTCCACGTAGAAAATAGGAACCGAAAGACTTGCCTTGATCGTTTTTTACCAATAATAGTTTAACCGCTTACAGTTATCTGCACTTCACGTGCCCTACACAATTATATGATCGTACACATAAACTATTAGTCACATAACAACACATAGTAATTGTAATGTAAACTCTAATCCACATCTCATAATCATTCCTATTAATTAGCACACAATGTTCAATTAGATTGTGTTAACTTTTTGACTTATGACTCACTATACTTCATAATTGAAGTTCATTCAAGTTCTTAAGTCTTGCTAGGACTACTTATTGGTTTTATATTAAACCCATTTTATATCCTATAATATTCATTTCAATTGAATTGAAACACATTTTAGGTTCGTTAACAATTGGCACGACGTTTCGACGTTCATTCGTTACACGCCCGATTTGCCTCTCTTGTGTATGCTTATCTAATAAATTATTTATTAATGTTAAGCATCATTATATTTACTAAAATACATGTTTTATAACTTAGGACATCATCTTTTATGGTTAGGAGTACTACACATGCATATGTGCATGCCCGACGCCCTTCCGATTTCCACCGAAAACATAATAGTCCTAAAGATGACCATTTTTACTAATGTTATATACCTCCAATTAAAACACTTAAACCATGAAAGTTGTAGGTCTACTCGTCCTCGTTCCGGATCATCTTGAATCATCTCAATCGGAGTTCGTATGAGAAAGTTATGGTCATTTTAATACAGAAGGCCAAAATTGTCTGACTCAGACTTCTGTCCCTGCGCCGCGACGTGAGAACAAAGTCATACAGTGGCGCCGTAGCGCGAGATTGTCACTAGGGCATGAATTTCAGCGCTGGGGCGCAAACGTCTGGCGTTTGGGTGCGAATTTTGGCGCTGGGGCTCCATTTTTGGCGCTGGGGCGCCAAAAACTAACAAAATGTAGCCCACGAAGAACAGAACAACTAAATTTCTGTCTATAACTTAATTTCTAACACTAATTAACATGTATAACTTATGCCAATTACACATATACACATTACCCAACATGCATATACTAATTTAAACAACTAAACAACAATCACAGAAAACTTAATTCCTTGAAAACACTGTTTTCAACCAAAACACCGTTACCGATGTTTGTTTACACAGTGAACACGATAAACATAATTTATAAACCAATTTGATTCCTTTAAATTATGTTTCTCTGAATTTCTTACCCCGTTATCATATACAAGGTTCAATTCATAACTTCACAATTAACATACACTAATTTTGTTATCTTACAAAAATCATATTCATGCATATGTGTTCACTGTAAAACCAAGTCCCCTTACTTGTATACATAAATTAGCATACAATCTTCTCTATACGCTAAACATACAATCATATATATATATATATATATATATATATATATATATATATATATATATATATATATATATATATATATATATATATATATGCTAGTATAACACTTGCAACAATATGGTTTTATAGAGAATCTTTGTAAAAACCTTATACACATTGAAAATCAAGAACACAGACACAGAGAACGTAAACATATATATATATATATATATATATATATATATATATATATATATATATATATTAAGGTTTTAAAACATACTTTTTGTCGCTTTAGAAACCCTTGCTAATCACTGACAATAAGAATTCAGAACATTCTCTTGTTGCTTCTCTCTCTTAAACTCACCCTCTCTCAAATTCTCTGTGATTTTCTTCTTAGGCTTAGCAAACACTTAGAATGCGTAAACAAAACCACTGGTAACCAATCGTAAATGGCCATAATAAGCCCGATTAAATAATATCAGTTACAAAATAAAACGTATTGGTTATAAATATATTTTATTCATTATTTTATTTATATAATATTTCAAAATTCAAAAGAACTCCAAAAGCATAAGGCTTCGTTTGGAAAAACTCTTTAAAATTAAAGAATTAATATATTTAAGCCTTGTTTAGCAAAATAAATTAAAACTACTTTAATTTATTTTAATAACTACTTATAATATAGTTATTTGTCACACTTCTAATTAATTAAGTTTTCATACTTAATTTAATTAATACCAATAACAATTCATTGCATAATATAATAATTTATTTAATCATTATAAACCCTCTAACTTAATTATTAAATTAAATTAGATTACTGTCTCAAAATAATTACTTTTCTTAACTCATTAATTTTTTATTAAACAAATAAATAATCAAATCACATCAAATCAATTAAACAAGTACTTATTCAACGATAAACACATCCATTAAATATTTATATAATTCAATAAATATTTAAATATTAATTAAAAATCTGGATTGTTACAACGAATTCCAGCGTTGGGGCGCGAAATTTGGCGCTGGGGCTCTGAATTTCAGAACACCCAAAACTAGAAACAAAACCAAGCTACTATATCTTAATTTCTAACACCAATTGACATGTATAACTTATGTAAATTACACATAAACTTCACCAAGCATACAAATACTAAATTAACACAACTTAAACCATAATTCTAGAAAAATTAAATACTAGAATATCATATTTTAAAACAAAAAACTCCATTTTTGATATTTCTTGACACAGTGAACACTATAATCATAATGATACACCAATTTGATTCTTTTGAACTAAGTTCTCTATAATTCTTAACAAACTAACTAACATAGTCACAGTTCAATTTCACACACTAAATTGATCATCATAATTGTTACTTACGTAAGCCACATAATAAATACATATACTGACATTATTTCTTCCTACTGTAAACCAAAATTTGCATGCGATTATTGTTTAAACACCATATCTAATCACTATAAACATGTATAACCCCCATAAATTAATTACATAACAACTATTCAGAAGAAATAGAATTCACAAAGCATAGAAAAATTTTGCCATAGAAACCCATATAAGCATAATAAGAGTATAGAACATACCTTTTTTTTTCTTAACAGAAATCCTTGCTACACACTTGAATTGTTCTTCTCTGCACAAGCTCTCTCTCAAATTCTCTTTATTGCCTAGCACAACTAGAATGAAGCTCTAATAGCTAGTATGCGTAACATAAGAAAACACAAACTGGTATAGCCTTAATAGCCATCATCAGTTATCAAAATAACGTCTATAACATCAATAAGTTATTTTTGTTTGGGTAAAACTAGATTAAAACTACTTTAATTTATTTATAATAACTCCTTATACTATAGTTATTTGTCACACTTTATTTAATCAAGCTTTCATATTTACTTTAATTAATTCAAATAACCATTAATTAAATAATTCATTTAATCACATAACTCAATACAAATAATTAACCATCAACTTGAAATATCAATATAATAATAATTTCCTTAACTCATTAATTATTTATTTAACACATAAATAATTAATCAATTCAAATTAAACAAATATTTATTTAGCAATAAATACACCAATTAAATATTTATATAATTCAATAAATATTTAAAATTATAATTTAAATTTTCGGATTGTTACATCTTTCCCTCCTTACAAGGATTCTGTCCCCAGAATCACAACTCAAACAAATAAATTGTCACATTCTTCCTTTCTTACAAAGATTCTGTCCCCAGAATTGAAGACACAGTTTAAACAAATAACTCAGGGTAATTCTTCATCATATCAGCTTCGAGTTCCCACGTAGCCTCTTCGACATTGTGGTTCCTCCATATCACCTTCACAGAAGGTATCACTTTATTCCTGAGCACTTGTTCTTTCATGTTGACTATCTGGATAGGAATCTTTTCATAGGACAAGTCTTTCTCAAACTGCAATGGTTCGTACACAATTACGTGCTTGTAATAAGATTTATACGGTCGTAACACCGACACGTGAAAAACATTATGAATGTTTTGCAATTCTGGAGGTAGAGCTACCTCGTAACCTACCTCTCCAACTTTCCTCAGCACTTCAAAGGGTCCAATAAACCTCGAACTTAGTTTTCCCTTTTTACCAAATCGAATTTTCCCCTTCCAAGGAGAAACTTTTAGGAATACGTAATTTCCTATGTCAAATGCACGATTTCGTCTGTGTTGATCAACATATTTCTTTTGTCTGTCTTGAGCAGCTATCAATCTTGTTCTAATGAGTTGGACAACCTCAGCAGTTTGTTGTACCAGTTCTGGTCTTAACAGTTGACGTTCACCGACTTCATCCCAGCACAGTGGAGTTCTGCACTTCCTGCCGTATAATGCTTCATAAGGCAGCATGCCGATGCTAGCGTGGTAACTGTTATTGTAGGCAAATTCCACCAATGGTAATTATTCATCCTAGCTTCCTTAGAAATCCATGACGCATGCTCTCAACATATCTTCCAATGTCTGAATTGTTCGTTCTCTTTGGCCATCTATTTGCGGATGATATGTCATACTCATTCACAACTGTGTTCCCATACATTCTTATAGTTTCTTCCAGAAGTTTGATGTGAACCTCAGATCTCTATCTGACACAATTGACACTGGAACTCCATGTCTTGCAACGATCTCTTTAACATATAGTTTTGCCAGCTGATCAAGATTGAATCTAATCTTTATTGGCAAAAAGTGTGCAGATTTTGTCAATATGTCCACTATCACCCAAATCGCATCGTATCCTTTCTGAGTTGTTGGAAGACCTACCACAAAATCCATTGTGATATGTTCCTATTTCATTCCAATATCTCCAACGGTTGAAGTAACCCGCTTGGTCTTTGATGCTCAGCCTTAACTCTCTGACATGTTAAGCACTTTGCAACGCATTCTGCAACGTCTCTTTTCATATTTGGCCACCAAAAATATCGTCAGCAAATCTTGATACATCTTCGTACTTCCTAGATGAATCGAATATCTCGAGTTATGAGCTTCGGTCAAGATGTCTTCTTTAATACCTGGTATTGCTGGAACCCATATTCGTCCTTCAAATCTCAGCATTCCCTCGGTATCAACTTTATACTTTATTTCTTTTCCCTCGACCACACTTTCTCTTATTTATCTGCATTCCTTATCCTGCAGTTGAGCGTTCTTCACTTTGTCCACCAAAGTTTGACTGGCTTCCATCTGGTACAATTTCTCATCAGATTCTTTTGGAAATTTGATTTCCAACTCTAACCTTGACATTTCTATAATAAGCTCCTCCTTACCAGTTAACAACATCAACTTTTCCGTGCCTTTCCTACTCAAGGCATCTGTAACCACATTTGCTTTGCCTGGATGATAAAAGATCTCACAATCATAATCTTTTATCAGTTCCATCCATCTTCTTTGATGCATGTTCAGGTCCTTCTGTGTGAAAATATACTTCAGACTTTTATGGTCTGTGTAAATCTCACATTTCCCTTCGTAGAGATAGTGTCTCCATATCTTCAGAGCAAACACAACCGCCGCCAACTCTAAATCATGAGTTGGATACCCTTTTTCGTAGTCTTTCAATTGTCTTGATGCATATGCGATGACTTTAACATTCTGCATAAGGACACATTTTAATCCTTTATGTGAGGCATCAGTGTACACCACAAAATTTCCTGTATTATCTGGTAATAACAACACAGGTGTCATACTTAGCTTCTTTTTCAATTCCTGAAAACTTCCTTCACAGTTCTCCGTCCAAACAAATTTTACAGATTTTCTTGTCAAATTTGTCAATGGAGTGGCAATCCTGGAGAAATCCTGGATAAATCATCTGTAATACCCTGCTAATCCTAAGAAACTTCTTACTTCTGATGGAGTTCTTGGTTGTTCCCAATTTATCATAGCTTCGACCTTTGATGGATCTACTGAAATTCCATCCTTGTCAATTACATGCCCAAGAAATTGTACACGTTCCATCCAAAATTCACATTTAGAGAATTTCGTATACAACTTTTCTTTTCCTAGCGTCTCCAGCGTTAGACGTAAGTGTTCCACATGTTCCTCTTGAGTTTTAGAGTACACCAAAATATCATCGATGAACACCACCACAAACTTGTCCAAGAATGGTTTAAACACCCTGATCATCAAATCCATGAACACTGCAGGGGCGTTTGTCAAACCAAAAGACATCACCAAAAATTCGTAATGTCCATATCGAGTTCGAAATGTCGTCTTCGGTACATCCTCCTTTCTTACCTTCAGTTGATGATACCCACTTCTCAAATCTATTTTCGAGAAATATCTAGCGCCCTTCAATTGATCAAATAAGTCATCTATTCTCGGCAATGGATATTTATTCTTAATAGTGACTTTGTTTAACTCCCTATAATCAATGCAAAGACGCATTGACCCATCCTTCTTCTTTACGAATAACACCGGTGCTCCCCACGGTGACACACTCAGCTGAATGTATTTCTTATCCAATAGCTCCTATAGTTGTACCATCAGTTCTTTCATCTCTACCGGAGCCATTCTGTACGGGCTCTTCGATATTAGAGCGGTTCCTGAAGCTAAGTCGATCACGATCTCGATCTCTCTGTCAGGCAGAAGTTCAGGAAAATCCTCCGGAAACACATACACAAATTCCCTAACTATTTGTATTTCTTCCAGTTTTGCACCATTCTTCTGCGTATCGACTATGTAAGCTAAATAACCCACACAGCCTTGACTCAACAACTTCTTGGCCTGCATAATCTTCAGATATCTTATTTGTCTAGGCAATTTGCTACCATTAAATACTACATTTGACGGAGTCGTAAGGTTTACACATTTCTTTTGGTAGTCAATTATCGCTCCATAATTGAACAACCAATCCATTCCCAAAATAACATCAAACTCTCCTAGCCTGATCGAAATCAAATCTACCATCAAACTATTTCCCTTAATATTCACCCTACAGTTCTTGTATAGTTACCTAACAGGAACTACTTCCTTATTTGCAATTTCTATGTTTAAAGGAAAATTTAATTCTTCACTTAGCAATCCTAATCTCATAGCAAATTCATCAGATATAAATGAGCAAGTAGCACCCTAATGAAATAATACATAAGAACCAATATCATTGATCGAGATAATACATGTCACCACATCCATTGATTGCATAGCATCTTGCACTAGTCATGTTGAAGGTTCTGGCTGTGGATTTGGTTGATGCCGTCGGTCCAGTAATGGCCCAAGTACCTCCACTGCTTCCTCCCTTGCTTCCCATTGTTTCTCCAGTTTTCTTCTTGGGGGACTCACGAGCAAAGTGATCCTTGAACCCGCAAGTGTAGCAAACATTCTTCTTGGGCTTATTGCAATTTGTGGCGATGTGACCCTCCTGGCCACAGTTAAAGCATACTCATTTCCAAATTAAGCATACACCCTTGTGAAACCTTCCCGCATGTAGCACATGCTTCAAACTTCTTATTCTACTAGTTACCTTGTTGATTCCCAGCACCCACATTTCCATTCCTTTTTCTTTTCAAGTTGTTGTTACCATTTCCATTACCACAACCTCCATTCTTCACCTCCACTTCGTTCTTCTTCTTTTTCTGTTCTTGATTGAACTTGGTTACAGCCTTGCCTCCACCTTCGGCGAGAATTGCCTTTTCCATCACAGCTACAAACGTCTTCAACTGGAACAAAGAAACCTTACTAAACAACTAGGGCTTCAGTCCCTGCTCAAACATCTTCGCCTTGTGTTTGTCTGTGCTGACTTGATATGGCGCAAACCTAGCCAACTCATTCAATTTCGTAGCATACTCCGACATCGTCATCGTTCCCTGCTTCAGTTCTAAAAACTGTACTTCTAACTGACTTTTCGAACTCTTTGGGAAATAGGTCTCGAAGTACACCTCCTTGAACCTATCCCAATTCATAATTCATGGTCCCTCCCGAGTTTTATTGGACTACCACCAATAACTAGCCTCTGCTTTCAACTTGAATGTTGCAAAAGCAGTCTTCTGACCTTCCCGTACTCCCGCAACATCAAACACCTTCTCAATTTTCATGATCCAAGTCTGCGCTTCAACTGGATTCATGGATCCACGGAATTCTGGTGGTCCAACCGCCTTGAAGTCCTTAAACGTAGCACCTTGGTTTTGAGGTTGATTCTGCTGGTTGATTTTGCAGTGCACCTGTCAGTAACGTCACCAGCTACTAAACGGAGTTAGCTTCAGCATTATCGTTGTTGGTTCCTTCGGTGTTTCTCTGACGAGGTGGTTAACGTTTTGGAGGCATTTTCTGTTAAAAATACATTTATTAGATTATTACTCAACTCTTTTCAAGTAATTTCTACTTAACTTGCCCCCCATAACAGTAATCACTTCATAACACATAACACTTTGGATAAAAGAAAATAATAACTTTTATTCATAACTTATTTGAAAACATCATATCAATAGCATCACTGCTATTTACATTATTTTCCTGAACTACTAAAGGTTCAGGACATCATCATCATATCCCACAGGTTACATGACACTGGGGACTTACATATTATTCATCATAACATAATTCAAGTACACTCCCTACGATGTCCTATTAAGATACTGCAAAGCCTTACGACACTCTTCTTCCATAACTCGGAACATGGTTCGATGATCTAGTATGAACGAGGGTAGCGTCTCGAACTAAATTGGATAACCCATGACCCGATATTGAACTCGATTGATCATGGTGTTGAACACGTTATCCATTTCTTCCATCTTCCTTCTCTTTGCTTGTGCGTCTCCCTTTGCTATTTCGGCTTGTTGATAAACTTCACTGTACGCGTCTTCGGCTCTTGCCCTTTTTGCAGACTCTTCTCTCAACTTTCTCTTCAACTCTGCAACCTCTGCTCTCATTTAGTCATTCTCTTCTTCAGTGTGAACCAGTTTCTCTTCAACATTGTTCAGTTGTTCTTCTCGATCCTGGATCTCGTCGTCCTTCTGTGCCATCGAGGTCTATTTTTTAGCTACTATCTCTTGTAACTACTCGACTGTATCTTGAAGTTCCACATTACGGTCATGCACCTCATCATATATACGGCCATCTATCGAGTTAAGTAGAATCCTTTCCTTCCTTGTCATCTTCATCCGTTTATGGCAGCTCCACGGGATCTTCCTCATCTGTTTCTACATCATCATCATCATCTTCAACCACCGTGAGAAAAGGGGCTGACTCTCGTGGAAGTAGTTGTTCCCAAACCACTTGAATGTCACGAGATTCCTCCTCTTAGGCATCTGAGGTCCTTCCTCCCTAGCCTGACTGGATCCTCCTATATTAGTCATCTTGTCAACCAAAGTTTAAGTTTTAATTACTAATCATTACTACTCAACACTCACGAGCACATAAGTTGTAAACACATAAGCACATAAGTGTTTTATTACTTCCTCCTTAAAACTCGATAAGAGTTTATCATTACCATCTTCTAGAAAGTTACTTCCTAAGGCTTTTCCCCCAACTAAGGTTCATAAACTAAAGCTTTGATACCAACCTGTGACACCCCCAAATCTAGGTACTACATTCCCACAAGATTTGGTGCTCACTATTCAATCATTCATACTATCTACCCAAATAAAATAATATTTGAATCATAAAACCTCCCCTTAAATAGGGTTACATCATTAAATTCAAAAACATCCCAGATTATCTAACCTTTAAACGTCATTCAAATGCGGAATTAACATTATAACATTACATCATTAAACTAAAGTCTAAGATCATCATAATAAAAGTCTAACATCATGATCATAATCAAAATTACAAGTCTTCATCACTTGTACACTTTCCCTTTCCTTTGCTAGTCGAAGGTTCATTTACATTCTCCTCTTTAGCTGTAATGAATTTATAAATATGCAAGAGTGAGCAAAACAATTTCTCACTGAATATAATAGAGAATCAACAGGAGTATAACAATAATAACTGCCAATAATAGGCTCATCAAAAGTGAATAGTACTCTAACAATAATAATCAGAAACTGGAATCCAAAATATGGAATCTACATCACTGAGGGTCATAAGACCATGAACTACGTCCACAGTTCCAAGTAATCTTTCAACTCCAACTTTAACAATCATAAGACTATAAGGACCTCGTACTTAGGGGGATCAACCCTTCGTACAATGTATTGTGCACAAACATTTTAACGCTATGCGTAAATTATCCCCTAATAATAGGGTTGTTCATCTCAGTATTTAGAATTACAAGTCCGCACCAAAGTAAGTTTAGTTTGGATACATTTCAAGGGTAATTTAGAATTCAACGGTCATCAACTAAGGATTAGTTGAATACAATATTGATAACATCATGCTATGGAATAATCATAACTAAATCGACATTGAAATTTAAGATCATGCTTTAGGAATAAACTAACAGCATAATCATCGAATAATTTTAATAGTGCATTGCTTGAACAATATTAAGCCAAGGTTAAAACCTTATTTAGAGATGAATCTTAAGCATGCATAACAAATAATAAGTTGAATGATAAAACTTGTTCAATATTAGTGTGTTAGAATATAGAAATTTGTATGCTAATTAACAAGTTAAAGATTGGCTCAAAATCAAGAGATAAGATTTAGGAGCTTGGATGATATAATTAGGGTTAAAAAAAACTTTCACAAAGAAAGCTTAGAGTTAGGAAAACTTGCTCAAACATAGCTAGATACTTGCACAATTATAAAAGTAGAGTTAGAGAACTTGCCTCGTGCGCAGGTTAAACAATTACTACTCACGTTCACGCCAAGTGCAACACATACCATAGGTAATGACAATACACATTAGTTATACTAACATTACCTTTATGAGTTACTTTATTACTCTTAGTATAGCTACTAACTAAGTTTAAGTTTAAACAACATCACATCTTTTCATGAACATTACTTTTTAGCTTTATTACAACTACTTAAGTGATCATGTCATTGCACCACATACACATTAACAACTTGATACAACATCATATTACATGTCCAACATGTTATCATTAAGTTATACTAATACACAAAGGGTTGCACTTACATTCGCGCATCCCGACGCCCTTTGATTGGGTACCAAATACACAACAGTCCTAAAGATAGCAATTTTGACCCTTCATAACGATTTCAAATTAAAAACCTTAAAGAATAAACGTTATAGGGCTATTCGTCCTCTTTCCGAATCATCTTGAATCACCTCAATCGGAGTTTATATAAAAATGTTATGGCCATTTTACTACAGGAGGTCAAAACTGTCCGACACAGACCACTTTTCCTATGCTGGGGAGCGAGACAGTGGCACCGGGACGCGAATTCCAGTGTCGGGGCATGAATTTCAGCACTGGGGCGCGAACTTTTGGCCTATTTTTGGCGCTTGGGCGCGAAATTTGGCGCTGGGGCTCCGGATTTCAGAACTCCCAAAACCAGAAACAAAATCAAGCTACTATGTCTTAATTTCTAACACCAATTAACATGTATAACTTATGTAAATTACACATAAACTTCACCAAGCATACAAATACTAAATTAACACAACTTAAACCATAATTCTAGAAAAATTAAATACTAGAATATCATATTTTAAAACAAAAAACTCCATTTTTGATATTTCTTGACACAGTGAACACTGTAATCATAATGATACACCAATTTGATTCTTTTGAACTAAGTTCTCTGTAATTCTTAACAAACTAACTAACATAGTCACAGTTCAATTTCACACACTAAATTGATCATCATAATTGTTACTTACATAAGCCACATAAGAAATACATATACTGACATTATTTCTTCCTACTGTAAACCAAAATTTGCATGTGATTACTGTTTAAACACCATATCTAATCACTATAAACATGTATAACCCCCATAAATTAATTACATAACAACAATTCAGAAGAAATAGAATTCACAGAGCATAGAAAAATTTTGCCATAGAAACCCATATAAGCATAATAAGAGTATAGAACATACCTTTTTCTTCTTAACAGAAATCCTTGCTACACACTGGAATCGTTCTTCTCTACACAAGCTCTCTCTCAAATTCTCTCAAGTCTCAATTATCTCTATTGCCTAGCACAACTAGAATGAAGCTCTAATAGCTAGTATGCGTAACATAAGAAAACACAAACTGATATGGCCTTAATTGCCATCATCAGTTATCAAAATAACGTCTATAACATCAATACATTATATTTATTATTTATTTTATTTTATAAATTAGAAATATCAAAAGCCATAAGGCTTGTTTGCAAAGCATTTAAATTTTAAAGAATTTATATCCTTAAGCATTGTTTGGGTAAAACTAGATTAAAACTACTTTAATTTATTTTTAATAACTCCTTATACTATAGTTATTTGTCACACTTTATTTAATCAAGATTTCATATTTAATTTAATTAATTCAAATAACCATTAATTAAATATTCATTTAATCACATAACTCAATACAAATAATTAACCATCAACTTGAAATATCAATATAATAATAATTTCCTTAACTCATTAATTATTTATTTAACACATAAATAATTAATCAATTCAAATTAAACAAATACTTATTTAGCAATAAATACACCAATTAAATATTTATATAATTCAATAAATATTTAAAATTACAATTTAAATTTTCGGAATTGTTACATCCTTCCCTCCTTACAAGTATTCTTTCCCCAGAATCACAACTCAAACAAACAAATCATCACATATGATCCCTGGCTAAGATGTGATAATAGAACTAGGAGGGGAGAGACGGGGAATTCCTTCGCTAGTATGACCTACCTAAGCTTATTTGGTATTTAATTGGTCGATCAGAATATAGGGATAATATGTTACATGTTAATTAACCTTTGTTTTGTGGCAGTATCTGAAAATGACATCCGAGAATGTTGAGAATAGCAATGGAGCACAGGCGACCGTTGATTCACCACATATTAATAATCAAGATAATGTGCATCAGGAAGGCGACAATCCTCATGCAAACAACAACACTGACCAAATGATGAATGATGGAATGTTCAGAGGCTTTATGCAATTTCATGCAACAGTAGGCGAGAGCGGCTCCTGTCCAAAATGTAGGTGGAAACACTGGAAACTCTCAGACGGTCACCGCTAAACAGTTTAAGGAGCTGGGACCACCAGAGTTTATTGGAGAGCTAAAACCACTTAAGGCGGAAGCATGGATAAAGGAGATCACCAAGATATTTGATGTCTTGGGATGCTCCGAGGAGCAAAAGGTTCCCTTTGCCGCCTTTATCTTGCGAGGAGAGGCAGATTACTGGTGGGAATCGGTGAAGCGTACTCAACCTGCCGTAGTGAAGATGTCTTGGGAGAAGTTCCAAGAACTATTCAACGACAAGTACTTTCCCGAAAGTATTCGTCACATAAAAGAGGTAGAGTTCATCAAGTTGGAGAAGAATAATATGATCGTGTCGCAGTACGAAGCTAAGTTTGTTGAGTTGTCTCGGTTTAGCGTCCCACTTAGTGGATAATGAAGAGAGAATGATGTTGATGATTTTAAGAGGTTTAAAGCCGGAGATACGTCAACATCTTATTTCTCATAAACTGTGTTTATATTCAGATGTTGTAAATATGGCTCAGTTAGTATAGCTCGATAACAAGTAAACGCAACTAAAAGAGAGCAGCCGACAAAATTATAATACCAGTGAGAGCAATCATCGAAGCGGTGACAACAAGCGTGGAGGGAATTAACAGGCCAGAAGTGGTAACCGACTTCGATGGTAATCAGGACCAAAATAATAAGAATGGACATTTCAAGAAGAAGAAATTCAACAATGAAGGAAAGACGTCAGCATCAGCAGCCATTGTTAAGGAAGGAGAACGACCACCTATCATATGCTTCAAATGCGGAGGGGAGGGACACATCAAGTCCAAACTACGCGATGCCGTCCAAAGCATGTTATAATTATAGAAGAGAAGATCACTTAGCCCGATTTTGTCGTTCACCAAAGACAGGTTCAGCCAGGATGGAGGCACCAAAGGTCGTCCTAGAAAAGTTAAAGCCGGTAGTGCAAGGGAGAGAGTTTGTTGTGACCTCCCAGAAAGCAAGGAATCCGAATGAGGTCATCGCAGGTAAGCTTATCATAAACTGTAGCGAAGTCTATACTTTATTTGATACCGGTTCTACCCATTCTTTTATTTCTCCTACTTGCGCTCAACGATTAAATTTGACTCCAGAGAAATTAGACTTTGACTTATCTATGGAAACTCTGTTGGGAGAAACTTTCATTGCATCCACTATTTATAAGTCTTGTTTAGTTCAAATCGGCACCCTCACATTACCTGTCGATCATATTTCATTGAAAATATTTGCATTTAATGTGATTCTAGGGATTGATTGGTTAACTACTCATCATGCTAAAATTGATTGTTTTCGTAAGGTTGTTAGCTTTAATATTCCTAATCAACCTATTATGCGAATTCAAACGACCAAACCATTAAAATCAATCACGGTCATCTCAAGCCATAAAGCTATTCGTTTATTAAAAAACGGATGTCAAGCTTTCTTAGCTCAGGTCACGGATCTAAACAAAAATACGTCAGTTTTGAATGATATTTCTATTGTTAATAAATTCCCTGACATATTCCCTGAAGAACTTCCTGCCCTACCCCCAGAGCGTGAAATTGAATTTTGTATCGACCTTGAACCCAGTACAAAACCCATTTCAAAAGCCCCATATCGAATGTCTCATATTGAACTTCAAGAGTTAAAGACCCAATTGCAAGAATTGTTAGACATTGGTTTCATTCATCCTAGACGTGGTAGCTGACGCATTGAGTAGAAGATCATATGCAAGTACACGTACGATATTGTCAACACAAAGGCTCATTTTGTGTGACTTGTAAAGGATGGAGATAGAGTTAAAGACTCCAGGGACCCATGTGATGATGGCGAATATACGATTAGAACCGACTTTAAATGATAAAGTTAAATCTGCTCAAGCTTCAGACCTGGAGCTGATGCGTATGAGGAAGAAAGTGCAAGAAGGTTCTATGCTGGAAGCAAGAATCGATGAAGAAGGAATACTTCGAGTCAACTCCTGACTTTGTGTTCCTAACGACCCTGATTTAAAGTATAAAATCATGATGGAGGCGAACAACACACCGTTTACAATCTATACTGGGAGTACCAAAATGTATCATGATATTCGTCATACATTTTGGTGGAGCAATATGAAAAGAGAGATAACGTTGTTTATATCAAGGATTCTAACTTGTCAACGAGTTAAAGCAGAGCATCAAGTACTAAAAGGTCCATTGCAACCACTTGAAATTCCAGAATGGAAGTGGGAGCACATTACCATGGATTTTATTACCGTTATTTCTAAGGTTTCTCAAGGTATAGATGCGATTTGGGATATTGTTGATAGATTGACCAAGTCTGCTCATTTCTTACCGATACGAGAAACTCATACACTTGAACATCTTGCTCGTATATACATAAACGAGATTGTAAGACTGCATGGTATGCCAGTATCCATAGTTTCTGATCGAGACCCAAGATTCACTTCACGATTTTGGGTTAGTTTGCAGAAAGCTATGGGCACAGATTTACGATTTAGCTCTATATATCATCCTCAGATAGACGGGTAGTCAGAGAGGACTATTTAAACTCTTGAAGATTTATTAAGACTTTGTGTCCTTGACTTTAAGAGAAGTTGGAATAAGTTCTTACCATTGGTGGAGTTTTCCTACAACAATAGTTATCAAGCAAATAATAGCATGGCTCCATTCGAGGCGTTGTATGGAAGAAAGTGTCGTTCTCCAGTATGCTTGGATGAGGTGGGTGAAGCAACGTTGTTGGGACCGGAGTTGGTACGTATAACTACAAAAAAGATTCAAACGATCCGTAAACGTATAAAAACCTCACAAGATCAACAAAAGAGTTATGCTGATCTTCATCGAAAGGACGTGGAATTCGATATAGGAGATCATGTGTTGTTACGTGTTGCTCCATGGAAAGGAGTTACGAGATTTGGAAAGAGAGGAAAGTTCAATCCTCGATTCATCAGCCCATTTTTAATCCTCAATCGAGTAGCAACTTTGGCCTATAGACTCACTTTACCGCCAAGCATGTCTCGTATTAATAACGTTTTTCACATATCCATGTTACGTAAATATGTGGAATACCCAAACCACATTATTAAGTTAGAACCGGAGATGAAATAGCGGAAGATTTGACGTATGAAGAGGTTCCTGTTCAAATCTTGGATAAGAAGGAACATATTCTACGCTTCAAGGTTATACCTCAAGTCAAAGTTTTGTGAAGAAACCACGATGTTGAATAAATGACTTGGGAGTTAGAATCTGAAATGAAATCAAGGTATTCTTACCTCTTCGACATACCAGGTACGTACCCTAATTTCGAGGGTGAAATTTCATAAGAAGTGGAGGTTGTAAGACCCCAACTTTTATGAATAAAGATGAATTTTCTATAAATATCATTTTTGAATATTATGTAATGAATTTGATATAATGTTATAGTTGTGGGTAATATTTATAAATTTTGCAAAGTATGCAAGTTGTTATATAATATTCGATTGGTCGGGGAATATTCGTTTTAACAGGGAATATTCGTACAACGGCACAATCATTGGTGGACCCCACAAAAGAATTATTGTCGGATTGAGAAAACGACAAAAATACTTTATGAAAATAACGGCGAAAGTTTTACCGTTAACTTTTGAAACACCCGATGTTAAAAGTACAGTAATACGCGTAGTTGCACAGTAGCACACGATATTGATTATTGATGCTTACGTGAGAAGTCACTCAGTTTTGTTCAATTATTGTTATAGTAATTGCTGTATAGTATCTCACGTTATTTGATTTAATTATTGTCAATATTTTATAATCAATAATTGAGATGACAAAGTTATTAATATTATTATTTGCAATATTAACGATGTCTAGAAGTTCTGTTAATGAGAGGTTTGGTCACCTAATTGCGCGCCTATGGAGAGAAATCCTTATTAGAAAGCCCCCTCTTTCTTAGGAACGACCTGGTCGATTAATATTGTGAATTATAATAATGATAATGAGTTTTATTTTATTAGTATTATTAATGTAATAAAACAGAAAAGCTTTTTATATAAAACAGAATACTTTTATAAAGTTATTCGTTTTATTAGACTAATAGTAAAATCTTTTTATATAAAACAGAATACTTTTATAAAGTTATCTATTTTATTAGACAATAATTAGAATATATTATATTTTATTATGCATACTATTTGCATAGTACCTGCATAGTATTTGTATAGTAAAATCTTTTTATATAAAACAGAATACTTTTATAAAGTTATTCGTTTTATTAGATTATAAATAGAATATATTATATTTTATTGTAAACTAATATGGACTATCTGTTTAAAGTAAATTAATCTGGACCGTTCATGAATTAGTTACTATGCAGTCCATTCTTCTATAAATAGAAGCTCATTCATTCATTATTTCTTACGAATTCACTAAGACTCTAGAGAGAAAAACTATAGGGAGAGTTCTTCTTCTATAATCTTGAGCATATTTCTTTAGAGTTTATGAAAGCTTTGAGCGTAGTGCAAGTTTTCTTTGAGTATATCCTCGCCCTATCAGTCAAAATACTCTTCTTTTACGCTAAGGGATATTATTTATTGTACTCTTTAGGGGTATTCTTTCTTTCTTATTGGTGAAATTTTTTTGTTATTCCATTCTTTATTATTCTGTTGGAATAACCTGTATACGCGGGATACCCTATGCTTGGTGAAATTCTTCTGTTATTCCATTATTTATTATTCTGTTGGAAAATCATGTCTGTGCGTTTACGCATGGCCTGGTTCCATTATTTATTATTCTGTTAGAATATCCTGTCGGTGCGTTTACGTATGACCTGGTTTCATTATTTATTATTCTATTGGAATATCCTATCGGTGCGTTTACGCATAACCTGGTTTCATTATTTATTATTCTGTTGGAATAACCTGTTTGTGCGGTCTATCGCATGCCTGGTGATTTCTTTTGTTATTCCATTCTTTGTTATACTCAGTTGGTTAAAGTTTTGACTTCTATACTCCATGAAATTAGTGGAATATCCTTGATATTTGCGCTTCATCCAGTATCTTTTCATGGAAATATTCTTCTGAGCATTCTTGAGTGTTACTCTACAAAGAAGTATCATGTTGACAATTTGGATATTATTAATTCCTAGATAAATTAATTCTTGAACTTGTTTTATTGAATTCTTATATCATTGTCATCATCTTCATATTTATATTATGTTGAAAGTCATCTGTGGCCTGTAGTGCATAGATGGACTTGGTATGATTATGACTAGGGATTATTCGGTGTAATCATTCCTATAATGTTATAAATGATGTGGAAAAAGTTGTCATTGACTCGTAGTGCATTGATGGACAGTTGTTGGCATGATCATGACCATTGATGAATACACAAATATCCTTGGCTGTGGTGCATGGATAATTTGTGGTTATGATACTAATGAATATCCTTGGCCGTAGTGCAGGGATGATGTGGATTGTTTATTAAGCTGAGTCTCAGCGATAAAAGTAACGAAAAAGCTTTTAAATCATAGAAGATAGTAGATTTTATTCTCTACTTGACTCTTCTAATGGATTGCTTGGTCCGCTGCAGTTAAACTTGATGTTTGTTATATTATATCAGTTTAACACTATTGAAGGCTAATGATAATTTATTTTGCAATATTTTAGTCATAATATTTCTTACTGGACTAGTTGAACTCACCCTTTTGCTTTCATTGTTCTCTTCAGGAAATGAGAACGTAGCAGAAACTAGTCGGGGAACAGAGTGATGGTCCAGATAATAACATTAACAGTCCTCCCTATTCTATGAAATAGTGTGATAATAAATGTAATGAGGATCCCATTGAGTTTGTATATTATCTAGATGAAAATATTTTTATTAAAACTCACAGCATATGTTTAGTCGTATTTTACACGACTGTTGTATAATTAAGTTGTATTTGAATTTTTTACAATGTATTTGGAGACTCAGAATAGGTGATGTATACCGATTTTGGGGGCGTCACAGTGCAGTTGGTAGCCGAACCTTCAGACCAAGGTAACCAATTCAATTTTATTAAGTTACCAATTTGTTCGTTTGAATGCGATGCAGTTGGTAGCCAACCATTCATACAAAGATAACCATTTAAGTAATTATGAGTAACAAAATAGTCATAAAAAAAATTTTCAGAACAGTAAAAGTTACATCTATTTATTTTTAAAATTTTTGTAGGGGGAATCTTCTTCTTTTTCTCATTGGCATTTTGGACAACGGAGATTCGCGGCGGTGTAGCGGCAGAGTTGCGGAAGAGAAGCCGGCGGGAAGAGAGAACTAAAAAAAGTAAAAACTGAAACAGATCCCAATTTACATGTACATATATTTTATTTATTTATTTGTTAACTATTATTTCAAAGTGTATGTGAGGGAGATGAAGATTTGAATTTGAATTTGAATATTTGAATTTGAATTTGTTTTTCTTGTTAGATCCCAAATATTTGAATTTAAATTAATTATGGCAGTTATTTCTCCTTGATTTTAGGTTTCCTTATTAATGTGAATTGTACTATTTTTGTAATATGGGTCCTAATTACACTCTTCTTGTAATTATTTTGCTGATGCACTAATGGTGTAATTACTATCTAATTGTTGTATATTTCTATAAAGAACCCATTCTATTGGGCCTGTTTACGGTAAAAGCAGATTTATATTGGTCCCGATCGCTAAAAAAAGGATTAATTACATATTTCAGTATATTTTTAGAAATAATTACAATAATGGTGCATCCATAAAATAATTATAAAAGTAATACACTTTTTCATATTTATTTACAATATTAGTGCAATTAGGATTCCTTTAATCGTGGCCCATGATTATCTCCATTATCTCTTCCCGTTAATTATTATTCCCCAAATTGATTTCCACGTTGGCATCTGTCTATCAAACGTGGATTCATTCACTCTCAACACTTCAATCTCTCATCCTTCTCTTTTTATTTTTCTTAATGGTAGTCCATAAGTTTTGCAACGTTCATTTAAGGATTTTATTTGTTCTTCAAGATTCAACCAGATGAGATCAACGGAAACCTGCGCAAGCAAGACGATTGGAGTTAAGAGTTCCAAAAGTCTTTGCCAAATCAATTAGTTGTACAACATACCTGAATCTTATCAACACCGCCCTCTTGCTCCAATTTGATGATTGCGCAATATAGCTCCATTTTTTTCTCCTACAAATGATTTAGTGTAATTTCCATCATCTGAGAAAAGATATCGGGGGAATGTACATAATTTTTTATTCACCAATCAAGCAAAAAAACGTACAATTAATGGTAAATGGGTGATGGTTCTCTGATGGTGAATGGGTGATGGTTTCCTTATTAATGATTTTAGGTTTCAGACTTCAATAAATGAAAGAGATGGTGAATGGCCAAATGGGTGATGATTTTAATTACCATGAAAGAGATGGTAACCAATTCACCTCCACACCTTTAGTTTTTTCATAGTGCAGTTTGTAACCAAATCTTCACACCAACGTAACCAAACCTTTATACCAAGGTAATAAAACCTTCATACCAAGGTAATCAATCCACATCCACACCTGTAGTTTTTTTATAGTGCAGTTGGTAGCTAACACATTCATACCAAGATAACCAATTCAATGTTATTATGTTACCAATTTATTTTTTAATGTGATGTAGTTGGTAGCCAAACCTTCATACAGTGGGTAGCCAACCCTTCATACCAAGGTAACCAATTCAGTTTTATTAAGTTACCAATTTATTTTTAATGTGATGCAGTTGGTTGTCAAACTTTCAGACCAAGGTAACCAATTCATACTGCATGTGTGGAGGTAGAGTAGTTACCTTGGTATAATGGTTTGGTTACCTTGGTATAAAAGTTTGGTTACCTTGGTATGAAGGTTTGGTTATCAATATTACATTACACATCACTCTCTTATCTCTCTCTTTCCTATGCAGTGTTCTTATTTTCCTTTGAACATGAAATAGGAATTGGAATTTCCGGACATGAAGAAATTGTGAAAAACCAAATATCCACCTCCTTTCTCTATGTCATCGACCATTTTGTGGTTGACTTTCGCTATGTCTCACCGGTGAAGAGGGAGGAGGAAGATGACGTTGCAAAACCTTCAGAACAAGGTAACAACTTCAGTTTTATTAAGGTACCAATTTAGTTTGAATGTGATGCAGTTGGTAGCCAACCATTCATACAAAGGTAACCATTTTAGTTTTTGTGGGTAACCAAATAGTCATAAAAAAATTCAGAATAGTAAGAGCTACATCTATTTATTATTAAACTTTTTGTAGGGCGAACATTCTTCTTCTTCTAATTGACATTTTGGACAACAGAGATTCGCGACGGAGTAGCGGCGGAGTAACGGAGGAGTGGGCTACTGTGAGGGAGATCAATATTTGAATTTGAATTATTATTTTGAATTTGAATTTATTTTTGTTGTTAGATCCCAGATATTTGAATTTGAATTATTAGTTATGACAGTTATTTCTCCTTGATTTTAAGTTTCCTTATTAATATGAATTACGTTATTTTTGTAATTATTTTGTGTATGTATTATTTTTGTAAATACTTTCTAATTGTTGTATATTAGTGTTAAGGACCCTCTAAAAGAACATTTATTTGGTCCCTTGTAAGGATGTTGACAAGGGTGAAATTCATGTAGCTTTTTAAACATGATAGGGACTAGGGCAAAAGTATTATAAGGTTACGAATGGATCCAATAATGCTTTTTTTATTATTGAAAAATAAATTTTCCAAAAAGCTTAGTTAACATAATTAAATATATTGCAGGCTTCATTGTGATATCCCGAATATTAGTAATATTTCTTTTAAGGGAAATATTAAATAATTAAATAAAGGTTAAAGATTTAACCTAATTTTTAACAAGGGAAATGTGAAAAGAGTGGATTAAATTTTATTTTTTATTTTTTTGAACCGATAATGGTGATATAGAAACTATGAAGGGAGACTTTGAAGATAAAAGGCTCTAACTAAGAATGTCATGGAGCATTATGAATAAAGTAATTATTTATAATGTGAAGAATGTAATGTGTGAAATTGGTTTATGTCATGATAAATATTTGTGTATGATACAAATATGGAACTAGTTTGTGTGTTAATATTTAACACGTTAAATGTTCTAAGAAAAGAAATAAGTAATAGGATAAATGTGAGACCCCGAATTTTATGAATAAAGATTTTATTTTCTCGAAATATTTTTTTAAATATTATGGTGTGGATTTGATATAATGTTATAGTTGTGGGTAGTATTTACAAATTTTTAAAAGTATGCAAGTTGTCAGTATTATATTCGATTGGTCTTGGAATATTTATTTTATCAGGGAATATTCGTGCAACGGCACAATCATTGGTGGACCCCATTAACAGAATTATTCTCGGAATGAGAAAACGACAAAAATATTTTATTAAAAATAATGGTGGAAGTTTTACCGTTAATAATGTTGAACTACTCGGTAGTAAAAGTACATTAATACGTGTGGTTGCATAGTAGCACACGGTATTGATTATTGATGCTTATGTGATAAGTCACTCAGTTTTGTTTTATTGGTATTATTAATGTAATAAAACAGATTACTTTTATAAAGTTATTCTATAAATAGAATATATTATATTATATTATGCATAGTGTCTGCATAGTATTTTACATAGTAAAATCTTTTTATATAAAACAGAATACTTTTATAAAGTTATTCTATAAATAGAATATATTATATTTTATTTTGCATAGTGTTGTATAGTGTTTGCATAGTGTTTTGCATAGTAAAACTTTTTATATAAAATAAAATACTTTTATAAAGTTATTTATTTTATTAGACAATAATTAGAATATATTATATTTTATTATGCATAGTGTTTGTATAGTGCCTGCATAGTATTTGCATAGTAAAATCTTTTATAAAGTTATTCGTTTTATTAGATTATAAATAGAATATATTATATTTTATTTAAAAGATTTTGTTTTAAATATGAACCTTCAGATTAAAGTAAATCAATCTGGACCGTTCATGAGTTAGTTACTATGCAGTCCATTTTTCTATAAATAGAAGCTTATTCATTCATTATTTCTTACGAATTCACTGAAACTCTAGAGAGAGAAACTATAGAGAGAAAGAAGAAAAGTATTATGCTACTTCACTACTCATATATCCAATACTCTTCTTCTTAAGGTAGGGAATATTATTTGTTGTACTCGTAAGGGGTACCCTTTCTTTCTTATTTATGAAGAGAGCTTCTGTTATTCCATTCTTTATTATTATGTTGGAATAACCTGTATTCGCGGGTTACCCTATACTTGGTGAAATTCTTCTATTATTCCATTCTTTATTATTATGTTGGAATAACATGTCTATGCAAAGTACTGCATACTTGGTGAAATTCTTCTATTATTCCATTCTTTATTATTATGTTGGAATAACCTGTCTATGCAAAGTACTGCATACATGGTGAAATTCTTTTAATATTCCATTCTTTATTATTCTATTAGAATATCATGTCTGTGCGTTTTACAGCTGGACCTGGTTCCGTTATTTATTATTCTGTTGGAATATCCTGTCTGTGCGTTTTACGCTGGACCTGGTTCCCTGATTTCTTTTGTCATTCCATTCTTTATTATACTTAGTTGGCTAAAGTTTTGACTTCTATACTCCATGAAATTAGTGGAATATCATTGATATTTGCGCTTCATCCAGTATCTTTTCGTGGAAATATTCTTTTGAGCATTCTTGAATTTTACTCTACAAAGCAGTATCATGTTGACAATTTGGACGTTATCAGTTCCTAGATAAATTAATTCTTGAACTTATTTTATTGAATTCTTATATCATTGTCATCATCCTCATGTTTATTTTTTTTGAAAGTCATCTGTGGCCTGTAGTGCATAGATGGACTTGGTATGATTATGACCAGGGATTATTCGGTATAATCATAACCGTAATGTTGCAAATGATGTGGAAAAAGTCCTCATTGGCCCGTAGTGCATTGATGGACAGTTTTTGGTATGATTATGGCTATGGATTCTCTTTGGCCGTAGTACAAAGATGAATTATTTTATGACATGATCAGGACCGTTGATGAAAACATGATTATCTTTAGCCGTAGTGAATGAATAATTCGTGGTCGTGATACTAAAGAATATCCTTGGCCTGTAGTGCAGGGATGATTTGATGATGTGGATTATTTATTAAGCTGAGTCTCAGCGATAAAAGTGATGAAAAACCTTTTAAATCATAGAAGATAGTAGATTTTATTCTCTACTTGACTCTTCTAATGGATTGCTTGTTCCGCTACAGTTAAATTTGATATTTGTTATATTGTATCAGTTTAACACTGTTGAAGGCTAATGATAATTTATTCTGCATTATCTTAGTCATAATATTTCTTACTGGGCTAGTTGAGCTCACCCTTTCTTTCACTGTTCTCTTCAGGAAATGAGAATGTAGCTGTGACTAGTCGGGGAACAGAGTGATGGTCCTAGATGGTGCATTAGTAGTCCTCACTATTCTATGAAATAGTGTGCTAATAATTATAATAAGGACTGCTTTTGAGTTTGTATACTCTCTAGTATGCAATATTTGTATTCAAACGCACAGTTTATGTTTTGTCGTATTGTACACGACAGTTGTATTATTAAGTTGTATTTGAATTCTATGCCATGTATCTGGCGACTCAAGATGAGTGATGTATACCTAAATTTGGGGGCGTCATAGTTGGTATCAAAGCTTAGGGATATAATCCTTAGCTAAGATGCTAGACAAGAACTAGGAGGGGAGAGACGGGAAATTCCTTCGCTAGTATGACCTACCTATGTTTATTTGGTATTTAATTGGCCGGTTAGAGTATAGGGATAATATGTGATATATTAATTAACCCTTGTTTTGTGGCAGTATTTGAAAATGACATTCGAGAATGTTGAGAATAGCAATGGAGCACATGAGACCGTGGAGACACCTCTAATCACCAGCCAAGATAATGTGATTAGAGATATCCATGTGGTGATTAAGGAATTAAAAGTTTCATTCAAGCTAGTCGCAAAGGTAACAACTAAGAGTGAGAAAGAAGAGGAACCTGAGGAGGATTTATTAGAAGAACTTATTGATCAAAATGTAGAATTGCAAAATCATATTCATGAGTTAGAAGAGCAAGCTGAAGAACAGAAGGCGATCGTGGAGCAAAGTAATGTAACAATTCAAAATTGTATTATCCGATGTGCGATAGCTGAACAAGAGCGCTCTTTGGCAGAGTATATGATCTTAAAGATGGAATCTAAGAATTCAAATGTCAAGGAGCAGCTGAAAGAAGAAACAACTGAATGAGTGAGAATGAAAGATGCATGGTTAAAAGCCACACGACGCGTTGATATTGTGGAAAGAGAAGTCCGATCCAAGAAAGCTAAAATAGATGATATGTATTTCTCTTTTTTGACAGCAATTATGAGAACCCATCATCGAGTTTTGAATTACCCTATACATTACGGTCAACCCCAATTCAATATGGATCGAAGGCTAATGATTTAGATCATGGAGCAGGAGTATGATGAAGCAGTTGAGGGTGGAATATGCCCTATAGAGAAAGTCAATTCAAGTGGTAATGACGACACCAAACACTGTCTCGAACAAGTCAAATTCGGTAGTTTAAGGGAGAGCGTTTTTTCTTGACGAGAATCGAACGAAGTTATCACGGGTTAGTTAATTATAAATTCTTGCGAAGTCTATACCTTATTCGATACCGGTTCTACCTATTCTTTTATCTCTCTTGCTTGCGCTCAACGTTTAAATTTAACTCCGGAGAAGTTAGACTTTGACTTATTGGTTGAAACTTCGTTAGTAGAAACCTTTGTTACATCCACTATTTATAAATCTTATTTAATTCAAATTGACACTTTCACGTTACCTGTCAATCTTATCTCTTTGAAAATACTTGCCTTTGATACGCTTTTAGGAATCGATTGGTTAACTACTCATCATGCTTTTCGTAAGGTTGTTAGCTTTCATATTCCTAACCAACCTGTTATGCGAATTCAAGCAACTAAACCACTAAAGTCAATCATTGTCATATCAAGCCATAAGTAAAGAGCCCCGATCCTTTCATTATTGACTTTCTTATGTGGAATGCACCAAAGCCAGACTTTCTATAGGCGATGTCGTGAATGATGATGGTAAGTTGATAGGTATCAATGTGACGTACAATCCATGTCTTGGATGAGGGTCACAGTTTTGAATGATATTTCTATTGTTAATAAATTTCCTGACGTATTCTTGAAGACTTCTTAGCCTACCCTAGAGCGTGAAATCGAATTTTGTATTAACCCCAGTACTAAACCAATTTCTAAAACCTTCAAATATTTCTTCAACTAAAATGAACGTAGCATGCGCCAAAGACATTGACTCGAGCTATTGAAGATTACGATCGTACCATTCAATATTATCGTCGAAGTGCGAAAATGGTAGCTGACGCATTGAGTAGAAGATTGTATGCGAGTGCGATGTTGTTAACACAAAGACCCATTTTGTATAACTTATAAATGATGAAGATAGAGTTAAAGACTCTAGGGACCCACGTAAAGATAACGAATATACGAGTAGAATCGACTTTAATCGATAATGTTAAAGTCGCTCAAGCTACACACCCGGAGCTGATGAATTTGAAGAAAAAGGTTTAATAGGGCGTTATTCTAGAAGAACTTATTGATCAAAATATAGAATTGCAAAATCATATTCATGAGTTAGAAGAGCAGGCTGAAGAACGGAAGGCGGTCGTGGAGCAAAAGAAATTTAACAATTCAAAATTGTATTACCCGATGTGCGATAGCTGAACAGGAGCGCTCTTTGGCAGAGTATACGATATTAAAGCTGGAATCTGAGAATTCAAATGTCAAGGAGCAATTGAAAGAAGAAACAACTGAACGAGTGAGAATGAAAGATGCATGGATAAAAGCTACACGACGCGTTGATATTGTGGAAAGAGAAGTCCGATCCAAGAAAGCTAAAATAGATGATATGTATTTCTCTTTTTCGATAGCCATTGGGAGAACCCATCATCGAGTTTTGAATTACCCTATACATTGCGGTCAACCCCAATTCGATATGGATCGAAGGCTAATGATTCAGATCATGGAGCAGGAGTACGACGAAGCAGTTGAGGGTGGAATATGCCCTATAGCGAAAGTCAATTCAAGTGGTAATGACGACACCAAAGACTGTCCTGAACAAGTCAAATTCGGTAGTTTAAGGGAGAGCGTTTTTCGTGATGAGGAATCGAACGAAGTTATCACGATATATATTTATTGGCCAAACAAGACATGAAATAAAATATATGTGTTTAGGTTGAGGAGTGATGAGATAATTATAAACCTCATTGTGGGTGTATTTTAATTAAAGAATAAAAATGAAAGGTTGTGATTTAATTACACAGGCTGTAAGACCCCAACTTTTATAAATAAAGATGAATTTTCTATAAATATCATTTTTGAAAATTATGGAGTAAATTTGATATAATGTTATAGTTGTGGGTAATATTTATAAATTTTGCATAATACGCAAGTTGTTATATTATACTCGATTGGTCGGAGAATATTCGTTTTAGCATGAAATATTCGTAAAACGACACAATCATTGGTGGACCCCACAACGGAAATTATTATCGGATTGAGAAAATGACAAAAATACTTTACAAAAATAACGACGGAAGTTTTTACCGTTAACTGTTGAAACACCCGGTGTTAAAAGTACAGTAATACGCGTGGTTGCATAGTAGCTGTAAGACCCCAACTTTTTGAATAAAGATTATATTTTCTCGAAATATATTTTTGAATATTATGGTGTAGGATTTGATATAATATTATAGTTGTGGGTAATATTTACAAATTTTGCAAAGTATGCAAGTTGTTATATAATATTCAATTGATCGGGGAATATTCGTTTTAACAGAGAATATTTGTACAACGACATAATCATTGGTGGACCCCCACAACGAATTATTGTCGGATTGAGAAAACGACAAAAATACTTTATAAAAATAACGGCGGAAGTTTTACCATTAACTGTTTAAACACCCGATGTTAAAAGTACAGTAATACGCGTGGTTGCATAGTAGCACACAGTATTGATTACTGATGCTTACGTGAAAAGTCACCCAGTTATACTCAATTATTGCTACAGTAATTGTTGTATCATATCTCTCATATTATTGATTCAATTATTGTCACAGTATCATTTGCATAATATTTTATAATATTAAATCAATAATTGAGACGACAAAGTTATTCATATTATTATTTGCAATATTGACAATGTCTAGAAGTTCTGTCAAGGAGAGGTTTGGTCACCTAATTGCGCGTCAATAAGGAGAAATCCTTATCGGAAAGCCCCCTTTTTCCTGGGAACGACCTGATTGTTAAATATTGTGAGTTATAATATTAATGATGAATAAGTTGTGTTGATTAAAAATGAAATTTGATAGTTCCAATGTGTTGGGATTATTAGTGTTAGTGGAAATCGACATCTATTCCGATGATAATTGATGTCTAGGGGTTATATTGATAAATCGGGTAATTTATCGGATAAATGAGCAATTAATTGCTACTAATTCACATGCTTATATAACTATTTGTTCACATATGTGTACTATTGATTCACATTATTTACTATTAGGGGAGTTAGTGCAAGATTGATAATACTTGCATGACTAAGTTAAAAATAGAGGTATAGATGGAGGTACTATACTGTAATTCGTATTTTTCACATGATTATACTATTGATTCACATGATTGAACTATTGATTCACATTATTTACTGCAATTTTGATAATACTTACAGGACAAAATTAAAAATAAAGAAAAGTTGGAGGTATTGTACTGTAATTTTTCGAGCCCCAAAATGTGCAATTATCGAAACTATATTTTCCTATAAATAGAAGCTCATTCTTCCTTCATTTCTCACCAATTCACAAAAGCTTTAGAGCGATTATTACAGAGAAAAAATTATAGAGAGAAAGAAGAAGATAAGTCTGCTACCTCACTATTCCAGTATCCAGGTTTTCCAAGGTAGGGAGTATTATTTCTTTCTTATCTATGAAGAGAACTTTTGTTATTCCATCCTTTATTATTCTATTAGAATAAACTTTATACGCGGGCTACCCTATACTTGGTGAAATTCTTCTGTTATTCCATTCTTTATAATTATGTTGGAACATCCTGTTTGTGCGTTTACGCCGGACCTTGGTTCCATTATTTATCATTCTGTTGGAACATCCTGTCTGTAAGTTCTACGCCAGACCTGGTTCCGTCTTTATTATTCTGTTGGAATATCCTGTCTATGCGTTTTACGTCGAACCTAATTCCGTCTTTATTATTCTGTTGGAATATCCTGTCTGTGAGTTTTACACTGGACCTGATTCCGTTATTTATTATTCTGTTGGAATAACCTGCCTGTGCGGTCTATCGCATGCTTGGTGATTTCTTTTGTTATTCCATTCCTTGTTATACTCAGTTGGTTAAAGTTTTGACTTCTATACTCCATGAAATTAGTGGAATATCCTTGATATTTGCGCTTCATCCAGTATCTTTTCATTGAAATATTCTTCTGAGCATTCTTGAATTTTACTCCACAAAGCAGTATCATGTTGACAATTTGGACGTTATTGATTCCTGGATAAAATATTCTTAAACTTATTTTATTGAATTCTTATATCATTGTCATCATCCTCATGTTTATATTTTTTTGAAAGTCATCTGTGGCCTTTAGTGCATAGATGGACTTGGTATGATTATGACCAGGGATTATTCGGTGTAATCATGACCGTAATGTTACAAATGATGTGGTAAAAGTCCTCATTGCCCCGTAGTGCATTGATAGATAGTTGTTGGCATGATCATGACCATTAATGAATACACAAATATTCTTGGCACGTAGTGCATGAATAATTGTGGTCGTGATACTAAAGAATATTCTTGGCCGTATTACAGGGGTGATTCGGTGATGTGGATTATTTATTAAGCTGAGTCCCAGCGATAAAAGTGTTGAAAAACCTTTGAAATCATAAAAGAGAGTAGATTTTATTCTCTACTTGACTCTTTTAATGGATTGCTTGTTCCGCTGCAGTTAAACTTGATGGTTGTTATATTATATCAATTTAACATTGTTGAAGGCTAACGATAATATATTTTGCATTATCTTAGTCATAATATTTTCTACTGGGCTAGTTGAGCTCACCCTTTTACTTTCATTGTTCTCTTCAGAAAATGAGAACGTAGCAGAGACTAGACGGGGAATGGAGTGACGGACCAGATGATAGCATTAGTAGTCCTCACTATTCAGTCAAATAATGGGAAAATAAATGTAATAATATAGAATTTGAGTTTGTATATTGTCTAGACGACAATATTTGTATTAAAACTCACAGCTTATGTTTTGTCGTACTTTGCACGACAGTTGTATAATTAAGTTGTATTTGTATGTTGTATCATGTATTTGGCGACTTAGAATAGGTGATGTATACCTGTTTTGGGGGTGTCACAGTAGCACACGGTATTGATTATTGATGCTTACGTGAGAAGTCACTCAGTTTTGTTCAATTATTGCTACAGTAATTGCTGCATAGTATCTCACGTTATTTGATTTAATTATTGTCAATATTTTATATATTATTAAATCAGTAATTGAGATGACAATGTTATTAATATTATTATTTGCAATATTAACGATGTCTAGAAGTTCTATCAAGGAGAGGTTTGGTCACCTAATTGCGCGCCAATAAAGAGAAATCCTTATTGGAAAGCCTCCTCTTTCTTGAGAACGACCTGGTCGATTAATAGTGTGAATAATAATAATAATGATGAGTTTTGTTTTATTAGTATTATTAATGTAATAAAACAGAAAATCTTTTTATATAAGACATAATACTTTTATAAAGTTATTCGTTTTATTAGACTATAAATAGAATATATAATATTTTATTATGCATTAGTGTTTTGCATAGTAAAATCTTTTTATTTAAAATAGAATACTTTTATAAAGTTATTTGTTTTATTAGACAATAATTAGAATATATTATATTTTATTATGCATAGTGTTATATAGTGCCTGCATATTGTTTTGCATAGTAAAATCTTTTTATATAAAATAGAATACTTTTATAAAGTTATTCGTTTTATTAGATTATAAATAGAATATATTAAATTTTATTTAAAAGATTTTGTTTTAAATCTGGATCGTCCGTTTAAAGTAAATCAATCTGGACCGTTCATGAATTAGTTACTATGCAGTCCATTCTTCTATAAATAGAAGCTCATTACTTCATTATTTCTTACGAATTCACTGAAACTCTAGAGAGAGAAACTATAGAGAGAAAGAAAAAAAGTGTTCAGCTACTTCACTACTATTATATCCAGTACTTTTCTTTCTAAGGTAAGGGGTATTATTTCTTTTTGTATTCGTGAAGAGAACATCTGTTATTCTATACACGGCTACCCTATACTTGGTGAAATTCTTCTATTATTCCATTCTTTATCATTATTTTGGAATAACTTGTATATGCGAAGTATTGCATGTGTTATTATTCTGTTCTGTATCATTCTGTTAGAACATCCTGTCTGTGCTTTATGCATGACCTGGTTCCGTTCTTTATTATTCTATTGGAACATACTGTCTGTGCTTTACGCATGACCTGGTACCATTATTTATCATTCTATTGGAACATCATGTCTTTACGTTTACGCATGACCTGGTTCCGTTATTTATTATTCTGTTGGAATAACCTGTCTGTGCGTTCTATCGCATGCCTGGTGATTTCTTTTGTTGTTCCATTCTTTATTATACTCAGTTGGTTAAAGTTTTGACTTATATACTCCATGAAATTAGTGGAATATCCTTGATATTTGCGCTTCATCTAGTATCTTTTCACGGAAATATTTCTCTGAGCATTCTTGAATTTTACTCCACAAAGAAGTATCATGTTGATAATTTGGACGTTATTGGTTCCTGGATAAATTAATTCTTGAACTTGTTTTATTGAATTCTTATATCATTGTCGTCATCCTCATGTTTATATTATGTTGAAAGTCATATGTGGCCTGTAGTGCATAGATGTACTTGGTATGATTATAACCAGAGATTATTCGGTGTAATCATGACTGTAATATTACAAATGATGTGAAAAAAATCCTCATTGGCCCGTAGTGCATTGATGGACAGTTGTTGGCATGATCATGACTATTAATGAATACACGAATATTCTTGGCCCGTAGTGCATGGATAATTTGTGGTCGTGATACTAAAGAATATCCTTGGCCGTAGTATAGGGGTGATTCAATGATGTGGATTATTTATTAAGCTGAGTCTCAGCTATAAAAGTGATGAAAAACTTTTAAATCATAAAAGATAGTAAATTTTATTTTCTACATGACTCTTTTAATGGATTGCTTATTTTACTGCAGTTAAACTTGTTGTTTGTTATATTGTATCAGTTTAAAACTATTGAAGACTAATGATAATTTATTCTGCTTTATCTTAGTCATAATATTTCTTACTGGGCTAGTTGAGCTCACCCTTTTTTTCACTGTTCTCTTCAGGAAATGAGAACGTAGCAGGGACTAGTCGGGGAACGGAGTGACGGTCCAGAGGATAGCATTAGTAGTCCTCACTATTTTATGAAATAGTGTGTTATTAATGTATTCAGGACTTATTTTGAGTTTTAATGCTATCTAGAAGACAATGTTTGTATTAAAACTCACAGCTCATTTTGTATATTTAAGATTGTATTTGTATTCTGTACCATGTATTTGGTGACTCAAAATAGGTGATGTATACCTATTTTGGGGACGTCACACGGGCGGTGAGTCGAGGTCAATTATTGATTAATTAACCTAATGGGCCTTTACAGGCTAGGTTGACGTTAAATTAATTAAATACTTAATTAATATGTAATGGAATATTATTCAATAGTTTATATATTAGAGGATGGTCTAAGTTAATAATTAATAAAGATATGATACATGAATTTAATTAAATTACATTTAAATGACTTAAATTTAGGATATTTATTTAAATAACTAAAATAATGGACATGAGGGTTAGGTGAAAAGTTTTAATTAATTAAGCATGATACTTAATTATTTTATCATGAAATAATATTTAAGATTATTTTACAAAGTTACAGGATTTACTAAACGATGTGACCCGCCCAGATTTTTTTGAGAATTATTTTAATAAGAATTTAATAAATAAATTTTTTATTATGCGACGAAGGAGATTTGAATATGTATCTCTGTGTGTGTGTATATACACACATATATTAGGAGAAATGAGATTTAATAGTTAATTAAACTATTAAAGAAAGTGGATAAAATTAATTTAAAAATGAAATAAGGAAGTCAAGAAGGTAAATTAAAATTTATTTATTAAATGAGGTTAAGTTGAACTTATATTACTAATATAAGTTCAATTTTTAAGCTTTGTGTGGCAATGAACAAATAAATAAGAAATTAAATCTCATAGATGAGGTAGCTAATTCACTCAAGTAAAATAGCGAATTAATGTATGTATTTGATATAAATGGTAATGACTGAGTTATTTAAACTTATGATTTTTAATATATTGCATATATGCTATATAATTGATATTTGATGATTTAATAAATTAAGTCAACGAGAATACATTGTTTTGTTTTAAGTGATATATATATATATATATATATATATATATATATATATATATATATATATATATATATATATATATATATATTGTAAGACCCCAACTTATTATAAATAAAATTGAATTTTCTCTATTTATTATCTTGAAATAATATGGAGTTAATTTGATATAATATTTTAGTTATGGGTGAAATGTGCAAATTT
Organism: Panax japonicus; assembly: GCA_020205505.1. Taxonomy (NCBI): domain Eukaryota; kingdom Viridiplantae; phylum Streptophyta; class Magnoliopsida; order Apiales; family Araliaceae; genus Panax; species Panax japonicus. The sequence goes on along the minus strand of CM035100.1, from coordinate 13,049,360 downwards.
TGCAAAATAAGCAAGTGGTTATAAAATATTCATTGTGTCGAGGAATATTCGTTTGGTCGTGGAATATTCTTTTTATCGGGGAATATTTGTACGACGGCACAGCTATTTGTGGGCCCCATAACGGATAACTGTCGGATGAAGAAAACGACGAAATTTGAGTTTTATAAATAGCAGCGCAATTGTTACCGTTAACACTATTGGAATACCTGGTGGTTAAAATATAATAATACACGTGGTTACACAGTAGTACACGGTATTGCACAATATTGATGAATTATTGATTGATCCTTACGTAAGAAGGCACTACTCAATAATTGTTACAGTAGTTACTGTTTAATATTTTTTTTTATTAATTCAATAATTGATGCGTTTGTGAGACCCCAGATTTTATGAATAAATATTTAATTTTCTCGAATTATATTTTTGAAAATTATGGTGTGGATTTGATATAATATTATAGTTGTGGGTAATATTTATAAATGTTGCAAAGTACACAAGTTGTTATAAAATATTCGTTTGGTCGGGGAATATTCTTTTCGTCGGGGAATATTCGTACGACGGCACAATCATTGGTGGACCCCACAACGGAATTATTGTCGGATTGAGAAAACGACAAAAATACTTTATGAAAATAACGGCGGAGGTGTTACCGTTAAAACTGTTGAACTACTCGGTAGTAAAAGTACAGTAATACGCGTGGTTGCATAGTAGCACCGGTATTGATTATTGATGCTTACGTGAGAAGTCACTCAGCTATACTCAATTATTGCTACAGTAATTGCTGCATCATATCTCTTATATTATTGATTCAATTATTGTCACAGTATCATCTGTATAATATGTTATATTATTAAATCAATAATTGAGACGACAAGTTATAAATAATTAATAATTGTTGAAAGATTAAATTGTGTTGATTAAAAAATAAAATAATTTCTGGTAATTTTTATTCAATCCTTGATGTATATAAAGAGTCTATTATGAGGCGTTGGTGATAAGTTTAATTATTTATGGGGGGGCCATATGTCGTCATCTAAGAGTCTCTTTCGTAAATAGTAATTACCTTCGTAAATAGTAATTACCTTCGTCAATAGTAATTACCTTCGTAAATAGTAATTACCTTTGTAAATAGTAATTATCTTCTTCAATAGTAATTACCTTCGTCAATAGTATTTACCTTCGTCAATAGTAATTATCTTCTTCAATAGTAATTACCTTCGTCAATAGTAGTTATCCCTTCAATATTACCAAGAGTTAACTGCCTTTTCGGTGCTCCAAGGGTTAATTACCCCTTCACAAATAGTAGTTGTCTCTTCAATATTACCAAGAGTCATTTTGACCCTTCGTTAAGACCAAGACCCACCCTAAATTTTTCTATAAATAGAAAGCTCATTCCTTCATTATTTCTTACGAATTCATTGAAACTCTAGAGAGAAAGAAGAAAAGTATTCTGCTACTTCACTTTTCCAATATTCAGTTCTTCTAAGGTAGGGAATATTATTTATTGTACTCGTAAGGGGTGTTATTCTTTCTTCTTGAGGAGAACTTATGTTATTCCATTTATTATTATTCTGTTAGAATAACCTGTATACGCGGTTTACCCTATACTTGGTGACATTCTTCTATTATTCTGTTGGAACATCCTATCTGTGTGTTTTACACCGGACCTGGTTCCATTTACTATTCTGTTTTTATATTTCTGTCGGAATACCTTTCTGTGCTATATGCCGGACCTAGTTCCATCATTTACTATTCCGCATTTACTATTCTGCTGGAACATCCAGTCGGTGTGAATTTCACCTGACCTGGTTCCGTTATTATTATTCTGTTGGACTAACCTGTCTGTGCGGTCTCTATCGCATGCATGTTGTTATCTTTTGTTATTGTATTCGGTATTACTCAGTTGATTAAAATTCTGACTTCTATACTCCATGAAATTAGTGGAATATCCTTGATATTTGCGCTTCATCTAGTATCTTTTCATGGAAATATTCTTCTGAGCATTCTTGAATTTTACACCACAAAACAGTATCGTGTTGACAATTTGGACGTTAATAATTCCTGGATAAAATAATTATTGAACTTGTTTTATTGAATTCTTATATCATTGTCATCATCCTCTTATTTATATATTTGAAAGTCATCTGTGGCCTGTAGAGCATGGATGGACTTGGTATGATTATGACCAGGGATTATTCGGTGTAATCATGACCGTAATGTTACAAATGATGTGGTAAAAGTCTTATTTGCCGTAGTGCATTAATGGACAGTTGTTGGCATGATCATGACCATTAATGAATACACAAATATTCTTGGCCGTAGTGCATGAATAATTGTGGTCGTGATACTAAAGAATATCCTTGGCCCTAGTGCAGGGGTGATTCGATGATCTGGAATATTTATTAAGCTGAGTCTCAGCTATAACAGTGATGAAAAACCTTTTAAATCATAAAAGATAGTAGATTTTATTTTCTACTTGACTCTTTTAATGGATTGCTGGTTCCGCTGCAGTTAAACTTGATGTTTATTGTATTTTATCAGTTTAACACTGTTGAAGGCTAATGATAATTTATTCTGCATTATCTTAGTCATAATATTTCTTACTGGGCTAGTTGAGATCACCCTTTCTTTCTTTGTTCTCTTCAGGAAATGAGAATATAGCTGGGACGAGTCGGGAAACGGAGTGATGGACCAGAGAATAGTATTAGTAGTCCTCACTATTCTGTTAAATAGTGTGACAATAATTGTATTGAGGACTCCTTTTGAGTTTGTATGATCTCTAGTAGACAATAATTGTATCCAAACTCACAGTTATATTTTGTCATATTGTACACGACAGTGATATTAGTAAGTTGTATTTGAATTCTGTACCATGTATCTGGCGACTCAAGATGGGTGATGTATACCTAATTTTGGGGGCGTCACAGTTGGTATCAGAGCTTAGGGATATGATCTCTGGCTAAGATGTGAGAATAGTACTAGGAGGGGAGAGACGGGGAATTCCTTCGCTAGTATGACCTACCTAAGTTTATGTGCTATTTATTGGTCGGTCAGAATATAGGGATAATATGTTATATGTCAAGTAACCTTTTATTTTGTTGCAGTATCTGAAAATGACATCTGAGAATGTTGAGAATAGCAATGGAGCACAGGCGATCGTTGATTCACCACATATCAATAATCAGGATAATGTGCATCAGGAAGGCGACAATCCTCATGCAAACAACAACACTGACCAAATGATGAATGATCCAATGTTCAGAGGTTTTATGCAATTCATGCAACAGCAGGAGAGAGCGACTCCTGTCCAAAACGTAGATGGAAACACGGGAAACTCTCGGGCGGTCACCGCTAAACAGTTCAAGGAGCTAGGACCACCGGAGTTTAAGGGAGAGCCAAAACCACTTATGGCAGAAACATGGATAAAGCAGATCACCAAGATATTTGATGTCTTGGGATGTTCTGAGGAGCAAAAGGTTCCCTTTGCCGCCTTTATGTTGCGCGAAGAGGCAGATTACTGGTGGGAATCGGTAAAACGTACTCAACCTGCTGTACTGAAGATATCTTGGGAGAAGTTCCAGGAGCTGTTCAACGACAAATACTTTCCCGAAAGTATTCTCCACATGAAGGAGGTGGAGTTTATTAAGTTGGAACAAAACAATATGACCGTGTCGCAATACAAGGCAAAATTTGCGGAGTTATCCCGGTTTGCGTCCCACTTGATGGATAATGAAGAGAGAATGGCGCGAATGTTTTTAAGAGGTTTAAAGCTGGAGATACGTCAACATCTTATTTCTCATAAATTGTGTTTATATTCAGATATTGTAAATAGGGCTCAGTTAGTGGAGCGTGATAACGAGTCAACTCAACTAAAAGAGAGCAGCCGACAAAATTATAATACCAGCGAGAGTGGTCATCGAAGCGGTGACAACAAGCGTGAAGGGAATCAACAGGCCAAAAATGGCAACCACTTCGGTGGTAATCAGGGCCAAAACAATAAGAATGGACATTTCAAGAAGAGAAGATTAACCAATGATGGAAAGACGTCAGCACCAGCACCTGTCGTTAAGGAAGGAGAACGACCACCTATCATATGTTTCAAATGCAGAGCGGAGGGACACATCAGTCCAAATTGTGCGATGTCGTCCAAAGCATGCTATAATTGTGGAAGAGAAGGTCACCTAGCCCGATTTTGTCATTCACCGAAGACAAGTTCAGCTAGGATGGAGGCACCAAAGGATGTCCCAGGTAAGCCAAAGCCGGTAGTTTAAGAGAGAGCGTTTTTTTTTCCGTGACGAGGAACCTGAATAAAATTATCACGGGTATGTTAGTCATAAACTCTTGCGAAGTCTATATCATGTTAGATACCGGTTCTACTCACTCTTTTATTTCACCTAGTTGTGTTCAATGTTTGAAGTTAACTCTGAGAAACTTTCGTTACCTCCACTATTTATAAATCTTGTTTGATTCAAATCGACACTTTCACATTACCTGTCAATCTTATCTCTTTGAAAATACTTGCATTTGATGCGATTTTAGAAATCGATTGGTTAACTACTCATCATGCTTTTCGTAAGGTTGTTAGCTTTCATATTCCTAACAAACCTGTTATGCTAATTCAAGCAACCAAACCACTAAAGTAAATCATTGTCATTTCAAGCCATAAATAAAGAGCCCCAGTCCTTTCATTGTTGACTTCCTTATGTGGAATGCACCGAAGATAGACTTTTCGTAGGAGACGTCGTGAATGATGATGACAAGTTGATAGGTATCAATGTGAAGTGTTATCCAAGTCTTGGATGAGGGTCACAATTTTGAATGATATTTCTAGTGTTAATAAATTTTCTGACGTATTCTTGCAGACTTCTTAGCCTACCCTGGAACGTGAAATTGAATTTTGTATTGACCCCCAGTACAAAACCCATTTCTTAAACCCTCAAATATTTTCTTCACCTAAAACGAACGTAACATGTGCCAAAGACTTTGGCTCGAGCTGTTGAAGATTACGATCATATCATTTAATACCATTGTGGAAAAGCGAACGTGGTACCTGACGCGTTGTATAGAAGATCGTATGCGTTTACAAGTGCGAATATACGAACTCACGTGAAGATAACGAATATACAAGTAGAATCGACTTTAATCGATAAAGTTAAAGCCGCTCAAGCTACACACTCGGAGCTGAAAGAATGTGAAGAATTAAGAAGGTTCAAGAGGGCGTTATTCTAGAAGCAAGAATTGACGAATAGAGGAAGTCTAAACGCTTAATTTTATTGGCCCATTTGAAATCCTTGATCAAGTAGGAATTGTGGCTTATAGACTCATTTTACCGCCAAGTATGTTGCGTGTTCAGAACATTTTTTTCCGTATCGATGTTACATAAATATGTGGAAGACCCGAACCACATTATTAATTTAAAATCGGACGAGATAGTAGAAGATTTAAAGTATGAGGAGATATGTGTTAACATCTTGGATAAGAAGGATCATATTCGACGCTCAAAGGTTATACCTCAAGAGTTAGAATTTGAAGTGAAGTCAAGGTATCCTCACATGTTCGGCATACCAGGTACGTACGTAAATTTCGAGGGCGAAATTTCTTAAGGAGGGGAGATTGTGAGACCCCAGATTTTATGAATAAATATTAATTTTCTCGAATTATATTTTTGAAAATTATGGTGTGGATTTGATATAATATTATAGTTGTGGGTAATATTTATAAATGTTGCAAAGTACGCAAGTTGTTATAAAATATTCGTTTGGTCTGGGAATATTCTTTTTGTCGGGGAATATTCGTACGACGACACAATCATTGGTGGACCCCACAACGGAATTATTGTCGGATTGAGAAAACGACAAAAATACTTTATGAAAATAACGGCGGAGGTGTTACCGTTAAAACTGTTGAACTACTCGGTAGTAAAAGTACAGTAATACGCGTGGTTGCATAGTAGCACACGATATTGATTATTGATGCTTACGTGAGAAGTCACTCAGCTATACTCAATTATTGCTACAGTAATTGCTGCATCATATCTCTTATATTATTGATTCAATTATTGTCACAGTATCATCTATATAATATGTTATATTATTAAATCAATAATTGAGACGACAAGTTATAAATAATTAATAATTGTTGAAAGATTAAATTGTGTTGATTAAAAATTAAAATAATTTCTGGTAATTTTTATTCAATCCTTGATGTATATAAAGAGTCTATTATGAGACGTTGGTGATAAGTTTAATTATTTATGGGGGGGCATATGTCGTCATCTAAGAGTCTCTTTCGTAAATAGTAATTACCTTCGTAAATAGTAATTACCTTCTTCAATAGTAATTACCTTCGTCAATAGTATTTACCTTCGTCAATAGTAATTACCTTCTTCAATAGTAATTACCTTCGTCAATAGTAGTTGTCCCTTCAATATTACTAAGAGTTAACTGCCTTTTCGGTGCTCCAAGGGTTAATTACCCCTTCACAAATAGTAGTTGTCTCTTCAATATTACCAAGAGTCATTTTGACCCTTCGTTAAGACCAAGAGCCACCCTCAATTTTTCTATAAATAGAAAGCTCATTCCTTCATTATTTCTTACGAATTCTTTGAAACTCTAGAGAGAAAGAAGAAAAGTATTCTGCTACTTCACTTTTCCAATATTCAGTTCTTCTAAGGTAGGGAATATTATTTGTTGTACTCGTAAGGGGTGTTATTCTTTCTTCTTGAGGAGAACTTATGTTATTCCATTCATTATTATTCTGTTGGAATAACCTGTATACGCGGTTTACCCTATACATGGTGACATTCTTCTATTATTCTGTTGGAACATCCTGTCTGTGTGTTTTACACCGGACCTGGTTCCATTTACTATTCCGTCTTTACATTTCTGTCGGAATATCCTGTCTGTGCTATACGCCGGACCTGGTTCCATCATTTATTATTCCGCATTTATTATTCTGTTGGAACATCCTGTCGGTGTGAATTTCACCTGACCTGGTTCCTTATTATTATTCTGTTGGAATAACCTGTCTGTGCGGTCTCTATCGCATGCATAGTGATATCTTTTGTTATTGTATTCGGTATTACTCAGTTGATTAAAATTCTGACTTCTATACTCCATGAAATTAGTGGAATATCCTTGATATTTGCGCTTCATCCAGTATCTTTTCATGGAAATATTCTTCTGAGCATTCTTGAATTTTACACCACAAAACAGTATCGTGTTGACAATTTGGACGTTAATAATTCTTGGATAAAATAATTCTTGAACTTGTTTTATTGAATTCTTATATCATTGTCATCATCCACATGTTTATGTTATGTTGAAAGTCATCTGTGGCCTTTAGTGCATAGATGGACTTGGTATGATTATGACCAGGGATTATTCGGTGTAATCATGACTGTAATGTTACAAATGATGTGGTAAAAGTTCTCATTTGCCTGTAGTGCATTGATGGACATTTGTTGGCATGATCATGACCATTAATGAATACACAAATATTCTTGGCCGTAGTGCATGAATAATTGTGGTTGTGATACTAAAGAATATCCTTGGCCGTAGTGCAGGGGTGATTCGATGATGTGGAATATTTATTAAGCTGAGTCTCAGCTATAACAGTGATGAAAAACCTTTTAAATTATAAAAGATAGTAGATTTTATTTTCTACTTGACTCTTTTAATGGAAGTTTGGTTCCGCTGCAGTTAAACTTGATGTTTATTGTATTTTATCAGTTTAACACTGTTGAAGGCTAATGATAATTTATTCTGCATTATCTTAGTCATAATATTTCTTACTGGGCTAGTTGAGCTCACCCTTTCTTTCACTGTCCTCTTAAGGAAATGAGAATATAGCTGGGATGAGTCGGGAAACGAAGTGATGGACCAGAGAATAGTATTAGTAGTCCTCACTATTCTGTTAAATAGTGTGACAATAATTGTATTGAGGACTCCTTTTGAGTTTGTATGATCTCTAGTAGACAATAATTGTATTCAAACTCACAGTTATATTTTGTCGTATTGTACACGACAGTGGTATTAGTAAGTTGTATTTGAATTCTGTACCATGTATCTGGCGACTCAAGATGGGTGATGTATACCTAATTTTGGGGGCGTCACAGCGTTGATATTTTATATTATTATTGTTTCAATAATTGTCACGACACAGTATTTCCCATTATCAGATCAATAATTCATATTATTTGAATAATATTATTAGATAACATTATTGGCAATGTCTAGAAAGTTCTGTCAAGGAGAGGTTTGGTCACTTAATTGCGCGCCAGTAAGGAGAAATCCTTATTGGAAAGCCCCTTCTTTCATGGGAACGGCCTGGTTGTCATAAATGTGATTCTGTAATATTATTTGTGAATAATTAATTATTGATTCATATGATAAGAAAATACCTATTTTATGTGGATATAAATGTTGGATATATTGATTGTGGTTAAAAATGAAGGAGTTAATATTGAGGTGTTTTATCAGTATTTTTTCAGAATGGAGGTATTAAAAATTAAACCAGTGTTTTAGAGATATATTGCATGAGTTATAATTTTTAATCCGACCGTTGGATAGTTGTGATTTTTGGATATGTTATACATATATAAGTTTAGTATATGTCCACAAATTTTGAACCGTTAAAAATGAATGTATGATTTGTTCTGAATTTTAAGAGGTGACTGGTTCAGAAATTGTTGAAGTTTCGAAATTTATCATTTTGGTAGAAAATTCTAGAATTGGTGGGCCCCACTTTTGGTTGGTGAGAAATGTGCTAGAATTTTTATTCAAATGTGGTGGGTGGGAATAGTAACAGGTAAAGACATCAGGTTACAGGTCAAGTTTGCTTCGGCGTGCTAACATTTTCCTATAAATAGAGGGCTAAGTTAGAATTGAAAATCACACCAGAAACAAGTTTTTTCTCTTTCTCTCTCTATATTATTGAGCGTATTTTGTAAATATTTTGATACTTTGAGAGTTGTTATTCAGCACAAGTTTCATTCAGCCTCATATCCGATATTCCGATCAGAAGTACTGTTCGTTTGAGGTATGGGATGTTATTTCTTCTTAAATGATATTATTTTCTTCAATATCATTATGCCGAAATATTGGTTTAAACTTTTTATCAAATTTGGAACTTTTTTTGTCTGGGTTACTATTCATGTATATGGCACTATTCACCAAAAAAAATAAAATTTTCCCTTTTTGTCCAAGATGTCTATTATGGTTATTGTCTTTGATTGTATTCATGTTTTGATCTTTATTTTTGAATTATGCTTCACAATTGGTTATTATGAAGTATTATTGATCTTGGATAAACTGTTTTACGAATCCCTACTATTTGTCCTTCTATATAACTGGATTCATTTTCTTTAAAATATGTTTCATCATCCTCAGTCCTAAATGATGATATTACTGAATATCTTTGGCCTGTAGTGCAAAGATGAATGATTACCTAATTAATATCTTTGGCCCGTAGTGCAAAGATGAACAGGTGTTGAGATGAACATGACCAACTGGTGATACAAATGAATATCTTTGGCCTGTAGTGCAAAGATGAATTAATATTTGATTAAAGATGTATATTAATTGTTGTTACAGGGATAAAATATTGATGATGGACTTTTAAATCTTAGAAAATAGTGGAATTCTTTCTCCACTTGACTCTTCTAATGGATTACTGTTTTCGCTGCAGTTGTTGATCTAAAACTTGTTGTCTATTATATTTTATCAGATTTTTCCCCGTTGAAGACTATTGATAAATTGTTGTATATTATCTTACTCATAATATTCTTTATTGGGCTAGTTGAGCTCACCATTTTCCTTTTTGTTCCATTTTTCTTCTCAGGAAGTAAGAACATAGTAGGATCTAGTCGGGGTATGAAGTGATGGTTCCAGAAAAATGTTTTAGCAGTCCTCACTATTTCTGTAAAATAGTGTTTGAATAATTATAATGAGAACTTATTTGAGTGTGGATATTTTATAGAAGATAATATTTGAATTTAAACTCATAGTATGTGTTGTAGTATTTTGTACGATAATTGTATTATTGAAGTTATAGTTTGCATTCTGTACCATGTATTTGGCGACTCAGAATGGGTGTTGTATACCTATTTTGGGGGCATCACAGTTGGAATCAAAGCTTAGGGATATGGTTTCTGGCGGAGATCGGGGAATAAAACTAGGAGGGGAGAGATGAGTAAATCCTTCGTTAGTGTGTCCTAACTAAGCTTATTTGTTGGTCGGTCATAATATAGGGATATTATATGATATGTTAATTTATTTAATTAACCCTTGTTTTATGGCAGTATTTAAGAATGACTACTGAGAACGTTAACAATGGAGTGTATGAGACTGTGGAACAACCTTTAGTCACAAACCAGGAGAACGTACAACAGGAAGGCAATATTCCTCCTATAAACAACACTACCGAGTAAACAATGAATGATGGAATGTTTAGGAGCTTTTTGCAGTTCATGGAAAGACGAGGGAGACTCGTGTACAAAATACGGGTGGAAGTGATAGCAACGCACGGTCTGTCACAGCCAAGTAGTTCAAGGAGTTGGGACCACCAGAATTTATTGGAAAGCCGGATCCGATCAAGGCGGAAACGTGGGTCAAGCAAATTACCAAGATATTCGATGTCTTGGGATGCATGGAGGAATAGAAAGTTCCATTTGCCAACTTTATGTTCCGCGGTTAGGCAGACTACTGGTGGGAGTCTGTGAAGCGTACCCAGCCTACCGCACTCAACATGTCTTGGGAAACATTTCAGAAACTGTTCAATGACAAGTACTTTCCTGAAAGTATTCGTCATATGAAAGCAGTAGAGTTTATCGGACTGGAACAAAATAATATGACGGTGTCCCAGTACGAGGCGAAGTTTGTGAGACCCCAGATTTTATGAATAAATATTTAATATTCTCGAAATAAATTTTTTATTATGGTGTAGATTTTATATAATGTTATAGTTGTGGATAGTATTTATAAATTTTGTAAAGTAAGCAAGTGGTTATATAATATTCGATTGGTCAGGGGAATATTCGTTTTAACAGGGAATATTGTATGACGGCACAATCATTGATGGACCCCATAACGAAAGTATTGTCGTAGTTAGAAAACGATAAAATTATCTTTCTATAAAAATAACGGCGGAGATATTACCGTTAAAACTGTTGAACTACCCGGTAGTAAAAGTACAGTAATACGCGTGGTTGCATAGTAGCACACGATATTGATTACTGATGCTTACGTAAGAAGTCACTCAGTTATACTCAATTATTGCTACAGTAATTGCTGCATCATATCTCTCATATTATTGATTCAATTATTGTAACAGTATCATCTGCATAATATGTTATATTATTAAATCAATAATTGAGACAACAAAGTTATTCATATTATTATTATTTGCAATATTGACAATGTCTAGAGGTTCTATCAAGGAGAGGTTTAGTCACCTAATTGCGCGCCAATAAGGAGAAATCCTTATCGAAAAGCCCCTCTTTCCTGGGAACGACCTGGTTGTTAAATATTATGAATTATAATATTAATGATGAATAAGTTCGTGTTGATTAAAGATGAATTTTATAGTTCCATTTTGTTGGAATTATTTGTGTTAGTGTAAATTACATTTGTTTCGATAATAATTGATGTCTGGAGGTTATATTGTTCAATTGGGTATTCGGGGCACTTTTTGTGTCGGAGTACTATTCACGAGTTACAATTCATGTGTTACTATTCATGAGTTACTATTTAAGAGTTACTATTCACGAGTTACTATTCACCCGTAAGATATATTTCTTTTCGGCCCAAATCTTTTTTTGGTACAATGTTATTCCATAGGAGATGTGCTAATTTTTCAGACCGTTGGTTGAAGATATAATAGTAAATCAATATGGACCGCTGGTGGAAAGTTATAATAGTAAATCAATATGGATCGTTGGTTTAAATTTTTAATAGTAAATCAGTATGGACCGTTGCTTTAAATTTTAATAGTAAACCAGTATGGACCGTCCGTTTAAATGTAAATCAATCTGGACCGTTCATGAATTAGTTATTATTCAGTCCATTCTCCTATAAATAGAAGCTCATTCCTTCATTATTTCTTACGAATTCACTGAAACTCTAGAGAGAAAAACTATAGAGAGAAAGAGGAAAAGTGTTCTGCTACTTCACTACTTTTATATCCAGTACTTTTCTTTCTAAGGTAGGGGGTATTATTTGTTGTACTCATAAGGGGTATTCTTTCTTTCTTATTCGTGAAGAGAACTTCTGTTATTCCATTCTTTATTATTCTGTTGGAATAACCTGTATACGCGGGATACCCTATAGTTGGTGAAATTCTTTTGTTATTCCATTCTTTATTATTATGTTGGAATAACCTGTTTATGCGAAGTACCGCATACATGGTGAAATTCTTCTGTTATTCCATTCTTTATTATTCTGTTGGAATAACCTGTCTGTGCAGTCTATCGCATGCCTGGTGAATTCTGTTGTTATTCAATTCTTATTATTTTATTGGAATAACCTGTTTATGCGAAGTACCGCATACATGGTGAAATTCTTCTAATATTCCGTTCTTTATTATTCTGTCGGAATATCATGTATGTGCGTTTACGCCGGACCTGGTTCCATTATTTATCATTCTGTCGGAATATTCTATCTGTGCGTTTATGCCGGACCTGGTTCCATTATTTATTATTCTGTTCGGAATATCCTGTTTGTACGTTTATGCCGGACCTGGTTCCATTATTTATTATTCTGTTGGGAATAACCTGTCTATGTAGTCTATTGCACGCATGGTAAATCCTTCTATTATTTCATTCTTTATTATTCTGTTGGAATAACCTGTCTATGTGGATTACCACATGCATGGTGAATGATCATGTGTATTCATTCCTTATTAAATTGTGGAAATGATCTGTATACGTGGATTACCGCATAGCGGGTGAAAATCTATTTGCAGTTTCATATATTATATTATACTCAGTTGGTTAAAGCTTTGGCTTCTATACTCCATGAAATTAGTGGAATATCATTGATATTTGCGCTTCATCCAGCATCTTTTCATCGAAATATTCTTCTGAGCATTCTTGAATTTTACAGCACAAAGCAGTATCATTTTGACAATTTGGACGTTATTGAGTTCAGGATAAATTAACTTATAAATCTTTAAAATTTATTCTTGAACCGTTTTTATTGAATTGTCATCATCCTCATGCTTATATTATGTTGAAAGTCATCTTTGTCTTAAGTGCATAGATGGACCTGGTATGATTATGACCAGGGATTATTCGGTATAATCATGACCGTAATGTGACGAATGATGTGGTAAAAGTCCTCATTGGCCTGTAGTTCATTGGTGGACAGTTATTGATATGATTATGACCAGGGATTATTCGGTATAGTCATGACCTTTGATGATTACATGAATATCCTTGGCTGTGGAGCAGGGATGATTCGATTTTATTTATTAAGCTGAGTCTCAGCGATAAAGTTAATGAAAAACCTTTTAAGTCATAGAAGATAGTAGATTTTATTCTCTACTTGACTCTTCTAATGGATTATTTGTTCCACTGCAGTTAAACTTGATGTTTATTATATTTTATCAGTTTAACACCGTTGAAGGCTAATGATAATTTATTCTGCATTGTCTTAGTCATAATATTTTTTACTAGGCTAGTTGAGCTCACCCTTTCTTTCACTGTTCTCTTCAGGAAATGAGAACGTAGCTGCGACTAGTCGGGGAACAGAGTGATGGTCCTAGATGGTGCATTAGTAGTCCTCACTATTCTATGAAATAGTGTGATAATAAATGTAATGAGGACTCCATTGAGTGTGGATATTGTCTAGATGACAATATTTGTATTAAAACTCTCAACCTATGTTTTGTCGTATTTTACACGATTGTTGTATAATTAAGTTGAATTTGTATTCAGTACCTTGTATCTGGCGACCCAAGATGGGTGATATATACCTGTTTTGGGGGCGTCACAAAGTTTGTAGAGTTATCCAGGTTTGCACCTCATTTGGTCGAAAATGAGGAGCGAATGACGAGGATGTTTCTGAGAGGTCTAAAGCCCGAGATTCGGCAATATCTTATATCTCAAAAATTTTCTTTATATTCAGATGTTGTAAACAGGGCTCAATTATTAGAGCGAGATAATGAGTATGTGCAACCGAGGGACCACAACCAGGGTTATACCGATGGCGGCAGCCATCGGAGCAATGAAAACCAGCAGGGTGGAAAGCATTCGGACAAAAGCGGTAACCACTCTGGTGGTAATCACGACCGTGATAATAGAAGGAGCGAGTCGGGAGGAGATTTCAAAAAGAGAAGATACAACAATGATAACGTGAAGACGTCAGCACAAACATCAACTGTTTCTTAGGGAGGAGAACGAATATCGGTCGTTTGTTACAAATGCCGGAAATGAGGGACATATCAGCCCAAACTTCCCACAACAATCCAAGGTATGTTATAACTTTGGAAATGAGGGCCATATAGCTCGAGACTATTCTATAGTAAAACCAAGTTCAGAAGGGATGGTAACTCCAAAGGCTGTCCCGGATAAGTCGAAATCAGCGGTTCCTGAAAAAGCGTTTGTTGTGACTGGCCAAAACGCGAGAAACCCGAACGAGGTGATCACGGGTAAGCTAATCTTGAATTCTTGTGAAGTTTATACCTTACTAGATACTGATTCTACCCATTCATTTATCTCTCATGCTTGTGCTCAACGTTTAAACTTGACTCCGGAGAAATTAGACTTTGATTTATCAGTGGAGACTCCGTTGGGTGAAACTTTCGTTACATCCACTGTTTATAAATCTTGCTTAATCTAAGATGGCACTATCACATTACCTGTTGATCTTATCTCTTTAAAGATACTTGTTTTTGATGTAATTTTAGGAATTGATTGGTTAACCACTCATAATGCCAAAATTGATGGTTTTCGTAAGGTTGTTAGTTTTCATATTCCTAACTAACCTGTCATACGAATTCAAACAACTTAACCACTAAAATCAGTCACTATCATATCAAGCCATAAAGCTATTTGTTTATTGAAAAATGGATGTCAAGCTTTCGTAGCCCATGTTATGGATTTGAACAAAGACAAGTCAGATTTGAATAATATTTCTGTTGTTAGATAATTTTCTGATGTATTTCCTGAAGAACTTCTCGGTCTACCCCCAGAACGTAATGTTGAATTCTTTATTGACCTTGAACCGGGTACAAAACCCATTTCTAAAACTCCATATCGAATGGCTCCTATTGAAGTTTAGGAGTTAAAAGTCCAACTATAGGAATTATTAGACATCAGTTTCATTCGTCCTAGTACATCTCCTTGGGGTGCTCCTATTTTATTCGTAAAGAAGAAAGACGGAAGTATGCGACTTTGTATTGACTACCGAGAATTGAACCATGTCACCATCAAGAATAGGTATCCGCTACCTCGTATTGATGACCTGTATGACCAGTTGCAAGGAGCACAATTCTTTTCAAAGATCGATCTTCATTCTGGATATCATCAGTTGAAGATTAAAACTGAGGATATTCCAAAGACTGCCTTTAGAACTCGGTACGGGCATTATGAATTCTTAGTCATGCCTTTTGGATTGACTAATGCTCCTACTGCTTTCATGGATATGATGAACCGGGTATTCAAGGAATATTTGGATCAGTTCCTTGTTGTCTTTATTGATGACATCCTCATCTATTCCAAAAGCCGTGAAGATCATGAGCACCATTTGAAGCTGATACTTCAAAGGCTTCGTGAAAACAAGCTATATGCCAAGCTGAATAAATGTGAGTTCTGGCTTGAGGAAGTAGCATTCCTTGGTCACGTGGTGTCAAAACATGGAGTATCTATCGACCTGGCGAAGATTGAAGCCATACAAAGTTGGGAGTAACCAAAGTCGGTGACTGAAGTACGTAGCTTTTGGGGCTTAGCTGGTTACTATCGAAGATTTATGGAGGGATTTTCTCGAATCGCTACTCCATTAACTCAGCTGACTCTTAACGATACAAAATTCGGTTGGAGCGAGGATTGCGAGAAGAGTTTCCAAGAACTCAAGAGAAGACTCATTTTGGCACCTATTCTGGCAATACCATCTGGTTCGAATGGATTTGTTATTTACAACGATGCTTCAGGCAAAGGGCTAGGATGTGTTCTCATACAACATGGGAAAGTCATAGCCTATGCCTCGCGATAATTCAAAGAATATGAGAGGAATTATCCTACTCATGATTTGGAGTTGGCAGCAGTCGTTTTCGTGTTGAAGATCTGGAGACACTACCTGTATGGGGAGAAAGTGGAGATCTATACAGATCATAAAATCCTTAAATATTTTTCACCCAAAAGGAACTCAACATGCGGCAGCGACATTGGCTTGAGATGTATAAAGATTACGATCAAACCATCCAATACCATCTTGGAAAAGCAAACGTGGTAGCTGACGCATTGAGTAGAAGATCATATGCGAGTACGAGTGCAATATTGTTAACACAAAGGTCCATTTTGTATGACTTATAAAGGATGGAGATAGAGATGAATGCTCCAAGTACCCACGTGATGATATCAAACATACGAGTATAATCGACTTTAATCGATAAAGTTAAAGCTGCTCAAGCTACAGACATGGAGCTGATGCGTATGAAGAAGAAAGTGCAAGAAGGTGCTATTCCAGAAGCAAGAATCGATGAAGAAGGTATACTTCGAGTCAACTCTAGACTTTATGTTCCTAATAATTCTGACTTGAAGCATAGAATCATGATGGAGGCACACAACACCTCGTTTATAATCCATCCTGGGAGTACCAAAATGTATCATGATCTTCGACATACATTTTGGTGGAACAATATGAAGAAAGAGATCGCGAAGTTTATCTCGAGGTGTTTAACCTGTCAACGTGTAAAGGCGGAGCATCAAGTGGCAAAGGGTCCATTACAACCACTTGATATTCCAAAATGGAAGTGGGAACACATTACCATAGATTTCATTACAGGTCTTCCCAAAGTTTCTCAAGGCATAGATGCGATTTGTGTTATTGTTGATAGATTAACCCAGTCTACTCATTTCTTACCGATACGTGAGACTTATTCCCTTGAATGTCTTTCTCTTATGTACATGAATGAGATTGTAAGATTGCATGGCATGCTAGTATCCATAGTTTCGGATCGTAACCCAAGATTCACTTCACGATTTTGGGTTAGCTTGCAGAAAGCTATGGGCACTAATTTACGATTCAGTTCAGCATACCATCCTCAAACGGACGGACAATCAGAGAGGACTATTCAAACTCTTGAAGATCTATTAAGACTCTATGTCCTAGATTTCAAATGGAGTTGGGATAAGTACCTACCATTGGTGGAATTCTCCTACAACAATAGTTATCAAGCAAGTATAGGCATGGCTCCATTCGAGGCGTTATATGGAAGAAAATGTCGCTCTCCAGTATGCTGGGACGAGGTGGGTGAAGCAATATTGTTGGGACCAGAATTGGTACGCATAACTATAGAGAAGATCCAAGCGATTCGACAACGTATACAAACGGCACAGGATCGACAAAAGAGTTATGCGGATCTTCATAGAAAGGACGTGAAATTTAATATTGGAGATCATGTACTGTTACGTATTGCTCCAAGGAAGGGAGTTACAAGATTTGGGAAGAGATGAAAACTCAATCCATGATTTGTTGGTCCATTTGAGATTCTTGACCGAATAGGAAATGTGGCCTATAGACTCGCATTACCTCCAAGTATATCTCAGTGTTCACAATGTTTTCCACATATCTATGCTTCGTAAATATGTGAAAGACCCGAACCACATTATTGCGTTAGAACCAGACGAGATAGTCGAATATTTAACGTACGAGGAGGTACCAGTTATGATCTTGGATAGAAAAGAGCATGTCTTATACACCAAGGTTATACCACAAGTTAAGGTTTTGTGGAGGAACCATGCTACTTGAGGAAATGACCTGGGTGTTGGAATCAGAAATGAAAGCGAGGTACCCTTACCTTTTTGAAATACCAAGTACGTACGTCAATTTCGAGGACGAAATTTCATAAGGAGGGGAGGTTGTAAGACCCCAACTTATTATAAATAAAATTGAATTTTCTCTATTTATTATCTTGAAATAATATGGAGTTAATTTGATATAATACTTTGGTTATGGGTGAAATGTGCAAATTTTCACAAAATAAGCAAGTGGTTATAAAATATTCATTGTGTCGGGGAATATTCATTTGGTCGTGGAATATTCTTTCTGCCGAAGAATATTCGTACGGCGGCGCATCCATTTGTGGGCCCCATAACGGATAACTATCGGATGAAGAAAATGACAAAGTTTGAGTTTTATAAATAACGGCGTAATTGTTACCGTTAACACTATTGGAATACCTGGTGGTTAAAATACAATAATACACGTGGTTGCACAGTAGCACACGGTATTGCACAGTATTGATGAATTATTGATCCTTGCGTAAAAAGGCTCTACTCAATAATTGTTACAGTAGTTACTGTTCAATATTTTATTTTATTGATTCAATAATTGCTGCGTTGATATTTTATATTATTGTTGTTTCAATAATTGTCACTACACAGTATTTCCCATTATCAGATCAATAATTCATATTATTTGAATAATATTATTAGATAGCATTATTGGTAATGTCTTGAAAGTTCTGTCAAGGAGAAATCCTTATTGGTCACCTAATTGTGCACCAGTAAGGAGAAATCCTTATTGGAAAGCCCCTCTTTCTTGGGAACCGCCTGGTTGTCATAAATGTGATTCTGTAATATTATTTATGAATAATTAATTATTGATTCATATGATAAGAAAATATTTATTTTATGTGGATATAAATGTTGGATATATTTATTGTGGTTAAAAATGAAGGATTTAATGTTGAGGTGTTTTATCAGTATTTTTTTGGAATGGGGGTATTAAAAATTAAACCAGTGTTTTTGAGATATATTGCGTGAGTTATAATTTTTAATCCGACCTTTGGATCGTTGTGATTTTTGGATATGTTATACATATATAAGTTGAGGATATGTCCACAGATTTTGAACCGTTAAAAATGAACGTATGATTTGTTATGAATTTTAAGAGGTGACTGGTTCAGAAATTGCTGAAGTTTCGAAATTTATCATTTTGGTAGGAAAATTCTAGAATTTGTGGTCCCCTACTTTTGGTTGGTGAGAAATGTGATGGAATTTTTATTCAAATATGGTGGGTGGAAATAGTAGCAGGTAAAGCCATCAGGTTGCAGGTCAAGTCTGCTTCGGCATGCTAACATTTTCCTATAAATAGAGGGCTAAGTTAGAATTGAAAATCACACTAGAAACAAGTTTTCTCTCTTTCTCTCTCTATATTATTGAGCGTATTTTGTGAGTATTTTGATACTTTGAGAGTTGCTATTCAGCACTAGTTTCATTCAGCCTCATATCCAATATTCCGATCAGAAGTACTGTTCGTTTGAGGTAAGGGATGTTATTTCTTCTTAAATGATATTATTTTCTTAAATATCATTATGGCGAAATATTGGTTTGAACTTTTTATCAAATTTGGAACTTTTTGTGTTGGGGTTACTATTCATGTAGACGGCACTATTCACAGTATACGACACTATTCACCGGAAAAAAATTCCCTTTTTGTCCAAGATGTCTATTATGGTTACTATCTTTGATTATATCCATGTTTTGATCTTTATTTTTCAATTCTGCTTCACAATTGGTTATTATGAAGTATTATTGATCTTGGATAAACTGTTATATGAATTCCTACTATTTGTCCTTCTGTCTCACTGGATTCATTTTCTTTAAAATATTTTTCATCATCCTCAGTCCTAAATGATGATATTACTGAATATCTTTAGCCTATAGTGCAAAGATGAATGATTACCTAATGAATATCTTTGGCCCGTAGTGCAAAGATTTGACAGATATTGAGATGAACATGACCAACTGGTGATACAAATGAATATCATTGGCCTGTAGTGCAAAGATGAATATTTGATTAAAGATGTATATTGATTGTTGTTTCAGGGATAAAATATTGATGATGGACTTTTAAATCTTAGAAGATAGTGGAATTCTTTCTCTACTTGACTCTTCTAATGGATTGTTGTTTCCGCTGCAGTTGTTGATCTAAAACTTATTGTTTATTATAATTTATCAGATTTTTTCCCTGTTGAAGACTAATGATAAATTGTTGTATATTATCTTAGTCATAATATTCTTTACTGGGCTAGTTGAGCTCACTCTTTTACTTTTTGTTCCATTTTCTTCTTAGGAGGTGAGAACATAGCAGAATCTAGTCGGGGTATGAAGTGATGGTTCTAGAAAGATGTTTTAGCAGTCCTCACTATTTCTATAAAATAGTGTTTGAATAATTGTAATGAGGACTTATTTGAGTGTGGATATTGTCTAGAAGATAATATTTGTATTTAAACTCAAAGTATGTGTTGTCGTATTTTGCACGGCAATTGTATTATTGAAGTTATAGTTTGCTTTCTATACCATGTATTTAGCGACTCAGAATGGATGTTGTATACCTATTTTGGGGGCGTCACATATATCATGGTCTAAGAATGGGTGTTGTGATATGTATACTTGTATTAAATATAACATGTATAATGGCCTAATGTATGATATTATATCTAGTGAAGTGTAATTAATATGAAATGAAGGTTATATATATAGGTACCGAGCCAATGATATAAATTAATATCAAAAATGGTTATGTATATTAAATAAATATACTTAATATGTGAATAAATTATTTGGAATATAATTTAGTGGAAGGAACAAATTAATTTAATTATACAATATTCATTGTATACATTCAATGAATTATTTAAAATAATTAATGAATCAAATATTAATTATTTGATGTAATGGTTGTAACGCCCCTAAATTCGGGTCCCTTAAACATCGGACCTGGTGCATTACTATAAAACATTCATATGAATATTTATAACCTTTATTCATAAAATAATGAATACAATCCTCACTTTGATACCAATTAATACATTAATTCGTTTTATTTCTAGAATCCGCAACCTTTACAGCCTGGTGTTACACTTTTAAATCATATTGATTTAAATTATATATTTCAAGTTATAAATAATATTTTTTACTTGGATATATTGATTTTAAGCATCCATGAACTCATAACTACACTTAACTATTCTTCTATACACTTTTCTTTGACTATGCAATTATAATATGTCATATGAACGTTATCTAGAATAGCTAGAGCTATACGAACAACTTCATTAAGTACTTCTTCCTTTTTCCTTTGTATATCCCGAATCCTTTTATCCACTCTGGTTTAGCTGAAAACAATTATTAATAGCAAGGGTGAGCAACTACGTTACCCAGCAGGTTTAACAATTATCACATAACACATTTTTAACATTTTAAACACAACTTAAATTATTCGTGCTTTGTAGTTTATACATAATTCATATTTTTTATACATTGCCTTTATTCAAGCATCATAATGCTCATTGCATTTATTCAAGCATCATAATGCTCATACTCAGCAATTATACCTGCTTCATGCTTGTCATATAGCTCATATCATGAATATAGTAAGTTTTTATAACATAATCCACATCAATCATTAACTTGATTCAATAGATTGATATCATAGTATAACACATAATGCACATTGCAATTTATTCACAAGGAGTATGTAATAATCCTGGGTTAAATCCCAAGTCCGGAACAAATCTTGGGTCAAATCCAAGTCCGAATCGAATCAAATCCATCAAAATAAGGCCTCAAACTACTGGCCCAATAGTATCTTCTTGGGTCAACTTAGCCCACCATAGGCTCACCCAAAAGGTCATGACTTGAAGGTACTATTGGTAGTAATTTATTTCCTTATATGCGGATAATTTTTTTCCCTATCTTTCCATGTGGGACTGGGGTGTTACAAACTCCCCCACTTAAATTTCTGACGTTTCCGTCAGAATCGATCACACACATAGCCCAAAGATCTTTGTCCTCTCTAGCCATTGTGGGATAATACCGACTGGTTTCGTGTCCCCACCTCCGGACCTCCATCTCTCCATTGTGGGATAATACCACCAGCCTTCGTGTCCCCACCTCCGACAACCCGATAGGATGACCTGACCTGAGCTTTCGAGAGTCGGCTCTAATACTATATGTAATAACCCAAGTCAAATCCTGAGTTCAGAACAAATCTTGGGTCAAATTCCAAGTTCAAATCGAATCAAATCCATCAAAATAAGGCCTCAAACTACTGGCCCAATAGTATCTTCTTGGGTCAACTTAGCCCACCACAGGCTCACCCAAAAGGTCATGACGTTAAGGTACTATTGGTAGTAATTTATTTCCTTTTATGCAGACAAATTTTTCTCCTATCTTTCGATGTGGGACTGGGGTGTTACAGAGTTCATATAATACAAAGGCTGTGTACACATTACAATTAACAAGTACACATATAAAAATAAGTTCTAAAAAACTTGTATGTACCGGCATTTTACCATTACGCTAACCTGTCGTGTTCCTCTCCATGACCTATACGGTATGTGAGATTGATAATAAACACAATCAATACTTGATCTTATGGTTAACCTTACTTTAATAAACTACTTTAACTTATATTGTCTGTGACGCCCCCAAAATAGGTATAAATCACCCATCTTGGGTCGCCACTTACATGGTATAAAATTCAAATACAACTTAATGTACAACAGTCGTGTAAAATACGACAAAATATAGTCTAAGAGTTTCAATAAGAATATTGGCATTTAGAAAATATCCATACTCAATGGAGTCCTCATTACATTTATTGTCACACTATTTTATAGAATAGTGAGGACTACTAAAACAATCATCTGGACCGTCAATCCGTTTCCCGACTCGTCCCACCTATATTCTCATTTTCTGAAGAGAATAGTGAAAGAAAGGGTGAGCTCAACTAGCCTAGTAAGAAATATTATGACTAAGATAATGCAGAATAAATTATCCTTAGCCTTCAACAGTATAACAACTTATAGAATATAATAGACAACAAGTTTTAGATCAACAATTGTAGTGGAATAAGCAATCCATTAGAAGAGTCAAGTAGAGCATAAAATCTACTATCTTCTATGATTCAAAAAGTTTTTCATCAACTTTATCGCTGAGACTCATCTTAACAAATAAAATCGAATCATCCTTGCATCACGGCCAAGGATATTCATGTAATCATCAATGGTTATGATTATATCGAATAATCCCTAGGTCATAATCATACCAACAACTGTCTATCAATGAACTACAAGCCAATGAGAACTTTTACCACATCATTAGTTATATTACAGTCATGATTATACAGAATAATTCCTGGTCATAATCATACCAAGTCCATCTATGCACGTAAGCCAAAGATGATTTTCATCACAATATCATCATGAGGATGATGACAATGACATAATAATTTAATAAACAAGTTCAAGGATAAATTTTAAAGATTTATAATTTAATTTATCCAGAAATCAATAACGTCCAAATTGTCAACATGATACTGCTTTGTAGAGTAAAATTCAAGAATTCTCAGAATAATATTTCCATGAAAAGATACTGGATGGAGCGAAAATATCTAGGATATTCTACTAATTTCATGGAGTATAAAAGTTAAAACTTTAACCAACTGAGTATAATAGAATATATGAAACTGGAAATGGATTTTTGCCCGCCATGCGGTAATCCATGTAGACAGATCATTTCCACAATTTAATAAGGAATGAATACGAAGGATCATTCACCATGCATGCGGTAATCCACATAGACAGGTTATTCTAACAGAATAATAAAGAATGGAATAATAGAAGAATTCACCATACATGCGGTAGTCCGCGTAGACAGATTATTCCAACAGAATAATAAATAATGGAATAACAGAAGAATTCACTAGGCATGCGATAGACCGCACAGACAGGTTATTCTAACAGAATAATAAAGAATAGAATAACAGAAGAAATTAACCAGACATGCGATAGACCGCACAGACAGGTTATTCCAACAGAATAATAAAGAATGGAATAACAAAAGAATTCACCAGACATGCGATAAATCGCACAGACATGTTATTCCAACAGAATAATAAAAAATGGAATAACAGAAGAATTCATCAGGCATGCGATAGACCGCACAGACAGGTTATTCCAAAAGAATAATAAAGAATGGAATAACAGAAGAATTCACCAGGCATGCGATAGACAGCACAGACAGGTTATTCCAACAGAATAATAAAGAATGGTATAACAACCCTTACGAATATTGAAAGAAATAACTCTCTTCATAAATATGAAAGAAATAATACTCCTTACCTTAGAAGAATACTGGATACTAGAATAGTGAGGTAGCAGACTTCTCTTCTTCTTTCTCTCTATAATTTCTCTCTATAATAATTGCTCTATAGCTTTAGTGAATTGGTGAGAAATGAAGGAAGAATGAGCTTCTATTTATAGAAAAATATAGTTTTGATAATTGCACATTTTGGGGCTCGAAATATTACAGTATAATACCTTCATCTTTTTCTTCATTTTTAATTTAGTCCTGCAAGTATTATCAAACTTGCACCACCTCCCCTAATATTAAATCACGTGAATCAATAGTAAATCATGTGACTCAATAGTTCTAAACATGTGAAAAAATTAATTATAGTATAGTACCTTCATCTATACCTCCATTTTTAATTTAGTCATGCAAGTATTATCAATCTTGCACTAACTCCCCTAATAGTAAATCATGTGAATTAATAGTACACACATGTGAACACATAGTTATAAGCATGTGAATTAATAGCAATTAATTGCTCATTTATTCTGTGAATTATCCGATTGATCAATATAACTTTCAGACATCAATTATCGTCGAAATAAATGTCAAGTTCCACTAACACAAATAATTCTCACATAATGGAACTATCAATTTCATCTTTAATCAACACAAACTTATTCATCATTAATTTTTTAACTCACAATATTTAACAACCAGGTCGTTTCTAGGAAAGATAGGGCTTTCGATAAGGATTTCTCTTTATTGGCGCGCAATTAGGTGACCAAACCTCTCCTCGACAGAACTTCTAGACATTGTCAATATTGCAAATAATAATATGAATAACTTTGTCATCTCAATTATTGATTTAATAATATAACATATTATACAGATGATATTGTGATAATAATTGAATCAATAATATTATAGATATGATGCAGCAATTCTTGTAGCAATAATTGAGTATAACTGAGTGACTTCTTACGCAAGTATCAATAATCAATACCGTGTGCTATTATGCAACCACGGGTATTACTGTACTTTTACTACCGAGTAGTTCAACAGTTTTAACGGTAACACTTTCGCCGTTATTTTTATAAAAAGATAATTCATGTCGTGTTCTAACTGTAACGACCCCAAAATTCATACAATTTAATTCTCGACTTCGGTCGTTAATAATACATTCAACCGCTAATTTTACATCATTAAACGATAATACAACCATTGAAATTTGCGAAATAATTAAAATTTTCTATTACAAACTATCATCATTCCCAAAACCTTCAACCTTTACATATAAATATCTCAGAATCATTTTAATACTGCAATAGTTTTCATCACAAAACGATATTACAATTCAACATTAATACATTATTCAGAACCTTAAACATGGTTCAAATAATAATAACACAACCAGAGTGTATAAATCTTCAAGTATCACATCTGATTCATGTCTTTCAAGTAACACGTAACTTTACCTTGAATCTTGAACCTGCAAAAGTGGTTATTTTCAAGGTTGAGCTCGACAACCCAGTAAAATCTAACAGTTTTCATGCATCACACAGCACATAATAACATGCTCAACATATAACATACATGTTACAGGTCATATAACAGGTATAAAGATTGAGTCCTTACTCAATCAACAAGCTTTAATCAATTAACATAGTCATAAATTGACTTTAACATTTCATACTTTTAACATATATATAACACATCATGCTCTTTGCAATAAAGATTTAAAATAGTTAATCGTCAAGTTCACATAGCAAATATGAATTGAAAGACTTGCCTTGATCGTTGTTTACCAATAACAGTTTAACAACTTACAGTTATCTGCACTTCACGTGCCCTACACAATTATATAATCATGCACATCAACTATTAGTCACATAGCAATGCATAGTAGTTGTAATGTAAACTTTAATTTACGTCTCATAAACCTTCCTATCATAAATACACAATGTTCAATTTGATTGTGTTAACTTTCAACTTATATCTCAATGTATTTCATATTCGAAGTTCATTCAAGTGTTTAAGTCTTGCTAGGACTACTTATTGGTTTTATATTAACACTATTCAATATCTTATTATATTCATTTTATTTGATTTTAAACACTTTTTACATTCATTATTACTTATCACGACGTTTCGACGTTTATTCGTCACACGCCCAATTTGTCTCTCTTGTGTGTGCTTAGTATGCGTGTATAACTTATATAATATATCATTTATTAATGTTAAACGTCATTATACTTCCTAATATTTATGTTCTATAACTTAGAATAACATCTCTTATCGTCAAGAGCATTACACTTGCATACGTGCATGCCCGACGCCCTCTGATTGCCTCCAAAAACATAATAGTCCTACAACTAACCATTTTGACCCTTTCTTAAAGACCTAAAATTAAATAACTTAAGTAACAAATGTTGTAGGTCTATTCGTTCTCGTTCCGGATCATCTTGAATCACCTTAATCGGAGTTCGTATGAAAAAGTTATGACCGTTTTACCAAAACAGTTCAAAGCAGTCACACCTTGCACACTAGGCGCGCGGCCGCGCCCAATTCCTTCACAAATACCGTGCACCAGTACGACTTGGCAAAGCCCAGCTACGCGACCTGCGCTCCTGGGACACGTGCCCGCACTTGGCTACGCCAAGATTACAGTGTTCTCAATGTACAAACTTCAAATCTTCATAACTTCTTCATTTTAAGTCGGAATTAGTTGGTTTTTGATTCTATGAACTCGTGAAAACACTGAACTACTCAACTACAGAGTAATTTTAACATTTCAAAAACTTTAACAAATCAATTTAATGGTTCCAATTCAATGTTCATGTTCGTATTTTCATATTTTAAACACATTAGCGAATTCGATCGCCACGGACTTCATTTTTTAACCAATTGACATGATTCAAACTACGCCACTTTCGTTTCTTAACATACTAACATAATCCAACATCAATTTATAGATTATAGCAAGTATTGATCATGAAATTTTGTACTTTCTAAGCCATATCCTATAAACATAAACACTGTTTTTACAATTCCTTCCTACAACCCCAATTCTCACGAATTTGACAAACAAGTATCAATCATATATGATGGTTAACAGATTATACATACCCAATAATCTTTATAAACCAATTCTTTACTCAAATCATGCACCATAACCAATTAAAGAGAAGAAGTTTTGATAAAACACGACTAAGAACTAGGGCTATAATATTACCTTTTTAATTTCTCCATAATCTTAATTAGACTATGAGAATGGCTTGATTATCCTTCCTCTCCCTTCTTTGATTCTTACAATCACCCTTTTTTCAATTTAACAAATAATTTCTTCTCTTTCTCTCTCAATTTCTCTCATATTCTTTGTTTTCTCTATTCTTAGGCTTTAGGAACAAACCACGTATCTCAATATAACTGATATAAACATAATGTGTATGCATTATGGGTTCTTCAGTTACAATAACAAAGGGTCACTAAGCCATGTTTGGCTAGTAACCAAAATCTTCTTTTTCAATTTATTTTAATACTAATCTATTATATGATACATTTGTCACACATGACCAAACCTAATCATACAATTTTATATTAAGTTACATTGTGTTTATTAATAATTTAATTTATCAAATCACTCCTTATCATCAAAATAAATTTATTTAATAAATTATTCATCCTCTAAGTTAATTATTTAATTAAATTAGAGCCTTGTCATTCCATTAGCGTAATAAAATACGCACCTGATTATAAAATTGTTTATCATCAATTTACTTAATATTATCATACATGAATAAATAATTTCATAATAATTCACATCAAATATTTACTTTATAAAATAAATATATATCCTAAAATATTTATTTTACTCGATAATTATCTTAACTATTTATAAAATTCACAATTAAATTACATTAACATATTACATGTATATGTAACACATTACCCTCTCAAAAATAAATATATTTACATTAATTCACTATTTTAATTAAGTAAATTACTCTCAATATTTATGAAATTTAATTCATAACAATTTCATTGCCAATAAGGCATAATAATCCAATTATAGTATTCATACTCAAACTCAAAACATCTCATAATAAGAATTTTAATTATTAAATTCCTATTTTAATAACTTATAAAAATTCAGGTTGTCAAGCTAACTACGACAATACTTCCATTATGGGGTCCACCAATGATTATGCCTGTCAGTACGAATATTCCCTGTTAAAACGAATATTCCCCAACACAACAAATATTTTATATCAACTTGCTTACTTTGCAAAATTTTCAAATATCACCCTTAACTATAACATTATCTCACATTCACACCATAATATAAAAAAATATTTCGAGAAAATTAAATCTTTATTCATAAAATTTGGGGTCTTACAATCTCCCCTCCTTATGAAATTTCACCTTCGAAATTTACGTACGTACCTGGTATGTCGAACAGGTGAGGATACCTCGTTTTCATTTCAGATTCTAACTCTTGAGGCATAACCTTTGAGTGTCAGATATGATTCTTCTTATCCAAGATTTTAACACGTATCTCCTCATACGTTAAATCTTATGCTATCTCGTCTATTTCTAATTCAATAATGTGGTTTGGGTTGTCCACATATTTACGTAACATCGATACGTGAAAAATGTTATGAACACGCGACATACTTAGTGGTAAAACTAGTCTATAGGCCACAGTTCCTACTCGATCAAGGATTTCAAATGGGCCAATTAAATCGAGGGTTGAGATTTCCTCTATTCATCGATTCTTGCTTCTAGAATAACGCCTTCTTGAACCTTCTTCTTTATATTCATCAGCTCCAGGTGTGTAGTTTTAGCGGACTTTAACATTATTGATTAAAGCTGATTCTAATCGTATATTCGTTATCTTCACGTTGGTCCCTAGAGTCCTTAACTATATCTTCATCATTTATAAGTTATAAGAAATGGGTTTTTGTGTTAACAACATCGCACTTGTAAACACATACGATTTTCTACTCAACGCGTCTGCTACCACATTCGCTCTTGCCACGATGATATTGAATGGTATAGTCGTAATCTTCAACAGCTCAAGCCAACGTCCTTGGCGTATTATACATTTATTTTGGTTGAAGAAATATTTAAGGGTTTGAGAAATGGGTTTTGTACTGGGGTCAATACAAAATTCGATTTCACGCTCTGGGGGATGGCCAGGAAGTCTTCAAGAATACGTCAGGAAATTTATTAACGATAGAAATATCATTCAAAACTGTGACTCTCATCCCAAGACTTGGATAGCACAGTCACATTGATACCTATCAACTTGCCACCGTTATTCACAACGTCCCCTACGAAAAGTTCTGCTTTGGTGCATTCCACACAAGGAAGTCACCAGCGAAAGGCTCGAGGCTCTTTACTTATGGCTTGATATGACAGTGATTGACTTTAGTGGTTTGGTTGCTTGAGTTAGCATAACAGGTTGGTTAGGAATATGAAAGCTAACAACATTACAATAAGCATGATGAGTAGTTAACCAACCGATTTCTAAAATCACATCAAAGGCAAGTATTTCTAAGGAGATAAGATCGACAAGTAACGTGAAGGTATCCATTTGAATCAAATAAGATTTATAAACAGTAGAGGTAACGAAGGTTTCTCCTAACGGAGCTTCAATCGATAAGCAAAGTTTAATTTCTCTGGAGTCAAATTTAAATGTTGAACTCAAGCAAGAGAGATAAAATAATGGGTAGAATCGATATCTAATAAGGTATAGACTTCGCAAGAATTTATAATTAACTAACCCGTGCTAACTTCGTTCGGGTTACTCATTTTTTGAGAAGTCACGAAAAACGTTTCTTCCTGAAACCACCGACTTTGTTTTGTCCGTATCCGCCTTTGGTGCCACCATCCCAGCTGAACTTGACTTTGGTGCACGATATAATCGGGATAGGTGACCTTCTTTTCCACAATTGTAACATGCTTTGGACTGCATCATACAGTTTGAACTGATATGTCCCTCCCCTCCGCATTTGAAGCATACAATTGGTGGTCGTTCTCCTTCCTTGAAAACGGGTGTTGGTACTGATGTCAACGTCTTCCTATCATCGTTAAATCTTTTCTTCTTGAATTTTCCACTTCTATTATCTTGGTCATAATTACCACCAATGTGGTTACCATTTCTTGCCTGATACTTTCCTTCACGATGGTTATCGTTGTTCCGATGGCCGTTACCACCTGGTATGATTATTATCGTGTTGTTGGTCATTATCCTTTGGTTGGGTTGGCTCATTATCGCGCTCCAATAACTGAGCCCTATTCACTACATCTGAATACAAACATAATTTGTGAGAAATGATGTATTGACTGTATTTCAGGTTTCAAACCTCTTAGAAACATTCACGTCATTCGCTCCTCATTATCGACCAAATGGGATGCAAACCGGTATAACTCCACAAATTTATCCTCGTATTGCGACATGATCATATTGTTTTGCTCCAACTTGATGAATTCCACCTCCTTCATGTGATGAATACTTTCGGGAAAGTACTTGTCGTTGAACAGCTCTTGGAAATTCTCCCAAGACATCTTGAGTACGTCAGGCTGGGTACATTTTACAAATTCCCACCAGTAATCTATTTTTTCACGCAACATAAAGGTGGCAAAGGAACCTTTTGCTGTGACGACACGAAAATTCGTGTTGTCTAGAATTTAGGTTTAAAGAATTAGTTATTAATAAAACTAATTTTTATTAATATTATTATGTTATGTGTTTATTAATCGTTCTATAACCTAGGATGATTATAAGTCGGGAGGATTCTAACTACGAGATAGATTAAACGAATAAGAATTTTCAAGACGAAAATGAAAGTTTTCCGGGAACAAAATATTTTGGGGGAAAAAGATGAAATAGGCACTATTCATCCATTTCTGCTCAGAGATTTATTTCGAAATTCTGAGAAGTTATAGATTACGTTTAATTTTGAGACGTGATGGAATATTTAATAATATTTCAGTTATGGCAAAAACAAAGTTTTCGTCTGCGGACTCAAAACCTAAGGGTTAGGATTCCGAGAATTTTATGATCACGTATAATCATTAGGGTTATTATGAATGAGAAATAAGAGGATAATACTAGTTATTATATGAGTATAATAAGAAGATTAGTACGACGTATAATACGATTATCGTATGAACTATATATAAAGAAAATACGAGAATACGAGAAAGAGATGCGTAGAATACGATAAGTCTTAATGAACTTTGAGTTCATGGACTTTGTAGAATCTAATTGGACTTGGATTATGTCAAGCCCAACGCTTTGTGAAATCAAGCCCCAGGATATGCCCAATAAGAATTAGGGTTAAGGCCCAAACCAAGAAAAAAAACCGCAGATCGAACCGATGGGTAAACGGATGGGTAAAACCAATGGGGTAACCCATGGGGTGACCCATGGGAATGTGGGGTGGCTACTTGGCCACCAAGTAAGGGTGGTGGCCAAGTAAACTTGGTGGCTAAGTGTTGGAGGAGGTGGGAATAGTAAGGAGGTGGGGGCGAAATAACTAAAATGCCCTTAGCCTTGAAAATTTATAAATACGAAGCTCATTTCATTATTTTTGGATTTTGAAAATCCCACACTTGAGAGAGAGAGAGAGAAGTCGGATGGGTGGGAGAAGGAAGAGCATGAGCATGAATGATCGGATCAAAAATGACCGTGTAATAGCAAAGCTTGCAAATCGTCGGCTTTGTATAACGGAAGAGGATTAAAGAAGAACGGTAATCCGGAACCTAATCTCTTTTAAATTTTCTTTAAGTTTTTATGTTTAAAAACATAACTTAATGTAGATAAGAGGTAGATTAGGTTAGAGATGATTTCATATGGTTGAAATCATAAGAAAATGAAGAAATAAGAATTAGAAATTTAGTTTATAAATTTCTTAAGGAAGTATAAGATTTGTAATGAATTAGAGCGATCCGAATGGATTATATAAATAAGTAGGTGAAATAAGTAAGGAATAATGTTCTATAACATCAAATTCCAATAAAAAGTGGAATCGTTATCCAAAATATCGATTAAAACGAAGAACGAACGAAGAACACGCGAAGAACACGCGAAGAACACGAAGAACGTTGTTAATGGAAAAATTTAAAACCATCGTAGTTTAATTGTTGTTGATGGACAAGTTTAAAACCATCGCGTATAAGTTAGTTGCATATTACTTGGTTAGGAATAGTAGAAACTTTCAGGAAGAACGGATTAAAACTTAGCTATAGCAAAGTTATGGCAAAATTTTCGTAAAAGACGAACGAGAATTAGAAAGTTAGTAAATGAACCCAAACATATAGGGCTTTATAAGAAAGTAAGAGAACATAGAAAACGTGAGTCATGGACTCAAGAACGACCGAGTTCCGAGTTCGGATGACCGAATTATGGACGAACGAACGAAGAACGTTAAAAACATAAAATGAACAAAGAGTGAAAATCAAGCCAATCAAATGACACGTTAACAAATTTATATTGAATTTCTGCTCGATGGGTATTAAACTACGTAAGATAAGGAAGAGAATGGCTTTGGAATGACCTCGTTCTGAGTTATAACGAAGGAGTTATGAGATCGGGAAGTAAGCGTCTCAAATTGGATTTAACACTTAGAGAAATTTCTAGGGTTAGGGCCTGGCACCGCGACACCAGTCATGCCTTGTAGAGTGGCGCGGCAGCGCCAGACCGGGGGTTGAGTTCTGCTAACTCGCACCACGGTGCGAGATATAACAAAGGGAGTGGCGTCGCGGCGCCAGTGTTGGGAAAAAACAAGAGATGAGCTTTTAACTGCTCAGCTCTTGGGGGAAATATAAGGGAAGATAACGAATATAATATTCAACTAATGTAACACTTAATCAAGTGATGTAAACCTTTATTAAGGGTTGAACATATAGATTAAACAAGATTAAAAGACAAAGAATATAAACGCGGGTTACGTAAGAGATATCTGTGGACCGTAGTCGCGATGAACGAACATGGCGGATTGCTATGGTTGTGATTCCTTAGACGTTGAGTGACGAGGGTAGTGAATAACATTTCGATGTTATGTCATGATAATGAGAGATAAGTGTGAAGCGTATAGACGCTTTAACGCAACGTCGTTGCGATGAACGATCGGTCTTAGCATACAACGATTGATATGGCTTCGACACTAAGAATGAGTAATGAACATGGGGTTCATGTAATGAATAATGAAATTATTAATAAGATAGAAATTTTCAAGAAAGCCGTAACAAATGGTAATAAGAATAATGAAATTTGAACTGTAGGTCAAATAAGAATATAAATCATCCAAGATGATAAACGTATGAGTAAGATATCTCCATATGTCACAAAGCCGTAAACTGGTAAAAGAGGTTAGTCGTGTACACTTATAATGCAAGAACGCAAACCCTAAAAAGTAAAGTTAAGTAAACCAATGCGTAAGTTCGATATATGACTAACTAGTATTTATGTTTTCTCCTTATGTGTTATATAGGAATTGGAATGAGCAGTTCAGCGTATGCTGTAGCTGGGCGTAAGGCAAGTTTCCTAACTTCATTCATATTACATGAATGCTAGTTTCTTAAACTTCTCAGATGTTGTACTTGAGAAGTTCTGTCTATGTGCGAATGTGCGATATTTGTACAATGTGGTAGAACGTATGAGGCCTTGAGCCACAATTTGAACACTTCAGTGTTTGTATGATATGAATTGTTCGGTGATTGAGCTGTTCAATACAAGTATGTTATGTTTATACATGAACCGTTATTATTAAGTCTGTGCTAATGATTCTAGCCAGACAGGATGTGTATGAAAAAGGTAGAGGGATGAAAGTATTTTAAAGTGAAAATAATTGATGTTTTAAGATGATAGGAATTGAGACTATTCCTATTATTCTAGCTGCTTCATAAACCTTTGTTCGATTATCGAAGTTCTAAAGAAATGTTTTAATTCTGAAGTTGTATGTTCAACTGTTATGACTTGCTGGGCAATTGAATGCTCACACTTGCTTTAAATGAAAAACAATTTTCAGCGAACAAGGTTAACAGAACTTAAGGATCTCGTAAAGATCAAGCTGACGGTATCCAAATGAATTGTCATTCAGAATGTGAAGGAGCGGGAAGATCAAGTGAAGACTTGTAATGTAAAAAGTTGAAATTGAATTATAGACTAGTTTAATGAACTATTATGTATCCTTGGTGGCGGATAAAAGTCACTCTTGTAAGATGAAATGAATAATGTATTTATTATTATTTGTAATGAAAAAGTTTATAAGGTTTCAAGAACCTGGGATTTGAGAGTGTATGTCGTTATATTTTAGTATATAATGATGTATGTTGGATGAAGGATGTACTCGTGACGTACGGAATCCGGGTGTGAAGATAGACCGGATTTCAGGGCGTTACAAGTTGGTATCAGAGCTGATAGGTTATAAACCTTAGGTAGGAGTACCTAAGAGTATAATTATAGAGAGAAGGATAAGAAGATCACCACATGATCATAGTGAATCGTAGTAATAGATGAGCTGTTAAACGATGAATGATTTATAGCTAGTGCTATGAATGAAAGGTACTATGAAGTAGTACGGGATGAAGAACTCAGATTGAGTTGAGCAGGATAGTATATGAATTAAAGAAAATTCGTATTAAGTAAAGAGAGATTTAGGAGTTGTAAAATTTCAATTGAGGACTCATATCAGTAGATGAGTTGTATGATTCCTTGTATGGGCGGGGAAATTGTACGTGGTTTTAGAACCACTTAGCTTCTTATGCGATATAGTTGTTAAGTTGAACAATTCTTTGTATGGGCAAAAAATTATTCTT
The DNA here is from genome assembly GCA_020205505.1 of Panax japonicus. NCBI lineage: Eukaryota > Viridiplantae > Streptophyta > Magnoliopsida > Apiales > Araliaceae > Panax > Panax japonicus. The sequence continues at coordinate 13,014,232 of CM035100.1, read as the reverse complement.
GGTGTAACAACCGCTTAGCTTCTTATATCGGTCAGAAGCTGAGTTGACCAATTTTCTGTATGGGCAGGGAATTGTGTTTGGTTCTACAATCACTTAGCTTCTGGTAGTGATAATCATTAGGGATTGGTCGCGCTATCAAGATGTATATGATGAGAAGGTGAATCTTTTCTCATATATACACTTGATAGGTAGAGAACGATAAGGTAGGTGCGAGTTCTTGAAACTCATACTTATGGTAAGTTCGTGACTCATAATAATATGGTATGTTTTCGAACATCTCAGCTAATGGACGCCTATGGTCTGTCTGGATGTTCTTAAACTCATATTATTGTGGAAAGTTCCTGAACTCATAATGTGTGGTAAGTTGATGGACTGTACTAAGGTATAGGAATGTGTAGATTGAAAATGAGTTATTTTCAGTAGGCTTAGTATTGAAGGTGCTAGAGAAGATTAAGTATTGTCATAGTAAGACAATAAAGGCAGATGGAGAATAGGATATTCCAAGTCATCTAGATATGCTAAGATTTCGAAGTTTATTGAACTCGTGCTGATATGTACATTTTGAAAAGGAAAGGATTGGTTTAAATTTTGGAACCAATATATTCTAAAAGAGCTATTCTTGATATGTCTATGCTAATTGCTTCGACTAGACAGAAATTGATTTGAAATATCAAAATGAATTTTATATCATCAGTGCATTTGATGCAAGGATGGTAAAAAGATGGAGTTATTAACGTAGTTGAACATGGTGTTGGATGTGATCTTAGGATCAACAACCCGCTATGGTATGATGTATAATGACGAAGTCACAAACTGACGAAGTCCTCAACGTATTGTGAAAAGTATGGTATCATGACGTCATAAAACGTTTTGATGTATTGCGAAAAGAATTTAAAGAAGTAGTCGATGTCAATTGAATTAACTAGACGAATGTTTCCAGTTGATATCCAAAAATTTTTGGGATGGTCTAAGCTAATTGTTTTGGCGAAGATGAATGGTATGTCATGTTATAAGAAAAATCGAGTTTTCTTTGAGAACTTGTGCCAAACCAAATTGTTTTGGTGCAGAATCTAATGATCAAGTCTGAGGAGAACATGGAAGAGGTAGTTTACTTTCTTTGTGATTGTAAATTGGCCGTTAAGGAAGGGCTTACGGTGAAATGTTGTTTAGCCTAGTAAGAGTTCATGGTCGATTTGACCCATCAGCAAAAGTATGAAACGTTTTAAGAGAAAATTTTATATTCCTCGTTATTCCTTCTGCTTCATGATTCTTGATAGGTTATGGGGGTTAGGAATGAGGGAAAGATAAGAACTCCGTTGAAGTGAAGTTGAGAAGAAATGTAGACTAAAATTTTGAGGACGAAATTATGTGAAGAAGGGGTGAATGTGATGACCCGGGTAAGGGCGTGGTTTTAAGAAATTCTGAGGATGGAATTTTTATAAGGAGGGAAGAATGTGACAACCCGAAAATTCGTGTTGTCCAGAATTTAGGATTAAAGAATTAGTTATTAATAAAACTAATTTTTATTAATATTATTATGTGTTATATGTTTATTAATCGTTCTATAACCTAGGATGATTCAGGAGGATTCTGGCTACGAGATAGATTGAACGAATAAGAATTTTCAAGACGAAAATGAAAGTTTTCCGGGAACAAAATATTTTTGAGAAAAAGACGAAATAGGAACTATTCATCCAGTTTCTTCTCGGAGATTTATTTTAAAATTACGAGAAGTTATAGATTACGTTTAATTTTGAGACGTGATGGAATATTTAATAATATTTCAGTTATGGCAAAAACAAAGTTTTCGCCCGCGGACTCAAAACCTAAGGGTTAGGAAAAGTGAGTTCAGAGAATTTTATGATCACGTATAATCATTAGGGTTATATCGTATGAACTATATATAAAGAAAATACGAGAATAAGAGAATGAGATGCGTAGAATACGATAAGTCTTAATGAACTTTGAGTTCATGGACTTTGTAGAATCTAATTGGACTTGGATTATGTCAAGCCCAATGCTTTGTGAAATCAAGCCCAGGATATGCCCAATAAGAATTAGGGTTAAGGCCCAAACCAATAAAAGAAACTGCGGATCGAACCGATGGGTAAAACCAATAGGGCAACTCATGGGGTGACCCATGGGTATGTGGGGTGGCTACTTGGCCACCAAGTAAGGGTGGTGGCCAAGTAAACTTGGTGGCTAAGTGTTGGAGGAGGTGGGAATAGTAAGGATATGGGGACGAAATGACTAAAATGCCCTTAGCCTTGAAAATCTATAAATAGGAAGCTCATTTCATTATTTTTGGATTTTAAAAATTCCACACTTGAGATAGAGAGAGAGAAGTCGGATGGGAGGGAGAAGGAAGAGCATGAGCATGAATGATCGGATCGAAAGTGACCGTGTAATAGCAAAGCTTGCAAATCGTCAGGCTTTGTATAACGAAAGAGGATTAAAGAAGAACGGTAATCCGGAACCTAATCTCTTTTAAATTTTCTTCATGTTTTTATGTTTAAAAACATAAATTAATGTAGATAAGAGGTAGATAAGGTTAGAGATGATTTCATATGGTTGAAATCATAAGAAAATGAAGAAATAAGAATTAGAAATTTAGTTTATAAATTTCTTAAGGAAGTATAAGATTTTTAATGAATTAGAGCGATCCAAATGGATTATATGAATAAGTAGGTGAAATAAGTAAGGAATAATGTTCTATAACATCAAATTCCAATAAAAAGTGGAATCGTAATCCAAAATATCGAGTAAAACGAAGAACGAACGAATACGAAGAATACGCGAAGAACACGAAGAACGTTGTTGATGGACAAATTTAAAACCATCGTAGTTTAATTGTTGTTGATGGAAAAGTTTAAAACCATTGCGTATAAGTTAGTTGCATATTACTTGGTTAGGAATAGTAGAAACGTTCATGAAGAATGGATTAAAACTTAGCTATAACAAAGTTATGGCGAAATTTTTGTAAAAGACGAACGAGAATTAGAAAGTTAGTAAATGAACTCGAACGTATAGGGATTCGTAAGAAAGTAAGAGAACATAGAAAACGTGAGTCATTGACTCAAGAACGAGCGAGTTCCTAGTTCGGATGACCGAATTACGAACGAACGAACGATGAACATTAAAAACGTAAAATGAACAAAGAGTGAAAATCAAGCCAATTGAATGACACGTTAACAGATTTATATTGAATATTTGCTCGATGGGTAATAAACTACGTAAGATAAGGAAGAGAATTGCTTTGGAACGACCTCGTTCTGAGTTATAACGAAGGAGTTATGAGATCAGAAAGTAAGCGTCTCAAATTGGATTTAACACTTAGAGAAATTTCTAGGGTTAGGGCCTGGCGCCACGGCGCTAGTCATGACTTGTAGAGTGGTACGATAGCGCCAGACCAGGGGCCGAGTTCTGCTAAGTCACACCGCAGGCGCGAGAGATAACAAAGGGAGTGGCGCCGCGGCGCCAGTGTTGTGAAAAAGCCAGAGATGAGCTTTTAACTGCTCAGCTCTTGGGGAAATGTAAGGGAAGATAACGAATATAATATTCAACTAATGTAACACTTAATCAAGTGATGTAAACCTTTATTAAAGGATAAACATATAGATTAAACAAGATTAAAGACAAAGAATATAAACACGGGTTACGTAAGAGATATCCGTGGACCGTAGTCGCGATGAACGAACGTGACGGATTGCTATAGTTGTGATTCCTTAGACGTTGAGTGACGAGGGTAGTGAATAACATTTCGATGTTATGTCATGATAATGAGAGATAAGTGTGAAGCGTAGATACGCTGTGAACGCAACGTTGTTTCGATGAATGATCGGTCTTAGCATACAACGATTGGTATGTCTTCGACGCTAAGAACGAGTAATGAACATGGGGTTCATGTAATGAATAATGAAAGTATTAATAAGATAGAAATTTTCAAGAAAGTCGTAACAAACGGTAATAAGATTAATGAAAGTTGAATGGGGGTTAAATAAGAATATAAATCATCCAAGATGATAAACGTATGAGTAAGACATCTCCGTATATCACAAAGCCGTAAACTGGTAAAGGAGGTTAGTCGCGTAAACTTATATTGCAAGAACGCAAACCCTAAGAAGTAAAGTTAAGTAAACCTAATGCGTAAGTTCTATATATGACTAATTAGTGTTTATGTTTTCTCCTTATGTGTTATATAAGAAGTGGAATGATCAGTTCAGCGTATGCTGTAGTTGGGCGTAAGGCAAGTTTCCTAACTTCATTCATATTACATGAATGCTAGTTTCTTAAACTTCTCAGACGTTGTACTTGAGAAGTTCTGTCTATGTGCGAATGTACGATATTTGTACAATGTGGTAGAACGTATGAGGCCTTGAGCCATAATTTGAACACTTCAGTGTTTCTATGATATGAATTGTTTTGTGATTGAGCTGTTCAATACAAGTATGTTATGTTTATACATGAACCGTTATTGTTAAGTCTGTGCTAATGATTCTAGCCAGACAGGATGTGTATGAAAAAGGTAGAGGGATGAAAGTATTTCAAAGTGAAAATAATTGATGTTTTAAGATGATAGGAATCGAGACTATTCCTATTATTCCAGCTGCTTCATAAATCTTTATTCGGTTATCGAAGTTCTAAAGAAATGTTTTAATTCTAAGTTGTTTATTCAACTGTTATGACTTGCTGGGCAATTGAATGCTCACACGTGCTTTAAATGAAAAATAATTTTCAGCGAACAAGTTTAATAGAACTTAAGGATCTCATAAAGATCAAGCTGATGGTATCCAGACGAATTGTCATTCAAAATGTGAAGGAACGGGAAGATCAAGTGAAGACTTGTAATGTAAAAAGTTGAAATTGAATTATAGACTAGTTTAATGAACTATTATGTATCCTTGGTGGCGGATAAAAGTCACTCTTGTAAGATGAAATGAATAATGTATTTATTATTATTTGTAATGAAAAAGGTTATAAGGTTTCCAGAACCTGGGATTTGAGAGTGTATGTCATTAAATTTCTGTATATAATGATGTATGTTGGATGAAGGATGTACTCGTGACGTACGAAATCGGGGTGTGAAGATAGACCAGATTTCGGGGCGTTACATTTGCTCCTCGGAGCATCCCAAGACATCAAATATTTTTGTGATCTGCTTTAACCACGTCTCTACCTTAAGTGGTTCTGGCTTTCCAAAAAACTTCGGCGGTCCCAGCTCCTTGAACTGTTTAGCAGTGACCAGCCGTGGGTTGCCATTGTTTCCACCTGAATTTTGAACAGCAGTCTCTCTCGCTGATGTTGCATGAATTGCATAAAGCCTCTAAACATCTCATCGGTCATCATCTGATCGGTGTTGTTATTTACTTAAGGATTATTGTCTTCCTGTTGCACATTATCTAGGGTATTGATTATTGGTGACTTAACTGTCTCATGTGCTTCATTGCCGATCTCAACATTTTCAGATGTCATTTTCAAATACTGTCACAAAACAAGGGTTAATTGACATGCCACATATTATCGCAATACTCTGCCCGACCAATTAAATACCAAATAAACTTAAGTAGGTCATACTACCAAAGGAATTCGCCGTCTCTCCCCTCCTAGTTCTTGTCTCACATCTCAGCTAGGGATCATATTCCTAAGCTTTGATACCAACTGTGATGACCCCAAAATAGGTATACATCACCCATCTTGGGTCGCCACTTACATGGTACAAAATTCAAATACAACTTAATTATACAACAGTCGTGTAAAATATGACAAAACATAATCTAAGAGTTTCAATAAGAATATTGTCATCTAGATAATATTCACACTCAATGGAGTCCTCATTACATTTATTGTCACACTATTTTATAGAATAGTGAGGACTACTAAAACAACCATCTGGACCGTCAATCTGTTTCCAACTCATCCCAGCTATATTCTCATTTCCTGAAAAGAACAATGAAAGAAAATGTGAGCTCAACTAGCCCAGTAAGAAATATTATGACTAAGATAATGTAGAATAAATTATCCTTAGCCTTCAACAGTATAAAAACTGATAGAATATAATAGAAAACAAGTTTTAGATCAACAACTGCAACGGAATAAGCAATCCATTAGAAGAGTCAAGTAGAGCATAAAATCTACAATCTTCAATGATTTAAAAAGTTTTTTCATCAACTTTATCGCTTGAGACTCAGCTTAACAAATAAAAACGAATCATCCCTGCATCATGACCAAGGATATTCATGTAATCATCAATGATTATGATTATACCGAATAATCCCTGGTCATAATTATACCAATAACTGTCCATCAATGAACTATAGGCCAATGAAGACTTTTACCACATCATTCGTTATATTACGGTCATGATTATACCGAATAATCTCTGGTCATAATCATACCAAGTCCATCTATGCACGTAAGCCAAAGATGACTTTCATCACAATATAAGCATGAGGATGATGACAATGACATAATAATTCAATAAAACAAGTTCAAGGAAAAATTTTAAAGATTTATAATTTAATTTATCTAGAAATAAATAACGTCCAAATTGTCAACATGATACTGCTTTGTGGAATAAAATTCAAGAATGTTCAGAAGAATATTTCCATGAAAAGATATTGGACGAAGCGCAAATATCCAGGATATTCTACTAATTTTATGGAGTATAGAAGCCAAAACATTAACCAACTGAGTATAATAGAATATATGAAACTGCAAATGGATTTTCGCCCTGATATGCGGTAATCCACATAGATAAATCATTTCCACAATTTAATAAGGAATAAATATGAAGGATCATTCATCATGCATGCGGTAATCCACATAGACATGTTATTCCAACAGAATAATAAAGAATGGAATAACAAAAGAATTCACCATAAATGCGGTAGTCCGCGTAGACAGGTTATTCCAACAGAATAATAAAGAATGGAATAACATAAGAATTCATCAGGCATGTGATACACTGCACGGACAGGTTATTCCAACAGAATAATAAAGAATAGAATAATAGAAGAATTCACCAGGCATGCGATAGACCGCACAGACAGGTTATTCTAACAGAATAATAAAGAATGGTATAACAACCCTTACAAATATTGAAAGAAATAACTCTCTTCATGAATACGAAAGAAATAATACCCCTTACCTTATAAGAAAATTGGATACTGGAATAGTGAGGTAGCAGACTTCTCTTCTTCTTTATGTCTATAATTTGTCTCTATAATAATTGCTCTATAGCTTTAGTGAATTGGTGAGAAATGAAGGAAGAATGAGCTTCTATTTATAGGAAAATATAGTTTCGATAATTGTACATTTTGGGGCTCGAAATATTACAATATAATACCTTCCTCTTTTTCTTCATTTTTAATTTAGTCCTGCAAGTATTATTAAACTTGCACCACCTCCCCTAATAGTAAATTATGTGAATAAATAGTAAATCATGTGACTCAATATTTCTAAACATGTGAAAAAATTAATTATAGTATAGTACCTTCATCCATACCTTCATTTTTAATTTAGTCATGCAAGTATTATCAATCTTGCACCAACTCCCCTAATAGCAAATCATGTGAATCAATAGTACACACATGTGAACACAGTTATAAGCATGTGAATTAATAGCTATTAATTACTCATTTATCCGATGAATTTCCCGATTGATCAATATAACTTCCAGACATCAATTATCATCGAAATAAATGTCGATTTCAACTAACACTAATAATTCCCACACAATGGAACTATCAATTTCATCTTTAATCAACACGAACTTATTCATCATTAATATTATAACTCACAATATTTAACAACCAGGTCGTTCTCAGGAAAGAGGGGGCTTTCCGATAAGGAGTTCTCTTTATTGGCGCGCAATTAGGTGACCAAACCTCTCCTCGATAGAACTTCTAGACATTGTCAATATTACAAAATAATAATATGAATAACTTTGTCGTCTCAATTATTGATTTAATAATATAACATATTATACATATGATATTGTGACAATAATTGAATCAATAATATGAGAGATATGATGCAGCAACTACTGTAGCAATAATTGAGTATAACTTAGTGACTTCTTACGTAAGCATCAATAATCAATACAGTGTGCTACTATGCAACCACGCGTATTACTATATTTTTACTACCGGGTAGTTCAACAGTTTTAATGGTAACACTTTTGCCGTTATTTTTATAAAAAGATAATTCTGTCATTTTCTAACTACGACAATACTTCTGTTGTGGGGTCCACCTATGATTATGTCATTGTACGAATATTCCCTGTTAAAACGAATATTTCCCGACAAATCGAATATTCCCCAACACAACGAATATTTTATATCAACTTGCTTACTTTGCAAAATTTTCAAATATCACCCTTAACTATAACATTATCTCAAATCCATACTATAATATAAAAAAAATATTTTGAGAAAATTAAATATTTATTCATAAAATTTGGAGTCTTACATTGTCCATGTACCACCTTTATATTCAACTTTGTTATTTATATAACTCAACTTTATTTCCCTTTTCATCGCTACATGTGCTAGCTTATCGCACTTGTAGTCTACTGTGTGTATGTGTATCACACCACTACAACATACCATATTTGGTTAAACATTACTTATCTAAGTTCCTTAGACTTAGATTAGGCATATATCATTCGTTCATCACTTTATGATCATACACACATGGTATACATTGCATACTTAGTTCTTATACATTCTCAAATTAACTCATTTTGGTCCAATCATAACATGATACAAATCATTAGTCATTCTACACTTCAAATGTCATCTTACGTTATGTTGTGACATCTCTAATAATCAAATCCCATTATTCCATCATAATTCAAAAATAGAGAATACGATTTTCTAGGGTACTTTGGGGATTTTTTGAATATTTGTAATGAGCTTTTGACTTCCATGTTTGAATAAGCTTTTAGACCATACATCATAGTATTTAATTCAAAGTTAGTCAACTGAAATAACCTTTTAAGACTTCTTAAGATAATGCCTCAAAATGAATATTTTACATTTCCATGTAAAGAATTATGTAAGAATATTTTTGATATATCAAGCACATGAAAGCTTGTCCTTGTTAATACGATGGTACACGTCGAGCCCTATATTTCTGCACCACTAATCCTTATTTTCTCACATCCCAAAAACATATTTCCCTTTGTTTATTTACCTCAAACACACCTCCATGATTAACCAACACATACATAGAGATGACAAATAATTTTTATACTAATCTTCTAGCCTTTGCTGACAAAATCTGCATCATTGCCTTGCCTTGACACACACTCAGTTGAAACATGGGTTCTATGTTCAATTTCAAATACATCATTTTGAATAAATTATATCAAAACGTGATATTGCATAGAATAAAATAAAATCAATTAATCATAATATTAAGTACTTACATGAATTGAGAAAAGTCATCTTGTATGTATCATGCTTCTGTTGCGCTTAAGGGTGAAGGTCTTCAATTGTCTCTCTCAATCTTAGGATGGATGTATAGGTGTGTATATAAAATTCTTGAGACGACAATTGAGACCAAACCCTAACTGTTTTATTTATATAATAGCTAAGGGTCAAAATCATCCATCAAGATTATGAAACCCTAGGGCCCATTAAGCCAAATACTATTATGAATATTATTTATAGGCCACATAATTAATTACCAAACTCATAAATAAAGTGATTAAATTAATACAATATGCAAGCACAATAATTACATAAATAGTAGAGGTCACATAAGGAATAAAATATTCTAACATTCTCCCACTTGGCCAAAATACTATTTATATACTAAACATAACGCTTACAATCATTAATTTGGCCAAGTATTAATTTAATATCTACATCTTGTTCAAATAAAAACACCAATGCGAATTAATACAATCTTTGTGTCACTATTAACACAAGATCCCCATTAGTTACACAATTATTACTTTTATTAAAACAAATATTAACATTAAGCATAGAAAGTATGAATAGAGTTTACATAAGTGGTAATAGACACTACAAAAAAATGGTGCTTTAGCAACAACCGATTTTCGTTGCTAAATGTGCTAAATTTCGTTACAAAAGGGTTTTGGCAACGACTTTACTATCGTTGGTTCGTTGCGCAATGAGCGTTGCTAATTGTTCCGCAACGAACGTATTTTTTTCGTTGCAAAAAATAATACATTTTTCAACGAAATTTGGCTTCCGCAACGAACGTATTTTATTATTATTATTATTATTATTATTATTATTATTATTATTATTATTACAGTTATTGTTATTATTATTATTATTATTATTATTATTATTATTACAGTTATTATTATTATTATTATTATTATTATTATTATTATTATTATTATTATTATTATTATTATTATTATTATTATTATTATTACTATTATTATTAGTACTACTACTACTACTGTTATTGTTATTATTATTAGTATTGTAATTATTTTGACTGTTATTATTATTACTATTATTATTATTAGTAGTACTATTATTATTATTATAATAATTACTATTAGTAGTAGTAGTAGTAGTAGTAGTAGTACTACTACTACTACTACTACTACTATTATTATTATTACTGTTATTGTTATTATTATTATTAGTACTATTATTATTATGACTATTATTATTATTATTATTATTATTATTATTATTATTATTATTATTATTATTAGTACTATTATTATTACAGTTATTGTTATTATTATTATTATTATTATTATTATTATGTCTGTGATTTATAAGTAATATATTCATTAATATGTTAATAAACTAACATGGCTTTGATACCAATTAAGGGAGGATCGGAGGAAAGGGTTGATCAAGCACGTCTGTCAACGATTTACAAGAAAAATAGCCACACTCCACAAGAATAAAGGCAAAGATTCACAACACGACTTTGGTGACGTCCCACTTAATCAAGAATTAACCCTGATCTATCTTAATTAATACATGGCATAAAATTTTAAAAACATATTAAATATATATTTACAGATAAATTACCACATATATGATCTCATGAAATTACTGTTAATTAGGGGTAGGGGTTCTACCCAAAACTATGAGTCGGCAGGTTTCTTCCTGTATGGCGGTTTTTGTTAAATCAATATAATGTTCTGATGTGTAAAACTGTTCTAAGAAATAAGAACGATTATAATTATATGTTGCAGATTGATATGCTGTTTTGTATCGATTACTATTCTCAGTATGATAATTTAAAAGCTCAAGTAAGGAAACATAATAAATAACAAAAGCAATAATTAAAACTTACAGAAGAGTCTTGGATATCTGCAAACTCCAGATTTATATATATTTATCAAATATTTTACAGAGAGAGGTACAAAGAGAATGCAAAAGAAAATTCTAAAGAAAGTTCTGCCTCAACAAGGGTGAGGTCTCCCTTATTTATACAAAAGAGAAGGAGAGAAAGGATCAGACGTGTCCTGGATAGTGGAGTCGAGCAGTAATCCTTATCTTTTCTTCTTTATCCCTTAGCCGTAGGAAGTGGAGGATAAGAGACAAGCTTTCGGCAAAGTGGGAATACTGTAGTGGACAGGTGGCTGTCAGCTTCTGATAATTGAGAAGTAACTGGATATGCATCGTTGCTGGTGGGAACACTGTACTTGTTTTCTTCTGATTATTGATGCTGTAGTGGAATGACTTTATGACTTTCCTTTTCCTTTTTTGTCCTATGCCATTTTCTCAGAAATCATTGAAGTGAGAGAATCCCAAAAGTCTCCCATGGTAGGCTCCGGTTCTTGACTTTCTCCTGCTAACACATTGAATTGATTGTCATCCTGTTCAGATTCTTCATCACTGTTAACAGTCTTCATAGAGGCATCATCCGGGACTAAGGATTGTAAGAAATGTGTTTTCATATAATCCATAGTTTTGACTAATAGTTCAGTTTCAGTAAGGTTTGGAAATTTTTGTTTTAATTCTGTTTGGATTTTAACAAAGGGATTAACTGGCGTTGATGCTGGAAGGCTCTGAGGTATAACATCTAAACAGGTCTGGGTATGACCTTTATGGTCTTGAGGAGTTCTGGTAAAGTGGGATTAAGCCCTTTATCCCACCACTTGGTAAAAAATACTCTTTTTAGGCGAGGGATTTTATTCTGATAATCGTACTAAAAATCCCACTTCCAAATCCAAGGAATTCCAAAACGTATTATGAAATGGGTAAACTGTTTTTGCATAGATAATTCTTTATTTACTGGTATATGGGCATAGGCAACTTGCCATTCCTTGAATGTTGTTTGAACTGATTCTTGTAGGGTGTCAATAGTGATACCTATTTTATCCCACCAAACGAAAAAACCAGTTGGGAATTTCGTTTCTTAAAACTTCGGGACAGATACGGATGATCCAAGAGTGGTTATGGATGGGATTCTGGTAATAAAATACTTGTGTAAAGGAATCAATATAATCCCAATAATTGTATCTGGTTTCTGTTATATGTGTGGATTCAATGGTACGGGTGGTATGAGGATTAATGACCCAATTGACAAGAGGCATGATGCTCTTGATAGTGGTTTTGTTGTATTGGATTGGACTGGTCGGTTTAGATAAATCATGAAGCGTGTGCTTTATATCCATAGATGCTGTTTCCAAAATGATTTGCTCATATACATAACGATACTAGTTAAAATGAGGAGGAGACTGTTGAGTCGTTAAATAACGTCGCTTGATCTCCCATGGATCTTTCATCCATTTCTCATCATTTTGTTCAATAAACAATAATGTTTCTTCTACATAAGTATTTGGAATATACTGTTCAGGTAAAAGAAGAACATCTTTTACTGTAGATTGGCTAGAAGAAGCCGAAGAATTACTGGACTGAGTGTTCAGGCTAGGAAATTCTGTATAATATAGATTAGTTCTGCCTCGACATTTTTGGCCACGGCCACGACCTCTACTGGTCATTTCTGTAAATATTCTCTTGTTAGAAAATCTGGTAAAGAATTCTGGTTTCCTTTGATATATTCAATATCAAAGTCAAATACTGATAAAATACTTTTCCAAGTAGCAAATATTTGTTTGGATGCTAAATTCTGAACGTCCTTTTTAAAGATTTGTTTTGCAGCTGAACAGTCAACTCTAATTAAGAAGTGTTGATTTCAAAGATCATCCTGAAATTTTAAAACACATTTGACAATTGAAAGACATTCTTTTTTAATAGTAGGATAATTTAAAGAGGGTCCTTTCCAAGTTCCTGAAGTAAAGCGAATAAGATCTTTTTTATTACTGTTAGGATTAAATTGTTTTAAAATACCACCATATCCTGTATTGGAAGCATCGGTCTGAACGACTTTTTTCCATTTAGGATTAGGTAGGGATAAACAAGGTAACTGTTTAACTCTAGATTTAATTTTTCTTACTGCATCAGTATGTTCTTCAGTCCAGGATAAAGGATTTTTCCGAAGGTGAGTATACGGAATAGAAGCATCTTGGGAAAGATTTGGATAATAATCACGAATGTAATTTAAACTTCCCAAAAACCTTTGCAGTTGATTAATATCTTTGATTTCAACTGGAAATTTAGATGCAAATTCAATACATCTATCAATTAGAATAATAGTTCCATTGGAAATATTATGTCCGAGAAATCTGATTTTTGTTTGGAAAAGTTTCATTTTAGGGGCAGAAACTACCAAACCATTTTTTATGATAACATTTTTAAAAATATTTAAATGTTTTATATGGCCAAGTAAAGTCAAACCTACTTTACTTGGCCATATAAAACATTTAAATATTTTTAAAAATGTTATCATAAAAAATGGTTTGGTCGTTTCTGCCCCTAAAATGAAACTTTTCCAAACAAAAATCAGATTTCTCGGACATAATATTTCCAATGGAACTATTATTCTAATTGATAGATGTATTGAATTTGCATCTAAATTTTCGGATGAAATCAAAGATATTAATCAACTATAAAGGTTTTTGGGAAGTTTAAATTATATTCGTGATTATTATCCAAATCTTTCCCAAGACGCTTCTATTCTGTATACTCGCCTTCAGAAAAATCCTTTACCCTGGACTGAAGAACATACTGATGAAGTAAGAAAAAATAAATCTAGAGTTAAATAGTTACCTTGTTTATCCCTACCTAATCATGAATGGAAAAAAATTGTCCAGACCGATGCTTCCAATACAGGATATGGTGGTATTTTAAAATAATTTAATCCTAACAATAATAAATAAGATCTTATTCGCTTTACTTCAGGAACTTGGAAAGGACCCTCTTTAAATTATCCTACTATTAAAAAAGAATGTCTTTCAATTGTCAAATGTGTTTTAAAATTTCAGGATGATCTTTTAAATCAACACTTCTTAATTAGAGTTGACTGTTCAGCTGCAAAACAAATCTTTAAAAAGGACGTTCAGAATTTAGCATCTAAACAAATATTTGCTACTTGGAAAAGTATTTTATCAGTATTTGACTTTGATATTGAATATATCAAAGGAAACCAGAATTCTTTACCAGATTTTCTAACAAGAGAATATTTATAGAAATGACCAGTAGAGGTCGTGGCCGCGGCCAAAAAGGTCGAGGCAGAACTAATCTATATTATACAGAATTTCCTAGCCTGAACACTCAGTCCAGTAATTCTTCGGCTTCTTCTAGCCAACCTACAGTAAAAGATGTTCTTCTTTTACCCGAACAGTATATTCCAAATACTTATGTAGAAGAAACAGTATTGTTTATTGAACAGAATGATGAGAAATGGATGAAAGATCAATGGGAGATCAAGCAACGTTATTTAACGACTCAATAGTCTCCTCCTCGATTTAACTAGTATCATTATGTATATAAGCAAATCATTTTGGAAACAGCATCTATGGATATAAAGCACAAGCTTCATGATCTATCTAAACCGACCAGTCCAATCCAATACAGCAAAACCACTATCAAGAGCATCATGCCTCTTGTCAATTGGGTCATTAATCCTCATACCACCCGTACCATTGAATCCACACATATAACAAAAACCAGAAACAATTATTGGGATTATATTGATTCCTTTACACAAGTATTTTATTACCAGAATCCCATCCATAACCACTCTTGGTTCATCCGTATCTGTCCCAAAGTTTTAAGAAACGAAATTCCTAACTGGTTTTTCGTTTGGTGGGATAAAATAGGTATCACTATTAACACCCTACAAGAATCAGTTCAAACAGCATTCAAGGAATGGCAAGTTGCCTATGCCCATATACCAGTAAATATAGAATTATCTATGCAAAAATTGTTTGCCCATTTCATAATACGTTTTGGAATTCCTTGGATTTGGAAGTGGGATTTTCAGTGCGATTATCAGAATAAAATCCCTCGCCTAAAAAAGTATTTTTTACCAAGTGGTGGGATAAAGGGCTTAATCCCACTTTACCAGAACTCCTCAAGACCATAAAAGGTCATACCCATACCTGTTTAGATGTTATACCTCAGAGCCTTCCAGCATCAACGCCAGTTAATCCCTTTGTTACAATCCAAACAGAATTAAAATAAAAATTTCCAAACCTTACTGAAACTGAACTATTAGTCAAAACTATGGATTATATGAAAACACATTTCTTACAATCCTTAGTCCCGGATGATGCCTCTATGAAGACTGTTAACAGTGATGAAGAATCTGAACAGGATGACAATTAATTCAATGTGTTAGCAGGAGAAAGTCAAGAACCGGAGCCTACCTTGGGAGACTTTTGGGATTCTCTCACTTCAATGATTTCTGAGAAAATGGCACAGGACAAAAAAGGAAAAGGAAAGTCATAAAGTCATTCCACTATAGCATCAATAATCAGAAGAAAACAAGTACAGTGTTTCCACCAGCAACGATGCATATCCAGTTACCTCTCAATTATTAGAAGCTGACAGCCACCTTTCCACTACAGTATTCCCACTTTGCCGACAGCTTGTCTCTTCTCCTCCACTTCCTACGGCTAAGTGATAAAGAAGAAAAGATAAGGATTACTGCTCGAGTCCACTATCCAGGACACATCTGATCCTTTCTCTCCTTCTCTTTTGTATAAATAAGGGAGACATCACCCTTGTTGAGGCAAAACTTTCTTTAGAATTTTCTTTTGCATTCTCTTTGTACCTCTCTCTGTAAAATATTTGATAAATATATATAAATCTGGAGTTTGAAGATATCCAAGACTCTTCTGTAAGTTTTAATTATTACTTCTGTTAATTATTATGTTTCCTTACTTGAGCTTTTAAATTATCATACTGCGAATAGTAATCGATACAAAACAGCATATCAATCTGCAACAGATAATTATAATCGTTCTTATTTCTTAGAACAATTTTACACATCAGAACATTATATTGATTTAACAAAAACCGCCATATAGGAAGAAACCTGCCGGCTCATAGTTTTGGGTAGAACCCCTACCCCTAATCAACAGTAATTTAATGAGATCATATATGTGGTAATTTATCTGTAAATATATATTTAATATGCTTTTAAAATTACATGCCATGTATTAATTAAGATAGATCAGGGTTATTTCTTGATTAAGTGGGACGTCACCAAAGTCGCGTTTTGAATCTTTGCCTTTATTCTTGTGGAGTGTGACTATTTTTCTTGTAAATCGTTGACAGATGTGCTTGATCAACCCTTTCCTCTGATCCTCCCTTAATTGGTGTGGCTGTTTTTCTTGTAAATCGTTGACAGTCGTGCTTGATCAACCCTTTCCTCCGATCCTCCCTTAATTAGTATCAGAGCCATGTTAGTTTATTAACATATTAATGAATATATTACTTATAAATTACACATCTATGGTCACCTTTGAAAAATGACTGATTTTTCAACTTCTCTTTCCACCGTAGCTAATGCCTCAGCTTCTATAGTTGAAGCAACCGAACTGATAGCCTATCAGGATGTAAAGGAAGCCTTAGATTAATGGACCATTCCTAAAATCATATTAGAAATAATTTATAAAATTGGAACCTTTGATTTTATCAGTAAAATAATAATTAAAACCTTTGAACATGTTGTTCCTTTACAGAATAATGATGAAATTTTATATTTACTGCATGTTGAAGACTTGTACCCCTTTTTGCAAAAATATAAATATGTTCACATAGGACTTGTCCAAGTAGCCTTCAAACCTTTGACTTTACTTGGTCAAAATACCAGTATTCAGTGCACACTTAGAGATGGTAGGTGTCTTAACTGGAAAGCCTCTCTCATGGGAGCTATTGAAAGTAGCCTTGCCCATGGACCAGTATATTTTAATATCTACCCGAATTTAAGTGTTGCCCTAACTGATAATAATTTGTCAAAAGTCTTAGAAATGAGAATCATATCTCATGGTTATGAATACCTACCCGGATCCCCTCCTTTTGCCATATTATTCCGTATACACCTTAAAGTTTTAACGAATTTAAATCCCTATATAAGAAAGCAAAGCCAGAAAGGACATAATGTCCTTATTGACACTAACCTCTTTAGTAGTCAAGTGGCTATTCCCAGAATGATCCCTTGGGAAGAAATTACTTTCCCAAAACAATGGCAAATTACTAATGTCATTCCTACCAGACCTATAATTAGACAAAACATTGAAGATGTTATTCAAACCAGTAATGAAAATGTTTATCTAAAATTTCAAAGACCTTTTACCAGAAGTCGATCTATTAATACTACTTCTTATAACATTGATTTTCCTGAATCATCTAAACAGTCTGTGTCTGACCCTTTAGAATCTGTTTATCCAGAGTCTAAAAATCCCAGCAATGAGTCTGTCAAAAATGAAGACATAGTTAAAGGAATTCATATTTCTGAAAAATCAAATACCTCATGGTATTTATGAGGCTACTCCTCAGAACAGAAGACCTTACAGTCCAACTGCTAGTGATATGAATTTTGAGTGTTAAATGGATTTTTCTCCAAATAGTAAAATTCACTAATGTTTAAACCAGGAGTTCATATAGGATAAATACCAGAATTTTAGAAATTGATATTTTAAAAATCATGATAATGATAAGTTAGCAGAAATTAAAGCTATTTATTATGCTTATCTGAATAGTAACCAGTGTATATTATCATTTGCTAAATGGTATTATGATTTTGTCTTAAAACAGATTTTTATACTGAAAATCAAATAAATGTATTATCTGGAATTCAAAAAGATTGGATTACCACAAATGGTAATATTATTCAGTCTATTCATCCCCCTCCTAAGTCTCTTGAACTTAGCTCTGGAAATGAAAATTTAAAGCCCTTAGTTATTAATCCGTATGTTGATATTTCTGAAGTTTCTCATCAACAAGAAGATGTAAAGATAAAAGACATTTTTCCCTTGTCTAAAAAGAATAATTATACTAATCTATTCCTTCAAACTGTAGGAAAATAGTTAACCAGGATTGAAGAGCAAATAAATCATATTAATGATAATTGCCAAATTGTTCCTCAAAAAATTGACCTTCAACCTGCAACCATTAAGCCACCCTTAGAAGTTAATAATTTTAAAATGAAATCTTCTAAAACCAGTGATAATTTTATTGAAAATCTTTTAAATAAAATGAAAGATTTAAAACTCACACCCGCATCCTCGTCTCAGATCAATATGATGTCTGGACAACCTTCCTCTCATACCAGTAATGATAATACTGATAATGAAGAAGAAGATTTCGATATTTCCCCTATTAATATTTTTGAAATCCAGAATAATTTTCAGGAAATGCAAAATATTAATAAAACTATTTATAGCCGAAAGCCTAGTAATAGAATGACTTTATCTGGACCTAGTAGGTACTACTACCCCAGACCTACTCCTCAGGATATTCTGTATGAAGAAGACTTTCTTCATTCCCAGAAGTCTTATCATGGTAAGACCATCCATGAATGGAATATCGATGGTAAAACAGAATATCAAATTTTTGAAACCATCCATCATATCTTGATGTATGCTACAGTCTGCAAACAGAATGATAACACAGACCATCAGATCTGTCGTTTCTTAGTAAATGGTTTTACTGGCATTCTTAAAGGATGGTGGGATAATGTACTCTCTGATAACCAAAGAACTAAAATCCTTCAATCCTATAAGAATGATACTGACCCTATTACTAAACTTGAAACCAGAAGAGAAGATGTTTGCTACACCTTAGTTCAAGCTATCATTCATCATTTTGTAGGACCAGGAAATATAAATACCGATAGAAGTAGAGAACTCTTACAGAACCTTCGTTGCCCATCCTTAACCTATTTTAGATGGTATAAAGATGTTTTTTAATGAAAGTTATGCAAAGTGCAGATGCTAACAGTGAACATTGGAAAGCCAAATTTGTAGATGGACTCCCTATTTTCTTTGCAGAAAAAGTTCGAAAAAAACTTAGATATAAACATGACCGTATGAGTATACCTTATCACCAGTATTCTTATGGCCATCTTATTTCAGTAATTATCGAAGAAGGATTATCATTATGTAATGATATGAAACTTCAACAATTAATGAAAAAACAGAATCTTACTACAAGACATGAAATAGGAGAATTTTGTGATCAATTCTCTTATGACACAAAATTACAGTATCCTCAGAAAGCTAAAAAACAGCAAAGTTCTAAGCCTTTTAGATTTTATAGGAAACGTTCTTCTAAGAAATCTTCGAAAACCAAAACCCCTGAAAAATCTTCCAGGAAAAGAAAGAGTAGCAGAAAAAAAGATAAATCTAAAATTCAATGCTATAAATGTGGAAAAACAGGACACTTTGCTAATAAGTGCAATTCAAAATTAAAACAAAAACTTAATGAATTATCCCTTGATGAGGAAATCCAACAACAAATTCTTAATTGTTTGTCTAATAAAGATTCTGAGTCCAGCTCAGAAAATGATTTAGCAGAAGTCTATTCAGAATCTGACAATAATTCTGACAAAGAACAATGTCAAACATGTACTATTAATAACTGCAATACAGCTACTGAAGCTAATTACTGGAAAGCTATCGTCGAGATGAATGGTTTAGATATTGGAGGTCCCAGTATTAATGTCTTAACTGACCACCAGAGATCCCTTCTCGACCTAGCCGAACAAATTAAAGATCCAGAGATTAAATTAAAATTTTTAGAAATCGGTTATAAAACACAAAAGGCTGAAGAGACCCTTCCTATTAATCAGTACAGTATGAAGGAGGTTATGAAACGTATTCAGGGCGTTTCTACCATTGAGAAGCCTACTACTATTCAGGATCTAAAAAATGAAATAAATATTTTAAAATCTAAAATAAAACAATTACAGAATAATAATATTATTATCTTTCAAGATTTAAACAATATTAAAAATTAGTTAAATCACAAACAGGATAATATAGAATCCTCCAAACAACCAGAATTTTTTGATAAACCAGAATCTTCTGAACAATATTTAATGCTTATGAATCAAGTAGTCTTCCAGAAATGGTATATTAGAATTACTTTTATTATTAAACCAGATTTTATTATCAAAGACGCTATTGCCCTTGTTGATAGTGGTGCTGATATGAACTGTATCCAGGAAGGACTTATTCCTACCAAATACTTCCAAAAGACCACTCAATCTTTAACCAGTGCAAGCGGAAATACTATGAATATTAAGTATAAAATTCTTGAAGCCTTAATCTGTAATGAAGGTCTTTGTTTACCTACTTCTTTTGTTTTTATCTGTAATATAAATCAAAGTATCATTCTAGGCACCCCCTTTTTATGCCTTTTAATGTCTATTTCAAAAATTGATACTTTAGAAATTCATACAACTCTTAATAATAGACATATTGTTTTTGAATTTATTACAGAACCCTACACTAAAGAATTAAATCAAGTCAAAAATATGATTTATTCTAAAGAAAATCAAATCAATTTTATTCAGAAAGAAATAAAAATTTTACTATAGAACAGAGAATTTTACAACCTTCTTTAGAGGAAAAAATAAGATTAATCCACAAAACTCTCCAAACAGAAATCCGTAGTGATGTCCCAAATACTTTCTGGAACAGGAAGAAGCATATTATTTCTCTTCCTTATATCCCTAATTTTAATGAGAAAAATATTCCTACTAAATCTTGACCCAGCCAGATGAAGAAAGAATATTTACTCCTTTGCAAAACTGAAATTGAGTCCATTTAACAGAAAAAAATAATAAAACCCAGTACCTCTCCCTGGAGCTGTACTGCCTTTTATGTCAATAAAAATTTAGAAATTGAACGAGGAACTCCACGACTCGTTATCAACTATTAACCTCTTAATGAAGCCCTTCAATGGATTAGATATCCAATTCCGAATAAGAAGGTTCTTCTTGACCGACTTCATGATGCCACTATTTTCTCAAAATTTGATATGAAATCAGGATTTTGGCAAATTCAAATTAGAGAGCAGGATACTTATAAAACTGGTTTCACAGTACCTTTTGGTCACTATGAATGGAATGTTCTTCCATTTGGAGTAAAAATGGACCTTCAGAATTCCAGCACATCATGGATGATATTTTTAATCCTTTTACTGAATTTATTATCTGTTACATTGATGATGTTTTAATTTTCTCTTCATCCATTGAACAACATATAAAACATTTAAATATTTTTAAAAATGTTATCATAAAAAATGGTTTGGTAGTTTCTGCCCCTAAAATGAAACTTTTCCAAATAAAAATCAGATTTCTCGGACATAATATTTCCAATGGAACTATTATTCCAATTGATAGATGTATTGAATTTGCATTTAAATTTCTGGATGAAATCAAAGATATTAATCACGTGCAAAGGTTTTTGGGAAGTTTAAATTATATTCATGATTATTATCCAAATCTTTCCCAAGATGCTTCTATTCTGTATATTCGCCTTCAGAAAAATCCTTTACCCTGGACTAAAGAACATACTGATGCAGTAAGAAAAATTAAATCTAGAGTTAAACAGTTACCTTGTTTATCCTTACCTAATCCTGAATGGAAAAAAATCGTCCAGACCGAGGCTTCCAATATAGGATATGGTGGTATTTTAAAATAATTTAATCCTAACAGTAATAAAGAAGATCCTATTCGCTTTACTTTA
Organism: Panax japonicus; assembly: GCA_020205505.1. NCBI lineage: Eukaryota > Viridiplantae > Streptophyta > Magnoliopsida > Apiales > Araliaceae > Panax > Panax japonicus. The sequence goes on along the minus strand of CM035100.1, from coordinate 12,992,175 downwards.
GGAACTTGGAAAGTACCCTCTTTAAATTATCCTACTATTAAAAAAGAATGTCTTTCAATTGCCAAATGTGTTTTAAAATTTTAGGATGATCTTTTAAATCAATACTTCTTAATTAGAGTTGATTGTTCAGCTGCAAAACAAATCTTTAAAAAGGACGTTCAGAATTTAGCATCCAAACAAATATTTTCTACTTGGCAAAGTATTTTATCAGTATTTGACTTTGATATTGAATATATCAAAGGAAACCAGAATTATTTACCAGATTTTCTAACTAGAGAATATTTACAAGAATGACCAGTAGAGATCGTGGCCACGGCCAAAAAGGTCAAGGCAGAACTAATCTATATTATACAGAATTTCCTAGCCAGAACACTCAGTCCGGTAATTCCTTGGCTTCTTCTAGCCAACCTACAGTAAAAGATGTTCTTCTTTTACCCGAACAGTATATTCCAAATACTTATGTAGAAGAAATAGTATTGTTTATTGAACTGAATGATGAGAAATGGATGAAAGATCCATGGGAGATCAAGCGACGTTATTTGATGACTCAACAGTCTCCTCCTCGTTTTAACTAGTATCGTTATGTATATGAGCAAATCATTTTGGAAATAGCATTTATGGATATAAAGCACAAGCTTCGTGATCTATCTAAACCGACCAGTCCAATCCAATACAGCAAAACCGCTATCAAGAGCATCATGCCTCTTTTCAATTGGGGTATTAATCCTCATACCACCCGTACCATTGAATCCACACATTTAACAGAAACCAGATACAATTATTGGGATTATATTGATTCCTTTACATAAGTATTTTATTACCAGAATCCCATCCATAACCACTCTTGGTTCATCCGTATCTGTCCTGAAGTTTTAAGAAACGAAATTCCCAACTGGTTTTTCGTTTGGTGGGATAAAATAGGTATCACTATTGACACCCTACCAGAATCAGTTCAAACAATATTCAATGAATGGAAAGCTGCCTATGGCCATATACCAGTAAATAAAGAATTATCTATGCAAAAACTGTTTGCCTATTTCATAATCCGTTTTGGAATTCCTTGGATTTGGAAGTGGGATTTTCAGTGCGATTATCAGAATAAAATCCCTCGCCTAAAAAAAGTATTTTTTACCAAGTGGTGGGATAAAGGGCTTAATCCCACTTTACCAGAACTCCTCAAGACCATAAAAGTTCATCCCCAGGCCTGTTTAGATGTTATACCTCAGAGCCTTCCAGCATCAACGCCAGTTAATCCCTTTGTTAAAATCCAAACAGAATTAAAACAAAATTTTCCAAACCTTACTGAAACTGAACTATTAGTCAAAACTATGGATTATATGAAAACACAATTCTTACAATCCTTAGTCCCGGATGATGCCTCTATGAAGACTGTTAACAGTGATGAAGAATCTGAACAGGATGACAATCAATTCAATGTGTTAGCAGGAGAAAGTCAAGAACCGGAGCCTACCATGGGAGACTTTTGGGATTCTCTCACTTCAATGATTTCTAAGAAAATGGCACAGGACAAAAAGGAAAAGGAAAGTCATAAAATCATTCCACTACAACATCAATAATTAGAAAAAAAACAAGTACAGTGTTCCCACAAGCAACGATGCATATCCAGTTAGCTCTCAATTATCAAAAGCTGACAGTCACATGTCCACTACAGTATTCCCACTTTGCCGACAGCTTGTCTCTTATCCTCCACTTCCTACGGCTAAGGGATAAAGAAGAAAAGATAAGGATTAGTGCTCGACTCCACTATCCAGGACACGTCTGATCCTTTCTCTCCTTCTCTTTTGTATAAATAAGGGAGGCCTCACCCTTGTTGAGGCAGAACTTTCTTTAGAATTTTCTTTTGCATTCTCTTTGTACCTCTCTCTGTAAAATATTTGATAAATATATATAAATCTAGAGTTTGAAGATATCCAAGACTCTTCTGTAATTTTTAATTATTACTTCCGTTAATTATTATGTTTCCTTACTTGAGCTTTTAAATTATCATACTGAGAATAGTAATCGATACAAAATAGCATATCAATCTGCAACAGATAATTATAATCGTTCTTATTTCTTAGAACAGTTTTACACATCAGAACATTATATTGATTTAACAATAACCGTCATACAAGAAGAAACCTGCCGGCTCATAGTTTTGGGTAGAACCCTACCCCTAATCAACAGTAATTTCATGAGATCATATATGTGGTAATTTATCTGTAAATATGTATTTAATATGTTTTTAAAATTTCATGCCATGTATTAATTATGATAGATCAGGGTTAATTCTTGATTAAGTGGGACGTCACCAAAGTCGCGTTTTGAATCTTTGCCTTTATTCTTGTGGAGTGTGACTGTTTTTCTTGTAAATCGTTGACAGACGTGCTTGATCAACCCTTTCCTCTGATCCTCCCTTAATTGATTCGTTAATATGTTAATAAACTAACATGGCTCTGATACCAATTATTTCAGAAATATTCTGGTTATTATTATTATTATTATTATTATTATTATTATTATTATTATTATTATTATTATTATTATTATTATTATTATTGTTATTATTATTATTATTATTATTAGTATTAGTATTAGTACTACTATTGTTATTATTATTACTGTTATTGTTATTATTATTATTATTATTATTATTATTAGCAGTAGTACTATTATTATTATTACTGTTATTGTTATTATTATTATTAGTACTATTATTATTATTATTATTGATTATTATTATTATTATTATTATTATTATTATTATTATTATTATTATTATTATTATTATTATTATTATTATTATTATTATTATTATTATCATCATCATCATCATCTTAATTTAAGGCAACAATTTAATAGTCGTTGCAAAAAGTTGTATAAAATATGCAACGAAAATAAAAATTGTTGCCAATGAATGTGGTCCATATTAGGCAACGAAATATTGCAACAAAAAAACTTTCGTTGCCAACGATGAGGAGAAATCAAGTGGTTACAAATTTTGCAACAAATTTCTAACGAATTTTGTTTCGAAATTTTGCAACGACTTATGAATTTCGTTGTAAAAAGTGAAAGCCTAACACAATCTGCAATGAAGAACAAATTTCGTTGCTAAACAAATACTTTTAGCAACGACTTATAAAGTCGTTGCCCGGAAAATTGTTGCTAAAGGCCCATTTTTTTGTAGTGAGATTAAACTCATTCATATGGTCCAAAACATAACCGTACCGTTTGTTCATAAGTTCTCAAGTGTGCACAATAAAGAGAATAACAAACCATAAACATAAAGTGAAGTTCAAAACAACGAGCTCAAAATTGTTGTCTTACATCAAAATAACTCACTAATTAAGACTATCAGTTAAACCTATGCCGAAAACATGCTCTAAAAAGAGCTTGGGTGGTAAGCCTTTCATAAGTGGCTCCGCTAACATGACATGTGTACTAATATACTTAATGACAACGCTTTGATCTTCAACTCTTTCCCTGATAAATAAGTATTTATTGTCGAGGTATAGTCCTAGCACCACTCGAACTAGTGCTGTTAGAAAAACTAACAGTAGAATCATTATCACAAAATACTTTAAATGGCCTTGAAATTGAATATACAACCTTAAGTCCTGAAATAAGATTCCTCAATAATTCGACGTGACAAGTAGCATAACAACAAGCCACATATTTTGCCATCATCGTGAAAGTGGTAGTTAACTCCTGCTTGTGGCTTCTCCACTAAATAGGGTCTCCTAAAAGCATAAAAATGTACTTTGATGTAGATTTCTTTTCGTCTTTACACTTAGAAAAATCAGAATAAGAATAACCGACAACTTTAAGGTTATCTATTTTTCTGAATGTAAGCATAAAATCCTTAGTACCTTGTATGTGACGCCCCCCAAATAGGTATACATCACCCATTCTGGGTTGCCAAATATATAGTACAGAAAACAACTACAACTTTATTATTACAATTGTCGTGCAAAATACGATAACACATACTGTGAGTTTGAATACAAATACTGTCTTCTAGACAATATCTACACTCAAATAAAGTCCTCATTACAATTATTGATGCACTATTTTACAAAATAGTGTGGACTACTAAAACAGATATCTTGAATCATCACTCCATACCCCAGCTAATCCCTACTAAATTCTCACCTCCTGAGAAGAAAAATGAAATAAAATGGAAAAGGGTGAGCTCAACTAACCCAGTAAAGAATATTATGACTAAGATAATGAATAACAAATTATTGTTAGCCTTCAATAAATCAGATAAAATATAATTGACAACAAGTTTTTGATCAAAATTCGCAGCGAAAATAACAATTCATTAGAAGAGTTTAGTAGAGAATGAAATCTACTATCATCTAAGAATTTAGAAGTCCATCATCAATATTTTATCCCCGTAACATATATCAATATACATCTTGCATCAAACATTCATCTTTGCACTACGGGCCAAAGATATTCATCAAGTATCACCAGTTGGTCATGTTCATCTCAACACCTGTTCATCTTTGCACTACAGGCCAAAGATATTCTTCAGGTAATTATTCATTTTTACATTACAGGCCAAAGATAATCATCAATTATCATCATTAAAGACTAAGGATGATGAAAAATATTTTAGAGAACAAATCTAGTAAGATAAAAGGACAAAGATTAGGGATTCGTACTTCGATTTATTCATGTTCAAAAATACTCCATAATAAACCATAGTGGAGTAAAATTCAAGAATGAAGATCAAAATATGGATTCAATTTCAAGAATAAGGGTCACAACAGATAACTTGGAAAGAGAGAATTTTTTTTCCTTTTATGAATAGTACCCGTGAACAGTACCCAGGCATGAAAAGTTCCGAATTTGAAAAAAAAAAGTTCAGACCAATATTTCTATGAAAGGATATTAGATGAAACGATCATTTCAGGAATTATAGAAGCAATAAAATAATATCATTTACCTTAGTAAAAACTAGATTTACCTGTAATATCGGGTATTATTCTGAGAAAATCTTACAAAAAATTATGCTCAAAGTATTCTTATACTCAAGGAAAATACTCACAATAATACGCTCGACAATCTAGAGAGAGAAAGCTTATGTTTTCTGGTGTGATTTTCAATTCTAACTTAAGTACCTATTTATAGGAAAATACTAGAACACCAAATGAGACTAAAATAATAAAATAATATTATTATTTCATTCTCTTCTATACACACCTTGCTTGAATCCAACTTTTCTAACTTTGCTCACCCACCCCATTTATCACATGTTTTTGAAAAATAAATAAATAAAAGAGTTCAAATTTAATTTGAACACTAATTCAATTTGATTATCTTTACTCTATTTAATTCACAATAAATAGCCCTTTTATCAGAAAAATATGAATTTTATGTACATTCCATAGGAAATCGAATTCTTTACAACTTTGTAGAAGAAAGTTTTTCCAAATTCTAAACCAAAAATGTCTGAAATCCACATACGGATGATTTTTAATACCTCCATTCCGACAAAATACTAATAAAACACCTCGGCTTTAATTCATTCATTTACAACCACATAAATATATTCATCATTTATATCCACATAAAATAAATATTTCCTTATCATATAAATGAATAACTAATTATTCACAAATAATATTACAGAATCACAATAATGACAACTAGGCCGTTCCCAAGAAAGAGGGGGCTTTCCAATAAGAATTTCTCTTTACTGACGCGCAATTAGGAGATCAAACCTCTCATTGACAGAAATTTCTAGACATTGCCAATAATGCTATCTAATAATATTATTCAAATAATATGAATTATTGATCTTATAATGGGAAATAATGTGTAGTGACAATTATTGAAACAACAATAATATAAAATATCAACGCATCAATTATTGAATCAAATAAATAAAATATTGAATAGTAATTACTGTAATAATTATTGAGTAGTGCCTTCTTACGTAAGAATCAATAATTCAAAAATATTGTGCAATACCATGTGCTACTGTGTAACCACGCGTATTACTATATTTTAACCACCAGGTATTCCAACAGTGTTAACGGTAACGATTACACTGTTATTTATAAAAACTCAAGTTTGTCAGTTTTCTTCATCCGACCGTTATTCTGTTATGGGGCCCACAAATGACTGCGCCATCGTACGGATATTCCCGACAAAAAAATATTCTACGACCAAATGAATATTCCCTGAAAAAATGAATATTTTATAACCACTTGCTTATTTTAGCAAAATTTGCACATTTCACTCATAACCAAAGCATTATATCAAATTAACTCCTTATTATTTGAAGACAATAAATAGAGAAAATTTAATTTTATTTATAATAAGTTGGGGTCTTACAACCTCCCCTCCTTATGAAATTTCATCCTCGAAATTGACGTACGTACCTGGTATTTCGAAAAGGTGAGGGTACCTCACTTTCATTTCCGATTCCAACTCCCATGTCATTTCTTCAATAGCATGGTTCCTCTATAAAACTTTTGACTTGTGGTATAACCTTTGTTCGTAGGACATGATCTTTCCTATCCATTATCTTGATAGGTACCTCCTCGTACGTTAAATCTTCTGCTATCACGTTTGGTTCTAACGCAATAATGTGGTTTGGATCTTTCACATAATTACAAAGCATAGATATATAAAAAACATTATGAACACGAGATATGCTTGGAGGTAATGCGAGTATATAGGCCACATTTCCTATTCGGTCAAGAATCTTCAAATGGACCAATAAATCGTGGATTGAGTTTTCCTCTCTTCCCGAATCTTGTAACTCCCTTCCATGGAGCAATACGTAACAATACATGATCTCTAATATTAAATTCTACGTCCTTTCGATGAAGATCAACATAACTCTTTTGTCGATCCTGTGAGGTCTTTATACGTTGCCGGATCATTTGAATCTTTTCTGTAGTCATGCGTACTAATTCTGGTCCCAACAACATTGCTTCACCCACCTCATCCCAATATACTGGAGAATGACACTTTCGTCCATACAACGCCTCGAATGGAGCCATGCCTATACTTTCTTGATAACTTGTTGTTGTAGGAGAATTCCATCAGGGGCAAGTACTTATCCCAAATTCCTTTGAAATCTAGGACACAGAGTCTTAATAGATCTTCAAGGGTTTCGAATAGTCCTTTCCGATTGCCCGTCCGTTTGAGGATGGTATGCCGAACTAAATCGTAAATCCAGGACCATAACTTTCTGCAAGCTAACCCAAAATTGTGAAGTGAATCTTGGGTCACGATTCGAAACTATGGATACTGGCATGCCATGCAATCTCACAATCTCATTGACAGTACATACGAGCAAGACATCCTAGGGAATAAGTCACATGTATATGCAAGAAATGAACAGACTTGGTTAATCTATCAACAATAACCCAAATTGAATCTATACCTTGAGAAACTTTGGGAAGACCTGTAATGAAATCCATAGTAATGCGTTCCCACTTCCATTTCAGAATCCTAAGTGGTTGCAATGGACCCTTTGGCACTTGATGCTCCTCCTTTACACGTTGACAAGTTAAACCCCTCGAGATAAACTTTGCGATATCTCTCTTCATATTGCTCCACCAAAATGTATGTCGAAGATCGTAATAAATTTTGGTACTCCCAAGATGGATTGCAAACGGTGTGTTGTGTGCCTCCATTATGATTTTATGCTTCAAGTCAGAATCGTTAGGAATGCAAAGTTTGGAGTTGACTCGAAGTATTCCTTCTTCATCGATTCTTGCTTCCGGAATAGTACCTTCTTGCACTTTCTTCTTCATACGCATCAACTCCAGGTCTGTAGCTTGAGCATCTTTAACTCTATAGATTAAAGTCGGTTCTACTCGTATGTTTGATATCATCACGTGGGTACTTGGAGCATTTAAATATATCTTCATCCTTTGTAAGTCATACAAAATGGGCCTTTGTGTTAACAACATTGCACTCGTACCCGCATATGATCTACTACTCAATGCGTCAGCTACAATGTTTGTTTTTCCAGGATGATATTGAATGTTATGGTCGTAATCTTTTAACAGCTCGAGCCAACGTCATTGCCGCATGTTGAGTTCCTTTTGGATGAAGAAATATTTGAAGGCTTTTAAGATCCGTATAAATCTCCACTTTCTCCCCATACAGGTAGCGTGACGCCCCCAAAATTAGGTATACATCACCCATCTTGAGTCACCAGATACATGGTACAAAATTCAAATACAACTTAATAATGCAATTGTCGTGTACAATGCGACAAAACATAAACTGTGAGTTTGAATACAAATATTGTCTACTAGAAAGTATACAAACTAAAAAGGAGTCCTCATTATAATTATTATCACACTATTTCACAGAATAGTGCAGGACTACTAATGCACCATCTAGGACCATCACTCTGTTCCCCGACTAGTCCCAGCTACGTTCTCGTTTCCTGAAGAGAGCAGTGAAAGAAAGGGTGAGCTCAACTAGCCCAGTAAGAAATATTATGACTAAGATAATACAGAATAATTTATCGTTAGCCTTGAACAGTGTTAAACTGATAAAATATAATAACTAACAAGTTTAACTGCAGCGGAACAAGCAATTCATTAGAAGAGTCAAGTAGGGAATAAAATCTACTATCTTCTATGATTTAAAAGGTTTTTCATCACTTTTATCGCTGGGACTCAGCTTAATAAATAATCCACATCAGTCGAATCACCCATGCACTATGGCCAAGGATATTCTTTAGTATCACGACCATAAATTATCCATGCACTACGGGTCAAGTACATTCGTGTATTCATTAATGGTCATGATCATGCCAACAACTGTCCATCAATGCACTACGGGCCAATGAGGACTTTTACCACATCATTTGTAACATTACAGTCATGATTACACCGAATAATCCCTGGTCATAATCATACCAAGTACATCTATGCACTACAGGCCACAGATGATTTTCAACAAAATATAAACATGAGGATGATGACAATGATATAAGAATTCAATAAAACAAGTTCAGGAATTAATTTGTCTAGGAACTGATAACGTCCAAATTGTCAACATGATACTGGTTTGTAGAGTAAAATTCAAGAATGCTCAGAAGAATATTTTCAAGAAAAGATACTGATGAAGCGTAAATATCAAGGATATTCCACTAATTTCATGGAGTATAAAAGTCAAAACTTTAACCAACTAAGTATAATAAAGAATGAAGTAACAAAAGAAATCACCATGCATGCGGTACTTCGCATAGACATGTTATTCCAACAGAATACTAAATAACAGAACCAGGTCAGGCGAAATTCGCACCGACAGGATGTTCCAAGTAGAATAATAAAGAATGGAATAATAACAAAAATCACCATGCATGCGGTACTTCGCATAGACAGGTTATTCCAACAGAATACTAATAAGGATGGAATCAGGTCCGGCGTAAAACGCACAGACAGGATATTCCAACAGAATAATAATAAAGACGGAACTAGGTCCGGTGTAAAACGCACAGACAAGATATTTCAACAGAATAATAAAGATGGAATAATAGAAAAATGTCACCAAGTATAGGGTAGTCCGCGTATACTGGTTATTCTAGCAGAATAATAAAGAATAGAATAACAGAAGTTCTCTTCTTAATACAAAAGAAATAATACTCCTTACTGTAAAATAAACTGAATATAAGAGTAGGGAAGTAGCAGAATACTTTTCTATAGTTTCATTATAATTTCTCTCTCTAGAGTTTCAGTGAATTCGTAAGAAATAATGAAGGAATGAGCTTGTATTTATAGAAGAATGGACTACATAGTAACTAATTCATGAACGGTCCAGATTGATTTACTTTTAATCGAACGGTCCATAAAATATTCTAATAAAATAAACCTTTTAAATAAAATATATTATATATATTATATATATAATGATAATAATTGTACACCCTTCCGACCATGCAATCCATCAGTTTCTTCCCCCTCCCCAAATGTCAATCCTCAAATACTAAATATATATATTATATACACCACCACTCAAATCATCTCTTTCTCTTTTTTTTCTTTACTACCCGTAAACCCCTCCCCCCATTATTCAACTTCCATCACCGTCACACACACACACACACACACACACACACACACACACACACACACACACACACACATATATATATATATATATGTGTATATATATATATATATATATATATAATCATAATAACTTATATAAATAAAACTGAGATAACTTCTACCTACAGTTTAAAAAATAAGTAAATGGGGAGTTCAATTAACAAGTAAATTTACAACAATAACTTCATAAAAAAATCCTCTCAATATTTTTAACAACATTTATCATCATTATTATTATTCACAATATTAATCGATTAGGTCGTTCCCAGAAAAGAGGGGACTTTCCAATAAGGATTTCTCCCCATTGGCGCGCAATTAGGTGACCAAACCTCTCCTTGACAGAACTTCTAGACATCGTTAATATTACAAATAATAATATTAATAACTTTGTCGTCTCAATTATTGATTTAATAATATATAAAATATTGACAATAATTGAATCAAATAACGTGAGATATTATGCAGCAACTACTGTAGCAATAATTGAACAAAATTGAGTGACTTCTCACGTAAGCATCAATAATCAATACTGTGTGCTACTGTGCAACTACGCATATTACTGTACTTTTAACACCGGGTGTTTCAACAGTTAACGGTAAAACTTTCGCCGTTATTTTCATAAAGTATTTTTGTCAGTTTTTTCAATCTGACAATAATTCCATTGTGTGGTCCACCAATAATTGTGCCGTTGTACGAATATTCTCTGTTAAAACGAATATTCCCCGACCAATTGAATATTATATAACAACTTGCGTACTTTGTAAAATTTATAAATATTACCCACAACTATAACATTAAATCAAATTTACTCCATAATATTCAAAAATGATATTTATAGAAAATTCATCTTTATTTATAAAAGTTGGGGTCTTACAACCTCCCCTTCTTATGAAATTTCACCCTCAAAATGAGGGTACGTACCTGGTATGTCGAAAAGGTAAGGATACCTTGATTTCATTTTAGATTCTAACTCCCAAGTCATTTCCTCAACATCGTGGTTTCTCCACAAAACTTTGACTTGAGGTATAACCTTGGAGCGTAGAATATGTTCCTTCTTATCCAAGATTTGAACAGGAACCTCTTCATACGTCAAAACTTGCGTTATTTTGTCCGGTTCTAACTCAATAATGTGGTTCGGGTCTTTCACATATTTACGTAACATGGATATATGAAAAACGTTATGAACACGAGATATACTTTGCGGTAAAGCGAATCTATAGGCCATAGTTCCTACTCGATCGAGGGTTAAAATGGGCCGATGAATCGAGGATTGAGTTTTCCTTTCTTTTCAAATCTCGTAACTCCTTTTCATGGAGCAACACGTAACAACAGATGATCTCCTATATCGAATTCCACGTCTTTTTGATGAAGATCAGCATAACTCTTTTGTCGATCTTGTGAGGTTTTTATACGTTGTCGGATCGTTTGAATCTTTTCTGTAGTCATACGTACCAACTTCGGTCCCAACAAAGTTGTTTCTCCCACCTCATCCTAGCATACCGGAGAACGACACTTTCTTTCATACAACGCTTCGAATGGAGCCATGCCAATACTTGCTTGATAACTGTTGTTGTAGGAAAACTCTACCAATGGTAAGAACTTGTCCCAACTTCCCTTGAAATCAAGGACACAGAGTCGTAATAGATCTTCAAGAGTTTGAATAGTTCTCTCCGATTGTCCCTCCATCTTAGGATGATATGCCGAGCTAAATCGTAAGTCCTATGCCCATAGCTTTTTGCAAACTAACCCAAAATCGTGAAGTGAATCTTGGGTCTCGATCAGAAACTATGGATACTGGCATACCATAATTGTCTTACAATCTCGTTTATGTACATACGAGCAAGATGTTCAAGTGTATAAGTTTCTCGTATTGGTAAGAAATGAGCAGACTTGGTCAATCTATTAACAACGACCCAAATTACATTTATACCCTGAGAAACCTTAGGAAGATCGATAACGAAATCCATGGTAATGTGCTCCCACTTCCATTCTAGAATTTCAAGTAGTTGTAATGGGCCTTTTGGTACTTGATGCTCTGCTTTAACTCGTTGACAAGTTAGATACCTTGAGATAAACAGCGCTATCTCTCTCTTCATATTACTCCACCAAAATGTATGACGAATATCATGATACATTTTGGTACTCCCAGGATGGATCGCAAACGGTGTGTTGTGCGCCTCCATCATGATTTTATACTTTAAATCAGGGTCGTTAGGAACACAAAGTCTGGAGTTGACTTCGAAGTATTCCTTCTTCATCGATTCTTGCTTCCGGCATAGTACCTTCTTGCACTTTCTTCCTCATATGCATCAGCTCCAGGTCTGTAGCTTGAGCAGCTTTAACTTTATCAATTAAAGTCGGTTCTACTCGTATATTCGCCATCATCACATGGGTCCCTGGAGTCTTTAACTCTATCTTCATCCGTTGCAAGTCAAACAAAATGGGCCTTTGTGTTGACAATATCACACTCGTACTTGTATATGATCTTCTACTCAATGTGTCAGCTATCACGTTCGCTTTTCCAGGATGGTATTGGATGGTATGATCATAATCTTTCAACAGTTCAAGCCAACGTCGTTGTCGCATATTGAGTTCCTTTTGAGTGAAGAATATTTGAGGCTTTTATGATCCATACAGATCTCCACCTTCTCCCCATACAAGTAATGCCTCCAAATTTTAAGTGCGAAAATAACAGCTGCTAACTCTAGGTCATGGGTAAGATAATTTCTCTCATATTCTTTGAGTTGTCTTGAGGCATAGGCTATGACTTTCCCATGTTGCATGAGAACACATACCAACCCTTTGCCCTGAAGCATCATTGTAGATGACAAATCCGTCCGAGCCAGATGGTATTGTCAGAACAGGTGCTGAAATGAGTCTACTCTTGAGTTCTTGAAAACTCTTCTCACATTCTTCACTCTAACCGAACTTTGTATCTTTCTGAGTCAGCTGATTTAAAGGAGTAGCTATTCGAGAAAATCCTTCCACGAATCTCTGATAATAACCAGCTAAGCTGAGAAAGCTACGTACTTCGGTCACTGATTTAGGTTGCTCCCAGCTTTGAATTGCTTCAATCTTTGCTGGGTCAACTGATATTCCATGACTTGATACTATGTGCACAAGGAATGCTACTTCCTAAAGCCAGAACTCGCATTTCTTCAACTTGGCATAAAGCTTGTACTCACGAAGCTTTTGGAGTACCAGCCTCAAGTGTTGCTAATGATCTTCACGGCTTTTGGAAAAAATAAGGATGTCATCAATAAAGACGACCACAAAGTAATCCAAATATTCCTCGAATACTCGGTTCATCATATCCATGAAGGCAGCAGGAGCATTAGTCAATCTAAAGGACATGACTAGGAATTCATAATGCCCGTACCGAGTTCTGAAAGCCGTCTTTGGAATCTCATCTATTCTAATCTTCAATTAGTGATATCCTGAAACGAAGATCAATCTTTTAAAAGAATTTGGCTCCTTGAAACTGGTCAAACAGGTCATCAATACGTGGCAATGGGTACCTATTTTTGACGGTGACATGATTCAACTCCTGATAATCAATACAAAGTCGCATACTCCCATCTTTCTCCTTCATGAATAGAACAGAGCACCCCAAGGAGACGTACTAGGACGAATGAAACCAATGTCTAACAATTCTTGTAATTGGGTCTTTAACTCCTGAAGTTCAATAGGAGCCATTCGATATGGGGCTTTGGAAATTGGTTTTGTACCGGTATCAAATAAAGTATAGACTTCGCTAGAGTTTATGATAAGCTTACCCGTGATGACCTCATTCGGGTTCCTTGCTTTCTAGGAGGTCACAACAAACACTCTCCCTTGCACTATCGGCTTTGACTTTTCTGAGACAGTCTTTGGTGCCTTCATCCTAGCTGAACTTGTCTTTGGTGAGCGACAAAATTGGGCTAAGTGACCTTCTCTTCCATAATTATAACATGCTTTGGACAGCATCGCGTAGTTTGGACTGATGTGTCCCTCCTGTAAGACCCCAACTTTTATAAAGAAAGATGAATTTTGTATAAATATTATTTTTTAATATTATGGAGTAAATTTGATATAATGTTATAGCTGTGGTTAATATTTATAAATTTTGCAAAGTAAGCAAGTTGTTATAAAATATTCGTTTGGTCGGGGAATATTCTTTTTATCGGGGAATATTCGTACGACGACACAATCATTGGTGGACCCCACAATGGAATTATTGTCGGATTGAGAAAACGACAAAAATACTTTATGAAAATAACGGCGGAGGTGTTACCGTTAAAACTGTTGAACTACCCGGTAGTAAAAGTACAGTAATATGCGTGGTTGCATAGTAGCACACGGTATTGATTATTGATGCTTACATGAGAAGTCACTTAGTTATACTCAATTATTGCTACAGTAATTACTGTATCATATGTTATATATTATTGATTCAATTATTGTCACAGTATCATCTGTATAATATGTTATATTATTAAATCAATAATTGAGACGACAAGTTATAAATGATTAATAATTGTTGAAAGATTAAATATGTGTTGATTAAAAATAAAATGATTTCTGATAATATTTATTCAATCCTTGATGTATATAAAGAGTTTATTATGAGACGTTTGTGGTAAGTTTGGTTATTTTATGGGGGGGCATATGTCATCATCTAAGAGTCTCTTCGTCAATAGTATTTACCTTCGTCAATAGTAATTACCTTCATCAATAGTAATTACCTTCGTCAATAGTAACTACCTTTACAAGACGTTAAACCACTAGCCGTTTCATATTACAGGCATCGAACCAATTGTCGTTTCACATTACAGGAGTTAAACCACTTTTCTTTTTACATCACCAGTCGTCAAGCCACTTGCCTTTTCACATTTCAAGTGCTAAGCTAGAAATTTTCTATAAATAGAGGCCTAGTGCTTCATTATTTTTCAAGAATTCATTAAAGCTATAGAGAGAGAAAGTATATAGAGTTAATAAGAGAGAAAGAAGAAGAGTATTTTGTTACTACACTACTATAGTATTCAATCTACTACTAATGTAAGGGGTGTTATTCTTTCTTATTCATGAAGAGAACTGTTGTTATTACATTGCTTATTATTCTAGTTGGAATAACCGGTATACGCGGTTTACCCTTATACTTGGTGACATTCTTCTATTATTCTGTTAGAACATCCTGTCTGTGTGTTTTACACCGGACCTGGTTCCGTCTTTATTATTCTGTTGGAACATCCTGTCGGTGCAAATTTTACCTGACCTGGTTCCGATATTATTATTCTATTGGAATAACCTGTCTATGCGAAGTACCGCATGCATGGTGATTTCTTTTATTATTCCATTCTTTATTATACTCAGTTGGTTAAAGTTTTGACTTCTATACTCCATTAAATTAGTAGAATATCCTTGATATTTGCGCTTCATCCAGTATCTTTTTGTTACACCCCCAAAATTAGGTATACATCACCCATCTTGGGTCGCCAGATACATGGTACATAATTCAAATACAACTTACTAATACAACTGTCGTGTACAATACGACAAAACATAAACTGTGAGTTTGAATACAAATATTATCTACTAGAGATTATACAAACTCAAAAGGAGTCCTCATTACAATTATTATAACACTAATGTTATCCTCTGGACCATCACTCCGTTCCCGGACTCGTCCCAGCTATATTCTCATTTCCTGAAGAGAACAGTGAAAGAAAGGGTGAGCTCAACTAGCCCAATAAGAAATATTATGACTAAGATAATGCAGAATAAATTATAATTAGTCTCCAACAATGTCAAACTGATAAAATTTTATAGACATCAAGTTTAACTGCAGTGGAACAAGTAATCCATTAAAAGAGTGAAGTAGAAAATAAAATCTACTATCTTTTATGATTTAAAAGGTTTTTCATCACTGTTATCGCTGAGACTCAGCTTAATAAATATTCCACATCATTAAATCATCCCTGCACTACAGGCTAAGGATATTCTTTAGTATCACTGACCATGAATTATCCATGTACTACAGGCCAAAGATAATCGTGTTTTAATCAACGGTCCTGATCATGCCATAAAACAATTCATCTTTGCTCCCTTGGCCGAAGAGAATCCATAGCCATAATCATACCAAAAACTGTCCATCAATGCACTACGGGCCAATGAGGACTTTTAATTTTCACATCATTTGTAACATTACGGTCATGATTATACCGAATAATCCTAGGTCATAATCATACCAAGTCCATCTATGCACTACAGGCCATAGATGACTTTCAACATAACATAAACATGAGGATGATGACAATATATAAGAATTCAATTAAACAAGTTCAAGAATTAATTTGTCCAGGAACCAATAACGTCCAAATTGTCAACATGATACTGTTTTGTAGAGTAAAATTCAAGAATGATCAGAAGAATATTTCCATGAAAAGATAGCCAGATAAAGAGCAAATATCAAGGATATTCTACTAATTTCATGGAGTATAGAAGTCAAAACTCTAAACAAACTGAGTATAATAAAGAATGGAATAACAAAAGAAATCACCATGCATGCGGTACTTCGCATAGACAGGTTATTCCAACAGAATAATAATAACGGAACCAGGTCAGACAAAATTTGCACTGACAGGATGTTCCAACAGAATAATAAAGACGGAACCAGGTCCGGTGTAAAACACACAGACAGGATGTTCCAACAGAATAATAATAAGACGGAACCAGGTCCGGTGTAAGACACACAGACAGAATGTTTCAACAGAATAATAAAAGAATGTCACCAAGTATAGGGTAGACCGCGTGTACAGGTTATTCCGACAGAATAATAAGAAATGGAATAACAACAGTTCTCTTCATGAATAAGAAAGAATAACACCCCTTACCGTAAAATAATACTTGATATATAGTAGTAAAGTAGCAGAAAACTTTTCTTCTATCTCTTTATAGTCTCTCTCTCTCTATATAGTTTCTCTCTCTAGAGTTCAGTGAATTCGTAAGAAAATAATGAAGGAATGAGCTTCTATTTATAGAAAAATGGAATGCATAGTAACTAATCCATGAACGGTCCAGATTGATTTACTTTAATCTGATGGTCCATATTTAATGAAAAATCTTTTAAATAAAATATAATATATTCTATTTATATAGAAAGAATTTTACTATGCAAACACTATGCGGACACTATAAAAATACTATGTATAATAAAATATAATATATATATATATATATATATATATATATATATATATATATATATATATATATATAGAATAACTTTAATAAAGTATTCTATTTTATATAAAAAGATGTTTCTATTTTATTACGTTAATAATACGAATAAAACAAAACTTCTAAATCAACAATAATTAAATCAAATAATGTGAGATACTATGCAACAACTATTGTAGCAATAACTGAACAAAACTGAGAGACTTCTCACATAAATATCAATAATCAATACCGTGTGCTACTATGCAACAACGCGTATTACTGTACTTTTACTACCGAGTAGTTCAACAGTATCAACGGTTAAACTTTCGTCGTTATTTTCAATAAAATATTTTTGTCGTTTTCTCAATCCGACAATAATTTCGTTGTGGGTCCACCAATGATTGTGTCGTCGTACGAATATTTCCTGTTTAAAACTGAATATTCCCCGACCAATCAAATATAATATGACAACTTGCATACTTTGCAAAATTTATAAATATTACCCACAACTATAACATTATCTCAAATTCACACCATAATATAAAAAAAATTATTTCGAGAAAATTAATTCTTTATTCATAAAATCTGGGGTTTCACAATCTCCCCTCCTTATGGAATTTCGCAATTGAAATTTATGTACGTACCTGGTATGCCGAACAGGTGAGGATACCTTGACTTCATTTCAGATTCTAACTCTTGAGGTATAACCTTTGAGTGTTGGATACGATTCTTCTTATCCAAGATTTTAACACGAGATCTCATAGGTTAAATCATCTGCTATCTCATCCGATTCTAAATTAATAATGTGGTTTGGGTCATCCACATATTTACGTAACATCGATACGAAAAAAAAAGAGTCCTGAACACGCAACATACTTGGCGGTAAAACGAGTCTATAGGCCACAGTTCCTACTTCATCGAGGATTTCAAATGGGCCAATTAAATCGAGGGTTGAGATTTCCTTTCTTCGTCGATTCTTGCTTCTAGAATAACGCCCTCTTGAACCTTCTTCTTCACATTTATCAGCTCTGAGTATGTAGCTTTGAGCGGCTTTAACTTTATCGATTAAAGTCAATTTTACTCATATATTCGTTATCTTCACTTGGGTTCCTAGAGTCTTTAACTCTATCTTCATCATTTGTAAGTCATACAAAATGGGCCTTTGTGTTAACAACATCGCACTCGTAAACGCATACGATCTTCTACTCAACGCGTCAGCTACCATGTTCGCTTTCGAACGATGGTATTGAATGGTACGATCGTAATCTTCAATAGCTTGAAGCCAACGTATTTGGTGCATGTTACGTTCATTTTAAGTAAAGAAATATTTGAGGGTTTTAGAAATGGGTTTTGTACTGTGGTTAATGCAAAATTCAATTTTACGCTCTAGGGGTAGGCTAGGAAGTCTTCATAAATACGTCAAAAATTTATTAACGATAGAAATATCATTCAAAACTGTCACTCTCATCCAAGACTTGGATAGTACGTCACATTGATACCAACTGTGACTTCTATCCCTTAACCTAGATAGCACCTCACAATGATACCTATCAACTTGTCATCGTCATCCACGACGTCGCCTACAGAAAGTCTGGCTTCGGTGCATTCCACACCAGGAAGTCATCAACAAAAGGATCGGGGCTCTTTATGGCTTAATATGACAATGATTGAATTTAGTGGTTTGGTTGCTTGAATTCGCATAATAGGTTGGTTAGGAATATGAAAGCTATCAACCTTACGAAAAATATGATGAGTAGTTAACTAATCGTTTAAAAAAAACCACATCAAAGGCAAGTATTTTCAAAGAGATAAGATCGACAGGTAACGTGAAAGTGTTGATTTGAATCAAACAAGATTTATAAACAGTGGAGGTAACGAAGGTTTCTCCCAATGGAGTTTCAATAGATAAATCAAAGTTTAACTTCTCCGGAGTTAAGTACAAACATTGAACACAACTAGGTAAAATAAAAGAGTGAGTAGAACCGGTATCTAACACGGTATAGACTTCGTAAGAGCTTATGATTAACTTACCCGTGATAATTTTATTCAGGTTCCTCATCACGAGAAAAAAAAAAGCTCTCTCTTAAACTACTGGCTTTGGCTTGTCTAGGACATCCTTTGGCATCACTATCCCAGTTGGACTTGACTTCACCATACGACAAAATTGAGCTAGGTGACCTTCTCTTCTGCAATTAAAACACTCTTTGGATTGTTGCATACAGTTTGGACGGATGTGTCCCTCTTGTCCGCATTTGAAACATACGACGGATGGGCGTTCTTCTTCCTTTGAAACGGGTGCTGGTGCCGACGGCTTCACATCATTGTTGAACCTTCTCTTCTTAAAATGTCCATTCTTATTATCTTGGCCATGATTACCACCGAAATGGTTACCATTCTTGGCATGATAATATCCCCCATGATAGTTATCGTTGTTTCGATGACCGTTGCCACCAGAATGATTATTATCATGTTGTTGGTCGTTGCCTTTTGGTTATACTGACTCATTATCGCGCTCCAATAACTGAGCCCTATTCACAACATCTGAATAGAAACAAAGTTTGTGAGAAATGAGGTATTGACGTATATCGGGTTTCAAACCTCGCAAAAATATTCACGTCATTCGCTCCTCATTATCGACCAAATGGGATGCAAACCGGGGTAACTCCACAAACTTAGCCTCGTACTACGACACGGTCATATTGTTTTGCTCCAGCTTGATGAATTCTACCTCCTTCATGTGACGAATACTTATAGGAAAGTACTTATCGTTGAATAATTCTTGGAACTTCTCCCAATAAATCTTGAGTGCGTCAGGCTGGGTACGTTTTACAGATTCCTACCAATGATCTCCTTCTTCACACAACTTAAAGGTGACGAATGGAACCTTTTGCTCCTCTGAGCATTCCAAGATATCAAATATCTTGGTAATCTGCTTTATCCATGTCTCCGCCTTAAGTGGTTCTGGCTTTCCCAAAAAATCCGGTGGTCCCAGCTCCTTGAACTGCTTAGCGGTGACCAACTGTGGGTTACCATTGTTTCCACCTACATTATGGACAGGAGCTGCCTTCACCCATTGTTGCATGAATTGCTCCTTAAACTGCTTAGCGGTAACCGTCCGAGAGTTATCAGTATTTCTACCTGCATTTTGGACAAAAGTTGCCTTCGTCTGTAGTTGAATGAATTGCATAAAGCCTCTGACCATCCCATCATTCACCATTTCATCGGTGTTATTGTTTTCATGAGGAGTATTGTCCTCTAGTTGTACATTATCCTGATTATTGATCTGTGGAGACTCAACGGTCTCCTGTGCTCCATTGATAATCTCAACATTCTCGGATGCCATTTTCAAACACTGCCACAAAACAAGGGTTAATTAACATATCACATATTATCCCTATACTTTGACCGACCAATTAAATACCAAATAAACTTAGGTAGGTCATACTAACGAAGGAATTTCCCGTCTCTTCCCTCCTAGTTCTTATCTCACATCTTAGCCAGGGATCATATCCCTAAGCTTTGATACCAACTGTGACTGCCCCCAAAATTAGGTATACATCACCCATCTTGGGTCGCCAGATACATGGTACAGAATTCAAATACAACTTAATAAAACAACTGTCGTGTACAATACAACAAAACATAAACTGTGAGTTTGAATACAAATATTATCTACTAGAGATTATACAAACTCAAAAGGAGTCCTCATTACAATTATTATCACACTATTTCAAAGAATAGTGAGGACTACTAATTTTATCCTCTGAACCATCAATCTGTTCCCCGACTCGTCCCAGCTATATTCTCATTTCCTGAAGAGAACAGTGAAAGAAAGAGTGAGCTCAACTAGCCCAGTAAGAAATATTATGACTAAGATAATGCAGAATAAATTATCAATACTCTCCAACAATGTTAAACTGATAAAATATAATAGACATCAAGTTTAACTGCAGCAGAACAAGCAATCCATTAAAAGAGTCAAGTAGAAAATAAAATCTACTATCTTTTATGATTTAAAAGGTTTTTCATCACTGTTATCGCTGAGACTCAACTTAATAAATATTCCACATCATTAAATCATCCCTGCACTACAGGCCAAGGATATTCTTTAATATCACGACCACAAATTATCTATGTACTACAAGCCAAAGATAATCGTGTTTTCATCAACGGTCCTGAACATGACATAAAACAATTCATCTTTGCTCATTTGGCCGAAGAGAATCCATAGCCATAATCATTCCAAAAACTGTCCATCACTGCACTATGGGCCAATGAGGACTTTTAATTTTCACATCATTTGTAATATTACGGTCATGATTATACCGAATAATCCTTGGTCATAATCATACCAAGTCCATCTACGCACTACAGGCCACATATAACTTTCAACATAACATAAACATGAGGATGATGACAATGATATAAGAATTCAATTAAACAAGTTCAAGAATTAATTTGTCCAGGAACCAATAATGTCCAAATTGTCAACATGATACTGTTTTGTAGAGTAAAATTCAAGAATGATCAGAAGAATATTTCCATGAAAAGATACTGGATGAAGCGTAAATATCAAGGATATTATACTAATTTCATGGAGTATAGAAGTCAAAACTTTAACCAACTAAGTATAATAAAGAATGGAATAACAAAAGAAATCACCATGCATGCGGTACTTCGCATAGACATGTTATTCCAATAGAATAATAATAACGGAACCAGGTCAGGCAAAATTTGCACCGACAGGATGTTCCAACAGAATAATAAAGACGGAACCATGTCCGGTGTAAAACACACAGACAGGATGTTCCAACAGAATAATAATAAGACGAAACCAGGTCCGGTGTAAAACACACAGACAGGATGTTCCAACAAAATAATAATAAAGACGGAACCAGGTCCAGTATAAAACACACAGATAGGATGTTCCAACAGAATAATAGAATAATGTCACCAAGTATAGGGTAGACCGCGTATACAGGTTATTCCAACAAAATAATAAGAAATAGAATAACAACAGTTCTCTTCATGAATATGAAAG
Organism: Panax japonicus; assembly: GCA_020205505.1. Taxonomy (NCBI): domain Eukaryota; kingdom Viridiplantae; phylum Streptophyta; class Magnoliopsida; order Apiales; family Araliaceae; genus Panax; species Panax japonicus. The sequence goes on along the minus strand of CM035100.1, from coordinate 12,969,837 downwards.
AAGAACACCCCTTACCATAAAATAATACTTGATATAGGAGTAGTGAAGTAGCAGAAAACTTTTCTTCTATCTCTCTATAGTCTCTCTCTCTCTATATAGTTTCTCTCTCTAGAGTTCAGTGAATTCGTAAGAAAATAATGAAGGAATGAGCTTCTATTTATAGAAAAATGGAATACATAGTAACTAATCCATGAACGGTCCAGATTGATTTACTTTAATCTGACGGTCCATATTTAAAGAAAAATCTTTTAAATAAAATATAATATATTCTATTTATATAAAAAGATTTTTACTATGCAAATACTATGCGGGCACTATGCATAAAAAATATAATATATTCTATTTATAGAATAACTTTAATAAAGTATTCTGTTTTATATAAAAAGATGTTTCTATTTTATTACATTAATAATACGAATAAAACAAAACTTTTAAATCAACAATAATTGAATCAAATAATGTGAGATATTATACAGCAACTATTGTAGCAATAACTGAACAAAACTGAGTGACTTCGCACATAAATATCAATAATCAATACCGTGTGTTACTATGCAACATCGTGTATTACTGTACTTTTACTACCGAGTAGTTCAACAGTATCAACGGTAAAACTTCCGCCGTTATTTTCAATAAAATATTTTTGTCATTTTCTCAATCCGACAATAATTTCGTTGTGGGGTCCACCAATGATTGTGTCGTCGTACGAATATTTCCTATTTAAAATGAATATTCCTCGACCAATCGAATATAATATGACAACTTGTATACTTTGCAAAATTTATAAATATGGAAACTCCGCAGCTCAGTCGGCGTTTTCGATTGTTCCCAATTCATTACTTCTTCCACCTTCGCTGGATCCTACTGAAATTTCCTCTTGGTCAATGACATAACCTAAAAACTGCACCTTTTTCCAGCTAAAATTCATATTTGGTGAATTTCGCATATAACTTCTCTTTTCTTAGTGTCTCCAACACTAATCTTAAGTGTTTGGCATGATCTTCTGGCGTCTTAGAATATACTAGGATATCATCGATAAACACCACGACGAACTTGTCCAAATATAGTTTGAACACTTTGTTCATCATATCCATAAATACAGCTGGTGCATTCCGTCAACCCAAATGACATCACCAGAAACTCGTAATGACCATAACGAGTCCTGAATGCAGTCTTTGGTACATCTTCCTTCCTAACCTTCAACTGATGATACCCCGTCCGTAAATCTATTTCAGAAAAATACTTTTCCCTTTCAATTGATCAAAGAGATCATCGATCCTGGAAAATGGGTATTTATTCTTTATCGTTAACTTGTTCAACTCCCGATAGTCGATACAAAGCCTTAACGATCCGTCTTTCTTCTTGACAAACAACACCGGTGCTCCCCACGGAGAAACACTTGGTTGAATGTATTTTTTGTCCAATAGTTCATGTAGCTGAACCATTAGTTCTTTCATTTCCACCGGCGCCATACGTTACAGGTGCCCTTGAGACCGGTACCGTTCCTGGCACAGTGTCTATCACAAATTCGATCTCCCTATCCGGCGGTAAACCCGGTAACTCACTTAAAATACATCTATGAATTTGTTTACTATAGGTATTTATTCATGGTTGCTCCCACTCTCTGAGTATCAACAACATGGCATAGGTAACCTACACGACCCTTTCTTAAAAGTTTTCTAGTTTGTGTCATCGTAAGGCAACACGGACGCTCCGGTAATTTACTACCGTAAAATACTACAGGAGGTTGCTTCAACGTCTAATGCTCTCACATTTCTTTTGGCAATCTATAATTTCCCCATGGTTAATCAACCAATCCATCCCGAGAATTACGTCGAATTCTCCTAACTTTATCGGTATTAAATCTACCGATAACTTACAACCACATACTTCTACGCAACAACTCCTATGAATATCTTCAATAGGAATTATCTCTTCGTTTTCTACCTTAATGTTCAAAGGTACATGCAATTTTTTGGGAAATAATTCTAATCGTCTAGCAAAATCACATGCTATAAACGAACAAGTAGCACCCGAATCAAATAGCATGTATGCACTCATATTGTTGATCGGAATAATACCTGCAACTACATCCCCTGATGCCACCGCAACTTGGACCGTCATATTAAAAGTACGTGCCATTGATTTCCCCGGCTGAGCTGGACAACTAATAGCTAACTTCCCGCTATTAGGTCCCTTATTTCCTTTTATCCCCTTCTTCGGGCAGTTCTTTGCTATGTGGTCAGTTGATCCACATACAAAGCATACGTGATTCTTCTTTGGATTGAGATAGTTAGGCAAAATATGCCCTTCCTGTACACAATTATAACATACTGCCTTACCTTTGATACAGACTCCTAAGTGAGTCTTCCCGCAGGTTTTACAGGCCTCCATCCTCCTCTTGGAGTCCCCTTATTTTGCTCCGGTATTCCCAGAGTTAAAGCCCTTCCTCTTCTGACTGTCGCCACTTCCACTGGCTCCCTCGGTCTTAGTTCCTCCATCAACCCTGCCTTTGGTCTTCTTATCTTTGTGGTACTGGCTAAGAGCCTCATTCCCACCTTCGGCAATTATTGTCTTTTCTAGTATGGTTCCAAAGGAAGTACTTTGGAACACAGAGATTCTGCTATAGAGCCAGGGTTTCAAGCCCTGCTCAAACCTTCTAGCCTTTCTCACTTCAGTGTCCATTTGATGTGGAGCAAATCGTGCCAGTTCATTAAACTTGGCAGCATACTGGGGAACTGTCATATCCCCTTGTCTCAATTCTAGAAACCTCATCTCCATCCTCCCTTGCATAGTCGTGGGAAAATAGTTATCGAAGAAAATCTCCTTGAACCTCTCCCACGTTAGGTTCCCTATATCGGCCCTAGCCTGATTTGCCTCCCACCAGAAGTTGGCCTCTCCCTTCATCAAATAGGTTGCAAAGGCAACCTTTTGACCCTCCTCAGCATTTGCTATTACAAATGCTTTCTCCATTTCTTTTACCCATGTCTGGGTTTCTATAGGGTCCGTAGTTCCCTTGAACTCCAGCGGACTTACACTTTTGAAATCCTTAAAAGTAGTAGCTCGTACTACTCCAAGAATTACGGGTACATTAGCCCCTGTTCTATTAAATTCAACCATTAAAAGATTAACGAACTACTTGCATTGGATTAACCAGACAACCCTCCAGTTAGTTACCATTAGCGCCCTGATTTCGTTGTCTCCTTCTTGGCGGCATTTTGCTGTTAAGAAAATAACACATCATTATTACTTTATTCTTGTTGGTTTATTATTATTTGTAATAAAACAACAACTCATACTTATTACTCAACATATTTTATAAAAAGATTTATATTGATTCATAACTTGTAGTATAACACTACATTGTTTACATTACTCAGCCTTAGCTGATTACATTTCCATCCCGCAATTACTTTCCAAAAATTGGGATTTACAAAAGACTACCCTTTGTTATACAAAAGAGGGTTTTACAGTCACTACTAGATACATAATATTTACATATCTATTCTACTCTAGCTATTGCTAGATTATATCTGCCGTAAGGCATTCTCAAAATTTGCTCTGGCCAAACCAGCAATAACATCTCTACTGATGGTATGACGGGTCTATCCTGCTTCTACCTGATATCCAGCTACCTGCTGCTAGAAATCTACATGAGAACTCCTATGAATATAGGACATCCTCTCCAACTTCTGCTTCTTAGTCTTTAGCTCCCGCTTGAGCTCAAAGACTTCACCTCTCAAATCTCAAACTTTGTCCATAGCTAGGACTCTATCATCGTGCTCCTCTTCCCACATTCCTTCCATACTAGTCTTGTCCTCACGGACAGCTCAGAGTTCCTCCTTCAACTCCTTAACCTCATGGCAGTAATGGACATTCCTATCCAATACCGACATAAATAGTGCCTTCATTGATTCCCTCGTAGACATCTCCTCTGTAGGTGGAACCTGGTCAAAGGACATCACGTCCACCTCCTCCTCCAACATGCCATCAAATATGAACATGTAGTCTAAGTCATCTGAGTCTCTCGACTCGATGGTCACCAACTCTGGTTCTACGGCTACGGGATTTGGTAGTATCTCTACCCGATTAACTGAATCCTTGCTTACTACATGTATATCTCTATACATATCATTTTCTCCTGACATCTACAATAAAACAATATAGTTTGATTAGTACACGTCAGTAAAATAATAAAAATACACAACATAATATAATGCATTTTTATAAGGTTACTTTCCATCTTTTACTTCTTTATTCTTTCATAAGGTTATGACTTAAGGTTCTACTTTCTCCCCTTAAGTTTTATAACCTAGGCTTTGATACCAACTTGTAGCGCCCCCAAATCTGGGTATCTTCCAACCCGACAGATGATGCTATATTGTACAACATTCATACATTCATTCAATTGAAAAGTCTCAAAGAACGAACATAACTTCTATATATTTAAAGTAATATTTATATTTCCCAAGTTCTAAACCCGTTACAAAAGGTTCTTTGTCATAATATTAGTTAAATTACCACAATAGACCTATACTATTACAAAACAGCTTAGTAATCTGCCTTAGCTTTTCCCTTATCCTTTTTCGATCCTTCGGGACGTTCAGTCTTAGCAGCATTCATATGGTTCAAGCAAGAGTGAGCATAACTAGCTCAACAAGTATAACAATTTAATAACAACATGCTTGACACATACAAATCGTATATCTTCAATAACTGAATAATAGTTATGAAGTACTATTGATAATTCAAGATAGCACTTCATCTTTTCTTTCAAAATGATTTACAATAACAACAGTATTTAGTAAAACATTCACTCCGGTCAGAGACCTTGAGTATTCATACTTTATTGGAAAAGGATAACCCGGAAACAAGTCTGTAAGCCCGATATCACTTACGAGCACTTTTAGGTGATCAGCCTATTGTACTCTATGTTGATCAACACTACATCCGTTAAACGAATGCACGTTTAAGCATTTGGCAACCTCACGTGTCTGTGGTTTTACCTGACACAATATTTGTTTGACATTTCAGTCTTCTTTTGAAAACCATATCAAGTAGTTGACAAAAGATAGCAACATTTGATAATACATGAATAGATTATCAACTCATCAAGTCTAGCCAAAGGAATTGGCTTCAACTTCATCATACTTCAATTCATGCGAAAGAATACATGAATCTCAAAAACTTATTCAGATTGAACTGAGACAAGAGTTAGAATACTTGCCTTCAGTGTCTGCTACGGTATTTTAACTTTATGTTCAAGTCGTTCAAGTCTCTACAATACATGATCACATAATGCCTTACATTAGGTCACATATAATCAAGTATGTATATGACTATATCATACCCTTCATTTCAATCTAATTGTGTATTAGATTCAGTTACTATTCCTTCCGGTTTATCATTATGCATGCATTATACTTCGACTAGGTTATCTCAACCTTTATATTACATTCCTTAAGGTTTAACAAAGTTTAAACATGTTACATTACCTTCCTTAAGTTATGTTTACTTCCATTTCTTTTCTTTGTACTTAGAAAATTTCATTACTATCTTCGTTCTAAGACTGGCACTGCGGCGCCAGCTTTATACCTACATCTCGCGCTGCGGCACGAGCTCTTAATGCCATTGTCCCGGACTTGGCACTGCGGCGTGAGTCCTTACTTAATGGGCCGCGCTGCGGCGCCACACTCTAGAGGATTTTGTCACTGTTCATGGCGCTGCGGCGCCATTTATTGAACTAAGGTTCGCACTACAGTGAACTCTTACAGTAGGCTCGGTTACTGTTCCGCGCCGCAGCATGGGTCTTTTGCCTAGGGTTGGCGCCGCGGCGCCAACTCTGTGCACCAGATATCAATTTCAGTTTTGAAATTTTGTGAACTTCTCGAAAGCATAACTTCTTCGTTATAAGTCCGAATTGGCTCGTTTAAAAGCCTACGGTTCACAAATTACGTACTCTATATGACCATTCAAGAATTTTATCTATTTGATGTAGTTTGCTAAAAATTCACCTATTGGATCATTTTCAATGTAAACGATAAACGTTCGTGAACGTTCAACGCTCGTTTCTTCGTTCTAAGTTGGAATCCGGTAATTTTTAAGTCCACAACTCTTAAATGCCAATTATGAATTGTCTTTATTGGAAAACAATGGTTTCATGATCAAACATAAAATTTGACTTCCATTCCGAGAATTTTACGTATTCGACGATTATTGTCCAATCGTGCAAATTCCGGCAATTCTTCCTTCTTATGATTTGTTCAACATTACAAATGACTTCCATTCATCATGTGAACATTTTAACATACTTAATACAACAATTTATATTCATTGTTGGATTTTGACTTATTCTTCATGAGCTTATAACTTGTCAAATTATAAATTACTTAAGATTTGATTATTCATGACTTATGACAATTAAGGTTTCTTAATCATCATACTTTACATACTCTTCACATATAACTTTACTTAGGTATACATGGCACATATGATCATATAAATTCTTTTACATTCATATCATTTCTCTTAATAAACTTCTTACAAGTTCATATTATTTTCACATAAGTTTATAACTTATGCTAGCTTAAATGAATTATTACCAACTTAATTGGCTTAAGTTCATTACTTACTCATTCATGTTTCTTAATCCAACTTTTCTTATCATCCTATCATGGTCGAGATAGAAGATAATTGAGAAGAAGTCTTACTATTTTGTAGTCTTGGTAAGTAGCTTGCTTCTTCTTCTTAGCTTATGGAAATGACTTATTGCTAGCTTATTCTCTCTAACACTTAAGCACTTTAGAAGTGTTGGATTATTTGATCAACCAACAAATGACTAGCAAAGCTCTTTTATTTATAGACTTTCCAAGGTTAGGGTAGTTTGGTCTTTAAAACATCTCACCTCCTTAAGTCACCTCCTTACTATTCATTACTTGCTAGCCACTCTCTTATCTCTTACTTTGCCATTAATTCAAAGTCTTGGTCAATACTCCTAACTTGTTCACCACATACCTTAGTCACCACATATCTTGGTCATCACACATTACTTGGTCACCATATTCAACCATATTAATATGGTTTGCCCCATGGATCATACCACTCATGGATTTCATCTTGGGCTTACATTAATTAATCCTTGGGCTTTACTTTAACAAACACTAATTGGTTCATTAATTCATTAGTTGGGCTTCTCTCTCTAATTCACTTGGACTTGTATATAATTGTTTACCAATCATCCAAGTCCATTAACATTTCTTAATACATATTGTTGATGTATTATTTTTCGTAATCTAATTCTTATAGAATTTATATACGGTATTTCATCCTTCATTCAAACTCATATAATACTTCATATTATACTCATTTTCATTACTTCGTACAATACCAAGTATCATACAATTATTACTTATTCTTTAACACTTTGTTTTACTTAACGTTTATAATTTAAGTCCACAAGCGAATTATTACTTTTTCCATAACTAGATTTTTATTACATAATCAATCTTACCTTGTTATTCCATCATTGCGTATTTCTCGGAATCTCAAAATTATATCCCAAACAAATACCGATGAATAGTGTTTTTCGGAAAATTTCTCGGAAAACATTTATTTTCGTCTTGAAAATTCAAACACTTTAATTCATCCATGTAGCCCAAATACTACGATATTCTAACATCAATAGGTTATACAATGACAACCATCTTGATAACACATGGAATATGATTTTATTACTATTTAATTTAACACAATCATTTTACAATAAGATCCGAATTTCTCGGTCGTTACAGATACCGCCACAAAATAAAAGGTTAATTGACATGTAACATATTATCCCTATATTCTAACCGACCAATTAAATACCAAAAAAACTTAGGTAGGTCATACTAGCGAAGGAATTCCCCGTCTCTCCCTCTCCTAGTTCTCGGCTCACATCTTAGCCAGGGATCATATCCCTAAGCTCTGATACCAACTGTGACGCCCCCTAAAAATTAGGTATACATCACTCATCTTGAGTCGCCAGATACATGGTACAGAATTCAAATATAACTTAATAATACAACTGTCGTGTACAATACGACAAAACATAAACTATGAGTTTGAATACAAATATTATCTACTAGAGAGTATAGCAAACTTAAAAGGAGTCCTCATTACAATTATTATAACACTATTTCACAGAATAGTGAGAACTACTAATGCACCATCTAGGACCATCACTCTGTTCCCCGACTAGTCCCAGCTACGTTCTCATTTCCTGAAGAGAACAGTGAAAGAAAGGGTGAGCTCAACTAGCTCAGTAAGAAATATTATGACTAAGATAATGCAGAATAATTTATCGTTAGCCTTCAACAGTGTTAAACGGATAAAATATAATAACTATCAAGTTTAACTGCAGCGGAACAAGCAATCCATTAGAAGAGTCAAGTAGAGAATAAAATCTAATATCTTCTATGATAAGGTTTTTCATCACTTTTATCACTGGGACTCAGCTTAATAAATAATCCACATCATCGAATCACCCGTGCACTACGGCCAAGGATATTCTTTAGTATCACGACCATAAATTATCCATGCACTACGAGTCAAGGACATTCGTGTATTCATTAATGGTCATGATCATGCCAACAACTGTCCATCAATGCACTACGGGCCAATGAAGACTTTTACCACATCATTTGTAACGTTACGGTCATGATTACACCGAATAATCCCTGGTCATAATCATACCAAGTCCATCTATGCACTACAGGCCATAGATGACTTTTAAAAAAATATAAACATGAGGATGATGACAATGATATAAGAATTCAATAAAACAAGTTCAAGACTTAATTTATCTAGGAACTGATAACGTCCAAATTGTCAACATGATACTGCTTTGTAGAGTAAATTTCAAGAATGATCGGAAGAATATTTTCATTAAAAGATACTGGATAAGCGCAAATATCAAGGATATTCCACTAATTTCATGGAGTATAGAAGTCAAAACTTTAACCAACTGAGTATAATAAAGAATGGAATAACAAAAGAAATCACCATGCATGTGGTACTTCGCATAGACAGGTTATTCCAACAGAACACTAAATAACAGAACCAGGTCAGGCGAACTTCGCACTGATAGGATGTTCCAACAGAATAATAAAGAATGGAATAACAACAGAAATCACCATGCATGCGGTACTTCGCATAGATAGGTTATTCCAACAGAATACTAATAAGGACAGAATCAGGTCCGGCGTTAAACGCACAGATAGGATATTCCAACAGAATAATAAAGACTGGAAAAATAGAAGAATGTCACCGAGTATAGGGTAGTCCGCATATACTGGTTATTCTAGCATAATAATAAAGAATAGAATAACAGAAGTTCTCTTCTTGAATACAAAAGAAATAATACTCCTTACCGTAAAATAAACTGAATATAAGAGTAGGGAAGTAGCAGAATACTTTTCTATAGTTTCTTTATAGTTTCTCTCTCTAGAGTTTCAGTGAATTCGTAAGAAATAATGAAGGAATGAGCTTCTATTTATAGAAGAATGGACTGCATAGTAACTAATTCATGAACGGTTCAGATTGATTTACTTTGAATCGGACGGTCCATAAAATATTCTAATAAAATAAACCTTTTAAATAAAATATATTATATATATAATGATAATAATTGTACTCCCTTCCGACCATGCAATCCATCAGTTTCTTCCCCCTCCCCAAATGTCAATCATCACATACTAAATATATCTATTATATACACCACCACTCAAATCATCTCTTTCTCTTTTTTCTTCTTCTTTACTACCCGTAAACCCCTCCCCCCATTATTCAACTTCCATCACCATCACACACACGCGCACACATACACACACACACACACACACACATTTATATATATATATATATATATATATATATATATATATATATATAATCATAATAACTTATATAAATAAAACTGAGATAACTTCTACCTACAGTTTAAAAAATAAGTAAATGTGGAGTTCAATTAACAAGTAAAATTTATAACAATAACTTCATAAAAAATCCTCTCAATATTTTTAACAACATTTATCATTATTATTATTATTCACAATATTAATCGACCAGGTCGTTTGCAGGAAAGAGGGGGCTTTCCTAATAAGAATTTCTCTCCATTGGCGCGCAATTAGGTGACCAAGCCTCTCCTTGACAGAACTTCTAGACATCAGTTAATATTGCAAATAATAATATTAATAACTTTGTCGTCTCAATTATTGATTTAATAATATATAAAATATTAACAATAATTGAATCAAATAACGTGAGATATTATGCAGCAACTAGTGTAGCAATAATTGAACAAAACTGAGTGACTTCTCATGTAAGCATCAATAATCAATACCGTGTGCTACTGTGCAACTACGCGTATTACTGTACTTTTAACACCGGGTGTTTCAACAGTTAACGGTAAAACTTCCGCCGTTATTTTCATAAAGTATTTTTGTCACTTTTCTCAATCCGATAATAATTCCGTTGTGGGGTCCACCAATGATTGTGTCATTGTACGAATATTCCCTATTAAAACGAATATTCTCCGACCAATCGAATATTATATAACAACTTGCGTACTTTGCAAAATTTATAAATATTACCCACAACTATAACATTATATCAAATTTACTCCATAATATTCAAAAATGATATTTATAGAAAATTCAACTTTATTTATAAAAGTTGGGGTCTTACATGTAGTGTCTCTAGATTTTCAACGCTAAAAACGACTGCTGCCAACTCCAGATCATGAGTAGGATAATTCCTCTCATATTCTTTGAGTTGTCGCGAGGCATAGGCACTTTCCCATGTTACATGAGAACACATCCTAACCCTTTGTCTGAAGCATCGCTGTAGATAACAAATCCATCCGAACCAGATGATATTGTTAGAATAGATGCCAAAATGAGTGTTCTCTTAAGCTCTTGGAAACTCCTCTCGCATTCCTCGCTCCATACGAAATTTGTATCTTTCCGAGTTAACTGAGTTAACGGAGTAGCAATTCGAGAAAATTCTTTCACGAATCTCCGATAATAACCAGCTAAGCCCAAAAAGCTACACACTTCGGTCACCGACTTCGGTTGCTCCCAACTTTGTATTGCTTCAATCTTTGTCGGGTCAACAGATACTCCATGTTTTGACAAAAAGTGCCCAATGAATGCTACTTCATTAAGCCAGAACTCGCATTTCTTCAACTTGACATAAGCTTGTTATCACAAAGTCTTTGAAGTACCAGCTTCAAATGGTGCTCATGATCTTCACGACTTTTGGAATAGATAAGGATGTCATCAATAAAGACAACAACGAACTGATCCAAATATTTCTTGAATACACGGTTCATCATATCCATGAAAGCAGCAGAAAGCATTAGTCAATCCAAAAGACATGACTAAGAATTCATAATGCTCGTACCGAGTTCTGAAGGCAGTCTTTGGAATATCCTCAGTTTTAATCTTCAGCTGATGATATCCATAACGAAGATCGATCTTTAAAAAGAATTGTGCTCCTTGAAACTGGTTAAAACAGGTTATCAATGCGAGATAGCGGATACCTATTCTTGACGGTGATATGGTTTAATTCCCGGTAGTCAATACAAACTCGCATACTCCCGTCTTTCTTCTTTACAAATGAAACAGGAGCACCCCAAGGAGATGTACTAGGACGAATGAAACTGATGTCTAACAATTCATGTAGTTGGACTTTTAACTCCCGAAGTTCAATAGGAGCCATTCGATATGGGGTTTTAAAAATAGGCTTTGTACTCGGTTCAAGATTTATAAAGAATTCAACTTCACGTTCTGAGGGTAGAGCAGGAAGTTCTTCAGGAAATACATCAGGAAATTCATTAACAACAGGAATATTATTCAAATCTGACATGTTTTTGTTCAAGTCTATAACATGGGCTAAGAAAGCTTAACATCTGTTTTTTAATAAATGAATAGTTTTATGGATTGATATGACAGTGACTGATTTTAGTGGTTTAATTGCTTGAATTCGTATAACAGGTTGGTTAGGAATATGAAAACTAACAACCTTACGAAAATAATCAATTTTGGCATGATGACTGGTTAAGCAATCAATCCCTAAAATTACATCAAATGCAAGTATCTTTAAAGAGATAAGATCAATAGGTAATGTGATGGTGCCAACTTGGATCAAGCAAGATTTATACACAATGAATGTAATAAGAGTTTCTCCTAACGAAGTCTCCACAGATAAATCAAAGTCTAATTTCTCAGGAGTCAAGTTTAAACGTTGAGCACAGGTATGAGAGATAAAAGAATGGGTAGAACCGGTATCTAGTAAGGTATAAACTTCGCAAGAGTTCAAGATTAGCTTACCCGTGATCACCTCATTCGGGTTTCTCGCATTTTGGCCAGTCACGACAAACGCCCTCCCTTGAACCACCGAGTTTGTTTTGTTCGTAGTCGCCTTTGGTGCCGCCGTCCCAGTTGGACTTGACTTCGCTATAGGACAAAATTGGGCTATATGACCATATTTTCCATAATTGAAACACACCTTGGAAGGCTGTGAACAGTTTGGACTTATGTGTCCCTCTTCTCCGCATCTATAGAATCTAACTGGCGGTCGTTCTTCTCATCTAGAATTTATTGTTGGTGTTGGTGCAGCTGCTGATGTCTTCCAGTCATTGTTGAATCTCCTCTTTTTGAAATTTCAACTTGACTCACATCTCCTATTATCATGGCTACGATTACAACCTAAGTGGTTACCGCTTTTGTTTGTATTTTTCCCTCCTCGCTGGTTATCATCGCTCTAATGACTGCTGTCACCGGTATGACCCTGGTTGTGGTCCCTTGGTTGAACATACTCATTATCTCGCTCTAATAATTGAGCTATGTTGACAACATCTGAATACAGAGAAAATTTGTGAGGTTTTAGACCTCTCATAAACATCCGCGTCATACGTTCCTCATTCTCTACCAATTGAGGTGCAAACCTGGATAACTCCGCGAACTTTGCCTCATACTGAGACACCGTCATGTTGTTCTGTTCCAGTCTAATAAACTCTACCTCCTTCATATGACGAATACTTTTAGGAAAGTACTTGTCATTGAATAGTTTCTGAAATCTTTCCTAAGACATGTTGAGTACGGCTAGCTGAGTACGCTTCACAGATTCGCACCAGTAATCTGTCTCACCACGGAACATAAAGGTGGCGAATGAAACCTTCTGTTCTTTCGTGCAACCCAAGACATCAAATATCTTGGTAATTTGCTTGACCCACGTTTCTGCCTTAATTGGATCCGGCTTTTCCCAGAAATCTGATGGTCCCTAACTCCTTGAACTGCTTCGCTTATGACAAACCGTGTGATGTTATCATTTCCACCCGTATTTTGTACACAAGTCTCTCTCGTCTAATTTTGTATGAACTGCAAAGAGCTTCTAAACATTCCATCATTCATCATTTGCTACATAGTGTTATTTACAGAAGGAATATTGTCTTCCTTTTGCACGTTCTCTTCGTTGGTGATTGAAGGTTGTTCCACAGCCTCATACACTCCATTATTAACGTTCTCCGCTGCCATTCTTAAAAATTACCATAAAATAAGGGTTAATTAAATAAATTAACATGTCACATAATATCCCTATATTATGACCGACCAACAAATAAGCTTAAGTAAGACACATTAGCAAAGGATTTACTCGTCTCTCCCCTCCTAGTTCTATTCCTCGATCTCCGCAAGAGACCATATCCCTAAGCTCTGATACCAACTATGACGCCCCCAAAATAGGTATATATGACGCCCCCAAAATAGGTATACATCACCCATCTTGGGTCGCCAGAAAATACATTAATGACAACTCCATTTATACAACTGTCGTGTAGAAAACGACCATAGTTAAACTGTGAGTTTTAATACAAATATATATAACTCTCGTGGTGCCTTGACCACAAGACCTTACAATGGTACCTTACATAAAGGTACATGTGACTCCCCCAAAATAGGTATACATCACCCATCTTGGGTCGCCAAATATATGATACAAAATTCAAATACAACTTAATTATACAACAGTCGTGTAAAATACGACAAAACATTATCTACGAGTTTTTAATAAGAATATTGTCATCTAGACAATATACAAACTCAATGGAGTCCTCATAACATTTAAGGTCACACTATTTAACAGAATAGTGAGGACTACTAATGCTATCATCTAGATCGTCACTCCGTTCCCTGACTAGTACCGGCTACATTCTCATTTCCTGAAGAGAACAGTGAAAGAAAGGGTGAGCTCAACTAACCCATCCCAGTAAGAAATATTATGACTAAGATAATGCAGAATAATTTATCGTTAGCCTTCAACAGTGTTAAACTAATAAAATATAACAAACATCAAGTTTAACTGCAGCGGAACAAGCAATCCATTAGAAGAGTCAAGTAGAGAATATAATCTACTATCTTCTATGATTTAAAAGGTTTTTCATCACTTTTATCACAGAGACTCAGCTTAATAAATAAACCACATCATCCCTGCACTACGGCTAAGGATATTCATTAGTATCACGATCACAAAGTATCCCTGCACTATGGGCCAATGATATTTGTGTATTCATCAATGGTCATGACTATACCGAATAATCCATGGTCATAATCATACCAAAAATTAGTCCATCAATGCACTACACGCCATTGAGGACTTTTACCACATCATTCGTCATATTACTGGTCATGATTATACCGAATAATCTCTTGTCATAATCATACCAAGTCCATCTATGCACGTAAGCCAAAGATTACTTTAATCACAATATAAGCATAAGGATGATGACAATGATATAAGCATTAATCAAACGAAAACAAGGATAAATATTAAAGACTTTAAATTTATCTAAATATTATCAATCACTTAATAAACTCATAATCTAATATTATTAATATTATAACAATATTTTAATCACTTCTTAAACTTATAAACAGTTTATTTCAATTGTTTACACTTTACACCAAATAATGCATTTGCTCATTCAAAAATGTCATACTCATAAGATTTCATCACCAATGATCAAATCCCTCATCAAAAATCTGCATATACCCTATATAGGATTCTCAAGCCATAAAGTCCTATTTTCCAATTTTGTTACTTCACATAACATATTTGATTCATTTACTCGTAACTAGTTTATTTTCATGAAAAATACCAAATCAGTTCCAAAAATATTTCTTTTTTAGGATTTAGCATAATATAGTCTCATATTGAACATATATTTTTCTTGGAATTTTTAAAATTCATTTACTATTTTTTATATGGCCAAAACTACCAAAAATTAGATATTTATCATAAATTGTACTTTTGTCCAAAAATTTCGAAATTTACAGGGTATACTCTTGTTATATACATGTACTCCCAATAAATATTTCACTAATTTTGGAGTTAACCACAAAGAGTTATAAGGGTTTACTTTTAAAATAGTGTTTTCCCATAAAATCCATAACTCTTAATCTATACATCCAAAAATTGCCATCTTTGAACACAATATAGAAAACTCATCAAATTATCATTTCAAATTTTTTCAGAATTTTTGAGATTCAGAAAAATTACGAAACTGCCCATGGCAAAAACCCCTTTTGAATGAAAATACTATTCATATGAATACGAAGGATCATTCACCATGCATGTGGTAATCCACATAGACAGGTTATTCCAACAGAATAATAAAGAATATAATAACAGAAGAATTCACCATGCATACGGTCGTCCGCGTAGACAGGTTATTCCAACAGGATAATAAATAACAGAACCAGGTCATGCATAATTCGTACAGACAGGATATTCCAACAGAATAATAAAGAATGAACCAGGTCATACATAATCCGCACAGACATGATGTTCCAACCGAATAATAAAGAATGGAACCAGGTCATGCGTAATTAGCACAGACAGGATATTCCAACAGAATAATAAAGAATGGAATAACAACAAAATTCACCAGGCATGCGATAAACCGGACAACAGGTTATTCTAACAGATTCATAAAGAATGGAATAACAGAAGAATCTCACCATGTATGCGGTACTTCGCATAGACAGGTTATTCCAACATAATAATAAAGAATGAAATAACAACCCTTACGAGTATTGAAAGAAAATAACTCTCTTCATGAATACGAAAGAATAATACCCCTTATCTTAGAAAAACTGGATACTGAAATGGTAAGGTAGCAGACTTCTCTTCTTCTTTCCATCTATAATTTCTCTCTATAATAATTACTCTAAAGTTTTTGTGAATTGGTGAGAAATGAAGGAAGAACGAGCTTCTATTTATAGGAAAAATATAGTTTCGATAATTGCACTTTTTAGGGCTCAAAACATTACAGTATAATACATTCCTCTTTTTCTTCATTTTTAATTTAGTCCTACAAGTATTATCAAACTTGCACCACATCCCCTAATAGTAAATAATGTGAATTAATAGTTCATTCATGTGACTCAATAGTATAATCATGTGAAAAAACTAATTACAGTATAGTACCTTCAACTATACCTCCATTTTTAATTTAGTCATGCAAGTATTATCAATCTTGCACCACCTTTCCTAATAGTACATGAATGTGAATCAATAGTACATACATGTAAACAAATAGTTATAAGCATGTGAAATAATAGCAATTAGTTGCTCATTTATCAGATTAATTACCCGATTGGTCAATCTAACCTCCAGACATCAATTATTATCGAAATAAATGTCGATTTCCACTAACACTAATAATCCCAACACAATGGAACTATCAATTTCATCTTTAATCAACACAACTTATTAATCATTAATATTATAACTCACAATATTTAATAACCAGGTCGTTCCCAAGAAAGAGGGGGCTTTCCGATAAGGATTTCTCCTTATTGACGCACATTTAGGTGACCAAACCTCTCATTGACAAAACTTCTAGACATTGTCAATATTGCAAATAATAATATGAATAACTTTGTCGTCTCAATTATTGATTTAATAATAATAAATATTATGCAGATGATACTGTGATAATAATTGAATCAATAATATGAGAGATAT
Source organism: Panax japonicus (assembly GCA_020205505.1). Classification (NCBI taxonomy): domain Eukaryota; kingdom Viridiplantae; phylum Streptophyta; class Magnoliopsida; order Apiales; family Araliaceae; genus Panax; species Panax japonicus. The sequence continues at coordinate 12,952,773 of CM035100.1, read as the reverse complement.
GATGCAGCAATTACTGTAGCAATAATTAAGTATAACTGAGTGACTTCTCACGTAAGCATCAATAATCAATACCGTGTGCTACTATACAACCATGCATATTACTGTACTTTTACTACCGGGTAGTTCAACAGTTTTAACGGTAACACTTTCGTCGTTATTTTTATAAAATGATAATTCTGTCGTTTTCTAATTACGACAAAACTTCCGTTGTGGGGTCCACCAATGATTGTGCTGTCATACGAATATTCCCTGATTAAAACGAATATTTCCCAAGCCAATCGGATAATATATAACAACGTGCATACTTTGCAAAATTTATAAATACTACCCACAACTATAACACTATCTCAAATCCACACCATAATATTCAAAAAAATATTTCGAGGAAAATTAAATCTTTATTCATAAAATTTGGGGTCTTACAGTACAGTTAATAAATGTTTTAGAAATTAAAATCTTTGGAAAATACTCAAGGAAACCTTCGTACATGGGAGGCCATGTGTCTAGGTTATGATAGATATCATATGTCCACCAGAATTATCCTTGGTTGACCCAATAGTCCCCAAAGAAAAACAAGAAGATTGCTTATCATCTTCTTTCCAATGGTGAGTCTTCTCTTGACATATAATTATCTCTGTTGTCTCCAAGTGAGAATTATATTTCAAATAAACACCAAGATTATATAGGTAGTGCTCGTAGATATACTCAGCAAATGGATGTGCACAACCTTGTCTTATGATAACATGAAGTTGTCTGTCATTAGACATCTTCCAAAGTTGGGTTCACCTCACCCTATTTGGTTCACCAAAATCAACGATTAAAATGACGTATAAAATACAACGCACTTATCTATAGTTCTCAATAAAATTATTTCCATACTGTTTTAAAGGAAACCTCAAAAGCTATAGACCACCGTTCTAATCCCTGTTACCCCCGCTCGACCCAGCTACACTCTTAATACCTGAAAGGAATTATGAAGCAAAAGGGTGAGCACAAATAGTCCAGTAAAGAATATTATGACTAAAGATAATTTACATCATCAATAGCCTTCGTCAAAGATAAATAAGAGATTTAGAACATATGGTAGGTGATAAAACTTTTCAACCATAGTTGCAGCGGAACGAGCAATCCATTAGATGAGTCAAATAGACCATAAAGTCTATTGTCTTCTCCACGTTAAAAATCCACCAGCAATGTTTTATCCCTGTAGCATCAGTCAACAATTCCTGTCCACAATCAAGTGAATAACTCATTATCATAATTGTGGTTCTAAATTCCTCTTCACACCCAGGACGAAGATAATTTTCATCACCTGTCTTTACCTGAAATATCAAAGACCATGGTTATACCAAATCACAATTCATGTCCATAATCATACTAATAAATTCATCTTTCCACTACGGGCCAAAGATATTCATTAACAGTTCATCTTTCCACTCCAGGTCAAAGACATGCAAATGTATTTTAGAAGAGTAAAGTAGAGCATGATATCTACCATCTTCTACGAATTAAAAGTTTTTCATCAACTTTATCGCTGAGACTCGGCTAAATAAATAGACCACATCATCGAATCATCCCTGCACTACAGGCCAAGAATATTCATTTGTATCACAACCATAAATTATCCATGCACTACAGGGCCAAGGAATAATCGTGTTTTCATCAACGGTCATGATCATGCCATAAAATATTTCCTCTTTGCACCTTTGGCCGAAAGAGAACCCATGGTCATGATCATACCAAAAATTGTCCATCAATGCACTACGGGCCAATGGACTTTTATCACATCATTTATAATATTACGATCATGATTATACCGAATAATTCCTGGTCATAATCATACCAAATCCATCTATGCACGTAAGCCACAGATGACTTTCATCACAATATAAGCATGAGGATGATGACAATAATATAAGCATTAATCAAACGAAAACAAGGATAAATATTAAAGACTTTAAATTTATCCAGAGTTTTAAAAATATCCAGATTGTCAACATGATACTACACCAATGATCAAATCCCTCATCAAAAATCTGCATATACCTTATATAGGATTTTCAAGCCATAAAATCCTATTTTCCAATTTTTCAACTTCTCATAACATATTTATTTCATAATGTTCATAACTAAACCATTTTCATGAAAAATAACAAATCAGTCCCAAAAAGTTTTTTTTTCTGGGATTTAGCAGAATATAGTCTCATATTGAACATATATTTTTCTCAGAATTTTTTAAATTCATTTACTACTTTTCATATGGCCAAAACTGTCTGAATATTTAGACATTTATCATAAACTGTACTTTTGTCCAAATTTTCCGAAATTTACAGGGTATACTCCTGTGATATACATGTATTTCCAATAAAAATTTCACCAATTTTGGATTTAATCACAAGGAGTTGTAAGGGTTTACTTTTAAAATAGTCTTTTCCCATAAAATTCATAACTCCTAATCTATACATCCAAAAATTGTCCATTTTTGGACACAGTCTAGAAAACTCATCAAATTATCATTTCAAATTTTTCTAGAATTTTTGAGGGTCAGAAAAATTACGAAACTGCAAATGGATTTTCACCCGTCATGCGGTAATCCATGTACACAGATCGTTTCCATAATTTAATAAAGAATGAATATGAAGGGTAATTCACCATGCATGCGGTAATCCACATAGACATGTTATTCCAACAAAATAGTAAAGAATGGAATAACAAAAGAATTCATCCAGGAATGCGATAGACCGCATAGACAGGTTATTCCAACAGAATAATAAAGAGTGGAATAATAGAAGAATTCACCATGCATGCGATAGACAGCACATACATGTTATTCCAATAGAATAATAAAGAATAGAATAACAGAAGAATTCACTAGGCATGCGATAGACCGCACAGACAGGTTATTCCAACAGAATAATAAAGAATGGAATAACAGAAGAATTAACCAGGCATGCGATAGACCGCACAGACATGTTATTCCAACAGAATAATAAATAATGGTATAACAACCTTACGAATATTGAAAGAAATAACTCTCTTCATGAATACGAAAGAAATAATACCCCTTACCTTATAAGAAAACTGGATACTAGAATTGTGAGGTAGCAGACTTCTCTTCTTTTTTCTCTCTATAATAATTGCTCTATAGCTTTAGTGAATTGGTAAAAATAATGAAGGAATGAGCTTCTATTTATAGAAAAATATAGTTTCAATAATTGCATATTTTGGGGCTCGAAATATTACAGTATAATACCTTCATCTTTTCCTTCATTTTTAATTTAGTCATTCAAGTATTATCAAACTTGCACCACCTTCCCTAATAGTAAATCATGTGAATCAATAGTAAATCATGTGACTCAATAGTTCTAAACTATTTAAAAAAAAAATTACAGTATAATACCTTCATCTATACCTCCATTTTTAATTTAGTCATGCAAGTATTATCAATCTTGCACCAACTCCCCTAATAGTAAATCTTGTGAATCAATAGTACACACATGTGAACACTTAGTTATAAGCATGTGAATTAATAGCAATTAATTGCTCATTTATCCGGTGAATTACCCGATTGGTCAATATAACCTCCATACATCAATTATTATCGAAATAAATGTCGATTTTCACTAATAATTTCAACACAATGGAACTATCAATTTCATCTTTAATCAACACGAACTTATTCATCATTAATATTATAATTCACTAATATTTAACAACCAGGTCATTCCCAGAAAAGATGGGATTTTTCGATAAGGATTTCTTCCTATTGGCGCGCAATTAGATTATCTAACTTCTCCTTGACAGAACTTCTAGACATTGTTAATATTGCAAATAATAATATGAATAACTTTGCCATCTCAATTATTGATTTAATAATATAACATATTATGCAGATGATACTGTGACAATAATTGAATCAATAATATGAGAGATATGAGAGATATGATGCAACAATTACTGTAGCAATAATTGAGTATAACTGAGTGACTTCTTACATAAGCATCAATAATCAATACCGTGTACTACTATGCAACCACGCATATTACTGTACCTTTATCACCGATTATTTATGACAACTTGCTTACTTTGTAAAATTTTTAAATATCACCCTTAACTTTAACCTTTTTATCAATTTAACCATTTACTAAATAGAATAATAGTTATAGGAAAATTGAATACTTTTATTTCTTAAAATTCGGGGTCTTACAGTATACATCACCCATTTTGGGTGGCCAAATACATGGTACAGAAAACAACTACAAATTTATTATTACAATTGTCGTGCAAAATACAACAACACATACTATGAGTTTAAATACAAATATTGTCTTCTAGAAAATATCCACACTCAAATAAAGTCCTCATTACAATTATTGGTGCACTATTTTACAAAATAGTGAGGACTACTAAAACAGCTATCTTGAATCATCGCTCCATACCCCGGCTAGTCCCTGCTAATTCTCACCACCTGAGAAAAAAAATGGAATAAAAGAAAAAAGGTGAGCTCAACTAGCCTAGTAAAGAATATTATGACTAAGATAATGAACAAAAAATTATCATTAGCCATCAACAAATCAGATAAAATATAATGGACAACAAGTTTTAGATCAATATTCACAGCAGAAATAACAATTCATTAGAAGAGTTTAGTAGAGAATGAAATCTACTATCATCTAAGAATTTAGAAGTCCATCATCAATATTTTATCTTTGTAACATCAATCAATATACATCTTGCATCAAACATTCATCTTTGCATTACGGGCCAAAGATATTCATCAAGTATCACCAGTTAGTCATGTTCATCTCAACAACTGCTCATCTTTGCACTACGGGCCAAAGATATTCATCATGTAATCATTCATCTTTGCACTACATGCCAAAGATAATCATCAATTATCACCATTAAAGACTGAGGATGATGAAAAACATTTTAGAGAACGAATATAGTAAGATAAAAGGACAAAGATTAGGGATTCATATTTCGGTTTATCCGTGATAAAAAATACTCCATAATAAACCATAGTGGAGTAAAATTCAAGAATGAAGATCAAAACATGGATTCAATTTCAAGAATAAGGGTCACAACAGATAACTTAGAAAGAGAGAAAAAATATTTTTTGTTCTTTTTTGAACAGTACCCGTGAACAGTACTGGTGAACAATACCTATGAATAGTAATCGTGAATAGTAATCGTGAACAGTATCCATGAACAGTACCCAGGCATGAAAAGTTCTAAATTTGATAAAAAAGTTTAGACCAATATTTCTATGAAAGGATATTAGATGAAACGATCATTTTAGGAATTATAGAACAATAAAATAACATCTTTTACCTTAGTTGAAACTGGATTTGCCTTGAATATCGGATATTATTCTGAGAAAATCTTGCAGAAAACTACGCTCAAAGTATTCTTATACTCAAGAAAAATACTCACAATAATACGCTCGACAATCTAGAGAAATCTTATGTTTCTGGTGTGATTTTCAATTCTAACTTGAGCACATATTTATATGAAAATACTAGAACGTCAAAGGAGACTAAAATAATAAAATAATATTATTATTTCATTCTCTTCTACGCACACCTTGCTTGAATCCAACTTTTCCAACTTTACTCACCTCAAAATAACATCTCTTACCTCAAAATAACTGTACTTTTGATCAGAATATCGGATAGAAAGTCGAAGAAAACTTGTACAGAACAGCAACTCTCAAGGTATCAAAATACTCACAAAAATATGCTCGAGAATCTAGAGAGAAAGAAAATTTGTTTCTGGTGTGATTTTCAATTCTAACCTAAGCGTCTATTTATAGGAAAATATTAGAACGTCATAGGAGACTAAATAATAAAATAATATTATTATTTATTCAAATGTCTATGCATGCTTTGTTGAACTTTTTGGGCAGCCATCTTGGAAGAAATCTAGCAGCCCACATGTTTGAAAAACCAAAAGTGGGTCCCATCCATAAATTAATAAAAATTATTTTATTTTCTGAAACTTCAATAATTCATAGAAAATAGCCCGGTTATCAAAAAAATACGAATTTTATATCCATTCTGCCAGAAATCGAATTCTCTACAACTTTGTAGCTTTGAGTTTTTCCAAATTCCAAACAAAAAATATCCGAAATCCACAAACAAATGATTTTAACACCTCCACACCGACAAAATACTGATCAAACACCTCAGCATTAATTTCTTCATTTTTATCCACATAAAAATAAATATATCCATCATTTAAATGCACATAAAATAAATATTTCCTTATCATATAAATCAATAATTAATTATTCACAAATAATATTACAGAATCACAACTATGACAACCAGGCCGTTCTCAGGAAAGAGGGAGCTTTCCAATAAGAATCTCTCCTTACTTGCGCGCAATTAGGTGACCAAACCTCTCCTTGACAGAACTTTCTAGACATTGCCAATAATGCTATCTAATAATATTATTCAAATAATATGAATTATTGATCTGATAATGGAAAATACTGTGCAGTAATAATTATTAAAACAATAATAATATAAAATATCAACGCAGCAATTATTGAATCAATAAAATAAAATATTGAACAGTAATTACTGTAACAATTATTGAGTTGTGTCTTCTTACGTAAGAATCAATAATTTAAAAATAATTGTGCATCCACTCGTATTACTGTATTTTAACCACCGGGTATTCCAACAGTGTTAACGGTAACAACTACATTATTATAAATAAAAACTCAAACTTGTCATTTTCTTCATCCAACAGTTATTCTGTTATGGGGCCCACAAATGACTTGCGCCGTAGTACGATATTCCCCTACAACAAGAATATTCCACGACCAAACGAATATTCCCCGACAAAAATGATTATTTTATAACCACTTGCTTATTTTGTAAAATTTGCACATTTCACCCATAACCAGAGAATTATATCAAATTAATACCTTACTATTCACAATAATAATTAGATGAAATTCGATTTTATTTATAATAAGTTACGGTCTTACATCAGCGCCACGTCAGCGCCACTTTAGCGTCTGTCAACTATTTTGGACGGAATGACCCAATTTTAATATTTTAATTAGTTTAATGGGGTAATACAAAAAATTAAAAGTTCAATGGTGTAATAAGTAAAACTTACCAAGTATAGTGATGAAAAACATAGTTTAGCCATTTACTATTATACTTTCCACCAACAGTCCATATTGATTTACTATTATATCTTCAACCAACGGTCTAAAAAATTAGTACATCTCCTCATGGAATAATATTGTACTCAAAAATGATTTGGACCGAACAGAAATATATCTTACGGGTGAATAGTACCCCGTGAATAGTAACTCGTGAATAGTAACTCATGAATAGTAACTAGTGAATAGTAACTCATGAATAGTAACTAGTGAATAGTAACTCGTGAATAGTACTCCGACACGAAAAGTGTCCTGAATACCCAATTGAACAATATAACCTCCATACATCAATTATACTAACACAAATAAGCCCAACACAATGGAACTATAAAATTCATCTTTAATCAACACGAACTTATTCATCATTAATATTATAATTCATAATATTTAACAACCAGGTCATTCCCAGGAAAGAGGGGGCTTTCCGATAAGGATTTCTCCTTATTGGAGCGCAATTAGGTGACCAAACCTCTCCTTGACAGAACTTCTAGACATTGTCAATATTGCAAATAATAATATGAATAACTTTATCGTCTCAATTATTGATTTAATAATATATCATATTATGTAGATGATACAATAACAATAATTGAATCAATAATATGAGATATATGATGCAGCAATTACTGTAGCAATAATTGAGTATAACTGAGTGACTTCTCACGTAAGCATCAATAATCAATACCGTGTGCTACTATACAACCACGCGTATTACTGTACTTTTACTACCGGGTAGTTCAACAGTTTTAACGGTAACACCTCCGTTGTTATTTTTATAGAAAGATATTTTTATCGTTTTCTAACTATGACAATACTTCTGTTGTGGGGTCCACCAATGATGGTGTCGTCGTACGAATATTCCCTGTTAAAACAAATATTCCCCGACTAATCGAATATTACATAACTACTTGCTTACTTTGCAAATTTATAAATATTACCCACAACTATAACATTATATCCAATCCACACCATAATATTCGAAAATATATTTCGAAAAAATTATTCTTTATTCGTAAAAGTTGGGGTCTTACAACCTCCCCTTCTTATGAAATTTCTTCCTCGAAATTAGGGTACATACCTGCTATGTCGAAGAGATGAGGATACCTTGACTTCATCTCAGATTCTAACTCCCAAGTCATTTCCTCCACATCGTGGTTTCTCCACAAAACTTTGACTTGAGGTATAATCTTGGATCTTAGAACATGATCCTTCTTATCCAAGATTTTAACAGACAACTCTTCATACATTAAATCTTCCTCTATCTCGTCTGGTTCTAACTCAATAATGTGGTTCGGGTCTTTCACATATTTACGTAACATAGATATATGAAAAATGTATAAACACGAGACATACTTGGCGGTAAGGCGAGTCTATAAGCCACAGTTCCTACTCGCTCGAGAATTAAAAATGGGCCAATGAATTGAGGATTGAGCTTTTTTTCTCTTTCCAAATCTCGTAACTCCTTTTCATGGAGCAACACGTAACAACACATGATCTCCAATATCGAATTCTACGTCATTTCGATGAAGATCAGCATAACTCTTTTGTCGATCTTGTGAAGTTTTTATACGTTGTTGAATGTTTAAATCTTTTTTGTAGTCATACGTACCAACTCCGGTCCAACAATGTTGCTTCACCCACCTCATCCCAACATACTGGAGAACGACACTTTCTCCCATACAACTCCTCAAATGGAGCCATGACAATACTTGTTTGATAACTGTTGTTGTAGGAAAACTCCACCAATGGTAAGAACTTGTCCCAACTTCCTTTAAAGTCAGGGACATAGAGTCTTAATAGATCATCCAGAGTTTGAATAGTCCTCTCCGACTGCCCGTCCGTCTGAGGATGATATGTCGAGCTAAATCGTAAATCAGTGCCCATAGCTTTCAGCAAACTAACTCAAAATCGTGAAGTGAATCTTGGGTCTCGATCAGAAACTATGGATACTAGCATACCATGCAGTCTTATAATCTCATTTAAGTATATACGAGAAAGACGTTCAAGTGTATAAGTTTCTCGCATTGGTAAGAAGTGAGCAGACTTGGTCAATCTATCAATAATGACCCAAATTGCATCTATGCCTTGAGAAAGCCTTGGGAAGACCAGTAACTGAAATCCATGGTAATGTGCTCCCACTTCCATTTGGAATTTCAAGTGGTTGCAATGGACCTTTTGGTACTTGATGCTCCGCCTTGACTCTTGACGAGTTAAACACCTTGAGATAAACTCCACTATCTCTCTCTTCATATTGCTCCACCAAAATGTATGTCGAAGATCATGATACATTTTGGTACTCCCAAGATGGATTACAATCGGTGTGTTGTGCGTCTCCATCATGATTTTATAACTTTAAATTAGGGTCGTTAGGAACACAAAGTGTGGAGTTGACTCGAAGTATTCATTTTTCATCGATTCTTACTTCCGGAATAGCACCTTCTTACACTTTCTTCCTTATACATATCAGCTTCAGGTCTGTAGCTTGAGCAGATTTAACTTTATCGATTAAAGTCGGTTCTACTCGTATATTCACCATCATCACATGGGTCCCTAGAGTCTTTAACTCTATCTCCATCCTTTGTAAGTCATACAAAATGGGCCTTTGTGTTGACAATATTGCACTCGTACCCGCATATGATCTTCTATTCAATGTGTCAGCTACTACGTTCACTTTACCAGGATGGTATTGAATGGTATGATCATAATCTTTCAACATGTTCAAGCCAACGTCGTAGCTGCATGTTGAGTTCCTTTTGGGTGAAGAAATATTTGAGGCTTTTATGATCCGTATAGATCTCCATCTTCTCTCCATATAGGTAATGCCTCCAAATCTTGAGCGCGAAGACAACAGCTGCCAACTCTAGATCATGAGTAGGATAATTCCTCTCATATTCTTTGAGTTGTCGAGAGGCATATGCTATGACTTTCCCATGTTGCATGAGAACACATCCTAGCCCTTTGCCCAAAGCATCACTGTAGATGACAAATCCGTCTGAGCCAGATGGTATTGTCAGAACAGGTACTGAAATGAGTCTTCCCGTGAGTTCTTGAAAACTCTTCTCACATTCCTCGCTCCAACTGAACTTTGTATCTTTTCGAGTCAGCTGAGTTAATGGAGTAGCGATTCAAGAAAATCCTTCCACGAATCTCTGATAATAACCAGCTAAGCCGAGAAAGCTACGTACTTCGGTCATTGACTTTTGTTGCTCCCAGCTTTGAATTGCTTCAATCTTCGCTAGGTCAACAGATATTCCATGATTTGATATCACATGCCTAAGGAATGCAACTTCCTCAAGCCAGAACTCATATTTCTTCAACTTGGCATAAAGCTTGTTTTCATGAAGCTTTTGGAGTATCAGCCTCAAGTGTTGCTCATGATCTTCACGGCTTTTGGAATATATGAGAATGTCATCAATAAAGATAACCACAAAGTGATCCAAATATTCCTTGAATACTCGGTTCATTCATATCCATGAAGGCAGCATGAGCATTAGTCAATCCTAAAAGATATGACCAAGAATTCATAATGCCCGTACCGAGTTCAGAAGGCAGTCTTTGGAATATCATCAGTTTTAACCTTCAGCTGATGATATCCAGAACGAAGATCGATCTTTGAAAAGAATTGTGCTCCTTGCAACTGGTCAAACAGGTCATCAATGCGAGGTAACAGATACCTATTCTTGATGGTGACATGATTCAATTCTCGGTAGTCAATACAAAGTCACATACTCCCATCTTTCTTCTTCACGAATAGAACAGTAGCACCCTAAGGAGACGTACTAGGACAAATGAAACCAATGTCTAACAATTCCTGCAATTGGGTCATTAACTCCTAAATTTCAATAGAAGTCATTCGATATGGGGCTTTTGAAATGGGTTTTGTACCAAGTTCAAGGTTGATACAAAATTCAATTTCACGCTCTGGGGGTAGGCCAGGAAGTTCTTCAGGGAATACGTTAGGAAATTTATTAACAATAGAAATATCATTCAAAACTGACGTATTTTTGTTTAAATCTGTGACATGAGCTAAGAAAGGCTTGACATCCATTTTTTAATAAATGAATAGCTTTATGGCTTGAAATGACCGTGATTGATTTTAATGGTTTGGTCGCTTGAATTCGCATAATAGGTTGACTAGGAATATGAAAACTAACAACCTTACAAAAATAATCAATTTTTGCATGATGAGTATTTAACCAATCATTCCCTAGAATTACGTCAAACGCAAGTATTTTTAAAGAAATAAGATCGACAGGTAATGTGCGGTTACCGATTTGAATAAAACAAGACTTATAAACCGTGGATGTAATGAAGATTTCTCCCAACGGAGTTTCAACCGATATGTCGAAGTCCAATTTCTCTGAAGTCAAATTTAAACATTGAGCGCAAGTAGGAGAAATAAAAGAATGGGTAAATCTGGTATTAAATAAGGTATATACTTCACTAGAGTTTATGATAAGCTTACCCGTGATGACCTCATTTGGGTTCCTTGCTTTCTGGGAGGTTACAACAAACGCTCTCTCCCTTGAACTACCGGTTTTGTCTTGTCGGGGATAGACTTTGATGCCTCCATCCTAGCTGGACTTGACTTCGGTGCACGACAAAATCAGGCTAAGTGACCTTCTCTTCCACAATTGTAACATGCTTTGGACTGCTGCAAACAGTTTGGACTGATGTGTCCCTCCCCTCCGCATTTGTAACATACGACCGGTGGTCGTTCTCCTTCCTTAAAAACAGGTGCTGGTGCTGACGTCCTTCCATCATTACTAAATCTCCTCTTCTTGAAACTCTCACTTTTATTGTCTTGGCCATGATTACCACCGAAGTGATTACCATTTCTGGCATGTTAATTCCCTCCAAGTTTATTGTCACCGCTTCGATGACTGTTACCACTGGTATTTTCATTTTGCTGGCTGCATTCTCTTGGTTGTATTAACCCGTTATCGCGCTCCAATAACTGAGTCCTATTTACAACATTTGAATACAAACACAGTTTATGAGAAATAAGATATTGACGTATCTCCGGTTTCAAACCTCTTAAAAACATTCGCGTCATTCGCTCCTCATTAACAACCAAATGGGATATAAACTGGGATAACTCCGCAAATTTAGCCTCGTATTGTGACACGGTCATATTATTTTACTCCAACTTGATAAACTCCACCTCCTTCATGTGACGAATACTTTCGAAAAAGTATTTGTCGTTGAATAGCTCTTGGAACTTCTCCCAAGACATCTTGAGTGCGTCAAGCTGGGTACGCTTTACAGATTCCCACCAGTAACCTGCCTCCCCTCGCAACATAAAGGTGGCAAAAAAACTTTTTGCTCCTCGGAGCATCTCAAGACATCAAATATCTTGGTGATCTGCTTTATACATGCATCCGCCTTAAGTGGTTTTGTCTCTCCAATAAACTCTGATGGTCCTAGCTCCTTGAACTGTTTAGCGGTGACCGTCCGAGAGTTTCCAGTGTTTCCACCTTCATTTTTGATAGGAGTTTCTCTTGCCTGATGTTGTACGAATTGCAGAAAGCTCCTAAATATTCTGTCGTTCGCCATTCAGTCGGTGTTGTTATTCACCTGAGGATTATTGTCTTCCTATTGCACATTATCCTGAGTATTAATCTGTGGTGACTCCACGATCTCATGTGCTTCATTGCTTATCTCAACATTTTCGGATGCCATTTTTCAAACTGCACAAAACAAGGGTTAATTAATATATCACATATTATCCCTATACTCTGACCAACCAGTTAAATACCAAATAAACTTAGGTAGGTCATACTAGTGAAGGAATTATCCGTCTCTCCCCTCCTAGTTCTTATCTCACATCTCAGCCAGAGATCATATCCCTAAGATTTGATACCAACTGTGACGCCCACAAAACAAGTATACATCACCCATCTTGAGTCACCAGATACAAGGTATCGAATACAAATACAACTTAATTATACAACAGTCATGTGAAATATGACAAAACATAAGTTGTGAGTTTTAATACAAATATTGTCATCTAGACAATATCCACACTCAATGGAGTCCTCAGTATATTTATTATCACACTATTTCACAGAATAGTGAGGACTACTAATGCACCATCTAGGACCATCACTCTGTTCCCCGACTAGTCCCAGCTACGTTCTCATTTCCTAAAGAGAACAGTGAAAGAAATGGTGAGCCCAACTAGCCCAGTAAGAAATATTATGACTAAGATAATGCAGAATAAATTATCAATAGCCATCAACAGTATAACAACTGATAGAATATAATAGACAACAAGTTTTAGATCAGAAACTACAACAAAATAAACAATCCATTAGAAGAGTCAAGTAAAGTATAAAATCTATTGTCTTCAATGATTTAAAAAGTTTTTCATCAACTTTATCGCTGAGACTCAGCTTAATAAATAAAATCGAATCATCCCTGCTCCACGACCAAGGATATTCATATAATCATCAATGGTCATAACTATACCGAATAATTCCTGGTCATAATCATACTAACAACTGTCCACCAATGAACTACAGGTCAATGAGGACTTTTACCACATCATTCATCACATTACGGTCATGATTATACCGAATAATCCCTGGTCATAATCATACTATGTCCATCTATGCACGTAAGCCAAAGATGACTTTCAACATAATATAAGCATGACGATGATGACAATTCAATAAAATAGGTTCAAGAATAAATTTTAAAGATTTATAAGTTAATTTATCCTGAAGTCAATAACGTCCAAATTGTCAACATGATACTGCTTTGTGCAGTAAAATTCAAGAATGCTCAGAAGAATATTTCCATGAAAAGATACTGGATGAAGCGCAAATATCAAGGATATATTCTACTTTCATGGAGTATAGAAGCCAAAACTATAACCAACTGAGTATAATATAATATATGAAACTGCAAATGGATTTTCACCCGCCATGCGGTAATCCACGTATACAGATCATTTCCACAATTTAATAAGGAATGAATACACAGGATCATTCAACATGCATGTGGTAATCCACATAGACAGGTTATTCCAACAGAATAATAAAGAATGGAATAACAGAAGGATTCACCATGCGTACGATAGACTACACTGACAGGTTATTTCTAACAGAATAATAAATAATAGAACCAGGTCCGGCGTAAACGCACAGACATGATATTTCGACAGAATAATAAATAATGGAACCAGGTCTGGCGTAAACGCACAAACATGATATTTCGACAGAATAATAAATAATGAAACCAGATCCGGCGTAAACGCACAGACAGGATATTCTGACAGAATAATAAAGAACGGAATATTAGAAGAATTTCACCATGTATGCGGTACTTCGCATAAATAGATTATTCCAACAGAATAATAAGAATGGAATAACAAAAGTTCTCTTCATGAATAAGAAAGAAAGAATACCCCTTATGAGTACAACAAAGAATATTCCCTACCTTAGAAAAACTGAATACTGAAGTAGTGAAGTAGCAGAATATTTTTCTTCTTTCTCTCTATAGTTTCTCTCTCTAGAGTTTCAGTGAATTTGTAAGAAATAATGAAGGAATGAGCTTCTATTTATTGGAAAATGGACTGAATAGTAACTAATTCATGAACGGCCCAGATTGATTTATTTTTAAATGGATGGTCCATATTGGTTTACTATTAAAACTTAAAGTAACGGTCCATACAGATTTACTATTAAAACTTTAAACCAGCGATCCATATTGATTTACTATTATACTTTCCACCAGCGGTCCATATTGATTTACTATTATATCTTCAACCAACGGTCTAAAAAATTAGCACATCTCCTCATGGAATAATATTGTACCCAAAAATGATTTAGACCGGACAGAAATATATCTTACGGGTGAATAGTACCGCGTGAATAGTAACTCATGAATAGTAACTCGTGAATAGTACTCCGACACAAAAAGTGTCCCGAATACCCAATTGAACAATATAACCTCTAAACATCAACTATACTAACACAAATAAGTCCAACACAATGGAACTATAAAATTCATCTTTCATCAACACGAACTTATTCATCATTACTATTATAATTCACAATATTTAACAACCAGTTCGTTCCCAAGAAAGAGGGGGCTTTCCGATAAGGATTTCTCCTTATTGGCACGCAATTAGGTGACCAAACCTCTCCTTGACAGAACTTCTAGACATTGAAAATATTGCAAATAATAATATGAATAACTTTGTCATCTCAATTATTGATTTAATAATATATCATATTATGTAAATGATACAGTAACAATAATTGAATCAATAATATGAGGGATATGATGCAGCAATTACTGTAGCAATAATTGAGTATAACTGAGTGACTTCTCACGTAAGCATCAATAATCAATATCGTGTGCTACTATGCAACCACGCATATTAATGTACTTTTACTACCGGGTAGTTCAACAGTTTTAACGGTACACCTACGCCTTTATTTTTATAGAAAGATATTTTTTTCGTTTTCTAACTACGACAATACTTCAGTTGTGGGGTCCACAATGATTGTGCCGTCGTACGAATATTTCCTGTTAAAACGAATATTCCCCGACCAATCGAATATTATATAACTACTTGCTTACTTTGCAAAATCTATAAATATTACCCACAACTATAACATTATATCCAATCCACACCATAATATTCAAAAATATATTTCGAGAAAATTATTCTTTATTCATAAAAGTTGGGGTCTTACAAGAATGGAAAGGATACTATGCAATAAAATAAAATTATATATATATATATATATATATATATATATATATATATATATATATATATATTATATATATTATATAAATAACATGTGCACAAAAATATCACGGGTGAAAACCCCGTGAACTCTTTTTAGTTCCTTCAGCCAATTTTTGAACTTACATATATATAATAATGAAATATTACTCCTTAATCCAATTTCCACCCCCCCCCCACCCCCCACCCCCCACCCCCCACTCAATCAGATCATATACATATTATATAACATAATGATATTCTTTCCTAACAACTTTTGCAACAAAAGTCATTATATCATATATATATATATATATATATATATATATATATATATATATATATATATATATATATATATATATATTACTTATAATGCACTCCGTCCTTTTTTTTCTTTCTTTTACATGAATCCCAACCTTTTCAGTTTCTAATATACACACATGGGCCCCACATGTGGCCCTACTCTTATTATATAAAAATATACTGAATAATTTTCTACCGATTATTTTGAAAAATAGATAAATGGGGGGTCCATAAAATAAGCAAAACTTCATAAAAATCACCTTAATAATTTTAAAAACATTTATCACCTTTATTATAATTCACAATATTAATCGACCAGGTCGTTCCTAGGAAAGAGGGTGTATTCCAATAAAGATTTCTTCCTATTGGCGCGCAATTAGGTGACCAAACCTCTCCTTGACAGAACTTCTAGACATCGTTAATATTGCAAATAATAATATTAATAACTTTGTCGTCTCAATTATTGATTTAATAATATATAAAAATATTGACAATAATTGAATCAAATAACGTAAGATACTATGCAGCAATTACTGTAACAATAATTGAACAAAACTGGGTGACTTCTCACTTAAGCATCAATAATCAATACCGTGTGCTACTATGAAACCACGCGTATTATTGTTCTTTTAACACCGGGTGTTTCAACAGTTAACGGTAAAACTTCCGTCGTTATTTTTATAAAAAGATATTTTTGTCGTTTTCTCAAACCGACAATAATTCCGTTGTGGGGTCCACCAATGATTGTGTCATTGTACGAATATTCCCTGTTAAAACTAAATATTCCCCGACCAATCGAATATAATATAACAACTTGCGTACTTTGTAAATTTATAAATATTACCCACAACTATAACATTATATCAAATTTACTCCATAATATTTAAAATGATATTTATAGAAAATTCATCTTTATTTATAAAAGTTGGGGTCTTTCAACCTCCCCTTCTAATGAAATTTCGCCCTCGAAATTAGGGTACGTACCTGGTATGTCGAAGAGGTAAGGATACCTTGATTTCATTTCAGATTCAAACTCCCAAGTCATTTCCTCAACATCGTGGTTTCTCCACAAAACTTTGACTTGAGGTATAACCTTAGGAGCGTAGAATATGTTCCTTCTTATCCATAATTTGAACAGGAACCTCTTCATATGTCAAATATTCCGCTATTTCGTCTAGTTCTAACTCAATAATGTGGTTCAGATCTTCCACATATTTACGTAACATGGATATGTGAAAAACTGTTATGAACACGAGACTTACTTAGCGGTAAAGCGAGTCTATAGGCCACAGTTCCTACTAGATCAAGGATTAAAAATCGGCCAATGAATCGAGGATTGAGCTTTCCTCTCTTTCCAAATCTCGTAACTTCTTTCCATGGAGCTACACATAACAACACATGATCTCATATATCGAATTCCACATCCTTTCGATGAAGATCAGCATAACTCTTTTGTCGATCATGTGAGGTTTTTACACGTTGTCGGATCGTTTGAATCTTTTCCGTAGTCATACATACCAACTCCGGTCCTAACAACGTTGCTTCACCCACCTCATTCCCAGCATACTGGAGAACGACACTTTATTCCATACAACGCCTCGAATGGAGCCATGCCAATACTTTCTTGATAACTGTTGTTGTAGGAAAACTCCACCAATGGTAAGAACTTGTTCCAACTTCCCTTGAAGCTAAGGACATAGAGTCTTAATAGATCTTCAAGACTTTGAATTCATCCTCTCCGACTGCCTGTTCGTCTGAGGATGATATACCGAGCTAAATCGTAAATCCGTGCCCATAGCTTTTTGCAAACTAACCCAAAATCTTGAAGTGAATCTTGGGTCTCGATCAGAAACTATGGATACTGACATACTATGCAATCTTATAATCTCGTTTATGTACATACGACCAAGACGTTCAAGTGTATAAGTTTCTCGTATCGTTAAGAAATGAGCAGACTTGGTCAATCTATCAACAATGACCCAAATCGCATCTATACCTTGAGAAACTTTGGGAAGACCTGTAACGAAATCCATGGTAATGTGCTCCCACTTACATTCTGGAATTTCAAGTGGTTACAATAGACCTTTTGGTACATGATGCTCCGCCTTGACTCGTTGACACGTTAGACACCTTGAGATAAACAGTGCTATCTCTCTCTCTTCATATTGCCCCACCAAAATGTATATCGAAGATCATGATACATTTTGGTACTCCCAGGATGGATTGCAAACGGTGTGTTGTGCGCCTCCATCATGATTTTATACTTTAAATCAGGGTCGTTAGGAACACAAAGTCTGGAGTTGACTCAAAGTATTCCTTCTTCATCGATTCTTGCTTACGGTATAACACCTTCTTGCACTTTCTTCTTCATACGCATCAGCTCCAGGTCTGTAGCTTGAGCAGCTTTAACTTTATTAATTAAAGCCGGTTCTACTCGTATATTCACCATTATCACATGGGCCCCTGGAGTCTTTAACTCTATCTCCATCCTTTGCAAGTCACACAAAATGGTCCTTTGCATTAACAATATCGCATTCGCACTTGAATATGATCTTCTACTCAATGCGTCAGCTACCACATTCCTTTTTCAAGGATGGTATTGGATGGTATAATCATAATCTTTCAACAGTTCAAGTCAACGTCATTATCACATGTTGAGTTCCTTTTGAGTGAAGAAATATTTGAGGCTTTTATAATCCGTAAAGATCTCCACTTTCTCTTCATACAAGTAATGCCTCCAAATTTGAAGTGCGAAGACAACAGCTGCCAACTCTAGATCATGAGTAGGATAATTCCTCTCATATTCTTTGAGTTTTCTTGAGTCATAGGCTATGACTTTCCCATGTTATATAAAACACATCCCAACCCTTTGCCCGAAGCATCACTGTATATGACAAATCCCTCTGAGCTAGATGGTATTGTCAGAACAGGTGCTAAAATGAGTCTCCTCTGGAGTTCTTGAAAACCCTTCTTACATTCTTCACTCCAACCGAACTTGGTATTTTTTCGAGTCAGCTGAGTTAATGGAGTAGCGAACCGAACTTCTCTTCTTCTTTCTCTCTATAATTTTTTCTCTCTAGAGTTTCAGTGAATTCGTAAGAAATAATGAAAGAATGAGCTTCTATTTATAGGAGAATGGAAAGGATACTATGCAATAAAATAAAATAATATATATTATATAAATAACATGTGCACAAAAATATCACGGGTGAAAACCCCGTGAACTCTTTTTAGTTCTTTCAGTCAATTTTTCAACTTACATATATATAATAATGAAATATTACTCCTTCATCCAATTTCTCCCCCCCCCACCCAATCAGATCATATACATATTATATAACATAATGATATTCTTTCCTGACAACTTTTGTAACAAAAGTCATTATATCATATATATATATATATATATATATATATATATGTATATATATAACTTATAATGCACTCCGTCCTTTTTTCTTCTTTCTTTTACATGAATCTCAGCCTTTTCAGTTTCCAATATACACACATGGGCCCCACATGTGGCCCTACTCTTATTATATAAAAATATACTGAATAATTTTCTACCGATTATTTTGAAAAATGGATAAACGGGGGGGGGGGTCTATAAAATCAACAAAACTTCATAAAAATCATCTTAATAATTTTAACAACATTTATCACCTTTATTATAATTCACAATATTAATCGACCAGGTCATTTCCAGGAAAGAGGAGGCTTTCCAATAATGATTTCTCCCTATTGGGGCGCAATGAGATGACCAAACCTCTCCTTAACAGAACTTCTAGACATCGTTAATATTGCAAATAATAATATTAATAACTTTGTCGTCCCAATATTGATTTAATAATATATAAAAATATTGACAATAATTAAATCAAATAACGTAAGATACTATGCAGCAATTACTGTAGTAATAATTGAACAAAATTGTGACGCTCCCAAAATTAGGTATACATCACCCATATTGGGTTGCAACAGATACATGGTACAGAATTCAAATACAACTTACTAATACAACTGTCGTGTACAATACGACAAAACATAAACTGTGAGTTTGAATACAAATATTGTCTACTAGAGATTATACAAACTCAAAAGGAGTCCTCATTACAATTATTATCACACTATTTCACAAAATAGTGATGACTACTAATGCTATCCTCTGGACCATCACTCTGTTCCCCGACTCATCCCAGCTATATTCTCATTTCCTGAAGAGAACAGTGAAAGAAAGGGTGAGCTCAACTAGCCCAGTAAGAAATATTATGACTAAGATAATGCAGAATAAATTATCATTAGTCTCCAACAATGTTAAACTGATAAAATATAATAGACATCAACTTTAACTGCAGCGGAACAAGCAATCCATTAAAAGAGTCAAGTAGAAAATAAAATCTACTATCTTTTATGATTTAAAAAGATTTTTCAGCACTGTTATCGCTGAGACTCAGCTTAATAAATATTCCACATCATCGAATCACCCCTGCACTACGGCCAATGATATTCTTTAGTATCACGACCACAATTATCCATGCACTACTGGGCCAAAAATATTTGTGTATTCATTAATAGTCATGATCATGCCAACAACTGTCCATCAATGCACTATGGGCCAATGAGGACTTTTACCACATCATTTGGAACATTACGGTCATGATTACACCGAATAATCCCTGGTCATAATCATACCAAGTCCATCTATGCACTACAGGCCACAGATGACTTTCAACAAAATATAAACATGAAAATGATGATAATTATATAAGAATTCAATAAAACAAGTTCAAGAATTAATTTATCTAGGAACTGATAACGTCCAAATTGTTAACATGATACTACTTTGTAGAGTAAAATTCAAGAATGCTCAGAAGAATATTTTCATGAAAAGATACTGGATGAATCGCAAATATCAAGGATATTCTACTAATTTCATGGAGTATAGAAGTCAAAACTTTAACCAACTGAGTATAATAAAGAATGGAATAACAAAAAAATCACCATGCATGCGGTACTTCGCATAAACAGGTTATTCCAACAAAATAATAATAACAGAACCAGGTCAGACAAAATTTGCACCGACAGGATGTTCCAACAGAATAATAAAGATGGAACTAGGTCCGGTGTAAATCACATAGACAGGATGTTCCAACAGAATAATAATAAGACGGAACTAGGTCCGATGTAAAACAAACAGGTAGGATGTTCCATTAGAATAATAGAAGAATGTCACCAAGTATAGGGTAGACCATGTATACAGGTTATTCCAACAAAATAATAAGCAATGGAATAACAATAGTTCTCTTCATGAATAAGAAAGAATAACACCCCTTACCATAAAAGAACTGAATATAAGAGTAATTAAGTAGCAGAAATCTTTTCTTCTTTCTCTCTATAATTTTCTCTCTCTAGAGTTTCAGTGAATTCGTAAAAAATAATGAAGGAATGAGCTTCTATTTATAGGAGAATGGAAGTGTACTGTTTATGAACGAATGGAAGTGTACTCTTTTGTCGATCTTGTGAGATTTTTATACGTTTTTGGATCGTTTGAATCTTTTCCATAGTCATACGTACGAACTCCGGTCCTAACAACGTTGTGTCACCCACCTCATCCCAGTATACTGGAGAACGATACTTTCTTCCATACAACGCCTCGAATGGAGCCATGCCAATACTTACTTGATAACTGTTGTTGTAGAAAAACTCCACCAATGGTAAGAACATGTCCCAACTTCCCTTGAAATCAAGGACATAGAGTCTTAATAGATCTTTAAGAGTTTGAATAGTCCTCTCCGACTGTTCGTCCGTCTGAGGATGATATGTCGAGCTAAATCATAAATCTGTGCCCATAGCTTTCTGCAAACTAACCCAAAATCGTGAAGTGAATCTTGGGTCTCGATCAGAAACTATGGATACTAGCATACTATGCAGTCTTACAATCTCGTTTATGTACATATGAGCAAGACGTTCAAGTGTATAAGTTTCTCGTATTGGTAAAAAATGAGCAAACTTGGTCAATCTATCAACAATGACCCAAATCGCATCTATACCTTGAGAAACTTTAGGAAGACCGGTAACGAAATCCAAGGTAATGTGCTCCCACTTCCATTATGGAATTTGAAGTGGTTGCAAATGGACATTTTGGTACTTGATGCTCCGCCTTGACTCGTTGACACGTTAGACATCTTGAGATAAACAGCGCTATCTCTCTCTTCATATTGCCCCACCAAGATGTATGTCGAAGATCATGATACATTTTGGTACACCCAGGATGGATTGCAAACGGTGTGTTGTGCGCCTCCATCATGATTTTATACTTTAAATCAGGGACGTTAGGAACACAAAGTCTGGAGTTGACTCGAAGTATTCCTTCTTCATCGATTCTTGCTTACGGTATAACACCTTCTTGCACTTTCTTCTTCATACGCATCAGCTTCAGGTTGTAGCTTGAGCAGCTTTAACTTTATTAATTAAAGTCGGTTCTACTCGTATATTCTCCATCATCACATGGGTCCCTGGAGTCTTTAACTCTATTTCCATCCTTTGCAAGTCACACAAAATGGGACCTTTGTGTTGACAATATCGTACTCGTACTTGCATATGATCTTCTACTCAATGCATCAGCTACCACGTTCGTTTTTCCAAGATGGTATTGGATGGTATGATCATAATCTTTCAATAGTTCAAGCCAACATCGTTGTCGCGTGTTGAGTTCATTTTGAGTGAAGAAATATTTGAGGCTTTTATGATCCGTAAAGATCTCCACCTTGTCCCCATACAAGTAATGCCTCCAAATTTTAAGTGTGAAGACCACAGCTGCTAGCTCTAGGTCATGAGTAGGATAATTCCTCTCATATTCTTTGAGTTATCGTGAGGCATAGGCTATGACTTTCCCATGTTGCATGAGAACACATCCTAACCCTTTGCCTGAAGCATCACTATAGATGGCAAAATCCCTCCGAACCAGATGGTATTGTCAGAACAGGTGCTGAAATGAGTCTCCTCTTGAGTTCTTGAAAACTCTTCTCATATTCCTCGCTCCAACCGAACTTTGTATCTTTCTGAGTCAGCTGAGTTAGTTGAGTAGCGATTCAAGAAAACCCTTCTACGAATCTCCGATAATAACCAGCTAAGCCGAGAAAGCTACGTACTTCGGTAACTGATTTAGGTTGCTCCCAGCTTTGAATAGCTTCAATCTTTGCTGGATCAACAGATATTCCATGACTTGATACCACGTGCCTAAGGAATGTCTACTTCCTCAAGCCAGAACCCGTATTTCTTCAACTTGGCATAAAGCTTATATTCAAGAAGCTTTTGGAGTATCAGCCTCAAGTGTTGCTCATGATCTTCACGGCTTTGGGAATAAATAAGGATGTCATCAATAAAGACGACCACAAAGTGATCCAAATATTCCTTGAATACTCGGTTCATCATATCCATGAAGGCAGCAGGAGCATTAGTCAATCCAAAGGACATGACTAGGAATTCATAATGCCTGTACCGAGTTCTGAAAGCCGTCTTTGGAATGTCATCGGTTCTAATCTTCAATTGGTGATATCCGGAACGATGATCAATCTTTGAAAAGAATTTGGCTCCTTGCAACTGGTCAAACAGGTCATCAATACAGTGGCAATGGGTACATATTTTTGATGGTGACATGATTCAACTCCCGATAATCAATACAAAGTCGCATACTCCCATCTTTCTTCTTCACGAATAGAATAGGAGCACCCCAAGGAGAAGTACTAGGACGAATAAAGCCAATGTCTAGCAATTCCTGCAGTTGAGTCTTTAACTCTTGAAGTTCAATAGGAGCCATTCGATATGGGGCTTTAGAAATGGGTTTTGTACAGGGTTCAAGGTCGATACAAAATTCAATTTCACGCTCTGGGGGTAGGCCAGGAAAGTTTTTCAGGGAATACGTCAGGAAATTCATTAACAATAGAAATATTATTCAAAACTGACGTATTTTTGTTTAGATATGTGACATGAGCTAAGAAAGCTAGACATCCATTTTTCAATAAATGAATAGCTTTATGGCTTGAGATGACAGTGATTGATTTTAATGGTTTGGTTGCTTGAATTCGCATAATAGGTCGATTAGGAATATGAAAGCTAACAACCTTACAAAAATAATCAATTTTTGCATGATGAGTATTTAACCAATCAATCCCTAGAATTACATCAAATGCAAGTATTTTTAAAGCAATAAGATTGACAGGTAATGTGTGAGTACCAACTTGAACCAAATAAGACTTATAAACTGTGGATTTAATGAAGATTTCTCCCAACGGAGTTTTCACAGATAAGTCAAAGTCTAATTTCTCCGGAGTCAAATTTAATCATTAAGCGCAAGTAGGAGAAATAAAAGAATGGGTAGAACGGGTATCAAATAAGGTATAGACTTTACTAAAATTTATGATATGCTTACCCATGATGACCTCATTCGAGTTCCTTGCTTTCTAGGAGGTCACTACAAACGCTCTCCCTTGCACTACTGGCTTTTACTTTTCTGGGACAGGCCTTTGTGCCTCCATACTAGCTGAACTTGTCTTTGGTGAACGACAAAATCGGGCTAGGTGACCTTCTCTTCCACAATTATACATGCTTTGGACGGTATCGCACAGTTTGGACTGATGTGTCCCTCTCCTCCGCATTTGAAGCATATGATAGGTGGTCGTTCTCCTTCCTTAACAATGGGTGCTGGTGCTGACGTCTTTCCATCATTGTTGAATCTCCTCTTCTTGAAATGTCCATTTTTACTGTCTTGGCCATGATTACCACCGAAGTGGTTACCATTTCTGGCATATTGATTCCCTCCACGTTTGTTGTCGCCGTTTCGATGACTGATACCACTGGTATTTTCATCCTGCCGGCTGCTTTCTCTTAGTTACGTTTACTCATTACCGCGCTCCAATTACTGAGCCCTATTTACAACATCTGAGTACAAACACAGTTTATGAGAAATAAGATATTGACGTATCTCCGGTTTCAAACCTCTTAAAAACATTCGCGTCATTCGATCCTCATTATCGACCAAATGAGATGCAAACCAGGATAACTCCGCAAATTTAGCCTCGTATTGCGGCACGGTCATATTGTTTTGTTCTAATTTGATAAACTCCACTTCCTTCATGTGACGAATACTCTCGGGAAAGTACTTGTCGTTGAATAGCTCTTGGAACTTCTCCCAAGACATCTTGAGTGCGTCAAGCTGGGTACGTTTTACAGATTCCCACCAGTAATCTGCCTCTTCATGCAACATGAAGGTGGCAAAGGGAATCTTTTGTTCCTCGGAGCATCCCAAGACATCAAATATCTTGGTGATCTACTTTATCCATGTTTCCGCCTTAAGTGATTTTGGCTCTCCTATAAACTCTGATGGTCCCAGTTCCTTGAACTGTTTAGCAGTGACCGTCCGAGAGTTTTCAGTGTTTCCACCTACATTTTGGATAGGAGCCGCTCTCGCCTGATGTTGCATGAATTGCATAAAGCCTCTGAACAGTCCATCATTCATCATTTGGTCAATGTTGTTGTTTGCATGAGGATTGTCAGCCTTCCTGATGCACATTCTCCTGATTATTGATATGTGGAGACTCAACGGTCTCTTGTGCTCTATTTCTATTTTCAACATTCTCGGATGTCACTTTCAAATACTGCCACAAAACAAAGGTTCATTAAAATATAACATATTATCCATATACTTTGACCGACCAATTAAATACCAAATAAACTTAGGTAGGTCATACTAGCAAAGGAATTTCCCGTCTCTCCCCTCCTAGTTCTAGTCTCACATCTTAGCCAGGGATCATATCCCTAAAGCTTTGATACCAACTGTGACTGCCCCCAAAATTAGGTATACATCACCCATCTTGGGTTGCCAGATACATGGTACAGAATTTAAATACAACTTACTAATACAACTGTCATGTACAATACGACAAAACATAAACTGTGAGTTTGAATACAAATATTGTGTACTAGAGATTATACAAACTCAAAAGGAGTCCTCATTACAATTATTATCACACTATTTCACAGAATAGTGAGGACTACTAATGCTATCCTCTGGACCATCACTCCGTTACTCGACTCGTCCCAGCTATATTCTCATTTCCTGAAGAGAACAGTGAAAGAAAGGGTGAGCTCAACTAGCCCAGTAAGAAATATTATGACTAAGAAAATGCAGAATAAATTATCATTAGTCTCCAATAATGTTAAACTGATAAAATATAATAGACATCAAGTTTAACTGCAGCGGAACAAGCAATCCATTAAAATAGTCAAGTAGAAAATAAAATCTACAATCTTTTATGATTTAAAAAGGTTTTTCATCACTGTTATCGCTAAGACTTAGTTTAATAAATATTCCACATCATCGAATCACCCCTGCACTATGGCCAAGGATATTCTTTAGTATCACGACCACAATTATCCATGCACTATGGGCCAAAAATATTTGTGTATTCATTAATGGTCATGATCATGCCAAAAATTGTCCATCAATGCACTACGGGTCAATGAGGACTTTTACCACATCATTTGTAACATTACGATCATGATTACACCGAATAATCCCTAGTCATAATCATATCAAGTCCATCTATGCACTACAGACCACAGATGACTTTCAACAAAATATAAACATGAGAATGATGACAATGATATAAGAATTCAATAAAACAAGTTCAAGAATTAATTTATCTAGGAACTGATAACGTCCAAATTGTCAACATGATACTGTTTTGTAGAGTAAAATTCAAGAATGCTCAGAAGAATATTTCCATGAAAAGATACTGGATGAATCGCAAATATCAAGGATATTCTACTAATTTCATGGAGTATAGAAGTCAAAACTTTAACCAACTGAGTATAATAAATAATGGAATAACAAAAGAAATCACCATGCATGCGGTACTTCGCATAAACAGATTATTCCAACAGAATAATAATAACGGAACCAAGTCAGGCAAAATTTGCACCTACATGATGTTCCAACAGAATAATAATGATGGAACCAGGTCCGGTGTAAATCACATAGACAGGATGTTCCAATAGAATAATAATAAGACGAAACCAGGTCCGGTGTAAAACACACAGATAGGATGTTCCAACAAAATAATAGAAGAATGTCACCAAATATAGGGTAGACCGCGTATACAGGTTATTCCAACAGAATAATAAGCAATGGAATAACAACAGTTCTCTTCATGAATAAGAAAGAATAACACTCCTTACCGTAAAAGAACTGAATATAAGAGTAGTTAAATTGTAGAAATCTTTTCTTCTTTCTCTCTATAATTTTCTCTTTCTAGAGTTTCAGTGAATTCGTAAAAAATAATGAAGTAATGAACTTCTATTTATAGGAGAATGGAAGTGTACTGTTTATGAACAAATTATTTTTGCAGAATTATTTCTTCAACCAAATAAAATAAAGTTAATCAACTAACCAATAAAATCACAACAAAAATTAAAATATAATACATATATATAAACACATGTTTTCAACTTATATATATCAATATTATATATACACCACTTAATTTTTCTCTCCATAACCAACATCAATCCCCCACCCACCCAAAAATCAATTTCACTACACTCTTACACGTCACTATCACACTACCACTTTTCCACCATTTTCCACTCACACACACATCACACACCTATCACTTTCACATATCACTTTCTCCCACCATATACTCAATACATACATATACATCCATACGTATACTCTTCCATTTCTAAAATCATTTTTCCAACATATATGGGCCCCACATGTGGGCCCCGCCTTTAAATAATTTTCTACTTATTATTTTGAAAAATGAGTAAATAGGAATCCATAAAATAAGCAAACTTCATAAAAATCACCTTAATAATTTTAACAACATTTATCATCTTTATTAAAATTCACAATATTAATCGACCAGGTCAGTTCCCAGGAAAGAGGGGTCTTTCTAATAAGGATTTCTCCCTATTGGCGCATAATTAGGTTACCAAACCTCTCCTTGACAGAACTTCTAGACATCGTTAATATTACAAATAATAATATTAATAATTTTGTCAGTCTCAATTATTGATTTTAACAATATAATAAATATCGACAATAATTGAATCAAATAACGTGAGATACTATGCAACTAATTACTATAGCAATAATTGAACAAAACTGAATGACTTCTCAGGTAAGCATCAATAATCAATACCGTGTGCTACTATGCAACCACGCGTATTACTGTACTTTTTCTACCGAGTAGTTCAACAGTATCAACGGTAAAACTTCTGTCGTTATTTTCATAAAAATATTTTGTCGTTTTATCAATCCGACAATAATTCTGTTGTGGGGTCCACCAATGATTGCGCCGTTGTACGAATATTCCCTGCTAAAACTGAATATTCCTCGACCAATCGAATATAATATAACAACTTGCATACTATGCAAAATTTATAAATATTACCCACACGTATAACATTATATCAATTTCACTCCATAATATTCAAAATAATATTTATAGAAAAATCATATTTATTCAATAAGTTGGGGTTTTATAATCTCCCCTTCTTATGAAATTTCACCCTCGAAATTAGGGTACGTACCTGTTATGTCGAAGAGGTAAGGATACCTTGATTTCATTTCAGATTCTAACTCCCAAGTCATTTCCTCAACATCGTGATATCTCCACAAAACTTTGACTTGAGGTATAACCTTGGTGCGTAGAATATGTTCCTTCTTACCCAAGATTTGAACAGGAACCTCTCCATATGTCAAATCTTCCACTATTTCTTTCGATTCTAACTCAATAATGTGGTTCGGGTCTTCCACATATTTACGTAACATGGATATGTTAAAAATATTATGAACACGAGACATACTTGGCGGTAAAGCGAGTCTATAGGCCACAGTTCCTACTCGATCAAGGATTAAAAATGGGCCGATGAATTGAGGATTGAGCTTTCCTCTCTTTCCAAATCTCGTAACTCCTTTCCATAGAGCAATATGTAACAACACATGATCTCCTATATCGAATTTCACGTCCTTTCAATGAAGATCAGCATAACTCTTTTGTCGATCTTGTGAGATTTTTATACGTTGTCGGATCGTTTGAATCTTTTCCTGTAGTCATATGTACCAACTCTGATCCCAACAACGTTACTTCACCCACCTCATCCCAGCATACTGGAGAACGACATTTTCTTCCATACAACGCTTCGAATGGAGCCTATGCCAATACTTGTTTGATAACTGCTGTTATAGGGAAAATCCACCAATGGTAAGAACTTGTCCCAAATTCCCTTGAAATCAAGGACACAGAGTCTTAATAGATCTTCAAGAGTTTGAATAGTCCTCTCCGACTGTTCGTCCATCTGAGGATGATATGCTGAGCTAAATCGTAAATCTGTGCCCATAGCTTTCTGCAAACTAACCCAAAATCGTGAAGTGAATCTTGGGTCTTGATCAAAAACTATGGATACTGGCATACCATGCAGTCTTACAATCTCGTTTATGTACATACGAGCAAGACGTTCAAGTGTATAAGTTTCTCGTATCGGTAAGAAATGAGTAGACTTGGTCAATCTATCAACAATGACCCAAATCGCATCTATACCTTGAGAAACCTTAGGAAGACAGGTAACAAAATACATGGTAATGTGCTCCCACTTCCATTATGGAATTTCAAGTGGTTGCAATGGACCTTTTGGTACTTGATGCTCCGCCTTGACTCATTGACACGTTAGACATCTTGAGATAAACAGCGTTATCTCTCTCTTCATATTTCCCCACCAAAATATATGTCGAAGATCATGATACATTTTGGTACTCCCAGGATGGATTGCAAATGGTGTGTTGTGCGCCTCCATCGTGATTTTATACTTTAAATCAGGATCGTTAAGAACACAAAGTCTGAAGTGGACTCGAAGTATTCCTTCTTCATCGATTCTTGCTTCCAGCATAACACCTTCTTGCACTTTCTTCCTCATACACATCAGCTCCAGGTCTGTAGCTTGATCAGCTTTAACTTTTTCAATTAAAGTCGATTCTACTAGTATATTCGCCATCATCACATGGGTCCCTGGAGTCTTTAACTCTATTTCCATCCTTTGCAAGTCACACAAAATGGGCCTTTGTGTTGACAATATCGTACTCGTACTTGCATATGTTCTTCTACTCAATGTGTCAGCTACCACATTCGCTTTTCCAGGATGGTATTGGATGGTATGATCATAATCTTTCAATAGTTCAAGCCAACGTCGTTGTCGCATGTTGAGTTCCTTTTGAGTGAAGAAATATTTAAGGCTTTTATGATCCATAAAGATCTTCACCTTCTCTCCATACAAGTAATGCCTTCCAAATTTTAAGTGCGAAAACAACAGCTGTTAACTCTAGGTCATGAGTAGGATAATTTCTCTCATATTCTTTGAGTTGTCTTGAGGCATAGGCTATGACTTTCCCATGTTGCATGAGAACACATACCAACTCTTTGCCCGAAGCATCACTGTAGATGACAAATCCCTCCGAACCATATGGTATTGTCAGAACAGGTGCTGAAATGAGTCTCCTATTGAGTTCTTGAAAACTCTTCTCACATTCCTCGCTCTAACCAAACTTTGTATCTTTGTGAGTCAGCTGAGTTAGTGGAGTAACGATTCGAGAAAACCCCTTCAATGAATCTCTGATAATAACCAGCTATGCCGAGAAAGCTACGTACTTCGGTCACTGATTTAGGTTGCTCCCAGCTTTGAATAGCTTTAATCTTTGCTGGGTTCAATAGATATTCCATGACTTGATACCACGTGCCCAAGGAATGCTACTTCCTCAAGCCAAAACTCATATTTCTTCAACTTGGCATAAAGCTTATATTCACGAAGCTTTTGGAGTATCAGCCTCAAGTGTTGCTCATGATCTTCACGGCTTTGGGAATAAATAAGGATGTCATCAATAAAGACGACCACAAAGTGATCCAAATATTCCTTGAATACTCGGGTACATATTTTTGATGGTGACATGATTCAACTTCCGATAATCTATACAAAGTCGCATACTCTCATATTTCTTTTTTACGAATAGAACAGGAGCACTCCAAGGAGAAGTACTAGGACGAATAAAGCCAATGTTTAATAATTCCTACAGTTGAGTCTTTAACTCCTGAAGTTCAATAAGAGCTATTCGATATGGGGCTTTAGAAATGGATTTTGTACCGGGTTCAAGGACGATACAAAATTCAATTTCACTGCTCTGGGGATAGGCCAAGAAGTTCTTCAGGGAATACGTCAGGAAATTCATTAACAATAGAAATATTATTCAAAACTGACGTATTTTTGTTTAGATCTGTGACATGAGCTAAGAAAGCTTGACATCCATTTTTCAATAAACGAATAGCTTTATGGCTTGAGATGACAGTGATTGATTTTAATGGTTTGGTTGCTTGAATTCGTATAATAGGTCGATTAAGAATATAAAAGCTAACAACCTTACGAAAACAATTAATTTTTGCATGATGAGTATTTAACCAATCAATCCCTAGAATTACATCAAATGCAAGTATTTTGAATGCAATAAGATCGACAGGTAATGTGTGGGTACCAACTTGAACCAAACAAGACTAATAAACCGTGGATGTAATGAAGGTTTCTCTCAAGACATGAAATATCTTGGTGATCTACTTTATCCATGCTTCCACCTTAAGTGGTTTTGGCTCTCCTATAAACTCCGGTGGTCCCAGCTTCTTGAACTGTTTATCAGTGATCGTCCGAGAGTTTTCAGTGTTTCCACCTATATTTGGGATAGGAGCCGTTCTCTCCTGATGTTGCATGAATTACATAAAGCCTCTGAACAGTCCATCATTCATCATTTGGTCAGTGTTGTTTTTTGCATGAGGATTGTCGCCTTCCTGATGCACATTCTCCTGATTATTGATATATGGAGACTCAACGGTCTCTTGTGCTCCATTGCTATTTTCAACATTCTCGGATGTCACTTTCAGATGCTGCCACAAAACAAAGGTTCACTAACATATAACATATTATCCATAAACTTTGACCGACCAATTAAATACCAAATAAACTTAGGTAGGTCATACTAGCGAAGGAATTCCACATCTCTCCCCTCCTAGGTCTAGTCTCACATCTTAGCCAGGGATCATATCCCTAATCTTTGATACCAACTATGACGCCCCCAAAATTAGGTATACATCACCCATCTTGGGTCGCCAGATGCATGGTACAGAATTCAAATACAACTGTCGTGTATAATACGACGAAACATAAACTGTGAGTTTAAATACAATATTGTCTACTAGAGATTATACAAACTCAAAAGGAGTCCTCATTACAATTATTATCACACTATTTCACAGAATAGTGAGGACTACTAATGCTATCCTCTGGACCATCACTCCGTTACTCGACTCGTCCCAACTATATTCTCATTTCCTGAAGAGAACAGTGAAAGAAAGGGTGAGCTCAACTAGCCCAGTAAGAAATATTATGACTAAGATAATGCAGAATAAATTATCATTAGTCTCCAACAATGTTAAACTGATAAAATATAATAGACATCAAGTTTAACTGCAGCGGAACAAGCAATCCATTAAAAGAGTCAAGTAGAAAATAAAATCTACTATCTTTTATGATTTAAAAAGGTTTTTCATCACTGTTATCGCTGAGACTCAGTTTAATAAATATTCCACATCATTGAATCACCCCTGCACTACGGCTAAGGATATTCTTTAGTATCACGATCACAATTATCCATGCACTACGGGCCAAGAATATTTGTGTATTCATTAATGGTCATGATCATGCCAACAACTGTCCATCAATGCACTACGGGCCAATGAGGAATTTTACCACATCATTTGTATCATTACGATCATGATTACACCGAATAATCCCTGGTCATAATCATACCAAGTCTATCTATGCATTACAGGCCACAGATGACTTTCAACAAAATAGAAACATGAGAATGATGACAATGATATAAGAATTAAATAAAACAAGTTCAGGAATTAATTTATCTAGGAACTGATAACGTCCAAATTGTCAACATGATACTGCTTTGTAGAGTAAAATTCAAGAATGCTCAGAAGAATATTTCCATGAAAAGATACTGGATGAAGCGCAAATATCAAGGATATTCTACTAATTTCATGGAGTATAGAAGTCAAAACCTTAACCAACTGAGTATAATAAAGAATGGAATAACATAACAAATCACCATGCATGCGGTACTTCGCATAAACAGGTTATTCCAACAGAATAATAATAACGAAACCAGGTCAAGCAAAATTTGCACCGATAGGATGTTCCAAGAGAATAATAAAGCAGGAACCAGGTCCGATGTAAATCACACAGACAGGATGTTCCTAACAGAATAATAATAAGACAGAACCAGGTCCGGTGTAAAACACACAGACAGGATGTTCCAACAGAATAATAGAAGAATGTCATCAAGTATAGGGTAGACCGCGTATACATGTTATTCCAACAGAATAATAAGCAATGGAATAACAACAGTTATCTTCATGAATAAGAAATAATAACACCCCTTACCGTAAAAGAACTGAATATAAGAGTAGTTAAGTAGTAGAAATTTTTTCTTCTTTCTCTCTATAATTTTCTCTCTCTAGAGTTTCAGTGAATTCGTAAGAAATAATGAAGGAATGAGCTTTCTATTTATAGGAAAATGGAAGTGTACTGTTTATGAACGAATTATTTCTGCAGAATTATTTCTTCAACCAAATACAATAAAGTCAATCAACTAACCAATAAAATCACAACAAAAATTAAAATATAATACATATATATAAACACATGTTTTCAACTTATATATATCAATATTATATATACACCACTTAATTTTTCTCCCCCGTAACCAACATCAATCCCCCACCCACCCACCCAAAAATCAATTCACTACACTCTTACACATCACTATCACACTACCACTTTTCCACCATTTTCCACTCACACACACATCATACACCTATCGCTTTCACATATCACTTTCTCCCACCATATCCTCAATACATACATATACATCCATACGTATACTCTTCCATTTCTAAAATCATTTTTCCAAACACATATGGGCCCCAAATGTGGCCCCACATGTGGGCCCCACCTTTAAATAATTTTCTACCGATTATTTTGAAAAATGGGTAAATAGGAATCCATAAAATAAGCAAACTTCATAAAAATCACCTTAATAATTTTAACAACATTTATCATCTTTATTAAAATTCACAATATTAATCGACCAGATCGTTCCCAGGAAAGAGGGGGCTTTCCAATAAGGATTTCTCCCTATTGACGCTCAATTAGGTGACCAAACCTCTTCTTGACAGAACTTCTAGACATCGTTAATATTGCAAATAATAATATTAATAATTTTGTCGTCTCAATTATTTATTTTAACAATATAATAAATATCGACAATAATTGAATCAAATAATGTGAGATACTATGCAACAATTACTATAACAATAATTGAACAAAACTGAATGACTTCTCACGTAAGCATCAATAATCAATACCGTGTGCTACTATGGAACCACGCGTATTACTGTACTTTTTCTACCGAGTAGTTCAACAGTATCAACGGTAAAACTTCTGTCGTTGTTTTCATAAAAATATTTTTGTCGTTTTCTCAATCCGACAATAATTCTGTTGTGGGGTGCACCAATGATTGCGCTGTTGTATGAATATTCCCTGCTAAAATGAATATTCCCTGACTAATCGAATATAATATAACAACTTGTATACTATGGAAAATTTATAAATATTACCCACAACTATAACATTATATCAATTTCACTGCATAATATTCAAAAATAATATTTATAGAAAATTTATCTTTATTCAAAAAATTGGGGTTTTACAAAAACTGGGTGACTTCTCACGTAAGCATCAATAATCAATACCATGTGCTACTATGCAATCACACGTATTCCTATAAATAGAAACTCATTCTTCCTTTATTTCTCACCAATTCACTAAAGCTATAGAGCAATTATTATAGAGAGAAAGAATCGAAACTATATTTTTCCTATAAATAGAAGCTCATTCTTCCTTCATTTTTCACCAATTCACTAAAGCTATAGAGCAATTATTATAGAGAGAAAGAAGAAGAGAAGTCTACTACCTCACCATTCCAGTATCCAGTCTTATTTTGAGGTAAGGAATATTATTATTATAGTAAGGGGTGTTATTTCTTTCGTATTCATGAAGAGAGCTATTGTTATTCCATTTCTTATTATTCTGTTAGAATAACCTGTATACGCGGACTACCGTATATATGGTAAAATTATTTAGTTATTCCATTTGTTATTATTCTGTTGGAATATCCTGTCTGTGCGGATTACGCATGACCTGGTTCCATTCTTTATTATTTTGTTAGAATATCCTGTCTGTGCGTATTACGCATGACCTGGTTCCATTCTTTATTATTTTGTTAGAATATCTTGTCTGTGCAAATTACGCATGACCTGGTTCCGTTATTTATTATTCTATTGGAATAACTTGTCTGTGCGGTCTATCGCATGCATGGTGAAATTCTTTTGTTATTCCAATCTTTATTATTCTGTTGGAATAATCTGTCTTACGCGGACTACCGTATGCATGATGAATTCTTTTGTTATTCCATTCTTTATTATTCTATTGGAATAACATGTCTATGTGGATTACCGCATGCATGGTAAATGATCCTTTGTTTCAAATGAATTGTATTTTCATTCAAAAGGGGTTTCTGTCAGGGGCAGTTTCGTAATTTTTTTGACCCTCAAAAATTCTGAAAAAATTTAAAATGATAATTTGATTAGTTTTCTAGATTGTGTCCAAAAATGGCTAATTTTTGAATGTATAGATTAGGAGTTATGAATTTTATAGGAAAATACTATTTTAAAAGTAAACACTTATAACTCCTTGTGGTTAACTCCAAAATTTGTGAAGTTTTTATTGAAAGTACATGTATATAACAGGAGTATACCCTGTAAATTTCGAAATTTTTGGACAAAAGTACAATTTATGATAAATGTCTAAATATTCAGCAGTTTTAGCCATATGAAAAATAGTAATTGAATTTTAAAAATTCTGAGAAAAATATATGTTCAATATGAGACTATATTCTGCAAAATCCCAGAAAAGAAATATTTATTGGACTGATTTGGTATTTTTCATGAAAATGAACTAGTTATGAGTAAATGAATTAAATATGTTATGTGAAGTAACAAAATTGAAAAATAGGATTTTATGGCTTGGGAATCTTATATAGGGTATATGAAGATTTTTGATGAGGGATTTGATCATTAGTGATGAAATCTTATAAGTATGGCATTTTTGAATGATTAAATGCATTATTTGGTAAAGTGTAAACAATTGAAATAAATTGTTTATAAGTTTAAGAATTGAATAAAATATTGCTATAATATTAATAATATTAGATTATGAGTTTATTCAGTGATTGATAATATTTGGATAAATTTAAAGTATTTAATATTTATCCTTGTTTTCGTTTGATTATCATTGTCATCATCATCATGCTTATATTGTGTTGAAAGTCCTCTTTGGCCGTAGTGCATAGATGGACTTGGTATGATTATGACCAGGGATTATTCGGTATAATCATGATCGTAATGTTACTAATGATGTGGTAAAAGTTCTCATTGGTCGTAGTGCATTGATGGACAGTTTTTAGTATGCTTATGACTATGGATTATCTTCGGCCAAGGGTACAAAGATGAATTATTTTATGGCATGATCATGACCGTTGATGAAAACACGATTATCTTTGGCTGTAATGCATGGATAATTCATGGTGGTGATATTAACGAATATCCTTAGCCGTAGTGCATGGATAATTCAGTGATATGGATTGATTATCGAACTGAGTCTCAGCGATGAAATATAAATTCATGGATGTGATATTAACGAATATCCTTGGCCGTAGTGCATGGGTGATTCAATGACGTGGATTATTTATTAAGATGAGTCTCAGCTGATAAAATATTAATTATACACTTTTAATTCGTAAAAAGATAGTAGATATCATGCTCTACTTGACTCTTCTAAAATACAGTTGTATGTCTTTGGCCTGTAGTGCAAAGATGAATTGTTAATGAATATCTTTGGCCGTAGTGCAAAGATGAATTTATTAGTATGATTATGAGCAGGAATTGTGATTTGGTATAACCATGATTTTTGATGTTTCAGGTGAAGATAGGTGATGCAAATTATCTTCGTCCTGGGTGCGAATAGGAATTTAGAATCACAATTATGATTATGAGTTATTCATATGATTGTGGATAGGAATTGTTGATTGATGTTACAGGGATAAAACATTATTGGTGGACTTTTAACATAAAGAAGATAATAGACCTGATGGTCTATTTGACTCTTCTAATGGATTGCTCGTTCTGCTGCAACTATGGTTGAAAAGTTTTATCATTTACCATATGTTCTAAATCTCTGATTTATTATTGACGAAGGCTATTGATAATTTAATTATCTTTAGTTATGATATTCTTTACTAGGCTATTTGTGCTCACCCTTTGCTTCACAATTCCTTTCAGGTAATAAGAGTGTTGTCGGGTCGAGTGGGGATAACAGGGGAATAGAACGGTGGTCTATAGCGGTAGAGGTTCTCCCTAAATAGTATGAAAATAATTTTGTTGAGAACTTTAGATAAGTTTGTCGTATTGTATACGTCATTTGATATTTAATTTTGGTGAACCGAATAGGGTGAGGTGAAGCCAACTTTAGAAGGGTGTTTTGCCACTATCATACAAGATGTCTAATGACATACAACCTCGTGTTATAATAAGACATGATTGTGCACATCCACTTGCTGAGTATATCTACGAGCACTACCTATATGATCTTGGAGTATATTTGAAAATATAATTTTTACTTGGAGACAACGGAGATAATTATATGTCAAGAGAAGACTCACCATTGGAAAGAAGATGATAGTAATCTTCTTGTTTTTCTTTGGGGACTTTTGGGGTCAACCAAGAATAATTCTGTGGACATATGATATCTATCATAACCTAGACGCATGGCCTCCCATGTACGAAGGTTTCCTTAAGTATTTTCCAAAGATTTTAATTTCCAAAATAGTTTTTGACTGTACTTTTATGTAAAGTACCATCGTAAGGTTGTGGTCGAGGCACCAGGAGAGTTACATACATTTGTATTAAAACTCACAGCTTATCTGTTGTCGTACTTTGCGTGACAGATCAACAGTTGTATAAATAAAGTTTATATTTGATTTTTATAGTGCTGATATCTGGTGACTCAAGATGGGTGATGTATACCTATTTTGGGGGCGTCACCGTATTTCCCATTATCAGATCAATAATTCATATTATTTGAATAATATTATTAGATAGCATTATTGGCAATGTCTAGAAAGTTCTGTCAAGGAGAGGTTTGGTCACCTAATTGTGCGCCAGTAAGGAGAAATCCTTATTGGAAAGCCCCCCTCTTTCTTGGGAACGGCCTGGTTGTCATTATTGTGATTCTGTAATATTATTTGTGAATAATTATTTATTAATTTTTATGATAAGGAAATATTTATTTTATGTGGATATACATGATGGATATATTTTATGTGGTTGTAAATGAAGGAAACTGGTTCGAAGGACTTATAATCCGAAAAATTAATGTTCTTGAGATATATTACGTGAGTTATAATTTTTAATCCGACCATTGGATTGTTGTGATTTTTGGATATGTTATACATATATAAGTTGTGTATATGTCCACAAATTTTGAACCGTTAAAAATGAACGTATGATTTGTTATGAATTTTAAGAGGTGACTGGTTCAGAAATTGTTAAGTTTCTAAATTTATCATTTTGGTAGAAAATTCTAGAATGAGTAGGCCCCACCTATGGTTGGTGAAGAAATTTGCTGAAATTTTATTTCAAAAGTGGTGGGTGAGAATAGTAGCAGGTAAAGCCATCAGGTTACAGGTCAAGTCTGCTTTGGCGTTCTAACATTTTCCTATAAATAGGTGCTTAGGTTAGAATTGAAAATCACACCATAAATAAGTTTTCTTTCTCTCTATATTATCAAGCGTATTTTTGTGAGTATTTAGATACTTTGAGAGTTACTATTCAGGGCAAGTTTCCTTCAGCATCATATTCGATATTCCATTCAGACATACTATTCTTTTGAGGTAAGGGATGTTATTTTTTTCGTAATGATGTTATTCTTTCAATATCATTATACCGAAATATTGGTATGGATTTTATTGTGGAATTTTTATCTTTTTTGTGTCGGGGTTACGATTCACGTATACGGCACTATTCACGTATATGACACTATTCACGAATACGATACTATTCACCGAAAAAATGATTTTTTTTCCTTTTAGTCCAAGATGTCTTTTATGGTTACTATCTTTGATTATATCCATGTTTTGATCCTTATTTTTGAATTCTACTTCACAATTAGTTATTATGGAGTATTATTGAATTTGGATAATTCGAAATACGAATCCCTAATATTTGTCCTTCTGTCTCACTGGATTCATTCTTTAAAATATTTTTCATCATCCTCGGTCCTTAATGATGATACTTGATGAATATCTTTGGCCTGTAATGCAAAGATGAATGATTATCTGATGAATATCTTTGGCCCGTAGTGCAAAGACTGAACAAGTGTTGAGATGAACATGACCAACGGGTGATACAAATGAATATCTTTGGCCCGTAGTGAAAAGATGAATATTTGATGTGAGATGTATATTGATTGATGTTATAGGGATAAATTATTGATGATGGACTTTTAAATTCATAGATGATAGTAGATTTCATTCTCTACTTAACTCTTCTAATGAATTGTTATTTTCACTGTAGTTGTTGATCTAAAACTTGTTGTCTATTATATTCTATCAGATTTTTTTCCCTGTTGAAGACTGAGGATAATTTGTTGTATATTATCTTAGTCATAATATTTTTACTGGGCTAGTTGAGCTCACCCTTTTCCTTTTTGTTCTATTTTTCTTTAGGAGGTGAGAATATAGCATGATCTAGTCAAGGTATGGAGTGATGGTTCTAGAAAGTTGTTTTAGCAATCCTCACTATTTTTGTAAAATAGTGTATCAATAATTGTAATGAGGACTTATTTGAGTGTGGATATTGTCTAGAAGGACAATATTTCTATTTAAACTTAGTTTATGTGTTGTCGTATTTTGCACGACAATTGTATTAATGATGTTGTAGTTGTTTCTGTACCATGTATTTGGCGACTTAGAATGGGTTGGATGGATTGGACCTATTTTGGGGGCGTCACAATTGGTATCAAAGCTTAGGGATATTGTGATGACCCAAGAATTTAGAAAAATTATTTAAATCTTAAATAATTGAATAAAGGTTAAATAATAAACCTAGACATAAAATAATGTATGTATTTGACATTTCCGAAAAGAAATTTTTGGATTTTACAAATCTTTTGGTGAATTATTCAGGATTAAGGATATACGTGAATATGTTCTGTGTATATGGTTGTATATGAGTTCAGTAAGTGGTTAAGGGTCAAAGGTTGACCAGATAAACTATATCAGTGGCAAACCCTAATATTATATTAAGAACATCAACGTTCAGTTAGAAAACCCTAACGACTGATGAGAAACCCTAAAAACCTGGTTCTGGAAACCTTAATTTCAGTTCTAAGAATTTGAAACCCTAATTCGGATATTAAAATTCTAATTTAGGAATTTAAATGCTATGTATAATGTTTATGTATTTTTATTACAAACCTAATTAGGGATAACACTAATGATTAATTAGATTTTCTAATAATTTAGAAACCCTAATTCTTGGGTTATAAACCCTAATGTATGATTATGAAACCTAATTATTAATTAGTAATTTTAATTAGAAATATTAATCCTAATTAGCAAGCTTGTATAATGATTAGCAAATGTTAATATAATTAGAAAATCCTAATTATAATTTTGAAATATTAATTTTCTATTTTGAAAACCGAAATTTTGAAATCCTAGATATTTAATTTCAAATATATTGGGGTTAAACCCTAAACCCTAAGGGTCAAACCCTAAACCCTAAGAGTTAAACCCTGAACCTTGAAGGTTTGGACAATTTACTAATATGCCATTAAGAACAAAACAAAAAAAATGACCAATTTGGTGTAAGACCCCAAATTATTAATAAATAAAATTTAATTTCCTCTATTTATCATTTTGAAATAGTAAGGGTTGATTTGATTAATGTGGTTAGTTATGGGTAAAATGCGCAAATATTTTAAATAAGCTAGTGGTTATAAAATATTCATTTGTTGTCAGAGAATATTCGTTTGGTCGTGGAATATTCTTGCTGTCGGAGAATATTCGTAACGACGGAGCAGCCTTGTGTGGCCCCTATAACGGAAAGCGATTGGATGAAGAAAACGCAAGTATAAGTCTTTTATAAATAACGGCGCAGTTGTTACCGTTAATACTGTTGGAATACCCGGTGGTTAAAACACAGTAATACACGTTTGCACCAATTATTAATTCTTACGTAAGAAAGCACTACTCAATAATTGTTACAGTAGTTACTATTCAGTATTTTATTTTATTGATTCAATAATTGTTGCGTTGATATTTTATATTACTGTTGTTTCAATAATTTTTACTACACGGTATTTTCCATTATCTAAGTAATAATTCATATTATCTGAATAATATTATTAGATAACATTATTGGCAATGTCTAGAAAGTTCTGTCTAAGGAGAGGTTTGTTCACCTAATTGCGCGCCAGTAATGAGAAATTCTTATTGGAAAGCCCCCTCTTTCCTGGGAATGGCCTGGTTGCCAGTACTGTGATTCTGTAATATTATTTGTGAATAATTAATTATTGATTTATATGATGAGAAAAATATTAATTTTATGTGGATATAGATGGAGAAATTTTTTAAAGTGACAATTGTTGAAAATTGATATTTTATCTTTTCTGATAAAATAATATTTTATTATATTATTATAATATAATAATGATGATATTTTTACAATGAATATGGGATATATGAGTATATGAGGAGAAAGAGTATTTTTGTTGCAAAAGTTGTTTAAAACATGTTAAACATGTCTGTGGGCCCATTTCTTGACTGAAATTTGATTATAGCCTGTAGAATCGCCCGTTTGTGGATTAAAATCAATTTCTGTTTGGAATTTGGAAAAACTTAAACTTACAAAGTTGTAGAGGATGAAATTTCCTATGGACAAGACATGTGGTTCGAATTTTTCTGATAAAAGGGCTATTTTATATGAATTATTGAAGTTCCGAAATAATTGATTTTTGGAAGTTTTAATTATTTTTATTAAGAAAAATGTTTTTTTCCATTTGAGTGGCATATGTTAATGGTTGAAATCAGCTGGTGTGGTGTGCTAAGAAAATTAAGAAAATTATATTATTAATTTATTAAATTTTCTGTTTCGGTGTTCTAAGCATTTTCCTATAAATAGGGTGCTTAGGTTAGAATTGAAAATCACACCAGAAACTGAAATCTTCTCTCTCTTTCTCTCTCGATATATTGAGCGTATTTTTGTGAGTATATTTGTACTTTGAGTATTTCTATACAGTGCAAGTTCTTTCAGCACTATATCCAGTATTCCTGTCAGAGGTACTATTCTTTCTGAGGTAAGGGATGTTATTTTCTTCGTAAGTGATATTATTTCTTCAACATCATTATGCTGAAATATTGGTTGGAACTTTTTATCAAATTTGAAATTTTTTCATGTCGGGGTTATTATTCATGAGTTACTATTCATGAGTTACTATTCACGAGTTATTATTCACGAGTACTATTCACGAAGTATGATGATGATTTTTGTGAAATTTTTATCTTTTAGTGTTTGAGTTATTATTCACGTATACGGCACTATTCACGTATATGGCACTATTCTGGAATACGACACTATTTACAGAAAAATTAAATTTTCTTTTCTGTGTCCAAGATTGTCTGTTATGATTCCTATCTTTGATTGGATCTATGTTTTGGTCTTCATTCTTGAATTTTACTCCACTCTGGTTATTTATGAAGTATTTTTGAACTTGGATTGTTTAAAGTACGAATCCTTAATATTTATTCTTTTGTTTCACTGGATTCGTTTTTTTTTAAATATTTTTCATCATCCTCAGTCCTAAATGATGATATTACTGAATATCTTTGGCATGTAGTGCAAAGATGAATGATTTTCTGATGAATATCTTTGGCCCGTAGTGCAAAGATGAACAGGTGTTTAGATGAATATGACCAACTGATGAATATCTTTGGCCTGTAGTGCAAAGATGAATATTTAATTCCAGATATATATTGATTGATGTTACAGGGATAAAATATTGACGATGAACTTTTAAATTCGTATATAGAAGATAGTAGTTTGCATTCTCTACTTAACTCTTCTAATGAATTATTATTTTCGCTGCGAAGATTGATTTAAAACTGGTTATCTATTGTATTCTAT
Source organism: Panax japonicus (assembly GCA_020205505.1). Classification (NCBI taxonomy): domain Eukaryota; kingdom Viridiplantae; phylum Streptophyta; class Magnoliopsida; order Apiales; family Araliaceae; genus Panax; species Panax japonicus. The sequence continues at coordinate 12,909,068 of CM035100.1, read as the reverse complement.
TAAATTTTTTCCTGTTGAAGACTAATGATAATTTGTTCTATGTTATCATAGTCATAATATTCTTTACTGGGCTAGTTGAGCTCACCCTTTTCCTTTTGTTCCATTTTTCTTCTCAGGAGGCGAGAATGTAGCGAGTACTAGTCGGGGTATGGAATGAAGGTTTTAGAAAGATGTTTTAGTAGTCCTCACCATTTTTGTAAAATAATGTATCAATAATTGTAATGAGGACTTATTTGAGTGTGGATATTGTCTAGATGACAATATTTGTATTTAAACTCACAGTTTTTATGTTGTATTAATAAAGTTGTAGTTGTTTATGTACTATGTATTTTGACGACTCAAAATGGGTGTTGTATACCTATTTTCGAGGCGTCACAGTTGGTATCAGAGCTTAGGGATATGATCTCTGGCGGAGATCGGGGAATAGAACTAGGAGGGGAGAGACGAGTAAATCCTTCGCTAGTGTGTCCTACCTAAGCTTATTTGTTGGTCGGTCATAATATAGGGGTATTATGTGATATGTTAATTTGTTAAATTAACCCTTGTTGTATGGCAGTATTTGAGAATGTCGACTGAGAATGTTAATAGTGGAGTAAATGAGACCGTGGAGACACCTATGCTCACCAACGAGGTGCAACAGGCTGAAGAACGGCAGGCTGTCGTGGAGCAAAGAGATGCAACAATTCTAAATTTTGTTACCCGATGTGTGATGCTTGAACAGAAGCACTCTTTGGCAGAGTATAAGATATTAGAGCTGGAATCTAAGAATGCTATGATCAAACTTTTGATGAAAGAAGAAACAACCAAACGAATGAGAATGGAGAATACATGGGTAAAAGCTACACGACACGTTGATATTGTAGAAAAAGACGTCTGGTCCAATAAGGCTAAAATTGATGAAATGGATTTCGTTTTTTGGACAGCAATTAGGAGAATCCAACATCGAGTTTGGAATTACCCTATGCAGAGCGGTCAACCCCAATTCGATATGGATCGGAGAGTAATGATTGAAATCATGGATCAGGAATTCGATGAAGAAATGACGGGTGGAATGTACTCTATAGCGGAGTTAAGTCCGGTTGGGACGGTGGCACCAGAGGCGGATACGAACAAGTCAAAGTCAACGGTTCCTGGAAGAGCGTTTGTCGTGACTGCCCAAAACGTGAGGAACTTGAACGAAGGTATCACGGGTTAGTTAATTATAAATTCTTGTGAAGTCTATACCTTATAGATACCGGTGCTACCCATTCATTTATTTCTCCTGCTTATGCTCAACGTTTAAACTTGACTCCGGAGAAATTAGACTTTGACCTATCTGTGGAAACTCCGTTAGGAGAAACTTTCATCACATCCATTGTTTATAAATCTTGTTTGATCCAAGTTGGCACCATCACATTACTTGTTGATCTTATCTCTTTAAAGATACTTTATTTTTGATGTGATTTTAGGGATTGATTGGTTAACTACTCATCATGCCAAATTGATTACTTTTGTAAGGTTGTTAGTTTTCATATTCCGAAGCAACCTGTTATTCAAATTTAAGCAACCAAACCATTGAAGTCAAACTCTTTCATATCAAGCCATAAAGTCATTCGTTTATTGAAAAACTGATGTCAAGCTTTCTTAGCCATGTTATGGACTTGAACAAAAATACGTCAGATTTGAATGATATTTCTGTTGTTAGTAAATTTCCTGACGTATTTCCTGAAAAATTTTCTGGCCTACTCCCAAAACGTGATATTGAATTTTGTATCGATTTTGAACCCAGTACAAAACCCATTTCTAAAATCTCATATCGAATGGCTCCTATTGAACTTCAGGAGTTAAAAACCCAACTATAGAAGTTGATAACCGAGCCTCTATCTGGTGACTTCTTTTGTGGAATGCACCGAAGCCAGACTCTCCATAGGGGACGCCATATTCGTGCGATAGTAAACTGATAGGTGTCATTGTGACGTGTTATCCAAGGTTGGGATATGAGTCACAGTTGAGAGCAACCTAAGTCGGTAATCGAAATACGTATCTTTCTAGGCTTAGTTGGTTATTATCGAAGATTCTTTGAAGGATTTTCTCGAATCGCTACTCCGTTAACTCAGTTGACTTGTAAAGATACAAAATTCGTATGGAGCGAGGAATGCGAGAAGAGTTTCCAAGATCTCAAGAGGAGACTCATTTCGGCACCTGTTTTGACAATATCATCTGGTTCGAATGGATTTGTTATCTACAGCGATGCTTCAGGCAAAGGGTTAGGATGTGTTCTCATGCAACATAGGAAAGTCATAGCCTATGCCTCGCGATAACTTAAAGAATATGAGAGGAATTATCCTACTCATGATCTAGAGTTGGCAGCATTCGTTTTCGCGCTAAAGATCTGGAAGCACTATCTATATGGGGAGAAAGTGGAGATATATTCAGACCATAAAAGCCTCAAATATTTCTTCACCCAAAAGGAACTCAACATGCGGCAACGACGTTGGCTCGAGCTGTTGAAAGACTACAACCACACCATTCAATACTATCCTGGAAAAGCGAACGTGGTAGCTGACGCGTTGAGTAGAAGATAATATGTAGGAACGAGTGCGATGATGTCAAGTATACGCATAGAACCAACTTTAATCGATAAAGTTAAAGTTGCTCAAGTCACAAACCCGGAGCTAATGCGTATGAAGAAGAAAGTACAAGAAGGTATTATTCATGGGGCAAGAATCAATGAAGAAGGAATAATTCGAGTCCACTCTAGACTTTGTGTTCCTAACGATTCTGATTTGAAGTACAAGATCGTGATGGAGGCACACAATACACCATTTGCAATCCATCCTGGAAGTACCAAAATGTATCGTGATCTTCGACATATATTTTGGTGGAATAATATAAAGAGAGAGATTGCAAAGTTTATCTCGAGGTGTTTAACTTGTCAACGTGTAAAGGCAGAGCATCAAGTACCTAAGGGTCCGTTGCAACCACTTGAGATTCCGAGATGGAAATGGGAACACATTACATGGATTTCGTTACGGGTCTTCCCACAGTTTCTCAAGGCATAAATGCTATTTGGGTTATTGTTGATAGATTAACTAAGTCTGCTCATTTTTTGCCGATACGGGAGACTTATTCCCTTGAACGTCTTACTAGTATGTACGTGAATGAGATTGTGAGGTTGCATGGCATGCCAGTATCCATAGTTTTGGATCGTGACCCAAGATTTACTTCAAGATTTAGGGTTAGCTTGCAAAAAGCTATGGACACGGATTTACGGTTCAGTTCCGCATACCATCCTCAAACGGACGGGCAATCAGAGAGGACTATTCAAACTCTTGAAGATCTATTAAGACTTTGTGTCCTCGATTTCAAAGGGAGTTGGGATAAGTACCTACCATTGGTGGAATTCTCCTACAACAACAGTTATCAGGCAAATATAGGTGTGGCTCTATTTGAAACATTGTATGGACGAAAGTGTCTCTCTCCAGTATGTTGGGATGAGGTGGGAGAAGCAACGTTGTTGGGACCAGAGTTGGTACGAATCACTACAGAGAAGATCCAAATGATTCGATAACGTATACAAACGGCACAGGATCGACAAAAGAGTTATGCGGATCTTCATCGAAAGGATGCAGAATTTGACATTGGGGATCATGCATTATTGCGTGTTGCTCCATGGAAAGGAGTTACAAGATTTGGGAAGAGAGGAAAGCTCAATCCACGATTTATTGGTCCATTTCAGATTCTTGACCGAGTAGGAAATGTGGCCTATAGACTCGCGTTACCTCCAAGTATGTCTTGTGTTCATAATGTTTTTCACGTATCCGTGCTTCGTAAATATGTGAAAGACCCGAACCATGTCATTGAGTTAGAACCAGACGAGATAGCCAAAGACTTAACATACGAAGAGGTACCTATCAAGATCTTGGATTGGAAGGAGCATGTCCTACGCACGAAGGTCATACCACAAGTTAAAGTTTTGTGGAGAAACCATGCTATTGAGGAAATGACATGGGAGTTGGAAACGGAAATGAAAGCGATGTATCCTCACCTTTTCGAAACACCAGGTACGTACGTCAATTTTGAGGACGAAATTTCATAAGGAGGGGAGGTTGTAAGACCCCAAATTATTAATAAAAGAAATTTAATTTCCTCTATTTATCATTTTGAAATAGTAAGGGTTGATTTGATTAATGTGGTTAGTTATGGGTAAAATGCGCAAATATTTTAAATAATCAAGTGGTTATAAAATATTCATTTGTTGTCGGAGAATATTCGTTTGGTCGTGGAATATTCTTGCTGTCGGGGAATATTCGTACGACGGCGCAGCCTTGTGTGGGCCCCATAACGGAAAGCGATTAGATGAAGAAAACGACAAGTATAAGTTGTTTATAAATAACGACGTAGTTGTTACCGTTAATACTGTTGGAATACCCGGTGGTTAAAACACAATAATACGTGTTTGCACCAATTATTGATTCTTTACGTAAGAAGGAACTACTCAATAATTGTTACAGTAGTTACTGTTCAGTATTTTATTTTATTGATTCAATAATTGCTGCGTTGATATTTTATATTACTATTGTTTCAATAATTTTCACTACACAGTATTTTCCATTATCGAAGCAATAATTCATATTATCTGAATAATATTATTAGATAACATTATTGGCAATGCCTAGAAAGTTCTGTCTAAAGAGAGGTTTGGTCACCTAATTGCGCGCCAGTAAGGAGAAATTCTTATTGAAAAGCCCCCTCTTTCCTGAGAACGGCCTGGTTGTCAGTACTGTGATTCTGTAATATTATTTGTGAATAATTAATTATTGATTTATATGATGAGAAAAATATTGATTTTATGTGGATATAGATGGAGAAAATTTTTAAAGTGACATTTGTTTAAAATTGATATTTTATCTTTTCTGATAAAATAATATTTTATTATATTATTATAATATAATAATAATGATATTTTTATAATGAATATGGGATATATGAGTATATGAGGAGGAAGAGTATCTTTGTTGCAAAAATTGTTTAAAACATGTTAAACATGTTGGTGGACCCATTTCTTGACTGAAATTTGATTATAGCCTGAAAAATCACTCGTTTGTGGATTTCGGTCAATTTCTGTTTGGAATTTGAAAAAACTTTCTTTTACAAAGTTGTAGAGAATTGAATTTCCTATAAAAACTCTTGAGATTTGGATTTTCTGATAAAAGGGCTATTTATTATTAATTATTAAAGTTCCGTAGTTCCAAACTAATTGATTTTTGGAAGTTTTAAATAATTATTTTAAGAAAAATGTTTTTTCTTAATTTTTCTAGAAGGTTAGCATGTGTGAATTGCTGAAAGTCAGATTTCAAGGAGTGCATATACTATTTTTATAAATATTATTATTATATTCAATTGTCTGCTTCGGTGTTCTAAGTATTTTCCTATAAATAGGGTACTTAGGTTAGAATTAAAAATCACACCAGAAACACAAGTTTTCTCTCTCTTTCTCTCTCTATATTATCGAGTGTATTCTTGTGAGTATTTTGATACTTTGAGTGTTGATATACGGTGCAAGTTCCCTTCAGCACTATATCTAGTATTCCAGTCAGAAGTATTGTCTTTTTGAGGTAAAGGATGTTATTTTATTCGTAAATGATATTAATTGTCACTACACAATATTTTTTATTATCGAAGCAATAATTCATATTATCTGAACAGTATTATTAAATAACATTATTGGCAATGTCTAGAAAGTTCTGTCTAAGGAGAGATTTGGTCACCTAATTGCGCGCTAGTAAGGAGAAATTCTTATTGGAAAGTCTCCTATTTCCTGAGAACGGCCTGGTTGCCAGTACTGTGATTCTGTAATATTATTTATGAATAATTAATTATTGATTTATATGATGAGAAAAATATTGATTTTATGTGGATATATATGGAATAAATTTTTAAAGTGACAATTGTTAAAAATTGATATTTTATCTTTTGTGATAAAATAATATTTTATTATATTATTATAATATAATAATGATGATATTTTTACAATGAATGTGAGATATATGAATATATGAGGAGAAAGAGTATTTTTGTTACAAAAGTTGTTTAAAACATGTTAAACATGTCTGTGGGCCCATTTCTTGACTGAAATTTGATTAAAACTTGTAGAATCGTCCGTTTGTGGATTTCGGTCAATTTCTGTTTGGAATTTGGAAAAACTTAAACTTACAAAGTTGTAGAGAATGAAATTTCCTATGGAAAAGACATGTGGTTTTAATTTTTCTGATAAAAGGGCTATTTATTATGAATTATTGAAGTTCCGAAGTTTCGAAGTTCCGAAATAATTAATTTTTGGAAGTTTTAATTATTTTTATTAAGAAAAATGTTTTTTCCATTTGAGTGGCACATGTTAATGGTTGAAATCAGCTGGTGTGGTGTGCTAAGGAAATTAAGAAAATTATATTATTAATTTATTAAATTTTCTACTTTGGTGTTCTAAGGATTTTCCTATAAATAGGGTGCTTAGGTTAGAATTGAAAATCACACCAAAAACTGAAATCTTCTCCCTCTTTCTCTCTCGATATATTGAGCGTATTTTTGTGATTATATTAGTACTTTGAGTATTGTTATACGGTGCAAGTTCTTTCAACACTATATCCAGTATTCCAGTCAGAAGTACTATTCTTTCTGAGGTAAGTGATGTTATTTTCTTCGTAAGTGATATTATTTCTTTAATATCATTATGCCGAAATATTGGTTGGAACTTTTTATCAAATTTAGAACTTTTTCATGTCGGGGTTACTATTCATGAGTTACTATTCATGAGTTACTATTCACGAGTTACTATTCACGAGTACTATTCACGAAGTATGATGATTTTTTTGTGAAATTTCTATCTTTTAGTGTTGGAGTTATTATTCACGTATACGGCACTATTCACGTATATGACACTATTCACGAATACGACACTATTCACAGAAAAATTAAATTTTCTTTTCTGTGTCCAAGATTGTCTGTTATGATTTCTATCTTTGATTGGATCTATGTTTTGGTCTTCATTCTTGAATTTTACTCCACTCTAGTTATTTATGAAGTATTTTTGAACTTGGATTGTTTAAAGTACGAATCCTTAATATTTATTCTTTTGTTTCACTAGATTCGTTTTCTTTAAAATATTCTTCATCATCCTCAGTCCTAAATGATGATATTACTGAATATCTTTGGCATGTAGTGCAAAGATGAATGATTTTTTGATGAATATCTTTGGCCCGTAGTGCAAAGATGAACAGGTGTTTAGATGAATATGACCAACTGATGAATATCTTTGGCCTGTAGTGCAAAGATGAATATTTAATTCTAGATATATATTGATTGATGTTACAGGAATAAAATATTGACGATGAACTTTTAAATTCGTATATAGAAGATAGTAGTTTGCATTCTCTACTTAACTCTTCTAATGAATTATTATTTTCGCTGCGAAGATTGATTTAAAACTGGTTATCTATTGTATTCTATTAAATTTTTCCCTGTTGATGACTAACGATAATTTGTTCTATGTTATCTTATTCATAATATTCTTTACTAGGCTAGTTGAGCTCAGCCTTTTCCTTTTGTTCTATTTTTCTTCTCAGGAGGCAAGAATGTAGTGAGTACTAGTCGGGGTATGGAATGAAGGTTTTAGAGAGATGTTTTAGTAGTCCTCACCATTTTTGTAAAATAATGTATCAATAATTGTAATGATGACTTATTTAAGTGTGGATATTGTCTAGATGACAATATTTGTATTTAAATTCACAGTTTTTATGTTGTATTAATAAAGATGTAGTTGTTTTTGTACCATGTATTTTGACAACTCAGAATGGGTGTTGTATACCTATTTTAGGGGCGTCATATTTGGCCTTTTGCATTATTGGAGGAACCATGATAATCTTGCCAAGATATTAGGTGATTGACCAAATCTAGCTATCCTATATGACTGAATTCAGCCAATATTAGCCCCATACCAGCCATTTCAATTTCATTCAATTATTTCAATAATTGAAGAGAGAGAAAGTTCACAAATTTTGCTAATTTACTACAAACACTCAACCATGTCATTCTCTCTCTAGACCCACGAAAATATGAAGTTATTCAATTCCTTGTATGATCCATAGCAAGCTAAGAACAGAACATGGTGATCAGAACCATTATCAAAGCCAAAAAGGTATGAAAACCCTAAATCTAAAAAATCTTGGTATTTGTTGTTAGATGTTGAAAGTTGTTGGTTAAAGATGTATATTAGGGTGTTAATAAGTGATCTAGGTTGTTAGATCAAGGATCTATACACTACAAAAAAATGGGCATTTAGCAACGACTTTTCGGGCAACGACTTTATAAGTCGTTGCTAAAAGAATATGTTTAGCAACGAAAATTTTCCTTCGTTCCAGATTGTGTCAGACTTTCACTTTTTGCAACGAAATTCATAAGTCGTTGCAAAATTTTGTTGCTAATTCATTGGCGGGAAAAAATTTCGTTAGAAATTCGTTGCAAAATTTTTGACCACTTGATTTTCCGTTATCGTGGGAAACGAAAGTTTTTTTGTTGCTAAAAATGGGGCTTTAGCAACAATTTTTCAGACAACAACTTTATAAGTTGTTACTAAAAGTGTACGTTTAGCAACGAAACTTGTCCTTCGTTGCAGATTGTGTCAGGCTTTCACTTTTTGTAATGAAATTCATAATCCGTTGCAAAATTTGGAAACAAAATTCGTTAGAAATTCGTTGCAAAATTTCTAACCACTTGATTTCTCCTCATCGTGGACAACGAAAGTTTTTTTGTTTCTATAGCTCGTTGCCTAATATGGACCACATTTATTGGCAACAATTTTTATTTTTTGTTGCATATTTTATACAACTTTTTGCAACGACTATTAAAATGTTGCCTTAAATTAAGATAATCCCAATAAGCATATTTTTGTAAGACCATATTCGGTATTCGGAGAATTATCAAAAAATATTTGTATTTAGTATTTAAAAATTTTGTCCAAATGTGGAACATATTCGTTTCCATTTTTTATTCGAATAAACAAATTAGTCAAATATCGGAATTCGAATGTCAATCACCTAATAAACATTTTATTCAATTTATTTATAAAAAGTAAAAATAAAAAAATATTGACCAATTACAATCTATAATAATAAAATATCGCTATGTCAATGAATGGTGAAGGGTATCTTTCGTTGTCATAGTTCCTTCATTGCAATCTATAATAATAAACAAATTATAAAATCAATTGAACTGAGCAAATCATTTCATGATGGTTGTGTTATTGAAGCATCAAAAATCATTGAACAACAAATAATGAATAAACAAATTATGATAGACAGTAATTTTTATTTTTATTTTTGCAAGTATACTGCCAAAAAAATATTAGAATATGCAAAGTACACTACCAAAAAAAGGGGTATTGTAATGTGTATAAATATTTGTAATTTAATGTGTAAATATTGTATGTGTGTAGTAGTATTGTAATGTGTATAAATATTTGTAATTTAAAATAGAGCATTTAGTAATTAAATAAGTTCTTTAATTCAACAGTTTACATTGAATATGTAATTATTTTTATTTTTTTTTAAAAATATTTGATTAAAACATTAATAATATGCTTATAGTTAGTTTCATTTATTATTTAACCTCAATATATATTACTTTATTATATTTTGTTATACGTAACATTTATAGAGAGTTTCAGTTATAATATATTGTGTAACTCTTCAAAAAGTCTACGGAATGAAAATTTTAATTAATTTAACGATATTTTAAACATGAACAAATGAAATATTACATAAGATTAAAACTAAATTATATGTAGTTAATAAGGTTATATATATATATATATATATATATATATATATATATATATATATATATATATATATATATATATATATATATATATAAAATTATTCGAATACAAATTTCAAATAGGAATACGAATTCGAATATATTTAAAGTTTTTCGTTTTCATTGGTATTTTTGTTTGTGCATCATAGATTCGTTTCTAATATCTTATTAAATTCATAAACTTACAATAACTTCTCAAATTCGCAAACCAAATACATATATGGTGTCCCTTTTTTCATATTCTTATTCCAATTAAAGTAATACATTATAATCATGTCACTTAAAATTAATCAAATTATTATAAATATTGTCATTAAAATATGTCATATTTAAATTTTATCTAATAAATTATTTATACATTTAGTTGTATTTTGCACCAGTTATTAAATTTATTTATTAAAAAATAAAGTTTAAGTTGCTTTAAATAAACTATAATGAAGAGATTTTATATCTAGTTGTTCTATTATATCAATAATTGAGGGATAATACACTTTTTTGTCACTGTACTAGGGTTCAATTTTCATTGTGGTTACCGAATTTTTTTTTGTTACACTCGAATAACTGTACTCTCAAATATTATAAAATGGTCATTATTTTTAATTTTCGTCAGAAAAAACAGACGGAATGCTGACTGTGCATATTGACCGTTATTTTTGCTGACGTGAATGCTGACTGTGCATATTGGCCATTATTTTTGCTGACGTGACCCGTTATTTTTGCTGACGTGGAGAATAGAAGGCTTGCCTTAAAAATTTCCTTACAGAAAATGTTGTTCACGAGTGTTGAACTTTAGACCTCCCCAAACTAAAAACCTTATATTCCAACAAAAGCCACTAGACCAACTACCTATCATGCTAGAATTTATGTAACACTAATATTTAAATCAACTAGCATCGTTTCTATGCATGTGAAGATGAGATAATACACTTTTTGGCCACTATACTAGGAATTGTAATAATAATAATAATAATAATAATAATAATAATTGTAATAACAATAATAATTGTAATATTTATTATAATAATAATAATAATAATAATTCATTCATTTATGTAAAATATATCATTGTTAAAATTAAAAATTAATATCTTTAAGATAAAAATCAATCATGAGGAATCTCAACATCACCATCGTCAATCTCCTCCTGCACATCTTTTGGGTTTTTCCCATCAACCGAACATATGCGTTACTTACAAGTTGTAAGACCCAAAATTATTAATAAATAAAACTTAATTCCTCTATTTATTATTTTGAAATAGTAAGGGTTGATTTGATTAATGTGGTTAGTTGTGGGTAAAATGAGCAAATATTTTAAATAAGCAAGTGGTTATAAAATACTCATTGTTGTCGGAGAATATTCATTTGGTCGTGGAATATTCTTACTGTCAGGGAATATTCGTATGACGGCGCAGCCTTGTGTGGGTCCATAATGGAAAGCGATTGGATGAAGAAAACGACAAGTATAAGTTGTTTATAAATAATGGCGCAGTTGTTACCGTTAATATTGTTGGAATACCCAGTGGTTAAAACACAGTAATACGCGTTGTTGCACAGTAGCACACGGTATTGCACCAATTATTGATTCTTACGTAAGAAGGCATTACTCAATAATTGTTACAGTAATTACTGTTCAGTATTTTATTTTATTGATTCAATAATTACTGCGTTGATATTTTACTCAAGTGGAAATTTCCAGAAGAGAAGATTTAACAATGACGGGAAGACGTCGGCACCAACACCAGCAACGAATTTTAGAGGAGGAGAAAGACCGTCAGTTAGATGCTACAGATGCGGAGAAGAGGGACACATAAGTCAAACTGTCCACAAAATTCCAGGGTATGTTTTAGTTGTGTAAAGGACGGTCATATAGCTCGAGATTGTCCTGTAGTGAAACCAAGTCCAGCGAGGATGGTGACTCCAAAGGCTGTCCCGGACAAGTCAAGGTCATCGATTCTTGGAAGAGCGTTTTTCGTGACTTCTCAAAAAGCGAGTAACCCGAACGAAGTTAGCACGGGTTAGTTAATTATAAATTTTTGGAAGTTATACCTTATTAGATATCGGTTCTACCTATTCATTTATCTCTCCTGCTTATACTCAACGTTTAAACTTGACTCCGGAGAAAATTAGACTTTGACTTATTTGTTGAAACTCCGTTAGGAGAAACTTTCGTTACATCCGTTGTTTATAAATCTTGTTTGATCCAAGTTGGCACCATCACATTACATGTTGACCTTATTTCTTTAAAGATACTTGTTTTTGATGTGAATTTGGGGATTAATTGATTAACTACTCATCATGCCAAAATTGATTGCTTTCGTAAGGTTGTTAGTTTTTATATTCCTAAGCAACCTGTTATTCAAATTCAAGTAACCAAACCATTGAAGTCAAACTCTTTCATATCAAGCGGTAAAGTCATTCGTTTATTGAAAAACAGATGTCAAGCTTTCTTAGCCATGTTATGGACTTGAACAAAAATACGTCAGATTTGAATGATATTTCTATTGTTAGTAAATTTCTTGACGTATTTCCTGAAAAATTTCCTGGCCTACTCCCAGAGCGTGATATTGAATTTTGTATCGACTTTGAACCCGGTACAAAACCCATTTCTAAAAACTCATATAGAATGGCTCCTATTGAACTTCAGGAGTTAAAAACCTAACTACAGGAGTTGGTACCTTAGCCTCTATCTGGTGACTTCCTTTGTGGAATGCACTGAAACCAAACTCTCTGTAGGGGACATCATATTCGTGCGGTGGTAAACTGAAAGGTGTCATTGTGACGTGCTATCCAAGATTGGGATATGAGTCACAGTTGAGAGCAACCTTAGTCAATAATCAAAATAAGTAGCTTTCTAGGCTTAGCTGGTTACTATCGGAGATTCGTGGAAGGATTTTATCGAATTGATACTCTATTAACTCAGCTGACTCGAAAAGATACCATATTCGAATGGAGCGAGGAATGTGAGAAGAGCTTCCAAGAACTCAACATGCGGCAACAACGTTGGCTCGAGCTGTTAAAAGATTACGACCATACCATTCAATTCCATCCTGAAAAAAAAATGAACATGGTAGCTGACGCGTTGAGTAAAAGATCGTATGCGTTTACGAGTGTGATATTATTAACACAAAAACCCATTTCGTATGACTTACAGAAGATGGAAATAGAGTTAAAGATTCCAAGAACCTGCGTGAAGATAACAAATATACGATTAGAATCGACTTTAATCGATAAATTTAAAGATGGTCAAGCTACATACTTGGAGTTAATGAATATGAAGAAGAAGATGCAAGAAGTCGTTATTCCAAAAGTAAGAATCGGCGATGTGAGGAAAGCTCAAACCTTCGATTTATTAGTCCATTTGAAATCCTCGATCTAATAGGAACTGTGGCCTATAGACTCGTTTTACCGCCAAGTATGACGTGTGTTTATAACGTTTTTCACGTATCGATGTTATGTAAATATGTGGACGACCCGAACCACATTATTGAGTTAGAACCGGACGAGATAGCCGAAAACTTAATGTACGAGGAGGTACCTGTCAAGATCTTGGATAGGAAAGAGCATGTCCTACGCACAAAGGTTATACCACAAGTCAAAGTTTTGTGGAGGAACCATGCTATTGAGGAAATGACCTGGAGTTGGAAACGGAAATGAAAGCGAGGTATCCTCATATTTTCAAAACAACAGGTACGTACGACAATTTCGAGGACGAAATTTCATAAGAAGGGGAGGTTGTAAGACCCCAAATTATTAATAAATAAAATTTAATTCCTCTATTTATTATTTTGAAATAGTAAGGGTTGATTTGATTAATATGGTTAGTTGTGGGTAAAATTCACAAATATTTTAAATAATCAAGTGGTTATAAAATACTCATTGTTGTCGGAGAATATTCGTTTGGTCGTGGAATATTCGTATGACGGCGCAGCCTTGTGTGGGCCCATAACGAAAAGCGATTGGATGAAGAAAACGACAAGTATAAGTTGTTTATAAATAACGGCGCAGTTGTTACCGTTAATACTGTTGGAATACCCGGTGGTTAAAACACAGTAATACGCGTTATTGCACAATAGCACACGGTATTGCACTAATTATTGATTCTTACGCAAGAAGGCACTACTCAATAATTGTTACAGTAATTACTGTTCAGTATTTTATTTTATTGATTCAATAATTGCTGCGTTGATATTTTATATTACTGTTGTCTCAATAATTGTCACTACACAGTATTTTCCATTATCGAAGCAATAATTCATATTATCTGAATAATATTATTAGAAAACATTATTGGCAATGTCTAGAAAGTTCTGTCTAAGGAGAGGTTTGGTCACCTAATTGCGCGCCAGTAAGGAGAAATTCTTACTGGAAAGCCCCCTCTTTCCTGGGAACGGTCTGGTTGTCAGTACTGTGATTCTGTAATATTATTTGTGAATAATTAATTATTGATTTATATGATGAGGAAAATATTGATTTTATGTGGATATATATGGAGAAAATTTTTAAAGTGACAATTATTGAAAATCGATATTTTATCTTTTTTGATAAAATAATATTTTATTATATTATTATAATATAATAATGATGATATTTTTACAATGAATATGAGATATATGAGTATATGAGGAGGAAGAGTATTTTTGTTACAAAAGTTGTTTAAAACATGTTAAACATGTTGGTGGACCCATTTCTTGACTGAAATTTGATTATAGCCTGAAAAATCAACCGTTTGTGGATTTCGGTCAATTTCTGTTTGGAATTTGGAAAAACTTTCTTCTGCAAAGTTCGAAAATCACACCAGAAACACAAGTTTTCTCTCTCTTTCTCTCTCTATATTATTGAGTGTATTCTTATGAGTATTTTGATATTTTGAGTGTTGCTATACGGTGCAAGTTTCCTTCAGCACTATATCTAGTATTCTAGTCAGAAGTATTGTCTTTTTGAGGTAAAGGATGTTATTTTATTCGTAAATGATATTAATTCTTCAATATCATTGTGCCAAAATACTGGTTCAACCTTTTATCAAATTTCGAACTTTTTCATGTCGGGGTTACTATTCATGAGTTACTATTCACGAGTACTATTCACGAATCATGATGATTTTTCTTGTGAAATTTCTGCCTTTTAGTGTCGGAGTTACTATTCACGTATACGGCACTATTCACGAATACGATACTATTCACAGAAAAATTAAATTTTCTTTCTTATGTCCAAGATTGTCTGTTATGATTCCTATCTTTGATTGGATCTATGTTTTGGTCTTAATTCTTGAATTTTACTCCACTCTGATTATTTATGAAGTATTTTTGAACTTTGATTGTTTAAAGTACGAATCCTTAATATTTGTTCTTTTGTTTCACTGGATTCATTTTTTTTAAAAATATTTTTCATCATCCTCAGTCCTAAATGATGATATAACTGAATATCTTTGGCCCGTAGTGCAAAGATGAATGATTTTATGATGAATATATTTGGCCCGTAGTGCAAAGATGAACATGTGTTTAGATGAACATGACCAACTGGAGAATATCTTTGGCCTGTAGTGCAAAGATGAATATTTGATTGATGATGTATATTGATTGATGTTACAGGGATAAAATATCGATTATGGACTTTTAAATTCATAGATGGTAGTATATTTCATTCTCTACTTAACTTTTCTAATGAATTGTTGTTTCCGCTGCAGTTGTTGATCTAAAACTTATTGTCTATTGTATTCTATCATATTTTTTCCTGTTGAAGACTAAGGATAATTTGTTGTACATTATCTTAGTCATAATATTCTTTACTGGGTTAGTTGAGCTCACCCTTTTCCTTTTTGTTCCATTTTTCTTCTCAAGAGACGAGAATGTAGCGGGAACTAGTCGGGGTGTGGAGTAATGGTTCAAGACAGTTGTTTTAATAGTCCTCACTATTTTGTAAAATAATATATCAATAATTATAATGAGGACTTATTTGAGTGTGGATATTGTCTAGAAGACAATATTTGTATTTAAACTCACAGTTTATGTGTTGTCGTATTTTGCACGACAATTGTATTAATGAAGTTGTAGTTGTTTCTGTACTATGTATTTGGCTACTCAGAATGAGTGATGTATAAATATTTTGGGGGACGTCACACAAGTACTCCCTCATTCCGAGAATGAAAGTGATGATTGATTTTATGCGAATTTTAAAAAAAATATCAAATGATAAAATTATTCATATTTAAATTCTCAACTAATTACATATTTTTCTATACATGACTAGTGATATTATATAAATAATAAAAATATGACATTTAATACTAAGGATATTACACACAAATTATTGTAAAAAATAGATTATTTAATATAAGTAAATATTTAACTTGAGATTACATAAAATAATAAGAACTTTTATTCTTAGACGGAGGGAGTAACTTAAATCATGAACATATTTTTATGTCAAAAAATAAAACATAAAAAGAAGAATAGTAATGGTATACACCTAGCTATTCCTTGTTCTTATTTTACTTTTTTTCTAAATATATTGTAAAATTAAATTATACTACTATCAGTTCTAAGAGAAAACATAAAAGATGAAGAAAATTTTATTATGTTTTATGAACTAAAACAGAATAAATTTATTTAAAAATAACTTATAAGTCATTTCTAATAAGTGAGTTTGACCCATATTAATGCAATATCAATTTTATCTCTATTTTATTTAAATTTTTAAAAAAATGAATTTATAAAAAAGAAGAGTAAGATGCAATATCAATCTAATTGGCGTTAGAATTTTTATTTTTATTTTTTATAGGTGAAGTCTTATATACTCCATTATTTCCAACGTCGATGACAGATAATAAATATTAAAAAATATTGATGTTTGTAAACAGGTGCAAGAGATCAAAGAAATAAAAAAAAAGAGATATTCCAACGTCAATTAAAATGATGTTACATCTTGCTACTTTTTTACAAATTTGCTTTATACAAAAATTTAGAAAAAGTTACAATGCCAATTAATTTGGCATTGGATCACATATTTATTTTTTTAAAATTTCTTTAAAAAAATAAAATCATTTAAAAAAAATTAAGATAATTATTTTTAAATTAATTTTTATAAAACAAATACATGACATGAAACTAAAACCACTCCTAAGTCATAAATTAAATTAAAACAAACAGTTAGCTATCTTGTAAATAATATACATAAAAAATAAGAATCTCTCTTTCGGATCCTATTATTGTCCATTGAGGAAGGAATTGAAGAAGGATATCCAGAACTGCAGTGCAGGTATCAAAAGCCAGGAAAAAAAGTGGGCGCTTTCTCTCTCTTGGGTTTCTGTTCTCTAATGGAAACTTTAACTTCTTCTGCAACTATAGTCTCTTCCCCTTTTTGCCTTCTAATCTTTTCTCCCAAATCTGACCCATCTTGTATCGGCAGACGGATTCTTCGATTCTCCATCTTTCCCAAGAGTAAGCTCTATCAATTTCCTTCCAATTTTTCCCAATTTCTGTTGATTATTTTCTAACAAACCCACCCTTTTTCCCTTAGATAACGGCAACGAATCGGAGCTTCGATCGGACTCTAATGATTCAAGTCTCGTCCCAATCCTCAGCAATCGTACTCTTTCTAAGGTAATTTACAATTTTTTTTTGAGATTAATGATTGCGTAACTGATATTTAGGATTTGAGTTTGATATTGGGAATTAGGGTTTAGATCTGGATAATTTTGGGGTATTTTAGGATGCGGCGATGGGATTGGTTCTGAGTGCAGCTAATGTTAGAGGTTGGACTACCGGTTCGGGCATGGAGGGCCCTCCAGTTCCCGCCGGTTCAGAGTCAGAATCCAGCACTACAATGTGAATTTCTAGAATATGTTATAGAATATCATCTAAGGATTTCTAGCACTATTACCTACAGTCAGCTTGAAATTCATTGTTGAATTTTTTAATATTGCTACAATGTTTTGATTAGTTTCTTATAAAGTTTCTTGCGAGCTGTATATTATAGGTTCAATTACTATTTTGTCCTGCCTTGGTGGGAATCTGTAGTTTCAACCCAGTTGTATCATCATCTAGAGTAGAGCAGATTTTATACAGTTCACTTTATTCTTTTCCCATTCTAGAACCTATGGCCAGGTGTCATTGTGTATTTATGCTGCGTTCTAGGAACTGCTGCATGCCAAGCAATCATTCATTTGTTTCCACAACTTATAATTGCTATAGTATATGTAATTTGTATAATGTACTTTTCTTATCTTGAAATGGATAGTTTGCAAAAAGAATTATTTGTGCTTTGTAATGACTCCTTGTGTTATGAAGTTATATTCTAGATCATTTCAATTGAACCCCATCTTTTTTCCTCTTCTTCTCTTCCAATGCTCTGTTTATTTTTTCTTGCAGTTACTACTACTAACAAATGGTTTCAAATTGCTAAAAGTTGGAGGATCCTTGTGTACAATACTTGCAGGTGTTCGTTCTGAAGTTATAGAGTTTCTAGGTAGGTTAAGAAAATTTAAATCCTCTTTTTCTTTCACCTTTTGATAGTGTAGTTTAACAGTTGCTCAGAATGAAGATGTAATAGAGCAGTTTCTCTTACAAAATACTTCTGCTGGCAAGTTTCTTGGTGCTTTTTAAGGATAGCGGATCGACACTCATTTCTTCTATTCCTGTAGTTATCTGACATGATCGGATCATATGGTCCCAGTTTGGTGTTGGGAATTAGTGTTTTTTGATGACCCATAATAATTATTAAGATGCAAGCATGAGATGCTCTGAAACAGCTGCAAGCTACATTATGGTTAGGACACCAAAATCTCTCATGGGCACTAGAAATCAGCCTGAGATGCTCTGAAACACAACCAATTATCTGTTTTAAGGCTGCCGTCTTTCCTAGTTTGAGTCACAAAGTCTGGATCCTTACTTGTCACGCTTTCCTCTTGTCTGACGTTGCGGTGCATTTTCTCTTTCACTTTGCAGAATTGCTGGAGATGGAGTCTGCTAAAAACAGGCCATGCAAGAGTGGACGGATACAAAAAATTTCATTTAATCCGAGGTTGGATCTCTTATAAATAAGAACTTTAGTATATGACAGACGAGATAAAAGTTTGCTTGCCAAGGGTGTCAAAGTTTCTTCTTTTACTCCTTATTACTAAAACTACATAGTTGAAATAGTGAAAATTTCCTTCTGAATTGTTGTCACTGGAATGGCATTCGGCTCACTGAAGTTCCATCTTCCACATGTTTTTGTTGATTTAGGCACGAGTCCTGTTAAGCTGCCAGAGCAGCAGGACTTGCTAATTTTTTCCATGCCTTTACTTTAATATTTATTTTTAGCAGATACTTCTTGTATTGCTATATCTAAATTTCTAATATAAGTCAGAAGTATGGCATCTTTGGTATTTTACTAGATGAATAATTAGTATTTCCAATACATTGTTTTCATTTTCCTACAACAATGTGCAAAATGGGTAGACAATATCATAAGCAGGAATGTGTAAGGATTCTCGATTTATCTTCTAAGTTGTAACTTTCTTATTCACAATGATATATTAATCGCAATATAATGAGGCTTTTGTTTTACCCACCCAAATTAATGATGCTTCTGTTGGCTTGATGCAATTTTTTTGGTGCTTTACAGGTTATGAGTGTCAAGGCAATAGGTATTACCATAAAACTCACATTGGAGGGTTCAAGCCAGGTAGCACGCTTCCAAACATGGGTATTTGTGATGGTTGCCATTTCATGTATAATCACTCAGTTGAATTACTTAAACAAGGTTTGCTCCTTTTTATCTTTTGAGTTTTGATTATTCATCTAAATTTGGAAAATTTCTTCTGTGGTACTATAGCTATGCAACGTAAATATAATTGGTTTTCCCTTTTCTCAACTTAATAAATCAATATAGGAGAATAAGTATGTGATTCTAAGATACACACTACAGAGTAAGAAATCTCCGAAAATCGGTGAAAGCTGGACTAATGACAAACTAAGAACCTACAATCTTATAGTTGGACAGAAATCCAGATGTAGTAATAGGATGTTGCCGGTGGTGTTATGGAAGTTATGGTATTATCACCATCTATGTTTTCTAATACCTTTTGTTTTACTTGTTCAAAGTACTGATAGGTTGGTACTTGGTACTAATATCTGATTTGCTAATTCATATCATTTTATGGAGGAAAGGATAAGTCATAAATCTTATAGTTAGACAACAATTCAGATGTAGTTTAGGATGTGGGTGGTGGTGTGATCGAGGTTATGGCATGATAACCACTATTGTTTTCCCGTACCTTGTGTTTTATTTGTTCAAAGTACTGATAGGTTGGTACTTCTATCTGAACTGCTAATTCATATGAATCATATCATTATATTGGGAAAAGGATAAATCTTGTTGAGAAGAAAATTGGAGGTTTGACATTAAGTAATTCTTTTGTGTCTAGACTTGTGCGATGGCATTCTATGATCACAAGATGTGACCATCCTTAGAATTCAACACTGTTACATTACAAATAACAAGAGAAAAAGTGTGTTGTTAGAAAAATAACAACGCAACGAAAACAATATCAAAGAGAAATAATGAGTGTGTGAGTGTTGTTCAAATGAGTGTTTTTGCTCACGGACTACTTTTCAAAAGATTTTACTCTCTTACATCTATAGATATATATATTTTTTCCTTGTCTAAAAAATGAAAACTTTTTGTAAATAAACATTGAAATTCAAAACACTAGCTGAAATTGTGATAGGAGCTGATCAAATTGCTTTCAAATTGCTTTTTAGCAGATTAGTATGAATTATGATTGTGTACTCTCTTCATTTTACATGTCAGGTTTTATCGGCACCATATCAAGCTTCTATTTGTGGTTAAACATCCGTTTGTTGATTTTATGATTACTTTGTGTGCCTATAATTTTGACGTTCTGCTTTTTCTTCCTTTTTTTTGTTCTGCTCTCTCAAGCTGCAATGTAATTTTACCACATTGATATCGGTTTGAGTTGTTCCGGGTATTTATGAAAATTATTTCCGGACAGTCTGGTTTTATGAAGATTGTAATATATACTGGGATTTACTCAATATTTTTTGGTACTGGTGCCATATTTTCTTGCTGACTTGACTGAGAAAACTGCACAAGATGACAAATTCTTAAAGCTTCGATAGCCAAGCTAAAGGTGATATTCATATACAAAAGATAAAATAAAATAAAAAAGTCAAAAGATGAATGTTGTTTTGTGCCAGAAGCACATAAAGAAGCAATTGTAATGTAGCATAACAGCCTTTACATTGTTCTTGTGAGTTTTAAAAGGGTGGATAAGAAAGGAAGGATTGAATTTTAAAAAATTTCCTTCCAAATGTCTCGTCTGTGAGGTTTTTTACGGAGATAAAAGTGAGGAGAAATTGGTGGAAAATAACTTAAACTTTCTACCCAAAATTTTCCACTCAAAATTGGGAAGATTTGGGTGGAAAGCTATCTTAACTCTTTAAAATAAATTCATTATCCCCCTTCTACCCTTAAAATAACAAACACTAAAAATTTTATTCCTTCCATGTCCACTTTCTCTCAACTCTAAAAAACGACGAAAGTTACTATCTCTCCCCCTCTGTCTTCTTTATTATAAATTTATCCTGTTTTCTTTTCTACCCAAACTCAAAATCAGAGTGTTAGGCTTAGGAATTTATTAAGTTTATGTGTTTGCTGACGTATACGTTTGATAAAGCTACTTTTGTCTTGTCTAATACTGAATATTATTCATTTGGCCACTCTCTAAGAATTTATTTCATTTTGTGAGGAAATGGAGCTTGTACCAGAAGAGGAGTTAGAAACATCTTCAATAGGGGGGCCTAATTCTAATGTGGATCGGAGGGCTAAGAAGGTGACTGTAGTATATTTATATAGTGAAACTTCAGGTTGAATGGACTTGGAAGCATGTAACTATAGCTGAGTGCTGATCTGAATTACTTATACAGATTGCTCGGTTTAAGTGATAAAGAGCCGCAAAATCAAAGCTGCTGGAAATAAAGGAGCGAAAAGAGCGACGCAACCCTTCAACTAGGGCGGCTGCCTTATCTACTCCAGTTGAGG
Source organism: Panax japonicus (assembly GCA_020205505.1). Taxonomy (NCBI): domain Eukaryota; kingdom Viridiplantae; phylum Streptophyta; class Magnoliopsida; order Apiales; family Araliaceae; genus Panax; species Panax japonicus. The sequence continues at coordinate 12,887,174 of CM035100.1, read as the reverse complement.
CAGGAGAGGAAGATGAACTGGATGATGATGGAGAGGAAGAAAGAGAGGTTAGTTCCGATATTTTTTTTCTATTTTCAAGGACCTTATTAGTGCCTACTATATATTGTAAGATCTTTAACACAATCACTTCGTGACTATGAACATGCTTATAGATAGTGCATAACTTTCTTCAAAATTTGTGTTACTGTTAATATTGTATTAGAAATAATTTGCCTAAATGTAATTTTTCTTGAATAATTTTAGTTTCAAGCTTCCATGGTTATCCATAAACTTCTGAAATTGCAATCTTTTTTCCTTCTTCCCCACCCCCTGGATGCAGGCATGGTTTGTTACCATCTCTTTGGATATCTACAAGGTTGATCCTTAATTCTTTTTTATTTCCGCGTGTGTTTGAGTATTCCTTTATGGTTATTATCATATTTTATATATACTATCCTACCATGAAATCATATTACAGGCTTTTGACCTTTTGGAAATGCTGAAGAAAAAGGAAGAAATGCTCACTGCTATAAAGGAAAAGCAATTACAGGTACTGACACTCCTTTTCTTTTTCTCTCTTTTTTTTGGTACTGGTGCTAATTTATATGTACTAAATATGTCTATACAATATAAACATTTTTATGTATATATAATTTTTTTCTTGAAATGCCCCTAGTGTTTTATCTTTTAAGATCTTGTTACTTACCAATAAAATATGTTTATGTATTGTACATAATCAATTCAGTCAATTGACTGATAATAATGATTATTAGTCAAACTTTTTGGGGGCCTTCCTGAATCCACCACTTCCTATAATTTACTCTTTTTGAAAGCAGCCTGCAAAACAAAATTTATTGTTTAGTATCTATATATCTTCTGTCATGATTTGAACAAGTAAGCGTTAGTTGTGAACAATTTAGCTTCCTATCATTTCGGTCATATTGTACTCCCTCTGTCCTAATAAAGAATTCTGCTTTCTATGTATTTTAATTTATATGTATATAGTATTTTATTTATAGGATGTCTAAGAGTACAATGGACTGACAAATTTAAGGTTGGCAGATTAGAGGAGAGAGTAAAAACTGTTCCAATAATATTTGGACCCACACAAATAGTGTAATTAACTTGAGAGGAATGTTCTTACGGGGATATGTACACTTTGGGTTAAATTATTATGCATGTCATATTTCACTTTTAGTTTGTGTACTTTAGACTTCTTTTTTAGGACAAAATCTTGGTGTATTTCTGGACATGCTTTTGAGGATGGAGTATCAAGTCAGATGACCTTGTAATAAAGATGGTCCATGTAATCTGTAGAAAATAAGAACCTGATTTTGGGATAATGATTTCTTGATTCATTCTTCTCAATTAAATTGGCTTATATACACAAGTATTCTAATTTACAGGGTACATTAGTACCACATAGTAACCCTATTGTCTTTTTCTGCTTATGAGCAATACGATGTACATTAGTACCACGTAGCAACTCTATTGTCTTTGTGTATTGATTTTGGCATTAAGTGCCTCTGGCCGGTGACCTATTTGCTTTATTTTTCTGACTTTGTTATTATTTTTAAATATGTGCAGGAAGACTGCTTCTACGACCTGTCTTAAAATATTGGGTATCAAATTTTCGTGCTACGTTTACGGGAAACGAGGGACGAAATTATAAAGTGCTCTCTATATATGTTGATATATACTTTGATTGAAGAACTGTGGTAACTTTAGATGATTATGTAGTGGATGTTTTTATTAAGTTAATAATATTTTAGTTTTATGTATTTTTGTCATTTTTTGCTATGGGGACATTGAGCCATCCAGGTACACAAAAAGAATGTCAAATTTTGATTTGACAACAATATAATTCGTTACCAAAGCATTGAATAAGTTTTAATATAGCAACAATTTTTTATACATTTAGCAACAAATTTTCGTTGTTAATGGCATTAAAAATATATTTGGCAACGAAAAATTAACCTAATAACAACGGAGATGATATTGTTGCTAATACTAATATAAAAGGTAACATTTTTTATCGTTGCAAATCATATCAATTTTCGTTGCACATATAAAGAAACGGCAACATATAATGTCGTTGCTAATCGACGACTTTCGTTGCTATTGAAGAATAACCAGCAACAAACATTTTGGTTGCTGATTCAGCATAATGTCATTGCCAAATAATATAATCAGCAACGAAAATCGTTGCTAAAAAGTTTATATTCCGCAACGAAAGCAAGCTTAGGCAACAATTTTCATAATTTACTGCAACAAAAAATGTCGTTGCAAAATTGTGGCAATTGCAACGAAAATGCAAGGTCGTTGCCAAAAAAAAAAGGTTCATTTCGTTAGCAATTAGTAGGCTTTTGCAACGAAATGAGGTTTTTAGCAACAAAATTATAATTATTCTGGAACAATGTATTTTATTGCTAAAGGATCGATGTCTCTGTACGAAAGTCAAATTTCGTTGCAAAATGTAGTACTTTTGGCAACGAAAAAAAATATTCGTTGCGGAACAATTAGCAACACTCATTGCGCAACGAAAGACGCAATGACAGTAAAGTCGTTGCCAAAACCCTTTTGCAACGAAATTTAGCACCTTTAGCAACGGAAATTGGTTATTACTGAAACCCCATTTTTTTGTAGTGATAACAGCTAGATGCACGAAGATGATGTTTTGAAAAATCTGGAAATCCGAAAAAAATGTCCTTACAGTCATATGCCATCTGTGTGTGTTTGATGTTTGGTATATGTTATGGTATAGATCTGTTCTTTGATGTTAGGGCTTAGATCTGAGACTTGAATCAACTTCAGATCATGTTTATATTGCAAGATATGATCGGTCAAAGTACATTGACCGAGCACAAATTCTATTCTCGTCAACCAAGAAAAAAATTTCCAGATTCCCAGAAATCTGACAATGATTTTCTAGACCACCGATTGGCAAGTGCCGTTGGTTTGATTCAGAAAAAGGGATACGTGTTGACAGACATGAAATCGTCGATATTGACCTCCATAGGTCTGCGTACTCCAACGAACCGTTTGTTTTTCCAACTCAAACATTACAAGTATACTACACTCCTAGTTTTGTTAGGAAAAGGGATAGACCGCCTACAGATTGGCAAGTTGTAATTCATAGTCTGCCTCCAGTTATAGGGTGGAGATGAACCTGATGAATTGGATCCCGAGACAGTTATTGTGCCAAATGACAGTGATATTGAGGAAGAGTTATTTATTGACACTGACACAGAATCTGAAGAAGATGGTTATGAATCTCCGATATTTGTACAAAATGATTCTGACTCATCAGACAACGATTTTCATTAAAATGTATGTTTAGTTTTAATTGGACAAAATGTATGTTTATGTTCATGTTCATGTTTAGTTCATAATTATGTACCTTTCATTTATGTTCTCTATATAGGAATGTTCTCTATATCCTTAACCATATCATTTGTAGTTGTTGTAGTTAATTATTTTGCAGTCATGTTTATGTACCTTTCACTTATGGTAATCGTAGTTAACTATTTCATACAATTAATTGTCATTCATAATTTCATACTAACATCCTAATTTTTTTATTTATAGATGTCTTCTGAACCTGCAGTACGAAAGCGCGGGTTGGGTCGGGGCCCTAATCATGTGCCGAAGGCCCCGGCTAATCCGGATGATCGCATTCTTATACAGATCCGTCCTCCTCCAAAAAGCACGTAAGTTAAACATCATGTATATATAAGGGTTTAATTTTTCTATTGTTATACATATATTTTAATGTAAATTATTGTATATTGTAGTGATTTTTAAGATAGTAAAATTGTGAAGTGCATTTCACAATTATGCTTACAGAACTGGCCTACGCCAGTGATTACATGGGCGAGCACACCTCTCGCCCATAAGGATGCAGTTTGGGCTGAATTTCAGGTATATTTATTTAATCACTCTGATAAATAATACATAGTTAATCAACTAATAGTTTAGTATGTTGAATTATGGTAATATAACAGTTTTAATATTTTTATTGTTGTTTTATTTGCAGAAGCGGTATAGATGGGACGACGCAAATGCATCAGTTATTCAGGCACTGTTCTGGCAGAAGTACGCCGTCCGAACTAAAGATAATCTGAACAAAGAACGATAGAAAGCCCTGAACAATACTGAGATTGACCATCCAGGACAAGGTGAACAGTATATGCATGATCATAGCTCCTGGTGGTGCGCACATCCCATATGGGTACAGATGTGTGAGCAGTGGATAGCTGAGAGCTGGGTCAAGAGACGTAAGACTGCCGCCTCGAACAGATCCTCAGGTGTATCTGAAGGCGAAAAGGCAAAAGGCACGTACAAGGGCGACAATATATCACAGCTACAGCATATTGCTGCTAGGGTACGTATGTATAGCAAGCTTATTGGCTTAGTTATTTGTATTTATGTTTACAGTCATGTTTTGCAGCTAAAATATCATATGTTTACATATTAATATGAGAACATGAACTGTAGGAGTCTAAGTCTCAAGGTCAACTTATCAATTGGTTGGATGTGTATGTGGCCACCCGTGATGGTCTGCCTGATGCTGTTCAGATAGCGGTAATAAGTTAACTTTAAACATATTACAGTCATGTGTTTTAGCATTTTTTATTTATTTTTAACTATTTATTTGTTGACCTTCTGATAGGACACTTATAAGGGCTTAATGAAAGAGCGCTATCCTGAAGGCACCCCGCGTCCGGCGATTGATCAAGAATTGTGGGAGAGGGCGTCCGTCGTGAAGAAAAATTATGTTAAAGGCCAAGGACAAAGATGACACCCGACCATCAGTGGCACAGGCAGCTCTTCTACCCAGTCTACACAGTCATCAGGTCATCCAACCTATCATACTCCTGCTGACTGTGTGAGAGCGATCTTTCAAAATTGTGATCTTCTTCTTATACTGGGCGGGCATCTGCATTCTCTGAATACTGATGAGTTGGAGAAGGCAGTGGCGGAAGCAACAGCATCACAGCATCAGGGTGGCGACCAGGTACTTATATGTTTCATTACGTACATTGTCTATTGTTTAGCTTTTCCCCAAGTCATAGCAGTATCAACACATGTAACATATATGTTTTATTCTTTTGTTAATTACAGGGTACTAATTTAGATGATCCATAAAGAGCTAGACCAGTCATGTTAGATTTGTAAAGCCTTGCTAGACTTGTTTTTTAGATTTTTAAAGCCTTGTAATCTTTTAAACTACTTATCTTTGGACTGTATTGGTTTACGATTCTATTATATGGATGTTTATGATTGTATTGTGTTGTGTTGGTTTAGATTCATTCTTTGGACTGTATGGATGGATGTTTATCATATAGTAGTTATCATGGATGGATGGATGGTTATATATACTGCTGTGTGTTGGGATAAAAAACAGGTACAAAGTAGGTTATTTTTGGGAAATCAATAAAACAGGAAAAATCTTTAAAAAAAAAAAACAAAGTCAGCGACCGCACATAGTCGCTAATACAGTATTAGCGACCGAGTAAGGTGCTTAGAAGTCAACGACTGCGTGCGGTCGCTATTATCGGTCGCTGACACGTGTGCCACATCACGTCTGACACATGACTCAGCATGAGTCAGAATAGCGACAGCTGAGGTCGCTGATTGTGGTCGCTAACAATGCGGTCGCTATTGTTGGTCGCTGATGTTATTTCAGCGACTAGATTTTCTGCGACTATTATTAGCGACCGCCTGCGGTCGCTAATATCCATCTGCGACGATATGCGGTCGCAGATGCGCGCGCGGTCGCTGATAAACCTTTTTGTCGTAGTGCTTGCTACTGTTAATGTTATTTACCATTTTAGTGTTAGATCTTGATAGTATGACATGCGACCTACACATTAAAGCCCTTATACCCAGCAGATCATGATCAGAATCGAAAATAATAGTGGTCAAACTATGTTGACCGATCAGCCGGAAGAATGATCTGGAAAAACCCAGATTGTTCATAATCCTTTTTTTTGTCAGACTTTGACCAGCCTTAATCTTTCTGGTGTTATGATGTTATTATGTTATGATGCTATATAATTGTACCCTGTCATGTGGTCTTCAAGATCGAACCATTAGATCACATAAACAATATATAGTCTGCAAGTTACACGGATCGAAAGTAGTTGCCATGAACTGTTCTTCATTTATGGAAAACCCAGAAATGAAGAACAACTTCCAGAAATGAAGAACAGCTCTGACATGAGAAATGACAGCCTATATCTCCCAGTTATGATGTTGATTTCCAGAACAATTAGTGATATTTGTAGAGTTACATGAATACTACAATATTGATGCTTTAAACGACCCAGAATATATTAGGAACTTAGAGAAAATTATGGTCAAAGTAGCAACCTGCAAACTGGCGATGAAGACTCAAGAACACTCAGGAACACCTATAGCGACTGGTCTAGTCGCTATAGGGCCTTTTTATAATTATTATTTTCTGAAAAATTAATTATTTTAATTAATAAATAGATAAAAATGGTTTTTAATTATTAAAAATACAAAATAAATTTCAAAAAATTATTTTAAAGTTTGAAAAATAGTTTTTTATTATTTAGAGTATATTTCATAAATATTTAATATTTTTGAAATATAAATGGTATTTAATTTATTTAATTATAATTTTAATAAATTATCTAAAAATGATTTTTATACTTGAAAAATCATGGAAAATTATATTATGGTATAAGAAAATATTTTAAGTTATTTTTGATGACTTTTCATATTTTGTGAGAAATTTCATTAATTAATCAATATTAATTATAGTTAAATTATTTAATAAATATATTAAATAAATTGTGGAAAAATAGAATTAATGTTTTATAAATCATATAAAAATAATTTAGGTGTTATAAAAATATTTGAAGTTATAAAATATAACTTTTGATATTTTGTCATGAAAATATTAATATTTTAATATTAAAAGCAATTATCAGATAATGAATTTAATTGTTTAAAAGTCATATAAAAGTGATTTTAAAGTATTAAAAATACTTTGTGATATTATAAATGTATTATAATATTAAGTGATGATTTTCATTAATATTTGATAATAAAGAAATATTAATGATAATAGAATATTGTGGTATTTATATTATATAAATACGTTTTTAATGATTGAAAATTCTCGATAAATAGTAATAATTATTTAAAAATTATTATGAGCTTATGAAAAATGTTTTGACTGATATTAAAATTATCTGAGATAATTGTTAAGTGTTAGGCAGAGTTTAATTGAACTTAAACTCATTATTTATCCGACTAGATCGTCGGGATGTTAGAATTATACCGAACTCGATTCAGACTGTAAAAGTTTGACTTGAGGTTAGGTCTTATGTGTGTTATAGACTGATAGGATTATGTGATAAATGTGTTTATGTTATTTTAAATACCGTGATGATATTATTCTAATGTGTAGATCAGTATTATTTATATTAGGTTTTCAGACAAAGCTAGATAAATTGCGTAGCGATAATCAACGGTTCAGGACAAGTTTTTACTTAACTGTGACGCCCCCAAAATTAGGTATACATCACCCATTATGAGTCGCCAGATACATGGTACAAAATTAAAATATAACTTCATTTATACAACTGTTGAATTGTCATATAGAATACGACCACAGTTAACTAGTGAGTTTTAATACAAATGTATGTAACTCTCATGGTGCCTCGACCACAACCTTACAATGGTACTTTACATAAAAGTATAGTCAAAAACTGTTTTAGAAATTAAAATCTTTAGAAAATGCTCAAGGAAACCTTCGTACATGGGAGGCCATGCGTCTAAATTATAATAAATATCATATAGTCCACAGAATTATCCTTGGTTGACCCAATAGAGCCCAAAGAAAAATGAGAAGATTACCATCATCTTCTTTCCAATAGTGAGTCTTCTCTTGACATATAACTATCTCCACTGTCTCCAAATGAATATTAAATTTCAAATAAACTCCAAGATCATATAGGTAGTGCCCGTAGATATACTCAGCAAGTGGATGCGCACAACCCTGTCTTATAATAAAACGAGGTTGTATGTCATTAAACATCTTGTATGATAGTTGCAAAACAGCCTTCCAAAGTTGGGTTCGTCTCACCCTATTTGATTCACCAAATATAATTACTATATGATGTATAGAATACAACACACTTTTCTATACTATTTAGGGAGAACCTCCACAGCTGGAAGACCATTATTCTATTCCCTTGTTATCCCCGCTCGACCCGGCAACACTCTTACGACAACACTCTTATTATCTGAAATGAATTGTGAAGTAGAAAGGGTGAACACAACTAGCCCTAGTAAAGAATATCATGACTAAAGATAATTAAATTATCAATAGCTTTCATCAATAATAAATCAGAGATTTAGAACATATGGTAGATGATAAAACTTTTCAACCATAGTTGCAGCGGAACGAGCAATCCATTAGAAGAGTCAAACAGACCATAAGGTCTATTATCTTCTCTATGTTAAAATTCCACCAATAATGTTTTATCCTTGTAAAATAAATCAACAGTTCCTATCCACAATTATATGAATAACTCATAATCATAATTGTGGTTCTAAATTCTCTTCTCAACTAGGACGAAGATAATTTTCATCACCTATCTTCACCTGAAAAATCAAAAATCATGGTTATACCAAATCAAAATTCCTGCTCATAATCATACTAATAAATTCATCTTTGCACTACGACCAAAGATATTCATTAACAATTCATCTTTGCACTACATGCCAAAGACATACAACTGTATTTTAGAAGAGTCAAGTAGAGCATGATATCTACTATCTTCTATGAATTAAAAGTGTATAATAAATATTTTATCACTGAGACTCAGCTTAATAAATTATCCACATCATCAAATCACCCCTGTACTACGGCCAAGGATTTTCGTTAATATCATATACATGAATTTATATTTCATCGCTGAGACTCAGCTCGATAACCAATCCATATCACTGAATTATCCATGCACTAGGGCTAAAGATATTCGTTAATATCACGACCACGAATTATCCATGCACTACGGGCTAAAGAAAATCGTGCGGTCATGATCATGCCATAAAACAATTCATCTTTGCACCCTTGGCCGAAGAGAATCCATAGTCATAATTATATCAAAAAACTGTCCATCAATGCACTACGGGCCAATGAGGATTTTTTCAATATCATTTGTAACATTACAGTCATGATTATACCAAATAATCCCTGGTCATAATCATACCAAGTCCATCTATGCACTACGGCCAAAGATTACTTTCAACACAATATAAGCATGAGGATGATGACAATGATATAAAAATCAATCAAATGAGATAAAGGATAAATATTAAATATTTATAATACAATTTATCCAGCGTTCAATAATAACCAAATGTTATCAATCACTCAATAATCTCATAATCTAATATCATTAATATTATAACAATATTTTAATCATTTCTTAAACTTATAAACAATTTATTTCAATTGTTTACACTTTATCAAATAATTCATTTAATCATTCAAAAATGCCATACTCATAAGATTTAATCATCAATGATCAAATCCCTCATCAAAAATCTGCATATACCCTATATAGGATTCCCAAGCCATAAAATCCTATTTTCTAATTTTATTACTTCACATAACATATTTAATTCATTTACTCATAACTAGTTCATTTTCATGAAAAATACCAAATAAGTCCCAAAAATATTTCTTTCCTGGGATTTAGCAGAATATATTTCCATCTTGAACATATATTTTTCTCAGAATTTTTAAAATTCATTTACTATTTTTCATATCGCTAAAACTGCCGAATATTTAGACATTTATCATAAATTATACTTTTGTCCAAAAATTCTGAAATTTACAGGGTATACTCCTGTTATATACATGTACGTCCAATAACAATTTCACCAATTTTGGAGTTAACCACTAGGAGTTATAAGGGTTTACTTTTAAAATAGTCTTTTCCCATAAAATCCATAACTCTTAATCTATACATTCAAAAATTGCCATTTTTGGACACAATCTAGAAAACTCATCAAATTATCATTTTAAATTTTTCCAGAATTTTTGAGGGTTAGAAAAATTACGAATATTCCCCTGGCAGAAACCCCTTTTTAATGAAAATACTATTCGTATGAATACGAATGATCATTTACCATGCATGCGGTAATCTACATAGACATGTTATTTCAACAGAATAATAAATAACGGAACCAGGTCATGCGTAAAAGCACCGACATGATATTCTAACAGAATAATAAATAATGAAATAACAGAAGAATTTCACCAAGTATAGGGTATCCCGCGTATACAGGTTATTCCAACAGAATAATAAAGAATGAATAACAAAAGAATTTCACCAATAAGAGAGAAGGAATACCCATAACGAGTACAACAAATAATATCCCTTACTATATAATAATAATAATCATAATATCCTTTACGAGTATGACAATTATATCCCCTATCTTAAAAAGAAAAGTATTCCGACTGGTAGGGCGGGAATATACTTGAAGAAAACTTGCACTACGCTCAAAGCTTTCTTAAACTCTAAAGAAATACACTCAAGATTATAGAATAAGAACTCTCTCTATAGTTTCTCTCTCTAGAGTTTCATGGAATTTGTAAGAAATAATGAAGGAATGAGCTTCTATTTATAGAAGAATGGACTGCATAGTAACTAATTCATGAACGGTCCAGATTGATTTACTTTAAATCGGACGGTCCATATGTAAAGCAAAATCTTTTAAATAAAATATAATATATTCTATTTATAATATAATAAAACGAATAACTTTATAAAAGTATTCTGTTTTATTTAAAAAGATTTTACTATGCAAACACTATGCATAATAAAATATAATATATTCTAATTATTGTCTAATAAAACTGATAACTTTATAAAAGTATTCTGTTTTATATAAAATAATTTTACTATTAACCTAATAAAACGAATAACTTTATAAAAGTATTCTGCTTTATATAAAAAGCTTTTCTGTTTTATTACATTAATAATACTAATAAAACAAAACTTCATCATCATTATTATAATTCATAATATTAATCGATCAGGTCGTTCCCAGGAAAGAGGGGGCTTTCCAATAAGAATTTCTCCCAATTGGCGTGCAATTAGGTGACCAAACCTCTCCTTGACAGAACTTCTAGACATCGTTAATATTGCAAATAATAATATTAATAACTTTGTCATCTCACTTATTGATTATAAAATATTGACAATAATTGAATCAAATAATGTGAGATGCTATGCAGCAATTACTGTAACAATAATTGAACAAAACTGAGTGACTTCTCACGTAAGTATCAATAATCAATCCCGTGTGCTACTGTGCAACTACGCGTATTACTGTACTTTTAACACCGGGTGTTTCAACAGTTAACGATAAAACTTTCGCCGTTATTTTCATAAAATATTTTTGTCGTTTTCTCAATCCGACAATAATTCTGTTGTGGGGTCCACCAATGATTGTACCGTTGTACGAATATTCTCTGTTAAAATGAATATTCCCCGACCAATCGAATATTATATAACAACTTACGTACTTTGCAAAAAAAAATTCACATATTACCCTTAACTTTAAACTTTTATCAATTTAACTATTTACCAAAATAGAAAAAAAATTGAATGCTTTTATTTCATAAAATTCGGGTTCGCACATTAACTCTGCTAAGAGTTGTTTCATTCAGATATGCTTATGGATAATCATTGCTGATTTCCATTGTAGAATTGTACTCTGTACATATTGCATGTATAAGTCAGGTATGAAATGCTGATCACCTTCATTACCATTCAGTTCAGATATATTTATTCATGTTCAATACTTGTTCAGTCAAAAGTTTGTTCCTGCTAGTTCACAATTGTATTGTTAAATTATAGCTAGCTTATTATTCAGATTTTGTCAATCATGATATATCGTTATATTATTGAACTTAAACTTGCTGGGCAATCTTATGCTCACCCTTGTTATATCATGATTTAACATTGCAGATTTAAAAGCATACGTCAGATACATGAAAGGATAAAGCCAAGTTCAGCTTGAGATTTTATGTGCAGTTTAATTGTAATAGTATAGTATGATAATAATGTTGTATATTAGTTAAGTTATGAATTGTGTATAAGTTAAGGTTGCTCGACCTTGGGGAATAGTGTGTAATGTATTGTATAAGCAATTTATGTTTATATCTTCCGCAAATAGTAATAGTGATAGAATGATTGCACCGGATCTGCGGTGATTTGGGACCCGGATTCTGGGGCTCTCACAGTTGGTATCAAAGCTGTTGGTTATGAACCTTAGGTAGGAATACCCGAGACTAATAACCGTAGTGATTAGAATAAGTACTAACTCAAATAGAGTTAGTGTGTCGGTAAGATTCAAAGATGAATCTCGGCGGGATATAATTTACAGAGTTCTCTAACTCTGATAATAAAGTTTAATAGTAGTGATGAATAGATAGAGTCTAAAAGACTAAAAGTACAGTGATAAAAGATCGAAAAGCAAAACGATCATAGAATAGAAATGAATCATAATATATACGATTAGATCACCCCGTGATCTATTATGATTGAAGCGAATGATTGACAAGCTTACAGCAAGATTGCTGTGTGTCTATGAATTGGTACAGAATCAAGAAAGGATTATGAATACGAGTTGAATGAAATTAGTATTGAGAAGGGAGTTAAGATTAGGTGGAGATTTCAATTAGGACTCATGTCAGCAGCTGAGTTGTATGATTCTTCGTATGGGAGTTGAATTGTACTTGGTGTGAAAATCACTTAGTTTCTGGTACTGATAATCATTGAAATGTCTGTGTCGCGCTAGTTGCTATATGCATGTTGAGAAGGTGATTCTTTTCTCATGTGTATAGCAGATATAGATAGGTTATAGGTAGAGAATATCAGGTTAATTAAGTATGAGTTCTTAAAACTCATACTTATGGTACGTTCGTGACTCATAATTATATGAAATGTTTATGAAACCCTCAGCGAATGGACGCCAAAGGTCTGTCTAGGACAAGTTCTTAAACTCATATGATTGTGGCAAGTTCCTGAACTCATAAGTGTGGTAAGTTTGACGAACTGCGTATAGTTTTGTGTGAGTGGAGTATTAAGGATAATAGGAATAGATAGACTATTTAAACAAATGATTATTAGTGGAGACATAGGCTTTCCAAAATTCCTAGCTATGCTAGACTTCGAACTTTTTGGACATCAAGCTAAATACGCATTATGTGCTTTAAAAAAATTGTAGACTCGTAATCATTTTTGGAACAGTTTAAAGTACAGTCTATGCTAATTGTTTCAGCTAGACGAAGATGATTTGAAATATCAAAATTTATTTTATCACTTATGTACCATTAACCTGGTGAAGAGATGATAAAAAGTTGATGGAGTTGTAAATGCAGGAATACTTAGTGTTGAATTGATCTAAAATCGTTGTTCCACTATTGTATGATGTGTTATGACAAAGTCATATAATGACGACATCTTCAAACAGACTGTTAATACAGTACGGCATCATAATGTCATTCTCAAAAATATTTTCAAAAATTTTAATTTACCAACGGGGTTTGGCTATAGCTAAATAATTCGATTGAATTGAATTATTGATATAAGTTTATGCTATTCGATTCAGCTAGACTAATGTTATAAAAACTCTAAAGTGTTCATTGAAAGAAATTTCCCGAACCAAATTGTTTGGTGCGGAATCCGACAAGACTGAGGAAAAATTTTGTGCCTATGGCAGAGACGAGAAACAGAGTTAACCAGAAGTACTTAATAAGTACAGGGCATATCGGGTTAATTACCAACTATGTCCGTAAGTTATGACGGTTTGCGGATGAATTTCCATATAACCTTTGCGAAAATGACAGAGAATAGTCTAGAAAACCCTCAGCGATACTTGAAATTATTACTCTGGTGAGGAATGTATTGGGTAGCATGCGATGCTGTGTATGAATGGTGTATGGTGTAAGGTAAATTTTGGGGACGAAATTTTTAGAAGAATGGGTGAATGTGAAGACCCAAGAATTTAGAAAAATTATTTAAATCTAAAATAATTGAATAAAGGTTAAATAATAAACCTAGACAGGAAATAAATGTATGTATTTGACATTTTCGAAAGAAATTTTTGGATTTTACAAATCTTTTGGTGAATTATTCAGGATTAAGGATATACGTGAATATGTTCTGTGTATATGGTTGTATATGAGTTCAGTATGTGGTTAAGGGTCAAAGGTTGACCAGATAAACTATATCAGTGGCAAACCCTAATATTATATTAAGAACATCAACGTACAGTTAGAAAACCCTAACAACTGATGAGAAACCCTAGAAACCGGTTCTGGAAACCCTAATTTCAGTTTCGAGAATTTGAAACCCTAATTCGGATATTAAAATTCTAATTTAGGAATTTAAATGCTATGTATAAGGTTTATGTATTTTTATTACAAACCTAATTAGGGATAACCCAAATGATTAATTAGATTTTCTAATAATTTAGAAACCCTAATTCTTGGGTTATAAACCCTAATGCATGATTATGAAACCTAATTGTTAATTAGTAATTTTAATTAGGAAATATTTATCCTAACTAGCAAGCTTGTATAATGATTAGTAAATGTTAATATAATTAGAAAATCCTAATTATAATTTTGAAATATTAATTATCTATTTTGAAAACCGAAATTTTGAAATACTAGAAATTTAATTTCAAATATGTTAGGGTTAAACCCTAAATCCTAAGGGTTAAACCCTAAACCTTAAAAGTTTAGACAATTTACTAATATGCCATTAAGAACAAAACAAAACAAAAATCAAAATGACCAATTTGCCCTTTTGCATTATTGGAGGAAACATGAGAATATTACCAAGATATTGGGTGATTGACCAAATCTAGCTATCCTATATGACTGAATCCAGCCAATATTAGCCCCATACCAGCCATTTCAATTTCATTCAATTATTTCAATAATTGAAGAGAGAGAAAGTTCACAAATTTTTCTAATTTGCTACAAACACTCAACCATGTCATTCTCTCTCTAGACCCACGAAAATATGAAGTTATTCAGTTCTTTGTATGATCCATATCAAACTAAGAACAGAACATGGTGATCAGAATCATGATCAAAGCCAAAAAGGTATGAAAACCCTAAATCTGGAAAATCTTGGTATTTGTTGTTAGATGTTGAAAGCTGTTGGTTAAAGATGTATATTATGGTGTTAATAAGTGATTTGGGTTGTTAGATCAAGGATCTATAACAGCTAGATGCACGAAGATGATGTTTTGAAAAATCTGGAAATCTGTAAAAAAAAATGGCCTGACAGTCATATGTCAGAAGCCTTAGATCTGTGTGTGTTTGATGCTTGGTATATGTTAACTTATGGTATAGATCTGTTCTTTGATGTTAGGGCTTGGATCTGAGACTTGAATCAACCTTAGATCATGTTTATATTGCAAGATATGATCGGTCAAAGTACGTTGACCGAGCACAATTTCTGTTCTAGGCAACCCATAAAAAATTTCCAGATTCCCAGAAATCTGACAATGATTTTCTAGACCACCGATCTTGCTACTGTTAATGTTACTTACCATTTTAGTGTTAGATCTTGATAGTATGACATGTGACCTACATATTAAAGCCCTTATACCCAGCAGATCATGATCAGAATCGAAAATAATAGTGGTCAAACTACGTTGACCGATCAGCCGGAAGAACGATCTGGAAAACCCAGATTGTTCATAATCCATTTTTTTGGCAGACTTTGACCAGCCTTAATCTTTCTAGTGTTATGATGTTATTAGGTTATGATGCTATATAATTGTACAATGTCATGTGGTCTTCAAGATCGAACCATTAGATCACATAAACAATATATAGTCTGCAAGTTACACGGATCGAAAGTAGTTCCCATGAACTGTTCTTCATTTTTGGAAAACCCAAAAATGAAGAACAACTCTGACATGAGAATTGACAGCCTATATCTCCCAGTTATGATGTTCGATTTCCAGAACAATTGGTGATGTTTGTAGAGTTACGTGAATACTACAATATTGATGCTTTAAACGACCCATAATACATTAGGAACTTAGAGAAAATTATGGTCAAAGTAGGAACCTGCAAACTGGCGATGAAGACTCAAGAACACTCAAGAACACCTATAGCGACGGGTCTGTCGCTATAGGACCTTTTTGTAATTATTATTTTTCAAAAATTAATTATTTTAATTAATAAATAGATAAAAATAATTTTTAATTATTAAAATACTAAAATAAATTCTGAAAAATTATTTTAAAGTCTGAAAAATAGTTTTTTATTATTTAGAGTATATTTCATAAATATTTAATATTTTTGGAATATAAATGGTATTTAATTTATTTAATTATAATATTAAATAAATTATTTAAAAATGATTTTTATACTTGAAAAATCATGGAAAATTATATTATGGTATAAGAAAATATTTTAAGTTATTTTTGATGCATTACTTTTAATATTTTGTGAGAAATTTCATTAATTAATCAATATTAATGATAGTTAAATTATTTAATAAATATATTAAATAAATTGTGGAAAAATAGAATTAATATTTTATAAATCATATAAAAATGATTTAAATGTTAAAAAATATTTGAAGTTATAAAATATAACTTCTGATATTTTGTCATGAAAATATTAATATTTTAATATTAAAAGCAATTATCGGATAATGAATTTAATTATTTAAAAATCATATAAAAGTGATTTTAAAGTATTAAAAATACTTTGTGATATTATAAATGTATTATAATATTAAGTGATGATTTCATTAATATTTGATAATAAAGAAATATTAATGATAATAGAATATTATGGTATTTATATTATATAAATACGTTTTTAATGATTGAAAATTCTCAATAAATAGTAATAATTATTTAAAAATTATTATGAGCTTATGAAAATGTTTTGACTGATATTAAAATTATCTGAAATAATTGTTAAGTGTTAGGCAGAGTGTAATTTAACTTAAACTCGGTATTTATCCGACTAGATCGTCGAGATGTTAGAATTATACCGAACTCAATTCAGACTGTAAAAGTTTGACTTGAGATTAGGTCTTATGTGTGTTATAGACTGATAGAATTATGTGATAAATGTATTTAGGTTATTTTAAATACTGTGATGATATTATTCTAATGTGTAGATCAGTATTATTTATATTAGGTTTTCAGACAAAACTAGATAAATTTTGTAGCGGTAATCAATGGTTCAGGCACATTTTTACTTAATTCTGCTAAGAGTTGTTTCTTTCAGATATGTTTATGGATAATCATTGCTGATTGCCATTGTATAATTGTACTCTGTACATATTGCATGTATAAGTCAGGTATGAAAGGCTGATCACCTTAATTACCATTCGGTTCAGATGTATTTGTTCATGTTCAATACTTGTTCAGTCAAAAGTTTGTTCCTGCTAGTTCACAATTGTATTGTTGATTATAGCTAACTTATTATTCAGATTCTGTCAATCATGATATATCGTTATATTATTGAACTTAAACTTACTGGGTAATCTTATGCTCACCCTTGCTATATCATGATTTAACATTACAGATTTAAAAGCATACGTCGGATACAGGAAAAGATAAAGCCAAGTTCATCTTGGGATTTTATGTACAGTTTAATTGTAATAGTATAGTATGATAATAATGTTGTATGTTAGTTAAGTTATGAATTGTGTATAAGTTAAGGTTACTCGACCTTGGGGAATAATGTGTAATGTATTGTATAAACAATTTATGTTTATATCTTCTGCAAATAGTAATAGTGATAGAATGATTGTACCGGATCCGCGGTGATTTGGGACCCGGATTCGGGGCTCTCACAGATATGTTCTCTGGGCAGAGATCGGGGAATAGAACTAGGAGGTGAGAGACGGAGTAAATCCTTCGCTAGTGTGTCCTACCTAAGCTTATTTGTTGGTCGGTAATAATATAGGGATATTATGCGGTATGTTAATTTATTTAATTAACCCTTGTTTTATAGCAGTAATTAAGAATGGTAGCAGAGAATGTTAACAATGGAGTGAATGAAATCGTGGAGACACCTCTAATAACCAACCAGGATAATGTGATATCAGGCGAAGAAGGAATTAGAGATATTCTTGTGGTGAGGAAAGAATTAATAGTCGCACCCGAGCTAGTCGCACAGGTAGCAGCTAAGAGTGAGGAAGAAGAGGAACCTAAGGAGAATTTATTAGAAGAATTTTATGATCGAAATATAGAATTGCAAAATCATATTCATAAGTTAGAATGAGCAGGCTGAAGAACTGACAGGCGGTCAGTGGAGCAAAAGGATGCAACGATTCAAGCTTGTGTTACTCGATATGCGATGCTTGAATAGAAGCACTTTTTGGACAGAGTATAAGATGATTAAACTGGAATCTGAGCTGAAGGAAGAAATAACTGAACGAGTGAGAATGAGTGATGCAAGGGTAAAAGCCGCACGACGCGTTGATATTTTGAAAGAGATGTCCGATCTAAGAAGGCTAAAATAGATGATATGTATTTCTCTTTTTGGACAGCAATTGAGAGAACCCAACATCGAGTTTTAAATTACCCTGTACATTGTGGTCAACCCCAATTCGATATAGGATTGAAGATTAATGATTCAAATCATGAAACAGGAGTACGACGAAGCAGTTGAGGGTGGAATATGCCCTATAGCAAAAGTCAATTCTAGCGATAATGATGACACCAAAGGCTATCCCAGACAAGGCAAAATTGGTGGTTCAAGTGATAGCGCCTTTCATAACTTTCCAAAAAGGGAGGAACCGAATGAAGTTATCACGAGTTAGTTAATCATAATTTTTGTGAAGTTTATACCTTACTAGATACCGGTTCTATCCATTCTTTTATCTCTCTTACTTGTGCTCAACGTTTAAACTTGACTTCGTAAAAATTAGACTTTGACTTATCTGTGGAGACTCCGTTAGGAGAAACTTTTATTACATCCACTGTGTATACATTTTTCTTGATCCAAGTTGGCACCATCACATTACCTATTGATCTTATCTTTTTAAAGATACTTGCTTTTGATGTGATTTTAGGAATTGATTGGTTAACCACTCATCATGCCAAAATTGATTGTTTTCGTAAGGTTGTTAGTTTTCATATTCCTAACCAATCTGTTATACGAATTCAAGCAACTAAACCACAAAAATCAGTCACTGTCATATCAAGCCATAAAGATATTCGTCTATTAAAAATGGATGTCAAGCTTTCTTAGTCCATGTTATGGACTTGAACCAAAACACGTCAAATTTGAATAATATTCTTGTTGTTAGTGAATTTCCTGACATATTTTCTGAAGAACTTCCTGGTCTACCCCCAGAATGTGAAGTTGAATTCTTTATTGATCTTGAATCGGGTACAAAGCCAATTTCTAAAACCCCATATCGAATGGCTCATTTTAAACTTCAGGAGTTAAAAGTCCAACTACAAGAATTGTTAGACATCGGTTTCATTCGTCCTAGTACATCTCCTTGGGGTGCTCCTGTTTTATTGGTAAAGAAAAAAGACGGGAGTATGCGACTTTGTATTGACTATCGAGAATTAAACCATGTCACCGTCAAGAATAGGTATCCGCTACCTCGCATTAATGACCTATTTGACCAGTTGTAAGGAGCACAAT
Organism: Panax japonicus; assembly: GCA_020205505.1. Taxonomy (NCBI): domain Eukaryota; kingdom Viridiplantae; phylum Streptophyta; class Magnoliopsida; order Apiales; family Araliaceae; genus Panax; species Panax japonicus. Next base: position 12,867,481 of record CM035100.1, on the reverse strand, counting down.
TCTTTTCAAAGATCGATCTTCGTTCTGGATATCATCAGCTCAAGATTAAAACTGAGGATATTCCAAAGACTTCCTTCAAAACTCGGTACGGGCATTAAGAATTCTTAGTCATGTCTTTTGGATTGACTAATGCTCCTGCTGCTTTCATGGATATGATGAACCATGTATTCAAGGAATATTTGGATCAGTTCATTGTTGTCTTTATTGATGACATCCTCATCTATTCCAAAAGCCGTGAAGATCATGAGCACCATTTGAAGCTGGTACTTCAAAGACTTCGCGACAATAAGCTATATACCAAGCTGAAGAAATGTGAGTTCTGGCTTAAGGAAGTAGCATTCCTTGGGCACGTGGGTGTAAGACCCCGAATTTTGTGAAATAAAAGTATTCAATTTTCTTATAATTATTATTTTATTTCGTAAATGGTTAAATTGATTAAAGGTTAAAGTTAAGGGTGATATATGAAAAACTTTGCAAAGTATGCAAGTTGTTATAAAATATTCTTTTTGTCGGGGAATATCCGTACGATGACACAATCATTGGTGGACCCCACAACGGAAGTATTGTCGTAGTTAAAAAATGACAGAATTATCATTTTATAAAATAACGGCAAAAGTGTTACCGTTAAAACTGTTGAACTACTCGGTAGTAAAAGTACAGTAATACGCGTGGTTGCATAGTAGCACATGGTATTGATTATTGATGCTTACGTAAGAAGTCACTCAATTATACTCAATTATTACTACAGTAATTGCAACATCATATCTCTCATATTATTGATTCAATTATTGTCACAGTATCATCTGTATAATATGTTATATTATTAAATCAATAATTGAGACGACAAAGTTATTCATATTATTATTTATAATATTGACAATGTCTAGAAGTTCTGTCAAGGAGAGGTTAGATAATCTAATTGCGTGCCAATAAGGAGAAATCCTTATCGGAAAGCCCCCCTTTCCTGGGAACGACCTGGTTGTTAAATATTGTGAGTTATAATATTAATTATGAATAAGTTCGTGTTGATTAAAGATGAAATTGATAGTTCCATTGTGTTGGAATTATTAGTGTTAGTGAAAATCTACATTTATTTTGATAATAATTGATGTCTGGAGGTTATATTAACCAATCGGATAATTAATCGGATAAATGAGCAATAATTGCTATTAATTCACATGCTTATAACTATATGTTCACATGTGTGTACTATTGATTCACATGATTTACTATTATGGGAGTTGGTGCAAGATTGATAATACTTGCATGACTATAGACACTCGAAATTTTTTGCATACCTGTCACTAATATTGCAGGAGGACAGATTCGCCTTTCAAGATGGAACCCTGGAAAACAATTTATATCCATTCCGGATACTACCGAAAGTTCAGCATCAACCACAGGACACACACTGGGAGTAATAATTCCAACCTCGGAGATAACTCCGAGGCGTGCAGATCCAATACCGGAACACACACCGGAGAAGACCGATTAATCTCGGAGATAACCCCGAGGTATCCAGTCTCAGTCCCAATCATGGGAATAGCTACCAACCTTGATGATTCGCCCAAGGAATGCAATTTCAGCGATAACCCCGGAAATGCTTGTTTCAAATGCAACCAGCTTCAATGTGAGACCCCAGATTTTACGAATAAAGATTTAATTTTCTCAAAATATTTTTTTCAAAATTTTGGTGTGAATTTGAGATAACGTTATAGCTGAGGGTAATATTTATAAATTTTACAAAGTACGTAAGTTGTTATATAATATTAGATTGGTCGGGAAATATTCGTTTTAACAGGGAATATTCATACAACGACACAATCATTGGTGGAAATCACAACGGAATTATTATCGGATTGGGAAAACGAAAAAAATATTTTTATGAAAATAACGGTTGAAGTTTTACCGTTTAAAACTGTTGAACTAACCGGTAGTAAAAGTACAGTACTACGCATGGTTGCATAGTGTCACACGGTATTGGTTATTGATGCTTACGTGAGAAGTCACTCATTTATACTGAATTATTGCTATAGTAATTGCTGCATCATATGTAAGACCCCCAACTTTTTAATGAATAAAATCAAATTTCCTTTATTTATTATTGTGAATAATAAGGAATTAATTTGATATAATAACTTTGGTTATGGGTGAAATGTGAAAATTTTGAAAAATAAGTAAGTGGTTATAAAATATTGTCGGTGGAATATTCTTTCTGTCGGGGAATATTCGTACGACGGCGCAGCCAATTGTGGGTCCCATAATGGATAACGGTCGAATGAAGAAAACGATAAAATTGAATAACGGCGTTGTTGTTACCGTTAACACTGTTGGAATACCCGGTGGTTAAAGTAAAGTAATACGCGTTGTTGCACAGTAGCATACGGTATTGCACAATATTGTTGAATTATTGATCCTTACGTAAGAAGGCACTACTCAATAATTGTCACAGTAGTTACTGTTCAATCTTTTATTTTATCGATTCAATAATTACTACATTGATATTTTATATTATTGTTGTTTCAATTATCGTCACTGCACAGTATCTCCTTTATCAGATCAGTAATTCAGATTATTTGGAATAATATTATTAGATAACATTATTGGCAATGTCTAGAAAGTTCTGTCAAGGAGATGTTTGGTCACCTAATTGCGCGCCAGTAAGGAGAAATCCTTATTGGAAAGCCCCCTCTTTCCTGGGAACAGCCTAGTTGTCATAAATGTGATTCTATAATATTATTTATGAATAATTAATCATTGATTCATATGATAAGGAAATATTTATTTTATGTGGATATAAATGATGGATTTATTTATGTGGTTATAAATGAAGGAATTAATATTGAGGTGTTTTATTAGTATTTTATCGGATTGGAGGTATTAAAAATCAAACCAGTGTTTTTGAGATATATTACGGGAGTTATAATTTTTAATCCGACTGTTGGATCATTGTAATTTTTGGATATGTTATACATATATAAGTTGAGTATATGTCCACAAATTTTGAACCGTTAAAAATGAGCGTATGATTTGTTATGAATTTTAAGAGGTGGATGATTCGGAAATCAGGTTATAAATCATTTTGGTGAAAAATTCTAGAATTGGTGGGCCCCACTATTAGTTGGTGAAGAAATGTGCTGAGATTTTTATTCAAATGTGGTGGGTGGGAATAGTAGCGGGTAAATCCATCAGGTTGCAAGTTAAGTCTGCTTCAGTGTTCTAACATTTTCATATAAATAGAGGGCTAAGTTAGAATTGAAAATCACACCATAAACAATTTTCTCTCTTTCTCTCTCTAGATTATTGAGTTTATTTTGTGAGTATTTAGATACTTTGTGAGTTTCTGTTAATTAGTGCAAGTTTCCTTCAGCCTTATACCGATATTCCGATCAGAAGTACTGATATTTTGAGGTAATGAATATTATCTTCTTCTTAAATGATATTTTCTTCAATATCATTATGCCAAAATTTTGGTATGAACTTTTTATCAAATTTAGAACTTTTTGTGTCGGGGTTACTATTCACGTATATGGCACTATTCATGTATACAGCACTATTCACGAATACGACACTATTTACCGAAAAATGAAATTTTCTTCTTTTTGTCCAAGTTGTCTATTATGGTTACTATCTTTGATTGTATCCATGTTTTGATCATTATTTTTGAATTCTGCTTCAAAATTGGTTATTTCAGAATATTATTGAACTTGGATAAACTGTAATACGAATCCTTAATATTTGATCTGTTATCTCACTGGATTCGTTTTCTTTAAAATATTTTTCATCATACTCCAGTCCTAAATGATGATACAAATGAATATCTTTGGCCTGTAGTGCAAAGATGAATGATTACCTAATGAATATCTTTGGCCCGTAGTGCAAAGATGAACAGGTGTTGAGATGAACATGACCAACTGGTGATACAAATGAATATCTTTGGCCTGTAGTGCAAAGATGAATATTTGATTCAAGATGTATATTGATTGATGTTACAGGGATAAAATCTTGATGATGGACTTTTAAATCTTAGAAGATAGTAGAATTCTTTCTCTACTTGACTCTTCTAATGGATTGCTATTTTCCACTGTAGTTGTTGATCTAAAACTTTTTGTCTATTATATTTTATCAGATTATTCCCTGTTGAAGACTAGTGATAATTTGTTATATATTATCTTAGTCATAATATTCTTTACTGGGCTAGTTGAGCTCACCCTTTTGTTCCATTTTTCTTCTCAGGAGGTGAGAATATAGCAGTAACTAGTCGGGTTACGGAGTGATGGTTCTAGAAAGTTGTTTTAGCAGTCCTCACTATTTTTAAAATAGTGTATCAATAATTGTAATGAGGACTCCTTTTGAGTTTTTATACTCTCTATTTGTATTTAAACTCACAGTTTAATGAAGTTGTATTTGTTTATGTACCATGTATTTAGCGACTTAGAATAGGTGATGTATACTAATTTTGGGGGCGTCACAGTTAGTATCAGAGCTTAGGAATATGGTCTCTGGCGGAGATCGGGGAATAGAACTAGGAGGGGAGAGATGGGTAAATCTTTCGCTAGTGTGTCCTATCTAAGCTTATTTATTGGTCAGTCATAATATAGGGATATTATGTGATATGTTAATTTGTTTAATCAACCCTTGTTTTATGACAGTATTTAAGAATGGCTGCTGAGAACTGTTAACAATGGAGTGTGTGAGACTGTGGAATAACCTTTAGTTACAAAGCCAGGAGATCGTGCAACAGGAAGGCAATAATTATCCTGTAAACAACACTACCGAACAAATGATGAATGATGTGATGTTCAGAAGTTTTTTGCATTTTATGCAAAACCTAGACGATGGAAACTCGTGCACAGAATACGAGTGGAAATGCTAGTAATGCGCGGCTTGTCACAGCCAAGCAGTTCAAAGAGTTGGGACCACCAGAATTTAAGGGAAAGCCGGATTCGATCATGGCGAAAACGTGGGTCAAACAAATTACCAAGATATTCGATGTCTTGGGATGCATGGAGGAACAGAAGGTTCCTATTCGCCACCTTTATATTCTGCGGTGAGGCAAACTACTGGTGGGAGTCTGTGAAGCGTACCAAGCCAGCCGCACTCAGCATGTCTTGGGAAACGTTTCAGAAACTATTCAATGACAAGTACTTTCCTGAAAGTATTCGTCATATGAAGGAGGTGGAGTTTATCAGACTGGAACAAAACAACATGACAGGTGTCCTAGTACGAGGCGAAGTTTGCAGAGTTATCCAGGTTTTCACCTCATTTGGTCAAAAATGAGGAACGAATGATGAGGATGTTTCTGAGAGGTCTAAAGCCCGAAATTCGACAATATCTTATCTCTCATAAATTTTCTTTATATTCAGATGTTGTAAACAGGGCTCAATTATTAGAGCGAGATAATGAGTATGTTCAACTGAGGGAACACAACCAGGGTCATACCGGTGGCAGCGGTCATCGGAGCAATGACAACTAGAGGGAAGGAAAGCATTCGGACAAAAGCGGTAACCACTCTGGTGGTAATCGTGGTCGTGCTAATAGAAGGAGCGAGTCGGGAGTAGATTTCAAAAGGAGAAGGTACAACAATGATAGCGTAAAGACGTCATCACCAACTATTTCTAGGGGAGAGAATGACCACCGGTCGTATGTTACAAATGCGGGAAAGAGGGACACATCAGCCCAAACTGCCCACAACAATCCAAGGTGTGTTATAACTGTGGAAAAGAAGGTCATATATCTAGAGACTGTCTAGTTGCGAAACCAAGTTCAACAGGGATGGTGACTCCAAAGGCTGTCCCGGACAAGTTAAAGTCGGTGATTCCTGGAAGGGCATTTGTCGTGACTGCCCAAAACGCGAGGAACCCAAACGAGGTGATCACGGGTAAGCTAATCATAAACTCTTGCGAAGTTTATACCTTATTAGATACCGGTTCTACCCATTCTTTTATCTCTCCTGCTTGTGCTCAACGTTTAAACTTGACTCCGAAGAAATTAGACTTTGACTTGTCTGTTGAGACTCCGTTAGGAGAAACTTTCATTATATCTACTATTTTTAAATCTTGCATGATTTAAGTCGGTATCATCACATTACCTGCCGACCTTATTTCGTTGAAAATTCTTGCATTTGATGTGATTTTGGGGATTGATTGGTTAACCACGCATCATACTAAAATTGATTGTTTTTGTAAGGTTGTTAGTTTTTCATATTCCTAGCCAACCTAATTATGCGAATTCAAACAACCAAACCACTAAAATCAGTCACTGTCATATCAAGCCATAAAGCTATTCGTTTATTGAAAAACGGATGTCAAGCTTTCTTAGCCCATGTCACGGACTTGAACAAAAACACGTCAGATTTGAATACTATTTCTATTGTTAGTGAATTTCCTGATGTATTTCCTGAAGAACTTCTCGGTCTACCCCCAGAACGTGAAGTTGAAATCTTTATTGACCTTGAACCTGTTACAAAGCCCATTTCTAAAACCCCATATCGAATGGCTCCTATTGAACTTCAGGAGTTAAAGGTCCAACTACAGGAGTTGTTGGACATCAGTTTTATTCGTCCTAGTACATCTCCTTGGGGTGCTCCTGTGTTATTCGTAAAGAAGAAAGACGGGAGTATGCGACTTTGTATTGACTACCGAGAGTTGAACCATGTCACTATCAAGAATAGGTATCCGTTACCTCGCATTGATGATCTGTTTGACCAGTTGCAAGGAGCACAATTCTTTTCAAAGATCGATCTTCGTTCTGGATATCATCAGCTAAAGATTAAAATTGAGGATATTCCAAAGACTGCCTTCAGAACTTGGTACGGGCATTATGAATTCTTAGTCATGTCTTTTGGATTGACTAATGCTCCTGCTGCTTTCATGGATATGATGAACCATGTATTTAAAGAATACTTGGATCAGTTCGTTGTTGTCTTTATTGATGACATCTTCATCTATTCTAAAAGCCGTGAAGATCATGAGCACCATTTGAAGTTGGTACTGCAAAGGCTTCGTGATAATAAGTTGTATGCTAAGTTGAAAAAATGCGAGTTTGGCTTGAGGAAGTAGCATTCCTTGGACACGTGGTGTCCAAACATGGAGTATCTGTCGACCCGACGAAGATTGAAGCCATACAAAGTTGGGAGCAACCAAAGTCAGTGACCGAAGTACGTAGTTTTCTGGGCTTAGCTGGTTATTATCGGAGATTCGTGGAAGGATTTTCTCGAATCGCTACTCCATTAACTCAGCTAACTCGTAAAGATATAAAATTTGGTTGGAACGAGGATTGCGAGAAGAGTTTTCAAGAACTCAAGAGAAGACTCATTTCGGCACCTGTTCTGACAATTACATCTGGTTCGGATGGATTTGTTATCTCTCGCGATGCTTCAGGCAAAGGGTTAGGATGTGTTCTCATGCAACATGGGAAAGTCTCATAGCCTATGCCTCTCGGCAACTCAAAGAATATGAGATGAATTATCCTACTCGTGATTTGGAGCTGGCAGCAGTCGTTTTCGCGTTGAAGATTTGGAGACACTACCTATATGGGAGAAAGTGGAGATCTATACAGATCATAAAAGCCTCAAATATTTCTTCGCCCAAAAAGAACTCAACATGCGGCAATGACGTTGGCTCGAGCTGTTGAAAGATTACGATCACACCATCCAATATCATCCTGGAAAAGTAAACGTGGTAGCTGACGCATTAAGTAGAAGATCATATGCGGGTACAAGTGCAATGTTGTTAACACAAAGGTCCATTTTGTATGACTTGCAAAGGATGGAGATAGAGATGAAGGCTCCAAGTACCCACGTGATGATATCAAACATGAGAGTAGAACCGACTTTAATCGATAAAGTTAAAGTTGCTCAAGCTACGGATATGGAGCTGATGCGTATGAAGAAGAAAGTGCAAGAAGGTGCTATTCCAGAAGCAAGAATAAATGAAGAAGGAATACTTCTAGTCAACTCCAGGACTTTGTGTTCCTAACAATTCTCACTTGAAGCATATAATCATGATGGAGGCACACAACACACCATTTGCAATCCATCCTGGGAGTACCAAAATGTATCATGATCTTCGATATGCATTTTGGTGGAGTAATATGAAAAGAGAGATCGCAGAGTTTATCTCGAGGTGTTTAACTTGTCAACGTGTAAAGGCGGAGCATCAAATGCCAAAGGGTCCATTACAACCACTTGAGATTCCGAAATGGAAGTGGGAACACATTACTATGGATTTCGTTAATAGGTCTTCCCAAGGTTTCTCAAGGCATAGATACGATTTGGGTTATTGTTGATAGATTAACCAAGTCTGCCCATTTCTTGCCCATACGTGGGACTTCCCTTGAACGTCTTGCTAGTATGTACGTGAACGAGATTATGAGATTGCACGGCATGCCAATATCTATAGTTTCGGATCGTGACCAAAGATCCACTTCACGATTTTGGGTTAGCTTACAGAAAGCTATGGGCATGGATTTATGATTCAGTTCGGCATACCATCCTCAAACGGACAGACAATCAGAGAGGACTATTCAAACTCTTGAAGATCTATTAAGACTCTGTGTCCTAGATCTCAAAGGGAGTTGGGATAAGTACCTACCATTGGTGGAATTCTCATACAACAACAGTTATCAGGCGAGCATAGGTGTGGCTCCATTCGAGGCGTTTCATGGAAGAAAATGTCATTCTCCAGTATGCTGGGACGAGGTGGGTGAAGCAACATTGTTGGGACCAGAGTTGGTGCGCATGACTACTGAGAAGATCCAAACGATTCGACAATGTATACAAACGGTACAGGATCGACAAAAGAGTTATGCGGATCTTCATTGGAAGGACGTGGAATTTAATATTTGGGATCATTTATTGTTACGTGTTGCACCATGGAAGGGAGTTACAAGATTTGGGAAGAGAGGAAAGCTCAATCCAAGATTTGTTGGTCCATTTGAGATTCTTAACTGAATAGGAAATGTGGCCTATAGACTCGCATTATCTCCAAGTATGTCTCGTGTTCATAATGTTTTTCACATATCTATGCTTTGTAAATATGTTAAAGACCCGAACCACATTATTGAGTTAGAACCAGACGAGATAGCTGAAGATTTAACGTACGAGGAGGTACCTGTTAAGATCTTGGATAAGAAAGAGCATGTCCTACGCACGAAGGTTATACCACAAGTTAAGGTTTTGTGGAGAAATCATGCTATTGAAGAGATGACTTGGGAGTTGGAATCAGAAATGAAAGCGAGGTATCCTCACCTTTTCGAAACACCAAGTACGTACGACAATTTCGAAGACAAAATTTCATAAGAAGATGAGGTTGTAAGACCCCCAACTTTGTAATGAATAAAATCAAATTTCCTTTATTTATTATTGTGAATAATAAGGTATTAATTTGATATAATAACTTTGGTTATGGGTGAAATGTGAAAATTTTGCAAAATAAGTAAGTGGTTATAAAATATTCATTTTGTCGGTGGAATATTCTTTCTGTCGGGGAATATTCGTACGACGACGCAGCCAATTGTGGGCCCCATAACGGATAATGGTCGAATGAAAAAAATGATAAAATTGAATAACGGCGTAGTTGTTACCGTTTACACTATTGGAATACCCGATGGTTAAAGTAAAGTAATACGCGTTGTTGCACAGTAGCATACGGTATTGCACAGTATTATTGAATTATTGATCCTTACGTAAGAAGGTACTACTCAATAATTGTCACAGTAGTTACTGTTCAATATTTTATTTTATTAATTCAATAATTGCTGCATTGATATTTTATATTATTGTTGTTTCAATTATCGTCAATGCATAATATCTCCTTTATCAGATCAGTAATTCAGATTATTTGGAATAATATTATTAGATAACATTATTCGTAATGTCTATAAAGTTCTGTCAAGGAGAGGTTTGGTCACCTAATTGCGCGCCAGTAAGAAGAAATCCTTATTGGAAAGCCCCCTTTTTCCTGGGAACAGCTTAGTTGTCATAAATGTGATTCTGTAATATTATTTATGAATAATTAATCATTGATTCATATGATAAGGAAATATTTATTTTATGTGGATATAAAAGATGGATTTATTTATGTGGTTATAAATGAAGGAATTAATGTTGAGGTGTTTTATTAGTATTTTGTCGGATTGGAGGTATTAAAAATTAAACCAGTGTTTTTGGAGATATATTACGGGAGTTATAATTTTTAATCCGACCGTTGAATCGTTGTAATTTTTGGATATGTTATACATATATAAGTTCAGTATATGTCCACAAATTTTGAACCGTTAAAAATGAGCGTATGATTTGTTATGAATTTTAAGAGGTGGCTGATTCGAAAATCAGGTTATAAATCATTTTGGTGGAAAATTCTAGAATTGGTGGTCCCCACTCTTGGTTGGTGAAGAAATGTGCTGAGATTTTTATTCAAATGTGGTGGGTGGGAATAGTAGCGGGTAAATCCATCAGGTTGCAGGTTAAGTCTGCTTCGGCGTGCTAACATTTTCCTATAAATAGAGGGCTAAGTTAGAATTGAAAATCACACCAGAAACAAGTTTTCTCTCTTTCTCTCTTTAGATTATTGAGTGTATTTTGTGATTATTTAGAAACTTCGTGAGTTTCTGTTAATCAGTGCAAGTTTGCTTCAGCCTTATACCGATATTCTGATCAGAAGTACTGATATTTTGAGATAAGGGATATTATCTTCTTCTTAAATGATATTTTCGTCAATATCATTATGTCGAAATATTGGTATGAACTTTTTATCAAATTTGGAGCTTTTTGTGTCGGGGTTACTATTCACGTATACGACACTATTCATGTATACGGCACTATTCACGAATACGGTACTATTCACCGAAAAATGAAATTTTCTTCTTTTTGTCCAAGTTGTCTATTATGGTTACTATCTTTGATTGTATCCATGTTTTGATCATTATTTTTGAATTCTGCTTCAAAATTGGTTATTTCGGAATATTATTGAACTTGGATAAACTGTAATACGAATCCTTAATATTTGATCTGTTATCTCACTGGATTCGTTTTCTTTAAAATATTTTTCATCATACTCAGTTCTAAATGATGATACAAATAAATATCTTTGGCCTGTAGTGCAAAGATGAATGATTACCTAATGAATATCTTTGGCCTGTAGTACAAAGATGAATATTTGATTCAAGATGTATATTGATTGATGTTACAGGGATAAAATATTGATGATGGACTTTTAAATCTTTGAAGATAGTAGAATTCTTTCTCTACTTGACTCTTCTAATAGATTACTGTTTTCTGCTGCATTGTCTATTATATTTTATCAGATTATTCCCTGTTGAAGATTAATGATAATTTGTTGTATATTATCTTAGTCATAATATTCTTTTCTGGGCTAGTTGAGCTCACCCTTTTGTTCCATTTTTCTTCTCAGGAGGTGAGAACATAGCAGGAACTAGTCGGGGTACAGAGTGATGGTTCTAGAAAGTTGTTTTAGCAGTCCTCACTATTCTTAAAATAGTGTATCAATAATTGTAATGAGGACTCCTTTTGAGTTTTTATACTCTCTATTTGTATTTAAACTCACAGTTTAATGAAGTTGTATTTGTTTCTGTTCCATGTATTTGGCGTCTCAGAATAGGTGATGTATACTTATTTTGGGGGCGTCACCTCATATCTCTCATATTATTGATTCGATTATTGTCGTAGTATCATCTGCATAATATGTTATATTATTAAATCAATAATTAAGACGACAAAGTTATTCATATTATTGAATTACAATATTTACAATGTCTAGAAGTTCTGTCAAGGAGAGGTTTGGTCACCTAATTGCGCGCCAATAGGGAGAAATCCTTATTGGAAAGCCCCCTCTTTCCTGGGAACGACCTGGTTGATAAATATTGTGAGTTATAATATTAATGATGAATGTTATTAAAATTGAAGTTGTGTTCAGAGTTGAATTTGGAGACGCGTGCGTGATATTTGAGTTCGGAACGATGAAATTAGTAAAAATAGACTATAAACATAAAATTTTCCTGTTTTTACTATTTGGTCAAAAAGTCAGCAGTTGGCTTTTTCGGAAAAAGTCAAACTTTGAAATATCAAAATTTATATTTTTGATAAAAAAAAAAATAGTTTCATTGTGTTGGAATTATTTGTGTTAGTGAAAATCGATATTTATTTTGATAATAATTGATGTCTAGAGGTTATATTGACCAATCGGGTATTTAACCGGATAAATGAGCAATTGATTGCTATTATTTCACATGATTATAACTATTGATTCACATAATTTACTATTTAATCACATTATTTACTATTAGGGGAGGTGGTGCAAGTTTGATAATACTTGCATGGCTAAATTAAAAATAAAGGAAAAGTTGGAGGTATTGTACTGTAATTTTTCAAGCCCCAAAACTGTGCAATTATCAAAACTATATTTTTTTATAAATAGAAGCTCATTCGTCCTTCACTTCTCACCAATTCACCAAAGATATAGAGCAATTATTATAGAGAGAAATTATAGAGAGAAGCTATAGAAAGAAAATCTATAGAGAGAGAAGAAAAGAAGTCTGCTACATTTTTATTCCAGTATCCAGCTTTATTCTAAGGTAGGGGATATTATTTGTTGTACTCATAGGGAGTATTATTTCTTTCTTATCCATGAAGAGAACTTCTGTTATTCCATTCTTTATTATTCTGTTGGAATAACCTGTATACGCTGGCTACCCTATACTTGGTGAAATTCTTCTGTTATTCCATTATTCATCATTCTGTTGGAACATCCTGTCTGTGCATTTACGCCAGGACCTGGTTCCATTATTTATCATTCTGTTGGAACATCATGTCTGTGCGTTCTACTGCCAGACCTGGTTCCGTCTTTATTATTCTGTTGGAATATCCTGTCTGTGCGTTCTACGCCGGACCTGGTTCCGTCTTTATTATTCTGTTAGGAATAACCTATTTGTGTGGTCTCTATCGCATGCATGGTGAATCCTTCTGTTATTCCATTCTTTATTATTCTGTTGGAATAACCTGTCTATGTGAATTACCACATGCATGGTGAATGATCCTTTGTATTCATTCCTTATTAAATTGTGGAAAAGATATGTTTATGGTTATTATGATGAGAGTCATAATAAAAACTTTGGACTAATTAAAATCATGGGTATATGAAGTATTAGTAAGTGTTATGATGATTTATGTTGGTTATTATGTGAAAACATGAAAGTTTATTAGAAATCATAAAGGGTTGAAAAATTAGATTTTGGTGAAAACAGAACATGAAATTCAATTGACCATATCTTCTATTATATTTCAAATTTTTGAGTGTGGTTAAGTTCTAGAGTTAGATCTATGAGTTTTGTAGCATCTCCAGGTGGAATCACTATAAAAGGTGTTGTAAATTTTCGTGTGGGCTGATTTTAGCAAAGGAGTCTAAAGCTGTAAATACCAAAAATGCTATTGCCCAGATTTTTAAAAGGGTAGTTTTAGCCACTTAATTTATGAGAAAAATCCTGGCCTTCTGGGACATGAAAGTATATGGTATAAAGAACATCCTGTCCAAAAATGAGCTCATTTCGACTTAAAATGAGCAAGTTATGACCATTTAAATATTTAGGTTTTTTCTGACAAAAAACACTATAACTGGAGTTCTATAACTTCGATGACCATGAAATTTAAACTGGAAGCTCACAATAACATGTGTAACATTCTGCCAAGATTTGGGAATTTTTGGAGTTAAACTTGAGGTAGCTAATTTCTTAAAGAATTAATTAGAAATTGATTTTTGAAAAATAGTAAATAAATTTTAAAAATTCTGAGAAAAATGTATGTTCATTATGGGACTATATACTGCTAAATCCTAGAAAAGAAATATTTTTGGGTGTTATTTGTTATTTTTCACTAAAATAGTTTAGTTACGAACATATGAGTTAAATATGTTATGTGAAGTAATAAAAGTTGAAAAATAGGATTTTATGGCTTGGAAATCATATATAAGGTATATGCATATTTTTGATGAGGGTTTGATCATTGCTGATGAAAGTTATTTTTGGCTTACGTGCGAAGATGGACTATTGTTTATTGAATTATATATCTTTGGCTTACGTGCAGAGATTGAATTGGTATGATTATGACCAGAGATTATTCGGTATAGTCATGACTATTGATGATTTAATGAATATCCTTGGTCCGTAGTGCAAGGATGATTCGATGATGTGGTTTATTTATTAAGCTGAGTCTCAGCGATAAAAATGATGAAAACCCTTTTTAAAACATAGAAGATAGTAGATTTTATTCTCTACCTGACTCTTTTAATGGATTACTTGTTCCGTTGCAATTAAACTTGATGTTTATTATATTTTATCAGTTTAACACTGTTGAAGGCTAATGATAATTTATTTTGCATTATCTTAGTCATAATATTTCTTACTGGGCTAGTTGAGCTCACCCTTTCTTTCACTGTTCTCTTCAGGAAATGAGAACGTAGCTGGGACTAGTCGGGGAATGGAGTGATAGTCCAGATGATAGCATTAGTATTCCTCACTATTCTATTAAATAGTGTTACAATAAATATAATGAGGACTCCATTGAGTGTGGATATTGTCTAGACGACAATATTCTTATTAAAACTCTTAAATTATGTTTTGTCGTATGTTACACGACTGTTGTATAATAAAATTGTATTTTGATTTTTGTACCATGTATTTGGCGACTCAAGATGGGTGATGTATACCTATTTTGGGGGCGTCACATTCAATCTCGACGCTCACAACGAGATACCTAGTATCAACCCGGAGATAACACCAGGAGGACAGGCACACCTCAGAGTTGACACTGAGGACCTTCAACACTTGCAGCAGTCCAATCTCAGCAATAACTCTGAGCAACGTCTGCTTTATCAGCCCAAACCGGCGATAACTCCGGTAAGGGGCCAAGGCATCATCTCGCCACTCTAAAGCCACATCACGTCGTCTCAACATTTCATACACACATCTCTACACAACGATGTCCCACAAGAATTAAGGAAAACCTAATCCCGAGTGACTATTATGCGGGGTAACTGATAGAATTTGAAGCTTGAAGACCGGAGGGCATCGTCCCATCTTCATGACATTGTACAACCTCTAATCCCATGCCATTGTACAACTCTCAACAACGACGGTCCGAAATTGGTCCTATATACCTCAATCAGGATGCCCGGATTGCAATTCTGAAAGTTCAAGCGGACATTGCCGTGCCTACGTGCACGTACTACGAGATGACCCGACCCGAAAAACCCTAGGCAACCCGGACAGCCTCAGGTACACCTGCGGCTCCCCCCTTTATAAATAGAGGGCTTGGGGTGGCCATTTTGAAGAGAGAAAGAGCGAGGAAGCCCTATCAAATTTGTTCCGTACTTGCAATATACAGAGTGTTTTCCCTTTTTAAACACTTGTGAGCTCACATTAACTACTTTTGTACTGACGGGAGCTGAGTTTCATTTACTTTAAAGATATAGAAGCCTTCTTTGGGAGCCCACTGTAAGCGTTCTCACACACTTTAAAGCATTTCTTTTCATCTTTGCACACACCTTTCTTCACGTTGAGAGTCGTGTTGCGTGTGTTTGCCCGAACTTCGGTCCGTGGTTTTATTTCAGTTTGTATATACATATATATATAGACTAACATTATTGAGTTATGCCTCGATTGAGCCTAGACTTCGGTCTGGAGCATTTATTTGCTTATATATATATATATATATATATATATATATATATATATATATATATATTAAAGCAGTAAATGCTCCAGACCGAAGTCTAGGCTCATCGAACAAAGTTCGACACACAGTTCATATATATATATATATATATATATATATATGGACTAACATTATCGAGTTATGCCTCGATTGAGCCTAGACTTCAGTCTGGAGCGTTTATTTGCTTATATATATATATATATATATTAACTATGTGTCGGACTCTGTTCGATGAGCCTGGGTTTAACATCCGGAGCGTTTACTGGCTTTTATATATATATATATATATATATATATATATATATATATATATATATATATATATGAACTGTGTGTCAGACTCTGTTCGATGAGCCTGGATTTTACATCCGATGCGTTTACCCGCTTATATATATATACACACACTTATATATATGAAGTATTGTCGAACTCTGTTCGATGAGCCTAGATTTTACATCCGGTGCGTTTATCGCTTATATATATATATATATATATATATTCATCCCACCTGGAGTTTACTTCGTGGTGGTTGATCGTTTTTACAGCTTTCTTTGCGTTTCGTCATACCCGGAGTTCACTTCGGGGTAGTTGATTGCTTTGTACAACTTTATTTACATTTTTTCCCTCCTGGAGTTTCCTCCATGGTGGTTGATAGCTTTACAGCTTCATTTACATTTTATCCCACCTGGAGTTTCCTCCGTGGTGGTTGATAGCTTTTTATAGCTTTATTTACATTTATGATCCCCCATGGAGGTGCTTCGTGGTTGGTGATCATGTCTGTATATATATATTTACAGCTTATATATATAACTTCTTACTGCTTTCATACAAATTGTGGTATAATGTGCGCCTAAGAATCATGTGATCACATATTCAGCCTATTGGATCTAAATTCGGTTCCCGTGATGGGCATTTTCAACTGTAAGCAGCTTGTAAATTATTTTGTGGTGTCTGAATTTCCTAAATTGGTTTTCATACCCACGAGGAAGTTGGCATTATTTTGTACATTATTTTCTTACAGATGCTTTGCATCTCAAAAAAAAAATCAATCAAGCCGAACACTTAATAAAATGGAAGTGTAAAAGGTCACAATTACTATTGAGCATCATGGTTTGAAACCTCTTTTATAAAACATCATTGCTATATCTTACTAAAAACTGAATTTTTACATAAATTCAAACCCTGTGTATATAGGTGCGAACAAGGCCTCGCACCACTTCCAAATAAACAGCATATTGACCCACACACACACATTCAGATAATTATTTCTTGAAAAGAGGCGGTCACCGTGGTAACACGGATGTCGGGGGGTGCCTAACACCTTCCCTCCGCACAATCAAGTCCTCAGACCCTAATGAATCTCGGTTTCATCGATCCATTTAACAGTGTCACATCACTGGGTCAATGTGCAAAACTTTTCTCGGTTGTGTTGGTACAACCATTTAAAAAACCAACTGGAGACTCTTAATAGTCCATCGTCGACATTATACATGTCGGACCTTTTTCACTTATTTTTTCAAACAAATCTCACCTAAAATGAGAACACCAAAGAACAAGTAACGGAAATGGACAATTAAAAATCCCGACGTCGACAGGTGGCGACCCTGCTGGGGACACCAGTAAGAGGACTTAAGACGCTATTACAGTCTTTTCAAAACTGTTATCTGCTTGTGTGTGGATGTTACATTTACATTTATGATGAATGTGTACGAATGCATTTATTTATTGCACTTAGTGCCTCACACCATATCTGCTTGTGATATTAGTGCTTCGCACATGTCATCATTTCCATACAGTGAGACGCGATGTATGTGAATGTATGTTGTGTGGTCCCTCCACCAGGAGGCTATCTCGTCAGTGTTTGATTACTAGACTCGTAGAAAGACTAATTCCCGCGAGGCTCAGGAAAGGCACCACCCAAATTCGCTCCAGTTGAAAGACCGGGTTAATTTCCCGTTGAGTAAATTGCGATGATTTTGGAACCTTCATGCCAAAAAGCCGCGAGAGTAACCTAAGATAGGTCAGCCTCTGATAAACCCAAAACGGAGGAAAGTCTCTTCATGCTTTATCATTTTAATTACTTGTAAACACAATTACTTGTAATTTCATTCCATATCTATCTCCATGTAATGAGAAATATGAAGAAATGTGTACACATACAAATTGACACACTACAAACAGCTGACATCCGTTTTGCAGGATAAAATTCCTAAAATGGACACATCACATAGCATGTTATTATACACACATTCCCTAAAGACTAAACTATGCAAGTCTTTCGCAGGGAACCAATCAGACCTACTACCCGGTCAAAATCCAAAAAGACTGTAATCCTGCAGTCAATCATGTCGTCATCTGACCAAACTAACCTTAATCCAGTTTCTCACAAAGAATTCAATGGATTAAGCAAAAAAATTACAGATTTGGCAGTTCTACTTAAAGAAATACACCAGTCTACTCACCGGTATGGGGGAGTAGTATCCCGTCGTCGTCAAATTGCAGTTTGTCAGCACCAACAACACATCTAAGTATGAAGGCTGTCTCATGGGGCTAAAACTTCCCCGTTCAATGGGCATCAGGCGGTTAACTGTCTTTGGAGATTCAGAGTTGGCAATCAGACAATCAACCGGAATCTATCAAACCAAGGAACTACATTTACTGCCTTACTATTGGCAAGTTTTACAGATGGTTTTGGAGTTTGAAGAAATCTCCTTTCTACACGTTCCTTATAATAGAAATGACTTTGCGGACGCGTTAGCAACTTTGGCCTCCTTAATTTGCATATCAGACAAAGGACACTTGCCAAGCGTCACAATTTCCCTGCACTAGGCCCCAGCCTATGGGAATTACGTTGGAGAAGTATCGGATGAGCTACCTCCCATCCAGCACCCTTGGTATCAACATATCAAGGAATACCTACGAGATGGATCTACACCCGCTGAGGCGAGCCCGACTGAGAAAAGGCGGATCCATCGACTTGCTATGAAATTCTACCTGAGTGGAGATGCGCTCTACAAAAGAGATGCAGGACTAGGTCTCCTAAGATGTTTAGACAAAGATCAAGCTCAAAGGCTTATGGATGAAATCCATGGTGGAGTCTGTGGCCCCCACATGAGTGGCCCTCTCCTTATCAAGAAAGTCCTTGGGACAGGACATTACTGGTTATCTCTCAAAGCTGAATGCAATGACCATGTCAGGAGATGCTATCAGTGCCAGATTCATGAGAATGCTATACACACCCCTCCACGGGAACTTCACAACATGAGTTCACCTCGGCCCTTCTCAATGTGAGGAATGGACGTTATCGGGCCCATTCAGCCTAAAGCGAGTAATGGACATAGATTTATCTTCACCATAATCGACTACTTCACCAAGTGGGTAGAAGCAGCCTCCTTCCCTAGGGTTACCAAAGAAGTCATCATTGTTTTCATCAGAAACAATGTCATTTGTTGATATGGATAACCAGAGGTGATTGTGTCAGACAATAAGAACCTCAACAACAAAATGATGTAGGAATTATGCAGTAAATTCCACATCAAACATATCAACTCTGTCATCTATCGTCCAAAGATGAATGGTGCTATTGAAGCGGCTAACAAAAACATCAAGAAGATCATGCAAAAGATGTCCGCCAATCATAAAGAATGGCCTGACTTATTGCCTCTTACTCTGTTAGCCTACAGAACATCAATGCGCACTTCCAATGGGGCAACCCCCAATGCATTAACCTATGGGATGGAAGCAGTGCTCCCCATATAAGTTGAAATGGAATCCCTCAAAGTGTTGATAGACGCTCAGCTGGATGAAGACCAATGGGTACAAGACAGGTATCACCAATTGTCTCTAATAGACGAAAGGCGAACCGCGTCTATCTTCCATGGTCAGTTATATCAACAAAGGATCGTCAGATACTACAACAAAAAAGTCTGACTACTGCAGTTTAAACAACATGACTTGGTTTTGAAGAAGATCATTGACAACCAAGATCAATCTAAGGGGAAATTTTCTCCTAACTGGGAAGGCTCATTTGTTGTCAAGGAAGTATTAACAAGAGGCGCTCTCAGATTGTAAGAAATGGACGGCGATGAATTTCCATAACTCATCAAATTGGACGCCGTGATACGGTACTATGTCTGAAGTTGCCATCAAGCAAACATCCTGGTGTTGGATCATCAGATCACCAGTCATTCCGGTTCTTTAACCCTTTACCACATACAACTTTTCCACACTTTGCCCCTCAGGGAAACATACTTTTCAAGCCAACAGCATGGCTTCTCTGCGTTCCTACAACGTAGGTTATCCCACTATGGATTGAACCTCTCGCGTTTGCAGTTTGGCTACCCATACATGGGATCAAACTTCTCGTACTTGCAGTTTATCCTCAACCTGGGATTAAAGTTTCTCCTCCCCGCAATCTGACCTGGACATGGGATCACGCTTTTCACTCGCCCTTAGGGGCGAACTACGCCGACCTGATCTCCTCTTCAATAGGAGTACGTAGGCAACAATTTCATATGGCCCGGTCGCAATAAAAAAACAACAAAAACATTTCCACCATTTTCCTTACAAAAACAAAAATAACAAAAAAAAATTCCTACACCATTTCTGCCACATACATCATTGAACCTCTTACACCAGGTTCGAACTACGCAGACCTGATCTCCTCTTTAATAGGAGTATGTAGGAAGCCATTCATGGTGCGGTCTCACCCCCTACCAAAAAACAAAAACTTGTCAAATGGTACTGGGATCATCTTTTAATCCACTACATTTCATTGGCTTCAGACCAAAGGGATGGAATTACCTGAACTCCTCCCAAATAGGAGATTCGACGATCATCTAATTTGCGGTTATACCTTGAAGAGCAACACCAATCCATAATAGATGGAATTAACTAGGCTTCTCCTAAATAGAAGTACCAGCGACCATCTGTGGTGCGGTCAATCTCAGAGAGGAAAGCCACACTCCTCTCCACATATCCATGCAGAAACCAGTCCCAAGACACCAAAGATGGTAGGGATACATATAGATCGATGATCCATTCTGAACTATCTAGAGACAACTCAATGTCCATCCATCTAGGAGGAATTTAGAAAACATCAAGATCACCAGCCCTGAAGAAGCAGGCAAATATCAAGCAAGCAACAAACATATCTAAAAGGGAAGTGATCAAAAATATATTTCTCTGCTATATATAATGTTGTTTGATATATATAATGTAAACTGTACAGGACAAAATGGCTATGTTGTTCTGTGCAGGAAAATACAAGCCCATCTAGAACTCCGGATATATGCGAGCTAACAAGCCCAACATGGCGTCCCTCTCCGAAGAAGGAGGCAAAGCTATGGTCTCCTCTACAAAAATATCCACACGACCCAACAGATCTGCAGTCATCTGCATGGTGATCATATCCTCATCAATGTAAGTGCTCATCTCTGCGATCATGCCAGTGGTAAGGGACCTCACTGTAGTACTATCTGTAACGGCGATATCCCATGCATATATGGCACTATCCCGCTCAACTATCACTGCATCTCTGGTTGATCTGGCCTCATCCCGCTCAACGATAGCGGCATCTCTGCGAGTTAATGCCTCATCTCTCTTAACAGAGCTTCGTCTCTCCCATCAAGGGCAGTCAACATCAAGGCTCTAGCCTGGTCTCTCTCGAAGGTCATTAGATGAAGACTCTGCTCAAAGTACTGTGCTAAATACTGAATCACAACAGTACTAGTACTGGGAGAATCTAAAGGAAATGCTGGCAACCCAGCAACTGGCTCCTCCTCGATGAAGAAATCAATGTCCTTCATAGGCTCTACATCGTCGGAATCACTACTCAGCAATGTGGATACTACCGTAGCCTGTGCAATCTCTGTCACCATCCATGCGGAATACTCTGCAGAACAACCCGGATGGCTCACAGAAAAAGCAGTTATCTCACGCTGATCCCAACAAGCATACAAACGGGATCGGTCCTCTGCTGAAAGATAATGAGAAGCAGATCGCTGACCCGACGCCCCCTCGAAAGGATTAAAGTTTTGAAACTGGTCAAACTGCGACATCACGGCCAGCAGGTGGTAGGTAGTCATGCCCCTCAAGCCAGCCAGAGGGAGATAGTCCATGCCTGGAGCATGAGTAATAAAGATGTAAGGTGAGGTAAGCCCCAAGCACGACAATATGCTAAACGGATCACTAATATCCGCCAAGAACATAGACCAAGCCAAAGCGCCCGTACACTCTGATGGCTGAAAGGAGTATGACATAGGCTATATCATAGGTGAAACAATATCATACCGTTTAAAGGTGCCAATCGGTCTCAAGTGTGACATAAACCACACGTATAGCATGACCGAGCTGCCCGTGAACACTCCTGTTGGATAAGTGTAGTAGTATGTAGCTGACCACAGAGTCTCTGCTATAATCATGGGAATGATGGTATGACCCTCCCTGAGAGCTCTCACTGCCATGATGACTCCAATGTCTATCTCATCCATGTACTGTGGCATATAAACATACGACAGCACGCACAATATCTGTACATCCACTCTGGCTAGACGCCAATGATCCTCTGGTTCGGTGAAATCCCCAGAATGTCGTGTATAACTATCCTCAGGGCTAAATCTGTCAAACAGAAAATGTTGGGATATAACGTGACTCGATGTAAGCTCATCCTGCACCACCCTACGCCTCAATCCAGTGAGGGTAATGAACCTGTCGACTCATGTCCCCCAAAGCCATATGCATGCAAAGTTTGTCTAGTGGCAGCATCGTCAACCGTGCATATTCCTCCAGAGTGGGAGTTAACTCCTAGGTCCCAAATCAGAAAACCTGCCTCTCCGATATCCAGTGCTCTAGCATGCCATCCACAAATCATGTGGGAACCTGAAACATCAACAGGGTCATAGTATGATGCAATAAATGATCTACGGTCACCCTGTCTAATGGTGACATGCTATCATACCATGATCGCATACCCGACGCCACCAATGATGGTGGGGTATGATTAATACGGCTTACTATCGAAGAAGACATCTGTACGGTCCGTATCATAAGACAATCCAGGGGTCAATGCTAAATATCTTTGGACATACATACATATGCATAACATGATACATGCATTGCATATAATAGATGGCAATATAATATAGGGAATGAAAAAAAACTGTGCATACATTCATAAGTATATCAACATCTAATACATCATCTCTGTATAGCTACAACTACAGGTAAATGGGGCACAGACACCCTACTACTAACATAGGCCTATTAAAAGATATAACGAGAATACACATCAAAAGAAGACAATGGTGTCAATGTCTACATCATCAATCCTGTCCACCTGATGTAACTCCTCCTGAGTCACTGGATCTCTGTCAACAGGGATGTCATGCCTATATAGAGGAGGATCTGCACCGACAAAACCGAATGGGTCGTCCGAGGGGCCAACGCCTGAGCTGGAAGGATCAAACGAGTCTGCCTCTGTCGGATCCCTGCCCAAATACCAGATAAAGAAATGTGTCTAGTCTAGTCGCCGGGTCAAACTATCAATCTGTGTCACATGAGTCGGATCTCGGACAAAAGCTATCCAATCCATCATCATCACGGATCCTGGAACCATATCCCCCATGAACTGAGTGGCGCGGGACTGGGATCCAATAGTATGAGGGAACCACCAACGCTGGAATATCTCCTGAGTTCAAGGACCCTCTGATAATGCAAAGCCATCAACCCCTAACAATGGGATATCAGTGATGGGTGACTATGATACAGGCCAATGACGCCTGGAAGGAGGCAATATCGGCATACGAATCTCCCATGTGGTGCTCCTAATAGCACGCTCTCCTAAATAGAGCTCCCATCCTCCATCTGTAAAGAGAGGAACTCTCTGGGTGGAGATCACATACTCGACGCCAGTCGGGTACCCATCCTCAAAACTGATGACCAAATGTTCCCCAGAATAGGGAATCCGTGTGATAATATCAGCTGTCAATAACTTCAGCTGTAGGCGGCAATGAGTGAAACCCTCAGCTATAGGAACCTCTGCCAAAATGGAATGATGCCATCGTCGTCCTCGTGGATAGGTATCTAAATCTAACACACTCACAGGACTGCAAGCATGGGAGTCTCTCATAGGCCCAAAACTACCAATACAATGGCAAAACATCTGCGGTCAATAAATACTCTTAACCTTTAAATGGGAAATGACAAGAGAAATACTCACCAGTAGAAATGGGTAGAATCCTAGCCAAGCCTCAGTCAAACCCTGTGAGCGCATACGCATGCCCCAGAGGAAATAAGCAAAGGTGTAGGAACCCTAATCATACTCTCTAATATGGTCCACATGACGCGTGGTGCTGACCAAAGCAAATGACACCGTAAACGAGTTATCTGCTATGAAGAAGCCTATAATGATCATCAGGAATAATCGCCGAAGAATGCGATCCCTGACTCTGACATCATCAGGCACAGGCTCACTCAAAAGCCTTCTCATAGCATCTACGCTCAAAGGACCTGCACGGACAGTCCTGCCCTTGAGCGCCTCCGCTGGAACTCCTAACAAGGATCTGACGGCAGTAGGGGTAATATTCGCCATGTACGGCATTGGTGCCCCTCCAAACTCCATACCTGTGATAAACCGCCAATCAATCGGAGTCATCATCACCTTACAGTCCAACAAATGGAGTGACTGAGTATGATGAAACCATCACTCAGATAATGCCCTGAGGTAACCCCAGGAACAACGACGGGGAAGGATGGAGAAGAATGCCCCGAATCCCCAATATGCACTACCGCTCTATAGTCGGGATGAAGAGCCTGATACATGGAGTGTACGCTAAACCAATTACCTCGAGGTTGTGTAAAATCGGGAACCTACATAAAATGCAGATCAATATCAGAATCCTTTACTCCTCGTCAATAGGAAAGAATGAAGATCAATATCTAACGTCATACCTCGTTAGCATGCAATTACATCGAGGGATATCTACTCAAGTCACCCAGAAGCTCTGGGTTTTCCACCTGAATACAAGGGAGCTCCCTACAGGGAACATGTGCAGCAGGAGCAGGGGTCCTCAATCGGAATGTCCTCATCCTCATCCTCGACATCCGGCACATTAGCCTGGATTGGACGTATCACTGCCTCCACCAATCGACAAGGCTGTCTAATAGAACGGGGTCGAGGCACTTCAGAAGCCCTCCTTCGTACACCAGAAGTGGTCCTACGGGAACTACTCGGCTGATCCAGATCCATAATATCTGGAAAGGGTGTGGTATTTCCTTACCTGGAGCTTTTTAAAATGCATTTTATGACTACATGTATGCATGCAGTACTTTAACATACATCTACAGTAGAGTTAAAAATGCATGACTAATTAAATGCCTACATTTTGAAATTTTTTTTGCCATACTCCCCTTTGTAAATAGGATTATCCACATGCGCATAGGCATGACTAGATGGCCATTCAGTAGCACACCTGCCCCAAAGTCATATACATAATATATGCATTAAAAATAAAAAACATCAATCTATAAGGTTAACCTCAATACCAGGAGTACTTTGCCTTTTACCTTTTGCTCATTTGTCCTCAAATAGGATAAGAAATAGAATAAAAAGGTGCCAATTTAACTGTCTCAAAAGTTAAATTTTTTTACATCATTATGTTCAGCATGGTTTAATACTAACATTTACTATGTTGAATATTTTTTATCAAGTCATTTGAGCATACATAATCACTACTATGTGTTCAGATGCATTTCATGCAATAATTCATTTTCCAACAGATAACAACTGGAAAAAAATACATGCATACGTTACCAGGATACTGCAGAACACTTGAACGGTGGCAGAATTTGTAAAAAATCGCTCGAACTCAGCAGATCTGAAGGAGAGCTCTAGATTTTTCTTCGCGACACAAGTTGAAAGTGACTTGTGAGACCAACCTGCAGGATATTAATATCCACGGTTGGCCGCAGGTCCATCTGCGGCTGAAGTATGTGTACCTGTGGTACCTCTATGTGGCTCCCACCCCTCCAGCTCGGTCCAGTTCAAGTTACAAAGGAGTTCTTACGGACTTAAAAGGTCAAATCAGGAATAAAAACGCTACGCGATTGAGCAAAACAGCCTGTAATCCTGGTCTTCTCAGATGGAACTTTGAGTCTATACATCACTCATTGGTAGTCGCCCAAATACGAGGTATACCATGCAAATGATCTCATTTGTTACAAATTACATTCGGCAATACCTTGTACAGGTCCAATTCCTGCCAATTCCGGGTCATTACCCTAAAGATCCACGTGATCCCCGATGGGGGTTACAACGTGGAACCCCGCCGGGGGTTACAACGCATGCACATCTATTAACACACACATCAACTGAAGGTCAAGTAGCCTTGACATTATTTCAGCCGATGGCAAGTAAACCCATCGAGGCATCGAAAACTGTTCGATGATTGCGTATGTTGGTATTCATGAGTCCTCAATGGATCCCCGGCGGGGGTCACAACGCAATGTTTCGTTGATTCACACGTCAGCGAAGGTCAAGCAACCTTGACAATCTGCCCACAGAAGTATCAGCCATTGATTCACACGTCAGCGAAGGTCAAGCAGCCTTGACAATCTATCCCAAAGGGTTTTCATCCATTAATTCACACGTCGATGAATTACAAATCAACGAAGGTCAGGCAATCCCGACATCATCTACTGTTGGCAGTAAATCCAACAGAATCTTGACATATCCTGGCGATACAAACTAAGAAAGGTCAACATCATCAAGGAGGATCGATGATGGAATATGTTATACACATCCTCAAATAAACAAAGCTTCATCCCCGTAGATCTCTTACACATAAGAGGTACCTTCTTCAGAATTAAGTCTATATCACGGCTCCAGGACTTTGGTGATAATTCCAACATAAATATCCTAACAGATTCGGATCACACATTCGATCAGGTCATATTTGCCAATCCTCGGTAAACATTACAAGGATTCATCAATCATCCCCAACATGTTGGGCAACAACCCCGCACACGTGCATCATACATTTGCATCATGTTGCTACATATAGTATCATGTTTGTTTTATGGCATTTCAAGTGTCTAGGATTCTTTATCCTACCCATGCATTGCATTGCATGAGTATGATAAAGAGGGGCATCTGTAGACACTCGAAATTTTCTGCACACCTGTCACTAATATTGCAGGAGGACAAGATTTGTCTTTCAAGAGGGAACCCTGGAAGACAATTCATATCCATTCAGGATACTACCAGAAGTTCAGCATCAACCCTAGGACACACACTGGGAGTAACAATTCCAACCTCAGAGATAACCTCGAGGCTTGCAGATCCAATACCGGAACACACACCAGAGAAGACCGATTAATCTCAGACATAACCTCGAGGTATCCAGTCTCAGTCCTAATCATGGGAATAGCTACCAAACTTGGTTATCAGCCCAAGGAATGCAGTTTCGGTGATAACCCCAGAAATGCTTGTTTCAAATGCAACCAGCTTCAATCTCGGTGCTCACAACAAGATACCCAGTATCAACCCGGAGATAACACCAGGAGGACAGGCACACCTCAGAGTTGACACTGAGGACCTTCAACACTTGCAGAAGTCTAATCTCAGCAATAACCCTGAGCAACATCTACTTTATCAGCCCAAATCAACGATAACTCTGGTAAGGGGCGAAGGCATCATCTCGCCATTCTAAAGCCACATCACGTCATCTTAACATTTCATACACACATCTCTACACAACGATGTCCCACAAGAATCAAGGAAAACCAATCCCGAGTGACTATGGTGCGGGGTAACGGATAGAATTTGAAGCTTGAAGACCGGAGGGCATCGTCCCATCTTCATGACTTCGTACAACCTCTAATCCCATGACATTGTACAACTCTTAACAACGGCGGTCCGAAATAGGTCCTATATACCTCAGTTAGATGCTCGGATTGCAATTCTGAAAGTTCAAGCGAACATTGTCATGCCTGCGTGCACGTACTACGAGACAACCCAACCCGAGAAACCTGGGGCAACCCGGCAGCCTCAGGTACACCTGCGGCTCCCCCCCTCTATAAATAGAGGTCTTGGGGTGGCCATTTAGAAGAGAGAAAGAGTGAGGAAGACCTGTCAAATTTGCTCCGTACTTATAATATACTGGGTGCTTTCCCATTTTAAACACTTGTGAGCTCACATATAGCTACTTTTGTACCGATGAGAGCCGAGTTTCATCCACTTTAAAGATATAGAAGCCTTCTTTGGCAGTCCACTGTAAGCCTTCTCACACACTTTAAAGCCTTTCTATTCATCTTTACACACACCCTTCTTCATGTTGAGAGTCTTGTTGCGTGTGTTTACCCGAACTTCAGTCTGTGGTTATATTTCAGTTTGTATATACATATATATATATATTATATATATATATATTTATATATATGGACTAACATTATCGAGTTATGCCTCGATTGAGCCTAGACTTCGGCCTGGAGCGTTTATTTGCTTTTATATATATATATATATATATATATATATATATATATATATATATATATATATATATATATATATGAACTGTGTGTCGAACTTTGTTCGATGAGCCTAAACTTCGGTCTGGAGCATTTACTGCTTTAATATATATATATATATATATATATATAGGAAACTGTGTGTCAGACTCTGTTCGATGAGCCTGGATTTTACATCCGGTGCGTTTACCCCGCTTATATATATATATATATATATATATATATATATATATATATATATATATATATATATATATATTTGTGTGTGTGTGTGACGCCCCCAAAATAGGTCCATTCCATCCAACCCATTCTGAGTCGCCAAATACATGGTACATAAATAACTACAACTTTATTATTACAACATATAAACTATGAGTTTAAATACAGATATTGTCGTCTAGACAATATCCACACACAAATAAATTCCCATCATAATTATTGATACATTATTTTACAAAAATGGTGAGGACTACTAAACAACTCTCTCTATAACCATCATTCCATACCCCGACTTGTACTCGCTACATTCTCGCCTCCTGAGAAGAAAAATGGAACAAAAAGGAAAAGGGTGAGCTCAACTAGCCTAGTAAAGAATATTATGACTAAGATAATATATAACAAATTATCGTTAGTCTCCAACAGGGAAAAATCTAATAGAATACAATAGACAACCAGTTTTAAATCAACAACTGCAGCGGAAACAACAATTCATTAGAAGAGTTAAGTAGAGAATGCAAACTACTATCTTCTATATATGAATTTAAAAGTTCATCGTCGATATTTTATCCCTGTAACATCAATCAATATATATCTGGAATCAAATATTCATCTTTGCACTACAGGCCAAAGATATTCATCAGTTGGTCATGTTCATCTAAACACCTGTTCATCTTTGCACTACGGGCCAAAGATATTAATCAGTCGATCATGTTCATCTCAACACCTGTTCATCTTTGCACTACGGCCAAAGATGTTCATCAAGAAATCATTCATCTTTGGACTACATGCCAAAGATATTCAGTTATATCATCATTTAGGACTGAGGATGATGAAAAATATTTTAAAGGAAACGAATCCAGTGAAACAAAAGAACAAGTATTATGGATTCGTACTTTACACAATCCAAGTTCAAAAATACTTCATAAGTAATCAGAGTGGAGTAAAATTCAAGAATGATCAAAACATGAATACAATCAAAGCTAGTATCCAGAATAGATATTTTGGACAAAAAGAACAAATTTCATTTTTCGGTGAATAGTGCCGTATTCGTGAATAGTGTCGTATACGTGAATAGTAACTCTGACACCAAAAGATAGAAATTTCACAAAAAATATCTTCACGCTTCATGAATAGTACTCGTGAATAGTAACTCGTGAATAGTAACTCATGAATAGTAACTCGTGAATAGTAACTCATGAATAGTAATCCCGACATGAAAAAGTTCCAAATTTGATAAAAATTTCCAACTAATAATTCGGCATAATGATATTGAAAAAATAATATCATTTTCGAATAAAATAACATCCCTTACCTCGAAAGACAGTACTTCTAGTTAAAACACCAGATATAGGCTATGACTTGAACTTGTACCGTATAGCAATACTCAAAGTATACTCAAAATACTCACAAGAATACGCTCGATAATATAGAGAGAGAAAACTTCAATTTCTCGTGTGATTTTCAATTCTAACATAAGCACCCTATTTATAGGAAAATGCTTAGAACACCAAAGTAGAAAATTTTATAAATTAATAATATATATATTAAATTTTCACGCCAACCTTTGAATCATCCAATTCAGTATGTTTGACAACCCACCAACAATACAAAGAACGTTTTTTATATTTAAAATATTTTAAACTTCCAAAAATCAATTATTTCAGAACTCCGAAACTTCAATAATTCATAATAAATAGCCCTTTTATCAGAAAATTCGAATCTCGCAAGTTTTTATAGAAAATTCAATTCTCTACAACTTTGCAGAAGAAAGTTTTTCCAAATTCAAACAAAAATTGACCGAAATCCATAAACGGGCGATTTTACAGGCTATAATCAAATTTCAGTCAAGAAATGGGGTCCACCGACACATTAAACATGATTTAAATATTTTTGGTAACAAAAATACTCCTCCTCCACATACTCATATATCCCTCATTCATCGTAAAAATATCATCATTATTATATTATTAAAATATAATAATATATTTAAATGAATTATTTTATCAGAAAAAGATAAAATTTTAATTTTCAACAATTGTCAGATTAAAAATTTTCTCCATCTATATCCACATAAAATCAATATTTTTCTCATCATATAAATCAATAATTAATTATTCACAAATAATATTACAGAATCACAGTACTGGCAACCAGGCCGTTCCTAGGAAAGATGGGTCTTTCCAATAAAGATTTCTCCTTACTGACGCACAATTAGGTGACCAAACCTCTCCTTAGACAGAACTTTCTAGACATTGCCAATAATGTTTTCTAATAATATTATTCAGATAATATGAATTATTGCTTCGATAATGAATAATACTGTGTAGTGACAATTATTGAAACAACAGCAATATAAAATATCAACGCAGCAATTATTAAATCAATAAAATAAAATACTGAACGGTAATTACTGTAGCCATTATTGAGTAGTGCCTTCTTATGTAAGAATTAATAATTGGTGCAATACCGTGTGCTACTGTGCAACAACGCGTATTACTGTGTTTTAACCTCCGGGTATTCCAACAGTATTAACAGTAACAACTACGCCGTTATTTATAAACAACTTATATTTGTCAGTTTTCTTCATCCAATCGCTTTTCGTTATAGGGCCCACAAAAGACTGCACCGTCGTACGAATATTTCCCGACAGCAAGAATATTCCACGACCAAACGAATATTCCCCGACAACAATGAATATTTTATAACCACTTGCTTATTTTGAAATATTTGCGTATTTTACCCATAACTAACCAGATTAATCAATTCAACCCTTACTATTTCAAAATGATAAATAGAGAAAATTAAATTTCAATTATTAATAATTTGGGGTCTTACAATATATATATATATTCGTCCCTCCTGGAGTTTACTTCGTGGTGGTTGATCGCTTTTACAGCTTTCTTTACGTTTCGTCCTACCTGGAGTTCACTTCGGGGCAATTGATTGCTTTGTACAGCTTTATTTATATTTTGTCCCGCCTGGAGTTTCCTCCGTGGTGGTTGATAGCTTTACAGCTTTATTTACGTTTTGTCCCACCTGGAGTTTCCTCCGTGGTGGTTGATAGCTTTTTATAGCTTTATTTACATTTCTGATCCCCCATGGAGGTGCTTCGTGGTTTGTGATCATGTCTGTAAATATTATTTACAGCTTTTATATATATACATGCTTACTACTTTCATACAAATTGCGATATCATGTGCGCTTGGGAATCGTGTGATCACAGATTCAGCCTATTGGATCTAGATTCGATTCCCGTGATGGACATTTTCAGCTGTAAACAGCTTGTAAATTATTTTGCTGGTGTCTCAATTTCCTCAGATGGTTTTCATACCCACGTGGAAGTCGACATTATTTTGTACATTATTTTCTTACAGATGCTTCGCATCTCGAAAATAAAATCAATCAAGCCTGAACACTTAATAAAATGAAAGTGTAAAAGCTCTCAATTACTATTGAGCATCAGGGTTTGAAAAAACCTCTTTTATAAACTATCATTGTTATATCTTGCTAAAAACTGAATCTTTACATAAATTCAAACCATGTGTATATAGGTGCGAACGAGGCCTCGCACCACTTCCAAATAAATAATACATTGACCCACACATACACACACATTCAGATAATTATTTCTTGAAAAGAGGCGGTCACCGTGGTAACATGGATGTCGGGGGGGGCCTAACACCTTCCCACTGCATAATCAAGTCTCCGGACCCTAATGAATCTCGGTTTCACCGACCCGTTTAACTGTGTCACATCACTGGATGAATGTGCAAACCTTTTTTCAGTTGTGTTGGTACAGCCATTTAAAAAACCAACTGGTGACTCTTAACAGTCCATCGTCGACATTATACATGTCGGACCTTTTTCACTTATTTTTTCAAACAAATCTCACCTAAAATGAGAACACCAAAGAACAAGTAACAGAAAGGGACAATTAAAAATCTCGACGTCAACAATGACTAAATTAAAAATGGAGGTATTGATGAAGGTACTATACTATAATTAATTTTTTCACATGTTTATGAACTATTGATTCACATAATTTACTATTAGGGTAGGTGGTGCAAGTTTGATAATACTTGGATGACTAAATTAAAAAGGAAGGAAAAGATGAAGGTATTATACTGTAATATTTTGAGCTCCAAAATGTGCAATTATTGAAACTATATTTTTCCTATAAATAGAAGCTCATTCCTTCATTATTTTTCACCAATTCACTAAAGATATAGAGCAATTATTATATAGAGAAATTATAGATAGAAAGAAGAAGAGAAGTCTGCTACCTCACTATTCTAGTATCTAATTTTCTTCTAATGTAAGTGGTATTATTTCTTTCGTAATCATGAAGAGAGTTATTTCTTTCAATATTCGTAAAGATTGTTATACCATTCTTTATTATTCTGTTGGAATAACCTTTTTGTGAGGTCTATCGCATGCCTGGTGAATTCTTCTGTTATTCCATTCTTTATTATTCTGTTGGAATAACCTGTTTGTACGGACTATCGCATGCCTGGTGAATTCTTCTGTTATTTCATTCTTTATTATTCTATTGGAATAACATGTCTGTGCGGTCTATCGCATGCCTGGTTAATTCTTCTGTTATTCCATTCTTTATTATTCTGTTGGAATAACCTGTCTTTGCAGTCTATCGCATGCCTGGTGAATTCTTCTGTTATTCCATTCTTTATTATTCTGTTAGAATAACTTGTCTACGCGGACTACCGCATGCATGGTGAATTTTTCTGTTATTTCATTCTTTATTATTCTATTGGAATAACCTGCCTATGTGGATTACAGCATGCATGGTGAATGATCCTTCGTATTCATTCTTTATTAAATTATGGAAATGATCTGTCTACGTGGATTACCGAATGGCGGGTGAAAATCCATTTGCAGTTTCGTAATTTTTCTAACCCTCAAAAATTTTAGAAAATTTGAAATGATAAGTTGATGAGTTTTCTAGATTGTGTCCAAAAATGGTCGATTTTTGGATGTATAGATTAGGAGTTATGAATTTTTTGAAAAAAAGTACAGTTTATGATAAATGTCTAAATATTCGGCAGTTTTGGCCATATGAAAAATAGTAAATGAATTTTAAAAATTCTGAGAGAAATATATGTTCAATATGATACTATATTCTGCTAAATCTCAGAAAAGAAAACTTTTTGGGACTGATTTGTTATTTTTCATGAAAATAGTTTAGTTACGAACATATGAATTAAATATGTTATGTGAAGTTGAAAAATTGGTAAATAGGATTTTATGGCTTGAAAATCCTATATAAGGTATATGCAGATTTTTGATGAGGGATTTGATCATTAGGTGTAGTATCATGTTGACAATCTGGATATTTTTAAAACTCTGGATAAATTTAAAGTCTTTAATATTTATCCTTGTTTTCGTTTGATTAATGCTTTTATATTATTGTCATCATCCTCATGCTTATATGGTGATGAAAGTCATATGTGGCTTACGTACATAGATGGACTTGGTATGATTATGACCAGGAATTATTCGGTATAATCATGACCGTAATGTTACAAATGATGTGATAAAAGTCCTCATTGATCCGTAGTGCATTGATGGACAATTTTTGGTATGATCATGACCATGGGTTCTCTTCGGCCCAAGGTGCAAAGAGGAATTGTTTTATGCATGATCATGATCGTTGATGAAAATGTGATTATCCTTTGCCCGTAGTGCATGGATAATTCGTTGTTGTGATACAAATGCATATTCTTGGCCTGTAGTGTAGGGATGATTTGATGATGTTGTTTATTTATTTAGCTGAGTCTCAGGGATAAAGTTGATGAAAAACTTTTAATTCGTAGAAGATAGTAGATATCATGCTCTACTTGACTCTTCTAAAATACAGTTGTATGTCTTTGGCCTGTAGTACAAATTAGATGAATTGTTAATGAATATCTTTGGCCATAGTGCAAAGATGAATTTATTAGTATGATTATGAACAAGAATTGTGATTTGGTATAACCATGATTTTTGATGTTTCAGGTAAAGACAGGTGATGAAAATTATCTTCGTCCTGGGTGCGAAGAGGAATTTAGAATAACAATTATGATTATAAGTTATTCACATGATTGTGGACATGAAATGTTGATTGATGTTACAGGGATAAAACATTATTGGTGGACTTTTAGCATGGAGAAGATAATAGACCTTATGGTCTATTTGACTCTTCTAATGAATTGTTCGTTCCGCTGCAACTATGGTTGAAAAGTTTTATCATCTATCATATGTTATAAATCTCTGATTATTACTGACGAAGACTATTAATAATTTAATTATCTTTAGTCATGATATTCTTTACTGGGCTAGTTGTGCTCACCCTTTTTGCTTTAAAATTCCTTTCAGATATTAAGAGTGTAGCCAGGTCGAGCGGGGGTAACAGGGGAATAGAACTGTGGTCTATATCTGTTGAGGTTTCCCTTAAAACAGTATGGAAATAATTTTATTGAGAACTATAGATAAGTGTGTCGTATTTTATACGTCATTTTAATCATTGATTTTGGTGAACCAAATAAGGTGAGGTGAACGCAACTTTGGAAGAACGTTTTTGCCACTATAATACAAGATGTCTAATGACAGACGACTTCGTGTTATCATAAGACAAAGTTGTGTACATCCACTTGCTGAGTATATCTACGAGCACTACCTATGTAATCTTGGAGTTTATTTGAAATATAATTCTCACTTGGAGACAACGGAGATAATTATATATCAAGAGAAGACTCACCATTGGAAAGAAGATGATAGCAATTTTCTTGTTTTTCTTTGGGGACTATTGGGTCAACCAAGGATAATTCTGTGGACATATGATATCTATCATAACCTAGACGCATGGCCTCCCGTGTACGAAGGTTTCCTTGAGTGTTTTCCAAAGATTTTAATTTCTAAAACAGTTATTGACTGTACCTTTATGTAAGGTACCATTGTAAGGTCTTGTGGTCAAGGCACCACGAGAGTTATATATATTTGTATTAAAACTCACAGTTTAACTGTGGTCATTTTCTGCACGACAGTTGTATAAATGGAGTTGTTAGTGGTGTATTTTCTGGCGACCCAAGATGGGTGATGTATACCTGTTTTGGGGGCATCACACATGGTGTCAAAACATGGAGTATCTGTTGACCCGGCAAAGATTGAAGCAATACAAAGTTGGGAGCAACTGAAGTCGATGACCGAAGTGCGTAGCTTTTTGGGCTCAGCTGGTTATTATTGGAGATTCGTGGAAGGATTTTCTCGAATCGCTACTCTGTTAACTCAGCTAACTCGGAAAGATATAAAATTCGTATAGAACGAGGAATGCGAGAGGAGTTTCCAAGAGCTCAAGAGGAGACTCATTTCGGCACCTGTTCGGATGGATTTGTTATCTACAACGATGCTTCAGGCAAAGGGTTAGGATGTGTTCTTATACAACATGGAAAATTCATAGCCTATGCATCGCGACAACTCAAAGAATATGAGAGAAATTATCCTACTTATGATCTGGAGTTGGCAGCAGTCATTTTTGCATTGAAAATCTGGAGACACTACCTGTATGGGGAGAAAGTGGAGATTTATACGGATCATAAATGTCTCAAATATTTCTTCACCCAAAAGTAACTCAACATGTGGCAACGACGTTGGCTCGAGCTATTGAAAGATTACGACCATAACATTCAATATCATCCTGAAAAAGTAAACGTTGTAGCTGACGCATTGAGTAGAAGACCATATGCGGGTACAAGTGCAATTTTGTTAACGCAAAGGCCCATTTTGTAAGACTTGTAAAGGATGGAGATAGAGTTAAGGGCTCCAAGTACCCACGTGATGATATCAAACATACCAGTAGAACCAACTTTAATCGATAGAGTTAAAGCTTCTCAAGCTACAGTCCTGGAGCTGATGCGTATGAAGAAGAAAGTGCAAGAAGGTGTTATTCCGGAAGCAAGAATTGATGAAGAAGGAATACTTCGAGTCAACTCCAGACTTTGCGTTCCTAATAATTCTGACTTGAAGCATAGAATCATGATGGAGACACACAACACACAATTTGCAATCCATCCAGGAAGTACCAAAATGTATCATGATCTTTGACATACATTTTGGTGGAGCAATATGAAGAGAGAGATCGCAGAGTTTATCTCGAAGTGTTTAACTTGTCAACGTGTAAAGGCGAAGCATCAAGTGCCAAAGGGTCCATTGTAACCACTTGAGATTCCGAAATAGAAGTGGGAACACATTACTATGGATTTCATTACAGGTCTTCCCAAGGTTTCTCAAGGCATAGATGCGATTTGGGTTATTGTTGGTAGATTAACCAAGTCGGCTCATTTCTTGCCTATACGTGAGACTTATTCCCTTGAACGTCTTACTCGTATGTATGTAAATGAGATTGTGAGATTGCATGGCATGCCAATATCCATAGTTTCGGATCGTGACCCAAGATTCACTTCACGATTTTGGGTTAGCTTGTAAAAAGCTATAGGCACGAATTTACGATTCAGTTCGGCATACCATCCTCAAACAGACGGACAATCAGAGAGGACTATTCAAACTCTTGAAGATCTATTAAGACTTTGTGTCCTTGATTTCAAAGGAAGTTGGGATAAGTACTTGCCATTAGTGGAATTCTCCTACAACAATAGTTATCAGGAAAGTATAGGTGTAGTTCCATTCGAACCATTATATGGACGAAAGTGTCACTCTCCAGTATGTTGGGATGAGGTGGGTGAAGCAACATTGTTGGGACCAGAGTTGGTACGTATGACTACGGAAAAGATCCAAACGATTTGACAACGTATACAAACGGCACATGATCGACAAAAGAGTTATGTAGATCTTCATCGAAAGGATGTGGAATTTAATATTGGAGATCATGTACTGTTATGTATTGCTTCATGGAAGGGAGTTACAAGATTTGGGAAGAGAAGAAAGCTCAATCCACGATTTGTTGGTCCATTTGAGATTCTTGACTGAATAGGAAATGTGGCCTATAGACTCGCATTACCTCCAAGAATGTCTCGTGTTCATAATTTTTTTCACATATCTATGCTTCGTAAATATGTGAAAGACCTAAACCACATTATTGCGTTAGAACCAGACGAGATAGTCGAAGATTTAACGAACGAGGTGGTACCTATCAATATATTGGATAGGAAATAGCATGTCCTACGAACAAAGATTATACCACAAGTCAAAGTTTTGTGGAGGAACCATGCTATTTAAGAAATAACCTGGGAGTTGGAATCAGAAATGAAAGCGAGGTACCCTCACATTTTCGAAACATCAGGTACGTACGTCAATTTCGAGGATGAAATTTCATAAGGAAGGGAGGTTGTAAGACCCCAACTTATTATAAATAAAATTGAATTTTCTCTATTTATTATCTTAAAATAATAAGGAGTTAATTTGATATAATACTTTGGTTATGGGTGAAATGTACAAATTTTGCAAAAAAAAATAAGTGGTTATAAAATATTCATTGTTGTCGGGGAATATTCGTTTGATCGTGGAATATTCTTGTTGTTGTGGAATATTCTTGTTGTTGGGGAATATTCATACGACAGCGCAACCATTTGTGGGCCCCATAATAGAATAACTAACGGATGACGAAAATGACAAGTTTGAGTTTTTATAAATAACGACGTAATCGTTACCATTAACACTGTTGGATTACCTGGTGGTTAAAATACAGTAATACGCGTGGTTGCACAGTAGCACACAGTATTGCTCAGTATTTTTGAAATTATTGATTCTTACGTAAGAAGGCACTACTCAATAATTGTTACAGTAATTACTGTTCAATGTTTTATTTTATTGGTTCAATAATTGCTGCGTTGATATTTTATATTATTGTTGTTTCAATAATTATCACTGCCAGTATTTCTCATTATCATATCAATAATTCATATTATTTGAATAATATTATTAGATATCATTATTGGAAATGTCTAGAAAATTCTATCAAGGAGAGGTTTGGTCACCTAATTGCGCGCCGGTAAGGAAAAATCCTTATTGGAAAGCTCCCTCTTTCCTAGGAACGGCCTGGTTGTCATTATTGTGACTCTGTAATATTATTTGTGAATAATTATTTATTGATTTATACGTTAAGGAACTATTTTATTTTATGTGGATGTATATGATGGATATATTTTATGTGGTTGTAAATGAAGGAAACTGGTTCGAAGGACTCATAATCTGAAAAATCAGTGTTCTTGAGATATATTGCGTTAGTTATAATTTTTAATCCGACCGTTGGATCGTTGTGAATTTTTGGATATGTTATACATATATAAGTCGAGTATATGCCCACATATTTTGAACTGTTCAAAAATGAACGTATGATTTGTTATGAATTTTAAGAGGTGACTGGTTCAGAAATTGTTGAAGTTTCTGAATCTATCATTTTGGTGGAAAATTTTAGAATGAGTGGGCCCCACCTATGGTTGGTGAAGAAATGTGCTGAATTTTATTTCAAAAGTGGATGGGTGGGAATAGTAGCAAGTAAAGCCATCAGGTTACAGGTCAAGTCTGCTTTGGCGTTCTAGCATTTTCCTATAAATAGGCGTTTAGGTTAGAATTGAAAATCATACCAGAAACAAGTTTTCTTTCTCTCTATATTATCGAGCGTATTTTTGTGAGTATTTAGATACTTTGAGAGTTACTATTCAGTGCAAGTTTCCTTCAGCATCATATCCGATATTCCATTCAGACATACTATTTTTTGAGGTACGGGATGTTATTTTTTTTGTAATGATGTTATTCTTTTAATATCATTATACCAAAATATTGGTATGGATTTTATTGTGAAATTTCTACATCTTTTTTGTCGGGGTTACTATTCACGTATACGATACTATTCACGTATACGGCACTATTCACGAATACAGCACTATTCACCAAAAAATAAAATTTTTTCCTTTTTATCTAAGATGTCTTTTATGGTTACTATCTTTGATTGTATCCATGTTTTGATCCTTATTTTTGAATTCTACTTCACAGTTGGTTATTATGGAGTATTATTGAATTTGGATAAACCAAAATACGAATCCCTAATATTTGTCCTTCTGTCTCACTGGATTCATTCTTTAAAATATTTTTCATCATCCTCAGTCCTTAATGATGATACTTGATGAATATCTTTGGCCTATAATGCAAAGATGAATGATTACCTGATAAATATCTTTGGCCCGTAGTGCAAAGATGAACAGGTGTTGAGATGAACATGACCAATGGGTGATACAAATGAATATCTTTGGCCCATTGTGAAAAGATGAATATTTGATGTGAGATGTATATAGATTGATGTTAAAGGGATAAAATATTGATGATGGACTTTTAAATTCATAGATGATAATAGATTTCATTCTCTACTTAACTCTTCTGATGAATTGTTGTTTCCGCTGCAGTTGTTGATCTAAAACTTGTTGTCTATTATATTCTATCAGATTTTTTTCCCTGTTGAAGACTAAGGATAATTTTTGTATATTATCTTAGTCATAATATTCTTTACTGGGCCAGTTGAGCTCACCCTTTTTCTTTTTGTTCCATTTTCTTCAGGGAGGTGAGAATATAGTAGGATCTAGCCGAGGTATGTAGTGATGGTTCTAGAAAGTTATTTTAGCAGTCCTCACTATTTTGTAAAATAGTGTATCAATAATTGTAATGAGGACTTATTTGAGTGTGGATATTGTCTAGAGGACAATATTTGTATTTAAACTCAGTTATATGTTGTCGTATTTTGCACGACAATTGTATTAATGATGCTGTAGTTTTTTCTGTACCATATATTTGGTGACTCAGAATGGGCTGGATGGATTGGACCTATTTTGGGGGCGTCACACCTATAACATAAGAGGCTTCACCGAGATCCTTCATATCAAAATTTCCAGAAAGAAAATGTTTGGTCTCATGCAACATGTCTAAGTTATTAATTGCAAGTAGTATATCATCAACATACAAAACAAGAATAACAAATTTACTCCCACTGACCTTCAAGTATATGCATTGATCCACTATATTTTTCTTAAAATTTAAATTACTCATCACCTCATGAAACATAAGATACCATTGTCGAGAAGCCTGTTTTAACTCATATATGGACTTCTTAAGTCTACATACCATATGTTCCTTACCTTTAACCAAAACACCTTCTGGTTATGTCATATAGACATTCTCATGCAAGTTACCATTAAGGAATGCAGTTTTAACATCCATCTGATGTAACTCTAAATCATAATGAGCTACTAAAGCCATGACTATTCTAAATGAATCTTTCCTGGATATTGGAGAAAAAGTTTCATTATAATTCACACCTTCTTTTTGAGTAAAACCCTTAGCAACCAATCGAGATTTATAACTTTCAACGTACCCTTTAAGATCTAATTTGGTCTTATAGACCCACTTACAACCAACAGCTTTAAAACCTTTTGGTAATTCCTCAAGATCCCAAACGTTATTAAGCTCCATTGATTTCAACTCATCATTCATGGCTTCAAGCCATTGGGTTGATTGAGCACTCGTAATGGCCTCTTTATAGGAGATAGGATCATTAATCTTACTTGAATCATAGTCAATCTCATTAAGGTAGGTTATAAAATCATCAAAATTAATAGGCTTTCTAGGTCTTTCGGACCTACGTAAAGGCTGCCCAATTTCAAGGATATGA
Source organism: Panax japonicus (assembly GCA_020205505.1). Taxonomy (NCBI): domain Eukaryota; kingdom Viridiplantae; phylum Streptophyta; class Magnoliopsida; order Apiales; family Araliaceae; genus Panax; species Panax japonicus. The sequence continues at coordinate 12,826,340 of CM035100.1, read as the reverse complement.
TTTTCAATAATGTGATGTTCAACATTAGGTGGTGGCTCAGCTATCTCAAAGGCATCATTCGCCTCAATAGGAGGATGTTGTGCCTCACCCTCTTGAATTACAGGATTAGAAACATAAAACCTATTTTCTTCAAGATCAATTTTTCTAGGCTCACCACTCCCTCTTAAATCACCATTCTCTAAAAACTATGCATGCCTAGTCTCAACAATTCTAGTGGTATGCGAGGGATAGTAAAATCAAAAATCCTTAGATCTCTCAGGATATCCAATGAAATGATAACTAATGGTTTTAGAGTCAATTTTCTTTATTTGTGGATTAAAAATCTTAGCCTCGGCTGGACAACCCCACACCCGTAAGTATTTCAAACTAGGTTTTCTACCTGTCCAAATTTTGTAAGGAGTGTTAGGGACAGATTTGATAGGGATCCGATTTAAAATATGAACAGCTGTCTTTAATGCCTCAGTCCACAAAAACACAGGTAAGCTAGAATTTCATAACATACTACGTACCATATCCATAAGAGTACGATTTCGCCTCTCAGATACACCATTCTATTGTGGTGTACCAGGCATTGTATACTGAGTGACGATTCCATTTTCTTGACAAAATAAGGTAAATGGGTCAGGAATATGACCTATATCGGAGTGTTTACCATAATACTCTCCGCTTCTATCTAATCTCACTACTTTAATTTTTCGCTCAAGTTGATTTTCAACTTCAGCCTTAAAAACTTTAAACATATTTAGTGATTCAGAGTTTTCATTAATCAAGTACACATAAGTATAACGATAATAGTCATCAATGAATGTAATGAAAGATTTATGTCCACCAATTCCTAGAGAAAATGTTACACATATATCAGTGTGAATCACCTCAAGAAGTGCACTACTTCTAGTTGCTCCTTTCTTATCACCTTTCACAAATTTTTCTTTTATACATTCAATACAATGGTCAAGATCAGAAAAATCTAGTGAATGAAGAATTCCATCCTTTACAAGACGTTGCATTCTGTCTTTTGAAATATGGCCTAAGCGTTTATGCCACAATTTTGAAGAATTCTCATTATCTACTTTTCTCTTATTTCCACTTTTAGAGGTATTTTTTATCACATTCATTGTTAACATGGATTCAGCAAAGACATTATCCAAATTTATTTTGTAGAGGTTTCCTCTAAAGAGCCAGAACTAATAACATGAGAGTAATGATAAATAATTATTTTATTATTCCCAAACTTAAACGAAAATCCATCAACGTCAAGTTTAGATACAAAAATTAAATTTCGTGGCATACTGGGAGCATAAAGAGTATCATATAAATACAAGGTGAAACCACTCTCCAAAACTAAAGGAAGAGTTCCTATAGCTTCAACTTCTATAAACTCTCAATTGCCAACTTTAATGGTTCTTTCCCCCTTTTGGAGTGTCTTCTTTGAAAAGAATCCCTACAATGAATTAGTAATGTAAACCATAGCACCAGTATCAAGACACCATGTATTAGAAGGAACATCAATTAGAAAGGATTCATAATTTACATAATTGAAGGATGATATACCTTTCTTTTCAAGCCATTCTCTGAATTTAGGGCATTCTTTCTGAATATATCCTTGCTTCTTACAAAAGTGACATTTAGGACATGCCTCAGAGTTGTTACCTGAATGATTTGGCTTATTTGTTTTGGTAGAAATTTGTTTATTCTTATTCTTAAAACCTTTGACATTTTTATGAGTCATCTTCTTATGAGATCTAGTGGTAGTCAAATGAGCAACATTAGGTTTTTCAATCTTAAGCCTTTCTTCTTCTTGGACGCACATGACAATTAACTCGCTCATCTTCCATTTTTTTCTGTGTGTTATAATTGATCTTAAATAGATCAAACTATGCAGGAAGAAAATTCATAATGAAGTGAACAAGAAAATCTTCAGAAATTGCTATGTCCATACCCTTTAATTTAAAGGCCATGTCGTTCATCATCATAATGTGCTCGCGCACTCCACTAATCCCATCATACCTGCTAGTGAGCATTTTCAAAATAAGGGCACTTGCATGAGTTTTAGAAGAATGTTAGGTTTGTAACATTCAAGATCGCAATCAAATTGCAAAAATATGCGGAAGCGTGGAAAATCAGAGTTTAAAATTTTACAAACCATAAACCCGGATCACCCTTTATGCATAATTATTAATTTAACGAAAAGATAAGAACAAGAACCATACCCTTGAAGATCCAAGCTTCCTCAGGTACAAGTTCACCTCCAATCCTTTTCGCGTTCAACTTGAATCCACCGGGTTTGGTTCCTTCCTTTGATCAACGTTAGCCACCCAAGTGTTTGGCCTCTATAGGTGATCCACCAAGGAAGAAGAAGAATTCAAGAAGATGGGTATTTGGCTCAAACCCTAGTTTTTCTATCTCTATAGAAAAAGGCGTACTCTCCCAACTATTGGAATTACGTATTCTAATAATACGTCAATCTCTCTCACCCACCCATAATAAGACTCCTCTTATTTATAGATGTGGGCAACCCATCCTTAACAATTAAGGAATTGGGTTTTATTTTAATTAATTAAACTCTTTTAATTAATTAGGCTCCTAATCTTATTAGGAATAATTAATTAACCTTTTAATTAATTAAGCTCCCTAATCTTATTAGAGATAATTAATTAAACTCTTTTAATTAATTTGCCTCATAATCCTATTAGGATATTTGAGAGTACTTTTATTAATTAATTCCCAAACTCCTTTAGGAATTAAATAATAATAACAGTAATAATAATAATAAGACTCCTCTTATTAATTTATATTTAATATTTCCAAAATATTAAATAATAAATATTAAGCTATTTAATTTATTCTATCACCATAGATTAAATTAAATATATTTAACTTATTATTACGATTATGCCATTAACTTCTTAAATAATTATTCTTCCTTTTATGGTGTGACCCTTTAGGTTCTCCATATTAAACCGGTTGTGAATAAATCAATTAGAACAATTCTAATCTTATTTAAATAAATAAATTAAACTAATAATTTATTTAAATAAATAATATTTATTCTACAATAGGGATAAGCCTCCCTAGCGATCAACGACTTTCCAGATAATATAGATTTCAACATTAATCATAAAAGAACCTTTGAGTAAATAGTTACCGTACAATTAAATCCTTCCACCATACAATGTCCCAATTAAATATAAGACATGGAATTACTGTCAAGTCTTATTTTATTTAATTATATGTATTTCGATCCTTAAATGCACAACTTCAAATAATGCAAATTAGAAACTCCTTTCTAATTTCATTCTGCCTTGGCCAAGGACTACTGAGTTGTCATTTATCGAATCAAATAGGACATTTCTCTTCTTTTACTAGAAGTGGTAGATTCTTTATTGATCATAATTATCTCCATGTACAACTTATTATACCCAAGCATACCCTTTGATATACCCTAAGGGTCTTAAGGAATAAGTCAAAGTATAACTCATCATACACAAGATACTATGATGATCTCAAGTCCAAGGATCACTTGTACTACTATCACTACAGGAATTCCTATTGACATGCAAGTAAAACTCCATTAGGTATTCCTTAGCTAGTCACGTTCAGTGAACTTATTCTCTAATAAGCACCTACATACTTGCTTTAGTGTCTCCACACAAATGATCATGAGATCAATCATCCTCATCCAATGAGCAAGCAACGTATGTACCAATCTATCCGGATTCACTAATCCCCAATTTAGTAATCCAACGATTGGGAACTATTTTAGTTTTAAGCTTTCTAAGAATTTAGATCTCATTAGAATGATCATCATCATTATTCTAAAAGCATTGCTTAAAACTATGGGTTTATCACATATTATAAAACAGCATCATGTAGATAATTAAAAGCCTTTAATAAAATTAATACATTTTATTAATAAATGAATAAGATTGTTACAAAGTATATGCTTTATCATCAAATATGATTGGCTTGTGTGCATACTACTTTCAATCTCCCACTTGCATTAAAGCCAATCGCCATGGTATCTCATACCCTTCTTCTCTAAGTGACGATTATCCTGCTGTTGGATAAGCTTTAGTTAATGGATATGTAATGTTGTTCTTGAGAGTCCACTATCTCTATAGTGATTTCCCATCTTTCAATGATTCGTATAATCAAATGAAAGTGCCACAACACATGTTTAGATCCAAGATGAGACTTAGGAACTATTCCTAGTTCTGTAATGAACTTTTCATCCAAACAATCAACTTGCAGCTTCATTTATAGCTATATACTTTGTCTTTATCACTAAACAAGCAACTCTTTGCTGTTTGGAACCTTTCCAATTCACTGCACCACCGTTCAAGGCAACCCTTTACCTTAAACTGGATTTTCTGTAGTCTTGGTCTGTATGAAAAACTTGAGTTTGTTAAGCCCTCTAGTTTTAATTCAGACCCGCCATGAATTATATCACATCCTTAGTGCTGGTTAAGTACTTTAAGATGTTTTTCACTGTCTCACAGTGAACTTCTCCAGAATATGACTGATCAACATCAGGTCGCGTATATTTCATTGCATACATGATTGTCACTCATGCGATCTCTCTTTTAGGAGTCTATGGGGACTATTAAGAGAGATACACTTCATGGCTCATCAACATGAGACATCCCATGGAGTTTGCCATGCTAAACGACTTTAGCATCAAATGAATATACGTTCCTTGGGTTAAGCCGAGCATCCTTTTAAATCTATCTATATAGATTTGCATCCCCAATTAAGATACTCTTCCCAAATCATTCATGGAGGAATGTTTAGACAACTTTATCTTTACTGATTTTAGCATTGGTATGTTATTCCTTATCCGTATTATATCAACATATAATACCAGAAATGTCACGACGCTCCCACTGACCCTTTTGTACACACTAGTTTCATTCTTGTTTTTGATAAAATCAAACTCTTTTGATTATCATATCAAAATGAATGTTCCATTTTTGAGAAGATTGCTTCAATCCATTTCTCTGAGTGTCTACAACTCTTACCTCATCGTATGTAACTGGATCATCATCTTCTATGATACGTACCTCATCATCATCATCCATGATGAATCCATACCTCCTAGGTATCTTCGGTACTATTCCAGATTTACGATTCGGTTGTGGTACAATAGGTCTATCTATAGGTTCCTCTTATTTGACTTGTAGTGTTTTGTAGTTCTCGAACTTTTCAAGATGTATTATCCTCCCACTAGCCCTTCAATGATAAACACCTTTATCTTAGAAGGCAGCATATTTCGCAACAAACACCTTTTGCTAAGTAGGATTATAGAACATATATGCCCTAAACTTACTTTAGGATGTCCCACAAATCTGTACTTGTCAAATTTTATCCCAAGCTTATCCTTTGAAACCGTTTCACATAAGTTGGACAACCCCTTATCTTAACATATTTAAGATTAGGAATCCTCCCTGTCCATAACTTTTATGGAGTCTTGGGGCCGGATTTTGAGGTTACCTTTTTCGTAGATATGCAGCCTTTTCTAGGACATTACCCCAGAAGGATACTGGAATGTCGGTAAAATCATTATGGACCGCACCATGTCCAACAAGGTACGATTTTTCCATTCAGATACATCAATCAATTATTGCGTATCAGGATGTGTCCATTACGAGAAAACCATTTGAGATGATCTAGAAACTTATTGCACAAGTATTTATTCCTTGATCTAATCAATGAATCTTAATGCTTTGCTAATTTTTTCACTTCTGAATTCTTTGAACCTTTCAAATAATTTACACTTGTATTTCATCAAATACAAATATTCAACTCTTTGAATGTTCATCTCCTTTTCTTATACTAGTTTGTTCAATTTAAAAAATATATTTTTCACGTAAGTCAAGTATATAAAATCCATTAAGTAATATTCTAGTTCTATACAAAACATTATTATTATTATAAATAGAACAACAATTGTTCTTAATTATAATACCAAAGATTTCATTGTCCAACAATAAAATAGAAATAATGTTTCTAACAAGAACTGAAATACAATAACAACTTATTGACTTAATAAACTTGCCCGTAGGCTGTGCTAAACTATAAGTTCCTATGGCTAATGCAGCAGCCTTTGCTTCATTTCCCACACATAGGTTTACTTATATTTGTTTAGCTTTCTACTTCTACTTGGTCCCTTCATAAATCTATATTTATGATAACCAAAGTCGGTATCCAATACCCAAGTAGAACCTTGACTTAAAGAAAAATTTATTTCAATCATGAACAAATTTGTATTTATAACCGAAACTTCTCTAAGCTTCTTTGGTTAGCCTCTGCAAGATGCTTCTTGCAGTTTCTTTCCAGTGTCCAGGCTTATTGCAGTGGAAGCAAACTCCTTTGCTATCCGTATCAGTTTTGTTCTTATTATCCTTTGTTTTTTTCCTTTCTATTTACCTTCTTAGAATCGTTCTTCTTTTCAGAAGATCCTTTGGCCCCTACCAGTAAGACATGGTCTTTCTTGGTTGGAAAGTGACTCTCAACATTTTTCAACATGTTAAGCAAATCAGCGAGGCTGATATCTAGCTCGTTCATATGAAAAATTCACAACAATTGTGAAAGGAGTCCGGGAGTGAGTGCAAGATCAAATCTTGGCTCAACTCTCCATCCATGACAAAACCAGTTGTCCTAATTGTTCAATCAAATTGATCATGTTATGGACTTTTATATGTACTGTAGTGTCATCGGTCATTCTAGATCGGAAGAGCTCCTTAGATATCTGATATCTATCAGTCCTACTTTTCTCATCATCAACTACTTGATGTGCAGGAATATAATAGGAGCATCCATAGTTTCATGCTGACGCTGAAGCTCGTTACTCATGGATGCGAGCATGATGCATTGAGCCAACTATGCATCATCTAGTCACTTTCTAAAAGTAGCAATATCTTCCTCAGAGGCATTGTCTGCAACCATTGCAGGGATAAGCGTATTAAGGACATAAGATAGCTTTTCAGCCGTGAGAACTATTCTCAATTATCTTAACCAATCCGTTTAATTCGGTCCGGTTAATTTAGCATCTAATATGCTTCGCAGTGATAGTGATTTAGACATTATAAAATTATGTAAATGAATTTATAATTAACAACATTTTAACATACATTCTTTTATTAATTACCAAAATAATTTAGGTCTTGTTTTAAATTGGTATCTCCCACTATTTTCTTCAAACTATATTACCCTCACTATATATAGTTCGGAAAAATCTAATTAAAGATTTGCTAGTGAGAATAAAGATCACATTTCAAATGTATATAGCCTTGTGTGTGCACAACAAACTATATATAAATAAATAGGTAGACAACTCTTGTCAATTATATCAACTATGTAACTCCTTGTATTTTGCCTCTTAAATCATAATGGTCAAGTGTGTGCACATCCGAACTAAAATGATTTAAGTTAAGTCAGACCCAGCATTTCCATATAAGTGAAGAGAAAACTACAGCCCTTGTGTGTGCACAACAAAGCAGTAATGTTCAATTCCTTATAAACATCATATGTAATAAAAACAACATCTTAAATATTTAATACTCGTCTTGTGTGTGCACAACAAACTCATATTAAATATTCAATACTCTATTGTTTCTATCATACTAGAAGGCGACGTTCGATATTCCAAATATCTTTGAACGTTACAACTTAACATAAAAATTGAGGGATTTGCTATTAATTTGTCTCATCTTGTTTAGCATGCATGCACATATATATATAAAATACGCGTCATATTAATGAACATGCGAAGCATGTTTGCATAATATATAATATATATATCATAAGCATGCACATATAGAATACTATATTCTACCTGGATTGATTATGGACTTTTATTCTAGTTTGGTTCACTAGAGCCACCAAGTGAACCAAAAGGTCAAACCCTAGAGGTGCAAGAATTAATATTTAAAATATAACTATTACATTTAAACCCGGGCTCAATTACAAACGGGTCTTCACGCGCTCCTTGCTCCTTGATCTCTAATTCTTCAAAATTAATTCTAACTATTCCTATTACAAAACTATTTAAAATAAATAGAAACCTTGATCAGCAGTCAAGGGGGGAGTACATAGGAGGGAGATAGAATTTACATTAAGAAAAAATTAGAGAAGACGAGGTACGCAGACCCCATTTAATAAAACTCATACATTCATGCATCCAACTAAAATAAAATCCAATCGCATTGGTCAATAGTCCATAATCAATCTCATTTATTATCATACACATCACCATATGCATCAATAAATAACATTCATCTCATGAATAGTAAACATTTAATATATATATTGATATCATTTAATGGGCAAATTTAGTTAGTATAAAATCTAATTTTGAGTCAAAATAAACTCCTTTATTTTAATCCAAATTTAAATCAAAATAAAACTATTTTATTTTAATTTATCCAATTTTGAATAAAATAAACTATTTTATTTTATCAAAATCTTTAATCAAAATAAACTCTTTTATTTCAATTAATTATGGAATCTAATTCCATGTAAAAAAAACTTTTATTAAAGGAAACATGGATTATCTTTCCTATTCACAAATAAACTCCTTTATTTTGAATAATATGAAATCTTATTTCACATCTAAATAAACTCTTTTATTTAAGGAAATTAGGATTCTCTTTTCTATTCACAAATAAACTCTTTAATTTTGAATAATATGAAATCTTATTTCATATCTAAATAAACTCCTTTATTTAAGGAAAGATAGAATCCAATTTCAACTCTAATTAGTTATCATGGAATCCAATTCCAACTCTAATTAGTTAGCATGAAATCCAATTTTAAAATTAAAATAAACTCTTTTATTTTAATATTAAAATAAACCTTTTATTTTAAGATTAAAATAAATATTTTATTTTAATAATAAAATTATTAAGAATATATATATATATATATATATATATATATATATATATATATAATATTACGGCAATATATATTATATATAATATATATATATATATATATATATATAACAACCATCCTTATATATATCCTGTAACTCTTGATTTCGTGCATGACATATATACACAGCAGCTGATTTTTTTTTTTTTTTTAAAGTGGCGTGAATCATGCATTCATGTTTAACAGGATACTTAAGTGAATCACATAATCACTTTTAACAGGATATCACGTGAGTACAACGAAATCAAGAATTTCGCGATTTTTTTTTTTATAATAAATTTTATATAATAAAATTATGCCCAATTAAATTGTTCTAAACACATATCAATATACATATCAAATTAAAATAATTAATAATTCGCATAAAGGTTTGGCTCTGATGCCACTGTTAGGTTTGTAACATTCAAGATCGCAATCAAATTGCAAAAATATGCGGAAGTGTGGAAAATCAGAGTTTAAAATTTTACAAACCATAAACCCGGATCACCCTTTATGCATAATTATTAATTTAACGAAAAGATAAGAACAAGAACCATACCCTTGAAGATCCAAGCTTCCTCAGGTACAAGTTCACCTCCAATCCTTTTCGCGTTCAACTTGAATCCACCGGGTTTGGTTCCTTCCTTTGATCAACGTTAGTCACCCAAGTGTTTGGCCTCTATAGGTGATCCACCAAGGAAGAAGAAGAATTCAAGAAGATGGGTATTTGGCTCAAACCTTAGTTTTTCTATCTCTATAGAAAAAGGCGTACTCTCCCAACTATTGGAATTACGTATTCTAATAATACGTCAATCTCTTTCACCCACCCATAATAAGACTCCTCTTATTTATAGATGTGGGCAACCCATCCTTAACAATTAAGGAATTGGGTTTTATTTTAATTAATTAAACTCTTTTAATTAATTAGGCTCCTAATCTTATTAGGAATAATTAATTAACCTTTTAATTAATTAAGCTCCCTAATCTTATTAGAGATAATTAATTAAACTCTTTTAATTAATTTGCCTCATAATCCTATTAGGATATTTGAGAGTACTTTTATTAATTAATTCCCAAACTCCTTTAGGAATTAAATAATAATAACAGTAATAATAATAATAAGACTCCTCTTATTAATTTATATTTAATATTTCCAAAATATTAAATAATAAATATTAAGCTATTTAATTTATTCTATCACCATAGATTAAATTAAATATATTTAACTTATTATTACGATTATGCCATTAACTTCTTAAATAATTATTCTTCCTTTTATGGTGTGACCCTTTAGGTTCTCCATATTAAACCGGTTGTGAATAAATCAATTAGAACAATTCTAATCTTATTTAAATAAATAAATTAAACTAATAATTTATTTAAATAAATAATATTTATTCTACAATAGGGATAAGCCTCCCTAGCGATCAACGACTTTCCAGATAATATAGATTTCAACATTAATCATAAAAGAACCTTTGAGTAAATAGTTACCGTACAATTAAATCCTTCCACCATACAATGTCTCAATTAAATATAAGACATGGAATTACTGTCAAGTCTTATTTTATTTAATTATATGTATTTCGATCCTTAAATGCAACACTTCAAATAATGCAAATTAGAAACTCCTTTCTAATTTCATTCTGCCTTGGCCAAGGACTACTGAGTTGTCATTTATCGAATCACATAGGACATTTCTCTTCTTTTACTAGAAGTGGTAGATTCTTTATTGATCATACATTATCTCCATGTACAACTTATTATACCCAAGCATACCCTTTGATATACCCTAAGGGTCTTAAGGAATAAGTCAAAGTATAACTCATCATACACAAGATACTATGATGATCTCAAGTCCAAGGATCACTTGTACTACTATCACTACAGGAATTCCTATTGACATGCAAGTAAAACTCCATTAGGTATTTCTTAGCTAGTCACGTTCAGTGAACTTATTCTCTAATAAGCACCTACATACTTGCTTTAGTGTCTCCACACAAATGATCATGAGATCAATCATCCTCATCCAATGAGCAAGCAACGTATGTACCAATCTATCCGGATTCACTAATCCCTAATTTAGTAATCCAACGATTGGGAACTATGTTAGTTTTAAGCTTTCTAAGAATTTAGATCTCATTAGAATGATCATCATCATTATTCTAAAAGCATTGCTTAAAACTATGGGTTTATCACATATTATAAAACAACATCATATAGATAATTAAAAGCCTTTAATAAAATTAATACATTTTATTAATAAATGAATAAGATTGTTACAAAGTATATGCTTTATCATCAAATATGATTGGCTTGTGTGCATACTACTTTCAAAGAATCCTTGAATTGTTCCTCGACTAAAGTTAAGTACTCTTTAACATTCTCAGAGTCAGATATGGCTCCTCGAATGGCAGTCGTGATAGATTTTTTTCATAATCATAAGGGACATGCGGTTAAATCACTCCCACTTTTCATAAATAGATTTTTGCTCAATTGAGCTTGTATCTATAAGTGGAGCATGAGGATCAACTCGTAATGCATAGTCCAAATCCATAACATTGAGAATAATTTTCACTTGCTCTTTTCAAATAGTAAAATTAGTTCCATTCAAGGCTTCAATTCCAGAGAAATACCCAGAAATACTAGTTGGAGTCAATGCTGAAATACAATCAAGCTCTTAAGTATTCTTACAAAAAACTAAAAGAAATCCACAATGTACAACAATAATTAATAATTAATCATAATAAAACCAACTGTTGGGCAAGCGGGCAAGCAGTTAGTTATATAAAATCTATTTATAACACCCAAAAATGAATTTTAATGAGATGTTGGTGCAAAATTATTAATTTTTCGTTGGTCCAATTAATAATATACTAATAACATCCCCATAAAATAATGCAAAACACATTTATCCACGCATCACCATTGGGCAGAAACGAAATAAACATGTTACTTATGCAACAAAATTCCATTTAATAAATTCTAATTCTAATTTTTTCGTTGGGTAAAATTAAAATCTTTATTTATTAAATGTAACATTATGTGACTTTTCTTAATTTGTAATAGTTTCAATTAATAATCCTCCGTTTGGCTGATTATTAATTTTAATAATAAAAGAGTCATGCATACATGTAAATTATTATGATTGAACTCAATTTTCTTTAAACACATTAATCAAGTTTGAAAATTAACATTATTTAAATTTTACATGTAACAACTTAATTAAAAGCCCTAATAATGTATCACATCGTGTTCAAAATTTTAAATTAAAATATATAATTATGAACATGAATTGATTATAAAATATTCACGTTAATTTTAACATGAATACATGAAGACATAAGAATATCATAATATTATCCATACACAAATAATATATTTAACATATATTATTTTAATATTCATGTTCATATTCACGCATAACATTATGAACAATAAAACTTAATATATATATATATATATATATATATATATATATATATATATATATACACACACACACACACACACTCATGATTCATGTTAACAAAATAAGGCAATAACAGGAATTAAGATACAATACATTATGTAGTACTTTATCACATAGTACTAAAGAATAAATGTAATAATAAAACTGAATCAGTTTTCTTTTCTTTTCCATGACAACACAATAATGAATTGAAACAAATTGATGTTATAATCATCAAGATCCTTTTTCACCGAAACAATATAAATTAACATATTTTATGCGATAGCATAACCATGCTTTGATACCAAATGTTGAATAAATTATATCGGAACGTATTATTGCATAGAATAAAATAAAATCAATTAATCATAATATTAAGTACTTACATGAATTGAGAGAAGTCATCTTGTATGTATCACGCTTCCGCTGCGCTTGGGGTAATCTCGTAGTTCCTACGGGGTGGAGATGATGGGGTCGGTCCATGGATTTTCCTTCCTTTTTCCGCATTTCGCTCAAAGGGTTGAAGGGAGATAGTGCATCAAGCTGTTCCCAGAGATCCCAGATGAGGGAACCCTAGGAGAGCCGCCGACTCCAACTACCGTCCATGTACGATCCATACTAGATGTGTATAGGTGTGTATATAAAATTCTTGAGACGACAATTGGGACCAAACCCTAACTGTTTTATTTATATAATAGCTAAGGATCAAAATCATCCATCAAGATTATGAAACCATATGACTCATTATGCCAAATACTATTAGGAATATTATTTATAGGCCACATAATTAATTACCAAACTCATAAATAAAGTGATTAAATTAATAAAATATGTAAGCCCAATAATTACATAAATAGTAGAGGCCACATAAAGAATAAAATATTTCAAAACACATCATTAGCCATGAATTTCATCCAAGCACAAAGCAATCTAGGGAACAGAACATGGTTAGTACAACAACCACAGTTTTAGGCAGACCCACTAAAACATGAGATACCATTGCTTTCTGCTCTAAGACTGCTAAAATATTATACCATGTCCAACACTTGATCTCTGCGGGTAATATTTCTATATCAAAGTAGGGAAAATGGTGCTAGGGTTTGCTGATAAGCCATTTTATGGGTGCAGTTTAAAGTTGATGTTAGTTTTGGCAATGCTTAGATACTTTGCGATACCCTATTATAGGCTAATTTAATATATCATGATTCATGACGAGATTGCCATGGAGTCCCTTTGAGCTTCAATGCTCCACGTTTTTCTTTCCTCCTCGCAATGTGATTAAATCTATTGGTCCTCATTTACGGTAAAAGTAAATTAAGTTATATTGGTCCCCTTTTTGTACCAAAAAAATAATAATTGTACCAAAAAAAATAATAATTGAATTGGTCCCCATTTAATTAAGTTATATCGGTCCCCTTTTTGTACCAAAAAAATAATAATTGAATTGGTCCCCGTTTGTGGAAATTGATATTTGTTCCGGTACTCGTTTAAACCACGTATTGTTTGTATTCGATTAAATAGATATTATTTGTATTTGATCAAATGATATCCACAAATAAACAGAAAGATGGACTTAAGGATTACAAAAATGGGTCAATTTACTACCATATGAAAGGAATATGTGACTCATGTGGAGATAACTATGGCGTACCCGCTTGCATTTCAATTCACCAATTTTTTGTTTTTTTCTCCAGGCAATGTGATTACTTCTATTGGCCCCGTTTACGGTGTCCCATTTGGTAAAAAAAAATTAACATTTATTTGGTCCCTTGTAGCTTTTTAAACATGATAGGTAAAATTACTGATCACTTCATCCTGCATTTTTAGAGGTGGTTGTTGACAAGGGTGAAATTCATGTAGTTTTATACACATGATAGGTAAGGATGTTCATGTAGCTTTTTAAACATGATAGGGACTAGGGCAAAAGTATTATAAGGTTACAAAATAATAACTTTCTTTTGTTATTGAAAAATAAATTTTCCATAAAGTTTAGTTAACATAATTAAATATACTGAAGGCTTCATGTTCCTAATAAATTTTCTAAAATGTTTAATTAACATAATTAATACATATACTGTTACCACACACATATATATATAGGGGTTTCATCCACAGCAACCGGTTGTTGGGAGCAACCCATTTTTGGCCAGCCGTAACAGCTTGTACCTGCCCTTATGCAATTTTTTTTTAAAAGCCGGTACAAACTGTTACAGCTGACCAAAAATGGGTTGCTCCCAACAACCGGTTGCTGTGGATGGAACCCTATATATATATATATATATATATATAGAGGCCGGATCCTGTCCGGACTCCCGGACAGGTTTAAAATCCGGACCTTTTTTTTTTTTTTTTTTGCTTTTTTTTTTTTTGAAACAACTAAAAAAAAAAAAAATTTATGGAATTGGAATTTTTACATTATACAGTGTTTTGGGTGTGATTTGGATGCCTATAACGAAACATGTCTGTACAATCTGGGCAGACTGTACATACATTGGTTGGTGTAGTTATTAAAAACACACCCAAAACACTGTATTAATGAAAAATTTCAGTTCCATAATTTTTTTTTTTTAGTTGTTCTACCAAAAAAAAAAAAAAAAGAAAAAAAATCAGGTCCGGATTTTCTCCCGTCCGGGAGTCCGGACCTGATCCTTCTTCTATATATATATATATATATATATATATATATATATATATATATATATATATATATATATATATATATATATATAGGGTCTCCATCCACAGCAACCGGTTATTGGGGAGCAACCCCTTTTATCCAACCGGTACAAGCTGTACCGGCTTATAAAAAAAATTTTCTAAAGCCGGTACAGCTTGTACCGGCTGGATAAAAAGGGTTGCTCCCCAACAACCGGTTGCTATGGATGGAGACTCATATATATATATATATATATATATATATATATATATATATATACAGAATTGATCAGGTCCGGACTCCCGGACCTGATCAAATCCGGACCCTTAATTTTATTTTTATTTTTTTTTGTAGAACAACTAAAAAAAAAAAAAAATTTATGGAACTGAAATTTTTCTATAATACAGTGTTTTGGGCGTGTTTTTAATACATACACCAACCAATGTATGTACAGTCTGCCCAGACTGTACAGACATATTTCGTTATAGGCATCCAAATCACGCCCAAAACACTGTATTATGGAAAATTTTCAATTCCATAATATTTTTTTTTTAGTTGTTTCAAAAAAAAAGCAAAAAAAAAAAAGGTCCGTATTTTAGTAGAGTCCGGGATCCCGGACTGGATCCGGACTCTATATATATATATATATATGAGTCCGGATCAGGTCCGGACTCCCGGATTTTATAAAATCCGGACCTTTTTTTTTTTTTTTTGCTTTTTTTTTTTTGAAACAACTAAAAAAAAATAAATTATGGAACTGAAATTTTTCCATAATACAGTGTTTTGGGCGTGATTTGGATGCCTATAACGAAATATGTCTGTACAGTCTGGGCAGACTGTACATACATTGGTTGGGGTAGGTGTTAAAAACACGCCCAAAACACTTTATTATGGAAAAATTTAAGTTCCATAAATTTTTTTTTTTTTTTTTTTAGTTGTTTCAAAAAAAAAAAAGCAAAAAAAAAAAAATTTTGGGGTCCGTATTTTAAGTCCAGTCCGGGAGACCGGACTGGATCCGTGGTGTATATATATATATATATATATATATATATATATATATATATATATATATATATATATATACACATACATACATACATACAGAGAGCTTCCTATGTTGGTGATCCGCATGCGGACAACCTTTAGCGACGGACAAAATCGTCGCTAAACCTGTCGTCATAGGGTCTGGATCGGACAATAGCGACAGTTTTAGGCTATCACAACGGTTTAGACCCTATGACGACGAGTTTAGCGACGATTTTGTCCGTAGCTAAAGGTGGTCCGCTGCGGATCACCAACATAGGAAGCTCTCTGTGTGTGTATGTGTGTGTTTGTGTGTGTGTGTGTGTGTGTGTGTGTGTGTGTATATATATATATATTCAAATCTTGTAATACACAAGATACTTGTAATACATATTCAAATATGTTAGATTATAAAAGTTTCAAATTGTTTGATAAAATTATTTTTCTTTAATTTCATTTAATAAAAGTTTATTTTATTTTAGAACAAAAGGAAAATAGTGAGACTATTCAAATTCTATTTAATTCCTAATTATTACTACTATGTAACTTACATAATTAGTACTAGTATAGTTAAATATATAATTGAATAGTTATAATGTAACTTATATATATGTGTGTTTGTGTGTGTGTGTGTGTGTGTGTATATATATATGCATATGGTATATAGAGAAGTTACATGGAAGATTTACACAAATGAACTTTTCTTTTATCTTTTCCATTCTTCTTACAAACAAATAACTATTACAAAGTAGTGTTCAATTGGAATTTTTTATAAATTGATATCACAGATTATTCACCAAGGCTTGAAATATATCCTGGAGATATATCGTCTACAACCCATAGCAAACCCATCGTGGTGGGGCGATAAAGACCTTAAGGACAGGGATCATGCACATGTATCACGTCTTCTACAACAATGTTGACTCTACGAAGCTACGGTTCTAACAATCTTAAGGTTTTTACGTATTTGTTAGAGTCATGATTTTGGTGAGATGGAAGACAACACGGTTTTCAAAGATAAGTATCATTTTTCTTGTATCTATTTTATCAATGGAATTTTTATGATAATTAGTAATATAGTGAGATATTAAGCTAATTATTTTTATTGATAATTCTTGTTAGAAGAGGATAGTGGAGAAAAATGAAAGTGAAAAGATTTGCAATTTACAAGTTTGTAAATTGATATGGAGAAGATGAAGAGTCATCATAGAAAACACCAAATTTTGATGCCTAAATTTTTTTCTAAAGAGATTGTGGTGTTCTTCGGATTTAATTCCAAAAGGTGTGTTTTTTAACATTAGCCTTTATTTTTATAAATGATAATTGTGTTATTCTGTATGTGTATATACTAGAAACTATATGTTTTATGTATTATATCATGTGTAGATGATATTGTATATTTGAATATTATTTTACCTATATTTTTTTTGTAATAAATTAATTAATTAGTTTTGTGGGATAAGAAAAGTAATTAAATTTTTGTTCATGATGGAATAAATTTAATTTTGTACATATATATTTTGTTTATAATATTTTATGAGTAGATAAAATATTTGATGTGTATGTATGAAATTTGAGACAATTATTTTATTATACACTAATTGAGATTAATTTATTATGAGAAAGTTGTAGTAAAGTTTGAGAAGTTTACTTGTCTCTATGTATAACAAATTAGTTGTAAATTAATTTATTTTGAGAATAAAGTAAATTTATGTTCTTCTTGAACAAAATTATACATAGAAAGTTTGAGTTAATATTTAGTGTGCAATATTACTTGGTATTTGTATGCATGAATTTTGAAATAAATTACTTTGTTTGTGGACAATAAATTAATTATCAACTAATAGTTAGAAGAGATATTGTAGAAGTAGATTTGGTTGAGTAAATCTTACATACAATATGATTTTGATATTGAGAAAACACTTAGAAATGATATTCGTAGTATTTCTGGGATAATCATAATTGGTATATGTTGATTTATTTTTATGTGTACTTCTTGTTCAAGAAGTAGTAAATTTTAATGTGATCATATGAATTTTGTATATTCTAATTGAGATATATAAACATTTTATTTTCGAATTTTTGTAAACATAGTGAAGTTCAAGTATTTCATATTATTATGAAAATTGTCATGAATTCTTTATTGTAAATGTCAAAAGATATATTGTTTATGATATTTCCTATCCAAGTTGAGACAAGAAAATACTTGAGGATATACTAATTCATGTGTGTGAATTTTATTTGCTTTCTACATAAATTAATTTTGTTTTTGATAAATTAATTTCTTAGAAAGTAAATATAAATTTTATATTTTATTATTTATATACAAATAAATTTGTGGAATATGATGAGTTGTGCTATAATTTGTATATAATGAATTTTTTACTATTTACAAAGAGTCAAGTGTTACGTGTTGGTATACTTGAAAAATATACATGTATAATTTTAAATTCTCATGTTAAATAATTTTTGGATTTGATATTTTATGTAATTCAGAAAATAAGAGCTTGTTTTCTTACGTGGGGGTATTCTAAAAGATTCTTATGTTGAAGCAATCTATATATGAATAACTAATACATAAAATATATAAGAACTTATTTTTGCTTTAAGAAATGTTTCTTAATATTCTCATGTGGAAGTAATATTTATAGGAACATTGTCACATAAAATGTCAATTAATCTAAAATTTATTTTAAGTGGTGAGCATAATATTGTGAAGTGAAATTATTCAATGAGATTTCAATTATTTAAAAGTGTGGGGGTGATTCTTTAAGTTTTTTATTTATAGACTAAATTTGGCCTTTGAACTATATGGAGCATAATTTTATTTATGTAAGAAATAGTAAGGCTTATGAATTTCTTGTTACAAAATTCAATTTGATTGCGTAGTTCTGTGAAATGAAAGTCTTTGAAACACAAACTTTTGAATAATATTGAAATGTGAACTTATTTTAATTAATTAATTCTCTAAGGTCCTAGAAAGTTATAAGTTGAACCTATAGCTAGAAGGAACAATATTAAATTGGTGAAGGAAATCAATATAATAATTTGGTAAATAAAATACCTATTTTATTAGCCTAAATATGATCCAAAATATTTATTGTGATTTAGTTCAATAGTGAGATTGAAACTAAGTTATAAATATTCAAGTGGATACATATTAGGCGATAATATGTGCATATTAACCTTGAGATTCTATCGGATATAGAATTATTTATATGTTTACACTAACAATATAATTGTATAAACTATAATGTGATAGTTTTTGTGTATATTAATGATATGTTGATCATTTTACATAGTATTGTTAACGTAAACAAGTTTAAGAAATATCTGTTTTTGTTTTATGTTGAAACACTTGTAAAATAGATGTTATCTTATACCATGTGAAAACATAGTGAGAATTTCAACTAAACCAATATATTAAATTGTATTGAGAGGCTATACTAAACTAAGTTTGATATACCTTGAGATTGAAGAATTTAATAATTCTTTAATAATAGTGGTACACTGAAAGTTAATTCTGATGTAGCTATTATAAATCTGAAGTACACATTCGCTAGTGGGAGCCTTGTGTTTGATATGCAATGCACGAGATCAGATATTACATACAATTTTAAACTTAGTATATTAATGATTTACATTGATTTTGTTAGATCTCTCAATGTTTTAATAGATCACACAAGTGTCACTTATATTTTAGTGAGGAAAATTATAAATTTACAAGTATGTGAATTTTCACTCAATCTTGAGTTTTGTTTCTTAGATGAGTAAGAAACAACTAAGTATTTCCCATTTCACAATATGAATCTAATGTTATTATTTTATGACGGGAGTTTAATGGATTAGGGTGTTTGTTAAAACATTGATTGTAGCCTAGTTTAAAGCCTCATATTTCACACTATTGTGTTAGTGAAATTTTTATGCAGTACAAATTATTAATCTTAGATTATAACTGGTTGTGATCTTGAATTAGTATGAAAATATTCACAAGTAGGTGAATATATAATTATATTTTTACAAGTATGTGGATATATTATTACCCTTAGTGAGGGAATAATTTACTTAGAGTAGCAAGTAATACTATTGCTTTTTATGATGGAGAAAGCAAATGGAATCGAAATTTGTTGTTAAAACATCAAATTGTGGCCACTTCCATTGCTTAGTTCATTATGATGTGATAATGAAATTGTTTTATATAGAGCATATGAGATTACCTTTAATGGTAAGTCTTGACATGTTGGTCATAGACATAATTTTTGTTAGATAATTGATACAAGAAGGTATTATAATATTTATCTACGAGAAAGTCAAGTGACGACTTGACTTATCTTTTTACTAAGACTTTGACGAGATCTTATTAAGTTTAACTACTTGTGATATAGAAATTAAAGCACTTTGAGTCAGGGGTGATAGGAACCCAACCTATTCCTAGGTTACCCCTAGTTTATAGCTTTAATGCAAAAAACAAGTCACAGTTGCTGACTGTGTTACTATCAATGTGGTTCCATATGTAGTTTAAGATAGTAACGTCTATTGCACGACCGAGACTGAGTTATAATCTTAACAAAGTTGTTGTTAAAACATCAAATTGTGGCCACTTCCATTGCTTAGTTCATTATGATATGATAATGAAATTGTTTTATATAGAGCATATGATATTACCTTTAATGGTAAATTTTGACATGTTGGTCATAGACATAATTTTTTTTAGATAATTGATACAAGAAGGTATTATAATATTTATCTATGAGAAAGTCAAGTGACGAATTGACTTATCTTTTTACTAAGACTTTGACAAGATCTTAGTAAGTTTAACTACTTGTGATATGGAACTTAAACCACTTTGAGTCAGGGGTGATGGGAACCCAGCTTATTCCTAGGTTACCCCTAGTTTATAGGTTCAATGGGAAAAACAAGTTACAGTTGCTGACTGTGTTACTATCAATGTGGTTCCATATGTAGTTTAAGATAGTAACGTATGTTGCACGATCGAGGCTGCGTTATACTTTTAACAAAGTTGTTGTGTTCTTAGTAACAGAAACACATGTGAAACACTTTGCCTATATGAACTAGAAGTGGAGCCGCTTCTTATAGAGGGTTGTGGTTTACTCTCTTAGAGGTTCATGAAACAGGGTATTGCGCATGGCCATATTAGCGCAAAGCAATTGAGAATACTCACTGTGGTAGGAGGATTTTGTGTGTGTGTGTGTGACAATTCCGGTCATATCATATAGAAGTAGAGGTTCAATATACGGACACCTTCAACTTCGATGTGACTTTGGGTTGTTTACACTAAGGAATGTTCAATGTTCGTCACACATTCTTTTATGCACACATGCCTTGCATGGAGTTGTTTAACAGAAAGTTGTTTGGATGAAAAGTATTTTTTCCAAACAAGTGGGGGATTGATAGAAGATTGTTTGATAAAACTATTTTTCTTTAGTTTCATTTAATAGAAGTTTATTTTATTTTGGAACAAAAGAAAAATAGTGAGACTATTCAAATTCTATATATTTAACTTCTAATTATTACTAATATGTAACTTACATAATTAGTACTAATAAGTATAGTTAAATATATAATTGAATAGTTATAATGTAAATTATATATATATATATATATATATATAAACACACACACACACACATAAGAGATATGCATATGGTATATAGAGAAGTTACATTGAAGATTTGCACAAGTGAACTTTTCTTATATCTTCTCCATTCTTCTTACAAACAAATAACTACTACAAAGTAGTGTTCAATTGAAATTTTCTGTGAATTGCTATCACGGATTATTCATCAAGGCTTGATATATATCTTGGAGGTATATCTTCTGCAACCCATAGCAAACCGATCGTGGTGGGGGTGATAAAGACCTTAAGGATAGGGATCACACGTGTCATGTCTTCTACAACAATCTTGACTCTACGAAACTACGATTCTAACACAAACTAAGCATGGAACTTGGACAAATTCAGTGTTGTTAGGCATGATTTTTATTGTATCAATTTTATTTTTTCTTTAATTAAAGTTAAGTCATTCGAGTTATGATATTATATATACAAAGGTTTTAAAAAAATTCATGCCAATTTTAAGTTCGAAAAATATTTTCAACGAACAGTCAATAATTATTTTATGCGACCTTTGTTCCAAATTATAAAACTAATATTAATTTCTGAAAGTCAAATTAAGATATTTTAAAACTCAAAATTTAGATGATTGATTAAAAGTTTAGAAACAATAAATATTACAATGATTAATTTGTAATATTCATCATTATATTGACTAAAATTTAAAAAATTAATGTCATATTTTTATACTAAAAATGTCTTAAGTTTATAACTTCAAAAAAATTAATAATATTATTATAAGAATCAATTTTATATGGACTGCTAAACTAGTGTTTTTGCAACATTTAAGAGAGCACACATATTTGTATTTTTAGAGAAAATCAAGGAGTTTTGATTTTTAAACAACAAATTATGTAATAGTATTTATCAAGGAAAAATTCATTTGATAATTTTAACACAATCAAAACTTATTGATTTTCATTCGAATTATAGAGTTGGCAGATTCCTATTGGATTTTATAAAAACACAAGTCAATAATTTATTATCTAATCTTATATATTAGAGCGGGAATTTTTATAAATGGAATACACTTATGTTACACCAACAGCCATCAAATTTATAATTCGACGCCCAAAGTATTTAGACTTATAATTTACTACATAAAGTACCTAATGTTATACAATGTAGCCCCCAAATCCAATTTTCGGTAAAAATTGGCTGGAATACCCGACCCGAGCGGCAATCCGGTTGGATCTATATGGTTTTACTCGATTTGACCGTATTTAGATACGGTTTGACTTCACAAAAAAATTAAATACTTTTAAGTACAATTAAAATATTCTAAAAATAAATAACCCCAAATTAAAATACTTCTAAAAATACACTTAATCCCAAATTAAAATACTTCTAAATACAATTGACACCAAATAAGTTGACTTTAAAAAGATTAAATTAAAAATTATACCAAATAATGTATAACAAAAAATAGTAAATTTGAAGAAACTTAAAATAATAATAATTAAAGAAGACTTCATGACAAGAAAAACCTCAATTTTTTTTAACATAATACAACATGTATTAAAACAAATATATTTTAACAAATAATATAAACACTTAATAAAAATTAAACCCATAATTCATACAATTCAAACCCTTTTATCAGATAATATTTCAGCATCTCTTTCTTCGTTTCCACCACCACTAGCCTCCCGCCCTCCCCTTTCTCCATCGTCTCAATCTGAACTCTTTTCTCAAAATAAATCATGTAATAGCATCGGGGACGATGAGAGTGACAATCAGGGATGATGAGAGTGATCAGAATCGCGACGATGGGAGTGAAAATTGTGACGATAGAAGTAGGAATCAGTGACGATGAGGCAACTGGAACGATGATAGTTATTTGCAATAACTGAGTTCTATACTCCGATCGATTTTTTAAAAAATCTTATTTATCTTTTTGCAAATGATGGTTGTGTCAGATTTGGGTCTCCAGATCTGGGATATTGGTGAAGGATAAGGAGAAAAAAATAAGAAAAAAAAGAAAAAAGAGAATAAGGTGATGAAATTAGAAGTCACGGAAGATGCGCATAGAGTAAGGAGGTGCCTCTTGGTTGCCTTCGTCTTCTTTGTTAAGTTCATCCATCGAATCAGGTTCTTACCATTTGACAAATACTCTTATAATTTAGTCAATTATTTAGGTTAATTTGAATTAAGTTTATAAATAGTTGAAGATGGTGGATGTTGCTTGAATATGGTGTTGGTAGTGTTTTAAATCTAGTTATGACTCTCTAATTAATTTTGGTGAGGAAGATGGGTGTATACGTGGTGTTAGAGATTTGATGGTGGTAGAGATCTTGTTGGTAGTGAAAATGGGTGTTTGGGATAGGTGTTAGAAATTTGTTTGTGGTGGAAATAGGTGCCAGAGATCGATGAATTGATGTATTTCAAGCTTGTTCTTTGATTTGATTATGGTGATTGTGATTTATAGTGCGGGGAAAGCAAGATGATATGGATGAATGGGGTTTGTTAACTGACTGATAGAAAGAGTTTTCTTTCTTTTCTTTTTATTTTTCCCTTTTAATGTATAATCCATATGTATAATTGTTTAATAAAGTAAAACTGTATTTTAATACTGTCAAAAAGTATAAAACTCATTATCTTTCCGGGAAATTATGTAATTATGTATTTCAACCAATTTTGGCCGGAATTTGAATTTGGGGGCTAAATTGTATAAACTTAGATACTTGAGGTAATAAAATATAAGTCCAAATTCTTTGAGAACATAATCATGAAAATGATGGTATTTCATGTAGTAAATTGTAGTTACCCTTTATAAAGTGTGGACCCTTGCATGTATAGCTAGAGTCCGGTTTTCATTGTGGTTATCGAAACTTTTTTCTTACAATCGAATAACTGTACTCTCAAAAACTTACCAAATGGTCATTCCGTTCGATTTCCGTCCAAAAAACGGACGGAATGCTGACTGTGCAAGTTGACTCCATTTTTTTGCTTACGTGAAGCACAGAAAAGGCATGCAGGCGGATTATTATAGCACAAACCAATAAAACTATTAACTACTTCACCTAAACAATTCCAAAACTAATAATAATAATAATAATAATAATTTCAAAATAATAATAATAATAATAAAATACTATTAATAGTAATAATTTTAAAATAATAATAATAATTTTTAATAATAATAATATTATTACTAATAATTTCAAAATAATAATAATAATAACAATAATAATTTTTAAATAATGATAATAATAATTTTTAAATGAGTAAAATACAGTGACACCCCCTCTAGATAATCATAATAACACTCACCTCTCCTCTAGTTTCTTAAGTAACAGTTAGTACCCCTGCAAGTTTTTAGGGTTGACTAAATAGATAAAGTTACATATTTACCCTTGTATTTTATCAAATTTTAATTACTAAATAATACACACACACACACACACACACACACACACACATATATATATATATATATATATATATATATATATATATATATATGTGTGTGTGTGTGTGTGTGTGTGTGTGTGTGTTTAATTATCCTTTTTTTAATACAATACATTTTAATTATAGTTTTATTTGTAATTAAAACTATCTCATTTAAATTGTTGGTAACTTATAAAAAACTAATTTAGTTTAATTAACACATATTTTTGGATAAGTGATACAAATATTAAAAAAATTAATTAAATTATTAATGAAGCTATTCGAATTAGATTGATTGAGTATATTGATAGTTTAGTTTTTGGTGCTTAACAACAGAAAATATTATTTGAATTTTTAGTTTCATATTATAATTTTTATATGTTAAAATTTATTGAGTATATATAAAAAATTGGGATGTTTATGATTTTGATTACATTTTTTTAGTATACAGTTGACGTTATTTTTATGTAATGTTAAATAAAAAAATATAATTATATTTATTACTACCTCTATCTTGTAAAAAGAAATTCTTTTAATATATTTTTTCAATTTTTTTGAGTAACAACATTTGTCATTTTTACTGTAAATAATTATGTTTTGTTACTTATGTTTAGTTTAATATATGAGAAAAATAATTAATATAATTTTTAATCCTTTTTTTATATGAGTAATAAGATTCGTTTAAATTGTAATAATAAGTTTGTTTTATGTAAATTTTAATAATTAAAAATAATAATTATTATTTTTTTGCGTTAATTTATAATTTTTATGGGTATTAACATTATACTTTTTAATTACAAAAAAAATATTTGAATATATATCACGTAAATTTTAATATTTGAGAAATTTAATTAGTAAAAATTGTATGACTTTATTTTCCTTATAAAATGAATACTTATTATTTTTTGACTTTTATGTTATTTATTGTACAATTTCATAATTTAATTAATTAGATCAAGTAAAGTAAAAATTATGATATACAAATTTATATTTAGTGGAGAAATTAAATATTATAACTTGAAGGGTGTATTAGACATTATATTAAAAATATTTTTAAATATTAGTTGGTCAACCACACTAGGGGTAGTGAATATTACACATTGTAGACTAGAGGGGTACTGACTGTTACTTGAAAAACTAGAAGGGTGGTGAGTGTTATTATGATTATCTACAGGGGGTGTCAGTGTATTTTACTCTTTTTAAATAATAATAATAATTTCTTTTTATTTTATTTTAATGGAGAATAAAATATTATTTGTCAAATTTACCCTTACTCAAATAATTTAAATTAATAAAATAATAAAAATATTTTTTTAATACACATCAGCTTCATATAAAAATATTTTTATAATTTATATAATTTTTTTTTAAATTTTTAAATTTTTAAAAATTATTATTATAATTATTACTATTATTATTATTACTACTATTATTAATAATTTCAAAATAATAGTAATTGCAATAATAATAATTTTGAAATAATAATAAGAATATTAATAATAATAATTTTTAAAAAGATTATATAAATTAATAATAATTTAATGATAAAAATTGTGACTAATTTTCTTAAATTATATAAAACGTCAAATAATATAGAGAAAATAAAATTATCTAAAACTTTATATATTATAGTGTGATCCCATTATATAATAATATTATAGTAGGAGACTCTTTTTTGTGGATCCCATTATATAATAATATTTTTGGTGTGGAATTTTAATTTGATTTAATTTAATTGTATTCTTATGCAACTGAGAAGGTTATGATTTTTAATATTACTAAATTCATTTATTTGTTCAATATTACATTTAAATAGTCTTAGCAAAAAAATGAATCCCTCTAAAACAGGTGATATAAAAGGTTTTTAATAATCCAGAAATTCTTCAAACGATTTTTTCTGAAGTAAATGAAGTATAAAATTCTCATCTTTTATATAACAACAACAACAATAATAATAATAATAATAATAAAATGTAGAATTCATATGAGCAGGGATTACGTTTTTTGTTTTTTCATCACGTGTCGAAAATATCTTCATGAATTGTAAGAAATTTACAGATTGAGAGTATATTTTCCGAGCGTTAAAGAAAAATAAAAATAATTATTGCCAAAGCAAACGATTTAGAAAAAATAATAGAAATAAAATTATTATTGTTGTTATTATTATTAATATTATTATTATTATTCTTAATAATATTATTTTTATTATTATTATTTTAAAATTATTATTAAGATACAATTATTCTTAATATCTATGAGCATGTGATTGACAGTTGACACATAATGATACACATGGCAAAACCATATACTCCCTCCGTCCCAGTATAAAAGTCCTGGTGGACTTTTCACGCATATTAAGAAGAGGAATAAAATGACAAAATTATCCATAATAATGTCATTAAATATGGAGAGAGAATTAGAATAAGAAAAGTATGAGATATTTAATGCTACGGGCATAATAGGAAAAAATGTGTAAAAGTTTGGTTATTAAAAGAAAGTAGACATTTAACATGGGACAACCCAAAATAGTAATAAGGACTTTTATCCTGGGACGGAGGGAGTACATATCAGAAAAAAAAACGGAGTCAAATCGCCAACTCAGCACTTCCGTTCGCCAACTCAGCACTTCCGTCCGTTTTTTGGACAGAAATCATAAGGAATGATTGTTTGGTAAGTTTTTGAGAGTACAGTTATTCGATTGTAACAAAAAAAGTTTCGGTAATCACAATGAAAATCGGACCCTAGTATAGTGACCAAAAAGTTATTTATCCCTATAAAGAAACTATTGTGTTACTTGAACATGAGCTAGCTAGCATTGAATGAAGTCCATCAATATCATGTCACCATTCATAACTCTGATAATTTTCCTAAGCTTGAGCATTTACTCTGGCGTAGGTGATGCTCAAGTGACCGGATATCGTTTTGTCCAACAATGGCCGCCTGCAGTTTGCAGCGTTACCCCCAGGTTATGCAACAATATTGTTCGACGATTTACTATTCATGGCCTTTGGCCTTATAACATCAATAGTACTTCCCTGATAAATTGTTCAGGAACTGCATATAATGTTAATTTAGTAAGTTTCAGCATAGATCTCTAGCTAATTTTCCCACTATTTCTGTGCAGTCTGGATTCATACAAGTCTAACATAAGAATACATATTTCCTTGTTATTCCTTGGATGAATTACACGTCTTTTAAAGTTGTTAATATATGTGTAGTTGGATGAAATACACATATTACATATATTCCTTGAATCCATGGGCTGATCTTTTCCCATTTTTGGAATGTGTTAGCCGCATACATTTTAATGAGGTTACTGATAAATCACAATAGAAAATGATATTTTCAAATGAAAATCGTAGTTATAGATATTATAGTATAGCGATGGTTTTCACGGTCGCTATATATACATTTATAACGACACTTTTCATGTAAAAATATCAAAAAGTGTTGTTGATTGAAGTCTTGAAGCATTAATTTGAATTCTCTTGTCGCGTGATATAGTTCTTTGAGAAGTTTCTATTGATTATTTCCAGCCCAACTAGTCGAACTCAAAATAATTTCTTCACAGTTGAATTCATGTTGGATATTTTTGTAATATTATATGTACAAGACAAGGAGACAGCCTTTATTTTTGGGCCATCCCACATTAAAGAGATCTAAAAATCTTTATACGGCATTTGGCGAACAGTAATTATAATATTTTGTTAAGAGAATAAACAATATATGGATTGTGTATTGAAAGTATTATTTTACATCAAAACAATATGCTAACTATATAATTTTGGAGAAAATCAAGGAGATTGAATTGTTTTGAAAGATTCTGTAGTTATCATTTATCATGATAAAGTTGTTTAATAATTGATCATCAAAAACTCTATGCGGACATGAAAATTAGACATGAGTGTATTTAAATTTTATTTAATTGTATTTTGACCCCTAATGATGGGTAAAAATATAAATAGATGAAATTCAAAATACACTCATGTTCAATTTTTATGTTCACTTAGAAGAGCTTATTGATCATACTAGTATGTTAATAAAATGCAAATCTCTTGATATTCTTCAAAATTTTCTATGTGATATGTTGCTATTGAAAGATGTAATTCAGTAATTTTACAAATAGCCTTTACATGATTTTAGTCTCTTATGTTAATTATTACATAAAGGGTGTCAATTTTCCTCAATGATGCAACCTTAACCTTGTTTGTAATTAAGTTTTGAGGGGTAAAGAATGCTAAGAATTTTTGAGTAAGTAATTGATTAATCTGTTTGTAAGTTTACTTGATCAATATTATAAAGTCTCCATGAGAATTCTTCAACAAGTTTGGTGTATTTATGCCACTTTTTCCTTTTACTTTTGTTTTTCGACTCTTTTAGCCCCTATAACTTTGATATATTACTATTTTTTCCATTTTTAATTTTTTTTATATTTTCCTATTTTTCTATTTACTCCTCTAAATTTTATAAAATTCATATTTTACCCAACATAATTTACATAGACAAAGCTTGTGTGGTGACTAGTATGTATAGAACATGAATTCGAATGTCCAAATTTGTTTTCTTAGTTGAGGCAATTTAGGAATAAAAAAGAAGTTTACAAAGTTTATTTTCAATCTTTAGATTTCCTATTATTTCGTCCAAGAAAATTTCTAAGGATAATTGGATTTAATTTATTTTTACCTATATGGAATTTTTTTTTTAACTAAAAAAGCCTTAAAATAATAAAGAAAATTGGAAATTTGAACTATTTTTAACCAAAAAAACCTTAAAATTAATAAAGAAAATTGGAATTTTTTCTTTTTTCTTTTTTGAATTTACGATCCTTTCTTCTGATTTTACAAACAACAAGGTGGGCTAGGGATGCAACTTTTCTCCAAAGGGTTGGAATAAATTCAATTCTCCCTTTAATTGACAATAAATACTAATTAACCAATTGGCATGTTAATAAGGTAGCCCATGTCTTCTCTGTTGGAACACAGGTATCTTCCTTCCGCGCCCGACTAGATTACGCATGGCCTAATTTTGCCAACAATCAAAATCAAGCTTTCTGGAAGTATGAGTGGGATACGCATGGGAAATGTTCGGAATACACATTGCCTCAGACAAACTATTTTAACAACTCAGTGATTGTGTATAATCGCGCAAATATACTGTCGGTGCTTCAGGGAAAAGGTATACTCGTGAATTTTTATTATTTATTTTTTTATTTTTTATTTTGGTTCCAATTAATCCGATCGTATTTGTTTAAAATATATAGGAATCAGTGCAGACAATAGGACCTATAGCGTTCAAGCTATTCTCAATTCGTTCCCTAATTACGATATTACAGTTAACTGCAAAACCAATTCCGCTAGAGAAGTTGTACTCTTTGAGATCTGGACCTGCATTGCTTTAAATGGAAGTTACACCAATTGCGTGGGACGCAGGGAGATAAATTGTGGCGGCACTCAGGCGAGCATCAAGTTTATTATATGAATAATATATATATATATATATATATATATATATATGTGTGTGTGTGTGTGTGTGTGTGTGTTATGATGGACTGTTATAAAAACAAAGGCCAATGAGGTCTTAGGTTTGTAATAAATAAAACGCGCGTCCATGCATGATATGTTGAATTAAATGCACACTAGTAGTGTGTTGACTATGTAATCTTTGTTCAAATATTATATTAATACCACCGTGTTATAATTAAAGTGTGATGGACTCTAATTGAGGTTTTAATCTTTTTTTTGTTGGAATAGATTAATTTGACTTTCATTTCACACAAAATACAGTTTCATCCTATCTTGAGGTATTTAACTTAAATATCTCCCAAAAAAAAAATTCCAAAAACCTTTAATTTATCGTGATGAACAAATTTGCACAAAAATTGTTCTTGCTATTGTGATTCTTGACAAATCCAGCCAAATAATAATAATAATTCCCCTTCATCTTCAAATAAAAACCTTCGAGCTCCCAATCTATGCCCAAGGAATGAGCCGCGAGTCAAGGAGCTTGAGAATTCCATCACAGATTCTTAAAAGCTTCATCCCAATCTTACATTTGTAGGTAAAGCTATATTTGTTTTCGCAAAAAGTATTTATGAGAATAAATTATTGTCTTAATTTAATACTATTTTGTACTATTTTATCTCATGATAGAAGATTAATAATCTTTTAAATAGTCCTATATATTATTTTTGTCATTTCTAAATCTATTTATGATGGACTATAAAATTTCATGATGAATGTGGGACTAATAGTCCCTCCATTTTAAGTTATCAAATGGTTTTACGGGACTAATTGTCTCGACTAATAGTCCCTTTTGAAAAGATTAAATAATTCAAAGTAGTGTTAAATTAAGATAAATAGTTCAATTTTAAGTATACTTTTTATAAAAAAAAAAACAAGAACCTAAAATATAAACATTTGAAAATGAGAAGATTAAAAGAATAATACTATTACGTATATTTTATGGGCGGGGCACAAGATCATGAATAAGATCCATGTGCAATAATTCAACAACATGAGATTGTGATGAGTGATGACGATTAATTGTTCGGTAACTTTGCTGGATCTCCTTTTTAATTTTTTATTCCTTGAATAATTGAAATATAAGTTATCTTTGCAAATAATAACTGTCATTACAAAAAATCATGTCATAGTCGACGGGACTATTGTCAACGGGCATCATGCCGTTGAGAATAATATCACTGACGACGACACAACCGTCGCTAATGACTTCTGTTGACAGTGACCCCCTAAACTTCAATCGCGCCAAGTCTACCATTACGCATGAGCGCATCAAAAGTGAGGTTCGACGGGACAAAGAACATTGGAGACGGTCGATGTCGTCGAGATTGAGTCATTCTCAACAAGCTCAATATCGACAGGCATTGTAAGACCCCGAATTTTATGAAATAAAAGTATTCAATTTTTTTATAATTACTATTCAGTAAATGGTTAAATTGATAAAAGGTTAAAGTTAAGGGTGATATATGAATTTTTTTTTTCAAAATACACAAGTGGTTATAAAAATATTCATTGTTGTCGGGAAATATTCGTTTGGTCGTGGAATATTTTTTCTGTCGGGGAATATTCGTACGACGGCGCAACCATTTGTGGGCACCATAACAGAATAACTGTCGGATGAAGAAAACAACAAATTAAAGTTTTTATAAATAACGGCGTAATCGTTACCGTTAACGCTATTGGAATACCCGGTGGGTAAAGTAAAGTAATACGCGTTGTTGCATAGGAGCACACAGGTATTTTTGAATTATTGACTCTTACGTAAGAAGACACTACTCAATAATTGTTACAGTAATTACTGTTCAGTATTTTATTTTATTGAATCAATAATTGTTGCGTTGATATTTTACACCGTATTTTCTATTATCGAAGCAATAATTCATATTATCTGAACAATATTATTAGATAACATTATTGGCAATGTCTAGAAAGTTCTGTTTAAGGAGAGGTTTGGTTACCTAATTGCGCGCCAGTAAGAAAAAATTCTTATTGAAAGCCCCCTCTTTCCTGGGAACTGTCTGGTTGCCATTATTGTGTTTCTATAATATTATTTATGAATAATTAATTATTGATTTATATGATGAGGAAAATATTCATTTTATGTGGATATAGATGGAGAAAATTTTTAAAGTGACAATTTTTGAAAATCGATATTTTATCTTTTCTGATAAAATAATATTTTATTATATTATTATAATAATGATGATATTTTTACAATGAATGTGGGATATATGAGTATATGAGGAGAAAGAGTATTTTTATTGCATTAAATGATTAATGTGTGTCGGTGGACCCCATTTCTTGACTGAAATTTGATTATAGCCTGTAAAATCGTCCGTTTGTGGATTTCGGTCAATTTTTGTTTGGAATTTGAAAAAACTTTCTTCTGTAAAGTTGTAGAGAATTGAATTTCCTATAGAAAGCGCGAGATTCGAATTTTCTGATAAACGAACTATTTATTATGAATTATTGAAGTTTTGTGGTTCCGAAATAATTGATTTTTGAAAGTTTTAATTAATTTTAATAACAAAAACGTTTTTGTTATGTTTGGGGGCCACTGGTGGTTGAAATTAGCTGAAATCAGTTGTTAAAAGTGTGCGTAAGAAAATTTTATAAATATAATATTATTATATTCAATTTTCTGCTTTGGTGTTCTAAGCAATTTCCTATAAATAGGTGCTTAGGTTAGAATTGAAAATCACACCAGAAACATAAGTTTTCTCTCCATTTCTCTCTCTATATTATCGAGTGGATTCTTATGAGTATTTTGATATCTTGAGTGTTGCTATACGGTGTAAATTCGTTCATCGTTATTCCAGTCAGAAGTACTGCTCTTTTGAGGTAAGAGATAGTAATGGATGTTATTTTATTCGAAAATGATATTATTTATTCAATATCATTATGCCGAATTATTGGTGGGAACTTTTTATCAAATTTAGAACTTTTTCATGTCGGGTTTACTATTCATGAATTACTATTCACGAATTACTATTCATGAGTTACTATTCATGAGTTACTATTTACGAGTTACTATTCACGGGTACTATTCACTATAAAATTGGTTTCTTTTTCTAACCAAATTATAGTTGATTTATGAATATTATTCTGGAGATTAAAACTATGTATTGATTATATTTATTTTATTATCATATATAACATTTTTATAACCCAAATGATGATATTTCTCTTTGACTTGAGTGTAAAGATGGGTAGATTATTGGTATGATCGTGACTATGGGTTCTCTTTGGCCAGTAGTGCAAAGAAGAATTGTTAACTGGTATGATCATGACCATTGAATTTATAATTGAATATCTTTAGCTTAAGTGGAAAGGTGAATTGATCAACATGGTTATAATTATGGTTTATATAAATTCTGAAATGATTATGTATTTCTTTGAGATATGAATATCTTTGGCCTGTAGTGCAAAGATGACATGTTGTTGAATATCTTTGGCCTTGTAGTACAAAGATGACCTATTGTTGAATATATTTGGTCTGTAGTGCAAATATGACATGTTATTGAATATCTTTGGCCTGTAGTGCAAAGATGACATGTTGTTGAATATCTTTGGCCCGTAGTGCAAAGATGAACTGTTGATGAATATATTTGGCCCGTAGTGCAAAGATGAATTTATTAGTATGATTATGAACATTAACTGTGATTTGGTATAACCATGATCTTTGATGTTTTAGATAAAGACAGATGATGAAAATTATCTTCGTACTGAATGCGAAAAGGAATTTAGAACTACAATTACGATTATGAGTTATACATGTGATTGTGGACAGGAATTATTGATTGATGTTACAGGGATAAAACATTGTTGGTGGACTTTTAACATGAAGAAGATAATAGACTTTATGGACTATTTGACTCTTCTAATGGATTGCTCGTTCCGCTGCAACTATGGTTGAAAAGTTTTATCATCTACCATATGTTCTAAATCTCTGATTTATTACTGTTGAAGGCTATTAATAATTTATTTATCTTTAGTCATGATATTCTTTACTGAGCTAATTGTGCTCACCCTTTTACTTCACAATTCCTTTCAAGTAATAAGAGTGTAGCTGTGACAAGCAAGGAATAACAGGGGAATAGAACGGTGGTCTATAGATGTTGAGGGTGAGGTGAATTTAACTTGGAAGGGTGTTTTGCCACTATCATACAAGATGTCTAATGACATACAATCTCGTGTCATCATAAGACAGGGTTATGCTCATCCACTTGCTGAGTATATTTACAAGCACTACCTATATAATCTTGGTGTTTGTTTGGAGTATAATACCCAATTAGAGACAGTGGAGATAATGATATGTCAAGAGAAGACTCACCATTGGCAAGAATATGATAGTAATCTTCTCGATTTTTCTTTGGGGTCTATTGGGTCAACCAAGGATAATTTTGTGGCCATATGATATCTATAATAACCTAGACGCATGGCCTCCCATGTACGAAGGTTTTCTTGAGCACTACCCAAAGATTCTAATTTCTAAATAAGTTTTCGACTATACCTTTATGTAAGGTGTCATTATGAGGTGCTGCCTATGGTTGGGACATGAGTCACAGTTGATATATATTTGTATCCAAACTCACAACAAATGTGTTATTGTATTTTGCACGACAATTGTTGTAATAAAGCTGTAGTTATTTTCTGTACCATGTATTTGGCGACTCAGAATGGGTTGAATGGAATGGACCTATTTTGGGGTCGTCACAGGCATCGCCGTCGAGAATAACATTTTATTTAATCCCCAAATTTCAGTTTCTCTTCTCTCCTTTCTTTTCTTTCTCCCACTCGACTTTTCCTTCCCTCCCTTCCTGTTGCTGTCGCCATGCCTTACCTCGCCGTCGCCATCTCTGTCGATCTCCTCGCTGGTCCTTCCCCCTCTCTTTCCTCATCATTCAACGCCCTTCTCTCCCACCATCTGACCTTCCCATTTCTTCCTCCCCTTTCCTGACCACTGTTCTCTCCCATTTTCTTTCCTCTTTTCTCCATCTCTCCTCTCTGGTTCTCCATTTCTCAAGCTCCAATTAGTAAGTTAAACTTATATATTCTTAGGCTTTTATTTGTAATTGAGTTCTAATGTTGTTAGGTTAGGGTTTAATTTATGTTTTCTATAATATGTAAATTTTATTTTATTTTGATTTAGGTTGCAGTTCATAGCAACATCTTCAGAGGGCGTTGCTCTCCTCCATGTAATTAATCTACTGATTTGTAAGTTTTAGATGTGATTTTATATATGGTAATGATGAGATACATTTGATTTTTATGTCTTTTTATGTTAATAGTTTCATTTTTATTGATAAGTTAATGTTGTGTTAATAGTGAGTATATATTTGATTTCTTTTACTTTAGCTATATCATAAGTATTGTTCTGTTGGAATAGTGATATAAATTTGACAAATGTGACTTGGTGTAGAACATATAGAATGTTGATTTTTGTAGCAAATGTTGTTGATTAAATTTGCATCTATATATGTGATAATCTTCAATGTTGAAGTTTACATTGTAATGCTTTTCGCATGGCAGGATGTTGATTGATCATAATATGCTTGATTAGACCATTAAATATGTTTAGATATAGGTCCACCAATTTAGTTCGATCGGTTGGTTTAGTTTGTTGATATCTTGCCCCTCTTATTTTCTTACCGTGGTTCTCATGCCTACTAGTATAGGTCTTAATTAGCTTTTTAGGCCAACACAAATTTAGTCCAGCCAAATCAATCTATTAAATAGTAAGCTACTTATTAAAATCACTCATTTGGAACAATTTCCCAACTATATTACCTTATTTTTTTACAAATTGTATGTCAAAGAAACACGCTCAAGAAAGAAACTTCTTTTTTAAATAACTTTAAGAGCAACCAAGGGTGGAAACAATCAAAACAATCACTTGTCGTTGCAGACACTAACTCAAGGTTTCATAAACAAAAAAGGCACAAAACCATTAATTTTCAATAGAAGCAAAACAATGTCATTAAGACAATTGTTCAAAAAATAGTGGTTCAATTCAAGAATCCACTATTTGTAATGGAGGGGAAAAAAGAACAAATGAACATCCGATAGAACCCAAATATGACGCCCCCAAAATAGGTGTACATCACCCATCTTGGGTAGCCAAATACATGGTACAAAATTTAAATACAACTTAATTATACAACAGTCGTGTAAAATACGACAAAACATAATCTAAGAGTTTTTAATAAGAATATTGTCATCTAGACAATATACAAACTCAATGGAGTCCTCATTACATTTATTATCACACTATTTAACAGAATAGTGAGGACTACTAATGCTATAATCTGGACCGTCACTCCGTTTTCCGACTAGTCCCAGCTATATTCTTATTTCCTGAAGAAAATAATGAAATAAAGGGTGAGCTCAACTAGCCCAGTAAGAAATATTATGACTAAGATAATGCAGAATAATTTATCGTTAGCCTTCAACAGTGTTAAACTGATAAAATATAACAAATATCAAGTTTAACTGCAGCGGAACAAGCAATCCATTAGAAGAGTCAAGTAGAGAATAAAATCTACTGTCTTCTATGATTTAAAAGGTTTTTTCATCACTTTTATCGCTGAGACTTAGCTTAATAAATAATCCACATCATCCCTGCACTACGACCAAAGATATTCATTAGTATCACGACCAAAAATTATACATGCACTACGGGCCAAGGATATTCGTGTATTCATCAATGGTCATGATCATGCCAACAACTGTCCATCAATGCACTACGGGCCAATAAAGACTTTTTCCACATTATTTGTAACATTACGGTCATGATTATATCGAATAATCCTTGGTCATAATCATACCAAGTCCAGTCTATGCACTACATGCCACAGATGACTTTCAACATAATATAAGCATGAGAATGATGACAATGATATACGAATTCAATAAAACAAGTTCAAGAATTAATTTATCTAGGAACTAATAACGTCCACATTATCAACATGATACTTCTTTATGGAGTAAAATTCAAGAATGCTCAGAAGAATATTTCATGAAAAGATACTGGATGAAGCGCAAATATCAAGGATATTCCACTAATTTCATGGAGTATAGAAGTCAAAGCTTTAACCAACTGAGTATAAGAGAATATATGAAACTGTAAATGGATTTTTGTCCGCCATGCGGTAATCCACTTAGACAGATCATTTCCACAATTTAATAAGGAATGAATACAAAGGATCATTCACCATGCATGTGATAATCCACACAGACAGGTTATTCCAACAGAATAATAAAGAATGGAATAACAGAAGAAATCACCATACATGCGATGGACCGCACAGACAGGTTATTCCAACAGAATAATAAAGAATGGAACCAGGTCATGCGTAATTCGCACAGATAGAATAATAAAGAACGGAAGCCAGGTCATGCGTAAACCTCACAGACAGGATGTTCCAACAGAATAATAAAGAACGGAACCAGGTCATGCATAAACGCACAGACATGATGTTCCAACAGAATAATAAAGAATGGAATAACAGAAGAATTTCACCATGTATGCGGTACTTCGCATAGACAGGTTATTCCAACATAATGATAAAGAATGGAATAACATATGAATTTCACCATGTATGCGGTACTTTATATAGACAAGTTATTCCAACATAAAGATAAATAATGGAATAACAGAAGTTCTCTTCATGAAGACGAAAGAAATAATACCCTTACGAGTACAACAAATAATATCCCTTACATTAGAAGAAACTAGATATAGCAGTAGTGAAGTAGCAGAATACTTTTCTTCTTTCTCTCTATAGAGTTTCAGTGAATTCGTAAGAAATAATGAAGGAATGAGCTTCTATTTATAGGAGAATGGACTGAATAGTAACTAATTCATGAATGATCCAGATTGATTTACTTTTAAACGGACGGTCCATATTGATTTACTATGCAATATTAATAAAATATTCTAATAAAACAAAATCTTTTAAATAAAATATAATATATTCTATTTATAATCTAATAAAACAAATAATTTTATAAAAATATTCTATTTTATATAAAAAGATTTTACTATACAAACACTATGCAGGACACTATGCAAACACTATGCATAATAGAATATTATATATTCTATTTATAGTCTAATAAAACAAATAACTTTATAAAAATATTCTGTTTTATATAAAAAGATTTTACTATGCAAATACTATGCAGACACTATACAAATACTATGCATAATAGAATATCATATATTCTATTTATAGTCTAATAAAACAAATAACTTTATAAAAGTATTCTGTTTTATATAAAAAGTTTTCTGTTTTATTACATTTATAATAATAATAAAACAAAACTTATCATCATTATTATAATTCACAATATTAATCGATCAGGTCGTTCCCAGGAAAGATAGGGCTTTCCAATAAGAATTTCTCCCTATTGGCGCGCAATTAGGTGACCAAACCTCTCCTTGGCAGAACTTCTAGACATCGTTAATATTGCAAATAATAATATTAATAACTTTGTCGTCTCAATTATTGATTTAATAATACATAAAATATTGACAATAATTGAATCAAATAATATGAGATACTATGCACCAATTACTATAGCAATAATTGAACAAAACTGAGTGACTTCTCACGTAAGCATCAATAATCAATACCGTGTGCTACTATGCAACCACGCGTATTACTATACTTTTACTACCGAGTAGTTCAACAGTTTTAACGGTAAAACTTCCGCCGTTAATTTCATAAAAATAAATTTATCGTTTTCTCAATCCGACAATAATTCCGTTGTGGGGTCCACCAATTGTGAAGCCCCCAAAATAGGTATACATCACTCATTCTGAGTCGCCAAATACATGGTACATAAACAAATACAACTTAAGTAATATAATTGTCGTGCAAAATACGACAACACATACTATGAGTTTGAATACAACTATTGTCTAATAGAGAGTATACAAACTCAAAAGGAGTCCTCATTACAATTATTGATACACTATTTTACAAAATAGTGAGGACTACTAATACAACTATCCTAAACCATCACTCCATACCCCGACTAGTTCCTGCTATGTTCTCACCTCCTGAGAAGAAAAATGGAACAAAAAGAAAAAGGGTGATCTCAACTAGCCAGTTAAGAATATTATGACTAAGATAATATACAACAATTTATCATTCGTCTTCAACAGGGGAAAATCTGATAAAATATAATAGACAACAAGTTTTAGATCAACAACTGCAGCGGAAACAACAATCCATTAAAAGAGTCAAGTAGAGAAAGAATTTCACTATCTTCTATGATTTAAAAGTCCATCATCAATATTTTACCACTGTAACATCAATCAATATACATCTTGAACCAAATATTCATCTTTGCATTACAGGCCAAAGATATTCATTTGTATCACCAGTTGGTTGTAAGACCCCAAATTATTAATAATTAAAATTTAATTTCCTCTATTTATCATTTTAAAATAGTAAGGGTTGATTTGATTAATGTGGTTAGTTATGGGTAAAACACGCAAATATTTCAAATAAGCAGGTGGTTATAAAATATTCATATTTTGTCGGGGAATATTCGTTTGGTCGTGGAATATTCTTACTGTCAGGGAATATTCGTACGATGGCGCAATCTTGTGTGAGCCCCATAATGGAAAGCGATTGGATGAAGAAAACGACAAATATAAGTTGTTTATAAATAACGGCGTAGTTGTTACCGTTAATACTGTTGAAATACTCGGTGGTTAAAACACAGTAGAACACGATATTGTACCAATTATTGATTCTACGTAAGAAGGCACTACTCAATAATTTTTACAGTAGTTACTGTTCAGTATTTTATTTTATTGATTCAATAATTGCTGTGTTGATATTTATATTACTGTTATTTCAATAATTGTCACTACACAATATTTTTCATTATCGAAGCAATAATTCATATTATCTGAATAATATTATTAGAAAACATTATTGGCTGATGTTTAGAAAGTTCTGTCTAAGGAGAGGTTTGGTCACCTAATTGCGCGCCAGTAAGGAGAAATTCTTATTGGAAAGCCCCTTCTTTCCTGGGAATGGCTTGGTTGCCAGTACTGTGATTCTGTAATATTATTTGTGAATAATTAATTATTAATTTATATGATGAGGAAAATATTAATTTTATGTTGATATAGATGGAGAAAATTTTTAAAGTGACAATTGTTGAAAAATGATATTTTATCTTTTCTGATAAAATAATTTATTATTATATTTTAATAATATAATATTGGGATATTTTTACAATAAATATGGGACATATGAGTATATGAGTAGGAAGAGTATTTTTGTTGCATTAAATGATTAACACATGTTTTGTGTGTCGGTAGACCCCAATTCTTGACCGAAATTTGATTATAGCCTATAAAATCGCCCGTTTATGGATTTCGGTCAATTTCTGTTTGGAATTTAGAAAAACTTCCTTCTGTAAAGTTGTAGATAATGGAATTTTCTATGGAAAGTCTCGAGTTTCAAATTTTTCTGACAAAAGGGCTATTTATTGTGAATTATTGAAGTTCTAGATTAATTAATTATTATTTTTTTGGAGTTTTAAATTAATTAATTGAGAAAAATATTTTTTTTGTTGTGTGGGCAGCCCTAGCATGTGCTTAATGAGATGAGATTAGTTGTCAAAGTGGGCGTAGAAAAATTATTAAATATATTAATATTATATTAAATTTTCTGCTTTGGTGTTCTAAGCATTTTCCTATAAATAGGGTGCTTAGGTTAGAATTGAAAATTACACCAGAAACTGAAGTTTTCTCTCTATTTCTCTCTCTATATATTGAGCGTATTCTTGTGAGTATTTTGATACTTTG
The DNA here is from genome assembly GCA_020205505.1 of Panax japonicus. Lineage (NCBI taxonomy): Eukaryota > Viridiplantae > Streptophyta > Magnoliopsida > Apiales > Araliaceae > Panax > Panax japonicus. The sequence goes on along the minus strand of CM035100.1, from coordinate 12,784,919 downwards.
AGTGTTGCTATACGGTGCAAGTTCAAGTCATAGCCTATATCCGGTGTTTCAACTAGAAGTACTGTCTTTGTGAGGTAAGAGATGTTATTTTCTTGTCAAATGATATTATTTTTTCAATATCATTATGCCAAAATATTGGTTAGAACGTTTTATCAAATTTAGAACTTTTTCATGTCGGGGTTACTATTCACGAGTTACTATTCACGAGTTACTATTTATGAGTTACTATTCACATATATGACACTATTAACGTATACGGCACTATTCACGAATACGACACTATTCACAGAAAAACTAAATTTTCTTTTCTGTGTCCAAGATTGTATGTTATGATTCCTATCTTTAATTGGATCTATGTTTTGATCATTCTTGAATTTTACCCCACTCTGGTTATTTATGAATGTATTTTTGAACTTGGATTGTTTAAAGTACGAATTCTTAATATTTGTTCTTTTGTTTCAATGGATTCGTTTTTTTTAAAATATTTTCATCATCCTCAGTCGTAAATGATGATATAATTGAATATCTTTGGCCTGTAGTGCAAAGATGAATGATTTCTAATGAATATCTTTGGCCTATAGTGCAAATATGAACATGTGTTTAGATGAACATGACCAACTGATGAATATCTTTGGCCTGTAGTGCAAAGATGAATATTTGATTCCAGATATATATTGATTGATGTTACAGGGATAAAATAATGATGATGGACTGTTAAATTCATAGATATTAGTAGATTTCATCCTCTACGTAACTCTTCTATGAATTATTATTTTTCGCTGCGAATATTGATCTAAAACTTGTTGTTTAGTGTATTCTCTCAGATTTTTCCCTGTTAAAGACTAACGATAATTTGTTGTATATTATCTTAGTCATAATATTCTTTACTGGGCTAGTTGAGCTCACCCTTTTCCTTTTTGTTCAATTTTTCTTCTCAGGAGGCGAGAATATAGCGAGTACTAGTCGGGGTATGGAATGAAAGTTCTAGAGAGAGTTGTTTAGTAGTCCTCACCATTTTTATAAAATAATATATCAATAAATGTGATGAGGATTTATTTGGCTATAGATATTGTCTAGAAGATAATATTTGTATTTAAACTCACAGTTTTACTGTTGTAATAATAAAGTTGTAGTTGTTTCTGTACCATGTATTGACAACTCAGAATGGGTGATGTATACCTATTTTGGGGGCGTCACAGTTGGTATCAGAGCTTAGGGATATGATCTCTGGCGGAGATCGAGGAATAGAACTAGGAGGGGAGAGACGAGTAAATCCTTCTCTAGTGTGTCCTACCTAAGCTTATTTGTTAGTTGGTCAGTATATAGGGATATTATGTGATATATTGATTTCCTTAATTAACCCTTGTTTTATGACAGTATTTGAGAATGTCGACTGAGAATATTAACAGTGGAGTAAATGAGACCGTGGAAACGCCTGTACTCACCAACGAGGAGAACCTGCAACAGGCTGGCAATGTTCCTCCTGTGAACAACACCACTGAGCAGATGATGAACGAGGGGATGTTTAGAAGCTTTTTGCAGTTCATGCAAAATCAGACGAGGGAGACTCGTGTTCAAAATACAGGAGGAAATGATAGCAATTCACGGGTTGTCATAGCTACGCAGTTCAAAGAGTTGGGACCACCAAAATTCTGGGGAAAGCCAGATTCGATTAAGGTGGAGACGTGGGTCAAACAAATCACCAAGATATTCGATGTCTTAGGATGCACGGAGAAGCAGAAGGTGTCATTCGCCACCTTTATGTTCCGTAATGAGGCAGATTACTGGTGGGAGTCATGTGAAGCGTACCCATCCAGCCGCGCTCAGCATATCTTGGGAGACATTTCAGAAACTATTTAATGACAAATACTTTCCTGAAAGTGTTCGTCATATGAAGGAAGTGGAGTTTATTAGACTGGAGCAGAATAACATGACGGTGTCCCAATACGAGGCGAAGTTCGCGGAGTTATCCAGGTTTGCACCTTATTTTGTGGAGAATGAGGAACGTATGATGCGGATGTTTCTGAGAGGTTTGAAACCCGGCATACGTCAGTATCTCATTTCTCATAAATTTTCTCTCTATTCAGATGTTGTCAACAAGGCTCAGTTGTTAGAACTAGATAACGAGTACGTTCAACCGAGGGAACATAACTAGGATCATACCGGAGATAGTAGTCAACAGAATAACGATAACCAGCGAAGAAAGAAAAAGATGGACAAAAATGGTAACCATTCTGGTGGTAGTCATGGTCATGAAAATAGAAGAAGCGACTCGAGGGGGGGGGGATTTTAAAAAGAGGAGATTCAATAATGATAATGTGAAGACGTCAGCACCAGCAGCAACTGGTTCTAAGGGAGGAGAACGACCACCACTCATATGCTATAAGTGCGGAAAAGAAGGACATATCAGCCCAAACTGCCCACAACAGTTTAAGGTATGTTATAACTGCGGAAAGGAAGGACATATCGCTTGAGATTGCACTGTAGCGAAACCAAGTCCAGCGGGGATGGTGACTCAAAAGGCTGTCCCAGAAAAGTCAAAGTCAACGGTTCCTGGAAGAGTGTTTGTCGTGACTGATCAAAATACAAGGAACCCAAACGAGGTGATCACGGGTAAGCTTAATCATAAATTCTTGTGAAGTTTATACCTTACTTGATACCGGTGCTACCCATTCATTTATCTCTCCTGCTTGTGCTCAATGTTTAAACTTGACTCCGGAGAAATTAGACTTTGACCTATCTGTGGAAACTCCGTTAGGAGAAACTTTCATCACATCCACTGTTTATAAATCTTGTTTGATCCAAGTTGGCACCATCACATTACCCGTTGACCTTATCTCTTTAAAGATACTTGCTTTTGATGTGATTTTAGGGATTGATTGGTTAACTACTTATCATGCCAAAATTGATTGTTTTCGTAAGGTTGTTAGTTTTCATATTCCTAATCAACCTGTTGTGCGAATTCAAGCTACTAAACCATTAAAATCAATCACTATCATATCAAGTCATACAGCTATTCGTTTATTGAAAAATGGATGTCAAGCTTTCTTAGCCCATGTTATGGATTTGAATAAAGACATGTTAGCTTTGAATAATATTCCTGTTGTTAGTGACTTTCCTGACGTATTTCCTGAAGAACTTCACGGTCTACCCCTAGAACGTGAAGTTGAATTCTTTATTGACCTTGAACCTGGTACAAAGCCCATTTCTAAAACCCCATATCGAATAGCTCCTATTGAACTTCAGGAGTTAAAGGTCCAACTACAGGAGTTGTTGGACATCGGTTTCATTCGTCCTAGTACATCACCTTGGGGTGCTCCTGTTTTATTCGTAAAGAAGAAAGACGGTAGTATGCGACTTTGTATTGACTATCGAGAATTGAACCATTTCACCATCAAGAATAGGTATCCACTACCTCGTATTGATGACCTGTTTGACCAGTTGCAAGGAGCACAATTCTTTTCAAAAATTGATCTTCGTTCTAGGATATCATCAGCTGAAGGTTAAAACTGAGGATATTCCAAAGACTGCTTTTAGAACTCGGTACGGGCATTATGAATTCTTAGTCATGTCTTTTGGATTGACTAATGCTCCTGCTGCTTTCATGGCTATGATGAAACAAGTATTCAAGGAATATTTGGATCAGTTCGTTGTTGTCTTTATTGATGACATCCTCATCTATTCTAAAAGCCGTGAAGATCATGAGCGCCATTTGAAGTTGGTACTGCAAAGGCTTCGTGATAACAAACTATATGCCAAACTGAAGAAATGCAAGTTCTGGCTTGAGGAGGTAGCATTCCTTGGGCACATGGTGTCAAAACATGGAGTGTCTGTTGACTCGACGAAGATTAAAGCAATACAAAGTTGGGAACAACCGAAGACGGTGACTGAAGTACGTAGCTTTCTGGGTCTAGCTGATTATTATCGGAGATTCGTGGAAGGGTTTTCTCGAATCGCTACTCCATTAACTCAGCTAACTCGAAGGATACAAAATTCGTTTGGAGCAAGGAATGCGAGAAGGGTTTCCAAGAGCTTAAGAGGAGACTTATTTCGGCACCTGTTCTAACAATACCATCTGGTTCGAATGGATTTGTTATCTACAGCGATGCTTAGGGCAAAGGGTTAGGATGTGTTCTCATGCGACGTGGGAAAGTCATAGCCTATGCCTCGCGACAACTTAAAGAATATGAGAGGAATTATCCTACTCATGATCTAGAGTTGGCATCAGTTGTTTTCGCGCTAAAGATCTGGAGGCACTATCTATACGGGGAGAAAGTGGAGATATATTCAGACCATAAAAGCCTAAAATATTTCTTCACTCAAAAAGAACTCAACATGCGGCAACGACGTTGGCACGAGCTGTTGAAAGATTATGACCACACTATTCAATACCATCCTGGAAAAACAAATGTGGTAGCTGACGCGTTGAGTAGAAGATCATATGCAGGAACGAGTGCGATGATGTCAAATATACGCATAGAACTGACTTTAATCGAAAAATTTAAAGTTGCTCAAGCCACCGACCCGGAGCTGATGCGTATGAAGAAGAAAGTACAAGAAGTTGCTATTCCCGAAGCGAGAATTGATGAAGAAAGAATACTTCGAGTCCACTCTAGACTTTGTGTTCCCAACGACTCTGATTTGAAGTACAAGATTATGATGGAGGTACACAATACACCATTTGCAATCCCTCTTGGAAGTACTAAAATGTATCGTGATCTTAGACATATATTTTGGTGGAACAATATGAAGAGAGAGATTGAAAAGTTTTATCTCGATGTGTTTAACTTGTCAACGTGTAAAGGCGGAGCATCTAGTACCTAAGGGTCCATTACAACCACTTGAGATTCCGAAATGGAAGTGGGAACATATTACCATGGATTTTGTTACGGGTCTTCCTACGGTTTCTCAAGGCATAAATGCTATTTGGGTTATTATTGATAGATTAACCAAGTCAGCACATTTCTTGCCGATACAGGAGACTTATTCCCTTGAACATCTTTCTAGTATGTATGTAAATGAGATTGTGAGGTTGCATGCCATGCTAGTATCCATAGTTTCGGATCGTGACCCAAGATTCACTTCAAGATTTTGGGTTAGCTTGCAAAAAGCTATGGGCACGGATTTACGATTCAGTTCGGCATACCATCCTCAAACGGATGGACAATCGGAGAGGACTATTCAAACTCTTGAAGATCTATTAAGACTCTATGTCCTAGACTTCAAGGGCAGTTGGGATAAGTATTTATCATTGGTGGAATTCTCCTACAACAACAGTTATCAGGCAAGTATAGATGTGACTCCATTTGAAGCATTATATGAACGAAAGTACCGCTCTCCAATATGCTGGGACGAGGTGGGTGAAGCAACATTGTTGGGACCCGAGTTGGTACGTATGACTACAGAAAAGATCCAAATGATTCGATAACGTATACAAACGGCACATGATCGACAAAAGAGTTATGCAGATCTTCATCGAAAAGACATGGAATTTAGTATTGGGATCACGTATTGTTGCATGTAGCTCCATGGAAGAAAGTTACAAGATTTGGGAAATGAGGAAAGCTCAATCCACGATTTATTGGTCCATTTCAAATTCTTGACCGGGTAGGAAATGTAGCCTATAGACTTGCGTTACCTTCGAGTATGTCTCGTGTTCATAATGTGTTTCACATATCTGTACTTCGTAAATATATGAATGACCCAAACCACGTTATTGAGTTAGAACCGGACGAGATAGCCGAAGACTTAACAGTATGAAGAGGTACCTGTCAAGATCTTGGATAGAAAAGAGCATGTCCTACGCACGAAGGTCATACCACAAGTTAAAGTTTTATAGAGAAACCATGCTATTGAGGAAATGACCTGGGAGTTGGAAACAAAAATGAAAGTGAGGTATCCTTATCTTTTCGAAACACCATGTACGTACGTCAATTTCGAGGACGAAATTTCATAAGGAGGGGAGGTTGTAAGACCCCAAATTATTAATAATTGAAATTTAATTTCCTCTATTTATCATTTTGAAATAGTAAGGGTTGATTTGATTAATGTGGTTAGTTATGGGTAAAACGCGCATAATTTCAAATAAGCATGGTGGTTATAAAATATTCATATTTTATCGGGGAATATTCGTTTGGTCGTGGAATATTCTTGCTGTCGGGGAATATTCGTACGACGGCGCAGCCTTGTGTGGGCCCCATAACAGAAAGCGATTGGATGAAGAAAACGACAAATATAAGTTGATTATAAATAACGACGTAGTTGTTACTGTTAATACTGTTAAAATACTCGGTGGTTAAAACACAGTAGCACACGGTATTGCACCAATTATTGATTCTTACGTAAGAAGGCACAACTCAATAATTGTTACAGTAGTTACTGTTCAATATTTTATTTTATTGATTCAATAATTGATGTGTTGATATTTTATATTACTGTTGTTTCAATAATTGTCACTACACAATATTTTCCATTATCGAAACAATAATTCATATTATCTGAATAATATTATTAGAAAACATTACTGGCGATGTCTAGAAAGTTCTGTCTAAGGAGAGGTTTGGTCACCTAATTGCGCGCTAGTAAGGAGAAATTCTTATTGGAAAGCCCCCTCTTTCCTGGGAACGGCCTGGTTGTCAGTACTGTGATTCTGTAATATTATTTGTGAATAATTAATTATTGATTTATATGATGAGAAAAATATTGATTTTATGTGGATATAGATGAAGAAAATTTTTAAAGTGAAAATTGTTGAAAAATGATATTTTATCTTTTCTGATAAAATAATTTATTATTATATTTTAATAATATAATAATGGGATATTTTTACAATAAATATGGGATATATGAGTATACGAGGAGGAAGAGTATTTTTGTTGCATTAAATGATTAACACATGTTTTGTGTGTCGGTAGACCCCAATTCTTGACCGAAATTTGATTATAGCCTGTAAAATCCCCTGTTTATGGATTTCGGTCAATTTCTGTTTGGAATTTGGAAAAACTTCCTTCTGTAAAGTTGTAGATAATGTAATTTCCTATAGAAAGTTGTTAGTTTTGAATTTTTTTGACTAAAGGACTATTTATTGTGAATTATTGAAGTTCCGGATTAATTAATTATTTTTGTTTTGGAGTTTTAAATTATTTAATTGAGAAAAACGTTTTTTTTGTTGTGTGGGTAGCCCTAGCATGTGCTTAATGAGCTGAGACCAGTTGTCAAAGTGGGCGTAGAAAAATTATTTAATATATTAATATTATATTAAATTTTCTGCTTTGGTGTTCTAAACATTTTCCTATAAATAGGGTGCTTAGGTTAGAATTGAAAATTACACCAGAAACTGAAGTTTTCTCTCTATTTCTCTCTTTATATATTGAGCGTATTCTTGTGAGTATTTTGATACTTTGAGTGTTGCTATACGGTGCAAGTTCAAGTCATAGCCTATATCCGATGTTTCAACTAGAAGTACTGCCTTTGTGAGGTAAGAGGTGTTATTTTCTTCTCAAATGATATTATTTCTTCAATATCATTATGCCGAAATATTGGTTGGAACTTTTTATCAAATTTGGAACTTTTTCATGTCGGGGTTACTATTCATGAGTTACTATTCACGAGTTACTATTCATGAGTTACTATTCACGAGTTACTCTTCACGAGTACTATTCACGAAGCGTGATGATGTATTTTTATGAAATTTCTATCTTTTGAGGACAGAATTACTATTCACGTATACGGACACTATTCACGTATACGACACTATTCACGTATACAACACTATTCACGAATACGAAACTATTCACAGAAAATTTAAATTTTCTTTTCTGTGCCCAAGATTGTCTGTTATGATTCCTATCTTTGATTGGATCTATGTTTTAATCATTCTTGAATTTTACCCCACTCTGGTTATTTATGAAGTGTTTTTGAACTTGGATTGTTTAAAGTACGAATCCTTAATATTTGTTCTTTTGTTTCACTGGATTCGTTTTCTTTAAAATATTTTTCATCATCTTCAGTCCTAAATGATGATATAATTGAATATCATTGACCTGTAGTGCAAAGATGAATAATTTCTGATGAATATCTTTGGCCTGTAGTGCAAAGATGAACAGGTGTTTAGATGAACATGACCAACTGATGAATATCTTTGGCCTGTAGTGCAAAGATGAATATTTGATTCCAGATATATATTGATTGATGTTACAGGGTTAAAATAATGATGATGGACTATTAAATTCATAGATATTAGTAGATTTTATCCTCTACGTAACTCTTCTATGAATTATTATTTTCCGCTGCTAATATTGATCTAAAACTTGTTGTTTAGTGTATTCTCTTAGATTTTTCCCTGTTGAAAACTAACGATAATTTGTTGTATATTATCTTAGTCATAATATTTTTTACTGGGCTAGTTGAGCTCACCCTTTTCTTTTTTGTTCAATTTTTCTTCTCAGGAGGCGAGAATGTAGCGAGTACTAGTCGGGGTATGGAATGAAGGTTCTAGAGAGAGTTGTTTAGTAGTCCTCACCATTTTTGTAAAATAATGTATCAATAAATGTGATGAGGATTTGTTTGGGTATAGATATTGTCTAGAAGATAATATTTGTATTTAAACTCACAGTTTTACTATTGTAATAATAAAGTTGTAGTTGTTTCTGTACCATGTATTGACAACTCAGAATGGGTGATGTATACCTATTTTGGGGGCGTCACCTTGGCCATGTTTATCTCAACACCTGTTCATATTTGCACTACGGGCCAAAGATATTCATTAGGTAATCATTCATCTTTGCACTACATGCCAAAGATATTCAGTACTATCATCATTTAAAACTGAGGATGATGAAAATTTTTTTAAAGGAACGAATCCAGTGAAATAAAATAACAAATATTAGAGATTCGTATTACAGTTTATCCAGGATCAATAATACCCCATAATAGCCAATTTTGAAGCAAAATTCAAGAATAAAGATCAAAACTTGGATACAATTAAAGATATTAACCATAATAGACATCTTGGACAAAAATGAGAAAATTTTATTTTTTGGTGAATAGTGCCGTATTTGTGAATAGTGTCGTATACATGAATAGTGAGGTATACATGAATAGTAACCTCGACACAAAAAGTTTCAAATCTGATAAAAAGTTCGGACCAATATTTTGGCATAATGATATCGAAAGAAATAATATCATTTACGAAGAAAATAACATCCCTTACCTCAAAATAATAGTACTTCTGATCGGAATATCGGTGTAAGGCTGAAGCAAACTTGCACTGATAAATAGAAACTCACAAAGTATCTAAATACTCACAATATACGCTCGATAATATAGAGAGAGAAAGAGAGAAAGCTTATGTTTCTGGTGTGATTTTCAATTCTAACTTAGCCCTCTATTATAGGAAAATGTTAGCATACCGAAGCAAACTTGACCTGCTACCTGATGGCTTTACCTGCTACTATTGCCACCGACCACATTTGAAATAAAATTCAGCACATTTCCTCACCAACCACAAGTTGGGTCCACTGAATTCTAGAATTTTCCACCAAAATCATTTATAAACCTAATTTTTGAATCAGTCACCTCTTAAAATTCATAACAAACTATACGTTAATTTTTAACGGTTCAAAATTTATGGACAGATACTCAACTTATATATATATAACATATCCAAAAATTACAACGATCCAACGGCCAGATTAAAAATTATAACTCACACAATATATCTCAAGTACAATGATTTAATTTTTATTACCTCCATTCCGACAAAAATACCTCAACATTAATTCCTTCAATTATATCCATATGAAATAAATATATCCATCAATTATATCCACATAAAATAAATATTTCCTTATCATATAAATCAATAATTAATTATTCATAAATAATATTACAGAATCACAATTATGACAACCAGGCCAAGGAAAGAGGGGGCTTTCCGATAAGGATTTCTCCTTACTGGCGCGCAATTAGGTGACCAAACCTAAAATAACTCGGGTCAAATCCTGAGTCCGGAACAATTCTCGGGTCAAATCCTTAGTCTGAATCGAATCAAATCCATCAAAATAAGGCCTCAAACTACTAGCCTAATAGTATCTTTTTGGGTCATCTAAGCCCACCACAGGCTCCCAAAAGGTCATGACTTGAAGGTATTATTGGTAGTAACTTATTTCCTTATATGCTGGCAAATTTTTCCCGCTATCTTTTGATGTGGGACTGGGGTGTTACAAACTCTCCCACTTAAATTTCTGACGTCCCCGTCAGAACTGATCACATACACGACCCAAAGATCTTTGCCTCTCTGGCCATTGTGGGATAATACCAGCTGACTTCGTGTCCCCACCTCCGGACATCCATCTCTCCATTGTGGGATAATACCACCAGCCTTCATGTCCCCACCTCCGGCAACCCGATCGGATGACCCAACCCGAGCTTTCGAGAGTCGGCTTTGATACCATATAAAAGAACCCGGGTAAAATCCCGAGTCCGGAATAAATCTTGGATCAAATCCCAAGTCCAAATCGAATCAAATCCATCACAATAAGGCCTCAAACTAATGACCCAATAGTATCTTCTTGGGTCATCTTAGCCCACCACAGGCTCCCAAAAGGTCATGACTTGAATGTACTATTGGTAGTAACTTATTTCCTTATATGTAGATAAATTTTTCCCCTATCTTTCGATGTGGGACTGGGGTGTTACTAACTCCCCCACTTAAATTTCTGACATCCCATCAGAACAGATCACACACACGGCCCAAAGATCTTTGCCTCTCTAGCTATTGTGGGATAATACCGACTGGCTTCGTGTCCCCACCTCCGGACCTCCATCTCTCCATTGTGGGATAATACCACCAGCCTTCGTGTCCCCACCTCCGGCAACCCGATCGGATGACCCGACCTTAGATTTTGAGAACCTGTCTTTGATACCATATGAAACAACCCGGGTCAAATCCCGAGTCCAGAATAAATCTCGGGTCAAATCCTAAGTCTAAATCGAATCAAATCCATCACAATAAGGTCTCAAACTACTGGCCCAATAGTATCTTCTTGGGTCATCTTAGCCCATCACAGGCTCCCAAAAGATCATGACTTGAAGGTACTATTAGTAGTAACTTATTTCTTTATATGCAGATAAATTTTTCCCATATCTTTCGATGTGGGACTGGGGTGTTACAAAACCTCTCCTTGACATAACTTTCTAGACATTGCCAATAATGTTATCTCATAATATTATTCAAATAATATGAATTATTGATCCGATCATGGGAAATACTGTGCAGTGATAATTATTGAAACAACAATAATATAAAATATCAAAGCAACAATTATTGAACCAATAAAATAAAATATTAAACAGTAATTATTGTAACAATTATTGAGTAGAGCCTTCTTACGTAAGAATCAATAATTCAAAAATACTGTGCAAAACCGTGTGCTACTGTGCAACCACGCGTATTACTATATTTTAACCACCGGGTATTCCAACATTGTTAACGGTAACAACTAAGCCATTATTTGTAAAAACTCAAAATTTTCATTTTCTTCATCCGACCCTTATCCGTTATGGGGCCCACAAATGACTGCACCGTCGTACGAATATTCCCCGACAACAATGAATATTTTATAACCACTTGCTTATTTTGCAAAATTTGCACATTTCACCCATAACGAAAGCATTATAACAAATTAACACCTTATTATTCACAATAATAATTAGAGGAAATTCAATTTTATTTATAATAAGTTGGGGTCTTACAACCTCCCCTCCTTATGAAATTTTATCCTCGAAATTGACGTACGTACCTGGTGTTTCGAAAAGGTGAGGATACATCGCTTTCATTTCTGATTCCAACTCCCAGGTCATTTCTTCAATTGCATGGTTCCTCCACAAAACCTTAACTTATGGTATAACCTTCGTGCGTAGGACATGCTCTTTCCTACCAAAGATCTTAATAGGTACCTCCTCGTACGTTAAATCTTCGGCTATCTCATCCGATTCTAACTCAATAATGTGGTTATGATCTTTCACATATTTACGAAGCATAGATATGTGAAAAATATTATGAACACGAGACATGCTTGGAGGTAATACGAGTCTATAGGCCACATTTCCTATTCGGTCAAGAATCTCAAATGGACCAACAAAACGTGGATTGAGCTTTCCGTTCTTCCCAAATCTTGTAACTCCCTTCCATGGTGCAACACGTAAAAATACATGATCCCAATATTAAATTCCACGTCCTTTCGATGAAGATCCGCATAACTCTTTTGTTGATCCTGTGCCATTTGTATACGTTGTCGGATAATTTGGATCTTCTCTTGTAGTTATGTGTGCCAATTCTAATCCCAACAATGTTGCTTCCCCCACCTCGTCCCAGCATACTGGAGAGCGACACTTTCGTCCATACAATGCTTTAAATGGAGCCAGACCTATACTTGCCTGATAACTGTTGTTGTAAGAGAATTCTACCAATGGTAGGTACTTATCCCAACTCCCTTTGAAATCTAGGAAACAAATTCTTAATTAGATCTTCAAGAGTTTGAATAGTCCTCTTTGATTGCCCGTCCGTTTGAGGATGGTATGCCGAACTGAATTGTAAATCCGTGCCCATAGCTTTCTGCAAACTAACCCAAAATCGTGAAGTAAATCTTGGGTCACGATCTGAAACTATGGATACTGGCAGACCATGAAATCTTATAATCTCATTCACGTACATACTAGTAAGACGTTCAAGGGAATACGTCTCCCGTATAGGCAAGAAATGGACAGAATTGGTTAATTTATCAACAATAACCCAAATCGCATCTATGCCTTGAGAAACCTTGGGAAGACCCGTAACAAAATCCATAGTAATATGTTTCCACTCCCATTTCGAAATCTCAAGTGGTTGCAATGGACCCTTTGGCACTTGATGCTTCGCCTTTATACGTTGACAAGTTAAACACCTCGAGATAAACTCTGTGATCTCTCTTTTCATATTGCTCCACCAAAATGTATGTCAGAGATCATGATACATTTTGGTACTCCCAGGATGGATTGCAAATGGTGTGTTGTGTGCCTCCATCATGATTCTATGCTTCAAGTCAGAATCGTTAGGAACACAAAGTCTGGAGTTGACTCGAAGTATTCCTTCTTCATTAATTTTTGCTCCTGGAATAGCACTTTCTTCTTCATACGCATTAGCTCCTTGTCCATAGCTTGAGCAGCTTTAACTTTATCGATTAAAGTTGGTTCTACTCATATATTTGATATCATCACATAGGGTACTTAGAGCTTTTACCTCTATCTCCATCCTTTGTAAGTCATACAAAATGGACCTTTGTGTTAACAACATTGCACTCGTATCCGCATATGATCTTCTACTCAATGCGTCAGCTACCACATTTGCTTTTCCAGGATGATATTGGATGGTGTGATCGTAATCTTTCAACAGCTCGAGTCAACGTCGTTGTTGCATGTTGAGTTCTTTTTGGGTGAAGAAATATTCGAGGCTTTTAATGATCTGTATAGATCTCCACTTTCTCCCCATACAAGTAGTGTCTCCAGATCTTTAATGCGAAAACGACTTTTGCCAACTCCAAATGGGATAATTCCTCTCATATTCTTTGAGTTAATGTGAGGAATAGGTTATGACTTTCCCATGTTGCATGAGAACACATCTTAACCATTTGCCTGAAGCATCGCTGTAGATAACAAATCCATCCGAACCAAATGGTATTGTCAGAACAGGTACCGAAATGAGTCTTCTCTTGAGTTCTTGAAAACTCTTCTTATAATCCTCGCTCCAACCAAATTTTGTATCTTTACGAGTCAGCTGAGTTAACGGAGTAGCGATTCGAGAAAATCCTTCCACGAATCTCCGATAGTAACCAGCTAAGTCCAGAAAGCTACGTACTTCAGTCACCGACTTCGGTTGCTCCCAACTTTGTATGGCTTCAATCTTCATCGGGTCGACAGATACTCCATGTTTTGAACACCACGTGCCCAAGGAATGCTACTTCCTCAAGCCAAAACTCGTATTTCTTCAGCTTGGCATATAGCTTGTTATCACGAAGCCTTTGCAGTACCAGCTTCAAAGGGCACTCACGATCTTCACGGATTTTGGAATAAATGAAGATGTCATCAATAAAGACAACAACGATTCATCATATCTATGAAAGCAGTAGGAGCATTAGTCAATCCAAAAGACATGACTAAGAATTCATAATGCCCGTACCGAGTTCTGAAGGCAGTCTTTGGAATATCCTCAGTTTTAATATTCAGCTGATGATATCCAGAACGAAGATCGATCTTTGAAAAGAATTGTGCTCCTTGCAGTTGGTCGAACAAGTCATCAATGCGAGGTAGCGGATACCTATTCTTGATAGTGACATGGTTTAATTTTTGGTAGTCAATACAAAGTGGCATACTCCCATCTTTCTTCTTTACAAATAACACATGAGCACCCCAAGGAGATGTATTAGGACGAATGAAACCGATGTCCAACAACTCCTGTAGTTGGACCTTTAACTCCTGAAGTTAAATAGGAGCCATTCGATATGAGGTTTTAGAAATGGGCTTTGTACAAGGTTCAAGGTCAATAAAGATTTAACTTCACGTTCTGGGGGTAGACCGGGAAGTTCTTCAGGAAATACGTCAGGAAATTCACTAACAACAGAAATATTATTCAAATCTGACGTGTTTATGTTCAAGTCTGTGACATGGGCTAAGAAAGCTTGACATCCATTTTTAAATAAACGAATAGCTTTATGGCTTGATATGATAGTGATTGATTTTAGTGGATTAGGTTGTTTGGATTCGCATAACTGGTTGGTTAGGAATATGAAAACTGACAACCTTACGAAAATAATCAATTTTAGCATGATGAGTGGTTAACCAATCAATCCCTAAAATCACATCAAATGCAAGAATTTTCAACGAAATAAGATCGACATGTAATGTAATGGTACCAACTTGAATTAAGCACGATTTATAAACAGTAGATGTAACGAAAGTTTCTCCTAACGGAGTCTCAACAGATAAGTCAAGGTCTAACTTCTCCGGAGTCAAGTTTAAACTGTTGAACACATGCAGGAGAGATAAAAGAATGGGTAGAACCGGTATCTAATAAGGTATAAACTTGCAATAGTTTATGATTAGCTTACCTGTGATGACCTCGTTTGGGTTCCTCGCATTTTGGGTAGTCACAACAAACGCCCTTCTTGGAACCACCGACTTTGAATTATCCGGGACAGCCTTTGGAGTCACCATCCCCGTTGAACTTAGTTTCGCAACTAGATAATCTCTAGCTATATGACCTTCCTTTCCACAGTTATAACACACCTTGGATTGTTGTGGGCAGTTTGGGCTGATGTGTCCCGCTTTCCCGCATTTGTAACACACAATCGGTGCTCGTTCTCCTCCCCTAAAAACAGTTGATAGTTTGTGCTGACGTCTTTACGTTGTCATTGTTGTACCTTCTCTTCTTGAAATCTCCTCCCGACTCACTCCTTTTATTATCTCGGCTACGATTACCACCAGAGTGGTTACCGCTTTTGTCCGAATGTTTTCCTCCCTGCTGGTTTTCATTGCTCAGATGAGTGCCGCCTTGAACATACTCATTATCTCGCTCTAATAATTGATCCATGTTTACAACATCTGAATATAAAGAAAATTTATGAGAGATAATGTAAGACCCCAAATTATTAATAAATAAAATTTAATTTCTCTAATTATTATTTTGAAATAGTAAGGGGTTGATTTGATTAATGTGGTTAGTTATGGGTAAAATGCGCAAATATTTTAAATAAGCAACTGGTTATAAAATATTCATTGTTATCGGGGAATATTCGTTTGGTCGTGGAATATTCTTGCTGTTGGGGAATATTCGTACGACGGCGCAGCCTTATGTGGACCCCATAACGGAAAGCGATTAGATGAAGAAAACGAAAAGTATAAGTTGTTTATAAATAATGGCGCATTTGTTACCGTTAATACAGTTGGAATACCCGGTAGTTAAAGCACAGTAATACGCGTTGTTGCACAGTAGCACACGGTATTGCACCAATTATTGATTCTTACGTAAGAAGGCACTACTCAATAATTGTTACAGTAATTACCATTTAATATTTTATTTTATTGATTCAATAATTGCTACGTTGATATTTTATATTATTGCTGTTTCAATAATTGTCACTACACATTATTTTTCATTATCAGATCAATAATTCATATTATTTGAATAATATTATTAGATAACATTATTGGCAATGTCTATAAAGTTTTGTCTAAGGAGAGGTTTGGTCACCTAATTGCGCGCCAGTAATGAGAAATTCTTATTGGAAAGCCCCCTCTTTCCTGGGAACTGCCTGGTTGTCAATATTGTGATTCTGTAATATTATCTATGAATAATTAATTATTAATTTATATGATGAGGAAAATATTGATTTTATGTGGAAATAGAAGGAGAATTTTTTTAAATGCGACAATTGTTGAAAATTAATATTTTATCTTTTTCTGATAAAATAATTCATTTGAATATATTATTTTAATAATATATTAATGGTGATATTTTTACAATGAATGTAAGATGTATGAATATATAAGGAAGAATAGTATTTTGTTGCATTAAATGATTAACATATGTTTTGTGTGTCGGTGGACCCTATTTCCTGACTGAAATTTGATTATAACGTGTAAAATCGTTCGTATATGAATTTCGGTCAATTTCTGTTTGGAATTTGGAAAAACTTTCTTCTGCAAAGTTATAGAGAATTGAATTTCCTATAAAAATTTGTGAGATTTGAATTTTCTAATAAAAGAGGCTATTTATTATGAATTATTGAAGTTTCGAAGTTCCGAAATAATTGATTTTTGGAAGTTTTAATTATTTATATCAACAAAAACGTTTTTGGTGGGCTCATTTTGTTGTTAAACATGTGGGATTCCAGCTTTCAAAGTTTGGCGTAAGAATATATATGATATATTATTATTATATTAAATTTTCTGCTTTGGTGTTCTAAGCAATTTCCTATAAATAGGGTGCTTAGGTTAGAATTAAAAATCACACCAGAAACTAAAGTTTTCTCTCTCTTTCTCTCTCTATGTTATCGAGCGCATTCTTGTGAGTATTTTTAGTACTTTGAGTATTACTATACGGTGCAAGTTCTTTCAGCACTATATCCAGTATTCCAGTTAGAAGTACTGTTTTTGCGAGATAAGGGATGTTATTTTATTCGAAAATGATATTATTTCTTCAATATCATTGCCAAAATATTAGTTGGAACTTTTTATCAAATTTAGAACTTTTTCATGTCGGGGTTACTATTCATGGGTTACTATTCATGAGTTACTATTCACGAGTTACTCTTCATGAGTTACTATTCACGAGTTACTATTCACGAAGCATGATGATGTTTTTTGTGAAATTTCTATCTTTTGGTGTCGGAGTTACTATTCACGTATACTGCACTATTCACTAATACGACACTATTCACAGAAAAATTAAATTTTCTTTTCTATGTCCAAGATTGTCTGTTATAGTTTCTATCTTTGATTGGATCTATGTTTTGGTCTTCATTCTTGAATTTTACTCCACTCAGGTTATTTATGAAGTATTTTTTAACTTGGATTGTTTAAAGTAAGAATCCTTAATATTTGTTCTTTTGTTTCACTGGATTTATTTTCTTTAAAATATTTTTCATTATCCTCCGTCCTAAATGATGATATAACAGAATATCTTTGGCCCGTAGTGCAAAGATGAATGATTTTATGATGAATATCTTTGGCCCGTAGTGCAAAGATGAACATGTGTTTAGATGAACATGACCAACTGGTGAATATCTTTGGCCTGTAGTGCAAAGATGAATATTTGATTTATGATGTATATTGATTGATGTTACAGGGATAAAATATTGATGATGGACTTTTAAATTCATAGATGATAGTAGATTTCATTCTCTACTTAACTCTTCTAATGAATTATTAGTTTCCGCTGCAGTTATTGATCTAAAACTTGTTGTCTATTATATTCTATCAGATTTTTACCTGTTGAGGACTAAGGATAATTTGTTGTACATTATCTTAGTCATAATGTTCTTTACTGGGCTAGTTGAGCTCACCCTTTTCCTTTTTGTTCCATTTTTCTTCTCAGGAGGCTGAGAATATAGCGGGAACTAGTCGGGCTGTGGAGTGATGGTTCAAGATAGCTGTTTTAGTAGTCCTCATTATTTTGTAAAATAGTGTATCAATAATTGTAATAAGGACTTTATTTGAGTGTGGATATTGTCTAGAAGACAATATTTATATTTAAACTCACAGTTTCTGTGTTGTCGTATTTTGCACGATATATGTATTAATGAAGTTGTAGTTGTTTCTGTACCATGTATTTGCGACTCAGAATGGGTTGGATGGAATGGACCTATTTTGGGGGTGTCACAGTTGGTATTAGAGCTTAGGGATATGATCTTTGGCGTAGATCAGGGGAATAGAACTAGGAGGGGAGAGACGAGTAAATCCTTCGATAGTGTGTCCTACCTAAGCTTATTTGTTGGTCGGTCATAATATAGGGGTATTATGTGATTTGTTAATTTGTTAAATTAACCCTTGTTTTATGGAAGTATTTGAGAATGTCAACTTAGAATGTTAACAATGGAGTAAATGAGACCGTGGAGACACCTTTGCTCACCAATGAGGAGAACGTTCAACAGGCTGACAATGTTCCTCATGTGAACAACACCACTGAGGAGATGACGAACGATGGTATGTTTAGGAACTTTCTAGAATTCATGCAAAACCAAACGAGAAATACTACTGTTCAAAATGCAGGTGGAAACACTGGCAACTCACGGATGGTCACCACTAAGCAGTTCAAGGAGTTAGGACCGCCAGAGTTTTTGAGAAAGCCAGAACCACTTACGGCAGAGACATGGATAAAGCAGATCACTAAGATATTTGATGTCTTGAGATGCTCAGAGGAGCAAAAGGTTCCTTTCACCACTTTCATGTTACGAGTAGAGATGGATTATTGGTGGGAATCCGTAAAGCGTACTCAGCCTATCGCATTGAAGATGTCTTGGGAGAAGTTCCAAGAATTTTTCAACGACAAGTACTTTCCCGAAAGTATTCGTCACATGAAGGAGGTAGAGTTCATCAAGCTGGAGCAAAATAATATGAATGTGTCGCAGTACGATGCTAAGTTTGCCGAGTTTTCCTGATTTACATCCCATTTGGTTGATAATGAGGAGAGAATGACACGAATGTTTCTGCGAGGTTTGAAACCCAAAATACGTCAATACCTCATTTCTCACAAACTTTGTTTATATTCAGATGTTGTAAATAGAGCTCAGTTATTGGAGCGCGATAATGAGTTAGCTCAACTGAAGAATAATGACCAACAACTCGATGATAATCGTACCGGTGGCAACGATCATCGGAACAATGATAACCATCGTGGAGGAAATTATCATGCCAGAAATGGTAACCACTTCGGTGGTAATCATGGTCAAGATAATAGGAAAGGTGATTCAAGTGAAATTTCAAAAAGAGAAGATTTAACAATGATGGGAAGACGTCGGCACCAACACCAGCAACGAATTTTAGAGGAGGAGAAAGACCGCCAGTTAGATGCTACAGATGCAGAAAAGAGGGACACATAAGTCCAAACTGTTCACAACCTTCCAAGGTATTTTATAATTATAGAAAAGAAGATCATATCGCTCGAGATTGTATGGTAGCGAAACCCAGTCCAGCGGGGATGGTGACTCAAAAGGCTGTCCCAGAAAAGTCAAAGTCAACGGTTCCTAGAAGAGCGTTTTTCGTGACTGGTCAGAATACGAAGAATCCGAACAAAGTTAGCACGGGTTAGTTAATTATAAATTCTTACGAAGTTTATACCTTATTAGATACCAGTTCTACCCATTCATTTATCTCTCCTGCTTATACTCAATGTTTAAACTTGACTCCGGAGAAAATTAGACATTGACTTATCTGTTGAAACTTCGTTATGAGAAACTTTCGTTACATCCACTATTTATAAATCTTGTTTGATCCAAGTTGGCACAATCACATTACCTATTGACCTTATTTCTTTAAAGATACTTGCTTTTGATGTGATTTTGGGGATTGATTGATTAACTACTCATCATGTCAAAATTGATTGCTTTCGTAAGGTTGTTAGTTTTCATATTCCTAAGAAACCTGTTATTCGAATACAAGCAACCAAACCATTGAAGTCAAACACTTTCATATCAAGCCATAAAGTCATTCGTTTATTGAAAAACGAATGTCAAGTTTTCTTATCCTATGTTATGGACTTGAACAAAAATACGTCAGATTTGAATGATATTTCTATTGTTAGTAAATTTCCTGATGTATTTTATGAAGAATTTCTTGGCGTACTCCCAAAGTGTGATATTGAATTTTGTATCAACTTTGAACCCGGTACAAATCCCATTTCTCAAATCTCATATAGAATGGCTCCTATTGAACTTCAGGAGTTAAAAACCAAACTACAGGAGTTGGTACCTTAGCCTCTATCCGGTGACTTCCTTTGTGTAATGCACTGAAACCAAAGTCTCTGTAGGGGACGTCATATTTGTGCGGTGATAAACTGATAGGTGTCATTGTGACTGTGCTATCCAAGATTGGGATATGAGTCACAGTTGAGAGCAACCTAAGTTAGTAATCGAAATAAGTAGCTTTCTAGGCTTAGCTGGTTACTAACGGAGATTCGTGGAAGGATTTTATCGAATTGATACTCTATTAACTCAGCTGACTCGAAAAGATACAAAATTCGAATGGAGCAAGGAATGTGAGAAGAGCTTCTAAGAACTCAACATGCGGCAACTGACGTTGGCTCGAGCTGTTGAAAGATTACGACCATACCATTCAATACCATCGTAGGAAAAGTGAACGTGGTAGCTGACACGTTGAGCAAAAGATCGTATGTGTTTACAAGTGCGAATATACCAACCTACGTGAAGATAATAAATATACGATTAGAAATGACTTTAATCGATAAATTTAAAGCTGCTCAAGTTACAGACCTAGAGTTGATGAATATGAAGAAGAAGATGCAAGAAGTCGTTATTCCAAAAGTGAGAATTGGCAATGTGAGGAAAGCTCAAACCTTCGATTTATTAGTCCATTTAAATTCTCGATCAAATAGGAACTGTGGCATATAGACTCATTTTACCGCCAAGTATGACGCGTGTACATAACATTTTTTACGTATCGATGTTACGTAAATATATGGACGACCCGAACCATGTTATTCAGTTAGAACCGGATGAGATAGCCGAAGACTTAATGTATGAAGAGGTACCTGTCTAGATTTTGGATAGGAAGGAGCATGTCCTACGCACGAAGGTCATAACACAAGTTAAAGCTTTGTGGAGAAACCATGCTATTGATGAAATGACCTGGGAGTTGGAAACGGAAATAAAAGCGAGGTATCCTCATCTTTTCGAATCATCAGGTACGTACGTCAATTTCGAGGATGAAATTTCATAAGGAGGGAGGTTGTAAGACCCCGAATTATTAATAAATGAAATTTAATTCTCTAATTATTATTTTGAAATAGTAAGGGGTTGATTTGATTAATGTGGTTAGTTATGGGTAAAATGCGCAAATATTTTAAATAAGCAACTGGTTATAAAATATTCATTGTTATCGGGGAATATTCGTTTGGTCGTGGAATATTCTTGCTGTTGGGGAATATTCGTACGACGGCGCAGCCTTGTGTGGGCCCCATAACGAAAAGCGATTAGATGAAGAAAACAAAAAGTATAAGTTGTTTATAAATAACGGCGCAGTTGTTACCGTTAATACAGTTGGAATACCCGGTGGTTAAAACACAGTAATACGCGTTGTTGCACAGTAGCACACGGTATTGCACCAATTATTGATTCTTACGTAAGAAGGCACTACTCAATAATTGTTACAGTAATTACTGTTTAATATTTTATTTTATTGATTCAATAATTGCTACGTTGATATTTTATATTATTGATGTTTCAATAATTGTCACTACACATTATTTTTCATTATCAGATCAATAATTCATATTATTTGAATAATATTATTAGATAACATTATTGGCAATGTCTATAAAGTTTTGTCTAAGGAGAGGTTTGGTCACCTAATTGCGCGCTAGTAAGGAGAAATTCTTATTGGAAAGCCCCCTCTTTCCTGGGAACTGCCTGGTTGTCAATATTGTGATTCTGTAATATTATTTGTGAATAATTAATTATTGATTTATATGATGAGGAAAATATTGATTTTATGTGGATATAGATGGAATTTTTTTTAAATGTGACAATTGTTAAAAATTAATATTTTATCTTTTTTTGATAAAATAATTCATTTGAATATATTATTTTAATAATATATTAATGGTGATATTTTTACAATGAATGTGGTATGTATGAATATATGAGGAGGAAGAGTATTTTTTGCATTAAATGATTAACACATGTTTTGTGTGTCGGTGGACCCCATTTCTTGACAGAAATTTAATTATAGCCTGTAAAATCGTCCGCATGTGGATTTTGTTCAATTTCTGTTTGGAATTTAGAAAATGTTTCTTCTGCAAAGTTGTAGAGAATTGAATTTCCTATAAAAATTCGCAAGATTTGAATTTTTTGATAAAAGGGCTATTTATTATGAATTATTGAAGTTTTGAAGTTCCAAATAATTAATTTTTAGAAGTTTTAATTATTTATATCAACAAAAAACGTTTTTGGTGGGCTCATTTTGTTGTTAAACATGTGGTATTCCAGCATTCAAAGGTTGGCGTTGGAATATATATATATATATATATAATATTATTATTATATTAAATTTTCTGCTTTGATATTCTAAGCAATTTCTTATAAATAGGGTGCTTATGTTAGAATTGAAAATCACACTAAAAACTAAAGTTTTCTCTCTCTTTCTCTCTCTCTATATTATCGAGCGTATTCTTGTGAGTATTTTTAGTACTTTGAGTATTGCTATACAGTACAAGTTCTTTCAGCACTATATCCAGTATTCCAGTCAGAAGTACTGTTTTTGCGAGGTAAAGAATGTTATTTTATTCGAAAATGATATTATTTCTTCAATATCATTATGCCGAAATATTAGTTGGAACTTTTTATCAAATTTGGAACTTTTTCATGTCGGGGTTACTATTAATGGGGTACTATTCATGAGTTACTATTCACGAGTTACTATTCACGAGTACTATTCACGAAGCGTGATGATGTTTTTTGTGAAATTTCTATCTTTTTGGTGTCGGAGTTACTATTCACGTATACGACACTATTCACGTATACGACACTATTCACGAATACGACACTATTCACAAAAAAATTAAATTTTCTTTTCTATGTCCAAGATTATCTGTTATAGTTTCTATCTTTGATTGGATCTATGTTTTGGTCTTCATTCTTGAATTTTACTCCACGCTGATTATTTATGAAGTATTTTTTAACTTGGATTGTTTAAAGTACGAATCTTTAATATTTGTTCTTTTGTTTCACTAGATTCGTTTTCATTAAAATATTTTTCATCATCCTCAGTCCTAAATGACTGGTATAACTGAATATCTTTGGCCTGTAGTGCAAAGATGAATGATTTTATGATGAATATCTTTGGCCCGTAGTGCAAAGATGAACAGGTGTTTAGATGAACATGACCAACTGGTGAATATCTTTGGCCTGTAGTGCAAAGATGAATATTTGATTTATGATGCATATTGATTGATGTTACAAGGATAAAATATCGATGATGGACTTTTAAATTCATAGATGATAGTAGATTTCATTCTCTACTTAATCCTTCTAATGAATTGTTGTTTCCGTTGCAGTTGTTGATCTAAAACTTGTTGTCTATTGTATTCTATCAGATTTTTCCCTGTTAAAGACTAAGGATAATTTGTTGTACATTATCTTAGTCATAATATTCTTTACTGAGCTAGTTGAGCTCACCCTTTTCCTTTTTGTTCCATTTTTCTTCTCAGGAGGCGAGAATATAGCGGGAACTAGTCGGGGTGTGGAGTGATGGTTCAAGATAGCTATTTTAGTAGTCCACACTATTTTGTAAAATAGTGTATCAATAATTTTAATGAGGACTTTATTTGAGTGTGGATATTGTCTAGAAGACAATATTTATATTTAAACTCACAGTTTCTGTGTTGTCGTATTTTGCACGATAATTGTATTAATGAAGTTGTAGTTGTTTCTGTACCATGTATTTGGCGACTCAGAATGGGTTGGATGGAATGGACCTATTTTGGGGGCGTCACAGATAAGATATTGCCGAATATCGGGTTTTAGACCTCTCTAAAACATCCTTGTCATTCGCTCCTCATTCTCGACCAAATGAGGTGCAAACCTGGATAACTCTGCAAAACTTCGCCTCATACTGGGAGACCGTCATGTTGTTTTGTTCCAATCTGATAAACTCTACCTCCTTCATATGACGAATACTTTCAGGAAAGTACTTGTCATTAAATAGTTTCTGAAACGTTTCCAAAGACATGTTGAGTGCGACAGGCTGGGTATGCTTCACAGACTCCCACTAGTAGTTTGCCTCACCGTGGAACATAAAGGTGGCGAATAGAACCTTCTGTTCCTCCGTGCATCCCAAGACATCGAATATCTTGGTAATTTGTTTGACCCACGTTTTCGCCTTGATCAGATCCGGCTTTCCAATAAATTCTGGTGGTCTCAACTCCTTGAACTGCTTAGCTGTGACAAGCCGTGCATTGCTATCATTTCCACCCGTATTTTGTGTACGAGTCTCCCTCGTCTGATTTTACATGAATTTTAAAAAACTTCTAAACATCCCATCATTCATCATTTGTTCGGTAGTGTTGTTTACAGGAGGAATATTGTTTTTCTGTTGCACGTTCTCCTGGGTGGTGATTAAAGGTGTCACCACTGTCTCATTCACTCCATCGTTAATATTTCCAGCTACCATTATTAAATACTGCTATAAAACAAGGGTTAATTAACAAATTAACATATCACATATTAACCATATGCTCTAACTGACCAACCAAATAACAAATAAGGTCATAATAGTGAAGGAATTCCCCGACTCTCCCATCCTAGTTCTTGTCTCACATCTCAGCCAGGGATCATATCCTTAAGCTTTGATACCAACTGTGACTCCCCCAAAATAGATATACATCACCCATCTTGAGTCGCCAAATACATGGTACATAAACAAATACAACTTTAGTAATACAATTGTCGTGTAAAATATGACAATACATATACTGTAAGTTTGAATATAACTATTGTCTAATAGAGAGTATACAAACTCAAAAGGAGTCTTCATTACAATTATTGATACACTATTTTACAAAATAGTGAGGACTACTAATACAACTATCCTGAACCATCACTCCATACCCTGGCTAGTTCCTGCTATGTTCTCACCTCCTGAGAAGAAAAATAGAACAAAAAGGAAAAGGGTGAGCTCAACTAGCCCAGTAAGAATATTATGACTAAGATAATATACAACAATTTATCATTAGTCTTCAACAGGGAAAAATCTGATAAAATATAATAGACAACAAATTTTAGATCAACAACTACAGCGGAAACAACAATCCATTAGAAGAGTCAAGTAGAGAAATAATTCCACTATCTTCTAAGATTTAAAAGTCCATCATCAATATATTATCCATATAACATCAATCAATATACATCTTGAATCAAATAATCATCTTTGTACTACAGGCCAAAGTTATTCATTTGTATCCCCAGTTGGTCATGTTCATCTCAACACATGTTCATCTTTGTACTACAGGCCAAAGATATTCATTAGGTAATCATTCATCTTTGCACCACAAGCCAAATGTAAGACCCCGAATTTTATGAAATAAAAGTATTCAATTTTTCTTATAATTACTATTCAGTAAATGGTTAAATTGATAAAAGCAAAGTTAATGGTAATATATGAAAATTTTCAAAATACGCAAGTAGTTATAAAATACTCATTGTTGTCTGGGAATATTCATTTTTCGTGGAATATTCTTTCTGTCGGGGAATATTCATACGACGGCGCAGTCATTTGTGGGCCCCATAACAGAATAACTGTCAGATGAAGAAAACGATAAATTTGAGCTTTTATAAATAACGACGTAATTGTTACCGTTAACACTGTTAGAATACCCAGTGGGTAAAGTAAAGTAATACGCGTTGTTGCACAGTAGCACACGATTTTGCACAGTATTTTTGAATTATTGATTCTTACGTAAGAAGGCACTACTCAATAATTGTTATAGTAATTACTGTTCAATATTTTATTTTATTGATTCAATAATTGCTGCGTTGATATTTTATATTATTCTTGCTCAATAATTGTCACTGCACATCATCTTCATTATCAGATCAATAATTCATATTATTTGAAATAATATTATTAGATAACATTATTGGCAATGTCTAGAAAGTTCTGTCAAGGAGAGGTTTGGTCACCTAATTGCGCGCCAGTAAAAAGAAATCCTTATCGGAAAGCCCCCTCTTTCCTGGGAATTGTCTGGTTGTCATTATTATGATTCTGTAATATTATTTGTGAATAATTAATTATTGATTTATATGATAATGAAATATTTATTTGATGTGGATATAAATGATGGATTTATTTATGTGGTTATAAATGAAGAAATTAATGTTGAGGTGTTTTATCAGTTTTTGTCGGATTGAAAGTATTAAAAGATCAAATCAGTGTTCTTACAGCTTTATTGTGTGAGTTATAATTTTTAATCTAACCGTTGGATCGTTGTGATTTTTGGATATGTTATACATATATAAGTTGAGTATATGTTCACAAATTTTGAACCGTTAAAAATGAATGAATGATTTGTTACAAATTTTAAGAGGTGACTGATTCGGAAATTAGGTTTATAAATGATTTTGATGGAAAATTCTAGAAATGGGTGGGTCCCACTTTTGGTTGTTGGGGAAGATGACTGATTTTTGGTGGGTGGAATAGTAGCAGGTAAAGCCATCAGTTAGCAGGTCATGTAAGACCCCAAATTATTAATAAATTAAATTTAATTCCTCTATTTATTATTTTGAAATAGCAAGGGTTGGTTTGATTATTGCGGTTAGTTATGAGCAAAATGCGCAAATATTTTAAATAAACAAGTGGTTATAAAATATTTATTTTTTATCGGAGAATATTCGTTTTGTCGTGGAATATTCTTACTGTCGAGGAATATTCGTACGACTGCGCAACCTTGTGTGGGCCCCATAATGGAAAGCGATTGAATGAAGAAAACGACAAGTATAAGATATTTATAAATAATGGCATAGTTGTTACCGTTAACACTGTTGGAATACCCAGTGGTTAAAACACAGTAATACGCGTTGTTGCACAGTAACACACAGTATTGCACTAATTAATGATTCTTACGTAAGAAGGCACTACTTAATAATTATTACAGTAATTACTGTTGGGTAAAATCTATATACGCACAACACGCAAGTATACGTGGTCAACAAGTAATAAAGTGATAAGTTGAGTATCGTTCCCACAGAGAATTATTTAATAAAAATCACCAAGTACTAACCCGTAACCAACTCAATCTTATTTAAACAAATGAAGTTAATGTTATAAATTAAAATATTTAACTAAACTAATTCTAATTACCACTAATTAAAAATCAGATTATGGAGATTTAAGATCACAACTTCACTTATTGCTTCATTTAGGTTAACACACTTCTCATCAATTATTCTCTATCCCAAATTGTTAATCAAGAACACGAAAGTAGTATTAACCACCTCTCGATGCACTAATACCGTATTAACGTCAATCCACAATTAAGATAGAAATCCGTTAAACACCTTAACCAACTAACCCACTATATCTCTATGTGAATTACAATTGAAGAAAGTTTAAGAATAAGTTCTCTATAAGATTACATGCGGCGTCAAGCATATCTCTACCTTAACACTCATCATGTTTAAGCTACTAACAAAATCCTGAACACATGCTATCATGATTAGATCTAAATCTATACTTCATCTCTCGAGTTCATATAGATTATCACGGTAATTGATGGCCAATCAATTAAACAATTAATTCCAAATCATAATAGACAATTCTCTAAATAGAACATAATAATTGATAACGAAGCATATTAAAATAAACTACACAATAAGATCCATTGTAATCTCAAACAAAGAATTAGTTCATGATTATTGAATTTAAACTAAGAATCCACAATTGAATAATCATTAAAAGATAAAGATAGAAGAACATGAGAAGAAATAATCTATTGTCAGTAGACTTGACGCTCCCTCCTTGCTCCTACTTTGAATCTTCAATGGTCTCCAAGTTGCTTCAATCTCCAAATCTAATTAGAACTAGGGTTATGTTCTAATCTAAAGGAGTGTTTAATCTAGTCTAATCTATGTAATCCCCAAGCTAAGCTATGTAATCTCCCCTTATTTTATGCCTTACATCATGTATTTATAGGTTACAAGTCTAATTTTTAACTTAGGAACAAACCCAATCTAATTTGGAGTCAAAAAGGTGTTAAAATTCGCCCAAAACGCGTCCAGGCGCTCAAACTCTGCTTCCTAGCGCCTAGGCGCTTGATTTGGCCTTGGATGGACCGCCTAGGCGCTTGCCTGCAGAATGGTTACTGACTTGGAGCACCTAGGCGCTTGATTTAGCCTTGGATGGAGCGCCTAGGCGCTTGCTCCTTTTTCCAACATTTTCTGCTCCGACGTCCTTTGGGAAAATGGCCATAACTTCTTCGTCCGAACTCCGATTTAGATGATTCAAGATGTTCTGGAAAGAGGAAAAGTAGATCTACAACTTTCATTCTTAAAGTTCTTCGAAATAATATCCGGGGCTATAGTCAAATTGTCTCTGAAGTGACTGCTGTGTAAATGGCAAGCCGAAAACGCGAATCTAGCCACCCCAAACATCGATCCATGTAACTTTTGTCCCAATTCCTACAAAACAATATAAAATATGCATGAATAGACACAAACACATAAAAACATCCTAAAAGACTTGAGAACAACAATAAATTAAGCTTGAATGTATCCAATTCATGTGTATAAAACTCACTCATCAAATACCCCCAAACTTAAACATTTGCTTGTCCTCAAGCAAAAACACAAAAATGTTATGCAATGCAATGTAATGAAACTAATCTATATGCCTACGAATCCAACAGTAATTGACAGAAACAAGTCTATTTAACCGTCCTTAGAGAAATCAAGTAAACATGATAATACATCATATTTAAACAAATCAGTAATTTCCCAATCAATCATCAAATCTTAGACTGTTATCACTGATATAGTGCGTGTGTGCTCCACAACAATGTTAACTGATATTAAGTCAAATTTAAGACATAATAGATATCTTCGAATGCATCATACAGTGCAAATTCACAAAATTCACGAACAAGCTAGATCCAACTAAAGTCAAACATCCACCAAGTTCAAGAGTCCAATCCGGGATACTTATGCTTTACTTTTCATCACGGGGGCTTTTTGCTCTTTTCCCGTTTTATTATATTTCTTTTTTTTTTTATTTTTTTTATTTTTTTAACCATGACTGTGCAATGTCTCATTCCATTAGGCTAACAGTGTCACCCCTTAGCGAGCTTTCAACCAACGACTCCCAGACCATATAAGACCTTAGGGCGCTAGGTTTTAAGATACCCCTTCGGGCGTACTTACTCAAGTAACAAAGGCTCCGAAACAAAACTAGCCACGGTAATTTTTATTTTATTTTTTTTTCTTTCTTTTTCTTTTTTTTAACGAAGCTTATATATCCCAAATTTTCCCCCAAACTTAAGTTTTTATCAAAATTTAGCCATCTCTGCCTATTCATGTCTTTCATTCCTTCACATTAGTATTATCCTTAAGAAATCCATTATGTATCAATTTAAACTTAATCAGTCAACATATCTGTTATTAACGTGCTAACCTTAATTATACCAGTTTCAAACAGGAAAAGATTCAATTCATAACAAGAAATCACATCAAAGCCTGAATATTCAATACTATACTTATCTACTTAACTCAAGTCTCATCATTGGCCAAAATAGACTTTTACTATCTAACAGTTGGAATCATACAAATATAAACTAACTGCAACAAACATAGTAAACTAACTACTATTTTTGCGATTTTTAAATTTTTTTTTTAAACAAAAAAAAACTGAATGCAAAAACTAAATGTAAATAACCCGAAAACATAACGAACTACAATGTAAATAACTAACTACATGCAATATTACACTAAAATGCCCTAAACTTAAACTAGACATTGTCCTCAATGACTGAAATAGAAAAAATTAAAGCAGAGGACTTCCCTGAAAATATAGCAATCATCCTCCTTGCCCGCTAAGTTTGGAGAATAGGCTAAGCACATAGAACAAATTGGGCACCACACTTGAATTTGACTTGAATAACCTGTAAAACCATGATAGAAGCAATTTTATTAAATCCTAAATAAATGCAAATTCAAAACTACTAATATAAAACTTAATAAAAACTAAAAATAAAAAGTAAACTTGGGTTGCCTCCCAATAAGCGCTTGTTTTATAGTCTTTCAGCCTGACTTTTTCTGGTCAATGCTATCCAATTCCTCTTCGAAAGTTGAGGAACCCTCCATCCATCGGAAATAATATAGCTTTTGGTAGGTTCCCATTTGTGATAGCCATTACATCAAAGTCACCTATCATGCTCTGGTTTGGTATGATCTCAACCAAGAACGTCCCACAGCTAGGTGTTTTCTTCATTGTGTATGTGATCACTTTGGGGCATGGAAGCTTGTCACACACAATGTGCTCTTCGTCTATCTTCTCTTTCTCGTCCCACCATGGATTCAAAATTGTACTCACTCTTATGTCAATAAGATCTTCGCCGATGACATGACTACCAAGCGGGCACGGTTTTGCAAATCTAACCAGATCGTTGAACTTTGGTGGAGACCCATTTAGATCTTTGTGGACCTCTATTTCATTATCCCCAATTGTCTCCACACTTCCTATACCTTGTGGCTCATCCAGTTGCAGATTTGGTTCGGGTTCTCCGTCAATTTCGTCATCCATGTCATAAAGCCAAGTGTTTGGAGGAAGGTTGCTTACGGCTTCGGTCATTTGCTCTATCTGATCCGTAAGATTTTGAATTGACCTCGCTTGATTACTCATTCTCTCCTCATTTGATGCTATGAACTTGGACACCAATTCCTCCAACCTTGAACTTTCTGTTTCAGTCTCGGAAGCCATGTATTGAGGACCATTGGTTGAGGTAGTGAGGAGTTGTTCCATTCGATTATTAAAATTTTGGGTTGATAACTCCTGACTCATTATCATCTCTTCTTTTTCTGCTATAATCCTTAACATGAATTCCTTGAAATCTGAATTGTCTTCTTGTTGCATTGGAGGTGGATTTGAGAAATTTGATGGATATGTTGGATTTGGAGCAGAGTATTGGTCCTGATAGTTGTAGCTCCATGAAGAATCCGGGTGATACCCCCAAACTTGATGGTAATTATCATATGCATACTGGTTGAGGTATACACCACCTTGTTTTCGCCGCCAAAAACTAACGGTGCATTGATGACTCGGATGGTTGCCAGCACAATAGTCACACATGATTGCCATCCTTTGACTCTGTTGGGCTGCGATAACGCCCAACTTCCTCGAAAGTTCTTTAATTTGTGCTGACATTGCGGAAAGTGTCGCGAGTCTGTCAATCTCCTTTTCTTTTGGTTGAGTCATGTTCGTGTATGGCCATTGATACGCAAAGTCATCCATGGTACCTGAAAAGAGAGAAATATAGGAAGAGAATTAAAAATAAAAATAAAAATGTTTAAATTAAGACTAATTTGATTGAAATTAATATTGGTAAAAAATATTAAACTAATTCCCCGGCAACGGCGCCAAAAACTTATTGGGTAAAATCTATATACGCACAACACGCAAGTATACGTGGTCAACAAGTAATAAAGTGATAAGTTGAGTATCGTTCCCATAGAGAATTATTTAATAAAAATCACCAAGTACTAACCCGTAACCAACTCAATCTTATTTAAACAAATGAAGTTAATGTTATAAATTAAAATATTTAACTAAACTAATTCTAATTACCACTAATTAAAAATCAGATTATGGAGATTTAAGATCACAACTTCACTTATTGCTTCATTTAGGTTAACACACTTCTCATCAATTATTCTCTATCCCAAATTGTTAATCAAGAACACGAAAGTAGTATTAACCACCTCTCGATGCACTAATACCGTATTAACGTCAATCCACAATTAAGATAGAAATCCGTTAAACACCTTAACCAACTAACCCACTATATCTCTATGTGAATTACAATTGAAGAAAGTTTAAGAATAAGTTCTCTATAAGATTACATGCGGCGTCAAGCATATCTCTACCTTAACACTCATCAAGTTTAAGCTACTAACAAAATCCTGAACACATGCTATCATGATTAGATCTAAATCTATACTTCATCTCTCGAGTTCATATAGATTATCACGGTAATTGATGGCCAATCAATTAAACAATTAATTCCAAATCATAATAGACAATTCTCTAAATAGAACATAATAATTGATAACGAAGCATATTAAAATAAACTACACAATAAGATCCATTGTAATCTCAAACAAAGAATTAGTTCATGATTATTGAATTTAAACTAAGAATCCACAATTGAATAATCATTAAAAGATAAAGATAGAAGAACATGAGAAGAAATAATCTATTGTCAGTAGACTTGACGCTCCCTCCTTGCTCCTACTTTGAATCTTCAATGGTCTCCAAGTTGCTTCAATCTCCAAATCTAATTAGAACTAGGGTTATGTTCTAATCTAAAGGAGTGTTTAATCTAGTCTAATCTATGTAATCCCCAAGCTAAGCTATGTAATCTCCCCTTATTTTATGCCTTACATCATGTATTTATAGGTTACAAGTCTAATTTTTAACTTAGGAACAAACCCAATCCAATTTGGAGTCAAAAAGGTGTCAAAATTCGCCCAAAACGCGTCCAGGCGCTCAAACTCTGCTTCCTAGCGCCTAGGCGCTTGATTTGGCCTTGGATGGACCGCCTAGGCGCTTGCCTGCAGAATGGTTACTGACTTGGAGCGCCTAGGCGCTTGATTTAGCCTTGGATGGAGCGCCTAGGCGCTTGCTCCTTTTTCCAACATTTTCTGCTCCGACGTCCTTTGGGAAAATGGCCATAACTTCTTCGTCCGAACTCCGATTTAGATGATTCAAGATGTTTTGGAAAGAGGAAAAGTAGATCTACAACTTTCATTCTTAAAGTTCTTCGAAATAATGTCCGGAACTATAGTCAAAATGTCTCTGAAGTGACTGCTGTGTAAATGACAAGCCGAAAACGCGAATCTAGCCACCCCAAACATCGATCCATGTAACTTTTGTCCCAATTCCTACAAAACAATATAAAACATGCATGAATAGACACAAACACATAAAAACATCCTAAAAGACTTGAGAACAACAATAAATTAAGCTTGAATGTATCCAATTCATGTGTATAAAACTCACTCATCAATTACTGTTCAATATTTTATTTTATTGATTCAATAATTGCTACGTTGATATTTTATATTACTCTTGTTTCAATAATTGTCACTACACAGTATTTTCTATTATCGAAGCAATAATTCATATTATCTGAATAATATTATTAGATAACATTATTGGCAATATCTAGAAAGTTCTGTTTAAGAAGAGGTTTGGTCACCTAATTGCGCGCCAGTAAGGAGAGATCCTTTTTGGAAAGCCCCCTCTTTCCTAGGAACGTCCTGGTTGCCAGTACTGTGATTCTGTAATATTATTTGTGAATAATTAATTATTGATTTATATGATGAGGAAAATATTGATTTTATGTGGATATAGATGAAGAAAATTTTTAAAGTGACAATTATTAAAAATTGATATTTTATCTTTTCTGATAAAATAATATTTTATTATATTATTATAATATAATAATGGTAATTTTTTTACAATGAATGTGGGATATATGAGTATATGAGGAGGAAGAGTATTTTGTGGCATTAAATGATTAACACATGTTTTGTGTGTCGGTGGACCCCAATAATTGATCGAAATTTGATTATAGCCTGTAAAATCGTCTGTTTGTGGGTTTCGATCAATTTCTGTTTGGAATTTGGAAAAACTTTCTTCTTCAAAGTTGTAGAGAATGAAATTTCCTATGGAAAAGACATGTGGTTTGAATTTTGCCTGAAAAAAGGGCTATTTATTATGAATTATTGAAGTTCCGAAGTTCCGAAATAATTGATTTTTGGAAGTTTTAGTTATTTTTGTTTAGAAAAACATTTTTGGCATTATGGTGGACTATATTGGTGGCTGAATTCAGATGGTCTTGAGGTGGGCTTGAATTTTATTTTTAAATATATTATTATATTAAATTTTCTACTTTGGGCATTTTCCTATAAATAGGGTGCTTAGGTTAGAATTGAAAATCACACCAGAAATTAAAGTTTTCTCTCTATTTTTCTCTCGATACATTGATTGTAATTTTGTGAGTATTTTAGTACTTTGAGTATTACTATACGGTGCAAGTTCTTTCAGCACTATATCCAGTATTCTAGTCAGAAGTTCTATCCTTTTAAGGTAAGGGATGTTATTTTCTTCGTAAGTGATATTATTTCTTCAATATCATTATGCCGAAATATTGGTTGGAACTTTTTATCAAATTTGGAACTTTTTCATGTCAGGGTTACTATTCATGAGTTATTATTCACAAGTACTATTCACGAAGCATGATGATTTTCTTGTGAAAGTTCTATCTTTTCGTGTCAGAGTTACTATTCACGTATACAGTACTATTCACGTATACAATACTATTCACGAATACGACACTATTAACAGAAAAATTAAATTTTTGTTTCTCGTCCAAAATATCTATTATGGATACTAGCTTTGATTGTATCTATGTTTTGATCATTCTTGAATTTTACTCCACTATGATTATTGATGATGTATTTTTGGACATGTAATAACTGAAATACGAATCCTTAATATTTATTATTTTGTTTCACTGGATTCATTTTCTTTAAAATATTTTTCATCATCCTCAGTCCTAAATGATGATATTACTGAATATCTTTGGCCTGTAGTGCAAAGATGAATGATTTCTGATGAATATCTTTGGCCCATAGTGCAAAGATGAACAGGTGTTTAGATGAACATGACCAACTGATGAATATCTTTGGCCTGTAGTGCAAAGATGAATATTTAATTCCAGATATATATTGATTGATGTTATAGGGATAAAATATCGACGATGAACTTTTAAATTCATATATAGAAGATAGTATATTGCATTCTCTACTTAACTCTTCTAATGAATTATTATTTCCGATGCGAATATTGATTTTAAACTTATTATCTATTGTAGTCTATTAGATTTTTCCCTGATGAGGACTAATGATAATTTGTTTTATATTATCTTAGTCATAATGTTCTTTACTGGGCTAGTTGAGTTCACCCTTTTCCTTGTTGTTCCATTTTTCTTCTCAGGAGGTGAGAATGTAGCGAGTACTAGTCGGGGTGTGGAATGATGGTTCTAGAAGTGGTTCTAGTAGTCCTCAATAATATGTAAAAATAGTGTATTAATAATTATAATGAGGACTTATTTGAGTGTGGATATTGTCTAGATGACAATATTTGTATTTAAACTCACAATTTTTATGTTGTATTAATAAAGTTGTAGTTGTTTCTATACCATGTATTTTGACGACTCAGAATGGGTGTTGTATACCTATTTTGGGGGCGTCACAGTTGGTATCAGAGCTTAGGGATATGATCTCTGGCGGAGATCGGGGAATAGAACTAGGAGGGGAGAGACGAGTAAATCCTTCGCTAGTGTGTCCTACCTAAGCTTATTTATTGGTCGGTCATAATATAGAGATATTATGTGATATGTTAATTTGTTAAATTAACCCTTGTTTTATGGCAGTATTTATGAATGTCGACTGAGAATATTAACAATGGAGTGAATGAGACCGTGGAGAAAGCTCTAATTGCCAACCAAGATAATGCGATGTCAGGCGAAGAAATAATTAGAGATATCCATGTGGTGAGTGAAGAATGAATAGTTGCACCCGAGATAGTCGCAGAGGTAGCAGCTGAGAGTGATGAAGAAGAGGAAGAAGAGGAATTTGAGGAGAATTTATTAGAAGAATTTTATGATCGAAATTTAGAATTACAAAATCGTATTCATGAGTTAGAAGAGCAGGCTGAAGAATGGCAGGCGGTCGTGGAGCAAAGAGATGCAACAATTCTAAATTGTGTTACCCGGTGTGCGATGCTTGAACAGAAGCACTCTTTGGCAGAGTATAAGATATTAGAGCTGCAATCTGATAATGCGATGATCAAAGTTCTGATGAAAGAAGAAACAACCAAACGAATGAGAATGGAGGATGCATGGGTAAAAGCTACACGACACGTTGATATTGTAGAAAAAGACGTCCGATCCAATAAGGCCAAAATAGATGAAATGGATTTCGCTTTTTGGACAGCAATTGGGAGAATCCAACATCGAGTTCGGAATTACCCTATGCAGAGCAGTCAACCCCAATTCGATATGGATCAGAGAGTAATGATTGAAATCATGGATCAGGAATTCGACGAAGCAATAACGGGTGGAATGTACTCTATAGCAAAGTTAAGTCCAGTTGGGACGGTGGCACCAGAGGCGGATACGAACAAGTCAAAGTTAACGGTTCTTGGAAGAGCGTTTGTCGTGACAGCCCAAAACGCGAGGAACTCAAACGAAGGTATCACGGGTTAGTTTAATTTTAAATTCTTGCGAAGTCTATACCTTAATAGATACCGATTTTACCCATTCTTTTATCTCTCCTGATTGTGCTCAACGTTAAAACTTGACTCCGAAGAAATTATACTTTGACCTATCTGTGGAGACTTCGTTTGGAGAAACTTTCATCACAACCACTGTTAATAAATCTTGTTTGATCCAAGTTGGCACCATCACATTACCTGTTGATCTTATTTCTTTAAAGATACTTGCTTTTGATGTGATTTTAGGGATTGATTGGTTAACTACTCATCATGCCAAATTGATTGCTTTTGTAAGGTTGTTAGTTTTCATATTCCTAAGCAACCTGTTATTCGAATTTAAGCAACCAAACCATTGAAGTCAAACTCTTTCATATCAAGCCGTAAAGTCATTCGTTAATTGAAAAATGGATGTCAAGCTTTCTTAGCCATGTTATGGACTTGAACAAAAATACTTCAGATTTGAATGATATTTCTGTTGTTAGTAAATTTTCTGACGTATTTCCTGAAAAATTTCCTGGCCTACCCCAGAGCGTGATATTGAATTTTGTATTGACTTTGAACCCGGTACAAAACCCATTTCTAAAATCTCATATCGAATGGCTCATATTGGACTTCAGGAGTTAAAAACCCAACTATAGAAGTTGATACTGAGCCTCTATCTGGTGACTTCTTTTGTGGAATGCACCGACGCTAGAGTCTTCGTAGGGGATGCCATATTAGTGCGATAGTAAACTGATAAGTGTCATTGTGACGTGCTATCCAAGGTTGGGATGTGAGTCACAGTTGAGAGCAACCTAAGTCGGTAATCGAAATACGTAGCTTTCTAGGCTTAGTTGGTTATTATCGGAGATTCGTTGAAGGATTTTCTCGAATCGCTACTCCGTTAACTCAGCCGACTCGTAAAGATATAAAATTCGTATGGAGCGAGGAATGCGAGAAGAGTTTCCAAGACCTCAAGAGGAGACTCATTTCGGCACCTATTTTGACAATACCATCTGGTTCGGATGGATTTGTTATCTACAGCGATGCTTCAGGCAAAGGGTTAGGATGTGTTCTCATGCAACGTGGGAAAGTCATAGCCTATGCCTCGCGATAACTTAAAGAATATAAGAGGAATAATCCTACTCATGATCTAGAGTTGGCAGCAGTCGTGTTCGCGCTAAAGATCTGGAGGCACTATCTATATGGGGAGAAAGTGGAGATATATTCTGATCATAAAAGCCTCAAATATTTCTTCACTAAAAAAGAACTCAACATGCGGCAACGACGTTGGCTCGAGCTGTTGAAATACAACCACACTATTCAATACCATCCTGGAAAAGCAAAAGTGGTAGCTGACGCGTTGAGTAAAAGATCATATGCAGGAATGAGTGCGATGATGTCAAGTATACGTATAGAACCAACTTTAATCAATAAAGTTAAAGTTGCTCAAGCCACAGACCCGGAGCTGATGCGTATGAAGAAGAAAGTGCAAGAATGTGCTATTCCAGAAGCAAGAATTGACGAAGAAGGAATACTTCGAGTCCAATCCAGACTTTGTGTTCCTAACGATTCTGATTTGAAGTACAAGATCATGATGGAGGCACACAATACACCATTTACAATCCACTCTGGAAGAAGTACCAAAATTTATCGTGATATTCGACATACATTTTGGTGGAACAATATGAAGAGAGATATTGCAAAGTTTATCTCAAGGTCTTTAACTTGTCAACGTGTAAAGGTGGAGCATCAAGTGCCTAAGGGTCCATTATAACCACTTGAGATTCCGAAATGGAAGTGGGAACATATTACCATGGATTTCTTTACGGGTCTTCCCACGTTTCTCAACGCATAAATGCTATTTGAGTTATTGTTGATAGATTAACCAAATCTGCTCATTTCTTGCTGATACGGGAGACTTATTCCCTTGAACATCTTGCTAGTATGTACGTGAATGAGATTATGAGATTGCATGGAATGTCAGTATCCATAGTTTCGGATTGTGACCCAAGATTCACTTCAAGATTTTGGGTTAGCTTATAAAAAGCTATGGGCACATATTTACTGATTCAGTTCGGCATACCATCCTCCAACAGACGGACAATCAGAGAGGACTATTCAAACTCTTGAAGATCTATTAAGACTTTGTGTCCTCAATTTCAAAGGGAGTTGGGATAAGTACCTACCATTGGTGGAATTCTCCTACAACAACAGTTATCAGGCAAGTATAGGTGTGGCTCCATTTGAAGCATTGTATGGATGAAAGTGTCGCTCTCCAATATGCTGGGATGAGGTGGGAGAAGCAACGTTGTTGGGACCCGAGTTGGTACGTATCACTACAGAAAAGATCCAAATGATTCGACTAATGTATACAACGGCACATGATCGACAAAAGAGTTATGTGGATCTTCATCGAAAGGACGTGGAATTTAGTATTGGGGATCATGTATTATTGCATATTGCTCCATGGAAAGGAGTACAAGATTTGGGAAGAGAGAAAAGCTCAATCCACGATTTATTGGTCCATTTCAGATTATTGACCGAGTAGGAAATGTGGCCTATAGACTCGCGTTACCTCCAAGTATGTCTCATGTTGATAATGTTTTTCATGTATCTGTGCTTCGTAAATATGTGAAAGAACCAAAACACGTTATTGAGTTAGAACCGGACGAGATAGCCGAAGACTTAACGTACGAAGAGGTACTTATCAAGATCTTGGATAGGAAGGAGCATGTCCTACGCACGAAGGACATACCACAAGTTAAAGTTTTATGGAGAAACCATGCTATTGAGGAAAGGACCTGGGAGTTAGAAATAGAAATGAAAGCGAGGTATCCTCATCTTTTCAAAACACCAGGTACGTACGTCAATTTTGAGGACGAAATTTCATAAGGAGGGGAGGTTGTAAGACCCCAAATTATTAATAAATGAAATTTAATTCCTCTATTTATTATTTTGAAATAGTAAGAGTTGGTTTGATTAATGTGGTTAGTTATGGGTAAAATGCGCAAATATTTTAAATAAGCAAGTGGTAATAAAATATTCATTTTTTATCGGAGAATATTCGTTTGGTCGTGGAATATTCTTGCTGTTGGGGAATATTCATACGACGACGTAGCCTTGTGTGGGCCCCATAATGGAAAGCGATTGGATGAAGAAAACGAACAAGTATAAGTTGTTTATAAATAACGGCGTAGTTGTTACCGTTAACACTGTTAGAATACCCGATGGTTAAAACACAGTAATACACGTTGTTGCATAGTAGCACACGATATTGCACCAATTATTGATTCTTACGTAAGAAGGCACTATTCAATAATTATTACAGTAATTACTGTTCAATATTTTATTTTATTGATTCAATAATTGCTACGTTGTTATTTTATATTACTGTTGTTTCAATAGTTGTCACTACATAGTATTTTCCATTATCGAAGCAATAATTCATATTATCTGAATAATATTATTAGATAACATTATTGGCAATATCTAGAAAGTTCTGTATAAGGTGAGGTTTGGTCTCCTAATTGCACGCCAGTAAGGAGAGATCCTTATTAGAAAGCCCCCTCTTTCTTGAGAACGGCCTGGTTGCCAGTACTATGATTCTATAATATTATTTATGAATAATTATTATTAATTTATATGATGTGGAAAATATTAATTTTATGTGGATATAGATGGAGAAAATTTTTAAAGTGACAATTATTAAAAATTGATATTTTATCTTTTCTGATAAATTAATATTTTATTATATTATTATAATATAATAATGGTGATTTTTTTACAATGAATATGGGATATATGAGCATATGAGAAGGAGGAGTATTTTGTTGCATTAAATGATTAACACGTGTTTTGTGTGTTGATGGACCCCAATAATTGACCGAAATTTGATTATAGCCTGTAAAATAGTCTGTTTGAGGATTTCGGTAAATTTTAGTTTGGAATTTGGAAAAACTTTCTTCTGCAAAGTTGTAGAGAATGAAATTTTCTATGGAAAAGACATGTGGTTTGAATTTTTTCTGATAAAAGGGCTATGGTGGGCTATATTGGTGGCTGAATTCAGATGGTCTTGAGGTGGGCTTGAATGTTGTTTTTAAATATATTATTATATTGAATTTTCTATTTTGTTGTTCTAAGCATTTTCCTATAAATAGGGTGCTTAGGTTAGAATTGAAAATCACACCAGAAATTAAAGTTTTCTCTCTATTTTTCTCTCGATATATTGATCGTATTTTTGTGAGTATTTTAGTACTTTGAGTTTTGCTATACGGTGCAAGTTCTTTCAGCACTATATCCAGTATTCCAGTCAGAAGTTCTATCCTTTTGAGGTAAGGGATGTTATTTTCTTCGTAAGTGATATTATTTCTTCAATATCATTATGCCGAAATATTGGTTGGAACTTTTTATCAAATTTGGAACTTTTTCATGTTGGGGTTACTATTCACTAGTTACTATTCACGAGTTACTATTCACGAGTACTATTCACGAAACATGATGATTTTTCTTGTGAAAGTTTTATCTTTTCGTGTCAGAGTTACTATTCACGTATACATTACTATTCACGTATACGGCACTATTTACGAATACGACACTATTCACAAAAAAATTAAATTTTTGTTTTTCGTCCAAAATATCTATTATGGATACTATGATTATTGACGAGGTATTTTTGGACATGTAATAACTGAAATACGAATCCTTAATATTTATTATTTTATTTCACTGGATTCGTTTTCTTTAAAATATTTTTCATCATCCTCAGTCCTAAATGATGATATTACTGAATATCTTTGGCCTGTAGTGCAAAGATGAATGATTTCTGATGAATATCTTTGGCCCGTAGTGCAATGATGAACATATGTTTAGATGAACATGACCAACTGATGAATATCTTTGGCCTGTAGTGCAAAGATGAATATTTAATTCCAGATATATATTGATTGATGTTACAGGGATAAAATATCGACGATGAACTTTTAAATTCATATATAGAAGATAGTATATTGAATTCTCTACTTAACTCTTCTAATGAATTATTATTTTCGTTGCGAATATTGATTTCAAACTTATTGTCTATTGTATTCTATTAGATTTTTCCCTGTTGAGGACTAATGATAATTTATTTTATATTATCTTAGTCATAATGTTCTTTACTGGGCTAGTTGAGTTCACCCTTTTCCTTGTTGTTCCATTTTTCTTCTCAGGAGGCGAGAATGTAGTGAGTACTAGTCGAGGTGTGGAATGATGGTTCTAGAAGTGGTTCTAGTAGTCCTCACTATTCTGTAAAAATAGTGTATTAATAATTATAATGAGGACTTATTTGAGTGTGGATATTGTCTAGATAACAATATTTATATTTAAACTCACAGTTTTTATGTTGTATTAATAAAGTTGTAGTTGTTTTTGTACCATGTATTTTGACGACTCAGAATGGGTGTTGTATACCTATTTTGGGGGCGTCACAGGTCAAGTCTGTTTCGGCGTGCTAACATTTTCCTATAAATATAGGGCTAAGTTAGAATTAAAAATCACTCCAGAAACGTAAGTTTTCTCTCTTTTTCTATCTAGATTATCGAGTGTATTTTGTGAGTATTTAGATAATTGGTGACTTGCTATTCATCAGTGCAAATTTACTTCAGCGTCACATCCGATGTTCCAGTCAGAAATACTGCTCTTTTGAGGTAAGAGATAGTAAGGGATTTTAAGGGTTGTTATGTTTTTCAGTTTCGTAATTTTTCTGACCTTCAAAAATTCTGGAAAAATTTGAAATGATAATTTGATGAGTTTTCTTGATTGTGTCCAAAATTGGCGATTTTTGGATGTATAGATT
Organism: Panax japonicus; assembly: GCA_020205505.1. Classification (NCBI taxonomy): domain Eukaryota; kingdom Viridiplantae; phylum Streptophyta; class Magnoliopsida; order Apiales; family Araliaceae; genus Panax; species Panax japonicus. The sequence continues at coordinate 12,742,291 of CM035100.1, read as the reverse complement.
AAGAGTTGTGAATTTTATGAGAAAAGACTATTTTAAAAGTAACCGCTTATAAGTCCTTGTAGTTAACTCCAAAATTACTGAAATTTTTATTAGGAGTACATGTATATGATAGAAGTATACTCTGTAAATTTTGAAATTTTTGGATAAAAGTATAGTTTATGATAAATGTCTAAATATTCAGCTGTTTTGGCCATATGAAAAATAGTAAATGAATTTTAAAAATTCTGAGAAAAATATATGTTCAATATGGGACTATATTCTGCTAAATCCCAGAAAAGAAATATTTTTGGGACTGATTTGTTATTTTTTATGAAAATGGACTAGTTATGAGTAAATGAATTAAATATGTTATGTGAAGTAAGAAAATTGGAAAATATGTTTTTATGGCTTAAGAATCCTAAATGAGGTATATGCAGATTTTTGATGATGGTTTTGGTTATTGGTGATGAAATCTTATGAGTTTGGAATTTTAGGATGATTAAATGCATTATTTAGTAAAGTGTAAACAATTAAAATAAATTATTTATAAGTTTATGAAATGTTATTTCAATATCATTATACCGAAATATTGGTATGGATTTTATTGTGGAATTTCTACCTTTTTGTGTCGGGTTTACTATTTATGAGTTACTATTCATGAGTTACTATTCACGAAGTTACTATTCACGAGTTACTATTCATGACAAAATTGGTTTCTTTTTCTAACCAAATTATAGTTGATTTATGAATATTACTCTTGAGATTAAATCTAGATGTTTTGATTATATTGATTTTACTAATATATATAACATTTTTATAACCCTAATGATGATATTTCTCTTTGACTTGAGTGTAAAGATGGGTAGATTTTTGGTATGATCATGACTATGGGTTCCCTTTGGCCAGTAGTGTAAAGTTGAATTGTTGACTGGTATGATAATGACCATTGAATTTATAATTGAATATCTTTAGCTTAAGTACAAAGGTGAAATGATCAACATGGTTATAATTATTGTTTATATAAATTCTGAAATGATTATATATTTCTTTGAGATATTAATATATTTGGCATGTAGTGCAAATATGAACTGTTGATGAATATATTTGGCCTGTAGTGCAAATATGAACTGTTGATGAATATATTTGGCCTGTTGTGCAAATATGAACTGTTGAGGAATATCTTTGGCTTGTAGTGCAAAGATGAATTGTTGATGAATATCTTTGGCCCGTAGTGCAAAGATGACATATTGTTGAATATCTTTGGCTTGTAGTGCAAAGATGGTCTGTTGATGAATATCTTTGGCCGTAGTACAAAGATAAATTGTTAGTATGATTATAAATAGGAACTGTGATTTGGTATAACCATGATCTTTGATGTTTCAGGTAAAGACATGTGATGAAAATTATCTTCGTCCTAGATGCGAAGAGGAATTTAGAATTACAATTATGATTATGAGTTATTCATATAATTGTGGAAAGGAACCGTTGATTAATGTTACAGGGATAAAACATTGTTGGTGGACTTTTAATGTGGAGAAGATAATAGACTTTATGGTCTATTTGACTTTTCTAATGGATTTTCTCGTTCCGCTGCAACTATGGTTGAAAATTTTTATCATCTACCATATGTTCTAAATCTCTAATTTATTACTGATGAAGGCTATTGATAATTTAATTATCTTTAGTCATGATATTCTTTACTGGGCTAGTTGTGCTCACCCTTTTGCTTCACAATTCCTTTTCACGTAATAAGAGTGTAGCTGGGTCGAGCGAGGGTAACAGGGAAATAGAATGGTGGTCTCTAGCCGTGGAGGTTCTCCCAAAGCAGTATAGAAAGGTGTTGTATACATCATTTAGTAGTTATATTTGGTGATTCAAATAGGGTGAGGCGAACCCAATGTTGGAAGGGTGTTTTGCCACTATCATACAAGATGTCTAATGACATACAACCTCGTGTTATCATAAGACAGGGTTGTGCACATCCACTTGCTGAGTATATCTACGAGCACTACCTATATGATCTTGGTGTTTAGTTGAAGTATAACTCTCAATTAGAGATACTGGAGATAATGATATGCCGAGAGAAGACTCACCATTGGAAAGAATATGATAGTAATATTCTTATTTTTCTTTGGGGTCTATTGGGTCAACCAAGGATAATTTTGTGGCCATATGATATCTATTATAACCTAGACGCATGGCCTCCCACTCCCATGTACTAAGTTTTCCTTGAGCACTTCTCAAAGATTCTAATTTCTAAAATAATTTTTGACTATACCTTTATGTAGGTATCACTGTGAGGTGTTGTCCACTAATGGGACATTTGTCACGTTGCGGTTGGGACACGAGTCATAGTTGGTATATATTGTATCCAAACTCACAACATATGTGTTGTTGTATTTTGTATGACAATTATTGTAATAAAGTTGTAGTTATTTTTTGTACCATGTATTTGGCGACTCAGAATAGGTTGGGTGAAATGGACCTATTTTGGGGTTGTCACACCAAAGATATTCAGTAATATCATCATTTAGGACTGAGGATGATGAAAATTATTTTAAAGGAACGAATCCAGTGAAACAAAATAACAAATATTAGAGATTCGTATTACAGTTTATCCAAGATCAATAATACTCCATAATAGCCAAATTTAAAGCAAAATTCAAGAATAAAGATCAAAACATGTTTACAATCAAAGATAGTAATCATAATAGACATCTTGGACAAAAAGGAGAAAATTTCATTTTTCGGTGATTAGTGCCGTATTTATGAATAGTGTCGTATACGTGAATAGTAACCCCGACATAAAAAATTCCAAATTTGATAAAAAGTTCAAACCAATATGTTGGCATAATGATATCGAAAGAAATAATATCATTTACGAAGAAAATAACATCCCTTACCTCAAAATAACAATACTTCTGATCGGAATATCGGTATAAGGCTGAAGAAAACTTGCACTGATAAATAGAAACTCACAAAGTATCTAAATACTCACAAAATATGCTCGATAATATAGAGAGAGAAAGAGAGAAAGCTTATGTCTTATCCCTTTATTTATAGAAAAATGTTAGCACGCCGAAGCAGACTTGACCTGCTACCTGATGGCTTTACCTGCTACTATTTCCACCCACCACATTTGAATAAAATTCAGCACATTTCTTCACCAACCACAAGTGGGGTACACTCAATTCTATAATTTTCCACCAAAATCATTTATAAACCTAATTTCCGAATCAGTCACCTCTTAAAATTTATAACAAATTATATGTTCATTTTTAACGGTTCAAAATTTGTGGACATATACTCAACTTATATATTTATAACATATCCAAAAATCACAACGATCCAACGGTCATATTAAAAAATAACTCACGCAATATATCTTAAGTACAGTGATTTAATTTTTAATACCTCCATTCCGACAAAAACACCTCAACATTAATTCCTTCATTTATATCCACATAAAATAAATATATCCATCAATTATATCCATATAAAATAAATATTTTCTTATCATATAAATCAATAATTAATTATTCACAAATAATATTACAGAATCATAATTATGATAACCAGGCAGTTCTCAGGAAAGAGGGGGCTTTCCGATAAGGATTTCTCTTTATTGACGAGCAATTAGGTGACCAAACCTCTCCTTGACAGAACTTTCTAGACATTGCCAATAATGCTATCTCATAATATTATTCAAATAATATGAATTATTGATCAGATAATGGAAAATATTGTGCAGTGACAATTATTGAAACAACAATAATATAAAATATCAACGCAACAATTATTGAACTAATAAAATAAAATATTGAACTGTAATTACTATAACAATTATTGAGTAGTGTCTTCTTACGTAAGAATCAATAATTCAAAAATACTATGCAAAACCGTGTGCTACTGTGCAACAACGCGTATTACTGTATTTTAACCACCGGGTATTCCAACAGTGTTAACGGTAACAACTACGCCGTTATTTGTAAAAACTCAAATTTAGTCATTTTTTTCATCCGACCGTTATCCGTTATGGGGCCCACAAATGGCTGCGCTGTCGTACGAATATTCCCCGACAGAAAGAATATTCCACGACCAAATGAATATTCCCTGACAACAATGAATATTTTATAACCACTTGCTTATTTTGCAAAATTTGCACATTTCACCCATAACCAAAGCATTATAACAAATTAACACCTTATTATTCACAATAATAATTAGAGGAAATTCGATTTTATTTATAATAAGTTGGGGTCTTACACCAATGATTGTACCGTCGTACGGATATTTCCCGACAAAAAGAATATTCCCCGACAAATCGAATATTATACAACAACTTGCATACTTTTCAAAATTTATAAATATTACCCACAACTATAACATTATATCAAATCCACACCATAATATTCAAAAAAATATTTTGAGAAATTTAAATCTTTATTCATAAAATTTGGGGTCTCACAATCTCCTCTCCTTATGGAATTTTGCCCTCAAAATTTACGTACGTACCTGGTATGATGAGGATACCTTGACTTCATTTCAAATTCTAACTCTTGAGGTATAACCTTTGAGTGTTGAATACGATCCTTCTTATCCAAAATTTTAACATGTATCTCCTCATACGTTAAATCTTCTATTATCTCGTCTAGTTCTAATTTAATAACGTGGTTCGGGTTATCCACATATTTACGTAACATCGATACGTGAAAAACGTTATGAACACGCGATATACTTGGCGGTAAAATGAGTCTATAAGCCACAGTTTCTACTCGATCAAGGATTTCAAATAGGCCAATAAAATTGAGGGTTGAGATTTCCTCTCTTCGTCGATTCTTGCTTCTAGAATAACTCCCTCTTGAACCTTCTTCTTCACATTCATCAACTCTGAATCTATAGCTTGAGAGACTTTAACTTTATCGATTAAAGTCGATTCTAATCGTATATTCGTTATCTTCACGTCGGTCCTTAGAGTCTTTAACTCTATCTTCATCATTTGTAAGTTATACGAAATGGGTTTTTGTACTGGGGTCAATACAAAATTTGTTTTCACGCTTTAGGGGTATGCTAACAAGTTTTCAAGAATACGTCAGGAAATTTATTAACAATAGCAATATCATTCTAAACTATGACTCTCATCCAAGACTTGGATAACACGTCATATTGATACCTATCAACTTACCATCGTCATTCACGACGTCCCCTATAGAAAGTCAGGCATCAGTGCATTACACACAAGGAAGTCAACAACGAAAGGAACGAGGCTCTTTACTTATGGCTTGATATGATAATGATTGACTTTAGTGGTTTGGTTGCTTAAATTCGCATAACAGGTTGGTTAGGAATATGAAAGCTAACAACCTTATGAAAAGCTTGATGAGTAGTTAACCAATAGATCCCTAAAAGCACATCAAATATAAGTATTTTCAAAGTGATAAGATCGAAAGGTAACGTGAAAGTGTCGATTTGAATCAACAAGATTTATAAACAGTGGAGGTAACGAAGATTTCTACTAACGAAGTTTCAACCAATAAGTAAAAGTCTAACTTCTTCGGAGTTAAATTTAAACGTTGAGCGCAAATAAAAGAGATAAAAGAATGGGTGGAACCGATATATAATAAGGTATAGACTTCGCAAGAATTTATAATTAACTTACCCGAGATAACTTCGTTCGGGTTCCTCGACAAACGCTCTCACTTATACTATCGGCTTTGACTTATCTGGGACATCTTTTGGCATCACTATCCCAGTTGGACTTGACTTCACCATACGACAAAATCGAGCTAGGTGACCTTCACTTCCGTAATTAAAACACGCTTTGGATTGCTGCGTACAGTTTGGACGGATGTTTCCCTCTTGTCCGCATTTGAAACATACGATCGGTATTACAGTTAACTGCAAAACCAATTCTGTTATTCTCAATTCGTTCCCTAATTACGATATTACAACTATTCTCAATTCTTTCCCTAATTACAATATTATAGCTATTCTCAATTTGTTCCCTAATTACGATATTACAGTTAACTGCAAAACCAATTTCGCTAGAGAAGTTGTACTCTTTGAGATTTGAACCTGCATTGCTTTAAATGGAAGTTACACCAATTACGTGGGACGCAGGGAGATAAATTATGGCGGCACTCAGGCGAGCATCAAGTTTATTATATGAATAATATATATATATATATATATATATATATATATATATATATATATATATATATATATATATGTGTGTGTGTGTGTGTGTGTGTGTGTGTGTGTATGTGTGTGTGGGTGTTATGATGGACTGTTGTCTCTACCAAAAACAAAGGCCAATGAGGTCTTAGATTTTGATAATTTGGACGTTATGGATTTCTGGATAAATTAAATTATAAATCTTTAAACTTTTATCCTTGAACTTGTTTTATTGAATTATTATGTCATTGTCATCATCCTCATGATTATATTGTGATGAAAGTCATCTTTGGCTTACGTGCATAGATGGACTTGGTATGATTATGATCAGAGATTTTTCGGTATAATCATGACCGTAATGTGACTGAATGATGTGGTGAGAGTCCTCATTTGCCCGTAGTTCATTGGTGGACATTTGTGGTATGATTATGACCAGTGATTATTCAGTGTAATCATGACCATTGATGATTACATGAATATCCTTGGCCGTGATGCAGAGATGATTCGATTTTATTTGTTAAGCTGAGTCTCAGCGATAAAGTTGATGAAAAACTTTTTAAATCATAGAAGATATTAGATTTTATGCTCTACTTGACTCTTCTAATGGATTACTATTTCGCTGCAGTTGTTGATCTAAAACTTGTTGTTTATTATATTCTATCAGTTGCTATACTGTTGAACGCTAAGGATAATTTATTCTGCATTATCTTAGTCATAATATTTCTTACTGGACTAGTTGATCTCACCTATTCTTTCACTTTTCTCTTCAAGAAATGAGAATATAGTTGGGACGATTCGGGGAACGAATTTACGGTCCAGATGGTTGTTTAGTAGTCCTCACTATTCTATAAAATAGTGTGACAATAAATGTAATGATGACTTCATTGAGTGTGGATATTGTCTAGATGACAATATTCTTATTGAAAATCTTAGATTATTTTTTGTCGTATTTTACATGACTGTTGTATAATTAAGTTGTATTTGAATTTTGAACCATGTATTTGGCGACTCAAGATGGGTGATGTATACCTATTTTGGGGGCGTCACGCCTAAAGTTTTCCAAGTTTACATTATTCCCTTCTAACTTTTATAATTCACTTATCTTCAATAAACACATTCTTAATACTTAAACAATTATTCATCATTAATATTATAACTCACAATATTTTACAATCAGGTCATTCCCATGGAAAGAGTGGGCTTTTCGATAAGGATTTCTTCCTATTGGCGCGCAATTAGATGACCAAACCTCTACTCGACAGAACTTTCTAGACATCGTCAATATTTCAAATAGTAATATGAATAACTTTGTTGACTCAATTTTTGATTTAATAATATAAAATATTATGTAGATGATACTGTGATAATAATTAAATCAAATAACGTGAGATACTATACAACTAATTACTGTAGTAATAATTGAGTATAACTGAGTGACTTCTTACGTAAGCATCAATAATCAATACCGTGTGCTACTATGCAACCACGCGTATTACTGTATTTTTAGCACCAGGTATCTCAACAGTTTAACGGTAAAACTTTCGCCGTTATTTTTATAAAAAGATATTTCTGTCAGTTTTCTGACTACGACAATACTTTCCGTTGTGGGGTCCATTAATGATTGTGTCATCGAACAAATATTCCCTTGACAAAAATAATATTCCCCGACCAAACGAATATTCCCCGACACAACGATTATTTTATATCAACTTGCATACTTTGCAAAAAAAATTCACATATCACCCTTAACTTTAACATTTTATCAATTAAACCATTTATTAAATAGAATAATAATTATAAGAAAATTGAATACTTTCATTTCATAAATTTGGGGTCTTACACAAAATGTCAAGACTCAAAATTTTGGAGGAGATAAACCATAGTCACGCATTTGTTGGTGAGGATGATCATGATACTTACCTTGGGACCTACACTTTTTAGTGTGTAATTATTTATCAAGTTTCCAACTACAATTGCAATATGTGGGTATATTTGTTTCTTTTGGCTTTCCCCTTTTCGAAAATCATTACTTCAAATTTCAATAGTACTCTACTCTATTCATCTATAAGTTTTACAAAATTTTGTACTCTGTTCATGAAAATTGGTGAAAATGGTTTACAATTTCGATTATATACTGAAATAACCGAATAGTAATTTTGGTATTTCGATAATTTAATAATTTGGTAATTTGGTTATTGCTAAATTCGGTTAGTAGTTTGGATAGTGAAATTAGAAATATTTTGGTATTCAGATATATCCGGAAAAAACTATTTGGTTCTGTTAAACCGAAATGCTCACCCCTAATTCTGTCTAGATGGGTGCCTAGGCTCCCGGCTAAATCGAGACGATAGAGGATCGTGCTAGCGCCTAGACGGATATTTTTAGAACATTGTGATTTTATGTTAAGTTACAAAGATGCTAATGTATGGAATTAACTACAAGAAACAAATTATGTACCAATAAGCTCTTGCTAAGTTGTTTACTGTAGTGAGGTTAGTTATAATGTTGCAATGAGGTTTTATGGAGCATGAAAAAAAATGATGCAACTTTACTCAAATTTATAATGAGAGACAATTAATATATACCACACACACACACACACACACAAACAAGGTATCCATTATACCAATTCACCAGCAAATATGGTTGTGAATCCATCAGCTACATGACCAGAAAGCATGACATCAGTAGAATCCCTATAAAATAAAAAAGAAAATAATTTAACAAGTATATTATAGGATACAAAATTCATATGTAGAACGTAGGGCCATAAAGTATATTCTACACAATTATCTTTTGTTAGAATATTTTATTTCCTTATGTGGCCTCTCTATTTATAGAATTATTGTGCTTATATATTGTATTAATTTAATCACCTTATTTATGGGTTTGGTAATTATATGACTCATAAATATTATTACTAATATTAATTTGGCATAATAGGCCCTAGGGTTTCGTAATCTTGATGAACGATTTTGACCCTTAGCTATTCTATAAATAAAACAGTTAGGGTTTGGTCCCAATTGTCGTCTCAAGAACTTTAAATACACATACACATCTATCATAAGATTGAGACAGACAATTGAATACATTCACCCTTAAGCGCAGTAGAAGCGTGATAAACACAAGTTGTCTTCTCTTAATTCATGCAAGTACCTAATTGATTAATTGATTTTATTCTATGTAATAGCATGTTCCGATATAATTATTTAACATCTGGTATCAAAGTCATGGTTACGCTATTGTATAGAATAAATTAATTGTGTTGTTATGCTAGAAATTTTAATTCCACATAATCTCTTTATTGACATAATATAAAAATATTTAGTATGTTAAGGAATTTTCGAATGAAAATAAATTTTTCCAAAAAGTAATTTGTAATATGATTCGAAAACTGATTATGATTCTTCTTGGTTTCGGAAATTAATGATTATGTTTCCCAGTGCTGTATGATTAATATATTCACATATGATCCAATCGTTCAAAGCCTGTCACACAAACAATTTTGATTAATAGTGTTGTATAATCATAAGTAATCATTTATTCGAAAATTAATGATTACTTATGATTCTTCATGCCTTCGAAAATTTATGTACTATGAAAACTCAATTCCTAAATATTCATTATATTAAAGTCCTACCTCATGTGTTATTATCATATGCCTGCTCATTTTGCTTACGTGAAAGTTGGTTTATTTTAATTATGTGGGAATTGGATCAGTTAGTAATGGTTATGGTTTAATTTCTAATTATGTTTATAAAATATTATTTTATTTCAAGTCATTATATTTTAATTTTAGATTTTATGTGAATATTCTATAATTAATTAATGTTCATAACTATGTATTTTAATGTATATTTTGGAACATGGTATGATATATTATTATGGCTTTTAAGTTGTTACATTTAAATTATAAATAATGTTATTTTTTAAACTTGATTAATATATTGTCTAAAGAAAATTGAGTTGATCATAATAATTTACATGTATGCGTGACTCTTTTATTGTTAAAATTAATAATCAGCCCAAAGGAGGATTATTAATTGAAACAATTAAAGATTAAGAAAAGTCACATAATGTTACATTTAATAAATAAATATTTTAATTTTACCCAACGAAAAAAATTAGAATTAGAATTTATTAAATGAATTTTATTGCATAAGTAACATGTTTATTTTGTTTATGCCCAACGATGATGCGTGGATAAATGTGTTTTGCATTATATTATAGGGATGTAATTAGCATATTATTAATTAGACCATCGAAAGATTGATAAGTATGCACCAACATCTTATTAAAATCTATTTTTGGGTGTTGTAAATAGATTATATGTAACTAACTGCTTGCCCTATAGTTGGTTTTATTATGATTAATTATTAATTATTGTTATACATTGTGGATTTCTTTTAGTTTTTTGTAAGCATGTGTATGAGCTTGATTATGTTTCAACATTGACTCCAACTAGTTTTTTTGGGTATCTCTCTGGAATTGAAATCTTAAATGAAACTAATTTTACTTCTTAAAAAGAGTAAGTGAAAATTGTTCTCGACACTATGAATTTTGACTATGCACTACGAGTGGATCATCCTGCTCCACTTACAACTACTAGCTCAATTGAGCAAAAGGCTATTTATGAAAAGTGGCAACGATTCAACTGCATGTCCCTTATGATTATGAAAAACTCTACCACGACAGTCATTCGAGGAGCCATTCCTGACTTTGAGAATGCTAAAGAGTACTTAACTTTAGTCAAGTAACAATTTAAGGGTTCTTCTAAACTCATACAAGTACCTTTATTTTAAAAATTCTTACTAGCACGTATGATAGGTTTAGTGGTGCGCGAGCACATTATGATGATGAACGACATGGACCTTTAAATTAAAGGGAATGAACATGGCAATTTTTGAGGGTTTTCTTATTCACTTCATTATGACTTCTCTCCCTGCACAGTTTGATCCATTTAAGATCAATTATAACACGCATAAAAGAAAAGTTGAAGATGAGTAAGTTAATCTCCATGTTCGTCCAATATGAAGAAAGGCTTAAGGTTAAAAAACCTAATGTTTCTCATTTGACTACCACTGGATCCTATAAGAAGAAGGCTTATAAAAAATGGCAAAAGTTTTAAGAATAAGTATAAATCAATTTATACCAAAATAATAATGGCAAATTATTAAGGTAACAACTCTGAGGCGTGTCCTAAATGTCAATTCTGTAAGAAGTAGGGACATATTCAGAAAGAATGCCCTAAATTAAGAGAATGGCTTGAAAAGAAAGGTATATCGTCCTTCAATTATTTAACTTATGAATCCTTTCAAATTGATGTTCCGTCTAATACATGGTGGCTTGACATTGGTACTATGGTTAACATGATTACTGTAAGACCCCAACTTTTATGAATAAAGATTAATTTCTCTTGAAATATATTTTTGAATATTATGGTGTGGATATGATATAATGTTATAGTTGTGGGTAATATTTACAAATTTTGCAAAGTAAGCAAGTGATTATATAATATTCGATTGGTCGGGGAATATTCGTTTTAATAGGGAATATTCGTTTTAACAGAGAATATTCATACGACGGCACAATCATTGGCGGACCCCACTACGAAATTATTTTCGTAGTTAGAAAACGACAAAATTATCTTTTTATAAAAATAATGGCGAAAGTTTTACCGTTAAACTGTTGAACTACCCGGTAGTAAAAGTACAGTAATACGCGTGGTTGCATAGTAGCACATGGTATTGATTATTGATGCTTATGTAAAAAGTCACTCAGTTATACTCAATTATTGCTACAGTAATTGTTGCATCACATCTCTCATATTATTGATTCAATTATTGTCACAATATCATCTGCACGATATTTTATATATTATTAAATTAATAATTGAGACGACAAAGTTATTCATATTATTATTTACAATATTGACAATGTCTAGAAGTTCTGTCAAAGAGAGGTTTGGTCACCTAATTGCGCGCCAATAAGGAGAAATCCTTATCGAAAATCCCCCTCTTTCCTGGGAATGATCTGGTTGTTAAATATTGTGTGTTATAATATTAATGATGAATAAGTTAGTGTTGATTAAAGATGAAATTGATATTTCCATTGTGTTGTGATTATTAGTGTTAGTAGAAATCGACATCTATTCCGATTATAATTGATGTCTGGAGGTTATATTGACCAATCGGGTAATAAATCGGATAAATAAGCAATTAATTACTATTAATTCACGTGCTTATAACTATTTGTTCACATGTGTGTACTATTGATTCACATTCATGTACTATTAGGGGAGGTGGTGCAAGATTGTTAATACTTGTATGACTAAGTTAAAATGGAGGTATAGATGGATGTACTATACTATAATTCATATTTTCACATGTATAGAACTATTGATTCACATGATTGAACTATTGATTCACATGATGTACTATTAAGGGAGGTGGTGCAAGTTTGATAATACTTGCAGGACTAAATTAAAAATGAACGAAAAGATGAAGGTATTATACTGTAATATTTTGAGCTCCAAAACGTGCAATTATCGGAACTATATTTCCCTATAAATAGAAGCTCATTCTTCTTTCATTCTCACCAATTCACTAAGACTCAGAAGAGCAATTATAGAGAGAGAAGCTATATGGAGAACGAAGAAGAGTAGTCTGCTACTTAACTACTCCAGTATCTAGTCTTCTTCTGAGGTAAGGGGTAATATTTATTTCATATTCTGAAGAGATATTATTTTTTGTATTTGTATGAATATTATTTTCGTTCAATATTCATAAAGAATATTATCTTCGTTCAATATTCATAAAGAATATTATCTTCGTTCAATATTCGTAGGAATATTATCTTCGTTCAAGGGATGTTATTTTTGTTCAATGTTCGCTTGAAATAATATTTTCTTCCATACTCTATAGTACGTAAGTAATATTATTTCGTTTCAGATTTTGAATTCTATACTCATTTTGTTGAAGTTTTGGCTTCTAAACTCCATGAAATTAGTAGAATATCCTTGATATTTGCGCTTCATCCAGTATCTTTTCATGAAAATATTATTCTGAGATTTCTTGATAATTATTAATCTTTTCACGATGGAATACTATTCATGAGTTACTATTTACGGGTTACTATTCCCCCAGTTATTATTCATTCAAATATTATTCACTCAGGTATTCAGGGCACTTTTCATGTCGGAGTACTATTCACGAGTTAATATTGACGGGTTACTATTCACCTGAATATTATTCACTCGGGTATTTGGGATACTTTTCATGTCAGGGTACTATTCACGAGGTACTATTCTCGAAGTACTATTCATGGTGTACTATTTACCCGAAAAAATATATTCTTTACTGTCCAAATTATTTTTGGTACATGAATATTATTCTTGAATTTTACTCTACAAAGTAGTATCATGTTGACAATTTAGATATTTTGAAACTCTGGATAAATTTAACCATGATTTCGTTTGATTAATGCTTATATCATTGTCATCATTCTCATGCTTATATTGTGATGAAAGTCATCTTTGGCTTACGTGCATAGATGACTGTTGATTGGTATGATTATGACCATGGATCATTCGGTATAATTGTAAGACCCCAACTTTTATAAATAAAGATGAATTTTCTATAAATATCATTTTGAATATTATGGAATGAATTTGATATAATGTTATAGTTGTGAGTAATATTTATAAATTTTGCAAAGTATGCAAGTTGTTATATAATATTCGATTGGTCGGGGAATATTCGTTTTAACAGGGAATATTCGTACAACGACACAATCATTGGTGGACCCCACAACGGAATTATTGTCGGATTGAGAAAACGACAAAAATACTTTATGAAAATAACGCCGAATGTTTTACCGTTAACTGTTGAAACACCCGGTGTTAAAAGTACAGTAATACGCGTAGTTGCACAGTAGCACACAGTATTGATTATTGATGCTTACGTGAGAATTCACTCAGTTTTGTTCAATTATTGCTACAGTAATTGTTGTATAATATCTAACGTTATTTGATTCAATTATTGTCAATATTTTATATATTATTAAATCAATAATTGAAACGACAAAGTTATTAATATTATTAATTGCAATATTAACGATGTTTAGAAGTTTGTCAAGGAGAGGTTTGGTCACCTAATTGCGCGTCAATAGGGAGAAATTCTTATTGGAAAGCCCCCTCTTTCCTGGGAACGACCCGGTCGATTAATATTGTGAATTATAATAATAATAATAATAAATGTTATTAAAAATATTGAGAGGATTTTTATGAAATATTTGTTGTAAATTTTGCTTATTATATGAACCCCCACTTACCTATTTTTCAAAACTATCGGTAGAAAGTTATCTCGGTTTTATTATATATATATATATATATAAGTATTATATTAATATATATATATATATATATATATATATATATATATATATATATATATAATACTATATATATATATTATGTTATTCAAAAAAATCCATCACGTTGTGTTAAGATTACTCAGTTTGTTTGTCACGGGTGATGAAGAAAAAGATGGGAGCATGGTGGGTGGATTTATATATATATATATATATATATATATATATATATATATATATATATATAATATTATATTTTATTTAAAAGATTTTACTTTAATTATGGACCGTCTGATTAAATAGTAAATCAATCTGGATCGTTCATGGATTAGTTACTATGCAATCCATTCTTCTATAAATAGAAGCTCATTCCTTCATTATTTTGTACGAATTCACTGAAACTCTAGAGAGAGAATTACAAGAGAACCTATAGAAAAGTATTTTGCTACTTCCCTACTCTTATATTCAGTTTCTTTTACGGTAAGGGATGTTATTTGTTGTACTCATGAAGAGAACTTCTGTTATTCCATTATTTATTATTCTGTTGTAATAACCTGTATCAGTGGGCTACCCTATACATGGTGACATTCTTCTAATATTCCGTTATTTAATATTTTATCAGAATATCCTGTCTGTGTGTTTTCGCAGGACTTGGTTCCATTATTTATTATTCTGTCAGAATATCCTGTTTGTGCGTTTACGCCAGACCTGGTTCCATCCTTTATTATTCTATTGGAATAACCTGCATGTGCAATCTATCATATACATGGTGATTTCTTTTGTTATTCCATTCTTTATTATACTCAGTTGGTTAAAACTTTGACTTCTATACTCCATGAAATTAGTGGAATATCCTTGATATTTGCGTTTCATCCAGTATCTTTTCAAGGAAATATTCTTCTGAGCATTCTTGAATTTTACTCTACAAAGCAGTATCATGTTGACAATTTGGACGTTATCATTTCCTAGATAAATTAATTCTTGAACTTATTTTATTGAATTACTTATATCATTGTCATCATCCTCATGTTTATATTTTGCTGAAAGTCATCTGTGGCCTATAGTGCATAGATGGACTTGGTATGATTATGACCAGGGATTATTCAGTGTAATCATGACCGTAATGTTACAAATGATGTGGTAAAAATCCTCATTAGCCCGTAGTGCATTGATGGACAGTTGTTGGCATGATCATGACCATTAATGAATAAACGAATGTCCTTGGCCCGTAGTGTATGGATAATTTATGGTCGTGATACTAAAGAATATCCTTGGCCGTAGTGCAGGGGTGATTCGATGATGTGGATTATTTATTAAGCTGAGTCTCAGCGATAAAAGTGATGAAAAACCTTTTAAATCATAAAAGATAGTAGATTTTATTCCCTACTTGACTCTTTTAATGGATTGCTTGTTCCGCTGCAGTTAAACTTGATGTTGTTATATTTTATCCGTTTAACACTGTTGAAGGCTAACGATAATTTATTCTGCATAAGGTTGTGTTTGATTGCCTCTTATTGGCTCTTAATGGATTTGACTCTGATTTGGTCAGAGGCAAATCTTGTTTGGCAAAAAAAATTTCCCTCTTAATGACTCTGAATTGGTTAGACATAAAAATAAAGCTATAGCATTCAGAGGAACATCTGAGCGAGAAAAAAAATTTGAGACAATAATAACCTCTTCTCTTTTATCCCAAATCATCGCTGCTGCTAGCTTTTCTCCCCTTCACTTCACACTGCTGCTGCTCTTCTCATTCGCGCTGCTGCTCCTTTGTCTTCTTTCGCCGGTAATCTTATCTCCCTTCTTCATCTACTTCATCTATTGTTCTTTATTATCAATTCCCACCATAATTTTTACTTTGTACGGAGTTCATCTGATTTTTTTTGCCCTTCTGATTTCTGTCAGGAGTAATTAAATGAATGCAAGGTAAATAGCTGTGTATAATCAATTAAGGAGTTTCTATTTAGTTTCATTTGAGGATTTTAACTTTGCACGGAGTATGTGATTTAGTTGGTAAATTGCTAAATTACATATGAATTCACTGTGTATGAATTAGCTTGACTGGATTTGGCATATGAAACATTGGGTAATTGAATTATGGGTATGAACCAAGGAAAATATGGAACTTTGAAGAATTAGTAAAGTTAGTAAACTAACTAGTTATACACTAATTATATATATATATATATATATATATATATATATATATATATATATATATATATATATATATATATATATATATTGGATTTGGTTGTACATGTAATTGGTTGCTATGGACTGAATTAGAAATATGGAGCTAGTATGTGTTGTGCGGTTCTATAAAAAGGAAAAACATTGATGAAAACTTAACTAATTGGCTATGAAATCAGTCCTTGAAATGGGTGCTCGCATTATGTTCGATTAAATTCCTAAAAGAGATGTGATTCTGCTGCTGAGATGAGATTCAGGCGTTTAGGGACCTAAAACTTGCCGCTGTTCTAAATTCATTCTTAATTTGTAATTTCTGCAGTGTATTTAACCCTATTGAATACTTTTCCCACCCCCTTTGAATATGTAATAAAGTTCTTGTTATAAGCTTACTGTTTTGTTAAGCTAGCATGATTGGGATTATAAGATATAATGCATTATATGTCTCAACTGCACATTAGGTTCTGGTCAATTCTCTTTATAATGTCTCCTATAACACTAATTTGAATGCTGGATAGAGAATAGATCCTCTATTAAGGGGGTATAAATCAGATTATCTTTATCTTGTAGAAAAGAAGAGTAGAAAACAGGTTTAGGAAGGTAGTTTTTAGATTTCGTGTTAATTTCCTACTCTTTTACTCTTGAAGAAATATGTGATCTATTTATTGGTGATGGGTGCAGTCCTTGTGATTTGGTTTTCTGATACTCGAATAAACGAATACTGTTATTTTCTTTATGTTCCCACAATATGTTCTTGGTCATGCCACAACCTTAAATTAGCAAATGTTTTAAATGTGTTTTGTAGGATGACCAGGATAGGAAAATACAGAAATTATCACGTCAGTTTGAACGTGCACAACAAAAATGTGAAGTCTATTGGGCAAACTTAATTTCAGTGTTGAGAGATATTGAGCAGCAGAAGCTACAACTGACAGTAAAATATTAAATTCCTATCAAACAAATATAGATTCCACTTTTGGTATTTGTTGGAGTTAATCACCATGGGCACTCTATTTTGCTTGGTTGCGGTTTGCTTGCTGATGAAACTCTGGAGACATATATATGGTTATTGAGGGCATGGCTAACACGTATGACAGGACGTCCTCCATAAATTATCATTACAGACTAGTGCAAGACATTGCAAAGTGCAATTGCAGAAGTTTTCCCTAGGCTCATCATTGTCTTTGTTTTCCAATTGTAATTCAAAGTATTCTTGAAAATTTGGGAGAAATGGGGCAGTCTGTAGTATTTCAAGCAGTTCTATATAGAACAGTCTACAACTCGATGAAAGCTGATGAATTTGAAATAGCTTGGGATGATATGATCAAGCGTTTTGGAATTAG
The DNA here is from genome assembly GCA_020205505.1 of Panax japonicus. Taxonomy (NCBI): domain Eukaryota; kingdom Viridiplantae; phylum Streptophyta; class Magnoliopsida; order Apiales; family Araliaceae; genus Panax; species Panax japonicus. The sequence continues at coordinate 12,724,235 of CM035100.1, read as the reverse complement.
GGATCTCGAATTATTATGGTTGAATTATTATGCTATGTTGATATTTTTGGGACATGATACTATGTTTGAAGTTAATTTAAATTGTACGTTTTCATTTTTATTTTATCATATTGTGGTAAAAATATTATAAATATGTATTTAAAATACTATTCAGACATTCTGATTATCAAACAGGTTTTGTTTAAACTGTTCAGAAGGTTAAAATGGTAAAATACTGTTATTCAGACATTTTAGAAAAATTAATTATCAAACAACATTTTTGTATTCAGACGCAATTCTATTCAGACGCTCTATATTATTCAGACGTCTAAACTGTTCAGGTCTTAACACTCATTTTTATCAAACACCACCTTAGTTATAATATTTCTTACTGGGCTAGTTGAGCTCACCCTTTCTTTCGTTGTTCTCTTCAGGAAATGAGAATATAGCAGGGACTAGTCGGGGAACGGAGTGACGGTCAAGAGGATAGCATTAGTAGTCCTCACTATTCTATGAAATAGTGTGTTAATAATTGTAATGAGGACTCCTTTGAGTTTGTATAATCTCTAGTAGACAATAATTGTATTCAAACTCACAGTTATGTTTTGTCGTATTGTACATGACAGTTGTATTAGTAAATTGTATTTGAATTCTGTACCATGTATCTGGCGACTCAAGATGGGTGATGTACCTAATTTTAGGGGCGTCACAGTTGGTATCAAAGCTTAGGGACATGATCCCTGGCTAAGATGTGAGAATAGAACTAGGAGGAGAGAGACGGGAAATTCCTTCGCTAGTATTACCTACCTAATTTTTTTTGTATTTAATTGGTCGATCGGAATATAGGGATAATATGTTACATGTCAATTAACCTTTTGTTTTGTGGCAGTATCTGAAAATGACATTCCAAAGACGGCTTTCAGAACTCGGTACGGGCATTATGAATTCCTAGTCATGTCCTTCGAATTGACTAATGCTCCTGCTGCCTTCTTGGATATGATGAACCGAGTATTTAAGGAATATTTGGATCATTTTGTGGTCGTCTTTATTGATAACATCCTTATTTATTCCAAAAGTCGTGAAGATCATGAGCAACACTTGAGGCTGACACTCCAAAAGCTTTCTAAATACAAGCTTTATGCCAAGTTAAAGAAATGCGAGTTCTGGCTTGAGGAAGTAGCATTCCTTGGGCATGTAGTATCAAGTCATGGAATATCTGTTGAACCGGCAAAGATTAAAGCTATTCAAAGCTGGGAGCAACCTAAATCAATGACCGAAGTACGTAGCTTTCTCGGTTTAGCTGGTTATTATCGGAGATTTGTGGAAGGATTTTTTAGAATCGCTACTCCATTAACTCAGCTGACTCGGAAAGATACAAAGTTCGGTTGGAGCGAAGAATGTGAAAAGAGTTTTCAAGAACTCAAGAGGAGACTCATTTCAGCACCTGTTCTAACTATACCATCTGGCTCGGAGGATTTTGTCATCTACAGTGATACTTCGAGCAAAGGGTTGAGATGTGTTCTCATGCAACATGTGAAACTCATAGCCTATGCTTCAAGACAACTCAAAGAATATGAGAGGAATTATCCTACTCATGATCTAGAGTTAGCAGTTGTTGTCTTCGCACTTAAAATTTGGAGGCATTACTTGTATGGGGAGAAAGTGGAGATCTTTACGGATCATAAAAGCCTCAAATATTTCTTCACTCAAAAGGAACTCAACATGCGACAACGATGTTGGCTTGAACTGTTGAAAGATTATGATCATACCATCCAATACCATCCTGAAAAAGCAAACGTGGTAGCTGACGCATTGAGTAGAAGATCATATGCAAGTAAGAGTACGATATTGTCAACACAAAGGCCCATTTTATGTGACTTGCAAAGGATGGAGATAGTTAAACACTCCAGGGACCCATGTGATGATGACGAATATACGAGTATAACCGACTTTAATTGATAAAGTTAAAGCTGCTCAAGCTACAGACCTGGAGCTGATGCGTATGAGGAAGAAAGTTTAAGAAGGTGCTATGTCAGAAGCAAGAATCGATGAAGAAGGAATACTTCGAGTCAACTCCAGACTTTGTGTTCCTAACGACCCTGATTTAAAGTATAAAATCATGATGGAGGCGTACAACACACCGTTTGCAATCCATCCTGGGAGTACCAAAATGTATCATGATATTCTTCATACATTTTGGTGGAACAATATGAAGAGAGAGATAGCGATGTTCATCTCAAGGTGTCTAACTTGTCAACGAGTTAAAGCGGAGCATCAAGTACCAAAAGGTCCATTGCAACCACTTGAAATTCTAGAATGGAAGTGGGATCACATTACTATGGATTTCGTTATCGGTCTTCCTAAGGTTTCTCAAGGTATAGATGCGATTTGGGTCATTATTGATAGATTGACCAAGTCTGCTCATTTCTTATGTAACGCCCCAGAAATTTGGATTTTCCAGAATTTAAGTTTAAAGAATTAGTTATTAATAAAATGAATTTTTATTAATAATATTATGTGCTATGTGGTTATTAATCGTTCTAGAACCTAGGATGATTATAAGTCGGGAGGATTCTGGCTACGAGCTAGACTGAACGAGTAGGAATTTTCAAGACGAAAATGAAAATTTTCTGGGAACAAAAATATTTCAGGGAAAAAGACGAAATAGGCACTATTCACCTGATGAAACCTAAGGGTTAGGGTTTGAAATAACCTAAGCCATTCTGAGAGTTCGGTATGTCAAAATGACATTCCGTCAAAAGATTTGCTGATAATATATCGTGAAAAGTTAAGTAAGCCGATAAAAGTTTTTCTCAAAAAACGTGCAGAAATCGGATAAAATAAAAACGACGAAAAGTACTGCTATGTACTTTTCATTCGTTTAGCTACGTTAGGGTAAAATGTGAAGGAAAACGCTCAACGCCAAAAAGTGTTTTTCAGTTTTTCGGAAATCCGAAGAATACGTAAAAGTTAATCGGTAAAGGAAAGACGAAATATCCAAAAATATTTGGATTCCGAGAATCGCAGTTTTTAAACCTGTCGGACGAAACCCGAAAGATGGAACCACGAAGCTTCCAAGGGAAGCTACGTGAATAGTAAGGAGGTTAACTAAGGAGGTGGAAATAGAAGACTTAAGTATTAAGTAAACTTAAGAGTTAAGCAAACTTAAATGTTAAGTAAACTTAAGTATTAAGTAAACTTAAGAGTTAAGCAAACTTAAAGGTTAAGTAGACTTAAATGTTAAGTAAACTTAAGGAGTAAGTTAACTTAGTTGTTAGGTAATGAATAGTAAGGAGGTTAAGGGGGGTGAAATGACTATTTTGCCCTAACTTTGGAAAATCTATAAATAGGAAGCTAGATTTCATTTAAATGAGATTTTGAAAATCCTACATTAGAGAGAGAGAGAGAATTCGGATGGAGAGGGAGAAGGAAGATCATGAGCATGATTGATCGAATCAAAAATGTTCGTGAAATAGAAAAGCTAGCAAATCGCCGGTTTTGTCTAGCGGAAGAAAAATAAAGAGGAAAGGTATTAAAACCTAACTTCTATGTTAGATTTTCTTTAAGTTATATATATGTTTAAAACATAACTTAATGAGGATAATGAGTAGATGATGTTAGGGATGATTTCATATGGTTAAAATCATGAGAAATAAGGAAATAAGAATTTGAAGTTTAGTAAATAAATTTCTTAAAGAAGTATATGATTCGTAATGAATTAGAACAATCTGAGTTGATTATATGAATGAGTAGATGAAATAAGTAAGGAATAATGTTCTATAACATCAAATTCCAATAAAAAGTGAAATCATAATCCAGATATCGATTAAAATTAAAGAACGAACGAAGAACGCGAAGAACGTTGTTGATGGACAAATTTAAAACCATCGTAGGATAATTGTTGTTGATGGACAAGTTTAAAACCATCGCGTATAAGTTTGATGCATATTGCTTGGTTAGGAATGATAGAAACGTTCATGAAGAACGGATTAAAACATAGCTATAACGAAGTTATGGCGAAAATTTCGTAAAAGACAAACGAGAATTAGAAAGTTAGTAAATAAATTCCAAACATGGAGGGTTTCATAAGGATGTAAGAAAATGTTGAAAACGTGAGTCGTGGATTCAGGAACGATCGAATTCCGAGTTCGGATGACCGAATTGCGGATGAACGAACAAAGAGCGTTAAAATTATAAAATAAACGAAGGGTGATGATCAAGCCAATCGAATGGCACATTAACGAATTTGGAATGAAGTTCTATCTAAGGGGTATTAAAGTACATAAGATAAGGAAGAGAATGACTTTGGAATGACCTCGTTCCGAGTTATAACGAAGAAGTTATGAGATTGTGAAGTTAGCGTCTCAAGCTTGTAAAATACTTAGAAAAATTTTCTAGGGTTTTTGCTTGGCGCCGCGGCGCGGAGTTATGCCTTGGAGGCCGGCGCCGCAGTGCGAGTCCCGTCCCTTGGCTACTGCTAATTGGCGCCGCAGCGCGAGATTAAGGAAGGAGCATGGCGCCGCAGCGCCGGTGCTGTGCAATGCCAGAAATGAGATTTTTACTGCTCAATTTCTGGGGGATGTGCAAGAAAGAAATTCGAACATATAGTTCAATTAATGAAACACTTAATAAAGTGTATTAAACTTTTAATGAAGGTTGAATGAAAAGATTAAAAGTGATTTTTTTTAAAAATGCGAGTTACATAACCGATGTTCGGGGACCGTAGTCGCGATGAACAAACGTGAGGGGTTGCTAGGGTTGTGATTCCTTAGACGTTGAGCGACGAGTGTAATGAATAACATTTGGATGTTATGTCATGATAGTGAGTGATAAGTATGGAGCGTTTAGACGCTGAGTACACAACGTTGTTGTGGTAAACGAGTGGTCTTAGCATACAGTGAACTGTATGGCTTCGACTTTAAAGAAGAATAATGAATGGTATTAAGAAAGCAGTAATGAACGGTAATGAGATTAATGGAAGCCAAATGTGATTCGGATAAGAACGTTAGATTGAAATGTAAGCGTTTAACACTTTAATCGACGTGGAGGTTAAAGGAACGTAAATATTAAACGGATAGAATCTACACCCCGTGTATGGTTTGACCGTAAGATAATGAAGGTAATGGATTGAACCATGAACGGTAAAGAAGTTGAATTAAAGATAATAGCCTTTAACGTAACAAAGCCGAGTTAAGGATTGCAGGGAATGATCGCTCTGAGTATACATAAGACTGTATGACTTAGACGATAAAGAGTGAATACTGAGGCGTGGTATTTAGTTGTCAGGAAGCCGAAAGGAATAAGAAATTAACTTACCGAATATTATAGTTTAATAGTGCGGATAAGTTAAGATGAGTATAGGTTGTGGTACAATCGTAACCTTTGATGGTTGACATATGGGAGCTGGGCTAAACAATTCCTTCAGTGAGCGAAGGTATATACAAAACTGGCAACCGATCTAACTCACTGTTGTGGGCAGTGTAGACGAGACGGGAACTTGTTTGTTGGTTGTTTGTGGGAAACCACTCAGAGTACCATATGGACTACTAGCAGAGAAGCGATGTGTGCTGTGTCTTAGAGAAGTAATAAGAAGAAAATAAAATGTAAAACATCAAAGATGATGAGCGTAAAAGTAAGACATCTCCGTATGTTATGAAACTGTAGTACGATAATGAAAGTGGTCGCGTAAACTTAGGTTGCAAGAATGCGAACCCTAAGAAGTAAAGTTAAGCTAATGCATAAGTCAAATATACATGACTAATTAGTGTATGTGCTGTTTTTCTTATGTGCTACATAGGAACCGAAATGAGCAGTTCAGCGTAGGCTGTAGCTGTGCGTAAGGCAAGTTTCCTAACTTCATTCATATTCTAAATGAATGATAGTTTCTTTAACTTCTCAGATGTTGAACTTGAGAAGTTCTGTCTATGTGCGAATGTGTGATATTTGTACAAGGTGGTAGAACATATGAGGCCTTGTGCCACAATGTGAACACTTCGGTGTTTCTATGATATGAACTGTTCTATGATTGAGCTGTTCAATACAAGTATGTTCTGTTTATACATGATCCGTTATTGTTAAGTCTGTGCTAATGATTCTAGCCAGACCTGATGAGTATGAAAAAGGTAGAAGAATAAAAGTATTTCAAAGTGCATGAGAATAATGTTTTAAAATGATAGGAATCGTGATTATTCCTATTATTCGAGCTGCTTCATAACCTTTGTTCGGTTATCGAAGTTATAAAGAATATTTGAATTCTTGAAGATGTTTGTTCAACTGTTATGACTTGCTGGGCAATTGAATGCTCACACTTGCTTTATATGAAAAACATTTTCAGCAAATGATGTTAGACGAACTTAAGGATCTCGTAAAGGTCAAGCTGATGGTATCCAGATGAAGTTCCCTTCAGAGTGTGAATGAGCGAGAAGATCAAGTGAAGACTTGTAATATAGAAAGATGAAATTGAACTATAGACTAGTTTAAGGAACTGTTATGTATCCTTGGTGGCGGATTAAAAGTCACTCTTGTAAGATGAAATGAATAATGTATTTATCATTATTTGTAATGAAAAAGGTTATAAGGTTTCCAGAACCTGGGATTTGAGAGTATATGTTGTTATATTTAGCTATATAATGATGTATGTTTGGAAGAAGATGGGATCGTGATGTACTAGTGACGCACGGAATTCGGGTGTGAAGATAGACCGGATTTCGGGGCGTCACAGGTTGGTATCAGAGCTGATAGATTATAAATCTTAGGTAAGAGTATCTAAGACTATAATCGTAGAGAGAGGGATAAGAAGATCACCACGTGATCATAGTGAATCGTAGTAACAGATGAGCTGTTAAACGATGAATGATTTATAGTACTACGAAGTAGTACGGGAAGAAGAACTAAGATTGAGTTGTGAGGGATAGTATATGAATTAAAGAAAATTCGTATTAAGTAGAGAGAGATTTAGAAGTTATAAAATTTCAATTGAAGACTCATGTGATAGCTAAGTTGTATGAACCTTTGTATGGGCAGAGGTTTGTGCTTGGTGTAACAACTGCTTAGCTTATTAAAATGATAATCATTGGAATTGGTCACGCTGTCAAGATGTATATGACGAGGAGGTGAATCTTTTCTCATGTATATACTTGATAGGTAGAGAACGATAAGGTAGGTGCGAGTTCTTGAAACTCATACTTATGGTACGTTCGTGACTCATAATGATATGGTACGTTTTTGAACTTCTCAGCGAATGGACGCTTATGGTCTGTCTGGGATGGTTCTTAAACTCGTATTATTGTGGAAAGTTCCTGAACTCATAATGTGTGGTAAGTTGATGGACTGTACTAAGATATAGGAATGTTTAGACTGAAAATGAGTTGTTTTCAGTAGGCTTAGTATTGAAGGAGCTAGAGAAGATTAGGTATTGTCGCAGTAAGACAATGAAGGAAGGTGGAGAATAGGATATTCCAAGTCATCTAGCTACGCTAGATTTCGAAGTTTATTGAAGTCGTGCATATGTGTTCGTATTTTAAAAAAAAAATGAAAGAATTGGTTCAACTTTTGGGATCAATAGATTTTTAAAAAAAGAACTATTCTTGGTATGTCTATGCTAATTGTTTCGGCTAGACAGAAATTGATTTGAAATATCAAAATGAATTTTATATCATCAATGCATTTGATGCAAGGATGGTAAAAAGATGGAGTTATTAATGCAATTGAACCTGGTGTTGGATGTGATCTTAGGATCAACAACCCACTATGGTATGATGTATAATGACGAAGTCACAAACTGACGAAGTCCTCAACGTACTGTGAAAAGTACGGTATCATGACGTCATAAAACGTTTTGATGTATTGAAAAAGAATTTAAAGTATTAGTCGATGTCAATTGAGTTGACTAGACGAATGTTTCACGTTGATATCCAATTTATTGGTATGGTCTAAGCTACTTGATTCGGCTAGACAAATGGTATGTCATGTTTAAAAGAAAATCAATCTTTTTCTTGAGAAGTTGTGCCAATCCAAATTGTTTTGGTGCGGAATCTAATGATTTAGTCTGAGGAGAACATGGAAGAGGTAGTTACTTTCTTTGTGATTGTAAACTGACCGTTAAAGAAGGGCTTACGGCAAAATGCTGTTTAACCTAGTAAGAGTTCATGGTCGATTTGACCCCTCAGCAAAAGTATGAAACGTTTTAAGAGGAAATTTTATTTTCCTCGTTATTCCTTCTGCTTCATGATTCTTGATAGGTTATGGGGGTTAGGAATGAGGGAAAGATAAGAACTCCGTTGAAGGGAAGTTGAGAAGAAGGGTAGGCTAAAATTTCGAGGACGAAATTCTGTGAAGAAGGGGTGAATGTGATGACCCGGGTAAGGGTGTGGTTTTAAGAAATTCCGAGGACGGAATTTTTATAAGAGGGGAAGAGTGTAACGCCCCAGAAATTTGGATTTTCCAGAATTTAAGTTTAAAGAATTAGTTATTAATAAAATGAATTTTTATTAATAATATTATGTGCTATGTTGTTATTAATCGTTCTAGAACCTAGGATGATTATAAGTCGGGAGGATTCTGGCTACGAGCTAGACTGAACGAGTAGGAATTTTCAAGACGAAAATGAAAATTTTCTGGGAACAAAAATATTTCAGGGAAAAAGACGAAATAGGCACTATTCACCTGATGAAACCTAAGGGTTAGGGTTTGAAATAACCTAAGCCATTCTGAGAGTTCGGTATGTCAAAATGACATTCCGTCAAAAGATTTGCTGATAATATATCGCGAAAAGTTAAGTAAGCCGATAAAAGTTTTTCTCGAAAAACGTGCAGAAATCGGATAAAATAAAAACGACGAAAAGTACTGCTATGTACTTTTCATTCGTTTAGCTACGTTAGGGTAAAATGTGAAGGAAAACGCTCAACGTCAAAAAGTGTTTTTCAGTTTTTCGGAAATCCGAAGAATACGTAAAAGTTAATCGGTAAAGGAAAGACGAAATATCCAAAAATATTTGGATTCCGAGAATCGCAGTTTTTAAACCTGTCGGACGAAACCCGAAAGCTGGAACCACGAAGCTTCCAAGGGAAGCTACGTGAATAGTAAGGAGGTTAACTAAGGAGGTGGAAATAGAAGACTTAAGTATTAAGTAAACTTAAGAGTTAAGCAAACTTAAATGTTAAGTAAACTTAAGTATTAAGTAAACTTAAGAGTTAAGCAAACTTAAAGGTTAAGTAGACTTAAATGTTAAGTAAACTTAAGGAGTAAGTTAACTTAGTTGTTAGGTAATGAATAGTAAGGAGGTTAAGGGGGGTGAAATGACTATTTTGCCCTAACTTTGGAAAATCTATAAATAGGAAGCTAGATTTCATTTAAATGAGATTTTGAAAATCCTACATTAGAGAGAGAGAGAGAATTCGGATGGAGAGGGAGAAGGAAGATCATGAGCATGATTGATCGAATCAAAAATGTTCGTGAAATAGAAAAGCTAGCAAATCGCCGGTTTTGTCTAGCGGAAGAAAAATAAAGAGGAAAGGTATTAAAACCTAACTTCTATGTTAGATTTTCTTTAAGTTATATATATGTTTAAAACATAACTTAATGAGGATAATGAGTAGATGATGTTAGGGATGATTTCATATGGTTAAAATCATGAGAAATAAGGAAATAAGAATTTGAAGTTTAGTAAATAAATTTCTTAAAGAAGTATATGATTCGTAATGAATTAGAACAATCTGAGTTGATTATATGAATGAGTAGATGAAATAAGTAAGGAATAATGTTCTATAACATCAAATTCCAATAAAAAGTGAAATCATAATCCAGATATCGATTAAAATTAAAGAACGAACGAATAACGCGAAGAACGTTGTTGATGGACAAATTTAAAACCATCGTAGGATAATTGTTGTTGATGGACAAGTTTAAAACCATCGCGTATAAGTTTGATGCATATTGCTTGGTTAGGAATGATAGAAACGTTCATGAAGAACGGATTAAAACATAGCTATAACGAAGTTATGGCGAAAATTTCGTAAAAGACAAACGAGAATTAGAAAGTTAGTAAATAAATTCCAAACATGGAGGGTTTCATAAGGATGTAAGAAAATGTTGAAAACGTGAGTCGTGGATTCAGGAACGATCGAATTCCGAGTTCGGATGACCGAATTGCGGATGAACGAACAAAGAGCGTTAAAATTATAAAATAAACGAAGGGTGATGATCAAGCCAATCGAATGGCACATTAACGAATTTGGAATGAAGTTCTATCTAAGGGGTATTAAAGTACATAAGATAAGGAAGAGAATGACTTTGGAATGACCTCGTTCCGAGTTATAACGAAGAAGTTATGAGATTGTGAAGTTAGCGTCTCAAGCTTGTAAAATACTTAGAAAAATTTTCTAGGGTTTTTGCTTGGCGCCGCGGCGCGGAGTTATGCCTTGGAGGCCGGCGCCGCAGCGCGAGTCCCGTCCCTTGGCTACTGCTAATTGGCGCCGCAGCGCGAGATTAAGGAAGGAGCATGGCGCCGCAGCGCCGGTGCTGTGCAATGCCAGAAATGAGATTTTTACTGCTCAATTTCTGGGGGATGTGCAAGAAAGAAATTCGAACATATAGTTCAATTAATGAAACACTTAATAAAGTGTATTAAACTTTTAATGAAGGTTGAACGAAAAGATTAAAAGTGATTTTTTTTAAAAATGCGAGTTACATAACCGATGTTCGGGGACCGTAGTCGCGATGAACAAACGTGAGGGGTTGCTAGGGTTGTGATTCCTTAGACGTTGAGCGACGAGTGTAATGAATAACATTTGGATGTTATGTCATGATAGTGAGTGATAAGTATGGAGCGTTTAGACGCTGAGTACACAACGTTGTTGTGGTAAACGAGTGGTCTTAGCATACAGTGAACTGTATGGCTTCGACTTTAAAGAAGAATAATGAATGGTATTAAGAAAGCAGTAATGAACGGTAATGAGATTAATGGAAGCCAAATGTGATTCGGATAAGAACGTTAGATTGAAATGTAAGCGTTTAACACTTTAATCGACGTGGAGGTTAAAGGAACGTAAATATTAAACGGATAGAATCTACACCCCGTGTATGGTTTGACCGTAAGATAATGAAGGTAATGGATTGAACCATGAACGGTTAAGAAGTTGAATTAAAGATAATAGCCTTTAACGTAACAAAGCCGAGTTAAGGATTGCAGGGAATGATCGCTCTGAGTATACATAAGACTGTATGACTTAGACGATAAAGAGTGAATACTGAGGCGTGGTATTTAGTTGTCAGGAAGCCGAAAGGAATAAGAAATTAACTTACCGAATATTATAGTTTAATAGTGCGGATAAGTTAAGATGAGTATAGGTTGTGGTACAATCGTAACCTTTGATGGTTGACATATGGGAGCTGGGCTAAACAATTCCTTCAGTGAGCGAAGGTATATACAAAATTGGCAACCGATCTAACTCACTGTTGTGGGCAGTGTAGACGAGACGGGAACTTGTTTGTTGGTTGTTTGTGGGAAACCACTCAGAGTACCATATGGACTACTAGCAGAGAAGCGATGTGTGCTGTGTCTTAGAGAAGTAATAAGAAGAAAATAAAATGTAAAACATCAAAGATGATGAGCGTAAAAGTAAGACATCTCCGTATGTTATGAAACTGTAGTACGATAATGAAAGTGGTCGCGTAAACTTAGGTTGCAAGAATGCGAACCCTAAGAAGTAAAGTTAAGCTAATGCATAAGTCAAATATACATGACTAATTAGTGTATGTGCTGTTTTTCTTATGTGCTACATAGGAACCGAAATGAGCAGTTCAGCGTAGGCTGTAGCTGTGCGTAAGGCAAGTTTCCTAACTTCATTCATATTCTAAATGAATGATAGTTTCTTTAACTTCTCAGATGTTGAACTTGAGAAGTTCTGTCTATGTGCGAATGTGTGATATTTGTACAAGGTGGTAGAACATATGAGGCCTTGTGCCACAATGTGAACACTTCGGTGTTTCTATGATATGAACTGTTCTATGATTGAGCTGTTCAATACAAGTATGTTCTGTTTATACATGATCCGTTATTGTTAAGTCTGTGCTAATGATTCTAGCCAGACCTGATGAGTATGAAAAAGGTAGAAGAATAAAAGTATTTCAAAGTGCATGAGAATAATGTTTTAAAATGATAGGAATCGTGATTATTCCTATTATTCGAGCTGCTTCATAACCTTTGTTCGGTTATCGAAGTTATAAAGAATATTTGAATTCTTGAAGATGTTTGTTCAACTGTTATGACTTGCTGGGCAATTGAATGCTCACACTTGCTTTATATGAAAAACATTTTCAGCAAATGATGTTAGACGAACTTAAGGATCTCGTAAAGGTCAAGCTGATGGTATCCAGATGAAGTTCCCTTCAGAGTGTGAATGAGCGAGAAGATCAAGTGAAGACTTGTAATATAGAAAGATGAAATTGAACTATAGACTAGTTTAAGGAACTGTTATGTATCCTTGGTGGCGGATTAAAAGTCACTCTTGTAAGATGAAATGAATAATGTATTTATCATTATTTGTAATGAAAAAGGTTATAAGGTTTCCAGAACCTGGGATTTGAGAGTATATGTTGTTATATTTAGCTATATAATGATGTATGTTTGGAAGAAGATGGGATCGTGATGTACTAGTGACGCACGGAATTCGGGTGTGAAGATAGACCGGATTTCGGGGCGTTACATCTTACCGATACGAGATACTTATACACTTGAACGTCTTGCTCGTATGTACATAAACGAGATTTTAAGACTACATCGTATGCCACTATCCATAGTTTCTGATCGAGACCCATGATTCACTTCACGATTTTGGGTTAGTTTGCAGAAAGCTATGGGCACAGATTTACGATTTAGTTCGGCATATCATCCTTAGACAGACGGGCAGTCGGAGAGGACTATTCAAACTCTTGAAGATTTATTAAGACTCTGTGTCTTTGACTTCAAGGGAAGTTGGGATAAGTTCTTACCATTGGTGGAGTTTTCTTACAACAACAGTTATCAAGCAAGTATTGGCATGGCTCCATTTGAGGCGTTGTATGGAAGAAAGTGTCATTCTCCAGTATGCTGGGATGAGGTGGGAGAAGCAACGTTGTTGGGACCGGAGTTAATACGTATGACTACAGAAAAGATTCAAATGATCTGACAACGTATAAAAACCTCACAAGATCGATAAAAGAGTTATGCTGATCATCATCAAAGGACGTGGAATTCGATATAGGAGATCATGTGTTGTTACGTGTTGCTCCATGGAAAGGAGTTACGAGATTTGTAAAGAGAGGAAAACTCAATCCTCGATTCATCGGTCCATTTTTAATCCTCGATCGAGTAGGAACTGTGGCCTTTAGACTCGCTTTACCGCCAAGTATGTCTCGTGTTCATAACGTTTTGCACATATCCATGTTACGTAAATATGTGAAAGACCCGAACCACATTATTGAGTTAGAACCGGACGAAAAAGCAGAAGATTTGACGTATGAAGAGGTTCCTGTTCAAATCTTGGATAAGAAGGAACATATTCTACCCTCCAAGGTTATACCTCAAGTCAAAGTTTTGTGGAGGAACCACGATGTTGAGGAAATGATTTGGGAGTTAGAATCTGAAATGAAATCAAGGTATCCTTACCTCTTCGTCATACCAGGTACGTACCCTAATTTCTTATCAGTTTAACACTGTTGAAGGCTAACGATAATTTATTCTACATTATCTTAGTCATAATATTACTTACTGGGCTAGTTGAGCTCACCCTTTCTTTCGTTGTTCTCTTCAGGAAATGAGAACATAGTAGGGACTAGTCGGGGAACAGAGTGACGATCAAGAGGATAGCATTAATAGTCCTCACTATTCTGTGAAATAGTGTGTTAATAATTGTAATGAGGACTCCTTTTGAGTTTGTATATTCTCTAGTAGACAATAATTGTATTCAAACTCACAGTTATGTTTTGTCGTATTGTACACGACAGTTGTATTAGTAAATTGTATTTGAATTCTGTACCATGTATATGGCAACTCAAGATGGGTGATGTACCTAATTTTGGGGGCGTCACAATAATCGTGACCCGTAATATTACAAATGATGTGGTAAAAGTCCTTATTGGCCCGTAGTACATTGATGGACAGTTTTTGGTGTGATTATGACTATGGATTATTCGGTATAATCATAACCATTGATGATTACATGAATATCCTTGGCCCGTAGTGCAGGGATAATTCGATGATGTAGTTTATTTATTAAGCTGGGTCTCAGCGATAAAGTTGATGAAAAACTTTTTAAATCATAGAAGATAGTAGATATCATGCTCTACTTGACTCTTCTAATAGATTGCTTGATCCGTTGTAGTTGTTGATCTAAAACTTATTGTCTATTATATTCTATCAGTTATTATACTGTTGAAGCTAAGGATAATTTATTCTGCATTATCTTAGTCATAATATTTCTTAATGGGCTAGTTGAGCTCACCCTTTTCTTTCATTGTTCTCTTCAGGAAATGAAAATATAGCTGTGACGAGTCGAGGAATGGACTGATGGTCCAGGATAAGTGGTTGTAGTAGTCCTAACTATTCTATAAATAGTGTGATAATAATTGTAATGAGGACTTCATTGAGTGTGGATATTGTCTAGAATACAATATTCGTTTTAAAAACTCAGCTATGTTTTGTCGTATTTTTTACACGATAGTTGTATTAAAGAAGTTTGTATTTGATTTCTGTACCATGTTTTTGGAGAATCAAGATGGGTGATGTATACCTATTTTGGGGTCATCACAGTTGGTATCAAAGCTTAGGGATATGATCCATGGCTGAAATGTGAGACAAGAACTAGTAGGGGAGAGACGGGGAATTCCTTCGCTATTATGACCTACCTAAGTTTTTTTGGTATTTAATTGGTCGGTCATAGTATAGGGATAATATGTGATATGTCAACTAACCCTAGTTTTGTGACAGTGTTTGAAAATGGCATCTGAAAATGTTGAGATCAGCAATGAAGCACATTAGACCGTTAAGTCACCAACGATCAATACCCAGGATAATGGGCAACAGGAAGACAATAATCCTTTGGTAAACAACAACACCGATCAGATGATGAACGATGGGATGTTCAGAGGCTTTATGCAATTCATGCAACATTAGGCTAGAGAGACTACTATTCATAATATTGGTGGAAACAATGGCAACCCACGCCTGGTCACTACTAAGCAGTTCAAGGAGCTGGGACCGCCGAATTTTTTGGGAAAGCTAGAACCACTTAAGGCGAAGACGTGGATAAAGCAAATCACCAAGATATTTGATGTCTTGGAATGCTCAGAGGAGCAAAAGGTTCCCTTCGCCACCTTTATGTTGCGTGAAGAGGCAGATTACTAGTGGGAATCTATAAAACGTACCCAGCCTGACGCACTCAAGATGTCTTGGGAGAAGCTCCAAGAGTTTTTCTACGAGAAGTACTTTCTCGAAAGTATTCGTCACATGAAGGAGGTGGAATTCATCAAGTTAGAGCAAAACAATATGACCATGTCGCAATACGAGGCTAAATTTGAGGAGTTATCCCGATTTGCATCCCATTTAGTCGATAATGAGGAGAGAATGACGCGAATGTTTCTAAGAGGGATGAAACCTGATATATGTTAATACCTCATTTCTCACAAACTTTGTTTATATTCAGATGTTCTGAATAGGGCTCAGTTATTGGAGCGCGATAATGAGTCAGCACAACCAAAAGGCAACGACCAACAACACGATAATAATCGTACCGGTGGCAATGGCCATCGGAATAATGATAACCATCGTGGGGGAAATTATCATGCCAAGAATGGTAACCACATTCGGTGGTAATCATGGCCAAGATAATAGAAGTGGAAAATTCAAGAAGAGAAGATTTAACGATTATGGGAAGACGTCAGGCAGCAGCACCAACACCAGCAACAAATTCTAGGGGAGGAGAACGACTGCCCGTTAGATGCTATAGATGCGAAGAGGAGGGACACATAATTCCAAACTGTTCACAGCCTTCCAAGGTATGTTTTAGTTGTGGAAAAGACAGTCATATAGCTCAATTTTGTCTTGTAGCGAAATCAAGTCCAGCTGGGATGGTGGAACCAAAGGCGGATACGGACAAAACAAAGTCAGTGGTTTCAGGAAGAGCATTTTTCGTGACTTCTCAAAAAGCGAGTAACCCAAACAAAGTTAGCATGGGTTAGTTAATTATAAATTCTTGCCAAGTCTATACCTTATTAGATACCGGTTCTACCCATTCTTTTATCTCTCTTTTTTGCGCTTAAAATTTAAATTTGACCCTAGAGAAGTTAGACTTTGACTTATTGGTTGAAACTTCGTTAGTAAAAATCGTCGTTACATCCACTATTTATAAATCTTGTTGATTAAAATCGAAACTTTCACGTTACCTGTCGATCTTATCTCTTTGAAAATACTTGCCCTTAATGTGATTTTAGGAATCGATTGGTTAACTACTCATCATGCCAAAATTGATTATTTTCATAAGGTTGTTAGCTTTCATATTCCTAACCAACCTGTTATGCGAATTCAAGCAACCAAATCACTAAAGTCAATTTGGACGTTATCATTTCTTAGATAAATTAATTCTTGAACTTGTTTTATTGAATTCTTATATCATTGTCATCATCCTCGTGTTTATATTTTGCTAAAAGTCATCTGTGGCCTGTAGTGCATAGATGGACTTGGTATGATTATGACCATAGGATTATTCGGTGTAATCATGACCGTAATGTTACAAATGATGTGGTAAAAGTCCTCATTAGCCCGTAGTACATTGATGGACAGTTGTTGGCATAATCATGACCATTAATGAATAAACGAATGTCCTTGGCCCGTAGTGCACGGATAATTTGTGGTCTTGATACTAAAGAATATCCTTGGCCCGTAGTGCATGGATGATTCGATGATGTGGTTTATTTATTAAGTTGAGTCTCAGTGATAAAGTTGATGAAAAACTTTTTAAATCATAGAAGATAGTAGATATCATGCTTTACTTGACTCTTCAATGGATTGCTTGTTCCACTGCAGTTTTTGATCTAAAACTTGTTGTCTATTATATTCTATCTGTTGTTATACTGTTGAAGGCTAAGGATAATTTATTCTGCATTATCTTAGTCATAATATTTCTTACCTGGGCTAGTTGAGCTCACCCTTTTCTTTCATTTTTCTCTTTAGGAAATGAGAATATAGCTGGGACGAGTCGGAGAATGGAGTGATGGTCCAGGATAAGTGGTTGTAGTAGTCCTCACTATTCTGTGAAATAGTGTGATAATAATTGTAATGAGGACTTCATTGAGTGTGGATATTGTCTAGAAGACAATATTCGTTTTAAAAACTTAACTATGTTTTGTCGTATTTTTTACACGACAATTGTATTAAAGTATTTTGTATTTGATTTCTCTACCATGTTTTTGGCGAC
The DNA here is from genome assembly GCA_020205505.1 of Panax japonicus. Lineage (NCBI taxonomy): Eukaryota > Viridiplantae > Streptophyta > Magnoliopsida > Apiales > Araliaceae > Panax > Panax japonicus. Next base: position 12,706,806 of record CM035100.1, on the reverse strand, counting down.
TCAAGATGGGTGATGTATACCTATTTTGGGGGCGTGACAATTACTAATTCATTGCATGAATTCTTTTCAAAGAAGACACTCCAAAAGGGGGAAAGAACCATTAAAGTTGGCAATGGAGAGGCTATACAAGTTGAAGCTATAGGAACTCTTCCTTTAGTTTTGGAGAGTGGTTTTATCTTGTATTTATATGATACACTTTATGTTCCCAGTATGTGACAAAATTTAATTTTTGTATCTAAACTTGACGTTGATGGATTTTCGTTTATGTTTGGGAATAATAAAATAATTATTTATCATTTCTCTCATGTTATTTGTTCTGGCTCTTCAGAGGGAAACCTCTATAAGATAAATTTGAATAATATCTTTACTGAAACCTTGTTAACAATGAATGTGACAGAAAGTACCTCTAAAAGTGGAAATAAGAGAAAACTAGATAATGAGAATTCTTCAAAATTATGGCATCAAGGCTTAGGCCATATTTCAAAAGACAGCATGCAACATCTTATAAATGATGAAATTCTTAATTCACTACATTTTTCTGATCTTGACCATTGTATTGAATGTATAAAGGGAAAAATTTGTGAAAGGTAATAAGAAAGGAGTCACTAGAAGTGGTACACTACTTGAGGTGATTTACACTGATATATGTGGACCATTTTCTCCTAGGGATTGATGGACAAAAATCTTTCATTACGTTCATTGATGACTATTCTTGTTATACTTATGTCTACTTGATTAATGAAAAATCTGAATCACTAAATATGTTTAAAATTTTCAAGGCTGAAGTTGAAAATCAACTTGACCAAGAAATTAAAGTAGTGAGATCAGATAGAGGCGGAGAGTATTATGGTAAACACTCCGACACAGGTCATAGTCCTGGCCCATTTGCCTTATTTTGTCAAGAAAATGGAATCGTCACTCAGTATACAATGCCTGGTACACCGCAGCAGAATAGTGTAGCTGAGAGGTGAAATCGTACCCTTATGGATATGGTACGTAGTATGTTATAAAATTCTAACTTACAAATATTTTCTTGGACTGAGGCATTAAAGACAGTTGTTCATATTTTAAACCGAGTTCTTAGCAAATCTGTCCCTAACACTCCTTATGAAATTTGGACAGGTAGGAAACCTAGTTTAAAATACTTATGGGTGTGGGGCTATCCAGCTGAACCTAAGATTTTTAATCCACAAATGAAGAAACTTGACTCTAAAACTATTAGTTGTCATTTCATTAGATATCTTGAGAGATCTAAGCATTTTTTATTTTACTGCCCCTCACATACCACTAGAATTGTTGAGACTATGTATGCAGAGTTCTTAGAGAATGGTGATTTAAGTGGGAGTGGTGAGCCTAGAAAAATAGATCTTGAAGAAAATAGGTTTTATGTTCTTAATCATGTAATTCAAGAGGGTGAGGCACAACAACCTTTTATTGAGGCGAATGATGTCCCTGAGATACCTGAGCCACCACCTAATATTGAACCCATTATTATTTAAAATCATATTCCTGAAATTTTGCAACCTTTACTTAGGTCCGAAAGATCTAGAAAGCCTGTTAATTTTGATTATTTTATAACCTATCTTAATTAGATTAACTATGATTCAAGTAAAACTAATGATCCTATCTCCTATAAAGAGGCCATTATGAGTGGTCAATTAACTCAATGGCTTAAAACCATGAATGATGAGTTGAAATCAATGGAGCTTAATAACGTTTGGGATCTTGAAGAATTACCAAAAGGTGTTAAACCTGTTGGTTGCAAGTGGGTATATAAGACCAAATTAGATCCTAAAGGGAACGTTGAAAGGTATAAAGCTTAATTGGTTACTAAGGGTTTCACTCAAAAGGAATGTGTGGATTATAATAAAACTTTATCTCCCGTATACAGGAAAGAATCATTTAGAATAGTCATGGCTCTAGTAGCTCATTATGATTTAGAGTTACATCAAATAGATGTTAAAATTGCATTCCTTAATGGTAACTTGCATGAGAATGTATATATGGCACAACCAGAAATTTTTTTGGTTAAAGGCAACGAATATATGGTATGTAAACTTAAGAAGTCCATATATTAGTTAAAACAGACTTCTCGACAATGGTATCTAAGTTTCACGAGGTGCTGAGTAATTTTGATTTTAAGAAAAATATATTGGATCAATGCATATATATACTTGAAGGTCAGTGGGAGTAAATTTGTTATTCTTGTTTTGTATGTTGATGATATACTACTTGCAAGTACTAACTTAAACATGTTGTATGAGACCTAACTTTTTTTTCTAGAAATTTTGATATGAAGGATCTCGGTGAAGCCTCTTATGTTATAGGTATTGAAATTCATCGAGATAGGTCTCGCGGGATATTAGGAATGTCCCAAAGAGCTTATATTGACAAAGTTCTTAACAAATACAATATGAAAAATTGCTCCCTTATTGTCGCCCATGTTGTTAAGGGTGATAAATTTGGCTCATATCAATGTCCTAAGAATCAACTTGAATGTGATCAAATGAATCTTATTTCCTATGCTTCTGTGGTTGGGAGTCTTATGTATGCTCAAGTTCATACACGTCCAGATATGGCGTATATAACTGGCATGCTTGGACGTTGCCAGTTAAATCTAGGTTTGGATCATTGGAAAATAGCCAAAAAGGTTTTACGCTATTTGTACTAAGGATATTATGCTTACATTTAGAAAAACAGATAACCTTGAAGTTGTTGGTTATTCTGATTCTGATTTTGCTAACTGTAAAGACGAAAAGAAATTTACATCAGGGTACATCTTTATGCTTTCAGGAGGCCCTATTTCGTGGAGAACTCATAAGCAGCAGTTAACTACCACTTCCACGATGATGGCATAATATGTGGCTTGTTATCATGCTACTTGTCATGCTATATTATTAAGGAATCTTATTTCAGGACTTAAGGTTGTAGATTCCATTTCAAGGCCATTAAAAGTATTTTCTAATAATAATTCTGTTGTTAGTTTTTCCAACAGCACCATTTATAGTGGTGCTGGACTATACTTCGACACTAAGGACTTATTTGTCAGGGAAAGAGTTGAAGATCAAAACGTTGTCATTAAGTATATTAGTACGCATAATATGTTAGTGAATCCACTTACAAAAGACTTACCACCCAAGCTCTTTTTAAAGCATGTTGTCGGCATGGGTTTAACTGGTAGTCTTAATTAGTAAGTTATTTTGATGTAAGACGGCAATTTTGAGCTCGTTGTTTTGAACTTCACATTATGTTTATGGTTTACTATTCTTTTTATTGTGCACACTTGAGAACTTGTGAGCAAATGGTACGATTATGTTTTGGACCATATGAATGAGTTTAATCTATTATCACTTATGTAAACTCTATTCATACCTGTTATGCTTAATGTTAATCTTTGTTCTAATAAAAGTACTAATTGTATAACTAATGGGGATCTAGTGTTAATAATGACACAAAGATTGTATTAATTCGAATTAGTGTTTTTATTTGAACAAGATGTAGATATTAAATTAATACTTGGCCAAATTAATGATTGTAAGCGTTATGTTTTGTATATAAATAGTATTTCGGCCAAGTGGGAGAATGTTAGAATATTTTTTTTCCTTATGTGACCTCTACTATTTATGGAATTATTGAGCTTACATATTGTATTAATTTAATCACATTATTTATGGGTTTGGTAATTATATGACTCATAAATATTATTATTAATATTAATTTGGCATAATAGGCCCTGGGGTTTCATAATCTTGATGGACGATTTTGACCCTTAGCTATTCTATAAATAAAACAATTAGGGTTTTGTCTCAATTGTCGTATCAAAAACTTTATACACACCTACACATTCATCATAAGATTGAGAGACAATTGAAGACCTTCATCCCTAAGTGCAGCGGAAACGTGATACACACAAGATGTCTTCTCTTAATTCATGTAAGTACCTAATTGATTAATTGATTTTATTCTATGTAATAACACGTTCCCGATATAATTACTTAACATATTTTTCTAAATTCGAAACAAAAACTCAATGAAACAAGTAGATTATGGTCAAACTTCAGAACATAGAAAACCTAAAATCTCATTCAATAATTTGACGTGCAACAAGGTCACACCATCTTAAACCAGGTGCTTACAGCTTACTATGAACTACCAGAGGAGTGCATCTAATAGGCATAGACCAATAATTAAAATAAATGAAATCACAGCTAAGTTATAAGAGCGAAAGACCAATCTTCTTTATATATTAAGTGTGAGGGTGTGCCGGCAGTGCCCTAATTGCTTTCCTCTAAATTTAAAAACAAAAACAAAATAAATTTTAATGGTGCAAGCCCTACAAGAAAGAGCATAAAGAAGGGGAAATATCTGGAGGAGATAGAAGACCTGTGCCTGAATGGGCAACGGGCAGAGTACTAGTACAACCTTAAATCTAAACTTCATAATAAACACACAAAGAGAACTAAATTTGGGACCATGAAAAACACACAAAGACTAAAATACCCTAAATACTTAATTAAAACTCCTAAATTGCCCTAAAATCCCAAATATGGAATAAAAAAACTAACTCCATCAATTTCTTCCGAATTAAACATAATTGAAATACCATAAAATAAATATTGAAATTTCTTTTTAGCTCTTGACTTATGGTCCTCATCATTTTTCGAAAGGAAAGATACTGGGCAATGGACTCTACAAAAGGATTTCTAGCCAGCCAAGCAACACATGCAGAATAGAATTAATAGACTAAAGAAGCATTTTGAGTTCTATAAGAAGATTTTAACAAAATACATAAACTCGCACAAATGGGTTAGCCAGTAAATATCTTGAGAATATGACAAGAACTATATTCCTTAGGAAAGAGAAGGGGGAAGAAAAATTGGAAAGGCAAGTGCAGAACAGATAACATGAAAAACCATTAACACATATATGATACTAGTAAATATTATCATTGAATGGGAAAACAAAGTAAGGGGCATAAACAATTTTTATTGTGTACAAGTACAACATTTAAGCTAAATGAATGATAGATTCCCTCTGTACATTACTAGCAGAGTAATAACTTGTATCCTTTTCAATATTGAAGAGTAAATGTAAGACAGGAATGTGTTTTCTGACGTGTGAGAAACTTGGTCAAGTGTAAGTTGTTACTAAAATTTATTTTTTTCTATAAGATATTGATTGTCTCAATATGCTTCAATTCAAATGAAACATTGTATATATACAAAAACTCTGTTAATATTAGTACTGGTGCAAAATAAATATCCAATTCTTTTTCATTCAAAAGGTTTTTATATGTTACCAGTTACCACAGACTCCATAGAAGCATTGGGAAATAAATAGTAAAGTGAAAAATTTAACATGGAACAGAATCAATGTTCAGGTATAGTTAGAGGTAGTTCAGGTAAAACTTTGTAATGACCACAGCTGCTCACCCTCTGCTCTAGCCACTAATGAAATTGTGACCTCATTTCCTTTCAAATCACTGTGATACAAAAGTTGTTGATCACCCTAATGATCACCCGTACATAAATGAAAGATCTCAAGTTTTCAATGCATAATCTTCTTTCTAAGAGAAGTTATTGCACTCAATGTCTACAACTAGGAAATCACTTGTATAAACTGAAAATCAAGTTGTATATAGATCAAATCAACTGCTTACAGGGAAAGAGCCAGGATTTATTCTTGGGGCAAAAATATATATTCGTCCACCATTATAAAACATATTATAACACATAAACAATTGAATTGATAACTCCTCATATCAACAATTTTAAACCACAATTTGTTAATGCACATACATAATATATATATATATATATATATATATATATATATATATATGTATACTGATATACACAATTTAGAATCAGAGAAAGGAAACAATTGAAATACAAGGTATAGGTTAAAAGTGTTGGAATTTGAGCCTAAATTAATGTGAGTGTTGTGAGACCCTGAATTTTATGAAATAAAAGTATTCAATTTTTCTATTTTGGTAAATAGTTAAATTGATAAAAGTTTTAAGTTAATGGTGATATGTGAAAATTTTCAAAGTAGACAAGTTGTCATAAAATATCTGGTTACTATTCACTCTAGTATTAGTTCACTCGAATATTTGGGTCATTTTTTGTGTCGGAGTACTATTAACGAGTTACTATTTACGAGTTACTATTCACCTAAATTACTATTCACCCGAATATTATTCACTCGGGTATTTGGGGTAATTTTCGTGTCGGAGTACTATTTACGAGTTACTATTCACGGAGTACTATTGATTCACATTCTTATACTATTAGGGGTGGTGGTGCAAGATTGATAATACTTGCATGACTAAGTTAAAAATAGAGGTATAGTTGAAGGTACTATACTGTAATTAATTTTTTCACATGATTATACTATTTATTCACATGATTGTACTATTGATTCACATGATTTACTATTAGGGGAGTTGGTGCAAGATTGATAATACTTGCAGGACTAAATTAAAAACGAATGAAAAGTTGGAGGTATTGTACTGTAATTTTTCGAGCCCCAAAATGTGCAATTATCGAAACTATATTTTTCTATAAATAGAAGCTCATTCTTCCTTCATTTTTCACCAATTCACTAAAGCTATAAAACAATTATTATAGAGAGAAATTATAGAGAGAAAAAAGAAAAGTATTTTGCTACTTCACTACTTCTATATCCAGTTTCTTCTAAGGTAAGGAGTATTATTTCTTTCTTTCGTCTTCATGAAACTTCTGTTATGCCATTCTTTGTTATTATGTTGGAATAACCTGTCTATGCGAAGTACCGCATACTTGGTGAAATTCTTCTGTTATTCCATTCTTTATTATTCTGTTAGAATATCCTGTCTATGCGTTCTTTGCCGGACCTGGTTCCGTCTTTATTATTCTGTTAGAATATCCTGTCTGTGCGTTATACGCCGGACCTGGTTCTGTCTTTATTATTCTGTTGGAATATCTTGTCTGTGCGTTTTACGCCGGACCTGATTCCGTCTTTATTATTCTGTTGGAATATCATGTCTGTGGGTTTTACGCCGGACCTGATTCCGTTATTTATTATTCTGTTGGAATAACCTGCCTATGCGGTCTATCGCATGTATGGTGATTTCTTTTGTTATTCCATTCTTTATTATACTCAGTTGGTTAAAGTTTTGACTTCTATACTCCATGAAATTAGTGGAATATCCTTGATATTTGCGTTTCATCCAGTATCTTTTCATGGAAATATTCTTCTGAGCATTCTTGAATTTTACTCTACAAAGCAGTATCATGTTGACAATTTGGACATTATTAGTTACTGGATAAATTAATTCTTGAACTTGTTTTATTGAATTCTTATATCATTGTCATCATCCTCATGTTTATATTTTGTTGAAAGTCATCTGTGGCCTGTAGTGCATACATGGACTTGGTATGATTATGACCAAGGATTATTCGGTGTAATCATGACCGTAATGTTACAAATGATGTGGTAAAAGTCCTCATTGGCCCGTATTGCATTGATGGACAGTTTTTGGTATGATTATGGCTATGGATTCTCTTCGACCAAGGGTGCAAAGATGAATTGTTTTATAACATGATCAGGACCGTTGATGAAAACACGATTACCTTTAAGCCGTAGTGCATGGATAATTCGTGGTCGTGATACTAAAGAATATCATTGTCCTGTAGTGCATGGATGATTTGATGATGTGGATTATTTATTAAGCTGAGTCTCAGCGATAAAAGTCATGAAAAACATTTTAAATCATAGAAGATAGTAGATTTTATTCTCTACTTGACTCTTCTAATGGATTGTTTGTTTCACTGCAGTTTTTGATCTAAAACTTGTTGTCTATTATATTCTATCAGTTGTTATACTGTTGAAGGCTATTGATAATTTATTCTGCATTATCTTAGTCATAATATTTCTTACTGGGCTAGTTGAGCTCACCCTTTTCTTTCATTGTTCTCTTCAGGAAATGAGAACGTAGCTGGGACTAGTCGGGGAACAGAGTGATGGTCCTAGATGTTTGCATTAGTAGTCCTCATTATTCTATGAAATAGTGTGATAATAATTATAATGAGGACTCCTTTTGAGTTTGTATACTCTCTAGTAGGAAATATTTGTATTCAAACGCACAGTTTATGTTTTGTCGTATTGTACACGACAGTTGTATAATTAAGTTGTATTTGATTTATGTTCCATGTATCTGGCGACTCAAGATGGGTGATGTATTCCTATTTTGGGGGCGTCACAGTTGGTATTAAAGCTTAGGGATATGATCCTTGGCTAGGATGTGATAATAGAACTAGGAGGGGAGAGACGGGGAATTCCTTCGCTAGTATGACCTACCTAAGTTTATTTGTTATTTAATTGGTCGGTCAGAATATAGGGGTATTATGTGGTATGTCAATTAACCCTTATTTTGAAACTTTATTATAGAATGATATTTGAAATACAAGAGATGAGAAATAGAAAATCATGATAGAGAGGAAATAACCGGGAAGGTACAATCCGAAAAGAAAGCAAGGTATTCTCATCTCTTCGAATATCAGGTACGTACGTAAATTTTGAGGGCAAAATTTCATAAGGAGGGGAGGTTGTGAGACCCCGAATTTTATGAAATAAAAGTATCAATTTTTCTATTTTGGTAAATAGTTAAATTGATAAAAGTTTAAAGTTAAGGGTGATATGTGAAAATTTTTCAAAGTAGACAAGTTGTCATAAAATATCCGGTTGCAATTCACTCTAGTATTGTTCACTCGAGTATTTGGGGCACTTTTTGTGTCGGAGTACTATTCACAAGTTACTATTCACGAGTTACTATTCACCTAAATTACTATTCACCCAAATATTATTCACTCGGGTATTTGGGGTATTTTTCGTGTCGGAGTACTATTCACGAGTTACTATTCATGAGTCACTATTCACGGGGTACTATTGATTCACATTCTTATACTATTAGGGGTGGTGGTGCAAGATTGATAATACTTGCATAACTAAGTTAAAAATGGAGGTATAGTTGAAGGTACTATACTTTAATTAATTTTTTCACATGATTATACTATTTATTCACATGATTATATTATTTATTCACATGATTGTACTATTGATTCACATGATTTACTATTAGGGGAGTTGGTGCAAGATTGATAATACTTGCAGGACTAAATTAAAAATGAAAGAAAAGTTGGAGGTATTGTACTGTAATTTTTCGAGCCCCAAAACGTGCAATTATCGAAACTATAATTTTCATATAAATAGAAGCTCATTCTTCCTTCATTTCTCACCAATTCACTAAAGCTATAGTGCAATTATTATAGAGAGAAATTATAGAGAGAAAGAAGAAAAGTATTCTGCTACTTCACTACTTCTATATCCAGTTTCTTCTAAGGTAGGGAGTATTATTTCTTTCTTTCTTCTTCATGAAGAGAACTTCTGTTATTCCATTCTTTGTTATTATGTTGGAATAACCTGTCTATGCGAAGTACCAAATACTTTGTGAAATTCTTCTGTTGGAATATCCTGTCTGTGCGTTCTACGCCGGACCTGGTTCCGTCTTTATTATTCTGTTGGAATATCCTGTCTGTGCGTTCCACGCCGGACCTGGTTCCGTCTTTATTATTCTGTTGGAATATCCTGTCTGTGCGTTTTACGCCGGACCTGATTCCGTTATTTATTATTCTGTTGGAATAACCTGCCTGTGCGGTCTATCGCATGCATGGTGATTTCTTTTGTTATTCCATTCTTTATTATACTCAGTTGGTTAAAGTTTTAACTTCTATACTCCATGAAATTAGTGGAATATCCTTGATATTTGCGCTTCATCCAGTATCTTTTCATGAAAATATTCTTCTGAGCATTCTTGAATTTTACTCTACAAAGCAGTATCATGTTGACAATTTGGACATTATAAGTTCCTGGATAAATTAATTCTTGAACTTGTTTTATTGAATTCTTATATCATTGTCATCATCCTCATGTTTATATTTTGTTGAAAGTCATCTGTGTCCTGTAGTGCATAGATGAACTTGGTATGATTATGACCAAGGATTATTCGGTGTAATCATGACCGTAATGTTACAAATGATGTGGTAAAAGTCCTCATTGGCCCGTAATGCATTGATGGACAGTTTTTGGTATGATTATGGCTATGGATTCTCTTCGGCCGAGGGTGCAAAGATGAATTGTTTTATGGCATGATCAGAACAGTTGATGAAAAAATGATTATCTTTAGCCGTAGCGCATGGATAATTCGTGGTCGTCATACTAAAGAATATCCTTGGCTTGTAGTGCATGGATGATTTGATGATGTGGATTATTTATTAAGCTGAGTCTCAGCGATAAAAGTCATGAAAAACATTTTAAATCATAGAAGATAGTAGATTTTATTCTCTACTTGACTCTTCTAATGGATTGCTTGTTTCGCTGCAGTTTTTGATCTAAAACTTGTTGTCTATTATATTCTATCAGTTGTTATACTATTGAAGGCTATTGATAATTTATTCTGCATTATCTTAGTCATAATATTTCTACTGGGCTAGTTGAGCTCACCCTTTTCTTTCATTGTTCTCTTCAGGAAATGAGAACGTAGCTGGGACTAGTCGGGGAACAGAGTGATGGTCCTAGATGTTTGCATTAGTAGTCCTCACTATTCTGTGAAATAGTGAGATAATAATTATAATGAGGACTCCTTTTAAGTTTGTATACTCTCTAGTAGGTAATATTTGTATTCAAGCGCACAGTTTATGTTTTGTCGTATTGTACACGACAGTTGTATTATTAAGTTGTATTTGATTTATGTACCATGTATCTGGCGACTCAAGATGGGTGATGTATTCCTGTTTTGGGGGCGTCACAGGTGTTATTAATTAATTTTAATGATTCCATATATAAATGGGGCAAAGGATCAAAAATCCCCTGATATTTACCCCGATGTCCCACTTGCACCCTAAACTAATTTTTTTTTCCAAAAGTACCCTTAACGTTATATTTTTTGGGTCGCCCGTGTCCCTGCCGTTAACAGAAGACAAACGAGGTTTAAATGTGATGACGTGACAAGCTTAAATATAAAATATATTCTAAATAAAATAATATATATAATTTAATCAAAACAAAATATATTAAAAATTCAAAATAAAAAAATAACATATTTACATCATTTAATCAAAATAACAAAACAAAATTATTTTGTTAACTAATCAAAACAATTAATTAAATAAAATAAGTTGTATAATATATTTACATCATTTAATCAAAATACTAAAATTCAAAACATAACATATTTACATCAAATACTAATTAAAAAATACTAAAAAATCAAATTAAAAAATTCTAAAAATATTAAAATTAAAATTATTTTGTTAATTTATCAAAACAACAAAAATTTAAATTACATCATTAAAATACTAAAATCATAATACTAAATACTAATTGATATAACATTTTTAATTACTAAAATCATAATACTAAATAATATTTTTAAAATTCAAAACTGGAGTATTATGATTATTTTAGTAATTTTTAATATTAATTTTTAAAATCATATCAATTTAAAAATATTATGATGAAATTTAAATTTTTGAATACATTTTCTAAAAATATTATTAAATCATCAAATTATAAAATATACTGTTATGTATAGATTATTACATCATCAAATTATTTATATTATTTATAGCATATACTGTTATGTATAGATTATTACATCATCAAATTTTTATATAGTTTAAAAATATTATTTAGTATTATGATTTTAGTAATTTAAATTTTTTATATCAATTTGTATTTAGTATTATGATTTTAGTATTTTAATGATGTAATTTGAATTTTTGTTGTTTTAATAAATTAACAAAATAATTTGAATTTTAGTATTTTTTATTTTGATTTTTTTAGTATTTTATTATTTTTTAATAAGTATTTTAGTATTTTTTTTAATTAGTATTTGATGTAAATATGTTATATTTTTAATTTTAGTATTTTGATTAAATGATGTAAATATGTTATACAACTTATTTTATTTAATTAGTTATTTTAATTAGTTAACAAAATAATTTGAATTTTATTATTTTGATTAAATGATGTAAATATGTTATGCTTTTTTTATTTTGAATTTTAGTATTTTTTTGATTTGATTAAATGATATATATTATTTTATTTAGAATATATTTTATATTTAAGCCTGCCACGTCATCACATTTTAACCCCATTTGTCTTCTATTAACGGCAGGGGCACGAGTGACCCAAAAATATAACGTTAAGGGTACTTTTAGAAGAAAAAAAATAGTTTAGGGTGCAAGTGGGACATCGGGGTAAACATAAGGGGCTTTTTTGACCCTTTGCCCTATATTAATGTGTTCTACTCTATGAGTTGATTAAATTAAGTATTTGAAAGCTCAAATTCATAGAGTAATGAATGAGATATTAACTCCCAAAGATGACACTTGGAAGATAATAAATAAATGTGGGAAAAACCAAGTCCCACGTAGGTTAGGAATTAAAATTTTAATATGTTTATATACAAGGAAAGTGCCAAGGCTAGGTTCGAACCCACACGCGCGCCGCCGCCAGCATGGCCTGGCTCGGGCACGTGGGTTTGGGTCTGTATATAATTTTTTTGACAAAATTTATTTAAATTTTTTAATTAAAAATTTATTTAAATTTTATTTATTTAATTCTATTATCAAAACTGTGTCATTTTGAGAAACTGTATTTATTATATTATCAAAATTGTGTCGTTTTGAGAAGCGGTATTAGCAAAACTGTGTCGTTTTGAGGAAGGCGGTATCTGTAAGTTTGAACGGGCGGCCCAAAACTACATTGTTTTTGTCGCGCCTTTTCTTCTAAGCTTAAAACTACGTAGTTTTGGCTCTGCTAACGCTTAAACTACGTCATTTTAATAAAACAAATAGATGCGCCTATTCTGTAAATGGTCAAAACTACGTCGTTTTGACCAACAGATACAAATAATTCCTCTTCAAGAGGCACCCCGTGCCTTTTCAGGGGTGAGATGCCCATCCAACACCAACCCTCCTATAAATAAATAGGAGGGTCAGCCTTCATTTTCATCCATTCATTCAAGCATTTAAGCATATGAAGCATATAAAGCATTTATTTCTTCATTAGTTTCTTTAAGTTTATTTTGAGAGAGTCAGAGCATTTCTTTTGGTTCTAGGTGTATACTTTTAGTAGTGCTGCTAAAGTATACAGTGTCATTGTATCATGGGAGACAAGTGTTGTCAACTCTAAGCACCATACGGAGGGCATAATTGTCTTAAGGACATAGTACCAAGTACTAGCCTTAACAAATATTTTTCTACAACTCTGGTTAATTGAGATAAGTAAATATATATATATATATATATATATATATATATATATATATATATATATATATATATAATTTCATTTCAAGTTTCCCTAACAATCTTAAGACAATTAAATTTATATATATATATATATATATATATATATATATATATATATATATATATATATTTGCAAGAAATATGGATACCAATTCTGTTACTATAATTGGTTCTTCTTCTACACCTTCTATACCAAATGTTCCTGTGAACCATGGTGAAAAACCAGTAAAGTCCAATGGAATGGAATGGAATTTAAAAGATAGAACAAAAGATGTTGTTTTATCTCACAACTTTGAACTTTGCGAGGTTTCTTCACGAAGATCCCCCTGTACTCAAAGAAGATGAAACAGACAGGCAAGTTGTTGCCGCAATAGATGCATGGAAACATGCAAATTTTTTGTGCCAAAATTATATCTTTAATGGATTGGATAAGACATTATACAAATGTGAATAGTTCTCTCAAAACAGCAAGAGAATTATGGGATTCCTTGGATAAAAAGTATAAAACAGAAGATGCTAGCACAAAGAAATTCGTAATTGGCAGATTTTTGGACTACAAGATGGTGGATTCCAAGGCAGTCATCAACCAAGTCCAAGAATTACAAGTAATCCTGCATGAAATACATGCAGAAGGTATGTCATTAAGTGAATCTTTCCAAGTTGTTGTTATTATTGAAAAACTACCACCAATGTGGAAAGATTTTAAAAATTATCTTAAGCATAAACGCAAAGAGATGAAACTTGAAGACTTAATCGTAAGATTAAGGATAGAAGAGGACAATAGTGCCTCTTAGAAGAAAACTGGAAGGTCCTTTGTGGAATATAAAGCAAATTTGGTGGAACAAGGTCCGAAGTCCAAAAAGAGGAAATTCTCCAGGAATGGGCCTCAGAGGGAACAAATAAAAAGTTCCAAGGCAAATGCTACATTTGTGACAAGCCCGGACATAGGGCAAAGGATTGTCAAAAACGCAAAGACCAGAACAAGAAGTCTGCACAAGCCATTGTAACGAAAGTGGATAGTCTTCTTCAAGATGTTTCTGAAATGAACCTTTCAGCGGTTGTTTCAGAAATAAATATGGTTGAGAATCCAAGAGAATGGTGGGTGGATACTGGAGAAACCTGTGACGCCCCCAAAACAGGTTTACATTACCCGTCTTGAGTCGCTAGATACATGGTACATAAATCAAATACAACTTAATTATACAATAGTCGTGTAAAATACGACAAAACATAGGCTGTGAGTTTTAATACAAATATTGTCATCTAGACAATATCCACACTCAATGGAGTCCAAATTACATTTATTATCACACTATTTCACAGAATAATGAGGACTACTAATGCACCATCTAGGACCATCACTCTGTTCCCCGACTAGTCCCAGCTACGTTCTCATTTCCTGAAGAGAACAATGAAAAAAAGGGTGAGCTCAACTAGCCCAGTAAGAAATAGTATGACTAAGATAATGCAAAATAAATTATCATTAGCCTTAAACGGTGTTAAACTGATAAAATATAATAAACATCAAGTTTAACTGGAACGGGACAAGCAATCCATTAGAAGAGTCAAGTAGATAATAAAATCTACAATCTTCTATGATTTAAAAGGTTTTTCATCACTTTTATCACTGAGACTCAACTTAATAAATAAAATCGAATCATCTCTGCTCCACGACCAAGGATATTCATGTAATCATCAATGGTCATGACTATACTGAATAATCCCTGGTCATAATCATACCAACAACTGTCCACCAATGAACTACAGGCCAATGAGGACTTTTACCACATCATTCGTCACATTACGGTCATGATTATATCGAATAATCACTGGTCATAATCATACCAAGTCCATCTATGCACGTAAGACAAAGATGACTTTCAACATAATATAAGCATGAGGATAATGATAATTCAATAAAACAAGTTCAAGAATAAATTTTAATGATTAATAAGTAAATTTATCCTAAACTCAATAACGTCCAAATTATCAACATAATACTGCTTTGTGCAGTAAAATTCAAGAATGCTCAGAAGAATAATTTCATGAAAAGATACTAGATGAAACGCAAATATTAAGGATATTCAACTAATTTCATGGAGTATAGAAGCCAAAACTTTAACCAACTGAGTATAATAGAATATATGAAACTGCAAATGGATTTTCACCCGTCATGCGATAATCCATGCAAAGGATCATTCACCATGTATGTGGTAATCCACATAGACAGGTTATTCCAATAGAATAATAAAGAATGGAATAACAGAAGGATTCACCATGCGTGCGATAGACTGCACAGATAGGTTATTCCTAATAGAATAATAAATAATGGAACCAGGTCCGGCGTAAACGCACCGACAGGATATTCCGACAGAATAATAAATAATGGAACCAGGTCCGGCGTAAACGCACAGACAGGATATTCTAACAGAATAATAAAGAACGGAATAATAGAAGAATTTCACCATGTATGCGGTACTTCGCATAAACAGGTTATTCCAACATAATAATAAAGAATAGAATAACAACAGAATTCACTAGGCATGCGATAGACCGCACAGATAGGTTATTCCAACAGAATAATAAAGAATGGAATAACAGAAGAATTTCACCATGTATGCGGTACTTCGCATAAATAGGTTATTCCAACATAATAATAAATAATGGAATAACAGAAGTTCTCTTCATTAATACGAAAGAAATAATATCCCTTATGAGTACAACAAATAATATCCCCTACCTTAGAAGAAACTGGATATTGGAGTAGTGAAGTAGCAGAATACATTTCTTCTTTCTCTCTATAGTTTCTCTCTCTAGAGTTTCAATGATTTTGTAAGAAATAATGAAGGAATGCGCTTCTATTTATAGGAGAACGGACTGAATAATAACTAATTCATGAACGGTCCAGATTGATTTACTTTTAAACGGACGGTCCATATTGGTTTACTATTAAAACTTAAAGCAACGGTCCATACTGATTTACTATTAAAACTTTAAACCAGCGATCCATATTGATTTACTATTATAACTTTCCACCAGCGGTCCATATTGATTTATTACTTCTTTCCTAAAACTCGATAAGAGTTATCTCCACTATCTTTTCAAAGGTTACTTTCTAAGGCTTCCCCCCCCCCCACCTAAGGTTCATAACTTAGGGCTTTGATACCAACTTGTGACATCCCCAAATCTTGGTACTTCATTTCCTCAAGATTTGGTGTTCACTTAATCAAAAAATTCATTTCTAACTACCCAATTATAATAAATTGAATAATAAAAACATGTCCATACAGGATTAAACTTAAATAAAAATCTCCAAGGTTATCTAACATTTAACAACAATCATTCAAATGCGGAAATTTAAATAAATTTCATTACAATCTTTAAACCAAAGTCTAAAAGTAACTATCAAAACTATTACAATGTCTTCAGTATTAATTCATCGTTCTTTTTCCCTTACTGGTGCTAGGTACGTCACCCATTTCAACTTTAGCTGTAAGAAATTTTACAGGCAAGAGTGAGCAAACAAGGCCCACTTGAAATAACAATAAGTAAATCTTTAAACTTTTACATCAATTGCCAATATTAGGCTCAATAGAACTGAACAATATATTCTATTAACTTTCAGAAAATTTTAACATTCACTGAGAGTCTAATGACCACGAATCATGTCCACAGTTATAAGTAATCTTTCAACTTTAACTTTAACAGTCATAAGACTATAAAGACTCCACTTACTTAGGGAGAACAACCCTTCGTACAATGTATTGTGCACAACCATTTCAACGCAAAGTGTAAACCTCTATTAAAAGAGTTGTTCATCTCAGTATTTAGAATACAAGTCCGCACCAAAGTAAGTTTGGTTTGGATACAATACAGGGTAATTTAGAATTCAACAGTAATCAACTAAGGATTAGTTGATTACAAAAGAAATAACTGAATTGATATTTGTAAATTAACATCATGCATTAGAGATAATCTAATAGCATAAGCATGGAATAATCATAACATTCAAGTTTATTGAGGATTGGGTACTAAAAATACATCATGAATAGTAAATTGAACGACAAAGTTGCTCATCACTAGAATACAGTGACTCGTATGCTAACTAACGAGTTACATATTAAAGAAACTTGTTCAATAATAAGATGTAAGATGTAGAATACTTGCATCCTCATGAACCAATAGATAAAAGAGCTTTATCAATAATAAACAATCTAACTCCATAAAAGTGTAGAGTTAGCAACTTGTATAATTGAAATGGAATTAAAAGCAATAATGTGCTCAACGAAATTAAACTTGTACAACGAAGTTTTAGAGTTAGAAAACTTGCCTTTAGCACAAGCTAAACCTTACAACTTGAATCAATACCCTATACATATTTCATCATGACATAATTAGTCATTACCAACATTTTATATCTATATAAACAGATATATACATCATGTAGGTCAAATCACCCATTCACATAATCAAACTATGTTAATACTAGTTAATACTTGATAACATGATCATTCATAACATGATCATCATGACATAATTAGTCATTACCAACATTTTATATCTATATAAACAGATATATACATCATGTAGGTCAAATCACCCATTCACATAATCAAACTATGTTAAAACTAGTTAATACTTGATAACATGATCATTCATAGTTTAATACTACTGAAATCATCATTTAGCATTCATATTATTAACACATAACCTTTATTTTCAAAATTTGTGTAATAAACTAAAACTGTCAGAACCTTCTACTAACTCGCGCTGCGGTGCCACAGTTTACACTGTGGTTAGCGCTGCGGCGCTGATTTGGCACTGCGGCGCGAGTCACAGGCCATCGATTAGCGCCGACGCTGCGGCGTGGCGCCGACGATGCGGCGCAAAACTTATACTGCTGGGCTGCACTGCAGCGCCAGAGTCCAGAACTCGCTGGCGACCAAGCTCGGCAACAGCATGAACAAAAGCCAAATTGGCCAACAAGCTCCAATCTAATAGACTAATTAACATGTAATTTACACATAGACTTCATGTAAACGTATTGTGAAGACTTCTAACATGTTTCTACCCATAAAATAACATAAACATCAAATCTACAACACCCAATTTCAATGTTTTTGGGAAAAACTCCATTTTTGACTTTTTTAATGGAAATCAACATTGTGTTTTTGTTTTTCAATCAAAACAGTAATTTCAAAACACCATAGTTATGATTATACATACTCTATCAAATTCAATAATAAATTTATCAGTTTAACAACTAATTAAACCTTAATTTCTACTTTAAACTAAGTCATATTCATATATATTTTTTATATGAACTCACTGTGATATATTTTCTTCCACAAAACCCATACATACATGAACTAGTTTTTCTATAATCATATATAAACTCATGAAATCATCTTAAAATCAAAAATTTATCATATAACTACAAACACCACCAATTTATCTTTTATAAAAATTTCACAGACAACTTTTTGGAGAAGAAAACTAAAATTTAAAATTATAAAATACAAGGATTAATATCCTACCTTTGATTAAGATGATGATAGCTATTCTCAAGCTTCTTCTCTCCAATTTCTTTCTCAAAACCTGTTAGAATCACTCACTTTTTCTCGCTAAGTTTTCTTCTTCTCTCCCTTTTTCTTCTTCTGAGTTTTCTTTCTTCCTAACTCTAACATACGTAGAATAATATAACGTATATAGTAATAATAGATATATTAAGTATAGGATTTTAATTGACATCAGTTATAGAATTTTGAAAATCAAAAGCCATAAGGCTTGTTTGGCTAGCTAACTAAAAATAACTCATTAACCCTTACACCTTGTTTAGTAAACCTAATTAAAACAAATAGATTAATCCTTATACCTTGTTTGATAAAACATCATTAGATTAAAGTCTTAATATGCATTAAGACTTGTTTGGCCAAAACTAAATTAAAGTCCTTTAATTTATTTTAATAACTCCTTTATAGCAAGGTTATTAGTCACACTTCCACTTAATTAAATAATCAATTTAATCAATTCAAATACTAATCTATTAAATTACTTTAACACATAAATCATTAACACAAAGCTATAATTTCTATTATAATTGTAATTTTATTCGACCAACTAATATTTTAAATTACAAATTTCCATTTAAAATATTATAATTTATTTAAAGCACTATAAGCTATCTAGCTTAATTATTAAATTAAATTGGTATATAATCTCATAATAATTAATTTTCTTAGCTCCTTAATTATTTATTCAACAAATAATTAACTAAATCACATCAACTCAAATTGCCATTAAATACTTATATAATTCAATAAATATTTAATATTTAATTATTTATTTAACAAATAATTAACTAAACCACATCAACGCAAATTGAACAATTATTTATTCAACAATAAACATATCCATTAAATACTTATATAAATCAATAAATATTTAATATTACACTTTAAAATTCTGGAATGTTACATCATTCCCTCCTTACAAGGATTCTGTCCTCAGAATCACAACTTAAACAAATCATTCGTCATATTTTTCCCTACTTACAAAGATTCTGTCCCAAGAATCGAAGACACGGATTAATCAAATAACTCAGGGTACTCTTTCAACATTTTTTCTTCGAGTTCTCACGTAGCTTCTTCAGCATTGTGGTTCCTCCATATCACCTTCACAGAAGGTAACACTTTATTCCTGAGCACTTGTTCTTTCCTGTCGACTATCTGGATAGGAACCTCTTCATAAGACAAATCTTTCTCAAACTGCAACAGTTCGTACTCGATCACATGTTTGTAGTCGAGTTTATATGGTCATAACACCGAAATGTGAAAAATATTATGTATGGTTTCCAACTCTGGAGGTAGAGCTACCTCGTAAGCCACTTCTCCCTACTCTTCGCAGCACTTCAAAGGATCCAATAAACCTCGGACTTAGCTTTCCCTTTTTACCAAAATGAATTTTCCCCATTTAGAGAGAAACTTTTAAAAATACAAAAGTTCCTACGTCGAATGCACGATCTTGTCTGTGTTGATCAGCATACTTTTTCTGTCTGTCTTGGGCAGCTACTAATCTTGTCCTGATGAGTTTGACAACGTCAGCAGTTTGTTGCACTAGTTTTGGTCCTAGCAGTTGACGTTCACCGACTTCATCCTAGCACAATGGAGTTCTACACTTTCTGTCGTACAATGCCTCGTAAGGTGGCATGCCGATGCTCGCGTGATAACTATTGTTGTAAGCAAATTCCACCAACGATAATTGTTCTTCCCAGCTTCCTTTAAAGTCCAAGACACATGCTCTCAGCATATCTTCCAATGTCTGAATTGTTCGTTCGCTTTGGCCATCTGTTTGTGGATGATAAGCCATACTCATTCGTAACTATGTCCCCATGCATTCTTATAGTCTCTTCCAGAAATTAGATGTGAATCGCGGATCTCTATCGGACACAATTAATACTGGCACTCCTATGCCTCGAAACGATCTCTTTAATGTACAATCTTGCCAACTGATTAAGATTAAATCTAATCTTTATTGGTAAAAAGTGCGCTGACTTCGTCAGTCTGTCCACTATCACCCAAATTGCATCGCATCCTCCCTAAGTAGTTGGAAGACCCACCATAAAATCCATCGTGATGTGTTCTCACTTCCATTCCTGTATTTCCAACGGTTGAAGTAACCCGCTGGGTCTTTGATGTTCGGCTTTTACTCTTTGACATGTCAAGCATTTCGCTATGCATTCTGCAATGTCCCTTTTCATATTCAGCCACCAAAAATGTCAGCGTAAATCTTGAAACATTTTCGTGCTTCCTTGATGAATTGAATATTTTGAGCTATGAGCTTCGGTCAAAATTTCTTCTTTCAGCTCTGGTGTTGCTGGAACCCAAATTCTTCCCTCAAACTGTAGTAGTCCTTCGGTGTCAATCTTGTATTTTACATCACTACTCTCAATCAGATTCTCTTTGATTTTCCCACACTCTTCATCTTGTAGTTGAGCATTCTTCACTTTGTTCACTAAAGTTGGACCAGCTTCTATCTGGAATAGTTGTTCGTCAGATTCTTTTGGAAATTTGATTTCCAACTCCAGTTTTGTCATTGCTGAAATGAGCTCCTCCTGAGTTGTTATCAGCATCAAATTCTCCCGACCTTTCCTGCTTAAAGCATCTGCCACCACATTTGCTTTGCTTGGATGATAAAAGATTTCACAATCATAATATTTTATCAATTCCATCCACCTTCTTTGACGCATGTTCAAATCCTTCTGAGTGAAAATATACTTCAGACTTTTGTGGTATGTGTAGATCTCACATTTCTCTCCATAAAGATAGTATCTCCATATCTTCAGAGCAAATACAACTGCAGCCAATTCCAAATCATGAGTCAGATACCATTTCTCATAATCCTTCAGTTGTCTTGATGCATAAGCAATAACTTTATCGTTCTGCATAAGAACACAACCCAACCCTTTGTGTAAGCATCACTATACACCACAAAATTTCCTGTATTATCTGGTAATGTCAACACATGTGCCATACTTAACTTTTTCTTCAAATTCTTAGAAACTCTCTTTACACTTCTCCGTCCAAACGAATTCTACAGCTTTCCTTGTCAATATTTTTAGCGGAGTGGCTATTTTAGAAAAATCTTAAATAAATCTTCTATAATAACAGACCAGTCCCAAGAAACTCATCACTTTTGACGGTGTTCTTGGTTGTTCCCAATTGATTACAGCTTCCACTTTTTATGGATCCACTGAAATCCCATCCTTGTCAATAACATGACCCAAAAATTGTACACGGGCGAGCCAAAATTCGCACTTAGAGAATTTTGCATACAAATTTTCCTTTCTTAGTGTTTCCAATATCAAACGTAAGTGTTCCACATGTTCTTCTTGAGTCTTGGAATACACTAGAATATCGTCGATGAATACCACTACAAACTTGTCTAAGAATGGTTTAAACACCCTATTCATCAAATCCATGAACGCAGCAGGGGAATTTGTTAAACCTAAAGACATCACCAGAAACTCGTAATGTCCGTATCGAGTTCTGAATGTCGTTCTAGGTATATCCTCCTTTCTTACCTTCAATTGGTGATACCCACTTCTCAAATCTATTTTCGAGAAATATTTAGCACCCTTCAGCTGATCAAACAAGTCATCTATTCTAGGCAACGGATACCTATTCTTAATAGTGACTTTGTTTAACTCTCTATAATCGATGCAAAGACGCATTGATCCATCCTTCTTCTTAACGAATAAAACTTGGCGCTCCCCACGGCTGATACGCTTGGTTGAATATATTTCTTATCCAGCAACTCTTGTAACTGTACCATCAGTTCCTTCATTTCTACCGGAGCCATTCTGTACGGGGCCTTCGATATCGGTGCTATTTCAATGCTACGTCATTCACGAACTCCATTTCTCTATCAGGCAGGAAGTCCTGGCAAATCCTCTGGAAACATGTCTTCGAATTCCCTCACTACTAGTATTTCTTCTTGTTTCACACCCTTCTCCTGAGTATCGACTATGTAAGTTAAATAGCCCACACAACCTTGACTCAACAATTTCTTAGCCTGCATAGTCGTCAGACATTTCATTTGTCTAGGCGACTTGCTACCATGAAATACTACATTTGACGGAGTCATAAGGTTTACACATTTCTTTTGGCAGCCAATTACCGCTCCGTATTTGAACAGCCAATCCATTCCTAAAATCACATCAAACTCTTCAAGTCTAATCGGAATCAAATCTACCATAAAGATATTCTCCTTAATGTTCACCCTACAGTTCTTGTATACGAATCTAGCAGGGGTTACTTCTTTATTCGCAATTTCTATGTTCAAAGGAAAATTCAGTTCTTCTCTAGGCAATTCTAACCTCTTAGCAAATTCATCAGATATAAACGAGCAAGTAGCACCCGAATCAAATATTACATATGCATTAATATCATTGACTGGGATAATACCTGACACTACATCTTTTGATTGCACAGCATTTTGCATAGTCATGTTGAAGGTTCTGGCTGTGGGTTTATTTGATGCTGCAGGTCCTGCAATGGCCCATGTACCTCCATTGTTACCTTTATTGCTTCTGGTAGTCACTCCATCCTTCTTCTTAGGGCACTCACGAGCAAAGTGATCCTTGGATCCGCACGTGAAGCATACATTCTTCTTCAGTTGAGTGTAATTTGGGGCGATGTGACCCTCCTGGCCACAATTGAAGCAAACTCGTTTTCCCATCAAGCACGCACCCTTGTGAAATTTCCCGCATATCGCACACGCTTCAAACTTTTTGTTTTGCTGGTTACTCTGATGGTTTCCAGCACCTATGCTCCCATTCCACTTCCTCTTCAAGTTGTTATTGCTGTTGTTGTTGTTGTTTCCACCGTTACCACTTCCATTCTTAATCTCATTCTCATTCTTCTTCTTCTTTTGTTCCTGATTGAACTTTGTCACTGCCTCACCTCCACCTTCAGCGAGTATTGCCTTCTCCATGACTGTTGCAAACGTCTTCAACTGAAACAGGGAAACCCTACTGTACACTCAGGGCTTCAGTCCCTGTTCAAATTTCTTCGCCTTACGTTCGTCTGTGCTTACCTGATATGGCACAAACCTCGCCAATTCATTGAATTTTGTGGCATACTCAGATACCGTCATCATTCCCTGCTTTAATTCCAGAAACTGCACTTCTAACTGACTCTTCGAACTCTCCGAAAAATAGGTCTCGAAGAACAACTCCTTGAACCTATCCCAGGACATCAGCCCTGGCCCTTCACGAGTTTTATTGGCTTGCCACCAATAACTAGCTTCTGCTTTCAACATGAAAGTTGTGAAAGCAGTCTTCTGATCATCCCCTACCCTAGCGACATCGAACACCTTTTCTATCTCCATAATCCAGGTTTGTGCTTCGACTGGATTCATAGACCCACGGAATTCAGGTGGTCCAACCGCCTTGAAATCCTTAAACGTTGTACCATGGTTTTGTGGTTGATTCTGTAACGCTCCTGTCAGTAGTGTCACTAGTTGTTGGACGGGATTATTTTCAACATCATTATTGTTAGTTCTCTCATTGGTTCTCTGTCGGGGTGGTTCACGTCTGGGAGGCATTTTCTGTTAAAACAAAACATCTATTAGACTATTACTCAACTTTTTTAAGTATTTTCTAATTAACTTGCCTCCATAAAAGAAATAACCACATAACACATAACACTTTGAATAAAGTAACAACTTTTATTTATTCAAAACCTTTTTGGAAAACATATAACAATAGCATCACTACTATCTACATTACTTTCCTGAACTACAAAAGTTTCAGGACAACATCATAGTCATATCCCATAGGTTGCATAACACTTGGGATTTATAATTTATTTAACCTTTCACTCATCGTACAACAGCTACGATGTTCTATTAAGATACTTTTTAGCCCTATCATGTTCTTCCTCCATGACTCGAAACATTGTTCTGCGATCTAACACATATGATGGCAGCGTCTCGAACTGAATCAGATATCTCATGACCCGATCTTGAGCTCTAGCCCTCTTAGCAGCTTCTTCTCTCAGCTTGTTCTTCAGTTCAGCAACCACTTCGATCAGTTGTTCTTTCTCTCCTTCAGTCTGTACTAGTTTCTCCTCGACATTTGTCAGTCGTTCTTCATAATCCTGGATCTTGCCGTCTTTTTGTGTCATTGCAGTCTGTTGTTCAGTTACTATCTCCTATAACTCCTCAACTGTATCCTGAAGTTCCACGTTACAGTCATGCACCTCATCGTATATATGGCCAGCTATCGAGTTAAGTGGAATCCTTTCCTCCTCGTCCTCTTCATCCTCATCCTCCTGTAGTAACTCAATGGGATCCTCCTCATCTGTTTCCACATCATCATTCTCCTCTTCAACTACTGTGACCAATGGGGCTGACTCCCGTGGCAGTATGTGAGACCCCAGATTTTATGAATAAAGATTTAAATTTCTTGAAATATTTTTTTTAATATTATGGTGTTGATTTGATATAATGTTATATTTGTGGGTAGTATTTAGAAATTTTGTAAAGTATGTAAGTTGTTGTATTATATTCGATTGGTCGGGGAATATTCGTTTTAGCATGGAATATTCTTACAAAGGCGAAATCATTGGTGGACCTCACAATGGAATGATTGTCGGATTGAGAAAATGACAAAAATATTTTTATGAAAATAACGCCGGAAGTTTTACCATTAATACTGTTGAACTACTCGATAGTAAAAGTACAGTAATACGCGTGGTTTCATAGTAGCACACGGTATTGATTATTGATGCTTACATGAGAAGTCACTCAGTTTTGCTTATTATTTGGATTCCTATTTACCCATTTATCAAAATAATCGGTAGAAAATTATTTAAATGTGGGGCCCACATGTGGGGCCCATATGTGTTGAAAAACTGATTTTAAAATTGGGGGTGAGAGGAAGTTACGTATAAAGAAGAAAATTATATATATAAGTATGAGATGTGTGTGTGTGTGTGTATATATATATATATATATATATATATATATATGAATGTGATATGGGTGAGAGTGATGTGTGAGAGTGACTTGTTGGTGGAATTCAGTGTGTGAGTGTGTGTGGTAGTGGGTTTTGGTGGAAAAGTGGATGGGTTGATAATTAATGTTGGTTGTTTTATTATAAATTAATTTTGGGTGGTGGAAAAGTTGATGGGTGTTGTAATATTATATATATATAATATATCTAGCATGTGTTTATATATATATATATATATATATATATATATGTATATATATATATATATATATATATATATGTATATGTATTATATTTTATTATTTTTTGATCCTATTGGTTGGTTGTTTGAAATTTGCATCGGTGTGTTATCACAACTTTGATCCGTGAATTTGCAAAGACATCATGTTATATTAATGTAATATATGTATATATATAATATATTATTTTTTATTAATACTGCATAGTAAATCAATCTGGACCGTTCATGAATTAGTTTCTATTCAATCCTTTCTCCTATAAATAGAAGTTCATTCCTTCATTATTTCTTACAAATTCACTTAAACTCTAGAGAGAGAAATTATAGAGAGAAAGAAGAAAAGTATTCTGCTACTTCACTACTCCAGTATTCAGTTTTTCTAAAGGTATGGAATATTATTTGTTGTACTCGTAAGGGGTGTTATTCTTTCTTATTCATGAAGAGAACTGTTGTTATTCCATTTTTTATTATTCTGTTGGAATAACCGGTATACGCGGTTTACCCTATACTTGGTGACATTCTTCTATTATTCTGTTAGAATATCTTATCTGTGTGTTTTATACCGGACCTGGTTCCGTATTTATTATTCTGTTGGAATATCCCGTCTGTGTGTTTTACACCGGACCTGGTTCCGTCTTTATTATTCTGTTGGAATATCCTGTCTGTGTGTTTTACACCGGACCTGGTTCCGTCTTTATTATTCTGTTGGAATATCCTATCTGTGTGTTTTACACCGGATCTGGTTCCATCTTTATTATTCTGTTGGAACATCATATCGGTGTGAATTTCACCTGACCTGGTTCCGTTATTATTATTCTGTTGGAGTAACATGTATATGCGAGGTACCGCATGCATGGTGATTTCTTTTGTTATTCCATTCTTTATTATACTCAGTTGGTTAAAGTTTTGACTTCTATACTCCATGAAATTAGTAGAATATCCTTGATATTATCTTTTCATGGAAATATTCTTCTGAGCATTCTTGAATTTTACTCTACACAGAAGTATCATGTTGAAAATTTGGAAGTTATTGGTTCCTGGACAAATTAATTCTTGAACTTGTTTTATTGAATTCTTATATCATTGTCATCATCCTCATGTTTATATTTTGTTGAAAGTGATCTGTGGCCTGTATTGCATAGATGGACTTGGTATGATTATGACCAGGGATTATTCGGTGTAATCATGACCGTAATGTTACAAATGATGTGGAAAAAGTCCTCATTGGCCCGTAGTGGATGGACAGTTTTTGGTATGATTATGGCTATGGATTCTCTTTGGCCGTAGTGCAAAGATGAATTATTTTATGGCATAATCAGGACCGTTGATGAATACACAATTATCTTTGGCCCATAGTGCATGGATAATTTGTGGTCGTGATACTAATGAATACACGATTATCTTTGGCCCGTAGTGCATGGATAATTTGTGGTCGAGATACTAATGAATAAACAATTATCTTTGGCCCGTAGTGCATGGATAATTTGTGGTCGTGATACTAAAGAATATCCTTAGCCTGTAGTGCAGGGATTATTTAATGATGCGGATTATTTATTAAGCTGAGTTTCAGCGATAAAAGTGATGAAAAACCTTTTAAATCATAGAAGATAGTAGATTTTATTTCTCTACTTGACTCTTCTAATGGATTGTTTATTCCGCTGAATTTTTTTGATCTAAAACTTGTTGTCTATTATATTCTATCAGTTGTTATACTGTTGAAGGCTAATGATAATTTATTCTGCATTATCATAGTCATAATATTTCTTACTGAGCTAGTTGAGCTCACCCTTTCGCTTTCATTGTTCTCTTCAGGAAATGAGAACGTAGCTGGGACTAGTTGGTGAACAGAGTGATGGTCCTAGATGGTGTATTAGTAGTCCTCACTATTCTGTGAAATAGTATAATAATAAATGTAATGAGGACTCCATTGAGTGTGGATATTATCTAGATGGCAATATTTGTATTAAAACTCACAGCATATGTTTTTTCGTATTTTACACGACAGCTGTATTATTAAGTTGTATTTGAATTTTGTACCATGTATCTGGCGACCCAAGATGGGTGATGTATACCTAATTTTGGGGGCATCACAGTTGGTATCAGAGCCATAAGTGTGAAGAGCCCCGAGCCTCTCGCTGGTGACTTCCTGTTGATGGGGAATACACCGAAGCCAGACTCTCCGTAGGGGACGCCGTCTTTCGGTGGCAAGCTGATAGGTACCAATGTGAGGTGCTGACACAAGTTGGTGTCTAGAGTCACAGTTGGTATCAGAGCTTAGGGATATGATCACTGGCTGAGATGTGAGACAAGAACTAGGAGGGGAGAGACGGGGAATTCTTTCGTTAGTATGACCTACCTAAGTTTATTTGGTATTTAATTGGTCGGTCAGAGTATAGGGGATAATATGTTGCATGTCAATTAACCCTTGTTTTGTGGCAGTGTTTAAAATGGCAGCTGAAAATGTTAACAATGGTGTGAATGAGACCGTGGAGACACTTCTAATAACCAACCAGGTTAATGTGATTAGAGATATCCATGTGGTGATTGAGGAATTAAAAGTTGCACTCAAGCTAGTCGCCAAGGTAGCAACTGAGAGTGAGGAAGAAGAGGAACATGAGGATGATTTATTAGAAGAACTTATTGATCAAAATATAAAATTGCAAAATCGTATTCATGAGTTAGAAGAGCATGCTGAAGAATGGCAGGCAGTCGTTGAGCAAAGGGATGCAACAATTCAAAATTGTATTACCCGATGTGCGATGGTTGAACAAAAGCACTCTTTGGCAGAGTATACGATATTAAAGCTGGAATTTGAGAATTTAAACATCAAGGAGCAGCTAAAAGAAGAAGTAACTGAACGAGTGAGAATGAAAGATGCATGGGTAAAAGCCGCACGACGCGTTGATATGGTGGAAAGAGAAGTACGATCCAAGAAAGCTAAAATAGATGATATGTATTTCTCTTTTTCGACAGCAATTGGGAGAATCCAGCATCGAATTTTAAATTACCCTGACAAGGAATCGAACGAAGTTATCACGGGTTAGTTAATTATAAATTTTTGCGAAGTTTATACCTTATTAGATACCGGTTCTACCCATTCTTTTATCTCTTTTGCTTGCGCTCAACGTTTAAATTTGACTCCAGAGAGATTAGACTTTGACTTATCGATTGAAACTTCGTTAGTAGAAACCTTCATTTCATGTGCTATCCAAGTCTTAGATGAGAGTCATAGTTTTTAAATGATATTTCTATTGTTAATAAATCTCCTGACGTATTCTCGAAGGACTTCTTAGCCTACCCCTAGAGCGTGAAATCGAATTTTGTATTGACCCCAGTACAAAACCCATTTCTTAAACCCTCAAATATTTCTTCAACCAAAATGAATGTAACATGCGCCAAAGAAATTGGCTCGAGCTGTTGAAGATTACGATCGTACCATTCAATATCATCGTGGAAAAGCGAACGTCGTAGCTGACGCGTTGAGTAGAAGATCGTATGCATTTATAAGTGCGAATATACGAAACCAAGTGAAGATAACAAATATACGATTAGAATCGACTTTAATCAATAATGTTAAAGCCGCTCAAGCTACAAACCCGAAGCTGACGAATGTGAAAAAGAAGGTTCAAAAGGGCGTTATTCTAGAAGCAAGAATCGACGAAGAGAGGAAATCTCAACCCTCAATTTAATTGACCCATTTGAAATCCTCGATCGATTAGGAATTGTGGCTTATAGACTCGTTTTACCGCTAA
Source organism: Panax japonicus (assembly GCA_020205505.1). Classification (NCBI taxonomy): domain Eukaryota; kingdom Viridiplantae; phylum Streptophyta; class Magnoliopsida; order Apiales; family Araliaceae; genus Panax; species Panax japonicus. The sequence continues at coordinate 12,676,944 of CM035100.1, read as the reverse complement.
GTATGTCGCGTGTTCATAACATTTTTAACGTATCGATGTTACGTAAATATGTGGACGACCCGAACCACATTATTGATTAAAATCGGACGAGATAACGGATGATTTAACGTATGAAGATGTACCTGTTTAAATCCTGGAATATATTCTATGCTTAAAGGTTATACCTCAAGAGTTAGAATCTGACGAAGTGTCCGCATCTGTTCTGCATACCAGGTACGTACGTAAATTTCGAGGGCGAAATTCCATAAGGAGGGGAGATTGTGAGACCCCAGATTTTATGAATAAAGATTTAAATTTCTCGAATATTTTTTTTTAATATTATGGTTTGGATTTGATATAATGTTATAGTTGTGGGTAGTATTTAGAAATTTTACAAAGTATGCAAGTTGTTGTATTATATTCGATTGGTCGGGGTATATTCGTTTTAGCAGGGAATATTCTTACAACGGCGCAATCATTGGTGGACCCCACAATAGAATGATTGTCGGATTGCGAAAATAACAAAAATATTTTTATGAAAATAACGGCGGAAGTTTTACTGTTAATACTGTTGAACTACTCGGTAGTAAAAGTACAGTAATACGCGTGGTTGCATAGTAGCATACGGTATTGATTATTGATACTTACGTCAGAAGTCACTCAGTTTAGCTTATTATTTGGATTCCTATTTACCCATTTTTTAAAATATTCGGTAGAAAATTATTTAAAGGTGGGGCCCATATGTGGGGCCCATATGTGTTGAAAAATTGATTTTAAAATTGGGGTGAGAGGAAGTTGCGTATAGAGGAGGAAATTATATATATAAGTGTGAGATGTGTGTGTGTGTGTATATATATGAATGTGATATGGGTGAGAGTGATGTGTGAGAGTGACTTGTTGGTAGAATTTAGTGTGTGAGTGTCTGTGGTAGTGGGTTTTGGTGAAAAAGTGGATGGGTTGATAATTAATGTTGGTTGTTTTATTATAAATTGATTTTGGGTGGTGGAAAAGTTGATGGGTGTTGTAATATTATATATATATATATATATATATATATATATATATATATTGTGATGCCCCCAAAATAGGTATACATCACTCATTCTGAGTTGTCAATACATGGTACAGAAACAACTACAACTTTATTATTACAACAGTAAAACTGTGAGTTTAAATACAAATATTATCTTCTAGACAATATCTATATCCAAAACAATCCTCATCACATTTATTGATACATTATTTTACAAAAATGGTGAGGACTATTAAACAACTCTCTCTAGAACCTTCATTCCATACCTCGACTAGTACTCGCTATATTATTGCCTCCTGAGAAGAAAAATAGAACAAAAAGGAACAGGGTGAGCTCAACTAGCCCAGTAAAAAATATTATGACTATGATAATATTCAACAAATTATCATTAGTCTTCAACAGGGAAAAATCTGAGAGAATACACTAAAAAATAAGTTTTAGATCAATATTCGTAGCGGAAAATAATAATTCATAGAAGAGTTACGTAGAGGATGAAATCTACTAATATCTATGAATTTAACAGTCCATCATCATTATTTTATCCCTGTAACATCAATCAATATATATCTGGAATCAAATATTCATCTTTGCACTACAGGCCAAAGATATTCATCAGTTGGTCATGTTCATCTAAACATCTGTTCATCTTTGCACTACAGGCCAAAGATATTCATCAAAAATCATTCATCTTTGCACTACAGGCCAAAGATATTCAATTATATCTTCATTTAGGATTGAGGATGATGAAAAATATTTTAAAGAAAACGAATCTAGTGAAACAAAAGAATAAATATTAAGGATTTGTACTTTAAATAATCCAAGTTCAAAAATACTTCATAAATAACCAGAGTGGGGTAAAATTCAAGAATGATCAAAACATAGATCCAATCAAAGATAAGAATCATAACAGACAATCTTGGACATAGAAAAGAAAATATAATTTTTCTGTGAATAGTGTCGTATTCGTGAATAGTGTCGTATACATGAATAGTGTCGTATACGTGAATAGTAACTCTGACCTCAAAAGATAGAAATTTCACAAAAATACATCATCACGCTTCGTGAATAGTACTCGTGAATAGTAACTCATGAATAGTAACTCGTGAATAGTAACTCATGAATAGTAACTCCGACATAAAAAAGTTCCAAATTTGATAAAAAGTTCCAACCAATATTTCGGCATAATGATATTGAAGAAATAATATCATTTGAGAAGAAAATAACATCCCTTACCTCACAAAGACAGTACTTCTAGTTGAAACACCGGATATAGGCTATGACTTGAACTTGCACCGTATAGCAACACTCAAAGTATCAAAATACTCACAAGAATACGCTCAATATATAGAGAGAGAAATAGAGAGAAAACTTCAGTTTCTGGTGTAATTTTCAATTCTAACCTAAGCACCCTATTTATAGGAAAATGCTTAGAACACCAAAGCAGAAATTTAATATAATATTAATATATTTAATAATTTTTCTACGCCCACTTTGACAACTGATCTCAACTCATTAAGAACATGCTAGGGCTGCCCACACAACAAAAAAAAGTTTTTCTCAATTAATTAATTTAAAACTCCAAAAAATAATAATTAATTAATCCGGAACTTTAATAATTCACAATAAATAGCCATTTTGTCAGAAAAATTCAAAACTCGCGATTTTACATAGGAAATTCCATTATCTACAACTTTACAGAAGGAAGTTTTTCCAAATTCCAAACAAAAACTGACCAAAATCCACAAACGGCCGATTTTACAGGCTATAATCAAATTTCGGTCAAGAATTGGGGTCTACTGACACACAAAACATGTGTTAATCATTTAATGCAACAAAAATACTTTTCCTCCTCATATACTCATATATCCCATATTTATTATAAAAATATCCCATTATTATATTATTAAAATATAATAATAAATTATTTTATCAGAAAAGATAAAATATCATTTTTCAACAATTGTCACTTTAAAAATTTTCCCAATCTATATCCACATAAAATCAATATTTTAGTCATCATATAAATCAATAATTAATTATTCACAAATAATATTACAGAATCACAGTACTGGCAACCAGGCCGTTCCCAGGAAAGAGGGGGCTTTCCAATAAGAATTTCTCCTTACTGGCGCGCAATTAGGTGACCAAACCTCTCCTTAGACAGAACTTTCTAGACATCGCCAATAATGTTTTCTAATAATATTATTCAGATAATATGAATTATTGCTTCGATAATGGAAAATACTGTGTAGCGATAATTATTGAAACAACAGTAATATAAAATATCAACACATCAATTATTGAATCAATAAAATAAAATACTGAACAGTAACTACTGTAACAATTATTGAGTAGTGTCTTCTTACGTAAGAATCAATAATTGGTGCAATACCGTGTGCTACTGTGTTTTAACCACCGAGTATTTCAACAGTATTAACGGTAACAACTACGCCGTTATTTATAAACAACTTATATTTGTCGTTTTCTTCATCCAATCGCTTTCGTTATGGGGCCCACACAAGGCTGCGCCGTCGTATGCATATTTCTAGACAGCAAGAATATTCCACGACCAAACGAATATTCCCCAACAAAATATGAATATTTTATAACCACCTGCTTATTTGAAATATTTGCGCGTTTTACCCATAACTAACCACATTAATCAAATCAACCCTTACTATTTCAAAATGATAAATAGAGGAAATTAAATTTCAATTATTAATAATTTGAGGTCTTACAACCTCCCCTCCTTATGAAATTTCGTCCTCGAAATTGACGTACGTACCTGGTATTTCGAAAAGATGAGGATACCTCGCTTTCATTTCCGTTTCCAACTCCCAAGTCATTTCCTCAATAGCATGGTTTCTCCACAAAACTTTAACTTGTGGTATGACCTTCATGCGTAGGACATGCTCTTTCCAATCCAAGATCTTGACAGGTACATCTTCATACGTTAAGTCTTCGACTATCTTGTCCGGTTCTAACTCAATAACATGGTTCGGGTCTTTCACATATTTACAAAGTACAGATATATGAAACACATTATGAACACGAGACATACTCGGAGGTAACGCAAGTCTATAGGCTACATTTCCTACTCGGTCAGGAATTTGAAATGGACCAATAAATCGTGAATTGAGCTTTACTCGTTTCCCAAATCTTGTAACTCCCTTCTATGGAGCTACACGTAACAATACGTGATCCCCAATACTAAATTCCACGTCTTTTCGATGAAGATTTGCATAACTCTTTTGTCAATCTTGTGCCGTTTGTATACTTTGTCGAATCATTTAGATCTTTTCCGTAGTCATACGTACCAACTCGGGTCCCAACAATGTTGCTTCACCCACCTCGTCCCAACATATTGGAGAGCGACACTTTCGTCCATATAATGCTTCAAATGGAGCCACACCTATACTTGCCTGATAACTGTTGTTGTAGGAGAATTCCATCAATGGTAAATACTTATCCCAACTGCCCTTGAAGTCTAGGATACAGAGTCTTAATAGATCTTCAAGAGTTTGAATAGTCCTCTCCGATTGTCCGTCCATTTGAGGATGGTATGCCAAACTGAATCGTAAATCCGTGCCCATAGCTTTTTGCAAGCTAACCCAAAATCTTGAAGTGAATCTTGGGTCACGATCCGAAACTATGGATACTGGCATGCCATGCAACCTCACAATCTCATTTACATACATACTAGCAAGATGTTCAAGGGAATAAGTCTCCCGTATCGGCAAGAAATGTACAGACTTGGTTAATCTATCAACAATAACCCAAATAGCATTTATGCCTTGAGAAACCATAGGAAGACCCATAACAAAATCCATGGTAATATGTTCCCACTTCCATTTTGGAATCTCAAGTGGTTTTAATGGACCCTTAGGTACTAGATGCTCCGCCTTTACACGTTGACAAGTTAAACACATCGAGATTAACTTTGCAATCTCTCTCTTCATATTGTTCCACCAAAATGTATGTCGAAGATCACGATACATTTTAGTACTTCCAGGATGGATTGCAAATGGTGTATTGTGTGCCTCCATCATAATCTTGTACTTCAAATCAGAGTCGTTAGGAACACAAAGTCTGGAGTGGACTTGAAGTATTCCTTCTTCATCAATTCTCGCTTCCGGAATAGCACCTTCTTGTACATTCTTCTTCACACGCATCAGCTCTGGGTCGGTGGCTTGAGCAACTTTAACTTTTTTGATTAAAGTCGGTTCTATGCGTATATTTGACATCATCGCACTCGTTCCTGCATATGATCTTCTACTCAACGCGTCAGCTACCACATTTGCTTTTCCAGGATGGTATTGAATAGTGTGGTCGTAATCTTTCAACAACTCGAGCCAACGTTGTTGCCGCATGTTGAGTTCTTTTTTAGTGAAGAAATATTTGAGGCTTTTATGGTCTGAATATATCTCCACTTTCTCCCCGTCTAGATAGTGCCTCCAGATCTTTAGCGCGAAAATGACTGCTGCCAACTCTAGATCATGAGTAGGATAATTCCTCTCATATTCTTTAAGTTGTCGCGAGGCATAGGCTATGACTTTTCGACGTTGCATGAGAACACATCCTAACCCTTTGCCCGAAGCATCGCTGTAGATAACAAATCCATCCGAACCAGATGGTATTGTTAGAACAGGTACCGAAATAAGTCTCATCTTAAGCTCTTGGAAACTCTTCTCGCATTCCTCGCTCCAATCGAATTTTGTATCCTTCCGAGTTAGCTGAGTTAATGGAGTAGCGATTCGAGAAAACCCTTCCACGAATCTCTGATAATAACCAGCTAGACCCATAAAGCTACGCACTTCAGTCACCGTCTTCGGTTGTTCCCAACTTTGTATTGCTTCAATCTTCGCCGGGTCAACAGACACTCCATGTTTTGACACCATGTGCCCAAGGAATGCTACCTCCTCAAGCCAGAACTCGCATTTCTTCAATTTGGCATATAGCTTGTTATCACGAAGCCTTTGCAGTACCAGCTTCAAATGGCGCTCATGATCTTCACGGCTTTTGGAATAGATGAGGATGTCATCAATAAAGACAACGAACTGATTCAAATATTCCTTGAATACTCGGTTCATCATATCCATGAAAGCAGCAGGAGCATTAGTCAATCCAAAAGATATGACTAAGAATTCATAATGCCCGTACCGAATTCTGAAAGTAATCTTTGGAATATCCTCAGTTTTAACCTTCAGCTGATGATATTCAGAATGAATATCGATTTTTGAAAAGAATTGTGCTCCTTGCAACTGGTCAAACAGGTCATCAATACGAGGTAGTGGATACCTATTCTTGATGGTGACATGGTTCAATTCTCGATAGTCAATACAAAGTCGCATACTACCGTCTTTCTTCTTTATGAATAAAACAGGAGCACCCCAAGGAGATGTACTAGGATGAATGAAATCGATGTCCAACAACTCCTATAGTTGGACCTTTAACTTCTGAAGTTCAATAGGAACCATTCGATATGGGGTTTCAGAAATGGGCTTTGTACCAGGTTCAAGGTCAATAAAGAATTCAACTTCACGTTCTGGGGGTAGACCGGGAAGTTCTTCAGGAAATACGTCAGGAAAGTCACTAAGAACAGGAATATTATTCAAAGCTGACGTGTCTTTATTCAAATCCATAACATGGGCTAAGAAAGCTTGACAACCATTTTTCAATAAACGAATAGCTTTATGACTTGATATGATAGTGATTGATTTTAATGGTTTAGTAGCTTGAATTCCCACAACAGGTTGATTAGGAATATAAAAACTAACAACCTTACGAAAACAATCAATTTTGGCATGATGAGTAGTTAACCAATCAATCCCTAAAATCACATCAAAAGCAAGTATCTTTAAAGAGATAAGGTCAACGGGTAATGTGATGGTGCTAACTTAGATCAAACAAGATTTATAAACAGTGGATGTGATGAAAGTTTCTCCTAACGGAGTTTCCACAGATAAGTCAAAGTCTAATTTCTCTAGAGTCAAGTTTAAACATTGAGCACAAGCAGGAGAGATAAATGAATGGGTAGCACCGGTATCAAGTAAGGTATAAACTTCACAAGAATTTATGATTAGCTTACCCGTGATCACCTCGTTTAGGTTCCTCGCATTTTGACCAGTCACGACAAACGCTCTTCCAGGAACCGTTGACTTTGACTTTTCTGGGACAACCTTTTTAAGTCACCATCCCCGCTGGACTTGGTTTTGCTACAGTGCAATCTCGAGCGATATGTCCTTCATTTCCACAGTTATAACATCCTTAAACTATTGTGGGCAGTTTGGGCTGGTATGTCCTTCTTTTCCGCACTTATAGCATATGACCGGTGGTCGTTCTCCTCCTTTAGAACCAGTTGTTGCTGGTGCTAACGTCTTCATATTATCATTGTTGAATCTCCTCTTTTTAAAATTCCCTTGAGTCGCTTCTTCTATTTTCATGGTCATGACTACCACCAGAATGGTTACCATTTTTGTCCATCTTTTTCTTTCTTCGCTGGTTATCGTTATTCTGTTGACTACTATCTCCGGTATGATCCTGGTTATGGTCCCTCGGTTGAACGTACTCGTTGTCTCGTTCTAACAACTGAGCCCTGTTGACAACATCTGAATAGAGAGAAAATTTATGAGAAATGAGATACTAACGTATGTCGGGTTTCAAACCTCTCAGAAACATCCGCGTCGTATGTTCCTCATTCTCCACCAAATGAAGTGCAAACCTGGATAACTCCGCAAACTTCGCCTCGTATTAGGACACCGTCATGTTATTCTGCTCCAGTCTAATAAAATCCACTTCCTTCATATGACGAACACTTTCTGGAAAGTATTTGTCATTAAATAGTTTCTGAAATGTCTCCCAAGATATGCTGAGCGCGGCTGGATGGGTATGCTTCACAGACTCCCACCAGTAATCTGCCTCATTACGAAATATAAAGGTGGTGAATGGCACCTTCTGCTCCTCCGTGCATCCCAAGACATCGAATATCTTGGTGATTTGTTTGAACCATGTCTCCGCCTTAATCGGATCCGACTTTCCCCAGAATTCCGATGGTCCCAACTCTTTAAACTGCTTGGCTGTGACAACTCGTGAATTGCTATCATTTTCTCCTGTATTTTGAACACGAGTCTCCCTCGTCTGATTTTGCATGAACTGCAAAAAGATTCTAAACATCCCCTCGTTCATCATCTGCTCAGTGGTGTTGTTCACAGGAGGAACATTGTCAGCCTGTTGAACGTTCTCCTCGTTGGTGAGTACAGACGTCTCCACGGTCTCATTTACTCCACTGTTAATATTCTCAGTCGACATTCGCAATTACTATCATAAAACAAGGGTTAATTAAGGAAATCACTATATCACATAATATCCTTATATACTGACCAACTAACAAATAAGCTTAGGTAGGACACACTAGCGAAGGATTTACTCATCTCTCCCCTCCTAGTTCTATTCCTCGATCTCCGCCAGAGATCATATCCCTAAGCTCTGATACCAACTGTGACGCCCCCAAAATAGGTATACATCACCCATTCTGAGTTGTCAATACATGGTACAGAAACAACTACAACTTTATTATTACAATAGTAAAACTGTGAGTTTAAATACAAATATTATCTTATAGACAATATCTATATCCAAACAAATCCTCATCACATTTATTGATACATTATTTTACAAAAATGGTGAGGACTACTAAACAACTCTCTCTAGAACCTTCATTCCATACCCCGACTAGTACTCGCTATATTCTTGCCTCCTGAGAAGAAAAATGGAACAAAAAGAAAAAGGGTGAGCTCAACTAGCCTAGTAAAGAATATTATGAGTAAGATAATATACAACAAATTATCGTTAGTCTTCAACAGGGAAAAATTTGAGAGAATACACTAAACAACAAGGTTTAGATCAATATTCATAGCGGAGAATAATCATTCATAGAAGAGTTATGTAGAGGATGAAATCTAATAATATCTATGAATTTAACAGTCCATCGTCATTATTTTATCCCTGTAACATCAATCAATATATATCTGGAATCAAATATTCATCTTTGCACTACAGGCCAAAGATATTCATCAGTTGGTCATGTTCATCTAAACACCTGTTCATCTTTGCACTACAGACCAAAGATATTCATCAAAAATCATTTATCTTTGCACTACAGACCAAAGATATTCAATTATATCATCATTTAGGACTGAGGATGATGAAAAATATTTTAAAGAAAACGAATCCAGTGAAACAAAAGAACAAATATTAAGGATTCGTACTTTAAACAATCCAAGTTCAAAAATACTTCATAAATAACCAGAGTGGAGTAAAATTCAAGAATGATCAAAACATAGATCCAATCAAAGATATGAATCATAACAGACAATCTTGGACACAGAAAAGAAAATATAATTTTTCTGTGAATAGTGTCGTATTCGTGAATAGTGTCGTATATGTGAATAGTGTCGTATACGTGAATAGTAACTCCGACCTCAAAAGATAGAAATATCATAAAAATACATCACGCTTCGTGAATAGTACTCGTGAATAGTAACTCGTGAATAGTAATTCATGAATAGTAACTCGTGAATAGTAACTCATGAATAGTAACCCCGACATGAAAAAGTTCCAAATTTGATAAAAAGTTCCAACCAATATTTTGGCATAATGATATTGAAAAAATAATATCATTTGAGAAGAAAATAACATCCCTTACCTCACAAAGACAGTACTTCTAGTTAAAACACCGGATATAGGCTATGACTTGAACTTGCACCGTATAGCAACACTCAAAGTATTAAAATACTCACAAGAATACGCTCAATATATAGAGAGAGAAAAAGAGAGAAAACTTCAGTTTCTGGTGTAATTTTTAATTCTAACCTAAGCACCCTATTTATAGGAAAATGCTTAGAACACCAAACCAAAAAAATTAATAAAATATTAATATATTTAATAATTTTTCTACGCCCACTTTGAAAACTGATCTCAGTTCATTAAGCACATGTTAGGGCTACCCACACAACAAAAATATGTTTTTCTCAATTAATTAATTTAAAACTCCAAAAAAATAATAATTAATTAATCCGGAACTTCAATAATTCATAATAAATATCCCTTTTGTCAGAAAAATTCAAAACACGCGAATTTTCATAGGAAATTCCATTATCTACAACTTTACAGAAGGAAGTTTTCCAAAATTTCAAACAGAAATTGACCGAAATCCACAAACGGACGATTTTACAAGCTATAATCAAATTTCGGTCAAGAATTGGGGTCTACCGAAACACAAAATATGTGTTAATCATTTAATGCAACAAAAATACTCTTCCTCCTCATATACTCATATATCCCATATTTATTGTAAAAATATCCATTATTATATTATTAAAATATAATAATAAATTATTTTATCAGAAAAGATAAAATATCATTTTACAACAATTGTCACTTTAAAAAAAAATTCCATCTATATCCATGTAAAATCAATATTTTACTCATCATATAAATCAATAATTAATTATTCACAAATAATATTACAGAATCACAGTACTGGCAACCAGGTCGTTCCCAGGAAAGAGGGGGCTTTCCAATAAGAATTTCTCCTTACTGGCGCGCAATTAGGTGACCAAACATCTCCTTAGACAGAACTTTCTAGACATCGCCAATAATGTTTTCTAATAATATTATTCAAATAATATGAATTATTGCTTCGATAATGGAAAATATTGTGTAGTGACAATTATTGAAACAACAGTAATATAAAATATCAACACAGCAATTATTGAATTAATAAAATAAAATACTGAATAGTAACTACTGTAACAATTATTAAGTAGTGCCTTCTTACGTAAGAATCAATAATTGGTGCAATACCGTGTGCTAATGTGATTTAACCACCGAGTATTTCAACAGTATTAATGGTAACAACTACGCCGTTATTTATAAACAACTTATATTTATCGTTTTCTTCATCCAATCGCTTTCCGTTATGGAACCCACATAAGGCTGCGTCGTCGTACGAATATTCCCCGACAGCAAGAATATTCCACGACCAAAAAAATATTCCCTGACAAAATATGAATATTTTATAACCACCTGCTTATTTGAAATATTTGCGCGTTTTACTCATAACTAACCACATTAATTAAATCAACCCTTACTATTTTAAAATGATAAATAGAGGAAATTAAATTTTAATTATTAATAATTTGGGGTCTTACATATATGTATTATATTTTATTTTTGTTTTGATCCTATTGGTTGGTTGTTTGAAATTTGCATCAGTATGTTATCACAACTTTGATCCGTGAATTTGCAAAGACATCATGTTATATAAATGTAATATATATATATATATATATATATATATATAATATTATTTTTATTAATACTTCATAGTAAATCAATCTAGACCGTTCATGAATTAGTTACTATTCAATCCATTCTCCTATAAATAGAAGATCATTCATTCATTATTTCTTACAAATTTACTGAAACTCTAGAGAGAGAAATTATAGAGAGAAAGAAGAAAAGTATTCTGCTACTTTACTACTCCAGTACTCAGTTTTTCTAAAGGTAGTGAATATTATTTGTTGTACTCGTAAGGGGTGTTATTCTTTCTTATTCATGAAGAGAACTGTTGTTATTCTATTTCTTATTATTCTATTGGAATAACCGGTATACACGGTCTACCCTATACTTGGTGACATTCTTCTATTATTCTGTCTTTATTATTCTGTTGGAATATCATGTCTGTGTGTTTTACACCGGACCTGGTTCCGTCTTTATTATTCTGTTGGAATATCCTGTCTGTGTGTTTTACACCGGACCTGGTTCCGTCTTTATTATTCTGTTGGAATATCCTATCTGTGTGTTTTACACCAGATCTGGTTCCGTCTTTATTATTCTGTTGGAACATCATGTCGGTGTGAATTTCACCTGACCTGGTTCCGTTATTATTATTCTTTATTATACTCAGTTGGTTAAAGTTTTGACTTCTATACTCCATGAAATTAGTAGAATATCCTTGATATTTGCGCTTCATCCAGTATCTTTTCATGGAAATATTCTTCTGAGCATTCTTGAATTTTACTTTACACAGAAGTATCATGTTCACAATTTGGACGTTATTGGATTCCTGGACAAATTAATTCTTAAACTTGTTTTATTGAATTCTTATATCATTATCATCATCCTCATGTTTATATTTTGTTGAAAGTCATCTGTGGCATGTATTGCATAGATGGACTTGGCATGATTATGACCAGGGATTATTCGGTGTAATCATGAACGTAATGTTACAAATGATATGGAAAAAGTCCTCATTGGCCCTTAGTTCATTGATGGACAGTTTTTGGTATGATTATGGCTATGGATTCTCTTTGGCCGTAGTGCAAAGATGAATTATTTTATGGCATGATCAGGACCGTTGATGAATACACGATTATCTTTGGCCCGTAGTGCATGGATAATCTGTGGTCATGATACTAATGAATACACGGTTATCTTTGGCCCGTATTGCATGGATAATTTGTGGTCGTGATACTAATGAATACACGATTATCTTTGGCCCGTAGTCCATGGATAATTTGTGGTCGTGATACTAAAGAATATCCTTGGCCTGTAGTGCAGGGATGATTTAATTATGCGAATTATTTATTAAGCTGAGTTTCAAAGATAAAAGTGATGAAAAACCTTTTAAATCATAGAAGATAGTAGATTTTATTTCTCTACTTGACTCTTCTAATGGATTGTTTATTCCGCTGAATTTTTTTGATCTAAAACTTGTTGTTTATTATATTCTATCAGTTGTTATATTGTTGAAGGCTAATGATAATTTATTATGCATTATCTTAGTCATAATATTTCTTACTGGGCTAGTTGAGCTCACCCTTTCGCTTTCATTGTTCTATTCAGGAAATGAGAACGTAGCTGGGACTAGTCGGGGAACAGAGTGATGGTCCTAGATAGTGTATTAGTAGTCCTCACTATTCTGTGAAATAGTGTAATAATAAATGTAATGAGGAATCCATTGAGTATGGATATTGTCTAGATGACAATATTTGTATTAAAAATCACAGCATATGTTTTGTCGTATATTACACGACAGTTGTATTATTAAGTTGTATTTGAATTTTGTACCATGTATCTGGCGACCCAAGATGGGTGATGTATACCTAATTTTGGGGGCATCACACAGTAGTTGTTCCCAAACTACCTGAATGTCGCGAGGCTCCTCCTCTATAGGCATTTGAGGTCCCTCCTCCCTAGCCTGGCTGGATTCTCCGACATTAGTCATCCTGACAACAAAGTTTTAAAGTTTTAATTATTAATCATTACTATTCGACACTCACGAGTACATAAATTAAAATCACATAAGCACATAAGTGTTTTATTACTTCTTTCCTAAAACTCGATAAGAGTTATCTCCACTATCTTTTCAAAGGTTACTTTCTAAGGCTTCTCCCCCCCCCACCTAAGGTTCATAACCTAGGGCTTTGATACCAACTTGTGACACCCCCCAATCCTGGTACTTCATTTCCTCAAGATTTGGTGTTCACTTAATCAAAACATTCATTTCTAACTACCCAATTATAATAAAATTGAATAATAAAAACTTGTCCATACAGGATTAAACTTAAATAAAAAATCTCCCAGGTTATCTAACATTTAACAACAATCATTCAAATGCGGAAATTTAAATAAAATTCATTACAATCTTTAAACCAAAGTCTGAAAGTAAACTATCAAAACTATTACAAGTCTTAAGTATTGATTCATCTTTCCTTTTCCCTTACTTGTGCTAGGTACGTCACTCGTTTCAACTTTAGCTGTAAGAAATTTTATAGGCAAGAGTGAGCAAACAAGGCCCACTTGAAATAACAATAAGTAAATCTTTAAACTTTTACATCAATTGCCAATATTAGGCTCAATAGAAAAGAACAATATATTATATTAACTTTCTGAAAATTTTAACATTCACTGAGGGTCTAATGACCTACGAATCATGTTCACAGTTATAAGTAATCTTTCAACTTTAACTTTAACAGTCATAAGACTATAAGGACTCCACTTACTTAGGGGGAACAACCCTTCGTACAACGTATTGTGCACAACCATTTCAACGCAAAGTGTAAACCTCTATGAAAAGAGCTGTTCATCTCAGTATTTAGAATACAAGTCCGCACCAAAGTAAGTTTGGTTTGGATACATTACAGGGTAATTTAGAATTCAACGGTAATCAACTAAGGAATTAGTTGATTACAAAAGAAATAACTGTATACTATGGAATAATCATAACTGAATTGATATTTGTAAATTAACATCGTGCTTTAAGAATAATCTAATAGCATAAGCATGGAATAATCATAACATTCAAGGTTATTGAGGATTGGGTACTAAACATGCATCATGAATAGTAAATTAAACGACAAAGTTGCTCATCACTAGAATACAGTGACTCGCATGCTAACTAACGAGTTACATATTAAAGAAACTTGTTCAATAATAAGATGTAAGATGTAAAAAACTTGCATCCTCATGAACCGATATATAAAGAGCTTTATTAATAATAAACAATCTAACTCCACGAAAGTGTAGAGTTAGAAACTTGTATAATTGAAATGGAATTAAAAGCAATAATGTGCTCAACGAAATTAAACTTGTACAACGAAGTTTTAGAGCTAGAAAACTTACCTTTAGCACAAGCTAAACCTTACAACTTGAATCAATACCCTATACATATGTCATCATGACATAATTAGTCATTACTAACATTTTATATATATATAAACAGATATATACATCATGCAGGTTAAATCACCCATTCACATAATCAAACTATGTTAATACTAGTTAATACTTGATAACATGCTCATTCATAGTTTAATACTACTGAAATCATCATTTAGCATTCATATTATTAACACATAACCTTTATTTTCAAAATTTATGTAATAACCTAAAACTGTCAGAACCTTCTGCTAACTCGCGCTGCGGCGCCACAGTTTACACTGTGGTTGGCGCTGCGGCGCTGAGTTGGCGCTTGCGACGTGAGTCACAGCCCATCGATTGGCGTTGCGGCGTAAAACTTGTACTTGCGGTGCCATAGTCCAGAACTCGGCGACCAAGCTCGGTAACAGCATGAACAAAAGTCCAAATTGGCCTACAAGCTACAATCTAATAGACTAATTAACATGTAATTTACACATAAACTTCATGTAATCGTATTGTGAAGACTTCTAACATGTTTCTACCCATAAAATAATATAAACATCAAATCTACAACACCCAATTTCAATGTTTTGGCCAAAACTCCATTTTTGACATTTTTAATGGAAATCAACACTGTGATTTTGTTTTTCAATCAAAACAGTAATTTCAAAACACCATAGTTATGATTATACATACTCTATCAAATTTAATAATCAATTTATCAGTTTAACAACTAATTAAACCTTAATTTCTACTTTAAACTAAGCCATATTCATATATATTTTTCATATGAACTCACTATGATATATTTTCTTCCACAAAACCCATACATACATGAACTAGTTTTTCTATAATCATATATAAACTCATGAAATCATCGTAAAATCAAAAATTTATCATATAACTATAAACACCACCAATTTATCTTTTATAAAAATTTCGCAGAGAATTTTTTGGAGAAGAAAACTAAACTTTAAAATTATAAAATACAAGGATTAATATACTACCTTTGATTAAGAAGATGATGGCTATTCTCAAGCTTCTTCTCTCCAATTTCTTTCTCAAAACGTGTTAGAATCACTCACTTTTCTCTCTATAGTTTTCTTCTTCTCTCCCTTTTTCTTCTTCTGAGTTTTCTTTCTTCCTAACTCTAACATATGTAGAATAATATAACGTATATAGTAATAATAGATATATTAAGTATAGGATTTTAATTGACATCAGTTATAGAATTTTGAAAATCAAAAGCCATAAGGCTTGTTTGGCTAGCTAACTAAAAATAACTCATTAACCCTTACACCTTGTTTGGTAAACCTAATTAAAACAAATGGATTAATCCATATACCTTGTTTGATAAAACATCATTAGATTAAAGCCTTAATATGCATTAAGACTTGTTTGACCAAAACTAAATTAAAGTCCTTTAATTTATTTTAATAACTCCTTTATAGCAAGGTTATTAGTCACACTTCTACTTAATTAAATAATCAATTTAATCAATTCAAATACTAATCTATTAAATTACTTTAACACATAAATCATTAACACAAAGCTATAATTTCTATTATAATTGTAATTTTATTCGACCAACTAATATTTTAAATTATAAATTCCCATTTAAAATATTATAATTTATTTAAATCACTATAAGCTCTCTAGCTTATTTATTAAATTAAATTGGTATATAATCTCATAACAATTAATTTTCTTAGCTCCTTAATTATTTATTCAACAAATAATTAACTAAACCACATCAACTCAAATTGCCATTAAATACTTATATAATTCAATAAATATTTAATATTGTAAACAAATATTTAATATTTAATTATTTATTTAATAAATAATTAACTAAACCACATCAACTCAAATTGAACAATTATTTATTCAACAATAAACATATCAATTAAATACTTATATAAATCAATAAATATTTAATATTACACTTTAAAATTTTGGAATGTTACATTCCCCGACAAAAAGAATATTCCCCGACCAATCGAATATTATACAACAACTTGCATACTTTGCAAAATTTATAAATATTACCCACAACTATAACATTATATCAAATCCACACCATAATATTTAAAAAAACATTTCGAGAAATTTAAATCTTTATTCATACAATTTGGGGTCTCACACAACCCGTCACGTGTGTTCCGATAGGAAGATGTTCTCCGCATATCAAGAAATTGAGAATGGAGAACATCTATACATGGGAAATTCTTCTTCATCAAAGATAGCTGGACAAGGAAAGGTGATTCTGAAGATGACATCTGTCAAAGAACTCACCCTCAACAATGTGCTCCATGTGCCTGATATTAGGAAAAATTTAGTGTCAGGATCCCTTCTTAGTCAAAAGGGATTTAAATTAGTCTTTGTATCAGACAAATTTGTATTAACTAAAAATGGGATGTATGTGGGGAAGGGTTATATGAGCAATGGGCTCTTCAAAATGAATGTAATGACTGTTGTAACTTCCAATATTAATAAAATTACATCTTCTGCTTATATGATTGAGTCATCTAATTTATGGCATGGTAGATTAGGACATGTTAATTATAATACTATACATAGATTAATTAATATGGAATGTTTGCCAAAATGAGAGATTAACTCTAATCATAAATGTGAAATTTGCGTTGAGGCAAAACTTAGAAAATCTTCTTTTAAATCAATTGAAATAAGTACAGAACCTCTTGAATTAATACACACAGATATTTGTGATTTAAAGTATATACAAACAAGAGGAGGTAAGAAATACTTTATCACTTTTATAGATGATTGTAGAAGATATTGTTATGTTTACTTATTGAGAAGTAAAGATGAGGCTTTGGAAATGTTTAAACATTACAAAAATGAGGTTGAGAATCAACTTGATAAAAAGATCAAGATAGTTAGAAGTGATAGAGGTGGTGAATATGAATTTCCATTTATTGAAATTTGTTCACAACATGGTATAATACACCAAACAACTGACCCTTATTCACCACAACAAAATGATGTTGCAGAAAGAAAGAATAGAACTTTAAAAGAAATGATGAATGCATTGTTATTAAGTTCTGGGCTACCTCAGAATTTATGGGGGGAAGCAATTCTCTCAGCAAATTATATTCTCAATCGAATACCTCAAAAGAAGTCTAATGTTACACCCTATGAATTATGGAAAGGACGTAAGACGTCTTATAAAAACTTAAAAGTGTGGGGGTGTTTAGCAAAAGTAATGGTTCATCCACCAAAAAAGGTGAAAATAGGACCAAAAATAATAGATTGTATATTCATAAGTTATGCTAATAATAGCAATGCTTATAGATTTTTGGTTAATAAATAAAAAATAGAGGAAATACATAAAAATATGATTATTGAGTCAAAAGATGCTGAATTCTTTGAAACAGTATTTCCTAATAAAAAGGAACAAGAGCCAAGTTCTAACGAACAAGAAACAAGTTCAAATAAAAGAACTTACGATGTTGTTAATGACAGTAATCATGGTTTAGAAGATATTGATGAACCTAGACGTAGTAAACGTGCTAGAACATCAAAATCTTTTGGTCCGAATTTTCTAACCTATTTGTTAAAAAATGAGCCTCAAACCTATAAAGAAGCAATATCGAGTCTTGAAGCTCCATATTGGAAAGAGGCTATACATAGTGAACTAGAATCCATTTTGCATAATCATACGTGGGAATTAGTAGATCTCCCACCAGACTCTTAACCTCTTGGATATAAGTGGATATTCAAGAAGAAAATGAAAGCAGATGGATCTATAAACAAATATAAAGCCAGACTTGTAATCAAAGGATACATGCAAAAGGAGGGTTTAGATTATTTTGATACTTATTCTTCTGTGACAAGAATATCCTCAATTAGAATGTTAATAGCCATTACAGCTATATATAATTTAGAAATACATCAAATGGATGTAAAAATAACTTTCTTGAATGGAGATTTAGAAGAAGAAATCTACATGGAACAACCAGAAGGATTTATTATTCCAGGACAAGAAAAGAAAGTTTGTCGGCTTGTAAAATCTCTTAATGGATTAAAACAAGCCCCTAAACAATGGCATGAAAAAATTGATAATGCAATGTTATCAAATGGTTTCAAAATAAATGAGTGTGACAAATGTGTGTATGTCAAGGACACTAAAAATGGATATATTATTATTTATCTGTATGTAGATGATATGCTCATTATGGGTAGTAATAATGAAATCATTAAAATTACTAAAAGAATGTTAAATAATATATTTGACATAAAAGACATGGGTGTTAACGATGTAATATTAGGAATTAAGATTTCTAAAACATCGAATGGATTAGTGTTATCACAATCACACTATATTGAGAAAATACTCAAGAAATTTAATCAATATGATTGTAATCATGTGTGAACACCGGTAGATATAAATCTACACTTGTCTAAAAATAAAGGAGAGAGCATATCACAACCTGAGTATGCACAAATAATTGGAAGCCTTGTGTACTTAATGAATTGTACATGTCCTGACATAGCACAAGCTATCAATAAATTGAGTAGATTTATAAGCAATCCAAGACAAGATCACTGGAAAGCGATTATAAGAGTTTTAAGGTATTTAAAATACACCCAAAATTTTGGATTACACTACTCAAAATATCCAGCAGTACTTGAAGGATACTGTGATGCGAATTCGATATCGGATATAAAAGACTCCAAATCTACAAGTGGTTTTGTGTTTACACTAGGAGGAAGAGCAGTATCATGGAAATCTTCTAAAAAACATGCATTGCTCGATCAACGATGGAATCTAAGTTTATTGCATTGGATAAGGTTGGAGAAGAAGCTGAATGGCTTCGTAACTTTTTAGAAGATATTCCTATGTGGCCTAAACATGTGCCTTCTATTTGTATCCATTGTGATAGTCAATCAGCAATTGAAAGGGCACAGAATCACATGTATAATGGTAAGTCTAGACATATTTGTCGTAAACACAATACCATAAAACAATTGCTCTCTAACAACATTATGTCTAATGAATACATAAAGT
Organism: Panax japonicus; assembly: GCA_020205505.1. Taxonomy (NCBI): domain Eukaryota; kingdom Viridiplantae; phylum Streptophyta; class Magnoliopsida; order Apiales; family Araliaceae; genus Panax; species Panax japonicus. The sequence goes on along the minus strand of CM035100.1, from coordinate 12,657,196 downwards.
CAAAAAAAATATAGCGGAACCGTTGACTAAAGGTTTGACTAGAGAGCAAGTAAAAATAACTTCAAGGGGAATGGGTTTAAAGTCTATAAATAAGGATCGTCATGATGGAAACCCAACCTAATTGACTGGAGATCCCAAGATCTAGGTTCAAAGGGACAACCCAATTGTGAATGATTCAACCAAATCACTATGAAGAAAATAATTTCTTCTGCTCATTCCTATGATACGAGATAGTGATACCTACAGCGGTTACAAAATAAGCTATGCTTTTAATGATTCTTAAATCTTGATAAACATTTGGAGTATGACAGGATACTCTTATTAAGAATCACCTTTGTGAGTGTGAACTGGGCCAATTCTATGAGAAGGATAAGGCTATACTTCTCTAAAGCACTCATAAATCTGGGATTGTTCAGGGCCAAAATGAACAAAATCATGAGAACCAAATAATGTATAGAAAGATTCTATGTGAATTACTATTATCTCGATTTACACAAACGATTGGACAGTTCAAGACATCACGTTCACTGGACAACCAGTAAACCCAATAGTCTTTCACAAGGGAAGGTTCAAAGCCAAAAGCTACCTCTCTCGATACAGATGATTTCTAATTCTGTCTCTCAGAGTCTGAATAACATTTACATAAGGTTGTCAGTCAATATCATTCATGTGACGCCCCCAAAATCGGTATACATCGCCTATTCTGAGTCAGTCAAATATATGTGTAAAATACGACAAAACATATGCTAGTAAGTTTTAATACAAATATTGTCATCTAGACAATATACAAACTAAATGGGGTCCTCATTACATTTATTATCACACTATTTTATAGAATAGTGAGGACTATTAATGCTATTATCTGGACCATCACTCTATTTCCCGACTAGTCCCTGCTACGTTCTCATTTCCTAAAGAGAAGAATGAAAGCAAAAGGGTGAGCTCAACTAGCCCAGTAAGAAATATTATGACTAAGATAATACAGAATAAATTATCATTAGCCTTCAACAGTGTTAAACTTATAAAATATAACAAACATCAAATTTAACTGAAGTGGAACAAGCAATCCATTAGAAGAGTCAAGTAGAGAACAAAATCTACTATCTTCTATGATTTAAAAGGTTTTTCATGACTTTTATCGCTGAGACTCGTCTTAATAAATAATCCACATCATCCCTGCACTACGGCCAAGGATATTCATTAGTATCACAACCACAAATTATCCATGCACCACAGCCAAGGATATTCGTGTATTCAACAATGGTCATGATCATGCCAACAACTGTCCATTAATGCACTACGGGTCAATGAGAACTTTTTCCACATCATTTGTAACATTACGGTCATGATTACACCAAATAATCCCTGGTCATAATCATACCAAGTCATCTATGCACTACAGGCCACAAATGACTTTCAACATAATATAAACATGAGGATGATGACAATGATATAAGAATTCAATAAAACAAGTTCAAGAATTAATTTATCCAGGAACTAATAATGTCCAAATTGTGAACATGATACTTCGTTGTAGAGTAACACTCAAGAATGCTCAGAAGAATATTTCAATGAAAAGATACTTGATGAAGCACAAATATCAAGGATATTCCACTAATTTAATAGAGTATAGAAGTCAAAACTTTAACCAACTGAGTATAATAAAGAATAGAATAACAAAAAAATCATCAGGTATGCGATAGACCGCACAGACAGGTTATTTCAATAGAATAATAAATAATGGAACCATGTCATGCGTAAATGCACCGATAGGATATTCCAACATAATAATAAATAATGGAACCAGGTCATGCGTAAACGCACCGACAGGATATTCTAACAGAATAATAAATAATGGAACCAGGCCATGCGTAAACGCACCAACAGGATATTCCAACGGAATAATAAATAATGGAACCAGGTTATGCGTAAATGCACAGACAGGATGTTCCAACAGAATAATAAACAACAGAATAACTGAAGGATTTCACCAAGTATAGGGTATCCCGCGTATACAGGTTATTCCAATAGAATAATAAAGAATGGAATAACAAAAGAATTTCACCAATAAGAAAGAAGGAATACCCCTAACGAGTACAACAAATAATATCCCTTACCGTAAATGAAGAGTATTTTGACTGGTAGGGTGAGGATATACTCAAAGAAAACTTGCATTACGCTCAAAGCTTTCTTAAACTCTAAAAAAATACGCTTAAGATTATAGAAGAAGAACTCTCTCTATAGTTTCTCTCTCTAGAGTTTTAGTAAATTCGTAAGAAATAATGAAGGAATGAGCTTCTATTTATAGAAGAATGGACTGCATAGTAACTAATTCAAGAATGGTCCAGATTGATTTACTTTAAACGGACGGTCCAGATTGGTTTACAATAAAATATAATATATTCTATTTATAATCTAATAAAACGAATAACTTTATAAAAAGATTTTACTATGCAAACACTATGCATAATAAAATATAATATATTCTAATTATTGTCTAATAAAATAGATAACTTTATAAAAGTATTCTATTTTATATAAAAAGATTTTTTGTTTTATTACATTAATAATACTAATAAAACAAAACTCATCATCATTATTATAATTCACAATATTAATCGACCAGGTCGTTCCAAGGAAAGAGAGGGCTTTCCAATAAGGATTTCTCCTCATTGGCGCGTAATTAGGTGACCAAACCTCTCATTGACATAACTTCTAAACATCATTAATATTGCAACTAATAATATTAATAACTTTGTCATCTCAATTATTGATTATAAAATATTGACAATAATTGAATCAAATAACTTGAGATACTATGCAGCAATTACTGTAACAATAATTGAACAAAACTGAGTGACTTCTCACGTAAGCATCAATAATCAATATCATGTGTTACTGTGCAACTATGCGTATTACTGTACTTTTAACACTGGGTGTTTCAACAGTTAACGGTAAAACTTCCGCCATTATTTTCATAAAGTATTTTTGTCGTTTTCTCAATCCGACAATAATTCTATTGTGGGGTCCACCAATGATTGTGTCGTTGTACGAATATTCCCTGTTAAAACGAATATTCCTCGACCAATCGAATATTATATAACAACTTAGCGTACTTTATAAAATTTATAAATATTACCCACAACTATAACATTATATCAAATTCATTCCATAATATTCAAAAATGATATTTATAGAAAATTTATCTTTATTCATAAAAGTTGGGGTCTTACAATTCATGTGGTGGATTTTTGGAATTTGAGCCTAAATTAATGTGGGTGTTATTAATTAATTTTAATGATTCCATATATTAATGTGTTCTACTCCATGAGTAGATTAAATTAAGTATTTGGAAGCTCAAATCCATAGAGTAATGAATGAGATATTAACTCCTAAAGATGACACTTGGAAGATAATAAATACATGTGGGAAAAATCAAGTCCCACATAGGTTAGGAATTAAAATTTTAATATGTTTATATACAAGGAAAGTGCTCTTGGGTTTGGGCCCCACGGAGTACCCCACTTTAGTGGAAGGGAGAGGACCTAGTCAAGGCTAGGTTCGAACCCACACGCGCGCGCCGTCGTCCGGCCGGCCTGGCCTGGCCTGGCTCTGGCTTTGGCTTGGGGCACGTGGGTCTGGGTCTCTGTATATATTTTTTTAGACAAAATATTTATTTAATTTTTTTAATTAAAAATTTATTTAAATTTTATTTATTTAATTCTATTATCAAAATTGTGTCGTTTTGAGAAGCTGTATTTATTATATTATCAAAACTGTGTCGTTTTGAGAAGCGGTATTATTAAAACTGTGTCGTTTTGAGGAAGCGGTATCTGTAAGGTTGAACGGACGGCCCAAAACTACGTCATTTTTGTCGCGCCTTTTCTTCTAAGCTTAAAACTACGTAGTTTTGGTTCTGCTAACGCTTAAACTACGTCATTTTAATAAACCAAATAGATGCGCCTATTCTGTAAATGGTCAAAACTATGTCGTTTTGACCAACAGATACAAATAACACCTCTTCAAGAGGCACCCCATGCCTTTTCAGGGGTGAGATGCCCATCCAAAGGGTCACCAACCCTCCTATAAATAGATAGGAGGGGTAGCCTTCATTTTCATCCATTCGTTCAAGCATTTAAGCATATAAAGCATATAAAGCATTTATTTCTTCATTAGTTTCTTTAAGCTTATTTTGAGAGAGTTAGAGCATTTCTTTTGGTTCGAGGTGTATACTTTTAGTAGTGCTGCTAAAGTATACAGTGTCATTGTATCCTGGGAGACAAGTGCTATCAACTCTAAGCACCATACAGAGGGCATAATTATCTTAAGGACATAGTACCAAGTACTAACCTTGACAAATATTTTTTTACAATTCTGGTTAATTGAGATAAGTAAATATATATAATTTCCTTTCAAGTTTCCCTAACGAAAAGGGCCTGCTAATTTGGACAATTGGACCACTATATCACCACAACTCAGAGAAATTGCATGATTGCCCAAATAAAAATCACATGAGTTGAACCAGAGTTAATCATTCATTCATTGTGAATAAGAATAATTGAGATTTTCCAGCAAAAGAAAGGCAATGAATTCCATTAAAAAGAAGTCCAGATTAATCAAACTGCAGGTAGTACAGGGTATTCCAATTTTTCAAACACCGGCATAAAAATCTCCTCTCTTTTTTCAAGAAACAAAAAACCCATTAAACCAGTTCAACACTAATACGACAATGTGAAAGAAAGCAAACATCCAGATGAAGTTGAAAGAAAGTAAACAACCATGAACCATGAACGGAAACAAAAACAATGAGAGAAAGAGGACTAGAGGAGAGAGAAAATAACACAAATTAATTAAATAAAGAAGAGAGAAATTAGTACCTATAAAAAGTAGATGAAAAACTTAAATAAGTTCATCTTCTGATCCTCATGCTGGAAACCAGGTCCGGCAGGGACAAAATGGCAGATGGGAATGGCGAATGTTAGGGAAGAACCGCATAAGCAAAACAAGGCTTTGTTTGTTAGTGTGTAGTGGAGATAATGAAATGAAATGGATTATTCTAAGGGGCAGAAATGAAATGGATTGCTACAACGCCCATAAAACACAAATTTAAGGGTCCTTAACACTAATATACAACAATTAGAAAGTATTTACAAAAACAAAACACCCATAAAATAATTACAAAAATAAAGCAACACAAAATTACGTTGCTAAAATTACGGTCATTAACTCCCTACACGTCAGTTACCGACTTTTATATTTCCAACCAACCGATCAACAATTCACACTAATGAAGAAAATAAGCAGCTTTCAGATCCGAAAAAAATAGGGCAACGACAGATCGGAGAAGACGACTTCTCCAATGGCGATGCAACTCTGAGATCGAATAATATCGAAGAAGATCAACAGCAACTTCATATCAACAGCAACTTCAAGATCAACAACAACTTCAAGATTAGTAACCAGCCTCGATCTGTAACAAATTTGATTGTTGATTGTTGATTGATTCATTATAGATTTGTATACTGAGGTATTTGAGTTTAAGTTTATATGCATATAGTTACCCCGTGGTTACTATATACTCGTATATTGGTTACCTTTCTTAAGTTTTTCGCTCTTTAATTGGTCACAAAGTCAGTATACTGACTGTTTTGATTTTAAAATGCATGTAAAAATATGTTTTATATTCTGGTTACTAAGTACATATAAATTGGTTACTGTTTATTATTGATTTGGTCACTGTATAATGTTTATTTAATTGTTGTATACTTTAAATGTATATTCTACTGATGTTTTTTATATTGATGGTTACTTATTAAATTCATTGGTTACCTTCCTACAACTGTTGGATCTTTAAGTACATATTGATGTTTTTTATATTCTGGTTACTAAATAGATATATGTTGGTTACTGTCTAATCTAAATTTGGTTACTATATAATGTGTCAAGTTTGGAGTGTCGAATTTTGGCGTTTTCAGAGCCTAATTTCATTGGAAACGAATCAACAATCAAAAATCACCAGCTTTGCTGGTCAAATGCATGGTTTTTTGGTCAAATACCATCATTTAGGCCTTCAAAATTGCATGTAAAAATTTGGTTTATTTTCTGGTTACTAAGATTACGTAGTTTGGTTACTGTCTAATATTGATTTGGTAACTTTATAATGTTTATTCAGTTGTTAGACAATGGACACTGACAGTAACCAATACAACAAATTTAATTGTTTACATGAATATATAATTATTTAATGTTAGTAACCATTAACCACATGTTGGTAACATTTTTGTTGGTGTACAGTAACCAAAATTGATGTTGATTAACAAAGGCAGTATACTGACTATTTTGATAGTAAAATGCATGAAAAAATATGTTTTATATTTTGGTTACTAAGTACATAGAAATTGGTTACTGATTATTATTGATTTGGTTACTGCATAATATTTATTTGGTTGATGTATACTTTAAATGTTTATTTTCCTGATGTTTTTTATATTGATGGTTACTTATTAAATACATTGGTTACCTTCCTGCAATAGTTGGATCTTTAAGTACACATTGATGTTTTTTATATTGTTTGTTTTTGCTGTAAAATGAATGAAAAAATATGTTTATTATTATGGATACTAAGTAAATATATCTTGGTTACTGTCTAATCTGGATTTGGTTAGTATATAATGCTAACTTTTTACTGTGTAATATTACCATGGTTACTACATAATATTACGGTGTTTTATATTGATTTTTTTTTATATTGATGGTTACTGATTAACTACATTGGTTACCTTCATACACCTATTAGTCTTTAATTTGTAACAAAGTCATTACTGATTGTTTTGATTGTAAAATGAATGTAAAAATATTTTTTATAATCTTGGCTACTAATTATATATATTTTAGTCAACCCATATATACTAAGAAAATAGATCGTAACCAGAACAACAAAAAATAGTAACCAAAATCCCAACTCAAGGAAACAAAAATAGAATCCAAATCAGAAACTAACAATAACTAAAAACGGATCAACGATCAAATCCAAATCGATATCTAGCATAAATAATCCAAATCGAATTTTTGCGTTTTTGGAGCCTAATTTCATTGAAAACGGATCAACGATCAAAAATCACCAGCTTTGCTGGTGAACTGCATGGTTTTTTTGTCAAATTCCATCATTTAGGCTTCAAAATTGCATGTAAAAATTTGGTTTATTTTCTGGTTACTAAGATTATGTAGTTTGGTTACTATCTAATATTGATTTGGTTACATTATAATGTTTATTCAGTTGTCAAGCAATGGAGACTGACAGTAACCAATACAACAAATTTAATTATTTACATGAATATATAATTATTTAGTGTTAATAACCATTAACCACATGGTTGGTAACATTTTTGATGGTGTACAGTAACCAAAATTGATGTTGATTAACAAAGGCAGTATACTGACTATTTTGATAGCAAAATGCATGAAAAAATATGTTTTATATTTTGGTTACTAAGTACATAGAAATTGGTACTGACTATTATTGATTTGGTTACTGTATAATATTTATTTGGTTGCTGTATACTTTAAATGTATATTTTCCTGATGTTTTTATATTGATGGTTACTTATTAAATACATTGGTTACCTTCCTGCAACAGTTGGATCTTTAAGTACACATTGATGTTTTTTATATTGTTTGTTTTTGCTGTAAAATGCATGAAAAAATAAGTTTTATGTTATGGATACTAAGTAAATATATGTTGGTTACTGTCTAATCTGGATTTGGTTAGTATATAATGCTGACTTGTTTACTGTGTAATATTATCATGGTTACTACATAATATTACTGTGTCTTATACTGATTTTTGTATTGATGGTTACTGATTAACTACATTGGTTACCTTCATATACCTGTTAGTCTTTAATTTGTAACAAAGTCATTACTGGTTATTTTGGTTATAAAATGAATGTAAAAATATTTTTATAATCTTGGCTACTAATTACATATATCTTGGTTACTGTATAATATGTATTTAGATACTGTAAGGTGTTTATTTGGTTACTCTATAATGTTATTGAATTTTATAATTGTTTCTTTTATATTGGTGGTTACTTATTGACTACATTAGTTACCTTCATCGAACTGTTAATCTGATTATATATATTTGTTGTTGTATACTATTTAATTGGTTACAGTATAATGTTTATTTGGTTGCAGTGACAATTTGGCAATTTTTTTCAAATTTGAAGTGTCAGATTTTGGTATTTTCGGAGCCTAATTTCATTGGAAACGGGTCAAAGATCAAAAGTCACAAGCGTTGCTGGTGAACTGCAGGGTTTTTTGGCCAAATTCCAACATTTAGGCCTTCAAAATTGCATGTAAAATTATGGTTTATATTCTGGTTACTAAGATTATGTAATTTGGTTACTGTCTAATATTAATTTGGTTACATTACAATGTTTATTCAGTTATTAGACAATGGAGACTAACAGTAAATAATATAACAAATTTAATTATTTACAAGAATATATTGTGAGGTCCCCGAACCCAGATACTTGAAATCCAAACTTGGTACTTCACGATATCATTTCTATGAGCGGAATTCTACTAAAAATAATAACAAAAATATATAAACGATCATTTTACAATACTTATTCATCAGAGTTCATCACCCAAGTACGTAACCTTTAAACATACATTACCAGTCATGTTAATAATAAAACATATATCATAATCTTCATAATCTTAACTATTACAAGTAATAATAACTGCAGTCAACCAGCTATCTTCCCTTTCCCTTTGTTTTTGACAGAACCTTCAGGTTGTTCGCTCTTAACTGAAAATATTTAAATTAAGCAAGGATGAGCATTTGAGTGCCCAGCAAGTATTAACAATATATATATATATATATATATATATATATATATATATATATATATATATATATATATATATATATATATATATATATATATATACTGAAGGAATTTAAATGCTTTCTATATACTATTCTTCTACAACAAGGCAAAAGTTGTGAAGTAATCTATACCAATAATAACTACATAACTATTTCAAATTTTTGAAACTACGTACAGACTATATAAAGATTTTATGTGACATAGTATGAACATTATTTTCATTTTTGAAAAGGTTAAACAGAATATTCATCTGTAAACCGTCATAACTTACGAACACGGGGGTGATCAGCCCGTTGTGCCCTGCATTGATCAATACTACATTACAAAAATGGTGTTACCATTTACTTGATCCGCCTTAGGCGCATAAAAGTTTTCCCTGATAAGGGATGTTCATATTTGTCAGGGTTCCAAGCCAAAGGTTTTCTCTTATCCAATAATAATCTATAATTTAACATACATGTATATCAAAGGGGTATCAACATGTGATTAAATACTATGATTATCCAAGTGGGGACACTTGTATAATCATTTATAGAAATTAACGAACAGAATATATATCTAAATTATCATATGCTAACATATTGATAATCAATGGGCGTATAAAATATAGACTTTAAAATCTGTACAGTAATAATATATCTTTGAAACATTCTTACATTTATCCAATGCATAAAGAAAATGCAAAGGTAGGGTACTTGCCTGATGCGCTGCTACAAATTCTTAACTTAATTCTACCCTTTTTATCACAACCTATCATTAAACAAATCAATCATTCGATTAGAACATTATATCATAACACATAATACTGCATATAGCAGTCAGCACATTCCTAATCACGTTGCCACATAACTTAACGACCATTATATCACAATTAAACAATTTATAAGTTAAGCCTATCTAAGTTCAGATCAAGTTCTGAAACATGTCGAGCTATCGACAGCCTTATCAGGTAATAATCGAGTCTAAGACTCTATTCTGTATCGGAATATCTAAATAGATAACTTAAACAACAGTCACACTATTTTTCATGACCTCATAATAATTTTAAAACAATTATTACTATTTATCATAATTTTTGAAATATCAGAATCATTATTAAATGATTTAAATATCAAACAATTCTATTAAAATATTAATTTATCATTATCCAAATATTAAAAGTTATGAATTACAACTTAAAATATTTTTAATTCACTTATATCCTTTTTAAATGATTTTTAAATAAATAAAACCATTTTTAAAACTATTTATTTAATATAATAATTAAATAAATTTAACATCATTAATATATCATTAATATTAAATTATTAATGAAATTATCCTTTAAATATTAAAAGTTATAGTTTATAACTTAAAATATCTTTAAACACTTTATTCTCATTTAAAATGATTATTTATAATATTAAAATTATTTTTAAACCAAATTATTTAATATAATAATTAAATAACTTTAATATCATTATTAATCATTACTTAATGAAATTAACCATTAAATATTAAAAGTTATATTTTATAACTTAAAATATTCTTAAATACCTTATTATTATTTAAAATGATTTTTTTAAAATAATAAAATCATTTTTAATTTAATTATTTAATTCATTTAGTAAATAACTTAATTATCATTAATATTAATTTATTAATGAAAATTATCAAATAATATTAAAAGTTATTAAAAATAACTTAAAATATTTTCTTATACCATAATAAAATTTTAAATGATTTTTCAAATATTAAAATCATTTTTAAATAATTTATTTAATATTATACTTAAATAAATTAAATACTTTTAATATTCCAAAAATATTAAATATTTATGAAATATATTTAAAATAATTAAAAACTAATTTTCAGAATTTAAAATAATTTTTAATAATTTATTTTGTATTTTTAATAATTAAAAACTATTTTTTTCTATTTATTAAATTATTTTCGGAAAATATAATAGTTTCTGTCGCTAAAGACCACCTATAGCGACAGAACCGTCGCTATAGGTGTTCTTCATGTTCTTCATACAAACCCAGAACTTCAAACTCACAACCGAGTGGCTATGTTTGACCGTGAATAACTCCGTGTATGTTGTGATTCTGGACTCGGTTTTGGTCAGATTATGAAGTACAATTACAAGACTGTAACATACAACAACCAACATGAACAAATCACATAACGTCAACCAGATCTAATCATCCAAACTCACTGTCAGAGGCTGTTCTTCATTTCTGGGTTTCCCAGAATTGAAGAACAGACCGATTGACCACTTTTGATCGCCAGCAACTTGCTACATATTAATTTTTTTTGAGATCTAAGAGCTTTAATGTGTAGACAACATGTAGGACTACATATTCATTACATAAAATAAACAAAAAATAAACACATCAATCAGTTACAAGCCGGTCAACCACTGACAGAATCTGTGTTCGTGAGTTTTCTGGGTTTTCCAGAAAACCGAGAACATGAGTTTCTCTACTACTTTGACCAGCCACCATTTTCAGTATATGAAATGTTTTAACGATATAAAAGCATGATTCTATAGTAAATATACTAGACTACAACCTAGCTTCAACAAATCAAACAAAACAATAACTACCAGCAAGATCAGAAGCCACAAACTTATTGTCAGACACTGAAAACTATTTCTGGGTTACCCAGATCTCAGTCGGTCAAGCTCGGTCAACGTGCTTTGACCTTAAATAACTTTTGATCTATAACAGATATGACTTAGCTTCTTTTTACAGATTAAAGACAACATTGTAAGCTACTAATAACAACTTAAAAACAACCAGAAACATCATTGAGCAAGGATCTGTGGCCACTGACATTCATTGTCAGGCCACAGAATCAAGCTATTCCCGGATCTTGTAGATCTTCAATTCTGAGCGTCTAGATGTTATGGATCTAACATCTAACAACCCAGATCATCACTAGATATTAAAACCAACATAATACAACACTTAAACACAAAATCTAAACACAAATTATGGACAGATTTTCTAGCTTGAGTTTTATACCTTTCTTGATTTGATCTTGATCTTAAGCTACTGATTTGATATGGGATTTCGTGGGGCTTGATTTTGGGACTAATATAACACTGATTTTCGTTGGTTTTAGAGAGAGAAAGTCTAAGTGAATTGTTGGTGATCAAAATAGCAAAATGAGCTTTTTTTCTCTTTCTTTAATCTTATATACTAGATCTAGGGAATGATTTGCTGAGCTAGATGGCCGCCATTTGTTGTTTAAATCTTCAGCATATCTAGAGTTGGTGACCAACCCAAAATATAGCAAGATCCACACTCAATCTCCTAGCACATGTGCAAAAAGGGCATAAAAGTCATTTTATTATTAATTTTTATGGAACAAAAATAATTTGGACAAAGTATTAGGGTTTAATAACACTAGTATATTGGGAAAAGGTCCAAAAATACCCCTGATATTTACACGGATGTCCCACTTCCACCCTAAACTAATTTTTTTTCCAAAATTAACCTTAACGTTTCAAAGAGCAGGCCACCCATGCCCTTGCTGTCAACCGACGAGCCAGCTGGACTAACGCTGTTTACACGTGGATTATTTTTGCTGATTAAGCACTTAGGGTCAGAACAATTGAAACGTCACGGGTCAAAAGAACAAAACAAACGTGTTAATCCAAAAAGGGCAAAAAAAGCCCTAATCAGTTTCTTCAAAGAGAGAGGCTTCGATCGAAAAGGAGAAGAAGACGCGGGAAAGAAGGTAAAGGCACGAAGAAGGTGAAGCCAGTGTTGATCGAAGAAGGTGATGAAGAAGATTTTGGAGGAGATACAATGTTTGATCGAAGAAGGTGATGAAGAAGTTCATGGAGGAGATTCAGGAGGAGTTCCGTGTTACGATGGAAGAAGACGGTGTCCTTCAGCTTGCCCAATTGGGTTGTGGATGATTTTTTGTTCAAAATTATCTCTATTTTTGAGGGGATTATTTTGGTCTCAACACTCTGTTTTTAATTTCTTCTTCTGTTGCGGCTGCCACTTTTGATGAGTTTCGGGTTAACGGGAAGTAAGCGGCGACGTTGCGCTAGACCCATGAGTCGGAAAATGACTGTTGTTTGGCGGCGGAGTAGAGTAGTTCGTTGGGAAGGTCGACGGTAACTTTGATACTGTGAGGCGATCAATTCCTTGAGATTTGAGGAGCTAAAGCTTAGTAGTGTATTTTTGGTGATCTGGTTGTTCCATTGATCATTTGTTACTACGGAATTTGGGTATTTCTTTATTTGTGGTATTAGCTATGATCACCACCTTCACAGTTCTTTAGTGTAAAGGTCATTGCTTATTTTGTTGGTACTTTTAATCCTTTTGGAAAGTAGTTTTGCTTTTATATCTATGGTGGCTGTAGTGTAGTGTATCTTCAAAGATTCCCTTTATTAGACTCTAGCTCTGCATTTTAAAGTCTGGGATTTCAATTTCTGGGTTGGTGCTGGTAATCAGAAATGGATTCTTGCTGTGCCACATTGAAGGCTACTGTGCGTCGTCCAATGCAAGTTTGCAAAGGTGTTAATCATGGAGACGGGGGATTTTGGGGGAAGAAAATCAGTGGGAGAGCCAAGAACAGGGGTTTCGGAACTTTGACAACACAAAACAGAAATAGAAAGATCAAACCTGGAATTTCCGTCTCTGTTCTTACGTCAGATATTAATGATCAAATGGTGGTGAGTTCATTGCATTCGAGATTCGAGTGTGATCTTATAGTTCATTGCATTTCCTCATCACTTTACTTAAGTAAAAATATGTTTCTCAATTCTTATCTAGAATTTCCTCTCACTTTGCAGCAAAACTTATTGAGCTTATGGTTGGTGCTCAGACACGCTACACTTACATGTCCGGTTCATGATATGAAAACGGCATGTTATGCTGCACTTTTGTTTTGGTGAATTACACTCCCATTTGGTTGGAGTTAATAAATGTTTGTACATATTACCTACAAGTGAGAAAACGTAAAAGAGGAAGAGAGAGATGATGAGTCGTCGATCCATGCTCTGTTTGTTTATTTCTGGAGAGAGTGGTATGTGGAACAGAGCAGAGCTAGTGAGAGAGAGAGAGAGAGGAAGAAAGGAAAGACAGAGAAAGAGGGAGAAGATAGGAAGAGAAAAGAGAGAATAAATTTTTTTTTGCCACGTGTCAATTGGTGAGCACGTCCGTTTGTCTAAGTGGATTTTTTTTAACGGGAGGGGCACAATTGACCCAAAAAATATAACGTTAAGGTTACAAGGTTACTTTTGGAAAAAAAATTAGTTTAGGGTGGAAGTGGGACATTCGTGTAAATATCAAGGGTATTTTTGGACCTTTTCCCCTAGTATATTTATCCTAGCTAATTTAAGCAATTTAGGGTTTATCAATTCAATTAATTAGGATTTCTAAAGACATCATTAGGGTTTCTAATAATTAGAAAAATATAATTATAATTGAGGTTTCTAATTTAATACACCTTAAAGTAACACATAAATTTATATCATATAACACAGATATATAACAGTATTAAATCTTATACAGTGAAACTAGGATTTTCGAATACTATAACATAATTGATCAATTATTATCAGCTCTCGTACATGCAGTTCATATTATATTACTTAGAATATTAAAATATCATAATGTTATTATTATTCTTTATCCAAAACCAAGATTAGGGTTGGTAAAAATATTATTAAGATTTGGTCGTATTACAATAAAATTGTTCCACACATTAACATTGCTCACATAATCATACACATCTATAATACTAATAAATAATAATATAATATTATTATTCTTATTCCCTAATAAAAACCCGAAATTAGGGTTTGGATAACATAATTAACTTAATAATCTGAACAAACTTCATTTAATAAAATAATTGTTATAATTATTCTAAAATAATTTCATAAATTATTTACATAATAGTTAATTTTATTTTCATAGAAAATAATTGATAAAAACCTTTCCGATATGGAATTAATTATTATAATTGATAATAACAATGATTCTAAAATAAAATCATTTACAATTTTTCATGTAATAAATATATTTTATATTTACCACATAAATACATATACACAATATCTTGTACAAATCCTCATCCTTAATATATAAAAAAAAATTATACACAAAATTTCTTATTTTATTTATATAGAAAATATCGGGTTGTCACATTCACCCTCCCTTATAAGGATTCCGTCCCCGGAATCACCGCTTTAAAAATCTGCATATACCGGGCACATAAGATACACAATCATCGTGAATAGATCTTGATCTTCTTTGATCGAACTGATCTTTAACTAATCACATAAAGCTTGTCTTTCTGATTAAACGGAAATTTGATTCATAAAAGAACTCAAATTCCTCCCTCAAAATTTCTTTATAAAACAATTTACTATAAATAGAAACATTCTAATTACGCAAATAAAAGCTATTTGAATATTACCTGGAACTGCATTGCCAGCTGCCACCGTGTCTTGAACCGTCATGTTGAAGACCCTTGATGTTGACTTTGTTGGCTTGCTGGATGTTGTTGGTCTGGTGATTGCTAACGTTCCACTACCCCTGCCAGTATGCACACTACTAGTTTCTTCCCTCTTCTTCGGACATTCCTTCACCTTGTGTTCCATTGAACCGCAAACAAAACAGCCACTATATTTTCTAGGATTTGGGCAATTGGGAGAGATGTGGCCCTCCTGCCCGCATTTGAAACACACAGGTTTCCCCTTCAAACACACACCTGAATGGTTCTTCCCACAAGTTTTGCACTGAACTGTCTGCTTTTTCACACCCTCTTGTTTCACCTGTACGTTTTCAAAATAGTTCACTTTTCTCTTTTCGCTTCCTCCCTTACTTGCACTATTAATTTTTCCCTTCACAGCTGCCTCAACCTTACCTTTGTTCTTCCTCTCCTTGTTATAGAGGCTCATGGCCTCACTCCCTTCCTCAGCAATTATCGCCTTTTCCATAACTGCTGCAAATGTTGGAATCTGCAACACTGCCACCTTGTTATAGAGCCAGGGTTTTAATCCTAACTCGAACCTTCTCGCCTTCCTAGCCTCCGTATCAACTTGATGTGGAGCAAATCTAGCTAACTCATTAAATTTAGCGGCGTAATCCGCAACTAACATATCTCCTTATTTCAACTCTAAAATTTTTACCTCCATCCTAGCCTGCATACTAGTAGAAAAGTAATTCTCGAAAAATAAAATTTTAAACCTTTGCCAAGCCACTACACCCTCTCCCGCTCTCGTCTGATTCGCTTCCCACCAGAAGTTCGCCTCACCCTTCATCATATAGGTGGCAAAAACCGTCTTCTGCCCCTCATCTACTCTAGCTATTACAAACGCCTTCTCAATTTCTTTAATCCAGGTTTGAGCTTCTACAGGATCAGTTGTACCTTTAAATTCTGGTTGTCCTATAGCTTTAAAATCTTTAAAATTTGCTAAGTAATTACCCAGCTGATTTCCTACTGCTGGTATTCCTTGTTGCATGGTCTGAGCTATTATATTCGCAAAATGCTTGTATCGGGTCTACGGGTTGCTGTCCTTCAACGTTGTTGACAGATCCTTCTGCCCTTTGGTTTCGAGTTTGACGTCTTGGCGGCATTTTCTGATTAAGTAAAAACCATAAATTAACTTACATTCTACACCTTATCATACGAGTTTATACTTTTTAAACATAACTCAAACTTAGATTCATATTACTTTAATAGATAATTTACATAGCATAGCATAACTGCTTAAAACATCATTCATCCCTTGGTGATTACAGGAATCGAGATTTACAACCTTACTAACACAAAAGTTTTAGAATATTACATCACACAGACATATTAAGCACACATATTATACTAAACAAGCCTACACAACGGAATCTATAATATCTAGTTAATAAGCTCTTTTTCTTGGACAATTCTTTGCCTGATGATCTTTCCTTCCACAAACAAAGCATGCTCCCCGTTCATAATCAGGACAATACTGAGTAGTATGTCCCTCATAGCCGCATAGATAACATATTCTTTTCCACTTCTTCTTACTAGGTCTTCCTACGTTATGGTCTTCTATTTTTCTTTTTCCATTATCTCTCGGAGTTGCACACGAAGTGTTGCTTGAAGCCCCCATTTGATCAATTTGAATTTTTAGTTTATCCTGTCCTTCCATCGTTTCTATTAACACCTGACGTAACTAGCTATTCAGCAGCTTCTCTATTTCTCACAACTTTTCCAGAGAAGAAATCTGGTTCCTCAAATTCTGTACCTCCATTGATGCTTGTCCGGCTTCAATTTTTGGATCTGAATCACTATCTGTCAGCTCCACCATTTCCGGATCTGGTGCTACATTTTCCACGATAACCACCTCATCCGAGTTGGTTTCATTGCGAGCTTCTATTTCAGCTATTGGCTGCGATATTAGCTTTGGTATATGGGTTTGATCCTTCTTCATGTTATAGGCATACAACAGGCCTTTTTCTCCAGACATCTACACACATAAATTATTCTGATTAGTATATACATGCAACAAGTAATAGTTTTATTTATGTTATCTTTTATTTCGTTTGACAATGGATTTAGTCAATTCATTTCTTTATAAACTCTATATGAGCCATTTATATATCCATATACCACGGTTTAATACAGACCGACTAAATATCTTACATACTTCTATAAACACTTAGGACATAAACTGTCTACCACCAACTATCCTCTAATGGACAAAAGTGAGGATTCACGACAACATACCCTTCTACTAAACTATAGATTGGGGTCTACTACCATCACATGCATTCAACAAGACATAAGGATTTACAACAACTAAACAGTCCCTAATAGAAACACAAAAGTGGGACTTATATCTAACATGAGTACAAATCAACGCTTGCTCTCACTACTGGAGGACAGCTCCATCCACTCCGCGTCAAACTTCCTAAAGGCATTGTCTAACAATTGCTCCAAGGTATATATTTTTGCATCTTTCGCCTCCGTCTCAACTTTCATCTGTCCTAACTGTAGCTCTTTCTGCTTCAACCTTCTTTGTAACTCAGCTATCTCTGCCTGTGCTTGATAAGCGGCGTCCCTATACTGTTGCTCTGAAATCTGAAGGGTGCGGTTCTTTGCCTCCATATGCTCAACCCTGTTTTCTAGCTCAACCCTATTTTCTAGCTCAACATTTCTAGCTAACAAATCCCCTATCATTGCAAGCTCCAAGGACTCCCTACCAGAGTCCCTTGACTCTTGGTTCACTGTGTAACTATTTGAACCCTCGCCAGCCATCCTATGATCACAATAAATAATCAACAATAACATTAGTACCACAATAAAATATATTCATTGTTAAAATGAAAAAATATTTTATTCAGTACGATAATACTTGTTGAATCTCAATAAACTCTCCCCTAACTAACTAATTCTATAAAAGTTTTCTACTAAGGTTATAATCCTAGGCTTCACATTCCTAATGTTTGTAACCTATGGCTCTGATACCATCCTGTGAGGTCCCCGAACCCGGATACTTGAAACCCGAACTCGGTACTTCACGATATCATTTCTATGAGCGGAATTCTACTAATAATAATAACAAAAATATATAAACGATCATTTTACAATACTTATTCATCAGAGTTCATCACCCAAGTACGTAACCTTTAAACATACATTACCAGTCATGTTAATAATAAAACATATATCATAGTCTTCATAATCTTAACTATTACAAGTAATAATAACTGCAGTCAACCAGCTATCTTCCCTTTCCCTTTGTTTTTGACAGAACCTTCAGGTTGTTCGCTCTTAACTGAAAACATTTAAATTAAGCAAGGATGAGCATTTGAGTGCCCAGCAAGTATTAACAATATATATATATATATATATATATATATATATATATATATTGAAGGAATTTAAATGCTTTCTATATACTATTCTTCTACAATAAGGCAAAAATTGTGAAGTAATCTATACCAATAATAACTACATAACTATTTCAAATTTTTGAAACTACGTACAGACTATATAAAGATTTTATGTGACATAGTATGAACATTATTTTCATTTTTGAAAAGGTTAAACAGAATATTCATATGTAAACCGTCATAACTTACGAACACGGGGGTGATCAGCCCGTTGTACCCTGCATTGATCAATACTACATTACAAAAATGGTGTTACCATTTACTTGATCCGCCTTAGGCGCATAAAAGTTTTCCCTGATAAGGGATGTTCATATTTGTCAGGGTTCCAAGCCAAAGGTTTTCTCTTATCCAATAATAATCTATAATTTAACATACATGTATATCAAAGGGGTATCAACATGCGATTAAATACTATGATTATCCAAGTGGGGACACTTGTATAATCATTTATAGAAATTAACGAACAGAATATATATCTAAATTATCATATACTAACATGTTGATAATCAATGGGCGTATATAATATAGACTTTAAAATCTGTACAGTAATAATATATCTTTGATACATTCTTACATTTATCCAATGCATAAAGAAAATGCAAAGGTAGGGTACTTGCCTGATGCGCTGCTACAAATTCTTAACTTAATTCTACCCTTTTTATCACAACCTATCATTAAGAAAATCAATCATTCGATTAGAACATTATATCATAACACATAATACTGCATATAGCAGTCAGCACATTCCTAATCACGTTGCCACATAACTTAACGACCATTATATCACAATTAAACAATTTATAAGTTAAGCCTATCTAAGTTCAGATCAAGTTCTGAAACATGTCGAGCTATCGACAGCCTTATCAGGTAATAATCGAGTCTAAGACTCTATTCTGTATCGGAATATCTAAATAGATAACTTAAACAACAGTCACACTATTTTTCATGACCTCATAATAATTTTAAAACAATTATTACTATTTATCATAATTTTTGAAATATCAGAATCATTATTAAATGATTTAAATATCAAATAATTCTATTAAAATATTAATTTATCATTATCCAAATATTAAAAGTTATGAATTACAACTTAAAATATTTTTAATTCACTTATATCCTTTTTAAATGATTTTTAAATAAATAAAACCATTTTTAAAACTATTTATTTAATATAATAATTAAATAAATTTAATATCATTAATATTAAATTATTAATGAAATTATCCTTTAAATATTAAAAGTTATAGTTTATAACTTAAAATATCTTTAAACACTTTATTCTCATTTAAAATGATTATTTATAATATTAAAATTATTTTTAAACCAAATTATTTAATATAATAATTAAATAACTTTAATATCATTATTAATCATTAATTAATGAAATTAACCATTAAATATTAAAAGTTATATTTTATAACTTAAAATATTCTTAAATACCTTATTATTATTTAAAATGATTTTTTTAAAATAATAAAATCATTTTTAATTTAATTATTTAATTCATTTAGTAAATAAGTTAATTATCATTAATATTAATTTATTAATGAAAATTATCAAATAATATTAAAAGTTATTAAAAATAACTTAAAATATTTTCTTATACCATAATAAAATTTTAAATGATTTTTCAAATATTAAAATCATTTTTAAATAATTTATTTAATATTATACTTAAATAAATTAAATACTTTTAATATTCCAAAAATATTAAATATTTATGAAATATATTTAAAATAATTAAAAACTAATTTTCAGAATTTAAAATAATTTTTAATAATTTATTTTGTATTTTTAATAATTAAAAACTATTTTTTTCTATTTATTAAATTATTTTCGGAAAATATAATAGTTTCTGTCGCTAAAGACCACCTATAGCGACAGAACCGTCGATATAGGTGTTCTTCATGTTCTTCATACAAACCCAGAACTTCAAACTCAGAACCGAGTGGCTATGTTTGACCGTGAATAACTCCGTGTGTGTTGTGATTCTGGACTCGGTTTTGGTCAGATTATGAAGTACAATTACAAGACTATAACATACAACAACCAACATGAACAAATCACATAACGTCAACCAGATCTAATCATCCAAACTCACTGTCAGAGGCTGTTCTTCATTTCTGGGTTTCCCAGAATTGAAGAACAGACCGACTGACCACTTTTGATCGCCAGCAACTTGCTACATATTAATTGTTTTTGAGATCTAAGAGCTTTAATGTGTAGACAACATGTAGGACTACATATTCATTACATAAAATAAACAAAAAATCAACACATCAATCAGTTACAAGCCGGTCAACCACTGACAGAATCTGTGTTCATGAGTTTTCTGGGTTTTCCAGAAAACCGAGAACATGAGTTTCTCTACTACTTTGACCAGCCACCATTTTCAGTATATGAAATGTTTTAACGATATAAAAGCATGATTCTATAGTAAATATACTAGACTACAACCTAGCTTCAACAAATCAAACAAAATAACAACTACCAGCAAGATCAGAAGCCACAAACTTATTGTTAGACACTGAAAACTATTTCTGGGTTACCCAGATCTCAGTCGGTCAAGCTCGGTCAACGTGCTTTGACCTTAAATAACTTTTGATCTATAACAGATATGACTTTACTTCTTTTTACAGATTAAAGACAACATTGTAAGCTACTAATAACAACTTAAAAACAACCAGAAACATCATTGATCAAGGATCTGTGGCCACTGACATTCATTGTCAGGCCACAGAATCAAGCTATTCCCGGATCTTGTAGATCTTCAATTCTGAGCGTCTAAATGTTATGGATCTAACATCTAGCAACCCAGATCATCACTAGATATTAAAACCAACATGATACAACACTTAAACACAAAATCTAAACACAAATTATGGACAGATTTTCTAGCTTGAGTTTTATACCTTTCTTGATTTGATCTTGATCTTAAGCTACTGATTTGATATGGGATTTCGTGGGGCTTGATTTTGGGACTAATATAACACTGATTTTCATTGGTTTTAGAGAGAGAAAGTCTAAGTGAAGTGTTGGTGATCAAAATAGCAAAATGAGCATTTTTTCTCTTTCTTTAATCTTATATACTAGATCTAGGGAATGATTTGCTGAGCTAGATGGCCGCCATTTGTTGTTTAAATCTTCAGCATATCTAGAGTTGGTGACCAACCCAAAATATAGCAAGATCCACACTCAATCTCCTAGCACATGTGCAAAAAGGGCATAAAAGCCATTTTATTATTAATTTTTATGGAACAAAAATAATTTGGACAAAGTATTAGGGTTTAATAACACTAGTATATTTATCCGAGCTAATATAAGCAATTTAGGGTTTATCAATTCAATTAACTAGGATTTCTAAAAACATCATTAGGGTTTCTAATAATTAGAAAAATATAATTATAATTGAGGTTTCTAATTTAATACACCTTAAAGTAACACATAAATTTATATCATATAACACAGATATATAACAGTATTAAATCTTATACAGCAAAATTAGGGTTTTCGAATACTATAACACAATTGATCAATTATTATCAGCTCTCGTACATGCAGTTCATATTATAACACTTAGAATATTAATATATCATAATGTTATTATTATTCTTTATCCAAAACCAAGATTAGGGTTGGTAAAAATATTATTAAGGTTTGGTCGTATTACAATAAAATTGTTCCACACATTAACATTGCTCACATAATCATACACATCTATAATACTAATAAATAATAATATAATATTATTATTCTTATTCCCTGATAAAAATCCGAAATTAGGGTTTGGATAACATAATTAACTTAATAATATGAACAAACTTCATTTAATAAAATAATTGTTATAATTATTCTAAAATAATTTCATAAATTATTTACATAATAGTTAATTTTATTTTCATAGAAAATAATTGATAAAAACCTTTCCAATATGGAATTAATTATTATAATTGATAATAACAATGATTCTAAAATAAAATCATTTATAATTTTTCATGTAATAAATATATTTTATATTTACCACATAAATACATATACACAATATCTTGTACAAATCCTCATCCTTAATATATAAAAAAATTATACACAAAATTTCTTATTTTATTTATATAGAAAATATCGGGTTGTCACATATATAATTGTTTAATGTTAGTAACCATTAACCACGTGGTTGGTAACATTTTTGATGGTGTATAGTAACCAAAATTGATGTTGATTAATATTTTAATTTTTGATTCCATCATGAGTTATCAATATAAAGTAAACATATACATTGAACAACTGGTAACTGTTCTGAAATGTTTTTATGTAAATTTGGTTACCCATCTAAAATAAAATGGTTACCTCTATATTCATATTTAGTTATCAACTGGCATGGACCATTTCCAAATAACTTTTATAACTACATAATTTAAAAGTATCCATCAGCTAGATAAATGGGAACCCTCAAATGTACATTAAGCACTTGGTAATTGTTCTGATATAAGTTTTTAATTAGTTGGTTACTAATAAAAACTAAAATGGTTACCCTTATATACAGGTTTGGTTACCAATTGAACCTCTTAAACTATTTTTATTTTAATATGAGATCTATAAGTGACCATCATATATATAAACGAGAACTATTAATTGGAGTTTCTTATTCTATCATGATGACAGAGTATAAATAAAACATATACATCTAACACTTTATAACAGTCTTGATACAGGCTTATAATTATCTGGTTACTAACAAGCTTGTAACTATCTATGATAATTATCTGTTTACTAACAAGCTTGTAGATAAATAGGACACTCACACATGTACATATAACAATTAATGTTTGTCCTGATACAAGCTTGTAACTATCTGGTTACTAATAACATTAACCATAATATAACATAATAAAACGGTAACCACATAATTATATGACAGTAACCAGATCGAACAGGTTTTAATAGTAACCAAAATAGAAACATCAATTAATGAAACCCAGTTTAGGCAATCCATGTATACTAAACAATTACATATTAGCCAAAATAAAAAATAAAAGTAACCGAAATCCCACATTGAGGACACAATAATAGTAGCCAACCATAAGGTAACAGTAATCAAAACATAATAAAGAAGTAACCAAATAGTTATATGAAAGTAACCTGCAGAACATGTTTTAATGATAACCAAAACATAAACAACCTGTATATCCAACCAAGTTTAGGCAACCCATGTATACTCTCACATGTACATTTAACCATAACTTTTCCAATGAATTTTCTAGAAGAGCATAACCCTTGTAGAAGATATTTGAAGGAATTTACAAAAATAAAATACATCAATGTATACTAAGCAAATACATGGTTTATTATGACCTGGGTTTATTATTTACAAAAATAATACATCCACAAACTAATGATGCCTTAAACTTCTCCAACTGACTTGGGTTCAATTTCCTGGTAATAATGTTGGGGACTTCCATGTAACATTAATATATAACTTTTTCAGTGAATTTTCTGTTGCATTTCTCATAGTAAAGATCCCATAACTACCAATAAACAAAATCAAATTTACACAATCATTAGTAACCAGATATAAACAATATTTATAACATAAACAGTTACGTAGTGACCAACAAATAATAGCATACTAACCAAAACATAATATAACAATTACATAGTAGCCAAAACAGACTATAACAAATAACCAACATCCCACATTGACTGCACAATAATAGTTATCATATCATAATATAATATTAACCATACCATAATAAAGCAGTAACCAAAAAATTATATTATATAATCTAATGGTAACCAAAATATAAACAACAAGTAGTACACGCCATTTTATGTAGTAAACAAACAGTTATATATAATATTAACCAAAACATAATTTAAAGGTCACTAAAACAAAAATATGTATACCAAAAAATATACTAAAGAAGTAACCAAACAGTTACATGATAGTAACTAAACCATATTTTAATGGTAACCAACACATAAACAACATGTATAGCAAACCCAGTTTAGTCAACCAATGTATACTAAGCAAATACATTGGAACCAAAACAACATATAAAAGTAACCAAATTCCCAATTGAGGGAAAAAAATGATATCCAAATCATAAGCCAATAACAACAAAAAATATACTAATAAAGTAACCAAACAGTTATATATTAGTAACCAAAACATATATTAATGGTAAACAATACATAAACAACATATAGACCAAACACAGTTTAGTCAACCCATATATACTAAGCAAATATATCGTAACCAGAACAACAAAAAACAGTAACCAAAATCCCAACTCAAGGAAACAAAAATAGAATTCAAATCAAAAACTAACAATAACCAAAAACGGATCAACGATCAAATCCAAATCGATATCTAGCATAAATAATCCAAATTGAATTTTGGCGTTTTCGGAGCCTAATTTCATTGGAAACGGATCAACGATCAAAGATCACCAGCATAGTTGGTGAACTGCATGGTTTTTTGGTCAAATTCCATCATTTAGGCCTTCAAAATTGCATGTAAAAATTTGGTTTATTTTCTGGTTACTAAGATTATGTAGTTTGGTTACTATCTAATATTGATTTGGTTACATTATAATGTTTATTCAGTTATCAGACAATGGAGACTGACAGTGACCAATACAACAAATTTAATTATTTACATGAATATATAATTATTTAATGTTAGTAACCATTAACCACATGGTTGGTAACATTTTTGATGGTGTACAGTAACCAAAATTGATGTTGATTAACAAAGGCAGTATATTGACTGTTTTGATAGCAAAATGCATGAAAAAATATGTTTTATATTTTGGTTACTAAGTACATAGAAATTGGTTACTGATTATTATTGATTTGGTTACTGCATAATATTTATTTGGTTGCTGTATACTTTAAATGTATATTTTCCTGATGTTTTTTATATTGATGGTTACTTATTAAATACATTGGTTACCTTCCTGCAACAGTTGGATCTTTAAGTACACATTGATGTTTTTTATATTGTTTGTTTTTGCTGTAAAATGCATGAAAAAATATGTTTTATATTATGGATATTAAGTAAATATATGTTGGTTACTGTCTAATATGGATTTGGTTGGTATATAATGCTGACTTGTTTACTGTGTAATATTACCATGGTTACTACATCATATTACTGTATTTTATACTAATTTTATTTATATTGATGGTTACTGATTAACTATATTGGTTACCTTCATACACATGTTAGTATTTAATTTCTAACAAAGTCATTACTGATTGGTTTGGTTGTAAAATGAATGTAAAAATATTTTTTATAATCTTGGCTACTAATTACATATATCTTGGTTACTGTATAATATGTATTTAGATACTGTAAGGTGTTTATTTGGTTACTCTATAATGTTATTGAGTTTTATAATTGTTTCTTTTATATTGCTGGTTACTTATTGACTACATTGGTTACCTTCATACAACGGTTAATTTGATTATATATATTGGTTGTTGTATACTATTTAATTGGTTACAGTATAATATTTATTTGGTTGCAGTGACAATTTGGCGATTTTTTTCAAGATTGAAGTGTCAGATGTTGGCATTTTCGGAGCCTAATTTCATTGGAAATGGGTCAACGATCAAAAGTCACAAGCGTTGCTAGAGAACTGCAGGGTTTTTTGGCCAAATTCCATCATTTAGGTATTCAAAATTGCATGTAAAAATGTGGTTTATATTCTGGTTACTAAGATTATGTAATTTGGTTACTGTCTAATATTAATTTGGTTACTTTACAATGTTTATTCAATTGTCAGACAATAGAGACTGACAGTAAACAATACAACAAATTTAATTGTTTACATGAATATATAATTATTTAATGTTAGTAATCATTAACCTCATGGTTGGTAACATTTTTGATGGTGTACAGTAACCAAAATTGTTGTTGATTAACAAAGGCAATATACTGACTATTTTGATAGCAAAATGCATGAAAAATATGTTTTATATTTTGGTTACTAAGTACATAGAAATTGGTTACTGATTATTATTGATTTGGTTACTGCATAATATTTATTTGGTTGATGTATACTTTAAATGTATATTTTCCTGATGTTTTTTATATTGATGGTTACTTATTAAATATATTGGTTACCTTCCTGCAATAGTTGGATCTTTAAGTACACATTGATATTTTTTATATTGTTTGTTTTTGCTGTAAAATGCATGAAAAAATATGTTTTATGTTAAGGATACTAAGTAAATATATTTTGGTTACTGTCTAATCTGGATTTGGTTAGTATATAATGCTGACTTGTTTACTGTGTAATATTACCATGGTTACTACATAATATTACTGTGTTTTATACTGATTTTTTTATATTGATGGTTACTGATTAACTACATTGGTTACCTTCATACACCTATCAGTCTTTAATTTGTAACAAAGTCATTACTGATTGTTTTGGTTGTAAAATTGAATGTAAAAATATTTTTTATAATCTTAGCTAATAATTACATATATCTTGGTTACTGTATAATATGTATTTAGATATTGTAAGGTGTTTATTTGGTTATTCTATAATGTTATTGAGTTTTATAATTGTTTCTTTTATATTGGAGGTTACTTATTGACTATATTGGTTACCTTCATACAACTGTTAATCTGATTATATATATTGGTTGTTGTATACTATTTAATTGGTTACAGTATAATGTTTATTTGGTTGCAGTGACAATTTGGCAATTTTTTTCAAGTTTGAAGTGTCAGATTTTGGCTTTTCAGAGCCTAATTTCATTGGAAACGGGTCAACGATCAAAAGTCACAAGCGTTGCTGGTGAACTGCAAGGTTTTTTGGCCAAATTCCATCATTTAGGCCTTCAAAATTGCATGTAAAAATGTGATTTATAATTCTAGTTACTAAGATTATGTAATTTGGTTACTGTCTAATATTAATTTGGTTACTTTACAATGTTTATTCAGTTGTTAAACAATGGAGACTGACAGTAAACAATACAACAAATTTAATTATTTACAGGAATATATAATTGTTTAATGTTAGTAACCATTAACCACATGGTTGGTAACATTTTGATGGTGTACAGTAACCAAAATTAGTGTTGATTAATATTTTAATTATTGATTCCATCATGAGTTATCAATATAAAGTAAACATATACATTGAACAATTGGTAACTGTTCTGAAACGTTTTTATGTAAATTTGGTTACCCATCTAAAATAAAATTGTTACCTCTATATTCATATTTAGTTACCAACTGGCATGGGCCATTTCCAAATACTCCCTCCGTCCCATAGTTATAGGCTAATTTCTTTTGGCACGTAGTTTAAGAAAATCAGATTAGTGACAATTTTTAAACATAAATTTTCCACATATACCCCTTAATATGGAATTAATGAATAAATTAATTAGTTCTTACTTATCACATTGGAACTCTCAACTTCATTGATTGACGTGTTAAAGTCCATAACCATAGAACTTTAAGTAAAGAGAATACAACAACATTAAATGTGGTGATAAAAATAATGACATTGAATGTTGTATTTTTTTAAAAAGAGTAATGGTTGAATATTTATTATAAAGGCTATAAAAGTAAAAACAATGAACCAACTAAATTTTATAAATAGTAAGTAGCCTATATATTAGGACATCTCAAAATGGAAAATCAGCCTATAACTATGGGACGGAGGGAGTAACTTTTATAACTACATAATTTAAAAGTATCCATCAGCTAGATAAATGGGAACCCTCACATGTACATTAAGTACTTGGTAATTATTTTGATATAAGTTTTTAATTAGTTGGTTACTAACAAAAACTAAAATGGTTACCCTTATATACAGGTTTAGGTTACCAATTCCACCTCTTAAACTATTTTTATTTTAATATGAGATCTATAAGTGACCATCATATATATAAACGAGAACTATTAATTGGAGTTTCTTATTCTATCATGATGACAGAGTATAAATAAAACATATACATCTAACACTTTATAACAGTCTTGATACAAGTTTATAATTATCTGGTTACTAACAAGCTTGTAACTATCTATGATAATTATCTGGTTACTAACAAACTTGTAGATAAATAGGACACTCACACATGTAGATTTAATAATTAATGTTTGTCCTGATACAAGCTTGTAACCAGATATAAACAATATAAACAATATTTATAACATAAACAGTTACATAGTGACCAACAAATAAGAGCATACTAACCAAAATATAATATAGCAATTACACAGTAGTCAAAACAGACTAACAAATAACCAACATCCCACATGGACTGCACAATAATAGTTATCATATCATAATATAATATTAACCATACCATAATAAAGCAGTAACCAAAAAATTATATTATATAATCTAATGGTAACCAAAATATAAACAACATGTAGTACAGACCATTTTATGTAGTAAACAAACAGTTATATATAATATTAACCAAAACATAATTTAAAGGTCACCAAAACAAAAATATGTATACCAAAAAATATACTAAAGAAGTAACAAAACAGTTACATGACAGTAACCAAACCATGTTTTAATGGTAACCAACACATAAACAACATGTATAGCAAACCCAGTTTAGTCAACCAATGTATACTAGGCAAATACATTGGAACCAAAACAACATATAAAAGTAACCAAAATCCCAATTGAGGGAAAAAAATGGTATCCAAATCATAAGCCAACAACAAAAAAAATATATACTAATGAAGTAACCAAACAGTTATATATTAGTAACCAAAACATATAGTAATGGTAAACAATACATAAACAACATATAGACCAAACACAGTTTAGTCAACCCATATATACTAAGCAAATAGATCGTAACCAGTACAACAAAAAACAGTAACCAAAATCCCAACTCAAGGAAACAAAAATAGAATCCAAATCAGAAACTAACAATAACCATAAACATACTAAAAAAGTAACCAAATATTTATATGATAGTAACCAAAATATGTTTTAATGGTAACCAATATATAAACAACATGTACACCAAAACCAGTTTAGTCAACCATGTATACTAAGCAAATACATGGTAACCATAACAATATAAAAAAGTAACCAAAATACCAAATCAAGGTAACAAAAATGGTATCCAAATCACAAGCTAATAGTAACCAAAATATAATGCAGAAGTAACCAAACAGTTATATGATAGTAACAATAATTTCATTTAGATTCGAAAAAGTTGCATCAACATGACCACCATTCTAGTAGAAAACTTAGTTACACAGAATATCATAAATGTATCAGATTATGCCTTCCTAATAAAGCTTTTTCTTTAACCAGTGTGGCAGTGCTTAACAGATTGGAGACCTGAAGCTAGGAAGAAATAGTAATAACTTACCGGAGAAATTATGAATGGACAAAACTTAGGCTTCCCCTTCCAGCCGTACTTAATTAACTGGGTGCCCTTTTTCAATGCAATAAGTGCCTGGAAGAAAGAAAATAAAAAAGACATCCAGCATGTTAACCTATCTGTAATGGTGTTCTCATATTTGTAAAAAAAATTAAAAAAATCCAGATATGGAGAAACATGGCGTAGAGCAATTAAAAGAAAAGTGGATATTTAGAAACTGAAGAACTCACGAACAAAAGAGAAACACGAATAGAAGAGAGAAACAAGGGTTTCAGTATGCAGAACAATGGTTAGTAACTGAAGAGTCCCAATCAAATGAACAACTAAACGAATATGATAACGAGTAAAGATCACGAAAATGTAAGGTAAATCATCGGAAACAATCGATAGAGATGAAGAACGAACGAACGGAGGAGAGAAACAAGGGTTTCAGTATGCAGAAGGGTTTGGTAACTGAAGAGTCCCAAAAAAATGATAGATGGTTGTTATCACGCGTTTCAAAAAAAACAACTTTTTGCCATGTCAGGCCATTAATATTAATCCCTTAAATTAAGGAATCCTAATTATATTAGTATTGTAAATATATATGATGAATTATCATATTTTTCTAATTATTTTATGAATGTATGATTTTTGTAATTATTTTTATAAATGTACTATAATATGCAATTATTCCCAAATTTAATCTCACAATTTAAGTAGATGGGCCTTAGTACTTAAAAAAATCTAAAATCTTGGGGGCCCCTGCAATCTCCACTCAGCTCCGTCCGTGACTGCTTATCCATATATTTTGAAAGTAACTACGGATTAAGTAAGGGTCCTTAACACTAATATACAACAATTAGAAAGTAATTACAAAAATAAAACACACACAACATAATTACAAAAATAAAACAACACAATATAAAATTGATAAAATCAGTCCTATATTTAAGCAACTGAACAGAACACGCAACTTTGATATTAGAGAAATCCAAATTTTCTGGCGCGACATACTGAGATCGGAGAAGATGAAAATTTTTGTCGCGACGGCACGCTGAGATCGACAGCAACTCTGAGATCGGAGAAGAACAGATCAACGACGTATCTACCGGAGAAGAAGAAATCTCTTGTCGCGACGCAACTCTGAAATCGAAGAAAAACATAAAAGATCGACAACAACTTCAAGATCTGATTGTTGACCGTACTACACTGATTGTTGATTCGTTACAATTTTGTATACCGAGGTATTTGAGTTTCCGATTTATATGCATAGTGTTACCCCGTGTTTACTACGTATTCGTCTATTGGTTACCTTTCTCAACTTTTTCGCTCTTTAAATTGTCACAAAGTCAGAATAATGAATGTTTTGAATGCAAAATGCATTTTAAAATATGTTTTATACTCTAGTTACTAAATACATATAAATTGGTTACCGTTTATTATTGATTTGGTTACTGTTTATTATTAATTTGGTTGATGTATTAATTTGGTTGATGTATAATGTTTATATGCTTGCTTTATAATTTTAAACATTATTTTACTGATATTTTTTATATTAATGATTACTTATTAAATACATTGGTTACCTTCCTGCAACTGTTGGTTACTGTCTAATCTGGATTTGGTTAGTATATAATGCTAACTTGGTTATTGTGTAAAATTGCAATGGTTACTGCATAATGTTACCCCCAGTTCATGTTCTAGTTACTAAAATTATGTAGTTTGGTTACTGTCTGACATTGTGATGGTTACTTTACAGACCATAAGCAAACAGTAATATTACCATATATATTGGTTACTATCTAATATGTATTTAGATGATGTAAGGTGTTTATTTGGTTACTGTATAATGTTATTATGGTTTATAATTGTTTCTTTTATATTGGTGGTTACTTTACAAACCATAAGCTAACAGTAATATTACCATATATATTGGTTCCTGCAACTGTTGGTTACTGTCTAATTTGAATTTGGTTAGTATATAATGCTGACTTGGTTACTGTGTAAAATTGCAATGGTTACTGCATAATGTTACCCCCAGTTCATGTTCTGGTTACTAACATTATGTAGTTTGGTTACTGTCTGACATTGTGATGGTTACTTTACAGACCATAAGCTAACAGTAATATTACCATATATATTGGTTACTATCTAATATGTATTTAGATACTGTAAGGCATTTATTTGGTTACTGTATAATGTTATTGTGGTTTATAATTGTTTCTTTTATATTGGTGGTTACTTATTGACTACATTAATTACCTTTATACAACTGTTAATCTGATTATATATATTGGTTACCTTTATACAACTGTTAATGCTGATTTGGTTACTTTGTAAAATTATAGTGCTGACTTGGTTACTAATTAATGCTGACTTGGTAACAGACTAATGCAAACTTAATTACTGTAATGATTATTTGGTTACTGTAATATTGGTTGCTGAAGCATATTAATGTACACTTCTACTTATGTTTTTATATTAATGGTTACTTGTTAGCTACATTGGTTACATTCTTACAAAAATTTGCCTTTAGTTGGTAACAAACAAATTATACTAGTTGT
Organism: Panax japonicus; assembly: GCA_020205505.1. NCBI lineage: Eukaryota > Viridiplantae > Streptophyta > Magnoliopsida > Apiales > Araliaceae > Panax > Panax japonicus. The sequence goes on along the minus strand of CM035100.1, from coordinate 12,624,484 downwards.
TTTTTACTATAAAAATGCAATGCAGAATGTGTTTATCTTGTGTATACTAAGTAAATATATGTTGGTTACTGTCTAATTTGGATTTGGTTAGTATATAATGCTGATTTGGTTACTGTGTAATATTATCATAGTTACTGCATTATATTACTGTGTTTTATAGTGATTATATGGTTACTGATTAACTACATTGGTAGGTACCTTCATACATCTGTTAGTCTTTAATTTGTAACAAAGTTATTACTGATTATTTTGGTTGTAAAATGAATGTAAAAATATTTTTTATAATCTTGGCTACTAATTACATATATCTTGGTTACTGTATAATATGTATTTAGATACTGTAAGGTGTTTATTTGGTTACTCTATACTGTTATTCAGTTTTATAATTGTTTCTTTTATATTGGTGGTTACTCATTGAATACATTGGTTACCTTCATACAATTGCTAATCTGATTATATATATTGGTTGTTGTATACTATTTAATTGGTTGCAGTATAATGTTTATTTGGTTGCAGTGACAATTTGACAATTTCTGTCAAGTTTGGAGTGTCAGATTTTGGCCTTTTTAGATCCTAATTTCATTGGAAACGGGTCAACGATCAAAAGTCACTAGCTTTGCTGGTGAACTGCAGGGTTTTTTGGTCGAATTCCATCATTTAGGCCTTCAAAATTGCATGTAAAAATTTAGTTTATTTTCTGGTTACTAAAATTATGTAATTTGGTTACTGTCTAATATTAATTTGGTTACTTTATAATATTTATTCAGTTGTTAGACAATGGCTATTGACAGTAACCAATACAACAAATTTAATTGTTTACAAGAATATATAATTATTTACTGCTAGTAACTATTAACCACATGGTTGGTAACATTTTTGATGGTGTACAGTAATCAAAATTGATGTTGATTAATATTTTAATTTTTGATTCCATCATGAGTTATCAATATAAAGTAAACATATACATTGAACAATTGGTAACTGTTCTGAAATATTTTTATGTAAATTTGATTATCCATCTAAAATAAAATGGTTACCTCTATATTTATATTTAGTTACCAACTGGCATAGACCATTTCCAAATAACTTTTATAACTATGTAATTTAAAAGTATCCATCAGCTAGATAAATGGGAACCCTCACATGTACTATTAAGCACTTGATAACTGTTCTGATATAAGTTTTTAATTATTTGGTTACTAACAAAAAACTAAAATGGTTGTACAATAATAGTAGTCAAACACAATTAAATGACAGTAAAACTAAATATAATAAATAAGTAACCAAATAGTTACATAACAGTAACCATAATATGTTTTAATGGTAACCAAAACATAAAACAACCTGTGTATCCAGCATCATGTAATGAAGGTGATATTGTTTGTTTAGGCAACCCAATTATACTATGACATGTACACTTCACAATTGATATATGTCCTGAAACAAGCTTGTAACTCTGTGGTTACTATCAAAAATAATAGTTGGTTACCTTTATATACATATTTGGTTACTAACTGTACATCTCAAACAATGTAGCAAACACAACTTAAAAGAAACAATAAATAATAACTAAAATACCTCATTGATTGTACAATAATAGTAGTCAAAAACCATTAAATAACAGTAACCATAATGTAACATAATAAAACAGTAACCACATAATTATATGATAGTAATCAGAACAAGTTTTAATGGTAACCAAAATATAATAAAGAAGTAACCAAATAGTTATATAAAAAGTAACTAGAACATGTTTTAATGGTAACCAAAACAGAAACAACCTGTATATTCAATCCAGTTTAGGCAACTCATGTATACTCTCACATATACATTTAACACTTGATATATGTCCTGATACAAGCTTGTAACTATCTGGTTACTTCCAAAAAATAAAATAGTTACCCTTTTATACATGTTTAGTTACCAAATTGCACCTTTAAAATAATGTATCAGACACAACTTAATACGAACCAACAAATAATGTCAAATAATTGATTATATAATCAAATATGTAATTTCATTTACATAAGCTCCAATAAACATTACATACTCACTAACCATAACAAATGGTTATGGATATCCAACAAAAATCAAAGTACGAAACATAATCCATAATGACAAGACAACGATAACTGAACTAATCAAAATTTGGTACAAATCTTCTTGAAACTTGAGCTTTTTGGTTGCTGCTACTTTCTTCTTCATGGTTGCTCTCATTCTCTAGAAAAGGCTTCCGCATTATGAACCTGTGGGAGGAAGAGAAATACCTTGGGATTAGTGAATAGAGAGCCCATGTAGGATGTGTTTGTGGAAATGAAAGTAGAAAATAGCATAAACCTTGTAGAATATATTTGAAGGGATTTATAAAAAATATAATACATCAATGTATATTAAGCAAATACATGGTAACCATAAATCATAAGCTAACAGTAACAAAAAAAAAATTAAAGAATTAGCCAAACAGTTATATGTTAGTAACCAAAATATATTTGAATGGTAACCAAAAATCATAAGCTAATAGTAATAAAAAAAATATACTAAAGAAGTAACCAAACAATTATATGTTAGTAACCAAAATATATTTTAATGGTAACCAATACATAAACAACATATAGACCAAACACAGTTTAGTCAATCCATGTATACTAACCAAATACATGGTAACCAGAACAACACAAAATAGTACCCAAAATCCCAACTCAAGGGAACAAAAATGGTATCCAAATCATAAACTAACAGTAACAAAAAACTTACTAAAGAAGTAACCGAACATTTATATGATAGTAACCAAAATATGTTTTAATGGTAACCAATACATAAACAACATGTACAACAAAAATCAGTAACCAAAATATAATGCAGAAGTAACCAAACAGTTATATGATAGTAACAATAACAAAATTTAAATTAGCACACCATTAAAAATTTTTGGGTTGAAAATATCTTCTGGCTATGAACTTGAGCTTCTGTCTTAACTACATGAACATCAAAATCAGAATCCAACTGCACAAACCCAAATAAATTTCTTCAAGTCCTTAATAAAATCACCATCTATTATTCTTTTCCTCTTTTCATCCTTCTTCCTTGTATCAATCATTCTATACAAAACATAAAAACAATACAAATCCAAACAATCAATACTTCATTCTGTTAGAAACATAGCATATATATATGATCATATTGACAATTAATTAGTAGAATGAGAATTAACAGAAATTTGAAGCATACCTTAAAGAGAGAAATCAGAATTCTTTCAGTTGGAGAGAGAAAGTCGTGTATTCGACTGTGTGATTTGTTGATTAACAAGTGCAACAAAAGTAAATTAAAAAACAATTAATTTACGCCACCAATTTGTCTAACAAACTGTGATGAAGAAGAAGAAGAAGAAGAAGAAGAGAGAGAGAAATACGAGAACAAAAGTTATGGAGAAGGAGAAGGAGAAGAAGAAGAAGATTTTAGAGAGAGAAATATAATGCGTTTGAAATAAAAAAACCACCAGATAATGATCCCCTAAATTAAGGAAACTGCCCATTAATATTAATCCCTTAATTTAAGGACTTTTAATTGTATTAGTATTGATAATAAAAATGATAAAATGTAGTATTTTTGAAATTATTTTATGAATGTATGATTTTTGTAATTACTTTCATAAATGTACTAATATATGTAATTAATCCATTAACTAATGACAATTTACCTCGGGGTAATCCAATATTTGTCAAAAAGACTAAGAGATAAGTGAACCAACAGAGGTTATGTCATTGAGCATGTGACCAACACCATAATAGAAAATAGAGCACCTTCCAAGGGGCTTGGTGCATAGTTCTTCATCTTGCATTCCATCAACCATAACGCTCTAAAGAGTTAATTTCAGATTTCTCAAGTCTCAACCAATGGAAACCCTGAATGCATCATATTGTCAAGTAAGTGTATATCATCTGCATTACAAGTTCCATTACAGCTTTACCATAAAAGAACAAAAAGTTAACCTACACAGTTCACAATGAAGTATCTATTTTTCTGCTATCTGAAATAAAGATTTTGACTAAATTAGATGATGTAGAACAAGTTGCCCATGCCTATTGGATAACTGTGGTCGTAAGAAATTCCACAAATTATGCCCCTAGACTCCTTCCCAGATTCCCACAAATTAGGCTCCTGATTCATGCCAGAGTTTTCTAAGATTTAATTACTTGTAATTGGTAAGTTTAATTAGGAAACGTTATCAGCTATCTGGCTACTCTTGGTTTGACAAAATAATATTTGTCTTGTAAAATAAATATGACTTTAAACAGGCATTTCCTAAGAATTAAGATATGAACTATATTGGGCTCCAGAAATCATATGTACACTTTGATGGTAAGCTTCATGGCTATTTTATGCACAAAGTGTATACTGCAATTAAAAAGACATCTTGAGCTTGCGAATAATGTTTTTTATCCCCTCACCACCCACCCACCCATGTATTTCTTTATCAAGTTGAAAGTGAGAGCGCAGGATAGAGAAACTCAATAGATCCTGCAATAAAGAAAACATGAATCTAACTTATCGATCCATCAATTGATATTTATGCTAGATATCACTTATTGGAAAAGTTAAGGAGAAGGAACATGACATCACCACAGTTCAAAATGTGTGGAAATGCATGTGCACTGAGCCTCATCAAACAAACAGAATTAACACAAAAACTGATGACATACCCATCAACTGATATTTATGCTAGATATCACTTGTTGGAAAAGTTAAGGAAAAGGAACATGACATCACCACAGTTCAAAACCGTTACAACAACTTGATGTGTGGAAATGCATGTGCACTGAGCCTCATCAAACAAACAGAATTAACACAAAAGCTAATGGCATACTGCAGGTCTATGTTCTCAATAATTAGGGGAAGATAACTCTAAAATCTTTATAAATTAAATAACATTTTCAACACAAAATATTTATTGGACCTGATAAAGAATTTCCATAATCATTTGGATGTACTCGCCATATTCTGAATAATTGGAGAAATGGCAACATCCACTGCTAATCACTTTCCGGATTTTTTTTCAGTTTAAGAACTTTACTTTATTAAACTCAGAACACTAAAAATATTCATTATTAACCCAGAGAAGCATTTCCTAATATATATTCATTGATAACTTGCAGAATTCTGAATGAAAAATGTTGTTTGATAATTGACATATCTGAACATAACATATTTTTATTATTTTACCCTTCTGAAAAAATTCAAAATTGTTGTAAATTTATTTAATATTACTTAATATAATAGTTAATATTGTAAAAAAAATTAAATATAAAATACTTCATTCAACAGTCATCCGGCCCATTTAGCAAAAAAAAAAAATTAGACTTGACCATTCAGCCCAAAAATATGACCGATTCAGTCATTCAAACGATTTTTATTCAAAACATAAAAAGAGAGATCGAAGAAGATGATCACAAAATTTGGCCGCCTTAGGACTAACACTCCGAGTTTTCAACTGAAAAGAAAATAATAGAAAATTTAATTTAGAACAGAAAAGAAAAGAATAGAAAACTTGAAGTTTTCCTTTGTGTTGTTTCTGAGTTTTTAATAGAAAAGAATAGAAAATTTAAAATTGAAGATATGAGTTGTAATTTAAAATTTATTATATTAAAAATTGAGGATAATATGAGAATTATAAAAATATTACTTATTCCAATTTTTTCGTCCAAATCAAGTCAATTTTGGACGGAAAACTTTGGCAAAAAAGTGGTCAAGTTTTCTATCCATTTCTTTTTTTTCGTTTATTAAAAAACTCAGAAACATAAGAATTGAAAAGAAAATTTAATTTTTCCGTCCATTTCTTTTCTTTTCTGTCCATTTGAAAACTCAAAAACAGAGCGTAAAAGTATTCTTATTCGATAGATATGAGAAAAGTCGTGCAATATTTGCATACTAGCTGGGTCCCGTGCCTCCGGCACTATATGGACAATATGATTTATCTCAAACTTTGAACGACCAAAATAATTTATTGAGTGAGCGGAAAATTTAAAGTCATTTGTATTTTATTAAATTATTATTAGATTATTAGATAGATAGATGTATTTTATTAGATAGATGTATGAACGGTGGGATTTATCTCAAACTTTGGACGGCCCAGATGATTTATTGAGTGAGCGGGAAATTCAAAATCATTTATATTTTATTAGATAGATATTAGATAGATATATGTATTTTATTAGATAGATGTATGAACGGTGGGATTTATCTCAAACTTTGGACGGCCCAGATGATTTATTGAGTGAGCGGGAAATTCAAAATCATTTGTATTTTATTAGATAGATTTTTTATATTTTAAAAAAAGGAGACTTCTAGCTAAAATGATTCAAGTAATAGCAATTATTGTTGAAAACAAGATAAACATGTAACAATTGAAAATATTACCTACGCTCTAAAACGCAAAAATTATTTTTTCACTTCGTTCTAGGATAAAAGTTATTATTATTATTTTAGGTAGTCTCATTTTAAATTTCTATTTTTTTTAATAACCAAAATTTTACACATTTTCCTATTATACCATTAGCATTAAATATCTCATATTTTTTTTATTCTGAAAAATATTTTTAATTAAAAAGCTAGAAAGTCACTTTCTCACCTACATTAAAAATGATTAATGACATTATTATATATAATTTTATCATTTTATTTTTCTTTTAATATTCATGAAAAGTCTACCAAAATTTTTATCGACGGAGGAAGTAGTTGTGTAGAGTAGTACTCAATAACATATGGCGGCAAGAGAATTTTAAGTCCTGATTTGGGAATGTAGTATAAGTATAATGAATTTTCATAATTAAGTCGCGATCATAATAACACCTTTAATAACCTCGCACTAAAGGTTAAGCTGGATTACGGAGATTTTCAAAACATTATTTCTCATCATCTTTCATGCAATTCGCTAATACTCCTGTTAACGTCAATATCTTTTCTCACGTCCTAATCACTAAGACACGTCCGATATCCTGCACAGTTCAACAAGTCAACACCAAAAGCTTGACAGCTTGACCGTCGGGGGATAGCTCCGGCGTGAGAGTCAGTATCGGCGATTACAAGGTTAACAATGGAGAAAAATATTGTCTAGTGATTGAGAGATAATAATAGTTTAAGATAAGTGATTAGTTTTTTTTACCTTCCTTCCTTGTATGATCGTTGCCCCATACACACTCTAAACCCGATTTACCGTGCCACTCACTACCCCCTGACCCCCCCCCCCCCACTTCCGGTCATCTCAGTCGAAAGTAGGTAGCTCACTTCCCTACCTGCTACCACTGTTTGCTACCGCCGATCATCTGAGTCTCATTCTCATTAATGCCATGCAGAAAGGTGACAGACATAACAGTCAATGGTTATTTGGTGTAATGATTACCGATCAAAGCTGGGTTAAGTGACAATTTGTGTAATGGACCGATCCAATGACTTGGCCCAATGCAATAAAGATATCCTATCTGACCGGACTGACCTAATAGAATAGTCAAATAACTGGGTTCAAACCATTCGGCCCAATAGAACAAATATAACATAATCCAAGGGAGGAACTCATTAAGTCTAACCCAATAATAAAAAGTATCATGGCCCAAAAACTCCCTCCGTCCCTATTTAAATGACGTTTTAGAGATGGACATAATAATTAAAATAATGATTGGAAAATATTAAATATAGTACTTAATTGTCTATAATACCCTTAAATCATTAATTTATCATAGCACAAGAGTTTAAAGTACCAAAAAATAGGTAGAGTAATGATGGATAATTTTGGAAAAATTATAATTACTTCTCCTAGATTTGAACAAACGTCAATTAATTAGGGACAAATAAAAAACTCTAAAACGTCATTTAAATAGGGACGAAAGAAGTAACGTTTTAGTCTAGGAATATAACTGAAATCTTATAATTTTTAGGGGAGTGGTTATCATAAAATTACTTTTGATCAATTGATCAATACAGTATCGACACACGAGCCGGGAGGTGATCTCTCTGTGTGTCTGTATTATATTGGTCAATTGACCAATTTATCGTGAAGTTAACTTCATAGTAATAGGATCCAATTTTTAGATATTAAGTTCAATTTTTGCTTGCTTAAGTTAAAAGGTTTTAGGTTAGGACCGTTTGGCTCTCACTTGTATGAGCTTGTTTCTCCCTCTAAGCAAGGTGCGTTTTTTCTTCTTTTATTGCACATGATTATATTATATTACATGTGTTCTTAAAAGATTGTCGTTTAAGATTTTTATATATGAATTAAGAAAATCATTTAATACTATTATTTAACAATTAAAATTTGTTTAAAATTTCATCATTACCTCTTTATAAGGAGTTAAAAATTATTAATATAAGTGAGAAAATTTTTTTGGGACAATGAGAGAAGGTATGAGTGATATAAGAAAGTAAATAATTATTCTATTTTTTTTAAAATAACAATCTTTTAGGAACGGGAGGGATACTTTTAAAATAGGACTTCAAAATAAATAAATAAGTAATCTTTCATACAATTCAAAATGTTAGGCAAAGGCGGCATATAATCTTAGGCTCACATTTACCAAAGCATGACACAAAGCATTTTTTCTATTGATAGTTACTTGGTTTACTTATATGACTCATTTTTATTAATATACAGATCAATGGTTCAAATAAACAATAGGTTATAAAGACAAGTTCAGAAGGCAGCAGTGCACGATAACGATTGAAAACAACAAGTTATCTCCTCCCTCACCTAAATCCTCTTAACCTAAGTTGGGATAAATTATTGTACTCCTATCCTCACAGGTAAGGCTGTAAATGAGCGAAGACAACATGAGCGAGACTCAGATTCGTTAATACTATGATCTAAATTTGAGCATTAAAAATAGTTCGAATAAAAACATAAGTAGAATCTGAGCAAGGTTGTACTTGACTCGTTTAAGATTCAAATTACTCGAAGTTTTGATTGTAATTCGATACATACTCGGTTAATATATATTAGATTAGTTGTTCGATACATTCTCTTATAATATATACAAATTTAAATCAAATTAGGATAATTAGTTATTATTTTGTTTTATTTTTATTTTTAATTGTGATTTTATATTTGTAAAGTGTAATAATAAATATATTTTTTCATTTTTAAGTAAAATAATAAATTCAATTTATAATTATATTTATTATAAAACTAGTTATTATGTGGATACTCGAATTTGAGCTTAAATTTGAAGCTCGCGAGTAGTTTGAATAAATATTCTAGTCGAGTCAGATCGAATTCGAGTAATAAATATTCGAGTCGAGTCGAATCTGAGTAAGATTTTTCAAATATAATTCGAATTCGAGTATAAATTTATCATTTCGAGTCGAATTCGAGTAGTTCTCTGTTCGCTTCCGGCTCGACTCGTTTACACCCTTAGTCACAGGATAAAAGTTCTGATGAATTTTTCACGCATAATAAAAAGAGTAAGGAAAGGACAAAAATGCCTATAATAATACTCCCTCTATTCCTATATGTAATTCGTTTTAGATTTTTTTTATTCCTAATTATTTGTCGTTTGTGGTTATCTAGGAGAATTGATTATTATTTTTCCTAAATTGCCCCTTATTACTCCACCTAATTTTTTTATCCATATTTATGAGATAAGTGAGGTGAAGGGTATTATAGACAATTAATAATATAGTTAATACTTTTTAATTATATTCTTAATTCTTGTGTAAATGTCTAAAACAACCTATATTAAGGAATTATGGAGTATATAATTAATCAAAGGAAAAGCATAACTACCACTTGCGTACATTTTCTGTTTCCTTTCCCAAGTGTAGTGTAAAAAGATACTCCATTTGAAACATAAAAAGAGAGGAAATAACAAATAAAATATCAGTAAGCTTAGTTTTCTCAATCTTCTTTCTCTTTCATTCCAATCCAACAAAAGATATTTATGCTCAGATTTTCCCAAATTCTCCCAAAATAGAAAGAGAAGGGTTTTTCTGAGGAATTCGATAGATTGCCTGTAACTGCTGAAGGTATGAATCATGTTCATTTCTAAGCTGTGTATGTATGCAATTTATGTATATTTTCGTGTTTTGGGCATTAATTTTGGTAGGTTTGTGGAATTAACAAAGGGGTTTCTTTTCTTTTGTGAATTCGTGTTTTATGTTGCTATATATGCTGTTGGGTTTAGATGTAAGGAATTTGTTTTATTGGGGTTGTATAATTGAGTATTTTTTATTGTTAATCTTTATCTGGTTGGCAATGTTATCAATGAATATTAGGAAATGCTTCTCTGGGTTTAATTATGAAGATTTTTAGGGTTCTGAGTTTAATGAAGTAAAGTTCTTAAACTGAAAAAAAATCCGGAATGTGATTAGCAGTGGATGTTGCCATTTCTCCAATTATTCAGAATATGGTGAGTACATCCAAATGATTATGGAAATTCTTTATCAGGTCCAATAAATATTTTGTGTTGAAAATATTATTTAATTTATAAAGATTTTAGAGTTATCTTCCCCTAAATATTGAGAACATAGACCTGCAGTATGCCATCAGCTTTTGTGTTAATTCTGTTTGTTTGATGAGGCTCAGTGCACATGCATTTCCACACATCAAGTTGTTGTAACGGTTTTGAACTGTGGTGATGTCATGTTCCTTTTCCTTAACTTTTCCAATAAGTGATATCTAGCATAAATATCAGTTGATGGGTATGTCATCAGCTTTTGTGTTAATTCTGTTTGTTTGATGAGGCTCAGTGCACATGCATTTCCACACATCAAGTTGTTGTAACGGTTTTGAACTGTGGTGATGTCATGTTCCTTTTCCTTAACTTTTCCAATAAGTGATATCTAGCATAAATATCAGTTGATGGGTATGTCATCAGCTTTTGTGTTAATTCTGTTTGTTTGATGAGGCTCAGTGCACATGCATTTCCACACATCAAGTTGTTGTAACGGTTTTGAACTGTGGTGATGTCATGTTCCTTTTCCTAACTTTTCCAATAAGTGATATCTAGCATAAATATCAATTGATGGATCGATAAGTTAGATTCATGTTTTCTTTATTTTGTAATAACAAATTGCAGGATCTATTGAGTTTCTCTATCCTGCGCTCTCACTTTCAACTTGATAAAGAAATACATGAGTAGGGTGTGTGGGTGTGTGGGTGTGTGGGTGGGTGTGTGGTGAGGGGATAAAAAACATTATTTGCAAGCTCAAGGTGTCTTTTTAATTGCAGTATACACTTTGTGCATAAAATAACCATGAAGCTTACCATCAAAGTGTACATATGATTTCTGGAGCCCAATATAGTTCATATCTTAATTCTTAGGAAATGCCTGTTTAAAGTCATATTTATTTTACTCGACAAATATTATTTTGTCAAACCTCGGTAATTCCTGAATTCAAATGAGTTATGATTTCCAATTGTCAGATAACAGAACACAACTACTTGTCATTTTTTTTGCAACGCAGTGAGTGAATGAGGAAGAAGTCCGGAGTCTTCAACCTTGACAAACCTTAGAATCAACAAGATGTCTGTTCCTTAAATCCACAAGAAGATCAAACTCTTTTTGAGAACAATTTTATTAATCATCAAAAGTAAATGATAAGGCAATGCCATTACAACCCAACTATATATACATATAGCTAGACCAAGAGTAGCCAGATAGCTGATAACGTTTCCTAATTAAACTTACCAATTACAAGTAATTACATCTAATCAAATCTGAGAAAACTAATATAATTCTGGCATGAATCAGGAGCCTAATTTGTGGGAATTTGGGAAGGAATCTAGGGCATAATTTGTGGAATTTCTTACGAACACAGTTATCCAATAGGCATGGGCAACTTGTTCAACATCATCTAATTTAGTCAAAATCTTTATTTCTGATTGCAGAAAAATAGATACTTCATTGTGAACTGTGTAGGTTAACTTTATGTTCTTTTATGGTAAAGCTATAATGGAACTTGTAATGCAGATGATATATACTTACTTGATAATATGATGCATTCAGGGTTTCCATTGGTTAAGAAATCTGAAATTAACTCTCTAGAGCATTATGGTTGATGGAATGCAAGATGAAGAACTATGCACCAAGCCCCTGGGAAGGTGCTCTGTTTTCTATTATGGTGTTGGTCACATGCTCAATGACATAACATCTGCCTGTTGGTTCACTTATCTCTTAGTCTTTTTGACAAATATTGGATTGCCCCCGAGGTAAATTATCATTACTTAATCCGTAGTTACTTTCAAAATATATGGATAAGCAGTTGATTTGGTCTATATACAGCTTGCTTTTCAGTTTATACAAGTGCTTTCCTAGTTGTAGACATTGAATGCCACAGCTTCGCTTAGAAAGAAGATTATGCATTAAAAACTTGCGATCTTTCATTTATGTACGGGTTTACATATGTAATAAAGAAGAGGTATAGCCATCATTAGGGTGATCTACAACTTTTGTAGCACAGTGATTTGAAAGGAAATGAGTTCACAGTTTCATTAGTGGCTAGAACAGAGGGTGAGCAACTGTGGTCATTACAAAAGTTTTACTGAACTACCTCTAACTATACCTGAACATTGATTCTGTTCTATGTTACATTTTTCACTTTACTATTTATTTCTCAATGCTTTTATGGAGTCTGTGGTAACCGGTAACATATAAAAACCTTTTGAATGAAAGAGAATTGAATATTAATTCTGCACCGGTACTAATATGAGCAGAGTTGTTGTATATATACAATGTTTCATTTGAATTGAAGCACATTGAGACAATCAATATCTTATAGAAAAAAATAAATTTTAGTAACAACTTAGACTTGACCAAGCTTCTCACACGTCAGAAAACACATTCCTGTCTTACATTTACTATTCAATATTGAAAAGGATACAAGTTATTACTCTGCTAGTAATGTACAGAGGGAATCTATCATTCATTTAGCTTAAATGTTGTACTTGTACACAATAAAAACTGTTTATGCCCCTTACTTTGTTTTCCCATTCAATGATAATATTTACTAGTAGCATATATGTGTTAATGGTTTTGCATGTTATCTTTTCTGCACTTGCCTTCCCAATTTTTCTTCCCCCTTCTCTTTCCCAGGGAATATAGTTCTTGTCATATTCTCAAGATATTTACTGGCTAACCCATTTGTGGGAGTTTATGTTTGTTGTTAAAATCTTCTTATAGAACTCAAAATGCTTCTTTGTCTATTAATTCTATTCTGCATGTTGCTTGGCTGGCTAGAAATCCTTTTGTAGAGTCCATTGCCCAGTATCTTTCCTTTCGAAAAATGACGAGGACCATAAGTCAAGAGCCAAAAAGAAATTTCAATATTTATTTTATGGAATTTCTATTATGTTTAATTCGGAAGAAATTGATGGAGTTAGTTTTTTATTCAATATTTGGGATTTTAGGGCAATTTAGGAGTTTTAATTAAGTATTTAGGGTATTTTAGTCTTTATGTGTTTTTCATGGTCCCAACTTTAGTTCTCTGTGTGTTTATTATGAAGTCTAGATTTAAGGTTGTACTAGTACTCTGCCCGCCACCCATTCAGGCACAGGTCTTCTATCTCCTCCAGATCTCTCCCCCTCTTTATGCTCTTTCTTGTAGGGCTTGCACCATTAAGAATTTATTTTCTTTTTGTTTTTAAATTTAGAGAAAAGCAATTAGGGCCCTGCCGGCACACCCTCACACTTTATATATGAAGAAGATAAGTCTTTCGCTCTTATAACTTAGCTGTGATTTCATTTATTTAAATTATTGGTTTATGCCTATTAGATGCACTCCTCTGGTAGTTCGTGGTAAGCTGTAAGCACCTGGTTTAAGATGGTTTGACCTTGTCGCACGTCAAATTATTGAATGAGATTTCAGGGTTTCTATGTTCTGAAATTTGACCATAATCTACTTGTTTCACTGAGTTTTTGTTTCGAATTTAGAAAAAGATAATTGTGTAGAATATACTTTGTGGCCCTTAGTTCTACATATGAATTTTGTATCCATAATATACTTGTTAAATTATTTTCTTTTTTATTTTATAGGGATTCTGCTGCTGTCATGCTTTCTGGTCAAGTAGCTGATGGATTCGCAACCATATTTGCTGGTGAATTGGTATAATGGATACCGTGTGTGTGTGTGGTATATATTAATTGTCTCTCATTATAAATTTGAGTAAAGGTGCATTATTTTTTTTCATGCTCCATAAAACCTCATTGCAACATTGTAACTTACCTCACTGCAGTAAACAACTTAGCAACTTAGCAAGAGCTTATTGGTACATAATCTATTTCTTGTAGTTAATTCCATACGTTAGCATCTTTGTAATTTAACATAAAACCACAGTGTTCTAAAAATCTCCGCCTAGGCGCTAGCACGATCCTCTACCGTCTCGATTTAGCCGGGAGCCTAGGCCCCCATCTAAACAGAATTAGGGGTGAGCATTTCGGTTTAACCATACTGAATAGCTTATTCGGATATATCTGAATACCGAAATATTCCTAATTTCACTATCCGAATTACTAACCGAATTTAGCAATAACCGAATTACCGAAATACCGAAATGCCGAAATACCGAAATACCGAAATTACTATTCAGTTATTTCGGTATATAACCGAAATTGTAAACCATTTTCACCAATTTTCATGAACAGAGTACAAAATTTTGTAAAACTTATAGATGAACAAAGTAGAGTACTATTGAAATTTGAAGTATTGATTTCCGAAAAGGGGAAAGCCAAAAGAAACAAATATACCTACATAATGCAATTGTAGTTGGAAACTTGAAATATAATAACACATAATTACACTGAAAAGTGCGGGACCCAAGGTAAGCATCATGATCATCCTCACCAACAAATGTGTGACTATGGTTCATCTTCTCCAAAATCTTGAGTCTTGACATTTTGACCATCACCATGCAAACCCAAATCAGATTTAAAAGCTTGCAAAATCAAATCATCATATGAGGAGCTATTAAGGTCAAAAGGGAGGAAAATATAAGTAGATACCTCGGAGATAGAGACGACGACAAAGAGATTAGATCGAGTGAGGCTTAGGCCTGAGAGTATCGAGAACGAAATCGAGATATGAGAAATAAGATGAGAGATCGAGTGAGTCTAACTATCTGAGAAGTGAGAGATGAGAGATGGAGATGAAATCAAAGAGTGAGATGACATTTAACCTCACTGATGAGAGATAGAGATGAAATCAAAGAGTGAGAGATCGGAGCAGTGTTTTAACATTTAACTATTCAAGTCTTACTTTTTTTTATTCGGTTATTCGGTTTAACCGAATAACAAAAAATTGAAACCCAAACCCGAAAACCGGATAAAAATTCGTATATAACCGAATTTTAAAAAATATCCAAATTATCGAAAAATTTCGATTAAAAAAATTTAATTCGGTTCACTTATTCAGTTATATCCGTTTTTTGCTCAGTCCTAGATAGAATCAGTCATCTACTGCATCGACTTTAATAAAGTCTTTGAATCTCTACAATGCTAATTTGTTAAGCCTTTAAAGATTTTCTTTTTGGTTAGTGTTCATGGAAATTTAGAATCTTTACATATACTATGGTATTCCCAAAAAGGCATAAAGAGATCTAGAAGGAAGGGGGGGGTGAATAGATTTTTTAAATCTTCTTTTTAAAGAGATATTAGTTAAACAAGTTAATTGATTGATTAAGCACAACGGAATTGTTTAAGAAAACCCCTTCAAAGATTATTCGAAAATGCACAGTTCTAAATTTAGTGAACAAATGTAGAAATAAGTCACATATATAAAAACATTAGAGCGACATAATATGGAATGCAGAAATTAAAGAGCACAAGAGAATTTTGAAGAGATTCACAGCGCAAAAATCTCTTAATCCTCAATTCTACTCCGTGAGTATGATATTTCACTAAGGAGGGTGATCACCAAGATTACAGTTCACTAAGAACTTTTATTCAAATGATTCACAAAGAATTCTTCAAGTCAGACAAACTTGGGTTATAAAAGATCACTTAGATCTGCTTAGGTTGTTTGTTTTGAGGTGTTGTTAAGTTACTTTAAGGTTTCTATTCAAATGACTTAGTAGCAGAGTGTGTTTCTTGGAATTGTAGAATGAAGTTTGTATGAACTTAGAGTTTCAGCACTTGAACTTGATCGATCGATGTATATCTGATACTTGAAATTGCTGACTTTATATAGAGTTCTCTAGGGATTTCCCCGTTAGAAAGTTATTGTAGCTCCATTATTACTTGGACGTTTGTCTTTCATCAATTGATTTACTTCGAATTGTTGCCTGTTTGGATCACCTCATGTCGTTTTCTTGTGTACTATGAACAGTGCAATAGCAGTCACATGTCATTTGACTATGCTAAAATAGTTGTTAGATAGAAACTTTTTCGACTTGTCCTTATCGCAAAATCATGTGAGGATAATCTTAAAAGGTCATATGTTATGGTTGGTGAATTTGTCATAATCTGTCACTGACTTGTCAGACAACTACACTCTACGATTTGGGCTTCCTTAGAGTGAAATTGTAGATTGATTATTCTGCTCTACTTATTGAGTGACTCTTCGATTTTGGCTCTTCGATTTGGCTTGTACTCTACTGTCTTCAGTTTACTCTACGATCTTAGAGTAATATTGTGATATTGTCTCTAGCTCTACAATTGTCTTCTGGACAGGAACAATATAGCTATTACAGAGTTTTAACTTAACGATTTGGATCAACTTAACAAGTTTGATTCCTAAGCTAAGTCTTTTTACATAAGATTCTTTTCAAAAGGACTTTACAAAATCTATTTGTATGTATAATCATCATCAAATCAAATAGGACTAAACATAAGTTGTAGGTACTAACATACTATATGATTTATATAGTATATACAAATAAATGCAATAGAAAGGTAAATAAATGAGACATAAGAAAACGCGTAGGCCACCTAGAAAAAATCTTTGGTGCCACCTAGGCGCTAGGTTCCCGACCACAATCTAGGTGCACCTAATGATTTTTAGAACACTGTATACTTGTACTTGTGGTTTGCTGAACTGAATGGAGGAATTTATTTATGTAGTCCTCTAAAACTTATGGCATGGCATACAATGTTGGAACACTGGCTAAAAAATATGTTTACTAATGGTTGAAAATTTGTTCATAAAGAACACTAGTTCATTTTTCTCCTACCTATTTCAAGAAGACTAAATAAGGTGAAACTTGTTTTATCATGGTATTGTGTTTGTGAGATTTTATATACCATTATATCTTGCATGACAATATTGTGAAGCTATTTGGTACTTAAAACACATTGAACATGCCATTCTTCTCTATTAGTCCTGACTCAAGCAATTTGGTGTCGGAGGTGTGTCCTAAGTATTGGCTGAACAGCAAAGGCCAAATGCTAGTACCTAGAGCTGATATTGCGAACACATGGTTCTAGAAGGGGTACAAATTGAACAATCTGATTATTTTCAGTCTCTAATGTTTGTTCTCACACGTGGAAGGGTGTTAACATTGCACCATCAGTGGCACTAAATATATAGGAACTAAGACTCTCCTAGGAGGCCTGTGACTTTGTTCCCATTACCTATGTTACACTGACTCGGATGGAGTGTCCAGTTGGACATGGTATTTTGAAGAGTCCGAAATGGGTCCTCCTCAATTTTGTCGATTTTTTACACTAAAATGAAGTGTCCAGTACCCATACCCTTGTTCGAGTAGGGCAAAGTGAAGAGTCCGTGTAACGTAGCCATTACAATTTTGATGGGTAATTAGGTGGAATATGATTGAAAAGACTTGGTTTGTTCTAGCTGCAAGTTTTACAGCTCCTCAAAATTATGTATCCTGCATTCCTGCTCTAGAATGTTAAACTTTGTTTTGTACTTCTTACTGGTTAGCTAAAAATATCAGGAAGGAAATTCTCTGCCAAAGGCGCTAGACTTCTAGGATTTGTTGTTTTTGTTCCCATGCTCAGAATTGTAAGGATTTCTTTCGTAGATTAAGAAGGTGTGTTTCTTTTACACCCTAGAAACCAACTTAAGCCCATTTTTCCTTCAAAATTAATTCAACCTTAGTCTCATTAGATATACTCGGGAAAAAAAAATCATCAGATATAGGATGTTAAGGGTGAGGCTATTGCCCGGGACCTTGTTTTATAATTCTTTCAGTCATCAATTAAGTTATCCAATTTGCTAGAAAATGGCCCTTAATACAAGAAGCAGGTCGTTTTGTTTAATGGTTAACAGTGAGTTCTCAACATAAAGTTAATTTCTTGGTATCTTTTTGATAAAGAAAAATTTTAACAAAAATTAAGCACTTCAATGTGAAAGGAAGGTGATCTTGACTCGATGTAGTTCCCAAAATTAATTTCTCCTTGAAAGGAACACCTTCAACTCTTGGTGTTACATGTGTGAACCCCCCCTTATGCTTGATGTCTTTTACTGAGCGGCATCACATATTTTTATTTGATCAAAACTTTATTTAGCTTTTTATTTCACGCATAAACTTTTTTTAATTGTTAACAGTGGATACAGTCTATCATTAAACTAACTATTGATTCATTAATCTGTTAGATCGACAGGTTTGGACATTTCAAAATATGGCATGGTGCCGGTTCTGTTTTAGTTGCCTTTTCATTTTCTTCAGTTTTTGGCGGTTGCATGCCTTGTAAGATCCTTGGGTACAACTCATCCAAGCTACAGACCATAGGTTACAGCTTGTTTGCTGCGATCTTCAATGTCGGTTGGGCTGCCACTCAAGTTTCACACATGTAATAATTTCCTCTGACCAGCTCAAATAACTGAATAAGCAATGCTTCCCTCCTTCATCCCCCAACCAAGACTAAAAAGAAAGAATTGACATAAAGGTTCTAAGGATATGCATCATTTTATCTTGATATTATTATATTGTGCTTCAAATGTAGATTAGGTCTATCCATATAAAGATAAGAAACTATGTAGATCAAGATACTGAATAAAATGTGAAGCCATCCATAACCCTAGTCTTTTGAATAATTTTGAAACCCCTTAAAAAGAGTGATTGTTTCTTTTGCCTCTATACTTTTTAGGTCTATGGTGAATTGCATCACACCCAATTCGACAAGCAGAGTAGTGTTGACTAGCTGTCGCAATGCTTTTACCATGGTTAGTAACTTTTAAATATAATTTTTCATGTTTATGTTTTTCTAGTAGCATGTTCATCGCATTGCTTCCAAAACATGTTTCTTGCTATCTTTTTGTCAACGAAAATATTGCTTGCAGGTTGCCAATCTCAGCCTCTATGCCGTTGCTCTGGTGATCTTTAGTGTATGCGCATCAAGGACATCCGCTGATGTTGAAAATCAGGTATATTAAATTGCAGATTTAATTTTATTTTTTAGAAATTTGTCTGCGAGACCTTTACTTAGTGCACCATGAGCAGTACCGCTGGATAGCATACTCTTCAATTTTCATTGGATGTTGTTTTGTGGGCATATTTCAGCTCGGAACTAAAGAGCCAAGGTTTGTTATATATTTTTAAATTCCTTCCACTTATTGAGAGTATGTGAATAAATTATTATTCTAAGAAATTAGTCCTTTCATCTGTTTGTTTCCCTAATTATAAAGGCTCTTTTCTGTTGTTGTAAGTATACTTCAAGTGTATATTTCTTGTGGTCCTACTTACATGTTGGGATTGAATGATGTTGGAACTATTTTTCTTCTTAGTGTAGAAATGTCAATAAAATATGTGGATATTTTTTGGGTAAGAAACTTTCTATGCATGTAACAATTCAGATTTACCTATAGATTACATTTAATGTACTAGTCCAATAGTTTTTATGTTTATCTCAATTTTCAAGTCAAAATACATAATTTTTGGGCATTTTGCTTTTCTTTTCGCATAGAAATCTATTGCCCAGCATCTATTTGTAATATCAATTATTTGCTTTTTGTCTAGACTGAATCAAGGAGATCAGAAAAGTTATGTAAGGATTTCTTGGACTTACTGGTTTAAGAAAGTTTTGTACTTCCAAGTTGCTCTTGTTTATGTCGTCACCAGACTAGTCACCAATGTTTCACAGGTTTGCAACATTTCCATCTCTTGCTTACTAATGCTGTTCTACTTCAGTTTCCCTTTTAGTACGTGGAAGACTGATTAGTTTTGTAAGAATAGCAAGCTAAGGTTTGAACAAGAAATGATGAACATCCAAAGGTTCTTTAAATAGGAATGAGAAGGTCCAGATTTTTCAAGATATAGATACAATTTACTATATCTGTTCCTCATAAACTATAGTTTCCTGTAACTTGTCTTTACCTGTTTATCTCTACATTGAGATGGCTTATTTGTTTGTTTTCTCTTAATCTTTTTCCTCTTTTCTTTTTTCTGACTCAGGCATTCCTTGCATTCTATGTTATCAATGATCTTCAGATGGCTCAATCTTCAAAAGCTTTGGTATTTGCACAAACCTTGTCAGCTGAAAATAAGTTGCAATAGTATCTATATGTATGTACGTGTGTATGTATAATTGATTTCTAGAAAGATATTGTACCCATTGCTGATGAATCATATTTGATCAACGTGAGTAGGTTCCTGCAATCATCTACATTTGCAGCTTCATTGTATCAATCCTTCTACAGGTCTCGCTTCGACATCTAGTTGTGCTAAAATATATTTCATGCGACTTTTTCCCCCTATACCTGTTAATATAACCTTGTCATCCACATTGTAGGAGATCACATGGGCTGGCCAACACCTGAAGGCAATATTTAATGCTGGAAGTGTTCTTTGGATATTTTGTGGCACCGCAATCCTCTTCTTACCAAGAAGTTTAAATTACTATATGTACATTCTGTCAATAGTTATTGGCATGGCAAATGCACTAATGATGGTACGTATGATAGAAAATCTTGTTTTTTATGTGTATTTCTATTCCATGCCATGTATACATCGATTTTACTGCTAGTGTAAACAAGATGAACAGATATCATATCATTACTGTTTAAAGTAGACCAAGTCCGGAGAGAAGTGTATGCATGTACAACAAGCACTAAAACCTTCAATTTTTAAGGGGTTTTTTTTGGGTACCTTATATCTAGCCTGAGAAATTCAGAGCATTGTGCTTTATTTTTGCAATTTGAACCAGTTATGCTGTTTTAGTTTTGAACCTCAAACAAATTCAACTAAATCACTAAATTAACCTTAGTTCTATTACTTATGGAAATGTGCCATGGATAGGAGAAGGTCATCTGTTATATAGCATAATATATATTACGGTGAAATTAATTAAATGTGATACTGTGAGTTATCTTACTTTTGGTTATTAAAGAAAAGAAAGGAAAAGGTGAAATTGTTGCACTTAATTTCTAAGCTACCAAATGCATTGTTTTTGAAATTATTAAAATTATGCATCTTTTGGAGCACAGGTGGCTGGAGTAAGCATGCAAAGCATTCTTGTTGGTGAAGATCTCAATGGCTGTGCTTTTGTTTATGGATCATTGAGCTTTTTGGATAAGATGTCTTGTGGGCTTGCATTATGGATTCTTCAGTCATATCAGAGTAATCTTCTTGCCATCTTATTTTCCAAGAATTCAAAATTTGTATGTACATCTGCCCCCTCCCTATGTGAGCATATTATTAAATTTCAATCTTCACCCCCTATACAACATTATAATTTGATGGATGGAATCTGATGTATCACACTCTGTAGAATTTCAATCTACACCACCTTTACCAATTACTTATATCCTCAAGGTTAACGTCTTATTTTCCCGTGTGAATGCATAAATTTACAGTGCTTATATGTTGTATCACACTATAGAACTTCTAATGGCTATGCATTGGTGGATTGCCCTTTTTTTTGTATTATTTGTCTAGTTTCTACACTAAACCTAGGGATTTTTTTTAATTTTTATTTTGAGAACATTCCTTTACTTGACATGGTTTACCTTTTGTGCAGAATCCACAGATACTTTCCCAAAGCTTGAGGAATGTAATCCATTCTATTCCTGTTTCTCGGTCACACGATATGGACTAGGGCTCGTTCCGGCAATTTCTGCTCTTGTTGGGGTGATAGTGACATGCACCATGAAACTCCATCCATCCGCATTAAACCCTTTAATGGATCCTCTGCTGGCACAATATTAAAGATCAAGAAATTTGCTTGGGTAATTCCTCTGCTTCAGGTGTATACATCAACCAAAGATATGCTAGGCCATACAAGTATGCTAATTCGTCGAGGGGCTGAAATTCTGGGTCTTTATGCGAGGACCCTATTCTCAGTTCCTAATTGTGTACATTTATCTTAATTTACGCATTAAATACTGGGTCTTCGTCGTGAAGACCATGTAGTCAGTTCCTAATTTACGAGTTCATATATCCTCATGGGGCTGAAATTCTGGGTCTTCTTCTTGAAGACCCTACAATAAGTTCCTAATTGTGTACATTTATCTTAATTTAAGCATTAAATACTTGGTCTTCGCTTGAAGACCCTATAGTCAGTTCTTAATTGTTACACGTTCATATATCCTCATACTGTACACACTGAATGGGGGTTTCATAATGTAAAGATTAACATTCTTGCCTGAGTTCATTCAGGCATGTGTATATTAACTTTTGTAATATTATGTTATCTTAGAGTACTACTGCCCTGCGAAAGATTGAGTCTTAGAATATGAGAGAATATGGCATCGTTTTCTATTGATCAATATATGTTTAAATATACATTGTACATGACACTTAATTAAGGTAAATCTAAACACTATCCTCTAATAAGGGAATGGCTAAACAACCTCTTACAATAAAGGTACAGAGAATCAAATCAAATCACAAATGAAATATTTACAATTAAATCAAATATTATCTACAATTAAATCAAATATTGTGAGGAGTATCTCTAACATGCCCCCTTAAGATGGAGCTCCGAGAGGAGAGTCTAATCTTGTCCTTGAGAGAAAGAAATCGAGCTCGCGTTAGTGGTTTGGTGAGGGCATTCGCAAGTTGATCTGTTGAGGAGACATGAGAAACACGTAGAGCCCCAGTTTGAACTTGATCGCGGATGAAATGAAAATCAATGGCTACATGTTTCATGCGAGAATGAAATACTGGATTGGAACTGTGACGCCCCCAAAATAGGTCTACACAACTCATTCTGAGTCGTCAAATACATGATACATAATTCAAATACAAACTTAATTTTCACAACACGACAAACATAAACTGAGAGTTTTAACACGAATATTGTCTCGTAGACAATGTCCAAACTCAAATGAAATCCTCATTACAATTATTATCACACTATTTTATAGAATAGTGATGACTACTATAGCCACCATCGTGGACCATCACTTCATTCCCCGGCTAGTCCTAGCTATATTCTCATTTTCTGAATAGAACAATGAAAGAAAAGGGTGAGCTCAACTAGCCCAGTAAAGAATATTATGACTAAGATAATGCATAATAAATTATCCTTAGTCTTCAACAGTATATAACTGATAGAATACAATAGACAACAAGTTTAACTGCAGCGGAACAAGCAATCCATTAGAAGAGTCAAGTAGAGCATGATGTCTACTATCTTCTATAATTTAAAAGTTCATCATCAATATTTTATCTCTGTAACACATCTCAATAAATAATTCACATCACCGAATTATTCATGCACTACGAGCCAATGATATTCGTTAGTATCACATCCATGAATTATCCATGCACTACGGGCCACATATATTCGTTATTATCACATCCATGAATTATCCATGCCCTACGGGCCAAAGATATTCATTAGTATCACCAGTGATCATGATCATGCCAACAACTGTCCAATGCACTACGGGCCAATGAAGACTTTCACCACATCATATGTCTGTAACATAACATGTCATGATTATACCAATACATAATTTCTGGTCATAATCATATCAATCAATAGTTCATCTATGCACTTCGGGCCAAAGATGACTTTCATCACAATTTAAGCATAAGGATGATGACAATGATATAAGAATTCAATTAAGTGAGATCAATGACAAATTTTAAAGATTTATAATTCACTTTATCCAGAGTTCAAGAATGTCCAAATTGTCAACATGATAACTACTTTGTGGAGTAAAATTCAAGAATAATATTCATGTATCAAAAATAATTTGGACAGAAAAATAATTAATTTTTGGCGTGAATAGTACTTCGGTGAATAGTACTCGAGTGAATAGTACCCTGTGAATAGTACTGTATGAATAGTACCGTATGTATGAATAGTACACATGAATAGTACTCCGACATGAAAAGCTTAAAATTTAAAAAGAATGTTCAGAAAAATATTTCAGTAAAACGATACTAGATGAAGTGCAAAATTCAAGGATATTCTACTAATTTCAAGGGGTATAGAAGCAATACTTATCAAAATAAGTGTAGAATTAGGATTATGAAACGAAATAATATTACCTACATACTACAGAGTATGGAAAAAAATATTATTCCTTACGACTATTGAACGAAGATAATATCTCTTAAGAATATTGAACGAAAATAATATCCCTTACGAATATTGAACGAAAATAATATCCCTTACAAATATTGAACGAAAATAATATTACTTACGAATATTGAACGAAGATAATATCGTTTACGAATATTGAACGAAAATAATATTCTTTACGAATATTGAACGAAAATAATATTCCTTACAAATACGAAAAATAATCTCTCTTACGAATATAAAATAAATAATACCCCTTACCTTAAAAGGAGAGTACTTCTGACTGGTATAATGGGGATATTCTTAAAGAAAACTTGCACTATTTGTAACACTCAAAGTTTCCTTAAACTCAAAAGAAATATACTCAATATTATAGAAGAAGAATTCTCTGATTCTGGTGTGATTTTCATTTCTAAACTAAGCATCCTATTTATAAGAGAATGACATGATACTATTTAGGAAATAATCACGGACTGCACAGTAGGAAAAATCAAGGGCGTTCGGCGAATTCGTCTGAAAATTTTGATTTTACTATGTTACACTATGCAGCACTATGCAAACACTATGCAACACTATGCAGTACTATGCAACACTATACAACACTATGCAATATAAAACAAAAACTGCGATAACTTTCTACCGATGATTTTTAAAAATGAGTAAGTGGGGGTCTATGTAATAAGCCAAATTTATAATAAATACTTCATGACAAACCCCTTTTATTTATCACAAATCACTTGATTAAACACATTTTTAATCTTTCAACAATTATACATCATTAATATTATAACTCACAACATTAACAACCAGATCATTCCCACGAAAGATGGGGCTTTCGATAAGGACTTCTTCTTATTGGCGCGTAATTAAATGACCTAACCCCTTTCCTCGACAGAACTTTCTAGACATTGTCAATAATGCAAATAATAATATGAATAACGATGTCGTCTCAATTATTGATTTAATAATATAAAATATTGTGCAGATGATACTGTGACAATAATTGAATAAATAATATGAGATACTATGCATCAACTACTGTTGCAATAATTAAATAAAACTGAGTGACTTCTCATGTAATCATCAATAATCAAAGATATTGTACAATACCGTGTGCTACTGTGCAACCACGCGTATTACTGTACTTTTATCACCGGGTATTTCAACAGTTAACGGTAAAAGTCTTGCCGTTATTTTTATAAAAATGTTATTTATGTTGCTTTCTATATTCGACAGTTATTTCGTTGTGGGGTCCACCAATGATTGTGCCGTCGTAAGGATATTCTCTGATAAAACGAATATTCTCCGACCAAACGAACAACTTGCTTACTTTGTAAAATTTATAAATATTACCCACAACTATAGCATTATATCAAATCCACACCTTATTATTCAAAATAACATTTAGAGAAAATTAAATTTTTATTTATAAAAAGTTGGGGTCTTACAGGAATATAATTGTGTTGCGCTGACATTATCGCAATAAATCACAGGTGACTGAGGTAGCTGAATATGAAGTTTAGTAAGGAGAGAACACGCCCAAGTTAATTCAGCAGCAGTTGCAGCAACAGATCTATATTCAGCTTCAGTAGATAAACGAGCAATCGTATGTTGCTTCTTAGAACTCCAGGAAATAGGATTGCGACCAAGATAAACAACATAGACACTAGTAGAAGAAAAATCATCCTTGTTTCCTGCCCAATCAGCGTCAAAAAAGGCATGAAGTGACAATGGGGAATCACAATAAAGACAAATTCCAAGATCAGAAGTTCCACAGAGATATTGCAGTAGACATTTCACAATAGCCCAATGGTTGGTGGTTGGACGATGCATGTACTGAGACAATTTGTTTACCGCAAAGGCAATTTCTGGTCGAGTGAGTGACAAGTATTGTAGACTGTCCACAACAGCTCTGTATTCAGTTGGGTCCATAAGGGCGTAGCCTGAGTGTTGTGTAAGTGGTAGGACTGGTTAGAAGAAGGGTGAGTACTGATTTGCTTTCCATCATGTTGGTACAAGCAAGAAGATCTAGGATGTACCGACGTTGAGAAAGAAGGGTTCCATATTCATGCGGAATGATTTCCACACCAAGGAAATAAGCAAGGGGGCCTATATCCTTAATGGGGAATCGTTGAGCAAGAGAGTTAACAATCTGGTTGACCATATCATTATTGCCACCTGTAAGGATAATGTCATCAACATACACAAAGAGATATACATAATAGCTACAAGTGTTGAGGACAAAGAGAGGTATTTGCATGTGAGTTCTGAAATCCTGATGCAACAAGAAGTTGGCGAAGCTCATTATACCAGGCACGAGGAGCTTGCTTAAGGCCATAAATAGCTTTGTGAAGTTTACACACATAAGTAGGATAGTCAGGATCAATAAACCCATGCGGTTGAGCCATATAAACATCTTCTGTGAGGTACCCTTATAAAAAGGCATTATTAACTTCAAGTTGGCGGAGAGACCAACCACGACTGACAACAATGTTGAGGACAAGCCGAACTGTGGTAGACTTAATGACGAGACTGAATGTATCATTATAGTCGACACCAGGTCGTTGGTGAAATCCCTTAGCAACCAACCGAGCCTTATACCTGTTAATAGAACCATCAGAATGACGTTTAGTTCGAAAAATCCATTTGCATCCAACAATATTTTGGGAGGAAATCGATGGGACTAACTCCCATGTCCCGTTTCGAACAAGAGCATCATATTCTTTAGACAAGGCTTGACGCCATTTAGGTTCTTTTAGGGCTTAGGGTGCAGTTGTGGGTTCCAACTTAATGGGTTGAGAAAGTTGGGCAGTGAGATTGAGTTTTTGGATAGGTTTGTGAATAAAATTTTTGGCTCTCGTAGTCATCGGATGAGTATTGTGAGTCTCGGTGATGGGTATAGATGGTTGAATGTTTGGTTTAGTAGGGTTTATGGTGGTAGCGGTTGATTGAGAAAAAGTTGGTGGTAGAGTGAGGGAAGATGGGTTTGGAGGTATTGGAGTTTTCGAGGGTGCAGGTGATGCATTTGGTGTCGGAACATCGCTTGAGGGCATAGAAAGAGATTGTTCATGAGATGGCGTGGAGAGTGACTGAGTCTGATTGTTGGCTGATGGAAGATGTATAATTATCGGGATCTAAGTTGAAACAGTTTGTGGTTGAGGACGCGGTAAGTGAGTGTGAAGAGAAGAGAAAGGAAAAACAGACTCAACAAACTTGACATGATGAGATATAAACATTTTGGACTGAGAGGGATCATAACAAAAGTAGGCAATCTGAGTAAGAGAGTAGCCAAGAAAGATACATGGAATGGAGCGAGGTTCGAGTTTGTGTGAAGAATAAGGCCGAAGTCAGGGGTAACATAGACAAGAAAAGACCCGAAGTTTAGCGTAGTTTGGAGGAGTTGATAAGTGGGTTTTACACCTACTTATGGAGTACCAATTCATGCGAACTATGCCCATCTCAAGTACATTTTAGTATGTTTTAGCTGTATTTCATGTTAATTTGCATTTCGCATACTTAAAACTCCTTTTGGTGAATAAGTGCAGGAATCGGCCTATTTTGGTGGTGTTATAGAGCACGAGGCTAATGGATGCCTGAGACGAGGCAAAAGATAGGATATGCATGACTAGGATTGAGTGGAGCATGGATGGACAAGCATGCATAAACATAGGACATTTTAGTAGCAGCAGCAACATTGCAGAACCAAGCTCAGGAGCAGGATCAGAAGACAGCAACTGCAAGCCGCGCGACAAAGAGAGCTTGGAGGCGCGCGCCCGCGCGAGTACCCAGCCAAACCAGGAAACCTACTGCAAGTTGCGCGGCCGCGAGAAGGACAAGCCTTGCGAGCGCGCGCCCGCGCGAGAGACCGGCTGAACATAAAAACTTACTGCAAGTCTCGCGGCCGCGAGCATAACAAGCTGGAGGAGCGCACGGCTGCGCGCGAAGCTTGAAGCTGTTGACTTGTTTTATTTTATTACTAATTTTTAAGGGTTGTAATTGATTTAAAATGAGATCTGACTGGTGTCAGAGGTATCACTTAACAATTATTAAGTTTTTCACATACCTTTTACATCGGAATTAGGGTTTACTCTCTGGGAGAGATTCCAACGTAGAAGGAGGCCAAAACTCGACTTTTATACCTTTTCTTGGGATTTTCTACCAGAGTGGATTATTATTAGTATTATTTTGCTGGAATCTTATGAGGATTTGAATATTGATCTATATTCAGCAATTGGGTTTAATTGTTTCTATCTTTCATCTTTCCATTATTTGTTTATTAATCATGTTTAGATTTGATCCCATAATGGCTTTTGGTTCAGTTATGAACTAAACTCCATTATGGGATTCTAACGGATTTTAATATGTAGTTTGATTGCATGCTTAAATGCTAGATTGTTTTACATATCATATGTGATGTCTGTCATGATTGTTTTGAATGTATGAATGCTTGATCTCCATTCGTTTCAGTATTTGTATGGAATTGACAATGAACATGCAAATATGGATTGTAATCATGATAGTATACGCATATAGGGTTGTGTTATATGGCTTATGTATTTCGTGAACCAGATAGACATATACTGTTTCACCGTGTAAGTTAGAATAAGGGCTTGAACTTAAAATCAATATAGTTGCAATTTCACATAGACATATAGTGATTTTGGTTATATTGATGATTACATAGAGTCTGTCATCTGTGGATGATGTGTAAGTAGGTCTTAGTGCATTGAAAAATGGCTAATACTCTTTTAGCGCTCTTGGCTACTTTTCTGTGATATGTGAACAAGTCATGCATGATAGTGGCGATTGAATGCAGTATTAAATGAAGTTAGAATCCCATTATTTCCAGATTTGATTTATTCCGTTTATTATTATTTTAGTTGCTATTTGCAACTCGAGAACAAACTAATCTTAGTTGTTAGTTTGAGCATATAAATATAGTGATTTAATTAATGAATAGTAATTTAAGTTAAACAACTTTCTCTGTGGGATCGATATTTTTCTTGCTCTGTATTGCTTGTTGACGCATGTATGCTTGCATGAGTTAGAGCTCTTTTGTTAAGACTAAAAAAGAGGCAACAAGTTTTTGGCGCCGTTGTCGGGGAAAGGCGTTTAATTTAGTATTATTATCATTAGTTTAAGCTATATTGTATGACTTAGACAATTCTAGTCTTATCTCATTTCAATTTTTGTTTTTGTTTCAGGTTTTTGGATATGTTTTTATGCGCACGCGGTCATCCAACCCAGACCTAACACCTGTTCAGGATAATATTAATGGGAGAGGTTGGAAAGCGGTTGTTCATAGAAATTTACAAGTACAGTTGAAAAATACGACATCTAACATGGCAGCCGAAGCACAAGGAGAAGATCAAAGAGAGGAGCATAGGGCTCTGAAGGAGTATTCCATGCCCAATATTAATGGACTACAGTCCAGCATAGTCAGACCAGCGATAGCAGCCTATACATTCGAGATAAAAACTGGCAATATTCAAATGGTGCAGAATACAGTTCAGTTTGGGGGTGCTGCTACAGATTATCCGAATGAACACTTGTTAAGTTTCATCAAAATTTGTGATACATTCAGATACAATGGTGTGACGGAAGATGTTATTAGACTAAGGTTGTTTCCATTCTCATTGAGGGATAAAGCGAAAAGTTGGCTTCATTCTTTGCCAGCAGGATCTATAACTACCTGCGAGGACTTAGCACAGAAGTTCTTAGCTAAGTTCTTCCCAATGGCTAAGACTGCAAAAATGAGGACATCCATCTCTCAGTTTGAGCAACAACAGGGCGAGTCCTTATATGAAGCATGGGAGAGATACAAAGAAATGCCGAGGAAGTGTCCACATCACGGTATGCCAGATTGGATGGTGATCAACATGTTTTATAATGGATTGGGATGGCAGTCGAGACCGATTGTAGATGCAGCTGCAGGAGGGGCATTATGGGAAAAGAACTATGAAGAAGCCTATGACCTTATCGAGACAATGACATCGAATGATTTTCAGAATCCTACATCTTGAATACCACAGACCAAAGTTACAGGTGTGTTGGAGGTTAATGCTATTACTCAGTTGTCAGCACAGATGGCAGCCATGACAAAGAAGATAGATACTTTGACAGAAGGAAAAGTAAAGACGGTTGCATTCGTATGCGAGATTTGTACGGGGTCACACTCGACGGATCAATGTGCTATCAGCTCCGAATTAGTGCAATATGTGAGCAACTATAGAAAAGACCAAGGTCAATTTCAGAACACATACCATCCCAACAACAGAAATCATCCAAACTTTAGTTGGTCAAATAATCAAGGGAATCAGAAGAATCAGTTTCCATCAAATAATCAGTTTCAGACACAGACAGCGCAACCACAGTTTACTCCTAGACCACCTTTTCCGTCGGGATTTTCTCAACAACAACATCAACATCACACTCCAGCTGCACCTCAGCAAGAAAAGAAATCAGAAGTGGAGGAGATGATGATGAAATACATGGCAAACACAAAAGTTATGATCAAGAGCCAAGCAATGGCTATAAAGAATCTGGAAACTCAAATGGGGCAGATGGCGAATATGCTTACTAACAGGCCCCAGGGTTCATTGCCAAGTAATACGGAGACAAATCTAAGAAGAGAAGGGAAGGAACAGTGTCAAACGATCACATTGAGATCTGGGAAAGATTTGTCAGGTACTACAAGTCGCGCGCCCACGCGAGATTGCACTGAAGAGAGCGCGCGACCGCGCGAGGCAGAGCAGTCAGTTGCTCAAGAAGAAAATCTGGAAAAGTCTGAGGTTCAGCAGGAAGAGGCTGAGAAAATAGGTTCAGAGGAGAAGCTTAAGAGTCCATTACCACCAATTCACATTCAAGTTCCGTATCCGCAGAGATTAAATAAAAAAAGGAAGATAAACAGTTCAGCAAATTCTTGGAGGTATTCAAAAAGCTGCAGATCAACATACCATTCGCTGAGGCATTGGAACAAATGCCAAGCTACGCCAAGTTTATGAAGGGTATATTGTCAAGGAAGAGGAGATTAGATGAGTTTGAAACGGTAGCCTTGACAGAGGAATGCAGTTCGGTGCTTCAGCAGAAACTACCTCCAAAGCTGAAGGATCCAGGCAGCTTCACAATCCCATGCACAATCGGGAAGACGAACTTTGAGAAATGTTTATGTGATCTTGGGGCTGACACAAATTTGATGCCCTTGTTAGTGTTTAACCAGTTGGGATTGCTAGATCCAAAGCTGACAAATATTGCATTACAGTTAGCTGACAGATTCATCACATATCCACGAGGACTTGTTGAAGATGTGTTGGTTAAGGTGGAAAAGTTTATTTTTCCAACTGACTTCATCATTCTAGACTACGAGGAGGACAAAAGCATACCAATAATACTGGGGAGACCATTCTTGGCCACAGGTAGAACATCGATAGATGTGCAAAAAGGTGAACTCACTATGCGTGTCCAGGATCAAGAGATCACTTTTAACGTCTTTAAAGCAATCAAGTTACCAACGGATGAAGAAGAGTGTTTCCTGGTTCACGTGGTGGATTGGGGCCTACAGAATGAGATACAGAAATCGAGGAATTATGGACCGTTGAGGTGTGCAATGGGTTAAACTTCAGAGTTGAAGGTAGAGCCATTGACGAAAGATGAAGTCATTAAATTTCGGGGTGAGGCAGACAAGAAGGAAGACGCCTCAATTCTATCTGTGACATGAAACTCAGAGAGAGTCAAGCTAATTGACTATAACTTAGCGCTAGATGGGAGGCAACCCATTATTTCTATCCCCCTTGATTTATTTTTAGTTATTCATTTTGGATTATTTCAGTAGTTATATCGAAGTCATTTTTAATAGGGTATTAGATGTTCATGCTTAAACGTGTAGCAAGACTTGCTTTGCAAATATTTCCAAGATGTTAGCATTATGTGACCACTAAGTCATGCCTTAATAAGGTGCATTAATGTCTATGCAGGAGCCATCATTGGACAGTATCACTGATAGGCAAAGTGGAATTGAAATTTATCATTGCATATATCAGTATCGCGCGGCCCATGAAGCACAAACTCGCGCGCCCGCGCGTCAAGTTAATCAGGCCAACAAAACATTCTGCAAGTCTCGCGCCTGCGCGCCCAGCTTAGTATAAACGCGCGCAGCCGTGCGCGACACCGGATTAAGACAAATCTGAATAGTTTAAAAAAAAGTTGTGGACCATTTGGACTCTCATTTGGAATAATAACAGACGCGAAATTCTCTCACTCTCCATAACTCACGTCGCTATCTATCTATCAGTTACAAGTTTTTGCCGTACATCTCTCACTTACTTAGCCACGATTCTCTCCTCATTCAAAGTCCATATCTCCTCAACTTCTCCAAAGTGCACTATAAAGCTAGGATTCCAATTTGGATTGCAGAAACGAGTATTGGGGGTAGCAATTTTTCAAGCTTTTCTTCATTCTCCATCATATAATCTGTGCAATCTCTATCAAATACAAATGGGGCCTAAGCGAGCATGGTCTATTGCATCGTCTTCGTCATCCTCTTCGGGCAGTCAAGAGGCTGATATTGTGGATCATACCAAGTTCCTCAACTTGGAAGCTCAACAAGAGTACTACCGCATTGTGGCAAAGACATTCGTCAAGGAGCGAGGATTCAAGCCGGAGAGGCAGGATGGCCAGTTGTGCGCCATGATTCGAGAAGAGGCTGGGGTGGATTGACTGCTACTCCAATGCCCATTCCTATGAGCATAGTCCGTGAGTTCTATGCCAATGCCAAGGTCACTATGAGCGGGATATCTCTGGTTTGTGGTATCGAGGTAGATTACAGACCCCGTGCCATCCGATTAATTTTTAAAATTACTGATGCACCACCAGTTGGGGCTGCTAATTGGGTCACCGGTGCTCATCTGGAGACTGACATGGAGTTGATTATTGCAGAGTTAAGTGTGCCGGGTACGAAATGGATATATAAAGTTTGCACGACACAGCCGCGTATATTCCCAGTTGCAGCCCTAAATCGCTATGCAAAAGCATGGAACTTGTTCATCTGTGACAAGCTCATGCCGTCCGCCCATCAGCACAAAATAACAGCGAAGAGGGCACATATTCTGTGGGGGCATAATCACCGGAAAGTACATCGACATTGGTCATCTCATTCACGAGAATATGTTGCGCTATCTACGGGGAGGAACGATTGGGAGCATTCCACACGCATCTGTGGTTGCCATGTTTTGTGCTAATCAGGAATGCAACTGGGGCAATGAGCAAATGCAATACCCAGGCCAGAACATTACTCATGCCACGATCGAAAAATTCGAGGACTGGGCAAGTGGTATACCGCACCCACGCGGACGAGGATTTATCATGCATCCCACTTTTCCAGAGCCGTCACAACAACTGTAACACCCCAGTCCCACATCGAAAGATAGGGGAAATATTTGTCTGAATATAAGGAATTAAGTAACTACCAATAGTACCTTCAAGTCATGACCTTTTGGGAGCCTGTGGTGGGCTAGATAACCCAAGAAGATACTATTGGGCCAGTGGTTTGAGGCCTTATTTGGATGGATTTGATTCGATTCGGACTTGGGATTTGACCCGAGATTTGTTCCGGACTCGGGATTTGACCCGGGTTGTTTCATATGGTATCAGAGCCGACTCTCGAAAGCTCGGGTCGGGTCATCCGATCGGGTTGCCGGAGGTGGGGACACGAAGGCTGGTGGTATTATCCCACAATGGAGAGATGAAGGTCCGGAGGTGGGGACACGAAGCCAGCCGGTATTATCCCACAATGGCTAGAGAGGCAAAGATCTTTGGGCCGTGTGTGTGATCGGTTCTGACGGGGACGTCAGAAATTTAAGTGGGGGAGTTTGTAACACCCCAGTCCCACATCGAAAGATAGGGGAAATATTTGTCTGAATATAAGGAATTAAGTAACTACCAATAGTACCTTCAAGTCATGACCTTTTGGGAGCCTGTGGTGGGCTAGATAACCCAAGAAGATACTATTGGGCCAGTGGTTTGAGGCCTTATTTGGATGGATTTGATTCGATTCGGACTTGGGATTTGACCCGAGATTTGTTCCGGACTCGGGATTTGACCCGGGTTGTTTCAACAACCCCCGCAAACAGACGAGGCGAGCCCGTCCACGCACGCATGTGCCACCCATGACGATCGCCAGCTCCGAAGGTTGGAGCGCAAGGTCGATGCCATGTACGATAATTTGGGCACATTTACGATGGGACTCACAAGGGCCTTAGCCGAAGCGTTTGCACAACAAGGAACAACACAAGAATGGCCTCAATTCGGAACCGCAACACCATATCCACCACCAGATTCACCACCCGAAGAGGGTGGCACCACCGATACTTAGGGGAGTTTTTTCTTACCCTTTACCTTCATTCAATTGGGACATTGAATATTTTAAGTTTGGGGGTATTGGGGAGTAGTGTAGTGCACGTAGTTTAGCATGTTTAGTATAATTTGTTTTTATTTTTAAGTTTTAGCATGATTAGTTAATTTTTTTTCTTGCATGTTAGTTTAAATTGTTGCATCATATAGTTTATTTTTGCATATATATAGTTACACGTTCATGTTTAGGTTGCATTCTCTCACAGTTCTTGCCATATAGATATTTCTGTCTAGCCAATGATGATAGTGAGTTTGTTAAATGATTTTTGAGTATTTTGGATAATTCGAGCTGAGATATAATGTTTGACACAATGAAATTCATAATGATGTTTAAATGCTTTCGGTTTGCACAAATATGTTCACAATCGCTTGTAGGTATAAGAAGCATGGGTGGTAATGCTCGATAGAAAAATGTAGTTTTAAAAAGGGAAATATGTGAAAAGTGAGTATAGACTGTATAAAACATTGATTTTTAAACTTGGGGAAAACATGGGTATCTGTGTATAAAAAAAAGATAAAAAAGGAAATAAGAATAACAATAATGTGGCTAGTCATATTTCGGGACCCTGGCTACTTTAATAAATACGCCCGATGGGATTGTCTCTACACCTAGCGCCCTAAGGTCTTTCATGGTCTGGGAGTCGTTGGTTGAAAGCTCGCTAAGGGGTAGCAGTGTACCTAATGGAGTAAGACATTGCCCAGTCATGTGAAAAATGGGAAATAAACACCGCGGGAAAGTGTGGAAGACGCCCTCGTGGGTAGAAATAAAGCAATTAAACCCATTGTTGAACCTTAGTTTATTTTAAGATGTTGGAATAATCTTGGTTGCATATATATACATAAGTCTTGATTTCAACTATAATTTTCTGTTGTGAGCAATATAGCACGAGTATTCTGTGCCTAAATCAAGTTTTAGCGAACACATCACATACACACACAACATCTCTATAGCATTTTTGAATTATCTGAGTGTATGACATTATGCCTGCAGTATGATTTGAATCTGTATTCTTGAATCTAAAAATATTCGCTGAGGTAAATTGGACTGAATTTCTATGGTAGTTGGGACAATGTGAGATTAGTGCACAAAAATTTAGTTGCATAGTAATATAGTTGCATTTTTATTATTCATTAGTGTGCATTGCTTGAGGGCAAACAATAGTTCAAGTTTGGGGGTATTTGATAAGTGGGTTTTACACCTACTTATGGAGTACCAATTCATGCAAACTATGCCCATCTCAAGTACATATTAGTATGTTTTAGTTGCATTTCATGTTAATTTGCATTTCACATACTTAAAACTCCTTTTGGTGAATAAGTGAAGGAATCGACCTATTTTGGTGGTGTTATAAAGCACGAGGCTAATGGATGCCTGAGACGAGGCAAAAGATAGGATGTGCATGGCTAGGATTGAGTGGAGCATGGATGGACAAGCATGGATAAACATAGGACATTTCAGTAGCAGCAGCAACATTGCAGAACCAAGCTCAGGAGCAGGATCAGAAGACAGCAACTGCAAACCGCGCGGCAAAGAGAGCTTGGAGGCGCGCGCCCGCGCGAGTACCCAGCCAAACCAGGAAACCTACTGCAAGTTGCGCAGCCGCGAGAAGGACAAGCATAGGGAGCACGCGCCCGCGCGAGAGACCGACTGAACATAAAAATTTACTGCAAGTCTCGCGGCCGCGAGCATAACAAGTTGGAGGAGCGCGCGGCCGCGCACGAGGCCCGAAGCTGCTGACTTGTTTTATTTTATTCCTAATTTTGAAGGGTTGTAATTGATTTAAAACGAGATATGACTAGTGTCAGGGGGTATCACTTAATAATTATTAAGTTTCTCACGTACGTTTTACATCAGAATTAGGGTTTTACTCTCTGGGAGAGATTCCAACGTAGAAGGAGGCCAAAACTCGACTTTTATACCTCTTCTTGGGATTTTCTACCAGAGTGGATTATTATTAGTATTA
This sequence comes from Panax japonicus, assembly GCA_020205505.1. Classification (NCBI taxonomy): domain Eukaryota; kingdom Viridiplantae; phylum Streptophyta; class Magnoliopsida; order Apiales; family Araliaceae; genus Panax; species Panax japonicus. Next base: position 12,587,703 of record CM035100.1, on the reverse strand, counting down.
TTTTGTTGGAATCTTATGAGGATTTGAATATTGATCTATATTCAGCAATTGGGTTTGATTATTTCTATCTTTCATCTTTCCATTGTTTGTTTATTAATCATGTTTAGATTTGATCCCATAATGGCTTTTGGTTCAGTTATGAACTAAACTCCATTATGGGATTCTAACGGATTTAAATATATAGTTTGATTGCATGCTTAAATGCTAGATTGTTTTACATATCATATGGGATGTCTGTCATGATTGTTTTGCATGTATGAATGCTTGATCACCATTCGTTTCAGTATTTGTATGGAATTGACAATGAACATGCAAATATGGATTGTAATCATGATAGTATACGTATATAGGGCTGTGTTATATGGCTTATGTATTTCGTGAACCAGATAGACATATATTGTTTCACCGTATAAGTTAGAATAAGGGCTTGAACTTAAAATCAATATAGTTGCAATTTCACATAGACATATAGTGATTTTGATTATATTGATGATTACATAAAGTCTATCATATGTGGATGATGTGTAAGTAGGTCTTAGTGCATTGAAAAATGGCTAATACTTTATTAGTGCTCTTGGCTACTTTTCTGTGATATATAAACAAGTCATGCATGATAGTGGCTATTGAATGCAATATTAAATGAAGTTAGAATCCCATTATTTTCAGATTTGATTTATTCCGTTTATTATTATTTTAGTTGTTATTTGTAACTCGAGAACAAACCAATCTTAGTTGTTAGTTTGAGCATATAAATATAGTGATTTAATTAATGAATAGTAATTTAAGTTAAGCAACTTTCTCTGTGGGATCGATATTTTTCTTGCTATGTATTGCTTGTTGACGCATGTATGCTTGCATGAGTTAGAGCTCTTTTGTTAAGACTAAAAAAGAGGCAGCAGGAGTACCAAAAATCTTTTCAAACGGTGAAGAAAGATTTAGTGTCGGAGTGGGCATACGATTTGAGGTAGACAACAGTGGTGAAGGCATGAGACCAAAAGGTTAAAGGAAGGGAAGCATGAGAGAGAAGTGTGAGACCAGTTTCGACTATATGACGGTGACGTCTTTTAGAAAACACATTATGTTCAGGTGTGTGAGGTGGAGTTGTAAGATGAGAAATACCTTAAATAGCTAAGTAAGAATTAAGACCATTATATTCACCACCATTGTCAGAATAAAGGGTTTTGATTTTTCGGTTAAAATAGTTTTCAACAATAGTTTTGAATCTTATGAAGACTTTATGAACATCTGATTTTTGCTTGATTGAATAAATCCATATATATTTTGTATAATGATCAACAAAGATGACATAATATTTAAAACCGTCATGGGAGAATACTAGGGAGGTCCATACATCAGAAAAAAAGAGTTTCGAAAGGTGTGGTTGAGATAATATAAGTAGTAGAAAATGGTAACTTGTGACTTTTATTGTAGTGGCACGCATTACATGAAAAATTAAGCGAAATAGAAGATGACAAATCTAATTTATAATGAGACGCAACATGTTTTAGAATAGAAAAGTGGGATGACCTAATCTATGATGCCACTCGGACAAAGTGGTCTTGACACTAGAGAAAGCAAGTAAATGTGATTTCACAGATGAGGAATTCGACCACTCATACACTCTATCCTTCGTTTGACCCGTTAAGAGGATTGCCTTGTGCGAAGTTCCTTCACAAGAAAAAAAGTTGGTAAGAATTCAATGGAGACATTATTAGTGATGCAAAAATGAGAAATAGAGATTAAATTCTTTTTCATGCTAGGAACACAAAGAATATTAGATAAGGTAAAGGAAGTGGTAGGGGTAATTAAGGAAGTGGAACCGGTATGTGTAATGGGTAGACCCGTGCCATCGCCAATCATAACATCATATGTGCCTATGTATGGTGCATGAAGAGATAAGTTGCTCAGGTCGGTGGTGATATGATGAGAAGCACCACTGTCAAGGAGCCATGATGGAGTGGTGGATGTTGGGGTGGCCGCAAAATGAGCCCGAGGTTGCCATGGTTCAGTAGAATGAGTAATCGGAGGTCGAGGTGAGGATGATGAGTCATTTAGTACAATGCGAAACAAAGGGCATCGTTTGGCAGTATGACCCTGAATACCGCAAATCTAACAGTAGCCATGATATGGCTGTAGTGGTGCTCGATTACCCCGAGCCTGATTCGGGTCAGGCGAACGGCGTCAGTAGTTGGTGGAACATGGGTGGCATCCAGTGTTAGTGGAGCCAAAAGGTGGTGACGGGGTGTTGGTTGACTATGGATGCCACACAGAGGTACGTGAGCCTGTATTGGTGCGTTGAGCAGGATTGGCAGAGGCTGGTAGATAAGACTGGTCAGGCTTCGTCTCTTGCAGATGGGCCTCAAAAGTGAGTAGTTTTTCATGAAGTTCATCAATGGTGGGGGTGTGTCCCTAGCGTGAACGACATGCACAAGATCTTTGTATTCACTACCAAGACCATCAAGAATTTTTTCTGTAAGATCATTGTCGTCCATAGGGACACCAAGAAGAGCAAGTTCATCGGTTCATGCTTTGACATATTGTAAAAATTCTGTTACACTTTGAGAACCTTTGGTAGGATTTTTGAGGTGACCTTTAACTTGTTTGATCGGACCGCGAGATAGCTTCACATATGTAGTAGCAAGAATCGTCCAAGCTTGACGAGAGGTGGTTTCACGAAAAATAAAAGGAATGATGGTAGGAGAAAGTGAGCCAATGATAACATTAACTATAAGTTGATCCTGACGAATCCAAAATGTATAGGTCGGGTTCAATTGAGTTATTTCATTTTCAATGATATTTTTGGGCAAGGTTTAATGCCATCAATATAGCCAAGGAGATCGTAACTAACGAAAAGGGTTTGAAATTGGATTTTTTCAGGAGATATAATTGGTTGAGGATAGTTTAATAGGGACTTGGGCAGAAACGTTGATGGTAATGAGTGCTTGGTTTGCATCATTTGCATTAGGAATTATGGGAGAATGAATAACAGAGGTGGAAGAGCTTTGAGTAGTCATGGCGAAAGGGCTTTGTTATGCAGGAAAAAAAGAGTACTTTGATACCATATAAAATCTTAGAATATTAGAGAATATGGCACCGTTTTCTATTGATCAATATTAGTTTAAATATACATTGTACATGACACTTAATTATGGTAAACCTAAAAAATCTCTTCTAGTAAGGAAATAGCTAAACAACCTCCTACAATAAAGGTACAGAGTGTGACGCCCCCAAAATAGGTTCATTCCATCCAACCCATTTTGAGTCGCCAAATACATGGTACAGAAACAACCACAACTTTTACAACCCATAAACCGTGAGTTTGAATACAAACATTGTCATCTAGACAATATACATACCCAAATATGTCCTCAATACAATTATTGATATATTATTTTACAAAAATGGTGAGGACTACTAAACAACTCTCTCAAGGACCATCAATTCATACCCCGACTCGTACCTGCTATATTCTCGTCTCTTGAGAAGAAAAATGGAACAAAAAGGAAAAGGGTGAGCTCAACTAGCTCAGTAAAGAATATTATGACTAAGATAATATACAACAAATTATCGTTAGTCTTCAACAGGAAAAAATCTGATAGAATACAATAGACAACAAGTTTTAAATCAATATTCGCAGCGGAAAATATTAATTCATAGAAGAGTTACGTAGAGGATGAAATCTACTAATGTCTATGAATTTAACAGTCCATCAACAGTATTTTTATCCCTGTAACATCAATCAATGCACATCTTGAATCATATATTCATCCTTGCACTACAGGCCAAGGATATTCATCTGTTGGTCATGTTCATCTAAACACATGTTCATCTTTGCACTACGGGCCAAAGATATTCATCAGAAATCATTCATCTTTGCACTACAGGCCAAAGATATTCAATAATAACATCCTTTAAGACTGAAGATGATAAAAAAAAATATTTTTTAAAGAAACGAATCCAGTGAAACAAAATGACAAGGATTAAGGATTAAGGATTCGTACTTTGTTTTATCCATGTCCAAAAATACCTCAAAAGTAATCATAGTGGTGTAAAATTCAAGAATGATCAAAACATGGATACATTCAAAGCTAGTATCCACAATAGATATTTTGGACGAAAAGAAAAAAAAATAATTTTTCTGTGAATAGTGCCGTATTCGTGAATAGTGTCGTATACGTGAATAGTACCGTATACGTGAATAGTAACTCCGGCACAAAAAGTTCCAAATTTGATAAAAACGTTCACCAATATTTCGGCATAATGATATTGAAGAAAATAATATCATTTAAGAAGAAAATAACATCCCTTACCTTAAAATAACCGTACTTCTGACTGAATTTCGGTATAGTGCTGACAGAAACTCGCACCGTATAGCAACACTCAAAGTATACTCACAAGAATACGCTCGATAATATAGAGAGAGAAAGAGAGAAAACTTTGTTTCTGGTATGATTTTCAATTCTAACTTAGCCCTCTATTTATAGGAAAATGTTAGAACGCCAAAGGAGACTAAATTAATATAATATTAATATTTACAAAACATTCAAGCCAACCACCAAGGAATCTGATTTTAGCCATCAAACACATGTTAAAGATGCCCACCAACCTTTGAAAAACGTTTTTGTTGAAAATAATAATTAAAACTTCCAAAAATCAATTATTTCGAACCTCCGGAACTTCAATAATTCACAATAAATAGCCCTTTTGTCAGAAAATTCGAATCTCGCGACTTTTTATAGGAATTTCAATTCTCTACAACTTTGCAGAAGAAATTTTTTTCAAATTCCAAACAGAAATTATCCAAAATCAACAAACGGGCGATTTTACAGTCTATACTAAATTTTCAGGTCAAAAATTATATCCACCGACACACAAAACATGTGTTAAACATTTAATGCCACAAAAATACTCTACCTCCTCATATACTCATATATCCCACATTCATTGTAAAAAATATCATCGTTAATATATTATTAAAATAATATATTTAAATAAATTATTTTATCAGAAAAAGATAAAATATTAATTTTCAACAATTGTCACATTAAAAATTTCCTCCATCTATATCCACATAAAATAAATATTTTCTTTATCATAATAATCAATAATTAATTATTAAAAATAATATTACAGAATCACAGTACTGACAACCAGGCCGTTCCCAGGATAGAGGGGGCTTTCCAATAAGGATTTCTCCTTACTAGCGCGCAATTAGGTGACCAAACCTCTCCTTAGACAGAACTTTCTAGACATTGCCAATAATGTTATCTGATAATATTATTCAAATAATATGAATTATTGATCTGATAATGGAAAATACTGTGCAATGACAATTATTAAAATAATAATAATAATATAAATATCAACGCAACAATTATTGAGTAGTGCCTTCTTACGTAAGGATTAATAATTCAAAATACTGTGCAATACCGTGTGCTACTGTGCAACAACGCGTATTTCTGTATTTTAACCACCGGGTATTCCAACAGTGTAAACGGTAACAACTACGCCGTTATTTTTAAACAACTTATATTTGTCGTTTTCTTCCTCCAATCGCTTTCCGTTATGGGGCCCACACATGGCTGCGCCGTCGTACGAATATTCCCCGACAGTACGAATATTCCACGACCAAACGAATATTCCCCGACAACAATGAATATTTTATAACCACTTGCTTATTTTGAAATATTTGCGTATTTTACCCATAATTATCCACATTAATCAAATCAACCCTTACTATTCAAAATAATAATTAAAGGAAATTAAATTTCATTTATTAATTATTTGGGGTCTTACACAGAGAATCAAATCAAATCACAAATAAAATATCTACAATTAAGTTAAATATTATCTACAATTAAATCAAATATTATGAGGAGTATCTCTAACAAGATATTCCTGTTTTTTTCCAATACAAATAATCAAAGGAGAAAAAATCACCATTCATGGCAAACACTTTGTGTGCGTTACTAAAAATATTTAAATATTTTTTTAGAAAATGAATGAAAATATATTAGAGGTTAAATAGGGAATGATAAAACAGTGGAAACAGAGAAAACAGAAGTTTTTGATTTTAAAGATAATTGTTCCTATCTCTTAAAGGGTAAATTGTAAAACAAATAAGCTTTACAAAATTATTTATACCAAAAGAAATCGTCAGTTTTCTCCTCTCGCTTTATAATATAGATGTATTAAATGATAGTATTTACATGTTGAACAACATATATAATGATATCAAGTGCATTTGAGACCTCAAATTTAGAATTTTATTTGGGATCCTTAAAAGTATTCATTCATAATAGAAAATTGATATTTTAACCACACTTTTTGATATTTTTACATGAAAAAGTGTCGTTATAGATGTATAGCGACGGTTTTTATAACGATAATTTTCATATGAAAATATCATTATCTGTTATGATGTTATGATGTTATGAATTTATCAGTTTCCAACACAATTTTATTCAAGATTTAAGAAGTGGGTGGCTTAGTTACCCTAGGTATAAGGTACTTACTAATAGGACTGATCATTCGGTTATAAACGAACCGAATAGGCTATTCGGTTATAACCGAATACTGAAATAGTCATAATTTTAATATCCGAAATACGAACCGAAATTTGGCAATAACCGAAATACCTAATACCGAATTATCGAATTGTAAATTCGGTACTTCGGTTAATAACTGAATTTGTACAAATCAACTGGGTCATATGCACAATAAATATAATTTTACCATTAACAGATCCAAACCATGGATACATAAGCTAAAAATAAAACAACACAAGAAATTCTAATTATTCAAGAATATGCACAAGAAATGAAGGAAAGAGAGAGAGTGAGAGAACCTGAAAGCTGCGTTTTGTCAAATTGTTAAAGAATATGGTGCCTAAGTTGACATCCAGACTAGAGTTGCTGGAATTGACGTCCGTTCGGAGGTGGAGATGAGTCGCGATTTGGGACTGGGGTTTTGGCTTTGGGTTATGGAATTAGCCGCTTAAGACTCAGGAGAGGAGTCCGAAATACTAACAGAAATTTGGCAATAACCGAAATACCTAATACCGAATTATCGAATTATAAATTCGGTACTTCGGTTAATAACCGAATTTGTACAAATCAACTGGGTCATATGCATAATAAATATAATTTTACCATTAACACATCCAAACCAGGATACATAAGCTAAAAATAAAACAACACAAGAAATTTTAATTATTCAAGAATATGCACAAGAAATGAAGGAAAGAGAGAGGGAGAGAACCTGAAAGCTGCGTTTTGTCAAATTATTAAAGAATGTGGTGCTGAAGTTGACATCCAGACTGGAGTTGCTGGAATTGACGTTCGTTCGGAGGCGGAGAGGAGTCGCGATTTGGGGACTGGGGTTTTGGCTTTGGGTTATGGAATTAGCCGCTTAGGACTTAGGAGTTATGGCAGAGGCATGCCAGAAAGTGAGATCTGAGAGATTGAGAGATCGATCGATTAGATTTGAGAGACTGAGCTTATCGATTTTGAGTAGCGAGAGATGAGAGACTAAGATATGATCGATCAATCGATTTTGGGCTTTGATTTTTGAGTGAGACTGTGAGAGAGTGATAGTCGAGAGTCTGAGAGACTGAGAGACTAAGAGTTCGAGATTTGGGCTAGTGGGCTGAGAGTATGAGAAAGTGAGAGTTGAGATATTTTAAGTTTAAGGCTTTATTCGGTTATTTGGTTAGACCGAATAACTCAAAATTAAAACCCGTATTAACTAACCGTTAATCGTAAATAATTTCGGATATAACCGAATTTTTAAAAATAAATGAATTATTAGAAAATTTCGGTTAAATTCTTTTGGTTCGATTTGGTTATTCGGTTATACCCATTTTTTGCTCAGTCCTACTTACTAAGTGAACGGTACATAGGTTTGGTATGTTACATAACTGTTGAAGTACGGTCCGGTAAATATCTAACCAATAAAATTACTATTTGGACCTAGTTATGATTATATGGTATATTCTGAAAAATAATTGTTATTAAATCAATTATTTTGTGTGCTGAATCGACCGGTTTTAACTGGTTCAATTTGCCTAAATACCTAAAAAATGAAAATTTTGGCCACCCTTTTCAAGACGTGCCTCTTTTGCCAAGTAGCTAGTGTTCATCGGTAATTTATCATACCGAACCGGTCCAAACTGATTCGATCTGAACCGGTTATCATTTTTACTGTACCGATTTCAGTATCGAATTATTTGTATTTCATATCGGTTAGGACTGGTTCGGTACCGGTAAAAATTGGTTTTGTACCGAACTGATATAGATTTCAGCTTTAATATCTTTATATCTATAAATATAACGAACAATATATAAAGCCAGTTTTAACAATTGAAGAAATGGGATCGGATCCACCTATATATGAAAGGAACAAGAAATGTAGGCATCATCACTACAGTCCCTAACGCCAATATGTAATGTTGGAAAGCTAAAGCTATAGGTTTTCTTGTTTTCACTAGAAAATGTAAGATGAACAAACTTAAATAAAGATCAAAAAATGATCCAAAGAAGGTTTCATCAATACCTTTTCTAAACAAAAGATTGAAACTTTATATACCTCATGAAGGATTATAATCAATACAATACTTTAAACCTTGAAGTTGGTCCATTGGAGGATGGGTTATCTCCTCTGGTTTTGTACCTTCCTAGCTACTACTAAAACTTACGAACATCCTTTCTTTCTTTTCTCAAATTCCAAATGGGTATTCACTATTCAGTGAATGAATCAACAAATGAATGAGAGAAGAAGCAGAAGAAATGGGGGTTGACAAACTCCTGAACTTACTTTGCCAGAATCTTAGGCTAGAGAAAGATTACTTAACGAAGACCTTTCACAGAATCCCAGTTCTCACAAGCAGTTTAACCGATACAATTGGAAATGTATATAGTTCAACCGATACAACCGGTTAGGTACGGTATATACCTGACCTTCAAAATAGCTTCCCGAACCCGATATTGAATAACGGGTTACTTGTACCGATACTGAAGCCGGTTCGAACCAGTTCGATTAACCTAAAATTTAAAAAAATTAAAAAAATGTTCACCCCTACAGAGGGCTCTAACTATTCCTAATGGGAATCTTAATTAGAAGGTGAAAACAAAGATTTAAGAAACGAGAGAAAAATGATATAGACCTATAATTTATAAATGACTAAAGGTATGTTCTACAATGACTTATTTTACTTTTAAATTTAAACTTAAAGTAATTATAAGTCATTTTTAATTGTGACATATAAGAAAAAGTGTTCGGTACAAATTTAACATATAAGTTAAAAATTAAATTAAAATAAATTATGAATGTATTTAACTGATAATAACTTATAAGTTAAAATAAATTATAAAGATTACTGAAAATTAAAAGACATTAATAAAAAAAATATTGATTTAGTATTTCATCATAAGAATCAGCATTTCAACATTAAAAAGAACCATAACTTTAATGCATGAATTTTCCTTTTCTCCTTTTTGACATAATATCCATGAGTTATTAATCAATTTTAATAAAGGTATTAGGCTTTCATCAAAATATAAATAATTATAAATTGACGAGTCGGGAAATCGTCAAAGCAAGTTACATCGACTAAAGTAAGCCAATTTATGACGTATTTGACTATGAAAAGTTTCATCACATATTTTTATGCGAATATTATAAAAATAATGTGAAGGGATGTATACTTTGGTATAGGTCGAAAAGACAACTACCAGATTAAGTTACGAGATGGTGATTAATTACTTAATCAAATGGATGCTCATCAATATTGTGAGTTATCATTTGAAGCAAATTATGAATGAGGATGAAGTAGATGATAAAACGTCGGTGCGCGCGAGTTTTTCAGAACTTGAGTTATATGTTAAGTGTAAAGAAAGAGAAAACGTAATAAGACATAAAATGAAGTTTAAAGTAATAATCGGATGGTTAATAAAGTATCCTAGAAAGATTTAATTACACGATCGAGCATTGTGTATCAATTTTAAAAAGAAAGAATGATAAGATTTAAAGTAGAGCTAACATAAGTGACTAATAAACGTCGTTATGTGGCTAATTGTGGTTCTATATTCACTTAATCGTGTAGGACAATGAAAGGACAAATTCTCCTAACCGCGCAAGGAACGCTTCGAGGCAAGTTCTTTAGTAACTTGTTCTTATGTGATAATCTGCATTAAACCATGCGTTTATGGTAGTTAATGAAATATGTTGCTTTATGTGAACTAGTTGGCTATATGAATGTTATGTGTGACACCCCCAAATTCGATACTTCCATTTTCACAGGATTTGGTGTTCACTTTACAAACATCATCCATCTATCTACCCATAAATAAATGCAAACCATGCAATAGACAGAAATAATAATAAATCTTCCCTTATGGGGTTACATCAACTACATAATAAATAAATCCCAGATTACTCTAACCTTAAATCATCTGTGCGGAAATATAAATAAATAAGTCTTAAGTAACATCAATTCTAATTACATCACATAAATAATCAGTCTTCATTACTTGCTAAGCTTGCCTTTGATTTTACTAATGAAAGGTTCGTCTACTCTTTCGTTCTTAACTGCAATGTTATTATTACGCAAGAGTGAACACGATTGCCCACAAGTATAACAATATAATAATGAAATAATAATATGCGAATAAATCAAAAACTTCTTAAATAAAAGCTCAACTTTTGAATCAAGAATGAATAACAACAATCAAAAGATTTCTGAGGGTCATAAGACCTTGAACTATGTCCTAGGTTATCAAGTGTTATACTTGAAACCTTTAACAGTCATAAGGCTATGGACCTTTCTACTCGTACTTAGGGGGATCAGCCCTTAGTACCATATTGTGCACAATATGTAAGACCCCAACTTATTATAAATAAAATTGAATTTTCCTTTATTCATTATTCTAAATTAATAAAGGTTAATTTGATATAATACTTTGGTTATGGGAGAAATGTGAAAATTTTACAAAATAAGCAAGTGGTTACAAAATAATCATTGTTATCGGGGAATATTCGTTTGGTCGTGAAATATTCTTTTTGTCGGGAATATTCGTACGACGGCGCAGTCATTTGTGGGCCCCATAACGGAAAACGGTTGGATGAAAGAAAACGACAAAGATTGAGTTTTTTAAATAACGACGTAAATTGTTACCGTTAACACTGTTGAGTTACCTGGTGGTTAAAATACAGTAATACGCGTGGTTGTACAGTAGCACACGGTATTGCACAGTATGGTTGAATTATTGATTCGTACGTAAGAAGGCACTACTCAATAATTGTTACAGTAGTTACTGTTCATTATTTTATTATATTGATTCAATAATTACTGCATTGTTAGTTTATATTATTATGGTTTCAATAATTGTCACTGCACAGTATTTTTCATTATCAGATCAATAATTTATATTATTTGAATAATATTATTAGATAGCATTATTGGAAATGTCTAGAAATTTCTGTCAAGGAGAAGTTTGGTCATTTAATTACGCGCCAGTAAGGAGAAATCCTTATCGGAAAGCCCCTCTTTCTTGGAAACGGCCTGGTTGTCATAATTGTGATTCTGTAATATTATTTGTGAATAATTAATTATTGATTTATATGATAATAAAATATTTATTTGATAAAAATGATGGATATATTTATTTTATTTGATATAATTGAAGGAATTAATGCGGAGGTATTTTATCAGTTTTTGGTCGGACTGGAAGTATTAAAAATCATCCGTTTATGGATTTCGGATATTTTTGGTTTGGAATTTGGAAAAACTCAAAGCTACAAAGTTGTAGAGAATTCGATTTCAGGCAGAATGGACATTAAATTCATATTTTTCTGATAAACGGTCTATTTTCTATGAATTGTTGAAGTTTCAAAAAATAAAATAATTTTTATTAATGGGTGGGACCCACTTTTGGTAGGTGTTGAACACATGGGCTACTATTTTCTTCCAATTTGGCTGGCTTGGTTGGTGGAGGCATGCGTAGGAAATTTGAAAATTAATAATATTATTTTATTATTTTAGTCTCCTTTGGCGTTCTAGCATTTTCCTATAAATAGAGGGCTAAATTAGAATTGAAAATCACACCAGAAAGAAGGTTTCTCTCTTTCTATCTCTATATTATAGAGCCTATTCTTGTGAGTATACTTTGAGTGTTGATATACGGTGCCAGTTTCTTTCAGCATTATACCCGAAATTCAGTCAGAAGTACGGTTATTTTGAGGTAATGGATGTTATTTTCTTCTTAAATGATATTATTTTCTTCAATATCATTATGCCTAAATATTGGTGAACTTTTAAATCAAATTTGGAACTTGTTGTGTCGGGGTTACTATTCACCGAAAAATGAAAATTTTTCTTTTTGTCCAAGATGTCTATTTTGGCTACTATCTTTGATTGTATCCATGTTTTGATCGTTATTTTTGAATTCTGCTTCAAAATTAGTTATTATGGAGTATTATTGATCTTGGATAAAACTGTTATACGACTCCCTAGTATGTGTCCTTCTATCTCACTGGATTCGTTCTTAAAAATATTTTTCATCATCCTCAGTCCTTAATGTTGATATTATTGAATATCTTTGGCCTGTAGTGCAAAGATAAATGATTACTGATGAATATCTTTGGTCCGTAGTGCAAAGATGAACAGGTGTTGAGATGAACATAACCAACTGGTGATATAAATGAATATCTTTGGCCTGTAGTGCAAAGATGATTAAAGAACTATATTGATTGTTGTTACATGAATAAAATATTGATGATGGACTCTTAAATATTAGAAGATAATAGAATTCATCCTCTACGTGACTCTTCTAATGGATTGCTGTTTCCGCTGTAGTTGTTGATCTAAAACTTGTTATTTATTGTATTCTATCAGATTTTTCCCTGTTGAAGACTAACGATAATTTGTTGTATATTATCTTAGTTATAATATTCTTTACGGGGCTAGTTGAGCTCACCCTTTTTCTTTTTGATCCATTTTTCTTCTCAGGAGGTGAGAACATAGCAGGATCGAGTCGGGGTATAGAGTGAGGTTTCTAGAAAGATGTTTTAGCAGTCCTCACTATTTCTGTAAAATAGTGTTTGAATAATTGTAATAAGGACTTATTTGCGTGTGGATATTGTCTAGAAGACAATATTTGTATTTAAACTCACAGTATGTATTGTCGTATTTCACACGACATTTGTATTATTAAAATTGTAGTTTTCTTTATGTACCATGTATTTGGCGACTCAGAATGGGTGTTGTATACCTGTTTTGGGGGGCGTCACAGTTGGTATCAAAGCTTAAGGATATGGTCTCTGGCGGAGATCGGGTAATAGAACTAGGAGGGGAGAGATGAGTAAATCCTTTGCTAGTGTGTCCTACTAAGCTTATTTGTTGGTTGGTCATAATATAGTGATATTATGTGATATGTTTAATTAACCCTTGTTTTATGGCAGTATTTAAGAATGGCTGCTGAGAACGTTAACAATGGAGTGTACGAGACTGTGGAGCAACCTTTAGTCACAAACCAGGAGAACTGTGCAACAGGAAGACAATATTCCTCCTGTAAACAACACTACCGAGCAAACGATGAACGATGGAATATTTAGGAGCTTTTTGCAGTTCATGCAAAATCAGACGAGGGAGACTCATGTATAAAATACGGGTGAAAGTGATGGCAACGCGCGGTCTGTCACAAGCCAAGCAGTTTAAGGAGTTGGGACCACCAGAATTTAAGGGAAAACTGGATCCGATCATGGCAGAAACATGGGTCAAGCAAATTACCAAGATATTCGATGTCTTGGGATGCACGGAGGAACAAAAGGTTCCATTCGCTACCTTTATGTTTCGTGGTGAAGCAGATTACTGGTGGGAATCTGTGAAGCGTACCCAACCAGATGCACTCAACATGTCTTGGGAAAGATTTCAGAAACTTTTCAATGACAAGTACTTTCCTGAAAGTATTTGTTATATGAAGGAGGTAGAGTTTATTAGACTCGAACAGAACAACATGACGGTGTCTCAGTACGAGGCAAAGTTCACAGAGTTATCCAGGTTTGCACCTCATTTGGTGGAGAATAAGGAACGTATGACGCGAATGTTTCTGAGAGGTCTAAAACCCGAGATTCGTCAATACCTTATATCTCATAAATTTTCTTTATATTCAGATGTTGTAAACAGGGCTCAGTTGTTAGAGCGAGATAGTGAGTATACTCAACCGAGGGACCACAACCAGGGTCATATCGGTGACAGCAGTCATCAGAATGATGATAACCAGCGAGGAAGGAAGAATACGGACAAAGGCGGTAACCACTTAGGTGGTAATCGTGGCCATGATAATAGAAGAGGTGAATCAAGTGGAAATTTTAGAAATAGAATATTCAACAACGACGGGAAGACATCAGTAGCAGCACCAACACCAACAACATATTCTAGGGGAGGAGAATGACCGCCAGTTAGATGTTACAAATGCGGGAAGGAGGGACATATCAGTCCAAACTGTCCACAACAATCCAAGGTAAGTTACAACTGTGGAAAGGAAGGCCACATCGCTCGAGATTGTACCATAGAGAAACCAAGTTCAGCTGGAATAGTGATTCCAAGGGCTGTCCTGGATAAGTCGAAATCAGTGGTTCCTGGAAGAGCGTTTGTCGTGACTGGCCAAAACGTGAGGAACCCAAACGAAGTGATCACGGGTAAGCTAATCTTGAATTCTTGCAAAGTTTATACCTTACTAGATACCGGTACTACCTATTCTTTTATCTCTCCTGCTTGTTCTCAACGTTTAAACTTGACTCTGAAGAAATTAGATTTTGATGTATCTGTTGAAACTACGTTGGGTGAAACCTTCGTTACATCTACAGTTTATAAATCTTGCACGATCCAAGTTGGCACTATCACATTACCTGTGGATCTTATCTCTTTAAAGATACTTGCTTTTGATATGATTTTAGAAATTGATTGGTTAACCACTCATCATGCCAAAATTGATTGTTTTCGTAAGGTTGTTAGTTTTCATATTCCTAACTAACTTGTCATACGACTTCAAACCACTAAACCACTAAAATCAGCCACTGTCATATCAAGCCACAAAGCTATTCGTTTATTGAAAAATGGATGCCAAGCTTTCTTAGCCCATGTTATGGATTTGAACAGAGACAAGTCAAATTTGGATAATATTTCTGTTGTTAAAGAATTTCCTGATGTATTTCCCGAAGAACTTCTCGGTCTACGCCCAGAACGTGAAGTTGAATTCTTTATTGATCTTGAACCGGATACAAAATCCATTTCTAAAACCCCATATCGAATGGCTCCTATTGAACTTCAGAAGTTAAAAGTCCAACTACAGGAATTGTTAGACATCGGTTTCATTCGTCCTAGTACATCTCCTTGGGGTGCTCCTGTTTTATTCGTAAAGAAGAAAGACAGGAGTATTCGACATTGTATTGACTACCGAGAATTAAACCATGTCACCATCAAGAATAAGTATCCACTACCTCGCATTGATGACCTGTTTGACTAGTTGCAAGGAGCACAATTCTTTTCAAAGATCGATCTTCGTTCTGGATATCATCAGCTGAAGATTAAAACTGAGGATATTCCAAAGACTGCCTTCAGAACTCGGTATGGGCATTATGAATTCTTAGTCATGTCTTTTTGATTGACTAATGCTCCAGCTGCTTTCATGGATATGATGAACCGTGTATTCAAGGATTATTTGGATCAATTCATTTTTGTCTTTATTGATGACATCCTCATCTATTCCAAAAGCCGTGAAGATCATGAGCACCATTTGAAGCTAGTACTTCAAAGACTTCGTGAACACAAGCTTTATGCCAAGCTGAAGAAATACGAGTTCTAGCTTGAGAAAGTAGCATTCCTTGGGCACGTGGTGTCAAAACATGGAGTATCTGTAGACCCGGCGAATATTGAAGCAATACAAAGTTGGGAGCAGCCAAAGTCGGTGACCGAAGTGCGTAGCTTTCTGGGCTTAGCTGGTTATTATCGGAGATTCGTGGAAGGATTTTCTCGAATCGCTACTTCGTTAACTCAGCTGACTCAGAAGGATGCAAAATTCGTATGGAGCGAAGAATACGAGAAGAGCTTCCAAGAGCTCAAGAGGAGACTCATTTTGGCACCTGTTCTGACAATACCATCTGGTTCGGATGGATTTGTTATCTACAGCGATACTTCTGGCAAGGGGTTAGGATGTGTTCTCATGCAATATACGAAAGTCATAGCCTATGCCTCACGACAACTCAAAGAATATGAGAGGAATTATCCTACTCATGATCTGGAGTTAGCAGCAGTCGTTTTTGCGTTGAAGATATGGAGACACTACTTGTACGGGGAGAAAGTGGAGATTTATACCGTCCATAAAAGTCTCAAATATTTCTTCACCCAAAAAGAAATCAACATGCGGCAACGACGTTAGCTTGAGCTGTTGAAAGATTACGATCACACTATTCAATATCATCCTGGAAAAGCGAACGTAGTAGCTGCTGACGCATTGAGTAGAAGATCATATGCGAGTACGAGTGCAATATTGTCAACGCAAAGGCCCATTTTGTATGACTTAAAAAGGATGGAGGTAGAATTAAAGACTCTAGGTACCCACATGATGATGGCGAATATACGAGTAGAACCGACTTTAATTGATAAAGTTAAAGCTGCTCAAGCTACGGACCTGGGGATGATACAAATGAAGAAGAAAGTGCAAGAAGGTGATATTCCTGAAGCAAGAATCGATGAATAAGGAATACTTCGATTTAACTCTCGACTTTGCATTCCGAACGATTCTGACTTGAAGCATAGAATCATGATGGAGGCACACAACACCCCGTTTGCAATCCATACTGGGAGTACCAAAATGTATCATGATATTTGACATACATTTTGGTGGAACAATATGAAGAGAGAGATCGCGGAGTTTATCTCGAGGTGTTTAACTTGTCAACGTGTAAAGGCAGAGCATCAAATGCCAAAAGGTCCATTGCAACCACTTGAGATTCTGGAATGGAAGTGGGAACACATTACAATGGAATTTGTTACAGTTCTTCCCACGATTTCTCAAGGCATAAATGTTATTTGGGTTATTGTTGATAGATTAACCAAGTCTGCCCATTTCTTGCCGATACGTGAGACTTATTCCCTTGAACGTCTTGCTCGTATGTACATGAATGAGATTGTGAGATTGCATGGCATGCCAGTATCCATAGTTTCAGATCAGTGACCCTAGATTCACTTCAAGATTTTGGGTTAGCTTGCAGAAAGTTATGGCCACGGATTTACTATTCAGTTCGGCATACCATCCTCAAATGGACGGATAATCAGAGAGGACTATTCAAACCCTCGAAGATCTATTAAGACTTTGTGTCCTAGATTTTAAAGGAAGTTGGGATAAGTACTTGCCACTGGTGGAATTCTCCTACAACAATAGTTATCAAGCAAGTATAGGCATGGCTCCATTTGAGGTGTTGTATGGACGAAAATGTCGTTCTCCAGTATGCTGGGACGAGGTGGGAGAAGCAACGTTGTTGGGACTAGAATTAGTACGCATAACTACAGAAAAGATCAAAATGATTCGACAACGTATTCACACTTCACAAGATCGACAAAAGAGTTATGCTGATCTTCATCAAAAGGATGTGAAATTTAATATTGGGGATCATGTACTGTTACGTGTTGCTCCATGGAAGGGAGTTACAAGATTTAAAAAGAGAGGAAAGCTCAATCCAAGATTTGTTGGTCCATTTGAGATTCTTGACCGAATAGGAAACGTAGCCTATAGACTCGCGTTACCTCCAAGTATGTCTCGAGTTCACAATGTATTCCATATATCTATGCTTCGTAAATATGTGAAAGACCCGAACCACATTATTGTGTTAGAACCAGATGAGATAGCAGAAGATTTAACATACGAGGAGATACTTGTTGAGATTTTGGATAGGAAAGAGCATGTCTTACGCACGAAGATTATACCACAAGTTAAGGTTTTGTGGAGAAACCATGTAATTGAGGAAATGACATGGGATTTAGAATCGGAAATGAAAGCGAGGTACCCTCACCTGTTCGAAACACCAGGTACGTACGTCAATTTCGAGGACGAAATTTTATAAGGAGGGGAGGTTGTAAAACCCCAACTTATTATAAATAAAATTGAATTTTCCTTTATTCATTATTCTAAATTAATAAGGGTTAATTTGATATAATGCTTTGGTTATGGGTGAAATGTGAAAATTTTACAAAATAAGCAAATGGTTACAAAATAATCATTGTTGTCGGGGAATATTCGTTTGGTCGTGGAATATTCTTTTTGTCAAGAATATTCGTACGACGGCGTAATAATTTGTGGGCCCCATAACGAAAAACGGTTGGATGAAGAAAACGACAAAGATTGAGTTTTATAAATAACGGCGTAAATTATTACCGTTAACACTGTTGGGTTACCTAGTGGTTAAAATACAGTAATACGCGTGGTTGTACTACTCGGTATTGCACAGTATGGTTGAATTATTGATTCGTACGTAAGAAGGCACTACTCAATAATTGTTATAGTAGTTACTGTTCATTATTTTATTATATTGATTCAATAATTGCTGCATTGTTAGTTTATATTATTATCAGATCAATAATTCATATTATTTGAATAATATTATTAGATAACATTATTGGCAATATCTAGAAAGTTCTGTCAAGAAGAGGTTTGGTCATCTAATTGCGCGCCAGTAAGGAGAAATCCTTATCGGAAAGCCCCCTCTTTCCTAGGAACGGCCTGGTTGTCATAATTGTGATTCTATAATATTATTTGTGAATAATTAATTATTGATTTATATGATAATAAAAAATTTATTTGATAAAAATGATGGATATATTTATTTTATGTGGATATAATTGAAGGAATTAATGCGGAGGTGTTTTATCAGTTTTTGGTCGGACTAGAAGTATTAAAAATCATTCGTTTGTGGATTTCAGATATTTTTGGTTTATAATTTGGAAAAACTCAAAGCTACAAAGTTGTAGAGAATTCGATTTCAGGCAATATGGACATAAAATTCATATTTTTCTGATAAACGGTCTATTTTCTATGAATTGTTGAAGTTTCGAAAATAAAATAATTTTTATTAATGGGTGGGACCCACTTTTGGTAGGTGTTGAACACATGGGCTGCTATTTTCTTCCAATTTGGCTGGCTTGGTTGGTGGAGGCATGCGTAAGAAATTTGATAATTAATAATATTATTTTATTATTTTAGTCTCCTTTGGCGTTCTAGCATTTTTCTATAAATAGAGGGCTAAGTTAGAATTGAAAATCATACCAGAAACAAGTTTTCTCTCTTTCTCTCTCTATATTATTGAGCGTATTCTTGTGAGTATACTTTGAGTGTTGCTATACGGCTGCCAGTTTCTGTCAGCATTATACCCAAAATTCAGTCAGAAGTACGGTTATTTTGAGGTAAGGGATGTTATTTTCTTCTTAAATGATATTATTTTCTTCAATATCATTATGCCGAAATATAGGTGAACTTTTAAATCAAATTTGGAACTTGTTGTGTCGGGGTTACTATTCACGTATACGACACTATTCACGAATACGGCACTATTTCTATCCCCCTTGATTTATTTTTAGTTATTCATTTTGGATTATTTCAGTAGTTATATCGAAGTCATTTTTAATAGGGTATTAGATGTTCATGCTTAAACGTGTAGCAAGACTTGCTTTGCAAATATTTCCAAGATGTTAGCATTATGTGACCACTAAGTCATGCCTTAATAAGGTGCATTAATGTCTATGCAGGAGCCATCATTGGACAGTATCACTGATAGGCAGAGTGGAATTGAAATTTATCATTGCATATATCAGTACCGCGCGGCCCATGAAGCACAAACTCGCGCGCCCGCGCGTCAAGTTAATCAGGCCAACAAAATATTTTGCAAGTCTCGCGCCTGTGCGCCAAGCTTAGTACAAACGCGCGCAGCCGTGCGCGACACCGGATTAAGATAAATCTGAATAGTTTAAAAAAAAGTTGTGGACCATTTGGACTCTCATTTGGAATAATAACAGACTGCGAAATTCTCTCACTCTCCATAACTCACGTCGCTATCTATCTATCAGTTACAAGTTTTTATCGTACATCTCTCACTTACTTAGCCACGATTCTCTCCTTATTCAAAGTCCATATCTCCTCAACTTCTCCAAAGTGCACTATAAAGCTAGGATTCCAATTTGGATTGCAGAAACGAGTATTGGGGGTAGCAATTTTTCAAGCTTTTCTTCATTCTCCATCATATAATCTGTGCAATCTCTATCAAATACAAATGGGGCCTAAGCGAGCATGGTCTATTGCATCGTCTTCTTCATCCTCTTTGGGCAGTCAAGAGGCTGATATTGTGGATCATACCAAGTTCCTCAACTTGGAAGCTCAACAAGAGTACTACCGCATTGTGGAAAAGACATTCGTCAAGGAGCGAGGATTCAAGCCGGAGAGGCAGGATGGCCAGTTGTGCGCCATGATTCGAGAAGAGGCTGGGGTGGATTGACTGCTACTCCAATGCCCATTCCTATGAGCATAGTCCGTGAGTTCTATGCCAATGCCAAGGTCACTATGAGCGGGATATCTCTGGTTTGTGGTATCGAGGTAGATTACAGACCCCGTGCCATCCGATTAATTTTCAAAATTACTGATGCACCACCAGTTGGGGCTGCTAATTGGGTCACCGGTGCTCATCTGGAGACTGACATGGAGTTGATTATTGCAGAGTTAAGTGTGCCGGGTACGAAATGGATATATAAAGTTTGCACGACACAGCCACGTATATTCCCAGTTGCAGCCCTAAATCGCTATGCAAAAGCATGGAACTTGTTCATCTGTGACAAGCTCATGTCGTCCGCCCATCAGCACAAAATAACAGCGAAGAGGGCACATATTCTGTGGGGGCATAATCACCGGAAAGTACATCGACATTGGTCATCTCATTCACGAGAATATGTTGCGCTATCTACGGGGAGGAACGATTGGGAGCATTCCACACGCATCTGTGGTTGCCATGTTTTGTGCTAATCAGGAATGCAACTGGGGCAATGAGCAAATGCAATACCCAGGCCAGAACATTACTCATGCCACGATCGAAAAATTCGAGGACTGGGCAAGTGGTATACCGCACCCACGCGGACGAGGATTTATCATGCATCCCACTTTTCCAGAGCCGTCACAACAACCCCCGCAAACAGACGAGGCGAGCCCGTCCACGCACGCATGTGCCACCCATGACGATCGCCAGCTCCGAAGGTTGGAGCGCAAGGTCGATGCCATGTACGATAATTTGGGCACATTTACGATGGGACTCACAAGGGCCTTAGCCGAAGCGTTTGCACAACAAGGAACAACACAAGAATGGCCTCAATTCGGAACCGCAACACCATATCCACCACCAGATTCACCACCCGAAGAGGGTGGCACCACCGATACTTAGGGGAGTTTTTTCGTACCCTTTACCTTCATTCAATTGGGACATTGAATATTTTAAGTTTGGGGGTATTGGGGAGTAGTGTAGTGCATGTAGTTTAGCATGTTTAGTATAATTTGTTTTTATTTTTAAGTTTCAGCATGATTAGTTAATTTTTTTTCTTGCATGTTAGTTTAAATTGTTGCATCATATAGTTTATTTTTGCATATATATAGTTACACGTTCATGTTTAGGTTGCATGATGTTAAGGCACGAGACTGGCGCTGCAGCGTGGCGAACTAGAAACTGTTCTGCAATTCGCAAAAATTGCAGAACACAGCCAAAAAACTCCAATTAAATTATTACTACACGAATTTAATCATACTCATATGTTAGAATTCGTATATAATCATTACCCAACATTTATAGAGGGATTTTAACCCATTAAAATATATAATTATAGAATTAAAATATGTAAATTTCACTGTTCTTGAAGGTTTTGAACAAAAACCATGAAAATTAATACTACGGATTCGTTATAAGGCCAAATTCAACCATTCAAGTTTCAATTTGTTCGTTTTAGCATGCATAATCATATACAAGTGGAAATTTTACAGAACAATTTATGTTTGACATATTAAAATTATGTATAAGGGCCATATGGCCAAAACCCATACTCTGTAAGTTTTGATCAACATACACGACGTATTTTCATGAAACTGGTGACATGACTTATAAAATATATATAATCAAATAAGATATGGCAACATTTAACACATATATAAACTCATAATCATACCCTTTCCCAATTACAGAGACTTTACAAAAGCTTGAAAGCCATTTTCATAAAAACTAAATGACGTGAAATCGAAATTGGGTTTGGAGAAATTACCTAGAGTATAATTTAGAAGAGATGATCACAGATGACTCTTTCACAATAACTTGTTGATTATACACTCACAATTTCTCTAAATCTCATAATTTTCTCTAACAAATTCTCAAACTCTTTCCCTCTTTGCTCTTCCAGACTTAGAAATAATAAAAAGAAGACGTCTGATAATAAAGGAGAAGAACTGACGCAGAAGTGGTCAGTTACCCCCCATCATGGTTAACCGCTAAAAACTCCCCTTAGGGCCTCGTTTGGCTGGTAATAAAAGGTTTCAAAAACCATTTAATTTAATAAAACCTTATCATATAGTTTAAATAATGTCACACTCATTTATAAAATAAATCTAATATCTTATTTAATTTATTTTAAATAAAATATAATAATTTCTCATAAATTCACATAGTCACATCATTGAATTTCTCATTCATTAATAATGTTAAATTATTAAATCTCTAATTAATTATTAAATTAATTAAAATACCAATAGGCTTATTAAATATTTTTTTTAATACAATAAGCTCACATAATCACATAGTTCGATAATAAAAATTCTCCACATTAATTTAATAAATATAACACATATAATTAAATGTATCTACCACAATTTCATCAATTAATTATTTAATCAAATAATTAATACGGCAAAAAATATTTATTCAATTCAATAAATATTAAAATTAAATTACAAAATCTCGATTGTCACATTATGTGACTAAGTAAAAAGTATGAAAGTTATGAAGTATATGTTAGCTATACAACATAAAGTTTATATGTGTTGTATGAAAGTATGATGCATATAGAAATGCATATCATGAGTTGTATAAAGCATAAGTAGGTGCATTGGCTAAAACTTATGATGCATTAATATATGAAATTTGTATACTATGTGAAGCATGAAATGTGTAGACAGTTGGACTTGCTGAGCCGTCGTGCTCAACCTTACAAACAAATTTTTACAGATAAAGGTCGATACAAATAAAAGACCATAGTATCAAAGACTTCAGAATAAACGAAGGTTCACAAGAAGAAATTGTGATGGAAGATATTTGGTGTTTTAATAACAACAAGCACAGTGGTGTAATTTTGTTAGAGTAATTATACAAGGCAAAATGTTAAACAATAGAACACTTATATGCGTAGTCTATAATTATGTTGATGATCGTTATTATTATTATATTATAGATGTTGAGTTGAAGAACAATGCACAGAAGAATATTTAAATTTGAATTGAGAGTTAATGAATACTCACAAATTAATATGTCAATATGAAACATATTGTTTATAGTATAAGAAGATGTATAGGTAGATCATGAACAATCTACAAATGTAATATATAACCGATTATAAAGGTTACAGATTCTGGAACAAAAGGGGAAAATGTATTGATTGTTATAAAAGTTAGGTTGTGTTCAGTTATTTATGAATAAAGGTTGTATGTATTGAGATGAAAGTAGTACCGTGACATACTAGGTCTGAGGTTCAAGAGACCCGAATTTGGGGGCGTTACACTTTCCTTCCAATTTCCATGACAAGACAAACCATTATCACTACCATACTCGAGATCTTTATTAAAGATGGTCGGTCCTACCAAAAAGAATGAAGATTCAAATATGAATATCGGATAACATGAAGATCTGTTCTACTATTAGTGTTTAGAAATAGTGTAGATTTGTCCAAATTTTTAATCATGTTTGATTGTTTCATTAAAATAGAATGAACAATTCTCATTTCTATAAAATTTATTCAAACATGAAAAGATATGAAATAACTTAATTCAACAACTTTTCATTCTATCTTCTTATCTATTCCATTCATTCATTCATCAATTTTATTCCTTTCATCCAAAAGTATCATTGTGTTTGCATAGTATCTGCATAGTATTTGCATAGTAGGATTATATGAAATCTGATTTCAGGCGTCCGTGATTTTTTTTATATATTGTTGCGTCCGTGATTTTCTTAAATAGTACCCATTCCATTCTCCTATAAATAGGATGGTTAGTTTAAAATTACAAATCACACCAGAATTAAAGAATTCTTCTTCTATAATATTGAGCGTATTTCTTTCAAGTTTTAGGAAGTTTTGAGTGTAGAAAACAATTCAAGTTTTCTTCAAGAATATCTCCGCCCGACCAGTTAGAATACTCTTCTTTTTAAGGTAAGAGATATTATTTTTGTTCAATATTCGTATGAAATAATATTTTCTTACATACTTTGTAGTATTAAGTAATATTATTTTGTTTCAGATTCCAAATTCTACACTTATTTTATTAAAGTTTTGACTTCTATACTCCATGAAATTAGTATAATATCATTAAAATTTGCGTTTCATCCAGTATCTTTTCATGAAAATATTATTCTGAATATTTTTGATAAGTTTTAACTTTTTCATGCCGGAGTACTATTTACGGGGTACTATTCCCGAATTACTATTCACGAGGTACTATTCACGAGGGTACTATTCACCCGGGGCACTATTCATGACAAAAATTAATTTTTTTTCGGTCCAAATTATTTTTGATACAATATTATTCTTGAATTTTACTCCATAAACCTGTTACATGTTGACAATTTGGACATTACTGAATTATGGATAAATTAAATTATAAATATTTAAAAATTTATCACTTGCTTTCTTTTAATTGAATTCTTATATCATTGTCATCATTCTCATGCTTATATTATGATGAAAGTCATATGTGGCATGTAGTGCATAGATGAACTGTTAATTGGTATGATTATGACCAGAGATTATTCGGTATAATCATGATCGTAATGTTATAAATGATGTGGTAAAAGTCCTCATTGGCCCGTAGTGCGTTGATGGACAGTTGTTGGCATGATCATGACCATTGGTGAAAACCCGAATATCCTTGGCCCATAGTGCATGAATAATTCAGTGAAGTGGATTATTTATTAAGCTGAGTCTCAGCGATAAAATTTATGATAAACTTTTTAAATCATAGAAGATAGTAGATATCATGCTCTACTTAACTCTTCTAATGGATTGCTTGTTCCACTGTAGTTAAACTTGATGTTTATTATATTTTATCAGTTTAACACTGTTGAAGGCTAACGATAATTTATTCTGCATTATCTTAGTCATAATATTTCTTACTGGGCTAGTTGAGCACACTCTTTTGTTTTTATTGTTTTATTCAGAAAATGAGAACGTAGTCGGGACTAGTCGGGGAACGGAGTGATGGTCCGAGATGGTGGCTATAGTAGTCTTCACTATTCTATGAAATAGTGTAATAATAAATGTAATGAGGACTCTATTGAGTTTGGATATTGTCTAGAAGACAATATTCGTGTAAAAACTCTTAGCTACGCTTTTGGTAGTATTATATAAATGAAGTTTGTATTTAAGTTTTGTACCATATATTTGGCGACCCAAGATGAGCGATGTATAACTATTTTGGGGGTCACATTATTGTTGTTATTTTTTTACATTTTGAGACTTGCAACTCAAAATAATTAAAAGAAAGCAAAACCTAAATAAATATTGAGAAACGATTATCTTGAACATAAATTTAATTATAATTTGTTTAAAAATTTAATATCAATTAAAAAAAACAAAAAATAAATGAATGGGGAGAGAGAGAGGTAGGAGAGAGAGAGAAATACAGAGAGAGAAACTAGACTTAATTTGTTAAAAAGATGAAACAAGTTACTTCTAAAAAATAACTTATAAGTTAATTTAAAAGTTAAAATTTAAATCGTAAAAATAACTTATAAGTTGGTCAGACTAACTTATAAATTATGGTCGAACAAGCTATAAGATTTCTAGTAATAATGATGCAAAAAAATGTTAGAACTTTTTTTTTTTCAAAAATAGAAATTAAATTCCTATTCTCACTCTTAAATAAATAGTACCAACAAAATTAGTATACTTGTAATTGTATATATTATCATTATATTGATATGTCATAAAAAATTATTATAATTAATATAATGACACATAAGTCACCATAAAAGAGGATAGATAATTTCTGTTCACCAAATACATAATTTTTTCAAAAAGAATTGACCCTAGTATTTATCCTATCAAAATAGCAATATAATATTTCCAAAACATATCATTTTAATTTTTATGATCATTTTTAAGTAAAAGAAATTGAAAACTTCGTTGGTGGCAGTTAAAAAGAGATTGTTTGTTTAATTTAATCAACAGTCTCGATTAAAAGGTTGATCGGCGACCCCCCGAGAGCTTCTCTTTCTTCCCCCACCCTCGCTGGTTGCACCACCGCTCCAGAGTGCGAGCTCTCTCTCTCTCTCTCTCTATATATATATATATATATATATATCTTTCTCTATCTAATCTAAATCTTTATCTCTTTATCTCTCTTCTATTTCTCTCTCTACGAAAATATACACAGTAGTAAGAGAGAAGAAGAAGAAGATGAGTGTGGATCTGGCCGCATCGAAAGCTCATGGCAACCTCGATGAACAGATTTCACAGCTCATGCAGTGCAAACCCTTGCCGGAACCTGAGGTCCAAAATCTCTTTCTCTCTCTATTTCTTTCTGTATTGTTTTCATTATTTCACCAGATACCATTCATTCTGCTAAAAGTCACGATTTTAGCCACTTAAACTGCTTAATTTTCTCCGGATTTGGGTTTATTTTGGATGGGTACCGGCGTTTCAGAAAGAAATGATCCCTGTATTTGTTGGATGTTTGTTTGTAATTGGAGTGATCTGTAATAATAGTTGAGCTCAGATTGTTTGGGCCAAAATTGATTTGCTGACTACAAAACGCTTTTTGGTTGGTGAATTTGGCAAGGGAAATTAAAAAGGCAAAAAGAAATTTAAAAAGCCTACATCTTTCATCACCTTCTTTATATTATTTTAACTCAAAAAAATTATCCCCACATAGTTAGGTGATAAAATGGATGATAAATTTAAGTTCCCCCTACCCTCTTCCTCACTCCAGTTTTCACTTGGAAATAAAATTTCTATTTTTTCTTTCTTTTCCCCTAGATAAATCCTCTAACCAGATGAGCCAAGTAGTCTTAGGATGCTGTTGGATAGTGGCATAAATGAAGTAAAAAAAGAGAAATTTTGGATGTATAATTGGATACCAACAATTTGATTAGTATGATCAACCTTACATGTTTCGACCTGCTTACCTTATCTTTAGGTAAAGCTACTTTTGTTACCCAGTCTGGAAATCTTAATACGTCCCAAAATTGATGTTTTTTGAGATAATAGGAAGTGTAGTAGTTTTGTTATCCAATAATGACAT
Source organism: Panax japonicus (assembly GCA_020205505.1). Classification (NCBI taxonomy): domain Eukaryota; kingdom Viridiplantae; phylum Streptophyta; class Magnoliopsida; order Apiales; family Araliaceae; genus Panax; species Panax japonicus. The sequence goes on along the minus strand of CM035100.1, from coordinate 12,560,122 downwards.
AGCCACCAGTTTGATTCTTGGTTGTAGCAGATTTTTATTTCTAAACAAGTTTCTTTGCGAACGGAATAATGGTTGATCTAGTAGTTGTTTCATATTTCGTCTGAATGCTACTAATTAGTTTTGGCACGCTGATTAATAAAGTTTTCTTTTACTTAAATTACCCTTTTTGATTACTTATTAATTGAAGTATTTTTTCACTTTTCTATGACCCAAATAATTACTTTTTCACTTTTATATGACCCCAATAATTGCTTTTTTACTTTTCTATAACCCTAATAATTGTTTTTTCACTTTTCTATTACCCTAATAATTACTCTTTTCTATGTCATTTAATTCTCTAGATACATTTTTTTTGTAACTCTCACATTCCCAATAAGTATATTAAATAGATTATGAGGGTATAAGAGGAAAAATATGATAAATGTAGTTACTAATATAGAAATAGGATATTTATTTTGGAACATCCTAAAAAAGAAATTAGGACATTTAATATGGAACGGAGGGAGTATTTGATAAGAAAATCTTGTTTGTGTTATAGGTTAGGGAATTATGTGATAAGGCTAAAGAGATACTAATGGAAGAAAGTAACGTCCAGGTACTGATCTTGATCTTTTTGTTCTAGTTATTGTTATTATTGTTTAGCTTTTAGTTAGCACATTTTGTTCTAGTTTTTTTTGTATTTTAATTACAGTCGAGTGCACAATTAAACAATAAGCTTTTGTGTTTTTCCTAATATATTATTGTAACAATATTTGTTTATGTTGATCAACTTTACTCTCTTTATCTCTTATATATATATATTAATTAAGATAAAGGGATTAAATTTTCTGCATACTAGCGTAGCAATAAAATGACATCATGTTGATCAACTTTACTCCCTTTATCTCTTATATATATATTAATTAAGATAAAGGGATTAAATTTTCTGCATACTAGCGTAGCAATAAAATGGCATCTAGTTTTTTCTGTATTTTAATTACAGTCGAGTGCACAATTAAACAATAAGCTTTTGTGTTTTTCCTAATATATTATTGTAACAATATTTGTTTATGTTGATCAACTTTACTCTCTTTATCTCTTATATATATATATATTAATTAAGATAAAAGGATTAAATTTTTCTGCATGCAATAAAATGACATCTATTTTTACATGAGATAAAATATAACTTGGTAAGTTGTAGTGCATGTTTGTGTTTTAAACAAGTTTAAACTGTAGACACACACACACACACACACATATATATATAATATTGAATGATTAAATAGGATTTTTCCCCCGGAAGATATTTATTTAAAAGTCAAAACCTTTAAGTGGCTAAATGAAGACCCATTTTCTTGTGTCACCTATATCTACCCGTCCTTTCTTTTCTCTGGAGGTGGAAGATCAGCCACATATCTATAAGCAGTCGCAATAAGCTTAAAAAAAATCAAGATGTGATCGTCTCTCATAAGGCTTGGTCTAAATCTTCTTCACATTTTTATCAGTATACTCATACGGCTTGGTCTAAATCTTCTTTACATCTTTATTAGTATAATACATTAGAAACTCTGTAAATAAGTATAAATTTCAGGAAGACATCAAATATCTTTTGATTTACATACTGAACAATGAAAAATCAAATGATAGAGAGGGGATTACAGATTGAAAATCTCAAAGAGCATATCTGAAAACTGAAATCTGAATATGCAGATTGTGGGTGAATGTATTGCTGTAAACAAACTGAGTTGTTTGCAAACAAAGCTCAACTTCTCTTGACTAATTTTGACTTGACTTGACTCTAGTTGTTTAACAAGTTGAGCTTGGAGAAGTTTTTTTTTGCTAAAATCATGTTCGACTTGAGCTTGCTCATTTAGGCATGCCTCGAGCTTGACTCGCTTAAACTTGACTCATTTAATAAATAATCTTACTAGTATTATATTGTTGATGATGATAATAATAATTATTATTATAATTTATACATTAATCATGTAAAAACTTGAGCTCGACTTGGTTGAGCTAACCACTTGTGAACAATTCGTTTAGAGTTGAGCACAAAAACCTCATCTAGGCTCGATTATAAACTTGAGTTGACTTTTTAATTTTTTTCACGAGCTCGAGCTCACCAAGATAAAACTGTACTTGATTCAACTTATTTATGGTTATAATAAAACGCAAGCGAGATCCTAACTGCAAGGCTTGTGTAATCTAGGTCATAGCTTTAGAGATAACTTAGATACTTCTTATCTTCTTACTGTCATTCTTCTCTTTTTTTCTCTGATAAGTTTAAACATTCATTTATTACATTATTATATGTTTTCTTTAATGTTATTCCTTTTAACGGAGTAGGGGTGAGAGGATTTATCATCTTGAACACTTGATGCAATGTCACTATAATTACATTTGGTTTAGTGAGAGGTAAGAAGAGGACCTCAAGCTATGATGATTATAAACCTGAAGAAAAAAACCTTTCATTCTTGCCATTTCCTTTTTCATGCTTTACAATAAAGTCTACACATACATGATAGACTTGATAGTTCTAGTTGTACTTTATACCTTTGACTTATAAAGTTTAATTTAGTGACAACACCTCTTGTTTGCATTATATGCTTTGAGATCTATATACAGGCACTTGCATGAAGTTTGTAACATAACTAAAATATAGAAAATTTTCTGTTGTTTTTTTCCTGCAACAGTAATGAGTTTTACCAATATCTGAATGATTCTTTGGTTTCTGTTTCCTGCCCTGAAGCCTGTTAAAAGCCCCGTGACCATATGTGGCGACATTCATGGGCAATTTCACGATCTTGCGGAACTTTTTCGCATTGGAGGAAAGGTATACAGCAGTTATGTTTATGCTCTCTGTTCTGGTGTTTTTTACTTCTGTATTTTGAGCTAGGTGCATTATAGTTTTAGACCATCCAAACTACAAAGGAATGGTATTGAACATGGAGTGTGGTTTATCTTTCTGTATCAAGCTGAAATGCTATGCGACACATTTGATCTCGATTCTGGTATATTCATATCATTTTATCCTTGTACGTTCAAACTTGTAACATGGTGCTATAAGCCTATAATTATGAGGAGACTTGGTGCTATAAATATGAGGAGACTATTGTGTTTACATCATTCATATTTTCTCTTTTTGATCACCTTTGTAGTTAGTATTGATGCATCAATGTACCTTTGGATGAGAACTAAGGTCTTTTTAGAGCCCAGCACCTTTACCTAAGAGGTGTTCTTGTTTTTATGATTTATATGGATAGATTGATAAAAGAACAAGGGAACTAAATGTTAGTGTCTTTATTTTAAACCTTGTTCCACATGTTCCATCACTTCCATATCCTTTCATATATATACATTATTCTTTTGTGTTTTCACTCTATATTTTGAATCATTAGTCATATAATGTGTGTAAAACATACTTAGTAATATTTTCACCTTATAAAATTTTAAGATAGTTCTGCATTCTCCAAGTGATACATTATCTTGAAAATGGAAGAGCTTTATAAAAGGTCATTTTGAAACAATTATTGACCAAATGATCAGTATCTTGCTTCATCGGGTAAAGTTTTGTGACATTCTAATATGCCTTTATATATATATATATATATATATATATTGAAAATAATTGGTTTAGGAGAATTCTAAGCATATCCTAAAAATTAAGGACGGGAATGGGGATTGGGGAACGGTAAACCCAAAACATGCCTCACCTTGCCCCTAATGGGATGGGTTACGTGTGCAAGTAAGCTGATTATTAGACTGCGCGAAAATGGGGAAATAGCTCCTGACCCCCACGCCCTTGGGCAAAGCCTTGAATTTAGACCATCCAATAAATGGAGGATACATTGGATAGTTAAAATAGTGTGTAAAGTTTTGGTCATTCCTAAACCCGATGATTGAAAAATTCTGATTTCTTAGTTAGGAATCTGTACCACTAACATCCGGGATGTGTCCATTTGAGTTTTTTGAGAGCCAGGTAGCCTACAGGCAGAAACTTTTGTTACGTTCTGTAGTTGTTCGAGGATCCCTGCATCTATTTAGGTGTTGCAATTACTTATGTAATTGTTTATATCATTGTAAGAATTATCATTTTGCCTGGTCTATGTTTTTTATTCTTATTCTTTATCTTTTTGCTGCTGCTGCGTTTTCTTATGGCAGTGTCCAGATACAAATTACTTGTTTATGGGAGATTATGTGGATCGTGGGTATTATTCGGTTGAAACTGTCACGGTAAGAGACTTGACCACGAGCTTTATTATAACTGTGAAAAGAGGATTTTTTTTTGGTTGTGTTATTCTAGTATTTTTTTCTTGTTTTTCTATACTATTTTTGAAACTATATCCATAGAGTTGCAAATGAACCAAACCAAGCAAGCTTAACTTAGAGCTCTCCACCTCCAGCTTTAGTTTTCAAGGTGACTTGGAGCCCTAGCAGGGTTGAGCTTCGTAGATGTGTTATATGCTCTGCTTTCTTGGTTTTTCAAAGAGCTTGAGCCTAGCTCAACTCTACTAATTTAAGTTTCTTAACCTTTATAAACATATCATTTTTTAACTCTTACATCAATTGTGATTCCAAAATGGTTAAACTTATCTGCAATATGGAAGGGCTCAAGTAAAACTTTAAAATGCATATTTATACACCACTAACTTATATTTTATTTGTAGTAGTGTATGTTAAAATAAAAGCATATACTATATTCATGTATTGTTTAAGACAATTAATATATGAAATAATATATACCCCCTCCCTTCCAAGATTAGAGATATATTTTGGTTTTTAAAGTCATTTAGCGAAATCTTAAAATCCAAAATTGATATGAATTCTTTTAAGTTTTGGAAGCAACAAATATGGTCATTAGTACTTCTTTAGTTATTTTATAATAGTTAATGTTGTTTGTACTAAAATAAAATAAATTCTTATCGGCTTTGAGTTTTACGATCTTTGCAAATTAACATAAAAAGTCAAAAAGTATATCTAATTTTGGAACAGAGTAGTGAGTATTAGACTAGTTGATTCAAGCCTAAAGAAGCTGAATACTGTTCTTCAACCTCAGCTTGATTATAAACCATCTACATGTGCATTTAAAATTGTTTAACAAATGATCAACATGAACGAACTTTTAGACAAACGAAGCCTGAATTATCTAAAAATAGTTCAGTGCATTTGCTGTCCTAAACTTTCATGTATCATTTGCTTATTGAAATGAGCGTTATTAGTACTGGTTTATAGTATCTTGCTTCCTGATTCAGCTTCTAGTGGCTCTCAAAGTGCGTTATCATCAGCGAATCACAATTCTTAGAGGGAATCATGAAAGCCGACAGGTAATTTATTACATAGTTTTGCTATGCACTGTCAAAGTTTCAAATGAACATTTTATAATCATGATATTTTTTTCTTCTTGTTTTCTCGTATCTACAGCCTCAATTTTAGGAATTAGAGTCTGGATAATGACTAGTTCTAAGAGCTGAAGAAGTATCCTATTTGGGTGTCTGAGACAACTGGTTGCTTTATACAGTCTTATGTATGGTTTCCCATTATATTTTTGTTTTTTGAAATGCATGTTTTTAGTTCTATAGGAAGCATAGATACCGGTGCATTAGGATATGAGTCCATGGATCCAAAATTTCATAAATGAATTAGGATATGGATATGACACCATACATTTATTAATTAATTTTTTTTATATTTAATATCAGTTTTATCTTTAAAAATAAAAATAAACAAGTAAAACTACAGTACTAGTTTTGCAATAAAAAATAAAACTAACACCAAATAACATAAGAATAAGAATACAATGACCATGATATTAAGATAAATAGATCATTCACAAATTAGCTCTTTGTTGCACAAAAAATAAAAAATAAAAAATAAAAGAAGTCGCACATCAATGCAACGTAATATGTACTTTTAACAAAAGCAATGACTTGCACTTCAAAGATAGAACATTCCCTTTAAATAAAAGGAATTACCATTTTTATAAATTGTAAGCATTTAATTATTTTAAAAAAGAAAAAGAAAATAATTACCAGTTTAATTTACATGTTTAAACTGTAAGCATTTAAACATATTAAATAAGAACATATTATATATGCAGTTAATAATTGATAATGCACTAACACTGATTCTGTGTGTGTTTGCACATCACCTGAAAGAGAGAGAGCTTAAGATGGAAAAGCTAGATATGTTTAGTTGGATACACCTAGGATACGTATCTGGGAGTTTTAATTTTACAATTAATGGATACGGATAGACTACATATCTAAATGTATCCAGAGCATGCACATATGCTGCCCATCATGGCCTATCTGTGCTTCATAAGCTCTAGCTACTTCTGCTGTGATAAGAACAATTTATTTATTCCTTTTAAAGCTATACGTCCTTTGTATATTTAAAAACAAAAAGAAATCGTAAGTTTTTTCAACATGTTTAGTCCGTTGTTCAATAATCTCGGTAGGAAAAAAATTGTATTTAATTGTGTAAGCGCAAACTCAAATGTCAAGTGTGTGTCAGATGTTGTCCACTTTACACTTATGCTGGTGTCTGACACTTGTTCGAGCCGACCTTGTTGAAATTTTGCTGCATCCTAGCTCATCTAAACTTGCATATGGTTCTTTGATTGGCTTATCAAGAGGAGCTCATCCTTGCATTTGTAGTTCATTAGGCTAATCCGCAATCTTAGGCAGTTAGCTACTTGAGTTATATGGCCCGGTTAATCTAACTAGAGCAATACTTTGAAGTGATTTAACTGGCAAACCTAGTTAACTAAGTTAAGAATGAGCATAGTGTTGTCTCTCATATTCCTATCACATTACTCACGATCCATTTCCATGGTTCTGAACCTGAAGTGGTTTTTTTTAAATGATAGAAAATAAGTCCAGAATGAAAATCATGCGTTCATTCATATCACCATTCTCATTAATTACAATCCCTTGGTTTACAAGTCACCTTTTCCTTGATATATTTCTATCTTTTATCATAGTACTGCGCACACGTAAATTCTTTGCAATTAATGCAATGAGCTGAAGATTGTTTGTCTCTATGTGCAGATTACTCAAGTCTATGGATTTTATGATGAATGCCTACGCAAGTAAGTCTGTTCACCATTGTGCTCCATGATGTTTGCCTGAGTCAAAATGCTCTGTTATTTATTTTTCATCAATATGTTAAATTGTTGGTTCTCTCTCTATCAACTTAAGCTTTTAGAGCAGTTTGTAACAAAACATAAATGGAAACACATTCTTGTACTAACTGAAAACAGTGGTGTGGTTAGATTCATTCTAAATGTAACCACCAATATGAATAAATGGTTGTATGGTCAACTTTTTAGGATTTGTTTTTGCTACTTGCATGTATTTATGCTGTACTTCTTTTGCTTTATGTATTGTTGCTGGTATATGAGGGTTTCCATTTGTTTGCAGGTACGGCAATGCTAATGTTTGGAAGATATTTACAGATCTTTTTGATTATTTTCCACTGACTGCACTGGTTAGTGTGTATATTTGTTCTTACATTTTCTATCATGATTCTTTGATTAAGCTCCCTAGCAATGTTATGCCCTTCATCCCTCTATACATACAAGTTTTCCCACCTTAATTACAGAGTAAAACATATCTCCTTTCATATAGTTGTTATTTATATTTTTTCTTATAATTTACTAAATTTTATTGAGATTAGATGACTACACTTCTCACCTCTCCCCTATAAGAAATATTGTATTTAGTGGAAGTCTGTCCGTCTCTTTTTTTTTTTTTTTTGGTTTCATTCCTTTAGATTTTTTACATTATTTTTGTGTGCATTTGAGTGTAACGTTCGTTTAGAAGAGGGCTTACAAACCTTTTTCGGTATCTAGTTTAGTATCTAATTTTTTGGCTCTGCTGTTAGTGATGCAAACCAATGTTACACGGATTCAAATGGAGTGTCCAGTTGGACATGGTATTTGAAGAGCCCGACATGGGTACCTCTCAATTTGCCAAATTTTTTACACCAAAATAAAGTGTCCAATATTGTCCGAGATGGGTACTTTAGGGCATAGTGAAGAGTCTGTGTAACATAGATGCAAATTCATGATAAGGCAGTTTTCCATTTAGCCAGAATTTGTCATTCTGTAATATGCTAATGTGTTGTTTACTTGATCCCCTTATTAATTTTCTGCAAAAAAGTTTGAAGCAATGGACGGGGACCAGAATTTACTCGTGTAATGCTATCTTTTGAATGAGCTTAGAGACAACTCAGACAAGCTGCTGGTGATTAATATTGTAGGAATTTACCATTGATCACTGTCTAAATTCAATATATCTGTTGCCATTCCTTTAAAAATGCAGCACAACATTAATTCTGTTAGTTAATACTCCCTCCTTCCCACAAAAAAATTTCCATTTGTAAAAAAAAAAGTCCTACAAAAGAGTCCATTTTTTATGATGGTAGTATAAAATGACACTATCCTCAAGTTTGCTATCATAATTTCATTATCACACTACACTACTAACCAAGTTAATTTAGGGATATAAATGAAAGAAAAAGTATGTCCTTAATATCTGCAAATTTCCAAATAGCTTATTTTGTGGAACAGTATTATTGAATATTGAGTGATCATGTAAAACTTTAGATATATTGATTTAGTGCCAACCCATTAAATCACAGCCATAACCTGTTTTGTCTTTGAAAGAAGGCAAGTAGAAAAGGACATTGAAAAAATCTTGTTTTTCTCTCCGTCACTATTTCTATCACTGCAATATCTTTATAGAAGCAACTACTGAACCCAATAACTTTGTGGTGATTACCCTTATATGTTCATCGACCTTTACCTTATAGAGGTGCTCAAATTGGACATATGTAAATAATTCTATGACTTCGCCCTGCTATGCCAAACTGACATTAAGTTATTTTGTCTATTCAAAGCAGCTGATTCAATCATGCTGTTTCTTTCCCTGTGAAATACTAGGTTGAATCGGAGATATTTTGTCTGCATGGTGGATTGTCTCCTTCCATTGAAACACTTGATAATATAAGAAATTTTGATCGTGTTCAAGAAGTTCCACATGAAGGCCCAATGTGTGATCTTTTGTGGTCTGACCCAGATGACCGCTGTGGTTGGGGTATATCTCCCCGTGGTGCTGGATACACTTTTGGTCAAGTATTATTTTTATCCCTGTGATTCCAGTCATTTGGTTCTCTTTTCCTTGTAGTAATTATGTCCTGAGAAGTGATAAATCTTTTGCAAGGATATATCCGATCAATTTAACCACACCAACAACCTGAAGCTTATTGGTAGAGCACATCAGTTGGTTATGGAGGGATTTAACTGGGGACATGTAATTATTTGGGCTTCCTAGATTGAGTCCATTCAGATTTTTTTTATTAAATTACTAAATTGTGTTTTCCCTGAATCTATCATGTATATGACAGGAGCAAAAAGTTGTAACTATTTTTAGTGCTCCGAATTATTGTTATCGTTGTGGAAACATGGCATCTATTTTGGAAGTTGATGATTGCAATGGGCATACATTTATCCAGGTCTCTCTCTCTCTATACACACACAAGTATATATATACACATACACGCACACACTCTTTATATCCTGTTTCTTTATATTCAGTCACAATCACATCCATTCCCATGCCGTACAACTGACCAAGCAAAAACAGCAAGTCTATTCCATCTCCCCGGACCCCTATATCAAGTACACAGTAATCTTTGGCAAAATAAAAAAGGAAATAACAAGTATGATATGCGTCCTCAAAATTTCATTTTTTTTGCAGTTTGAGCCAGCTCCGAGGAGAGGAGAACCTGATGTAACCCGAAGGACGCCAGATTACTTCCTATAAACCAGTTGGTAGAGTTTCTTAAGGGTTGATGTTTGCACGCTGGTTGGGTCAAAAGAGATAGGAGGTTATTGCCGAGATTGGATAGAAGATTTTTTAGTGGTGTAGCTTCAGTTCTTGGTTAGTGGCAGTGGAATCATGTTAAATGGGAAGCCAAGGAACCCTTCAATCTAATTTATATAATCTAACCTACTTTGTTCTTTCTAGGATCGAGGCAAGGTGGATATGGCTAGGCTGTAATGTATCATTTTGAATCAGAACTTCTTAAGCTGTATTTTTGTTCACTGTCTGATTTTCTTTAAATTGTATTCTGTTCTATTTTCTTTAGTATTTCTCCCTCTTGATTTTTGGTTGGAGAGCTGAGTCGAGTCATTTTAGATGCAACTAATTCTTTTGGTGATTTACAAATTAAACCGAATAGAGAAAACCCTAGCTGGGGATTTATTAATTTAGATGAATGGAAGATGTAATCAACTGCAGGATCAAATATAACCTTTCAGCAATCTCAGGTGTTCTACTAATTAACAAGGGAAAGGGCAAATAATGAATTAGCAGGAGCCGCTTACTGAGCCAGTATAGTATCAACATTTTGGCATTTTTTTTGTAATATTCCAAGAACCCTTGTAATAAATTTTGTGAATATAAATGTAATTATTGTTGAAGTCTAAATTTTATTCTTGATTATTGAAAAATGTGTAAAATGTTTATAAATACATATATTATTTGAGTAAATTTAACAAAGGGGAAATAACTAGAAAATGCAACACTTTAAAAATCATATAACCATACCAAATAAAATACAAGTATACATAAATAAATATAATTCAAGTATACTTGCATACGTATAACACTAACACAAGTATACATGCATAAAAATAATAAAAGTATGCTTACAATTCATCTAAGTATATATACATGTATAAATCACATGTACAATACATACACATGTGTAAATACCAAGATATTTTGTGGAAAATTTGTCTACTTTGGTTTATAAATACCACACCTTTTTCCTTTTCCTCTTTTTTCATCCAAAACAAAAAAAAAGCTACAAAAGAAGAGAGAGAGAGAGAGAGAGAGAGAGAGAGAGAGAGAGAGAGAGAGAGCGCTTAGAGGGAGGAGAGAAAGTGAGAAAAATTCCAACCAGGAAGGAGAAACAAGAGGATCCAAGCAAGGAGAGGCAATTTGTTGAAAGTAAACCCTAATTTTTTAAAGCTTAAAAATCTTTCTTAGATGAACGTAATTAGATTTTATGTATACTTGATATCATGTTGAACATATATATGTTGAAATACCATGGATCATGGAGGAAAAAAATAAGAAAGAGATACAAAGTAGTTAAAGAAAATCTTAAAATGATTTCTATAAATATTTTATGAAGTAACTACGTGTGTACACGAGTAAGGGTGTAAACGAATCGAACCGGAGCGAACAGAGAGCTACTCGAATTCGACTCAAAATGATAAATTCGTACTCAAATTCGAATTATATATGAAAAATCATACTCAGATTCGACTCGACTCGAATATTTATTACTCGAATTCGATCCGACTCGACTCGAATATTTATTCAAACTACTCGCGAGCTTCAAATTCAAGCTCGAATTCGAGTCTCCACATAATAACTGGTTTTATAATAAATATAATTATAAATTGAATTTGTTATTTTACTTAAAACTGAGAAAATATATTTATTATTACACTTTACAAATATAAAATCACAATTAAAATTAAAAATAAAACAAAATAATAACTAATTATCCTAATTTGATTTAAATTTGTATATATTATAAGAGAATGTATCGAACATCTAATCGAATATTATTAACCGAGTATGTATCGAATCATAATCAAGAATTCGAGTAGTTTAAATCTTAAACGAGTCGAGTATAACCTTGCTCAGATTCTACTCATATTTTTATTCGAACTATTTTTAATACTCAGATTTGGATCATATTATTAACGAATCCGAGTCTCGCTCGTATTTTTTCGAGTCGAGCCCGAATCGAGCTCGAACTGTGTATGCTCGTTTACAGCCTTATACACGAGTTTGTTCATTCTAGGGTAGTTAACAACATGTTGGAGTATGATAACATAAACTATTGCAAACGAAATCAAAGATCTTGTAAGAAACAAAAAGTAAACTAGTTAAGAAAATTTTCAACGTATAGGGTAAAAACCCTAAAATAGAGGTTGATTTTTTAACGAACAGTACTTTTAGTGTATTTCGGATTTTTGAGTAAAGTTTGTTGGAGAAGATAGATCATACGTTAACTAAAATCCTACACTTGTTTCAGGTCAAATTAAATTTCTTGTAAATTATTTTTGGTGAATTTTTTAGTAAAACATGACAGGCTAGACAACTAATTGACCTAGTTTTTAAAAAGACAATTTGTACTGATGGATAATTAAGGAAATAAACTCCGAGCTTCTGGTGAATGAAACTTGAAAGTATAAAGTGTATTTTGACCCAAGAATGAATATAAACAACTTGTAATAAAAGCGTTGTGACTAAACTAAAATCAAGATTTAAAAAATTAAAATAGTCATAACTTGAGTTCTGTAACTCGGATTATGATAAAATTTTGGGTAGAAGTATATTTTGATGTAATTAAGATAATTTCAAAAATTCGTAATTTTGGACTTAATTTCGAATTTTAAAAAATTTCACAAATTTGGACAGAAATGGGCTTAAAATAAATAATCATAGTTGTGACGCCCCCAAAATTAGGTATACATCACCAATTCTGAGTCGTCAGATACATTGTACGAATTCAAATACAACTTCATTATACAACTGTTGAGCTGTCGTATAGAATACGATCATAGTGTAATATGAGTTTTAATACATATGTATGTAACTCTCATGGTACATCGACCACAACCTTACAATGGTACTTTACATAAAAGTACATGTCAAAAACTGTTTTAGAAACTAAAATCTTTGGAAAGTGCTCAAGGAAATCTTCGTACATGGGAGGCCATTAGTCCAGGTTATAATAGATATCATATGTCCACAGAATTATCCTTGGTTGACCCAAAAGTCCCTAAAGAAAAACAAGAAGATTACTATCATCTTCTTTCCAATGGTAAGTAGTCTTCTCTTGACATATAACTATCTCCGTTGTCTCCAACTGAAAATTATATTTCAAATATACTCCAAGATCATAAAGGTAGTGCTCGTAGATATATTCAGCAAGTGGATGTGCACAACCATGTCTTATGATAACACGAGGTTGTATGTCATTAGATATCTTGTATGATAGTGGCAAAAACACCCTTCCAACGTTGGATTCGCCTCACCCTATATGATTCACCAAATATAACTACTAAATGATGTATAGAATACAACACGCTTTTCTATACTGTTTAGGGAGAACCTCCACAACTAGAGACCACCGTTCTAATCCTCTTAATACCCCCGCTCGACCCAGCTACACTCTTATTACCTGAAAGGAATTGTGAAGCAGAAGGGTGAGCACAACTAGCCCAGTAAAGAATATCATGACTAAAGATAATTAAATTATCAATAGCTTTCTTCAATAATAAATCAGAGATTTATAACATATGACAGATAATAAAACTTTTCAACCATAGTTGCAGCGGAACGAGCAATCCATTAGAAGAGTCAAATAGACCATAAGGTCTATTATCTTCTCTATGTTAAAAGTCCACCAATAATGTTTTATCCGTGTAACATCAATCAACAATTCCCGTCCACGATCATGTGAATAACTCATAATCACAATTGTGATTCTAAATTCCTCTTTGCACCTAGGACGAAGATAATTTTCATCACCTGAAACATCAAAAATCATGGTTATACCAAATCACAATTTTTACTCGTAATCATTAAATCATCTTTGCATTACGGCCAAAGATATTCATTATTATCACATCTATGAATTAATATTTCATTGCTGAGACTCAGCTCAATAATTAATCCACATCATCGAATCATCCATGCACTACAGGCCAGGGATATTCTTTAGTATCACGACCACGAATTATCCATGCACCACGGCCAAAGGTAATCGTGTTTTCATCAACGGTCCTGATCATGCCATAAAACAATTCATCTTTGCACTACGACCAAAGAGAATCCATAACCATAATCATACCAAAAACTGTCCATCAATGCACTACGGGTCAATGAGGACTTTTTCTACATCATTTGTAACATTACGGTTATGATTATACCGAATAATCCCTGGTCATAATCATACCAAGTCCATCTATGCACTACAGGCCACAAATGACTTTCAACATAATATAAGCATGGGGATGATGACAATATTATAAGCATTAGTCAAACTAAATCAAGAATAAATATTAAAGAATTTAAATTTATCCAAACATTATCAATCACTTAATAAAATCATAATCTAATATTGTTAATATTATAACAATATTTTAATCACTTCTTAAACTTATAAACAATTTAATTTAATTGTTTACACTTTTCCAAATAATGCATTTAATCATTCAAAATGCCATACTCAAAAGATTTCATCACCAATAATCAAATTACTCATCAAAAATCTGCATATACCATATATAGGATTTTCAAGCTATAAAATCTTATTTACCAATTTTTCAACTTCACATAACATATTTAATTCATATGTTCGTAACTAAATCATTTTCATGAAAAAAACCAAATCAGTCTCAAAAATTATTCTTTTCTAGAATTAAGCAGAATATAGTCCCATATTGAACATATATTTTTGTCGGAATTTTTAAAATTCATTTACTATTTTTCAAAAATCGATTTCGAATTAATTCCTTAAGAAATTAGCTACCTCAAGGTTAACTCCAGAAATTCCCAAATCTTGGCAGGATCTTATACATGTTAACGTGAGCTTCCAGTTTAAATTTCATGGTCATCGGAGTTATAGAACTCCGGTTATAGCATTTTTCGTCGAAAAAACCTAAATATTGAAATAGTCATAACTTGCTCATTTTAAGTTGGAATGAGCTCATTTTTGGACATCAAGTACTTTATACCATATATTTTCATATCCCAAAAGGCCGGAATTTTTCTCACAATTTAAGTGGCCAAAAATGCCCTTTAAAATTTTCTGGCAATAGCTTTTTCGCACTTTTCTGTTTTTGACTCCTTTACTAAAATCAGTCCACATAAAAATCTACAACACCTTTTCTAGTGATTCCACTTGGATAAGTTAGAAAACTCATAGATCTAACTCTAGAACTTGACCACACTCAAAAATTCGAAATATAATAGGAGATATGGTCAATTGAATTTCATACTCTATTTTTACCAAAATCTGATTTTTAACCCTTTGTGATTTCTAAGAAACTTTCATGTTTTCACATAATAACCAACATAACTCATCATGACAATGACATAATAATTTAATAAAATAAGTTCAAGAATAACTTTTAAAGATTTATAAGTTAATTTATCCTGAATTCAATAATTCCAAAATTATCAACATGATACTACTTTGTGGAGTAAAATTTAAGAATGCTCAGAAGAATATTTTCATGAAAAGAAATTGGATGAAACGCAAATATCAAGGATGTTCCACTAATTTTATGGATTATAGAAGTCAAAGTTTTAACCAACTGAGTATAATAAAGAATGAAATAACAAAAGAAATCATCAGGCATGCGATAGACTGCACAGGTAGGTTATTCCTACAAAATAATAAATAACGGAACCAAGTCCGGCGACGCACAGACAGGATATTCTAACAGAATAATAAAGAATAGAACTAGGTCCGGCGTAAACGCACAGACAAGATATTCCAACAGAATAATAAAGAATGGAACCAGGTCCGGCGTAAAACGCACAGACAAGATATTCCAACAGAATAATAAAGAATGAAATAACAGAAGAATTTCACCAAGTATAGTGTAGCCCGCATATACAGGTTATTCCAACAGAATAATAAATAATGGAATAACAGAAGTTCTCTTCATGAATACAAAAGAAATAATACTCCTTACCGTAAAAGAAACTGAATATAAGAGTATGGAAGTAGCAGAATACTTTTATATAGTTTCTCTATAATTTCTCTCTCTAGAGTTTCAGTGAATTCGTAAGAAATAATGAAGGAATGAACTTCTATTTATAGAAGAATGGACTGCATAGTAACTAATTCATGAACGGTCCAGATTGATTTAATTTTAAACGGACGGTCCATATTGGTTTACTATTAAAACTTAAAAGTAACGGTCCATACTGATTTACTATTAAAACTTTAAACCAACGATCCATATTGATTTACTATTATAACTATCCACCAGCGGTCCATATTAATTTACTATTATATCTTCAACCAACGGTCTGAAAAATTAGTACATCTCCTCATGGACTAATATTGTACCCAAAAATAATTTGGACCGAAAAGAAATATATTTTACGGGTGAATAGTACTCCGTGAATAGTAACTCATAAATAGTAACTCGTGAATAGTAACTTGTGCATAGTAATATGATACAAAAAGTGTCCCGAATACCCAATTGAACAATACTGAGTGACTTCTCACATAAGCATCAATTAGCAATACTGTGTACTACTATGCAACCACGCGTATTACTGTAATTTTAACACCAGGTGTTTCAATAGTTAACGGTAAAACTTCCGTCGTTATTTTCATAAAGTATTTTTATCGTTTTCTCAATCCGACAATAATTCTATTGTGGTGTCCACCAATGATTGTACCGTAGTACGAATATTCCCCGACAAAACGAATATTTTATATCAACTTGCTTATTTTGCAAAAAAAAAAATTCACATATTACCCTAAACTTTAAACTTTTATCAATTTAACTATTTACCAAAATAGAAAAATTGAATACTTTTATTTCATAAAATTCGGGGTCTCATAATCACCCCTCCTTATGAAATTTCGCCCTCGAAATTTACGTACGTACCTGATATTCGAAGAGATGAGAATACCTTGCTTTCTTTTCAAATTGTACCTTCCCGATAATTTCCTCGCTACCATGATTTTCCCATTTCTCATCTCCTATATTTCAGATATCATTCTAGAAAATAGCTTCAAAACAAAGGTTAATTGACATATCATAATTTGTCAACTTATCAAGTGAACAATTTCAGATTAGGTAAGTCACACACTAACGAACTATATAACTCGTCTCTCCCCTCTTAGTTCTAGACTCTTATCTCCGCCAGCGACCATATCCCTAAGCTCTGATACCAAATGTGACACCCCCAAAATTAGGTATACATCACCAATTCTGAGTCGTCAGATACATGGTACAAAATTCAAATACAACTTCATTATACAACTGTTGAGCTGTCGTATAGAATACGACCATAGTTTAATATGAGTTTTAATACAGATGTATGTAACTTTCATGGTACCTCGACCACAACCTTACAATGGTACTTTACATAAAAGTACAGTCAAAAACTGTTTTAGAAACTAAAATCTTTGGGAAGTGCTCAAGGAAACCTTCGTACATGGGAGGCCATACGTCCAGGTTATGATATATATCATATGCCCATAGAATTATCCTTGGTTGACCCAAAAGTCACCAAAGAAAATAAGAAGATTACTATCATCTTCTTTCCAATGGTAAGTCTTCTCTTGAAATATAATTATCTCCGTTGTCTCCAACTGAAAATTATATTTCAAATATACTCCAAGATCATAAAGGTAGTGCTCGTAGATATATTTAGCAAGTGGATGTGCACAACCATGTCTTATGATAACACGAGGTTGTATGTCATTAGACATCTTGTATGATAGTGGCAAAAACACCTTTCCAACATTGGGGTTCGCCTAACCCTATATGATTCACCAAATATAACTACTAAATGATGTATAGAATACAACACACTTTTCTATACTGTTTAGGGAGAACCTCCACAGCTAGAGACCACCGTTCTAATCCTCTTAATACCCCCGCTCGACCCATCTACACTCTTATTACCTGAAAGGAATTGTGAAGCAGAAGGGTGAGCACAACTAGCTCAGTAAAGAATATCATGACTAAAGATAATTAAATTATCAATATCTTTCATCAATAATAAATCAGAGATTTAGAACATATGATAGATAATAAAACTTTTCAACCATAGTTGTAGCGGAACGAGCAATCCATTAGAAGAGTCAAATAAACCATAAGGTCTATTATCTTCTCTATGTTAAAAGTCCACCAATAATGTTTTATCCGTGTAACATCACTCAACAATTCCCATCCACGATCATATGAATAACTCATAATCACAATTGTGATTCTAAATTCCTCTCGCACCCAGGACGAAGATAATTTTCATCACCTGAAACATTAAAAATCATGGTTATACCAAATCACAATTCCTGCTCGTAATCATTAAATTATCTTTGCACTACAGCCAAAGATATTCATTATTATCACATCCATAATTAATATTTCATTGCTGAGACTCAGCTCAATAATTAATCCACATCATCGAATCATCCATGCACTACAAGCCAATGATATTTTTTTAGTATCACGACCACGAATATCCATGCACCACGACCAAAGGTAATCTTGTTTTCATCAACGGTCCTGATCATGCCATAAAACAATTCATCTTTGCACTACGGCCAAAGAGAATCCATAGTAATAATCATACCAAAAACTGTCCATCAATGCACTACGGGCCAATGAGGACTTTTTCTACATCATTTGTAACATTACGGTTATGATTATACCGAATAATCCCTGGTCATAATCATATCAAGTCCATCTATGCACTACAGGCCACATATGACTTTCAACATAATATAAGCATGGGGATGATGACAATATTATAAGCATTAGTCAAACTAAATCAAGGATAAATATTAAAGAATTTAAATTTATCCAAACATTATCAATCACTTAAAAAAATCATAATCTAATATTGTTAATATTATAATAATATTAATTTTAATCACTCCTTAAACTTATAAACAATTTAATTTAATTGTTTACACTTTTCTAAATAATGCATTTAATCATTCAAAATGCCATACTAATAAAATTTCATCACCAATAATCAAATTACTCATAAAAAATCTGCATATACCTTATATAGGATTTTAAAGCCATAAAATCTTATTTACCAATTTTTCAACTTCACATAACATATTTAATTCATATGTTCGTAACTAAATCATTTTTATGAAAAATACCAAATCAATCCAAAAAATTATTCTTTTCTAGGATTAAGCAGAATATAGTCTCATATTGAACATATATTTTTCTCAGAATTTTTAAAATTCATTACCTATTTTTCAAAAATCAATTTCTAATTAATTCCTTAATACATTAGCTACCTCAAGGTTAACTCCAGAAATTCCCAAATCTTGGCAGGATCTTACACATGTTAACGTGAGCTTTCAGTTTTAATTTCATGGTCATCGGAGTTATAGAACTCCGGTTATAGCATTTTTCGTCGGAAAAACCTAAATATTGAAATAGTCATAACTTGCTCATTTTATGTCGGAATGAGCTCATTTTTGGACAGCAGGTACTTTATACCATATATATTCATGTCCCAAAAGGCCGAAATTTTTCTCATAATTTAAGTGGCCGAAAATGCCCTTTTAAATTTTCTGGTAGTAGCTTTTTGGCACTTTTTTGTTTTTGACTCCGTTACTAAAATCAGTTCACATGAAAATCTACAACACCTTTTCTAGTGATTCCACTTGGATAAGTTAGAAAACTCATAGATCTAACTCTAGAACTTGACCACACTCAAAAATTCAAAATATATTAGGAGATATGGTCAATTGAATTTCATACTCCATTTTTACCAAAATCTGATTTTCAACCCTTTGTGATTTCTAAGAAACTTTCATGTTTTAACATAATAACCAACATAACTCATCATGACAATGACATAATAATTCAATAAAACAAGTTTAAGAATAAGTTTTAAAGATTTATAAGTTAATTTATCCTGAACTCAATAATGCCAAAATTATCAACATGATACTACTTTGTGGAGTAAAATTCAAGAATGCTCAGAAGAATATTTCCATAAAAAGATACTGGATGAAACACAAATATCAAGGATATTCCATTAATTTCATGGATTATAGAAGTCAAAGTTTTAACCAACTGAGTATAATAAAGAATGGAATAACAAAAGATATCACCAGGCATGCGATAGACCGCACATGTAGGTTATTCCTACAGAATAATAAATAACGGAACTAGGTCTGACAAAAACGCACAGACAAGATATTCTAACAGAATAATAAAGAATGGAACCAGGTCCGGCGTAAAACGCACAGACAGGATATTCCAACAGAATAATAAAGAATGAAATAACAGAAGAATTTCACAAAGTATAGGGTTGTCCGCGTATACAGGTTATTCCAACAGAATAATAAATAATGGAATAACATAAGTTCTCTTCATGAATACAAAAGAAATAATACCCCTTACTGTAAAAGAAACTGAATATAAGAGTAGGGAAGTAGCAGAATAATTTTATATAGTTTCTCTATAATTTCTCTCTCTAGAGTTTCAGTGAATTCATAAGAAATAATGAAGGAATTAGCTTCTATTTATAGAAGAATGGACTGCATAGTAACTAATCAATGAACGGTCCAGATTGATTTACTTTTAAACGGACGGTCCATATTGGTTTACTATTAAAACTTAAAGTAACGGTCCATACTGATTTACTATTAAAACTTTAAATCAGCGATCCATATTGATATACTATTATAACTATCCACCAGCGGTCCATATTGATTTACTATTATATCTTCAACGAACTGTCCATATTGATTTACTATTATATCTTCAACCAACGGTCTGAAAAATTAGTACATCTCCTCATGGACTAATATTATACCCAAAAATAATTTGGATCGAAAAGAAATATATTTTATGGGTGAATAGTATTCCATGAATAGTAACTCGTAAATAATAACTCGTGAATAGTAACTAGTGAATAGTACTCCGATACGAAAAGTGTCCCGAATACCCGATTGAACAATACTGAGTGACTTCTCACATAAGTATCAATAATCAATACCGTGTACTACTTTGCAACCACGTGTATTACTGTACTTGTAACACCGGGTGTTTCAACAGTTAACGGTAAAACTTCCGCCGTTATTTTCATAAAGTATTTTTGTCGTTTTCTCAATCCAACAATAATTCTGTTGTGGGGTCCACCAATGATTGTACCGTCGTACGAATATTACCCGACAAAAAGAATATTCCCCGACTAATCGAATATTCCCTAACAAAACGAATATTTTATATCAACTTGCTTACTTTGAAAAAAAAATTCACATATTACCCTAAACTTTAAACTTTTTTCAATTTAACTATTTACCAAAATAGAAAAATTGAATACTTTTATTTCATAAAATTCGGGGTCTCACAATCACCCCTCCTTATGAAATTTCGCCCCCGAAATTTACGTACGTACCTAATATTCGAAGAGATGAGAATACCTTGCTTTCTTTTGAGATTGTACCTTCCCGATAATTTCCTCGTTACCATGATTTTTCCATTTCTCATCTCCTATATTTCAGATATCATTCTAGAATATAGCTTCAAAATAAATGTTAATTGACATATCACAATTTGTCAACTTATCAAGTGAACAATTTCAGATTAGGTAAGTCACACACTAGCGAAATATATAACTCGTCTCTCCCCTCTTAGTTCTAGACTCTTATCTTCGCCAGCGACCATGTCCCTAAGCTCTGATACCAAATATGACGCCCCAAAATTAGGTATACATCACCAATTCTGAGTCGTCAGATACATGGTACAAAATTCAAATACAACTTCATTATACAACTGTTGAGTTGTCGTATAGAATACGACCATAGTTTACTATGAGTTTTAATACAGATGTATGTGACTCTCATGGTACCTCGACCACAACCTTACAATGGTACTTTACATAAAAGTACAGTCAAAAACTGTTTTAAAAACTAAAATCTTTGGGAAGTGCTCAAGGAAACCTTCGTACATGGGAGGCCATTCGTCCAGGTTATGATAGATATCATATATCCACAGAATTATCCTTGGTTGACCCAAAAGTCCCCAAAGAAAAACAAGAAGATTACTATCATCTTCTTTCCAATGGTAAGTCTTCTCTTGATATATAATTATCTCTGTTGTCTCCAAGTGAAAATTATATTTCAAATATACTCCAAGATCATAAAGGTAGTGCTCGTAGATATATTTAGCAAGTGGATGTGCACAACCATGTCTTATGATAACACGAGGTTGTATGTCATTAGACATCTTGTATGATAGTGGCAAAAACACCCTTCCAACGTTGGGTTCACCTCACCCTATATGATTCACCAAATATAACTACTAAATGATGTTTTGAATTAGGATCAAAAGAGGAGTATACCAAGGATAATGCCCTAGGTATCAACTTCTTAGACATAGGCTTAGGGGTAGGATGACCAATGTTGAACCGTTCATGAGCCCACATCGTAAAAAGGATTGCACAACCTGCGAATTTTTTCGTTATTTTGCTAGTAGCTTCATGCAAACCCCTATACAAATGCCCTAAAACTGCCGCCCCCAAGCATATGTAACTACATCTTCCAATCTTTCCAATAACAACAAATACCTAGGATGCACAACATTTTTACACTTGGTTGGAAACAAAATAGCGCCATACAAGTACAATAGATATGCCTTAGTGTGTTTTACGACATCATCTGGAGTAGCATCACCAGGTACTTGACCATATCTCTGTCTTAACTAGGGCAAACTTATGCCCCTCCTTTTATAGCATTGTTCCCACTCATCTACTACAACTTGTTGCCCAAAAATCCTTATAAAATAGCTTTTGGGATTTTCTAATTCTCCGCAAGTCAAAGCTTTTCCTAATACGGGCAACCCAAATAAAAATCCCACGTCCTCTAAAGAAATGTTAATCTCTCCACAATTTAAGTGAAACGTATTTGTTTCACTTCTCCAACGTTCAACTAGAGCAGATACAAGAGATGCATCAATCTTTGACACTATATCTTGATGACAAAATATACCAAAACCTACTTATTCCAGGAAATATTGTTGTTGTTCAGTCAAGTTCCATTCAGTTAATTTTGCAGACATTTGACAAATTTCTAACACACCCCTATCCTACACGACCAACAACATAAAAACATTAATCGTTACAACATGAATGTTTCTAACAAATGTTTAATAAAATGAAAGTTATACATTAATAAACTTACAATATTTTGCCATAAGTCTGACGATACGTGATTTTCTTGGTCCCATAACACAATAGGATTAGCAGGTCCGGGATTAATATCCATATGTTTCCTACACATTCATCAAAATGTCGAGTATTAAATAATATATAAAAATTCCCATAAAAAATGGATATGAGCAAAATGAAAAAAAATAACCAAGCACGTGTTCTAAATACTATTTTTATAATATTATTTATCCTTCACCAGGTGCTAGGGAGTTTTTTATTATTTAAAGTTAGGAAGACAATGGCATTAAAGTGGCTGAATCAATTTCACATTCTAGGGTTTGAGCCTCAAAGCAGTGAGAATACAAGGGCTGTATACAAGGGCTATGTATGAAAAATCTGTCAATGATTGTATACAAGGGCTCAGCCAATTTTTGGAGTATCATAGGCCATTACAGCTATATAATGTGATTTGCACATAAGGAGTACATGTACAAAAAAATACTATTGGTGCAGCTCCTATACATATACACAATTCAAAACTAAGAACTTCAGAAATGTATCATCCTACTACTACATGATCAGCAAAAAAAAAACTAGTGGTTATTAACTACTATGAACTTCCAATCGAACTCCAGCACCATTAAACTTTCAAAGATCAAAACAACACAAAATGAAGAAATTGTATTCAAGAAATATACAAAAACAAAAACACCTGGTCAATCGGTCAGAAGTCGCAGCAGGGTTTTGACGATTTGACAAATAATCACACGAAAAAGTAGAGAGGTTCGCAATCGGTCAAAAATCGCAGCAGGATAATATTGGTGTTCACATCAGGAGTAAGGGTTTACTCGAAATGGAATCACACAGAGAAGGGTTTGCATAAAAAGGGTTCGCACGAATTTGAAATTGCAGCAGCTAGGAACTGAAATAGCAGGGGGCTTAGGAACTGAAATCGCATTAGTCGCAGGGGGGACAACAGTCGCAGGGCAGTCGCAGGGGGCTTAGGATCTGAAATTGCAGCAGCAGATCTATTGCATGCGTTTGAAATGGGTTTAAATCGCTGGGTTGAATCGCAGGGGTTCGCACCTGATAGGCTGATATTAGGCTGATAGGATCTGAAATCACAGGGTTTGAATCGCATTAGGCTGATAGGATCTGAAATCGCAGGAGAATGTGTTTGAAATGGGTTTGAATATTAGATACATATCCACTACTTCAACTAGCGGAACAGGTGAGGGCAATTTTGTCTCAATATTTGATTTCAGCTTACGCCACTTCGTCTGGCGTACGAGCATTGTTATCTTTTAATCTGGGCCCTAGATCTATAGAACGGACGGATATAATGCTATTTGCCCAATTTTGATCCCTAGCAAGTACTAGCTATGGATCATTTCCCTATATATATATATATATAGAAATAATGAAGAATTCTGTTGGTCTACTTTCTCTTTTGAGTCTTCGCAGTGTTCTTCTTCGTGGGTGTGTGATTCTTCTTCAGATCTGAGTCTAAAAGTTTCAAATCTAAGTCTGAAATTCTTCTTCGCAGTGTTCTTCTTCGTTCTTGTGTGATTCTTCTTCGTGGGAGAGAGAAATTGGTTAGAAATTAGAGAAGAGGTGAGAGAGAATTAATGGGTGAGGTAACTTCTTTAAAATATGGATTATTTCTAAGTTTTTTTGGATAAAATTCTTCAGCAGAGATTGATTTATCAATGATGCTTACAAATGGGCCGGTTTAAGTTGGTAAAAACTGGTACCGATCCGATACCGGACCGGCTAATCAGTCCGGTATACCGGTTCAACCGGTACCGTTGCCCTATTTTGGGTACATTCGGTAATCGGTTCGGACAGGTTCAGTCTGGGTTTTTACCGATGAACACTCCTAATGAAAATTACTGCAAGCGGTTTCACATTTAAAATAATCGGTATCCATTTGAAATCCACACTCCCTGCAACCAAACTTGAGGATTGCACGATTAACAAAATTAACTAGGGGATGATTGTGAGATTCATGTTTGATCCTGTTGGGCAAAAAACAACAACCTATATCAAACCTTATATCACATGTCTTGCCCCAAAAGTAAAATCCATTTGTGAGAAGTCCACAAGCATTACAATTGACGCCATAAAATATCTTCTCCTTCTTTAAAATTAGGAGAATTAACGGGTGTTTAGGGTGACATGAGAGTGCTCCTGCAGGCAACTCCATTGGTAACTCAACACAGAATCTGTATAGAAAGAAATTGCATCTGATACAACCATAAAATGGATGAGCAGTTGAAATGGGTTGAACACACCCATTGCATATCATCATTTCATTATTCTCTCTGCGTTGAAGTTCTTTCAACAAAATTAATGGATGGTCCCTATGACTCCAATGGTTAATTATTTGCGGATGATCATGTGATGATTCACCTTCTTCGAGATTAATATTTCTCTTGGCAAATTGGTCTATTACTAGATCCATGAATGATTCCTTACTAGGAACTGGAAACTTCATCAAATTATGTTCATCAACATCTCTTTGGGGCTCAACTTTGGTATCATCCTTTTCACCAGATCTGAAACCATGGAATATACGTGATGTTAGTAATTAAGACATATGTTCAATGAATTAAACCATTGGAATGAAAAAGAAGATGATGGATATGAGGGATTTAGTGGAGTGGTTCTATTTAGACAACTCCCTTCATCATGATTTGCTATCTCTGAGATTGGTAATGAGGGACTAGGCCAATGCCCTATTACGTGAAGAAGAAAAAGGAAGACACTCAATTTGGGACACTACTAATACTCAACATTTGCAAACCACTACTTAGCATACTTAGGTTTATTTGATATTTTTTCCCAAATGTGCATACATATACACCCACTCATACATTAAACACATAAAATTATATAATTCATGTACATTGGTTTATTTAAAATAATATTTACATAAGACTGGAATAATTTAGTTGGGCACCAATATTATTTTCCATAAAACTTATTATTCCAATTCTACATAATATTAATATTAAACATTTATTTAGTCAAAGTTATTTTCTCTCATAGGTTTAAAATACACATTTAATTATTCCCACACACCTCATGATGTCACATAAGACTCTTTCATACAACTTAGTAAATTACATAAGTTAAAGTTTATTTTTATCATATAGTCTTATATAATAATTATTCACATTCCAATGTCACACCTCATTTTATATCAAATGAAGAAACCTTCTAATATATGATTACACCTTACATGCTATTGTTCACGATAATTAAAGAATAATAGTAGAAATTAGTCAACCACATTATGTCATTATTTATTTATTACTAGTACTAATTAATTTCATCTATTTCATCATTAATTTAATTAGTACTTTTTCATTTCACCATTTTGCCACACTAGGCATAATTTCATAAGCTTAAACTAAGCTTCTCATCACTTGTACTACATTGCTCACTTATCATATGTTTATTCAATTTTTTTGCTACCATTTATCCTCCTTATTTTGAAAATTTTATGAACCATATCATTCTTTGGATGTATGGATAGTAATTATATTGAAAAGTGAATTTGAGATGTATGGATAGTTTGGTATTATTGGGATGTAAACCTATTGTATGGTATTAATATTCTTTGTAATTGGTATATTTTGAATTTGAGATGTATGGATAGTAATATTATTTGTAATTGGTATATTTTGAATGTTTGATACATTTTGGCTTTAAATAGATGACATATTCTAAACGTTGTATAAATGTGTTTAAACATTGTCTGATGTATCAAATTACAACATTTTAAGCTAGAAAACGTTGTGGAATCATATCATCTATAACGTTTTCAAGCATCTACTAATTTATGGAAAACAGATCTACAACGTTTTTTGTGAGACCTTAGATTTTATGAATAAATATTTAATTTTCTCGAAATAATTTTTTTAATATTATGGTGTTGATTTGATATAATGTTATAGTTGTGGGTAGTATTTATAAATTTTACAAAGTATGCAAGTTGTTATATAATATTCGATTGGTCGGAGAATATTTGTTTTATCAGGGAATATTCGTGCAATGGCATAATCATTGGTGGATCCCGCAATGGAATTATTGTCGGATTGAGAAAACGATAAAAATATTTTATGAAAATAACGGCGAAAGTTTTACCGTTAATACTGTTGAACTACTCGGTAGTAAAAGTACAGTAATACGTGTGGTTGCATAGTAGCACACGGTATTGATTATTGATGCTTATGTGATAAGTCACTCAGTTTTGTTTTATTGGTATTATTAATGTAATAAAACAGAATACTTTTATAAAGTTATTCTATAAATATAATATATTATATTCTATTATGCATAGTGTTGCATAGTGTTTTGCATAGTAAAAATGTAAGACCCCGAAATTTTTTAAATAAAAAGGAATTTCCTTTATTTATTATTTTGAAATAGTAAGGGTGGATTTGATTAATGTGGTTAGTTATGGGTAAAATGCGCAAATATTTTAAATAAGCAAGTGGTGATAAAATATTCATTGTTGTCGGGGAATATTCGTTTGGTTGTGGAATATTCTTTTTGTCGGGAATCTCCGTACGACGGCGCATGTCATTTGTGGGTCCAATAACGAAAAACGGTTGGATGAAGGAAAATGAAAAGTATGTGTTTTTATAAATAACGGCGTAAATTATTACCGTTAACACTGTTGGGTTACCTGGTGGTTAAAATACAGTAATATGCGTGGTTGCACAGTAGCACACGGTATTGCACAGTATTGTTGAATTATTGATTCGTACGTAAGAAGGCACTACTCAATAATTGTTACAGTAATTACTGTTTATTATTTATTTTATTGATTCAATAATTGTTGCGTTGATGTTTATATTATTATTGTTTCAATAATTGTCACTGCACAGTATTTCTCATTATCAGATCAATAATTCATATTATTTGAATAATATTATTAGATAGCATTATTGGCAATGTCTAGAAAGTTCTGTCAAGGAGAGGTTTGGTCATCTAATTGCGCGCCAGTAAGAGAAATCCTTATTGGAAAGCCCCCTCTTTCATGGGAACGGCCTGGTTGTCAGTACTGTGATTCTGTAATATTATTTTTGAATAATTAATTATTGATTATTATGATAAAGAAAATATTTATTTTATGTGGATATAGATGGAGGAAATTTTTAATGTGACAATTATTGAAAATTAATATTTTATCTTTTTCTGATAAAATAATTCATTTAAATATATTATTTTAATAATATATTAACTGTGATATTTTTATAATGAATGTGGGATATATGAGTATATGAGGAGGAAGAGTATTTTTGTGGTATTAAATGTTTAACACATATTTTGTGTGTCGGTGGACACAATTCTTGACCGAAAATTTATTATAGACTGTAAAATCACTCGTTTGTGGATTTTAGATAATTTCTGTTTGGAATTTGGAAAAACTTCCTTCTGCAAAGTTGTAGAGAATTGAATTTCCTATAAAAAGACGCGAGATTCGAATTTTCTGACAAAATGGCTATTTATCATGAATTATTGAAGTTCCGGAGTTCCGAAATAATTGATTTTTGGAAGTTTTAATTATTTTATATAAGAAAAACGTTTTTGTGATTGTTGGCACATGGGTGACTGATGTTTTTGACCAAAGAAGGCATGCTAGAGTTTTCAAAACATGTGTGTAGGAATTTTGAATAAATAATAATATATTTTATTAATTTAGTCTCCTTTGGCGTTCTAACATTTTCCTATAAATAGAGTGCTAAGTTAAAATTAAAAATCACACCAGAAACAAAGTTTTCTCTCTTTCTCTCTCTATATTATCGAGCGTATTCTTGTGAGTATAATTTGAGTGTTGCTATACGGTGCGAGTTTCTGTCAGCACTATACCGAAATTCAGTCAGAAGTACGGTTATTTTGAGTTAAGGGATGTTGTTTCTTCTTAAATGATATTATCTTCTTCAATATCATTATGCCGAAATATTGTTCTAAACTTTTTATCAATTTGGAACTTTTTCATGTCGAGTTTACTATTCATGAGTTACTATTCACGAGTTACTATTCACGAGTACTATTCACGAAGCGTGATGATGTTTTTGTGAAATTTCTATCTTTTTGTGTCGGAGTTACTATTCACGTGTACGACACTATTCACGTATACGACACTATTCACGAATACGACACTATTCACGAATACGACACTATTCACGAATACGGCACTATTCATCGAAAAATAAAATTTCTTCTTTTTGTCCAAGATGTCTATTTTGGCTACTATCTTTGATTGTATCCATGTTTTGATCGTTATTTTTGAGTTCTGCTTCAAAATCGTTTATTATGAAGTATTATTGATCTTGGATAAACTGTTATACGAATCCCTAATATTTGTCCTTCTATCTCACTGGATTCGTTCTTAAAAATGTTTTTCATCATCCTCTGTCCTTAATGGTGATACTTGATGAATATCTTTGGCCTGTAGTGCAAAGATGAATGATTAAACTGATGAATCTCTTTGACCCGTAGTGCAAAGATGATCAGGTGTTGAGATGAACTTGACCAACTGGTGATACAAATGAATATCTTTGGCCTGTAGTGCAAAGATGATTAAAGATGTATATTGATTGTTGTTACAGGGATGAAATATTGATGATGGACTTTTAAATCTTAGAAGACAGTAGAATTCATTCTCTACGTGACTCTTCTATTGGATTGTTGTTTCCGCTGCATTTGTTGATCTAAAACTTGTTGTCTATTGTATTCTATTAAATGTTTCCCTGTTGAAGACTAACGATAATTTGTTGTATATTATCTTAATCATAATATTCTTTACTGGGCTAGTTGAGCTCACCCTTTTCCTTGTTGTTCCATTTTCTTCTCAGGAGGTGAGAACATAGCAGGATCGAGTCGGGGTATGGAATGAAGGTTCTAGAGAGAGTTGTTTAGTAGTACTCACCATTTTTGTAAAATAATGTATCAATAATTATGATGGGGATTTATTTGCGTGTGGATATTGTCTAGACGACAATATCTGTATTTAAACTCACAGTATATATTGTCGTATTTCACACGACATTTGTATTATTGAAGTTGTAGTTATTTCTGTACCATGTATTTGGCGACTCAGAATGGGTTGGGTGGAATGGACCTATTTTGGGGTCGTAACATATTCCAATTCCTACAAAACAAAGTAAAAACACATAAAACTAATACAAAACAATTAAAAGCAATTAAAAGACATATTACACAACAATATGATAAAAAACATAAAAATCAAATAAACTAGCTTAGGATTTACAAATTAACAAACTTAAAGGTACCTAATTTTTGTATATAGAATACACTCATCAAATACCCCCAAACTTGAATCTGTACTTGTCCTCAAGCAAAACTGTGACGAACGAGATTTTTGTAATTTAATTTTAATATTTACTGAATTAAATAAATATTTTTGATGATTTAATTATTAGATTTAATAATTAATTGATGCAATTGTGGTGGATTAATTTAATTATATGTGTTACATTTATTAAATTAATGTGGAGAATTTTTATTATCAAAATATGTAATTATGTGAGCTTATTGTATTAAAAGAAATATTTAATTAAGCATGATGTTATTTAATTAATTTAATTATTAAATTAGAGAGTTAATAATTTGACATTATTTATTAATGAGAAAATTAAATATATGACTATGTGAATTATGAGAAGTTATTATATTTATTTTATATTAATTTAAATAAGATATTTGAATTGGGTGTGACATGATTTAAACTATATTATAAAGCTTTTATTAAATTAAGTGACTTTGAACTAATTAAAGGTTGCCAAACAAGGCCCTAGTAGTGGTTGGAAGCAGTTACCCATTATTGAGTTAACTGACCATTATGTGCGTCAGTTTAATTATTATATGCGACGTCTTCTTTTTCTTTCTTATTATTCTAAGTTTGAAAACAGAGAAGGAGAGTATTTGAGAGTCAAAGAGAATTCAGAGAAATTGTGGGAGGAAAACTCTGTGATTGAAGTAGTATCTGAAAAAGGAATTGTTATCTTTACTCACCCTTCTAAATTATACTCTGGGTAATATCTCCCTCCCAAATTCTATATTTCACGTATTCAAGTTTTGATAAAAATGGCTTTCACAGTTTTCTGTAAAGTCTCTATGATGGGAAATTGTAAGGCTTATGTGAATATATAGGTTAAGATGTTATCAAATCGTATTTAATTATATTTATATATATATATATATATATATATATATATATATATATATTGCAAACCATATCATCTATTTCATTAAAATACATGTCGTATATGTTTTTCAAAATTACAGAGTTTGGGTTTTGGCCATATGGCCTTATACGTGATATTTCATGTATTGATCGTTTATTATCCCTAAATTTTACATCTGTATGTTGTTATGCATGTTGTTACGAAGAGACCAAAGTTTAAATAAACGGATTCGGTGTTATAACTAATCCGTAATGACAATTTTCATGTTTTATTTTTAAAATCTTCAAGAACATCAAAGTCAGTGAAATTGCATGCTTAAACTCTGTGATTATGTGTTTTAATGGGTTAAAATCAGTCTTTAGATGTTGAGTAATGTTTGTATACGAATTATATCATGTGGGTATGTCTATTTTTGAGTAGGAAATAAGAAATTGGAAGAAATTGACATGTTCTGCGATTTTTCGCGAACTGCCATTTCTGTGTCTGGTACGCCGCGCCGCAGCGCCGACTACAGGCATAAGAGTCGCGTCGCAACATGAGCCATGCCACATCGCCATTGACCAGGCCGCAGCGCCAAAAATCAGTACAACAGTGGCGCCGCAGCGCCACTCTCCAGAAAGTTCAGAAATGTAATTTTTTTAAAATGTTTAAGTCTAACAATGTGTTAGTAAATTAATGTAATGAACATGTAAACATGTTAGGAGTATAATGAGATTTAAAATAGATGTTTAACATATAAATAACATAATTACATGGGGATTGAATTATTGAATACATAATTAGCTTGTTATTCATGATGTGTAAATTATGTGACAAAGTAGTAAATTAACTAAGTATAGTTAATAACCAAAGTTTAAACAAAAAGAATAATCATTGATGATTAGTTAAGTTATAATTAACTGGTATTGTGAATGTGAATGGTATGTAGGATTAAATTCAAAGAATGTGCTTAGTT
This sequence comes from Panax japonicus, assembly GCA_020205505.1. NCBI lineage: Eukaryota > Viridiplantae > Streptophyta > Magnoliopsida > Apiales > Araliaceae > Panax > Panax japonicus. The sequence continues at coordinate 12,527,984 of CM035100.1, read as the reverse complement.
AAAGTGTAATCTAAGCACGAGGCAAGTTCCCTAACCCTACTTGTCATTATTGTTCAAGTTTATTAATTACCTCAAGTAAATTATCATTACTATTATTCATGTTCAAATGTTATATTAAAGATTTATTATCTTTCAAAGTATGATTCAGTTATACAATAATTGTCCTATTGTATACTTCTTAAGATTATTATTCGATTTGAATATCATTATTATTGAACCTTATTAGACTAGCGAACCCTTATTGATTCGACTAATCCATAATTGATGAGCGTTTTAAATTTCAGAACCCTTGATGAATTATCCAAACCAAACTTCCTTTGGTGCGGACTCGAATGTCAAACTGAGATGAACAACCCTGCAAAGGGATTTACTTATGCGTTAGCGTTAAGATATTATGCACAGTATGGTACTAAGGGCTAATCCCCCTAAGTACGAGTAGAAAGGTCCATAGTCTTATGACTGTTAAAGGTTTCAAGTATAACCCTTGATAACCTAAGACATAGTTCAAGGTCTTATGACCCTCAGAATTCTTTTGATTCTTGTTATTCATTCTTGATTCAAAAGTTGAGCTTTTATTCAGATGTCTTTGATTTACTCGCATGTTATTATACTGTTATTTCATTATTATACTTGTGGGCAATAGTGCTCACTCTTGCTTAATAATAACATTTCAGTTAAGAACGAAAGAACCGATGAACCTTCCACTAGTAAAGGCAAGGGTAAAGTTAGCAAGTGATGAAAACTTGTTATTTTATTAGATGATGTATTTATGTTTAAGACTTGAGTTAATGATTTTGTTAAGACTTATTTTTTTATGATTCCCCACAGATGTTTAAGGTTAGTTTAACCTGGGATTATATTATTATTATTCAGATGTTGTAACCCTTAAGGGGAAGATTTTTATTATATCTATTGCATGGCTTGCATTTATTATGGGTAGATAGATAGATGATATTTGTAAAATGAACACCAAATCCCGTGGAATTGAATTACCCGGATTTGGGGGTGTCACAAGTTGGTATCAAAGCTGTAGGTTATGAACCTTAGGTGGGGAAACAACCTTAGGTAGTAGCCTTATAGAAAGAAGATAGTGATGGAAAACTTTTATCGAGTTATAAGAAATGAATTTCTATAATTCATTGAAGATAATAAAAGACTTTATGTGTTATGTGTTAAAGTATGCGTTAGATGATACGACTTAGTAACTAAAACTTAAAATTTTGTTGTCAGGATGTCGAATGTTGGAGAAGCTAGTCAAGATGGGGAGGAAGAACCCCGGGTACCTATAGTACCTACTGAGGAGGAACCCCGTGTACTTATAGTACCGACAGATGAGGAGCCCCGAGACATTCATGTCGTTAGGGAGCAACTGGTGTTAAGGGAATCATCTCCATTGATCACCGTTGTTGGTCAGGAGCATGAAACTGAGACTGATCCTGAGGAGGATCCTGAGGAGGAATTTGTTGAGGAAGAGGAAGAGGAAGAAGAGGAGTTACTACGGTACACCGTTGATGCTGAGATGTATGACACATTATACGACTGTAACGTGGAGTTACGAGATGAGGTGCAGGATCTGACTGAGCGAGCTATTATTCAGCAGATTACTCTAGAGGAGAAGGAGATGGAGATTTTGACTCTTCACTCACGACTGGGAAATGTAGAATGGGATTTGGTCCATGAGAAGGGTCAAACCGAAGATAAGACCGAGGAGATAGAGGAGCTGAAGAAGGAACTGAAGGAAACCTCCGAAAGACTAAAAATAGCAAAGGAAGGCTGTGTAAGAGAATCACGTCGAGATGATCGTGTAGAAGATGATGGTCGTGCAAAGAAGGCGAAGATTGGGGAGACATATTCTACACTTAACAAGGCAATGAATGAGATCCAAGATCGAGTTTTGAGGTACCCAATCCAGTTTGAAGGACTACCATTGTACATGATGGATCGCAGGACGATGTATCGCATCTTAGAAGAGGAGCGTAGCAAGGCTAATCAGTACCTTGAACGACAGTGATAAGATTTGTTTAATTATGTGAAGAACTTAGTTAATTTTATATGTAAATTCCGATATATTTATGAACGAAGGAATATGTTAATGTTTTAAATCCTGTGGATTCTTTATTCCAGGATAGTTGATGTAAATAGCAGTGATGCTATAGTTTGATGTTAAAACTTTTGAGTTGAATGAATATATATCAAGTTGTTTGATCTGATGTGTTAAATGAGTATGTTAAATTGTTAAGTAATGCCTTAACTATTTAGAGAAATAAATAAAGTTCTAATAAGCGTTTATTTAACAGAAAAATGCCGCCAAGGAGAAGACAACAACGTTAATCCGGCTCAGGAAGAGTCTACCAATAATAACAATAACGCCAATGCTAATCCTGTTCAGCAGTTGGTGAACTTACTGACTGGAGCCATGAATAATCAACATCAAGATCCACCAAACACAACATTTAAAGACTTCAAGGCGGTGGGACCGCCAGAGTTCAAAGGTTCCATAAACCCAATCGAGGCTCAAACGTGGGTTATGAAAATGGAAAAGGTTTTCAACATTGCTAGGGTTAGAGAAGACCAGAAGACTGCTTTTGCAACGTTTATGCTGAAGTCTGAGGCTAGCTACTGGTGGCAAGCAAACAAAGTGCAAGGAGTTGAAGGTGTAATTACGTGGGAGAGATTTAAAGAGATATTTTTTGAAATGTATTTCCCAACTAGTTCGCAGAATCAGGTGGAGGTTCAATTTCTGGAACTGAAGCAGGGAAATATGAGCGTACCTGATTATGCGGCAAAATTCAACGAGTTGTCGAGGTTCGCCCCGTATCAAGTTCACACGGATGAGAGGAAGGCGAGACGGTTTGAGCAAGGACTAAAGCCTTGGGTGTACAGCAAGGTATCATTGTTTCAGCTAAACACGTTTGCTGGAGTACTGGAAAAGGCCATCCTCGCTGAAGTAGTAAGCGATGCGGTGACCAAGTACAATCAAGATCAGAAGAAGAAGAAGAATGAAGGTGAAATTAATAACAAGGTCAGTGGAAGTGGCACAGGAGGTGGAAATTTCAATCAGAAGAAAAGGTGGAACGACAGCTCATCATCGGTGAATCAGCAAGGTAATCAGAAGAAAAGAATCGAAGCAAGCCTGACTTGTGGGAAAGCCCATCTGGGAGTTTGTATGAAAGGAAAAAGAGTGTGCTACAATTGTGGTCAGGAAGGCCACATAGCACCAAACTGTCCAAATCCAAAGAAGAGTGCTTGTTTTACTTGTGGTTCGAAGGACCATCTGGCAAGAGATTGTCTCAAGAAGGGATCGGGAGGGTCAGGATCAGGAGGAAACCAGGGAAACAACAGTGGAAATGTCTTAACCATCACCGGACCTACCGCAACAAACCGACCGACAGCCCGGACTTTCAACATGACGGCACAAGATGCAGTTCAATCCCGTGATGTGGTGTCAGGTATCATTCTGATCAATAAAATTAATGCATATGTTTTATTTGATTCGGGTTCTACTTGTTCCTTTATATCCGATGATTTTGCAAAGAATTTAGATTTGCCTAAGAATGAATTGGATTACCCCATGAACATAGAATTGCGAATAGAGAAATAATCCCTGTTAATTATATACATAAGAACTGTAGAGTGGATATTAAGGGTAATATCATGAACGTAGATCTTATCCCTATTCGACTTGGGGAATTTGACGTTATATTGGGAATGGACTGGTTATTCAATTACGATGCTGTAATTGATTGCCAAGAGAAGCGTATTAACCTTATGACTCCGTCAAAGGTTGTGTTTTATGGTAGCTAGCCGCTTAGACAAGCGAGTTGTCTGACGATGATGCAGGCCAAGAAGTTATTAAGACAAGGTTGTGTAGGATACTTAGCTTACATAATCGACAGTCAAAAAGAGAATCCGAAGGTAGAAGAAATACCGATTGTGAGGGACTTCGTCGACGTATTTCCAGACGATTTGCCAGGACTTCTTACTTGCCACGTCATTCTTATATTGTTTTTTTTAATTTTTTTTGTATTTTCCACGTTAAATTTTTTTTTAAATCAATTTAACGTCCGTCCAAATTTATTAACGGAATGACCTAATTTTAAAATATTAATTAGTTGAATGGGGTAATCAAAAAAATTAAAAGTTCAGTGGTGTATTAAGTAAAACGTGCCAACAATAGTGGTCAAATCATTAGTTTTGCCATTTTTAATTAGTTTAATGGGATAATTTAAAAAATTAAAAGTTCAATTGTGTAATCAGTAAAATGTGCCAACTACAGTGGGTAATTCAATATTAGTGTTGTAGATAAAAAATTAATGTCCGTTTATTTTTTTAACGGAAAGACCCAATTTTAAAATAATAATTAGTTTAGTGGGGTAATTTGAAAAATTAAAAGTTCAATGGTGTAATCTGTTAAACTTACCAACTACAGTATGTATTTCATTAGTTTTGCCATTAATTTTATGAAGGATGGTGTATAAAATGAATATTGAGTATTTTTGATAAGGTGAAACTACGATTTTAAATTTAATCTTGTTTATGTATAATACAATGGATATTTAGAAGTTTTCTTTCAATTTCATAATTTGTTGAACCCAGAAATATTTTTGAATTTTGTGGGTATATTCACCGCAAACCCTCACGAGACACAACTCGTCCACTTGGGGTAACCTTGGGGTTTAAAGGCTTGTTGCACATGCTAAATGCAATCGTGTTTAATTTCCTACAAAAATAGGGTGGTATAATTTTTGTTTTATTTTTATTTTACTCGAGTATGAGCAAAAGCTAGGTATAGAGGTATCTGATAGACACGTAATTAATACATTTTAGTATTATCATATTTATTATTTTATATGCTTATTTTATTTAACTAATACATTTTATTTTGTTTTGTAGGAAATAACATTTATTTTTCTTGAGGAGCAAATAAATGATTTATATCCAACTTTTAAAGATGGAAAAAGACTCTTGGAGGATTACCATATAGGGATTGAAGTCACGGAGGAAAGAAGAGGGAAAAAAAGAACAAAAGTGTCCACCTTAATTAGGGCACAAATTTATTTTCCTTATAAATAGGCCTTGTTTCAGAGAGAAGTGGACCACTTCTTATTTTCTTTTCCTTACTCTGTTTCTGTGTTTTGGATAGAAAAGAAAGAATAGAAAACTTAAATTAGAAAAGAATAGAAAACTTGAAGTTTTCCTTTGTGTTGTTTCTGAGTTTTTAATAGAATTTATTTTTTTTCTTTTCTTGTGCATTTGAATTCCAATGAAAAGAAAAGAAAATTATCACTTTTACAAATTTACCCTTCTATTAATTATAACCACTGAACCATGAATAAAAATTTGAAAGATAAATTTAATAAAAATATCAAAATTACAAATAAGTTACTACCTAATATAATTATTTATGTTGATAGCTACCATATTTCTCTATGTTCATGGCTCATAGTTGAATGTAACATGAATGAGTGCATAATTAAAAGAATTTTTTTAAAAAAAAAAACAAAAAACCATGTGCTTATCAAATCTACTCACATGTTATTGCGGACATGGTAGGTTATATGAGTATATATGGCTATCTACATCTCAGTACTCGCAAATGAAAATTTCGTGTCATCCCTATCCATACATACCAAGTGTTTAATGTGAGATGCAAATTTAAATCTCATGTTACCAATTTAATAAGGGATGCAAATTCTAATTCCCATAACTCTCAACTGTATAGTATATGTTATGTAACTTTTTTATTCTATTACTTTGACATATTGGGGGATAACTAAAACGATGGTTAGTACTTTGTAAGTATATTTTTTTAATATTGTTTGAGTTTAATTTGCATCTTACCAAATGGACATAAGACAATTATAATAATTTTATATTTTTGTTCACAAAATCATAAATAAACTATTATATAGAGAAAATCTAATACTCCCTCTGTCCCAGGAGATAAAAGTCTTGATAGACTTTTCACGCATATTAAGAAGACGAATAAAATGACAAAATTGTCCATAATAATATAATTAAATATGGAGAGAGAATTAGGATAAGAAAAGTATGAGATATTTAATGCTACGGGCATAATAGAAAAAAAAATGTGTAAAAGTTTGGTTATTAAAAGAAAGAGGACATTTAACATGAGATAACTCAAATAGTAATAAGGACTTTTATCCTGAGACGGAGGGAGTAAGTTATAAATTAGTATGAAACATGGTCTGATAGGTATAACAATTATAATTACAATAAAATGCCCTATTTTAAATATGTACATCGTAAATCATTAAAATAACATATTTGCAAAAAACATTCAAGTCACTGATAATAGCATGTTTACTTTCAATCTACTATTTAAGATTCAGAAAAGAGAATCATTACATCAATCATAACTTATACTCCATATGAAATCTTCACAAGGAAATTGCAATAAAAAGTCGATATTCAAGATAAGGTAAGGCAAATGCATGTACCTAAATCGTTCGCGACTGTTTGAGAACTCGTTCGCGGCAACGAAGAAGTTGTTTGCGCCAAGAAGTCTCTTCTTCTTTATCCGTTTAGGTTTAGTAGATAAAAAATAAATTGGGGACATGAGTTGTAATTTAAAATTTATTATATTGAAAGTTGAGGATAATATGTGAATTATAAAAATATTAATTATTTCAATTTCTTTTCCATCCAAATCAAGCCAATTTTGGACAGAAAATTTTGGCAGGAAAAGTGATCAAGTTTTCTATCAATTTCTTTTCTTTTCCGTTTATTAAAAAACTCAGAAACATAGGAAACATAGTGTTAATTTTTTGCTGGTGCAGAAGAGAGTTAGATACTTGGAGCTTTTGTCTTTTCTTTTATTCCAATCATGCGTGGTACTACTGTCAGAAGTATTTGTAACTTTCTTTTATTGATTTAATAGAGATTCTCATGTTTAATTATTGTTCTTATTTCATTAGTAGTATTAATTTTTTATTTCATGGCTAGCTAAATTTCTAATACCTAGGATGATGAATCTAGGTATTTCATAATAATATTTTCTTTCCCTTCTGGAATTAGTGCCTAATTATTTTCGCTTTCATATTTTCCTTTTGCACAAATTGGATATGATTTTTATATTGATTGCGAGGTTTTGATAAATTATAATTAATCTGTGAATTTTTCATAACTTATGTTTGCCCATATTAATTATATGAATCATTATTTTTAAAGGGAAGAAAAATAATTTGGTAATTAATTTGAAAATAAGAAATTATTTATTATGTCAGTATTTAGTGGATTCGAATTCCTAGGTATATTTTCTCATTAATATTTTTCTTTATTAATTATTAGTTTGCATAATTAAGTTAGTTATTCATCAACATTATATTTATTTCTAATTTGCCTAAAATATTAATTAAGGATATATTAAAAAATTGATTTAACCCATATGCTTTTGCCAAATTTATAATAGACGTTGTGCGCTTGCAGTACATAATTTTAACACATCAGTATACTACAAGGCAATCTTTTTCTTTCCTAAATTATTGAAGACAAAATAGCCTTTCTATAGAATTTAAATATACTTTTGTCATCTTTTATGGGATAATTTTTTATTTGGTACTTAAGCCACGTTTTGTGGGATAATTACGTCTAAGGTTATAGCGTCTTGCCGATTAGAATTTTTTTAGAAATACTAATCCTATTATACATGAGGGATGACATCAAGGTTTAATTAATATGAGCAAGCTGACGGACAAATGGGTCCTCTCATATACTCTCTCCCACTTCCTTATTATTTGTCTTTTCAAAAATGAACATATATTAATAAAAATAATTAATATTTTATTTTTTAATTAAAAATAACTTTAAATATCAATATTAACCTTATATTAAAATATGATAGTGTATTGGGCTGATCCATAGAAATTATTTTGAAATTGTCAATTTCTTTATTAAAAAAATTTATATGTAGTTGGGAATTAATAAAATGATTTGATCTACACGCCATCATATAGTCAAATGATTTGATCACTGTGAATTCCGTGATTTGAAATATAAAATGTAGTGACTTATTAAATGGAGTAAATATAAAAAGTAGTGACATTTTTTTAATAAAAATTGACATTTTCAAAAGAATAGATCCATGTATTCTGCTGAACTGCTGATCCATAGATCCATGTATTGTGCTTATTATTTGTTTATCTGCCAAGTTATATATTTGTTTTCAATCTGCCAAGTTATTTATTTGTTTTCATTCTTCTTCTCAATATTTGAGTATAATTAAAGATATTTTTTTTATCAATTCTAAAACTAGAGATACATTTTTATTTATTTTTGGTCACTATACTAAGGGTCTATTTTCATTGTGGTTACCGAATCTTTTTTTGTTACAAAACTCGAAAAAAACTTACAAACTGATCATTATTTATGATTTCATCCAAAAAAGTGACGTGAGTAGACTAACAATTGAGAAGTAGATCGGGTTAATTGATGTTTTGGTCATTGTACTATGAGTCGATTTTCATTTTAGTTACTGAAACTTTTTTTTTTGTTACACTCGTTATCGAAGTTCTAAAAATATTACAGATTAGTGATTTTATTATAAAATATTACAACATGTATGAAGAGAAAGTACATCATAGCTAATTTAAATCTATAAATACCAAACTAAATTACAAAATAAAGGAGAAAATTGGCTCAATAAACTCCCTCAGATCTGTCGACTACTACAAAATCGGTTTAATAAAAACTATTTCACTCTCATTTCGAAGTGACCAGACAAGTAGCTTCGCCGCCATAGTCAATTGTTGTTCTTCTTTTCTTCGTTTTTTTTTCTTTTTCGACGAATATACAAAGGTATAAGAGGAACTTATTTTCTAAACTAAATTTTCAATGAGAGGCTGTATAGTTTCGACTTGATCCACGGTGAGAGAAAAAGTTGATGTACATAAGGTGTAAAACACCATTTTTTTTATAAGTCCGTCGTTCGTGGTTAGAAGAAGAAGATTAACTTTGATTTTTAATCACTTTTATTTCTTTAAATTATGTTCCTTTTTTCTTAAAACATTAATTATCTTCTTATAAAATTATGGAGTATAAAAATAATTAGTCTTGACTATATATTTTTCTTTTCTTCTAGGTGAGCATTTTATTTTATTTTATTTCTACAAACTTACCCACACATGCTACCTCATTAGAATATTTCACATTTATATGTCAAATGTTTGCCAAGTAAGCTTTTCCGTTAATATTTTGAATGCAAAATTATAAAATCATTAATCTGTAATATTTTGGTACTTCAATAACGAGAATGTAACAAAAGAAAGTTTTAGTAACTAAAATGAAAATCGACCCCTAGAACAATGACTAAAAAATCAATTAATCCGATTCATATCACCTGCCACGTCATTAACACATGTCAACCGTTAGTCTACTCAGCACTTCCCGCCACTTGTTTGGATAGAATCATAAGTAATGACCATTTTGTAAGTTATTCCGAGTATAGTAATGTGTTTGTAAGAGAAGGAAAAAAAAGACTCGGTAACCATTATGAAAATTGACCCCTAATACAGTGATCAAAAAGTCAATTAATTAATCCGACTGTAAAGTGAAGTGTAGTTTATAAACATTACTACTACTCTCTCCGTTCCAAAATATTGATTTTTTAAAGTTTATAATTTTGAACGGATGGAATATCAAGGATAACCACCACTAATTCAGCCCAAAATATCATCAGTCGTCCAACTTGGATAATTAATTATAACAACAATGTGGAGTTTTATTAAGGGTAAATTACATATAATAGTACATTTTTAGAAATAATTATAAAAATCATACATCTATAAAATAATTACAAAAGTATTACACTTTTTTGTTTTTATTTTCAATCTTAACATAATTAAAGGCCCTTAAATTAAGGGATTAATATGTAATGGCTGACATGACAATATTAGTATAATTAGGATTCCTTAATTTAGGGGATTAGTTTTGGTAGGTGCCACTTTCTCTCTCATCTCCTCTTATTCTGCCATTTTATTATTTTCTGCCATTTTCTCTCTCATCTTCTCCTACTTTTATTTTTTGTACGCCACTGCACTTCTATTCTTCTATTTTCATATTTAAAGACAAAAATTGAAGAGTGAAGAGAGAAGATAAAGACGTCATTGAAGAGAGAAGATAAAGACGTCATTTTGCCATTTTCTCTCTCATTTCTTCTATTCTGCCATTTTTTCTTCAAAAGATGAAGACGCTATTTCTGCCATTTTTGTATAAAAGATGAAGACGCCATTTCTGCCAAACTTTTATACCAAAGTAACCAAACTTTTATACTAAGGTAATCAAACTTTTATACCAAGGTAACCAATCCACCTCCACACCATCAGTTTTTTCATAGTGCAGTTGGTAACCAAACCTTCACACCAAGGTAACCAAACCTTCATACCAAGGTAACCTTGGTATAAATATTTGGTTACCTCAGTATAAAAGTTTGGTTACCTTAGTATAAAAGTTTGTTTACCTTAGTATAAAAGTTTGGTTACCTTGGTATAAAAGTTTTGGTTAACTTGGTATAAAAGTTCGGTTACCTTAATATAAAAGTTTGGTTACCTCAGTATAAAAGTTTGGTTACCTTAGAAATTACCAAGGTTTGGTTACCTTGGTATAAAAGTTTGGATACCTTAGTATAAAAGTTTGATTACCTTATTATAAAAGTTTGGTTACCATAACATTACTAATGATCTTCTCCTCTGCAGTATCTTAAGAAATTCCTTTTACTACCAGAAAATGGTTGCTCCCGCCACTACCGCCCCAGCCTCCACCTCCACCGTCTCTGTAACCACCACTTGAGCCACCACCGTCATCTCCGCCACCACCGCCACCGCCACTACCGCCATTGTTACCACCTTCATAGCCATCACCGTCGCTTCTGAAGACACCATTACCACCTCCTCCGAAGCTGTCGCCTCCTCCAAAGCTTCCACCTCCTCTGAAAATTGCCTCCGCCACATCCTCCAAAGTACAAAATTTGTGCAGTCTTTCCTATAAAATTTGAATTTGAATATTTGAATTTGAATTTATTTTTGTGGTTAGATCCCAGATATTTGAATTTGAATGATTAGTTATGGCAGATATTTCTCCTTAATTTCAGGTTTCCTTATTAATATGAAATGCGTTATTTTTGTAATTATGTTGTGTGTGTTTTATTTTTGTAATTACTTTCTAATTGTTGTATATTAGTGTTAACGATCCTATTATTAATACTAGGTGATAGCCCGTGCAATGAACGGGCTAATTTAAATAATGGATTAACTAACTTAAACTTGAATATATCTAACAAAAAATATATCCACTAAACCATTAGAACATCCTCAATCTTATTTCATAAAAAACTTGAAATACACTAACTAATCGAATCAAGTATCAATGCTAAATGAATAATTTTGATTTTTTTTAATATTTCACTCAAATTATGAATTTTCAAAATAATAATAGAAAGCCCATCTGATGGAAGGTTTATCCATGTAATCGAAAGTAAGGACCTCCATCATTGTTCAAGTTTTTATAAATTGTTCCACCCATCAATGTAAAAGTAAAAATATTATTATAAATGTTAATGCGAAATACATTAGCCAGCTGACCGTCTCCATCTAGCAACTGTAATAACTCAGTTGGTTTCTCATGCAAGGCTGATAGTTGAACACTTGAACTTAGCCCTTAGAGCAGCACAAAAAAAAACCCCAACAACCTATTTTGTTGTTAGGTGATGGTGTGTTCATGCTCCCGCATATATAACAGTATGGCAGTGGCGACAAACTCATTCTATGTAGCCTATATTTAGTAAAACAAAAAGTTATTTAGTGATATGTTGTTATTAAATATTTAAATTATTTGGGAGGTGTACAATTATGCCTTACCAAAATTTGATTTTTGAAAATTAATCTTATTACACGTCCTCCTACTCTCTGTGACAACACCTGTAAGCAATGCGTCATATGCATAAAATGAGATTGCTAATAATAAAAAATAGTAACTGAACTAAATAATAATTTACACCAATTATATTGCACATACAGCAAGGCTCACAATTGTTAACATTACCTTCAATAATTCATGTTATGTGTAACATGTCAAGACATATGTGATGCTGTCAAGATTGAAAGGGCAGGATGATATTAATTATACGTACGTACCTGCCTATATGAAGTCATGTATCATCAAATGCCCTTTCTGAAATTTAGGCTACCAAGTTTCATGATCATCTAAGTTTACATATCTTGGTCAATGGTCCTTACACATTAAGAACGATATAGCATATCCTCATTTTGAAGTGGATGGGTGATTACAACTATGACTTCAAGCATATACTACACCAATGGCCGGGGAAGAAAATTTAGAGCATCTAAAAATATTATCCGCATTAAAAAGAGAAAGTTGCTATGTTAAATTTTATGAATAATTATAGTGGTCAAAGCAGTGTGGCTGATATATATGTGATAGTACACCAAAAATGACAAAGTAGTAGTTTCATCTATTTAATGGAGAGCCAATAGGCCACAATGAGCTAATTTTAAGGATCAAACATATTAGATATACAATAATGTTTGATAGATAAGTATCACCAAAGTTGTAATTAGAATATTTCAAGAGTAAAGGAAAAAGAAAAAAAGAAAAAAGGAAAGAAAAAATTAAAAGCCATAACCTACTGTCACTGTCATAAAACAACCCCATGTTAAGCAAGAACAAAAGAATCAATAAGCAATATAGTAAGAGCAAATAATAAGAACTGAGCCATAAAATGTTGACAGAGTATCACTTATACTTACATTTCCCATGGCAAGTAGTCCTTTATCAAAGAAGAAAATGATTCCCAAAAAGGAGAAAAAACACCAAATCCTGTCAATCCTAGCCCAATCTCTGTTTCATTACAAAATGCAATTTTTATTTAGTCACCAAATTTTTGAGATAAAACCAAGCATATCAATAAATAAATAAAGGAAAAAACAGTTCATATTGAAGCTTTAGGTAAAGAAAGAATAGGAATAGTTTTGGCTTGTGCAATTCTCATATTTAGCAATGACCTGCAGATACTGTTAGGCAGATCTCATGCAGATACTCAGACACAATGGCCTGCAGATACTCAATTTAGACACCAAAAATGTAACCATACTTCAATTTAGACTCTCTAAGAAGCAAAAAGTTTGATAATGATGCCCAGTTTTGGCAAGCAGGCAGCAATGTCACATTTTTGAATGAATTCAAAAGGCTTATCCAATAAGGTAAGGTGGTTAGTGACACCCCTTATCCAATAGCATAAAATATGACCCTCTATCTGATATTGTAGCACCTCGTATCTTGAATAGGTCCCACTTACTTTCCTTGATCTCTAGTATGCCTCAAAGTATTACTCTACTCAAATCTCCTGAACTAACAACACTGTGCTTTACTTACCAGACTGCCACAGAAGAAAGCCACCTAACCTGGCTCTGATAAATTCTGGTAAAAAAAGTCATCCAAAAGGCAAAGCATGGAAAAGAAGAAACAACCTGAAAGCATATTGGAACAATACATATAATAATAATAATAATAATAATAATATTCCCACCCAAAGCAGCATACTGTAACATTGTAAAAAAATGAACATATCCAGACAAAACCATGGTTTTCATAAATTTTGCTAATTACAACGCAGTATTGACCTGGAGAATAATACTCCTTCCATTTCATAAAAATATTTTAAAGTTTCATTTGTGAACTTTTTTTTTCCCCATAAAAAGTCCTCTTTTTCCTGATAGTAGAATAAAATGACTCAGCGTTTTTGAGTTTATCATCATATTTTCGTCATCATGCATCACTACAAATGGGACTGTTTTTGTGGGACGGAGAGTAAAAAACACTCGCAATCTAATGCAGAGATATGTGAAGAACAGAGGATATTGTTAGATTAATACCAGTGAGTCCCCATGGAGTTGATGAAGATGGGATTGTTCTGACATATTTTAATGTCCCCTTCTTGGCTGCGGAGCCTCGTTAACTGGAAAAACCATGAGTTGGTCCTTTCTTAGTGCCTAACAGTATCTGCAGGCCATTGTGTCCGAGTATTCATTGTGTCAGGCCATTCTTAGTTTTGGCTTCCTAGGAATAGTTTTGGCCTAACAGTATCTGCAGGGCATTGTGCAATTCTCATATTCCTAACTGGACAAAACATTCTCATATTTAGCAAGTCATCATCTTAAAGTAAAGTAGAGTTTTTAAAATCCAAATATCAATACATTAAAGCATAAGAATATCCTCTAAGTCTTATTTAATGGAGAAAGTAAAGTGTAAAAACTTATGAAAAATTAATTATAATGAAATCAGAAAATGAGTAATATATTTTACTGGCTAAAATCCGTCAAAAGGGACGTATGAGGGTATACGAGTAATAAATAATTATTGTAATGAGCTTTTTATGGTGTAAAAATGTACTCGATGATAAATTAGCGGTACACGAAAATACAAAAACGGAGTTACAGATAGTTACTAAATATAACAAATAATTAAATAAAACCTTTTGGATGGTGTAGGTAACTATTTTGAGATGGGAAATACCCTACTCGAGGAAAGTACGCCCACAACAGGCAAGTTTCCACACTCCCATGAATTTGAACTTTGCTCATTATAAAACTATAAATTTTTCTGAAAAGCTTGTTGGACCGTCTATGAAGGAGTTTATGCGCCATTTGTTCGGCTCAACTTGGTTGTTATCTTTTTATCAATTTATTGAACTGTTTATGATTCTTTGGTGATATGTTAATCCAATCCAAATTGCTTTGGTGCGAATCCTAAGGTTATAACTGAGTATGAACCACCCTATAAATACGGGTATTTTGTTATGGTCGGGTAACCGACATTATCACGTTGTGTAAATAAAACATGATTAAACAACATAACAATTACACAAACCATGCCAACACTAGCATAACTAAAGACTTTATATTTTATAAAAAAATATTGACAAAAAATGTCGCTATAATTTACAAACTCCTTTGAAAAAAATGTCCTTATAATTTACATTTTCCAAATTTTTTTAGTCATGACTAGTGCGTACCGACAGACAAATGAGCGGTATGCGTCGAGTTTGAAATGAGGCTTTGAAACTTTATCAAGTGGGCGGTCATAATGCATATACCCAACCCATGAGATCAAATTGTGAGCCTAGACTAAGTATATATAGACTACGTGCAACTTCCTCTATATTCATTTGTATTTAGTGTTTTTCTCTAAATTATTATGAAAAATTCAGATACATATTCCCAACTTTTAGAATTTACTTTCTTCTTGAACTTTCTAAATGAGTAATACATTTTGATAATATTGAGTGGGATACAATTGGCCAATTATTACTCCATATATTGTTTGTGAATAGCAGAGCGATGGGTTTCCCACCCAAGTTTCAGGCCTATGGCAATTCAAATTTGACCAATTTAATTAAAAGAGAGTCATTTCATGACCAAACAAGTTTATTTCGAATGTCACAACCATTAAAACTAATGTGGAAAGGGCCGCGCGAACGCAGGCCCTTACTGTCACAAATTATGATGTAGGCTCCACCACTTGGGTAGACTTAAGATAGCATGCCTCCAAAGTGCAATGGAGGCCACTAACTTAGGCAATGGGTCTTCTTGATCACCCATTCACCCCATCCAGGTAAGTAATTTGTTAATGGGGATACACATTGTCCTTAAACCCTTATTATCATACTCTTGTTCAATGGTCAGTCAATGTGGGACGTACAATAAGAATAATGCAAATTGACCGCCATATAATATATTATATTCACTAACTTGTATCGTTAACGCAAATGACCTCATAAATTTTTTGAATCATATATATAAGTCAAAAGGGTGTTTGAAGAACTTTTGTCAATCAATCTATTTACAAATCAATTGAAACTAAGAATCGTTGTTGAACTTTATCGTTGCAATCATTCATCAACTTTACAAACTCCAATGGTTTTAGATCGAATACTGCCACCTCCAGAAACTTTGTTCAGACTGAGTAAACCTTTCCACGCCACCGTTACCTTTTAGGAGGTATATGTCCCATATAATTGTCTACTTTGACACTTTCCCATTTGACCCGAGGGACACTATTTCTCATATAATGACTTTGTTTTTTTGAATACTCGAGATTTACATTTAACAAACCCTAAATACTTCTTCAATATTTTTCATTTCCTCTTTTTTTCATCCAACAAAATAAAGCTACAAGGCGAGAGAGATGCATTCGGACAGAGCCTTACTGGGGAGGAGAGAAAGTGAGAAAATAATTACACGTAAGAAGGAGAAACAGGGATCCAAGCAAGGAGAGGCAATCAACAACACACCACACCGTAATTTATACACCCTAATTTTTAAAGCTTAAAATCTTTCTTAGATGAATAATTAGATTTTTATGTATACTTGATATCAACATAAAAGTTGAAATACCATGGACCATGGAAAAAGGAAAAAACAAGAAAGAGATCACAACTAGTTAAAGAAAACCGTAAAATGGATTTCCTATAAATATTTTATGAAGAATTTGTTGGTACATGATTTGTTCTTCGAGGTAGGTAATAACATGTGGAGTATGATAACATAAACTATGAAAAACGAAATCAAAGATCTTGTAAGAAATCAAAATTAAACAGTAAGAAAATTTTGAGCGTAATAGAGTAAAAACCCAAAATAAAGGCTGATTTTTGTAACGAACTGTACTGTTAGATCATATTTACTAAAATCTTCACGTTGGTTTACGTCAAAAATTTCCATGTAAATTTTTGGTGAATTTTTTAGCTAAAACAGCAGGCTAAACTTCTCTCTGACCTATTTTTAAAAAAGGGAAGACAATTTTGAAACTGATGGACACTTAAATAAAATAAAATTCAAGCTTCTGGGGAATGAAACCTGAAATGTATAAGTAAAACCCTAAATTTTTATAAATTAAAGTCTAATTAATTTCATGATTTTATTTTTTAAAATTAAAAGTGTTAAATTGTAATGTCCAAACGAATATTTAATCTGATAAATGAAGAAAATAAAATGAAATAAAATATTTGTTTTTTATTTAATAGCAATGTGGGGCGGCTGAATGGTTGGATAATTTAGGGGGGGGGGGGGAGAGAGAATTAATTGGGAGACAAAGAAAAGATAAAGGAAAAAAAGTGGAGGAAGAGGGAGTTAGAAAGAAAAATAAAAGAAGGAAAAATGATACTCCTACTCATTTTCCACCCACGGGAGTTATTAGACAAGAGAGAGAGAGAGGAAAGAGAGAGAGAGAAAGAAATTGAAAGAAGAAGAAGAAGATGATGATGATGAACCAAGATGAGGAAAACATAAATAAGCATGAAGGATGAAGCAAACTATGAAGTAATGAAGGAAGAATAAGAACTCAAAAGGTAAAATCAAAACTTTTCATCTCTTTAATTTTTCTAAGAGTTTGATTTGTTGAAAGTTGGGTTATAGGGTATCATGATGGATCCAAAGTAATAAGGAAGTATATGGTAAATATTTTATGTTTAATCCATGTCATAATAGAATTTAAGATCAAAAAGTTGGGCATATGTTTGAGGATGAACAAAAGTTATGTTGAGGACTTAAATCAAATTTGTAAAAGTGTTGATGGTTGATTTATGTGTAAAATCCAAGGAGGAGGATCTATAGATTAAGAAGTTATAGAAATATTCTAATTTAAAAGAACTAAAAATGATTTAAATTGAAGTTGTGATGAAAGTTTTTGTAAAACATGTTAAGCGATGAAAAACTTAGTCTTGGGGGACTTTGGAGCCAAATTTTGGAATAATTAATGAATCTGAAAAATTATGAAATCATGGGGGTTTTGTAGAGCATGTTACAAGCTTTCCATAGCCTCGAAAATGGACTAATTCCGATAACGGATGAACAAGTTGTGAAGATTTGAAGTATATATGTCAAAAGTTGCAAAATATGGAAAATTGGAGCTAATTAAGTACCAAAGGTCGAGCGCCTAGGCACTAGGCTCGGTGCTTAGAATCTGTTCTTGGGAGCCTAGACGCTTGTCCAAGGCCAAATATGGGGGCCTAGGTGCTGGTCAAGCGTTAAGCCAAAATCTGTCCGGACATCCTTTAATAAATTGGGCATAACTTTTTCATACGAACTCCGATTGAGGTGATTCAGGATGATGATTTGGAAAGATAACGAGTAGACTTAAAATTTTCATTCTTTATGTTGTGAGATTTGAGATCAGTATCAAGGCCTAAAATGGCTATTTTAGGGACTGATGTGCATTCAGAGGCAATCGGAGGACGTCTGGCATACACGTATGCAACGTGTAATATTTTCGACGATAAAGGATGTCATTCTAAGTTGTAAAACATGAACATTATGAAATATAATGATATTATGCGATAAATAAAGATAACTTAAATGAATAATGAATTATTAGTTGGTGTATATGTTATTCGAGATAATTATGATTTGATGTTGATCGTTACTTTTGATAGAATTTAAATTGTTTATAAGTAAGGTATTGATTTGATTCTTACGTAAGAAGTTACTCGGTATTTATTTTAATAATTACCACAGTAGTTATTACACAGTGACTCATATTATTTGATATGATATAATTAAATCAGTTGGCAGTATTGAGAGTCTATGTTAATAATTGTGAATAATGGTTCAAAGATTGAAAAGGGTGTTGATTAAAGATAAGTATGATATACAGATGGTTGTTAAATTATTTTCTTTTTACAAAAGTTAGTTTGACAGGACTTGCCGACACTCTACTTTTTTCTAAAGTAGTATGGACCACAACTTTATTATTGAACTTATTTTGTCAAAACGTGTACAAGTTGAATTAATTTTCTCTGCGGGACCATAAATTTCACTACCATTATTATATACCTCATTTGGTTATTTTGTCAAAGAAGGTGTGCAAGTTGTTTACTAAATTTTTAGTATAAATAGGTTGCTCGGTTGAGTAACTAAACACACACGATCACTACACTAAAAATATAGAATTCTTTTACTTCAATATTGTGAGTATAATATTGTGAGTATTTCTATTGAGTGTAATATTACTCCAAGTGTAGATAATGAATGCAGATATTGTTTAAGATGATCAATTTCACATAAAGCATAATCAAGTCACATGCTAAGGTAAGGATATCATTATTGTGGTAAGATGTTATTATTCCTTTCTTCAGCTTGTTATTAAATGATGAAAGGTCCTGAACGGATTAAAATATCCTTAATAGTTTGTGCTTCATCTATTATTATGTTATCAATTTGAATTATGGATAATTAAGTTAAAAATCACTAAGATCTATGTTATCTTATTATTATGATGATTTATGTTAATTTATTCATTATATATATCATTGTCATCATTCTCAAGCTTATATTGTGTTGAAAGTCATCTATGGCCAGTAGTGCATAGATGGACTTGGTATGATTATAACCAGGGATTATTAGGTATAATCATGACCGTAATGTTATAAACGATGTGGTAAAAGTCATCTTTGGCCTGTAGTGCATAGATGGACTTGGTATGATTATGACCAGGGATTATTTGGTATAATCATGACCGTAATTGAAAACACGAATATCCTTGGCCCGTAGTGCATGGATAATTCGTGGTCGTGATACTATTAAGCTGAGTCTCAGCATTATTGGTTTTACAGTTGTATATCTTTGGCCTATAGTGCAAAGATGGACTGTTGGTAATTGGTTTTACAGTTGTATATCTTTGGCATGTAGTGCAAAGTTTTATACATAATTTGATATTTAATTTTGGTGAACAACAATAAGGTGAGGCGAATCAGAATATGGAAGCGTCAAAGGTGTACTCCATTAGAATGAGGAGAACATAAATCTTCTTGTGTTCCTTCAGGGACTTGATATAATTGCTGTTGTACTTTATATGGCATTGTAATAATTTAAATATGAATATTGTCATATTATATACGTAACAATATTTGTATTGAAACTCACAGTATATGAGTCGTCATATTTTTCACGATAGTTGTATAAATGGAGTTGTCAGTAGTGTTATTTCTGACGACCCAAGATGGGTGATGTATACCTATTTTGAAGGCGTCACATTTGGTATCAAAGCTTAGGGATATGATCTCTGGTTGAGATGTTAGATTAGAACTAGGAGGGAAGACACGGGTAAATCCTTCGCTAGTATGACCTACCTAAGCTTAATTATTATTTAATTGGTTGGTCAGAATATAGGGATAATATGTGGCATGTCAATTAACCCTTGTTTTGAAACTGTATTCTAGAATGATATCTGAAATACAGGAATTGAGCAATGGATGAACCATGAGACAGAGGAAGTAGCATGTGAGCTAGAATTTAAATTTCTCATCATCTCTTCGAACTACCTTGTACTTAAATTTTGAGGGCAAAATTTCATAAAGAGCCCGACTTTTATAAATAAAAGTCTAATTTAATTTATGATTATTATTTTTTTTAAATTTAAAAATGTTAAATTGATAAATGGTCAAACGAATATTTAATCGGATAAATGAGCAAATAAAGAGGAAAGAAAATATTTTTTTTATTTAATAGCCATGTGGGTCGGCTGAATGGTTGGATAATTGAGGGGGGAGAGAGAATTAATTGGGGAGACAAAGAAAGATAAAGGAAGAAAAGAGGAGGAACAGGGAGTAAGAAAGAAAAATAAAAGAAGGAAAAAGGATACTCCTACTCATTTTCCATCCACGGGAGTTATTAGACAAGCGAGAGAGAGAGAAAAAAAAAGAGAAAGAAGAAGATGATGATGATGAACCAAGATGAGGAAAACTTAAATAAGCATGAAGGATGAAGCAAACTATGAAGTAATGAAGGAAGAATAAGAACTCAAAAGGTAAAACCAAAACTTTTCATCTCTTTAATTTTTCTAAGAGTTTGATTTGTTGAAAGTTGGGTTATAGGGGATCATGATGGATCCAAAGTAATAAGGAAGTATATGATAAAATTTTTATGTTTAATCCATGTCATAATAGAATTTAAGATAAAAAGGTTGGGCATATGTTTGAGGATGAACAAAAGTTATGTTGATGATTTAAATCAAATTTGTAAAAGTGTTGATGGTTGATTTATGTGTAAAATCTGAGGAGGAGGATCTATAGATTAAGAAGTTATGGAAATATTCTAATTTGAAAGAACTAAAAATGATTTAAATTGAAGTTGTGATGAAAGTTTTTGTAAAACATGTTAAGTGATGAAAAACTTAGTCTTGGGGGACTTTGGAGCCAAATTTCAGAATAATTAATGAATCTAAAAAATTATGAAATCACGGGGGTTTTGTAGAGCATGTTACAAGCTTTCCATAGCCTCAAAAACGGACTAATTCCGATAACGGATGAAGATGTTGTGAATATTTGAAGTATATATGTCAAAAATTACAAAATCTGGAAAATTGGAGTTAAGTGCCAAAGGTTGAGCGCCTAGGCACTAGGGTCGGCGCTTAGAATTTGTTCTTGGGTGCCTAGGTGCTTGTCCAAGGCCAAATTTGGGCGCCTAGGCGCTGGTCAAGTGTGCAGACAAAATATGTCCGTACATTCTTTAGTAAATTGGGCATAACCTTTTCATACGAACTCCGATTGACGTGATTCATGATGATTCAGAAAGATAACGAGTAGACCTAAAACTTTCATTCTTTATGTTTTGAGATTTGAGGTCGGTATCGAGGCCTAAAAAGGCTATTTTAGGGACTGATGTTCATTCAGAGGCAATCAGAGGACGTCAGGCATGCACATATGCAACGTGTAATGTTTTCGATGATAAATGATGTTGTTCTAAGTTGTAAAACATGAACATTATTAAATATAATGATATTATGCGATAAATAAAGATAACTTAAATGAATAATGAATTATTAGTTAGTGTATATGTTATTCGAGATAATTATGATTTGATGTTGATCGTTACTTTTGATAGAATTTAAATTGTTTATAAGTAAGGTATTGATTTGATTCTTACGTAAGAAGTCACTCGGTATTTATTTCAATAATTACCACAGTAGTTATTACACAGTGACTCATATTATTTGATATGATATAATTAAACCAGTTGGCAGTATTGAGAGTCTATGTTAATAATTGTGAAAAATGGTTCAAAGATTGAAAATGGTGTTGATTAAAGATAAATATGATATACAGATGGTTGTTAAATTATTTTTTTTTTACAAAAATAAGTTTGGTAGAACTTGCCGACACTCTACTTTTTTCTAAAGTAGTATGGACCACAACTCTATTACTGAACTTATTTTGTTAAAATGTGTACAAGTTGATTTAATTTTCTCTGCGGGACCATAAATTACACTACCATTATTATATACCTCATTTGGTTATTTTGTCAAAGCAGGTGTGTTAGTTGTTTACTAAATTTTTAGTATAAATAGGTCGCTCGGTTGAGTAACTAAACACACACGATCACTACACTAAAAATATAGAATTCTTTTACTTCAATATTGTGAGTATTTCTATTGAGTGTAATATTACTCCAAGTGTAGATAAGTAATGCAAGCATTGTTTAAGATGATCAATTTCACAGAAAGCAGAATCAAGTCAAATGCTAAGGTAAGGTATATCATTATTGAGGTAAGATGTTATTATTCGTTTCTTCAGCTTGTCATTAAATGATGAAAGGTCCTGAAAGGATTAGAATATCCTTAATAGTTTGTGCTTCATCTATTATTATGTTATCATTTTGAACTATGGATAATTAAGTTGAAAATCACTAAGATCTATGTTATCTTATTATTATGATGATTTATGTTTATTCATTATATATATCATTGTCATCATTCTTATGCTTATATTGTGTTGAAAGTGATCTATGGCCAGTAGTGCATAGATGGACTTGGTATGATTATGACCAGAGATTATTCGGTATAATCATGACCGTAATGTTACAAACGATGTTGTAAAAGTCATCTTTGGCCTGTAGTGCATAGATGGACTTGGTATGATTATAACCAGGGATTATTCAGTATAATCATGACCGTAATTGAAAACACAAATATCCTTGGCCCGTAGTGCATGGATAATTCGTGGTCGTGATACTTTTAAGTTGAGTCTTAGCATTATTGGTTTTATAGTTGTATATCTTTGGGTTGTAATGCAAAGATGGACTGTTGGTTATTGGTTTTATAGTTTTATATCTTTGGCATGTAGTGCAAAGATGGACTGTTGGTTATTAGTTATATAGTTGTATATCTTTGGCATGTAGTGCAAAGTTGGACTGTTGATTTACTTTATTATAAATATGAATTGTGATTTAATTATAATCTGTGGTGGTTCAGGTGAAGACATGTGATGAGTGTTCTCTTTGTCTTGGGTATAACCAAGAACTGTTGATGATTATTACAGGAATGAAATATTAACGATGGACTTTTAATCTAGAGGAGATAGTAGACATTATGTTCTACTTTACTCTTCTAATGGATTGTTGATTCCACTGCTATTATGGTTGGAAAATTTTATCTTCTACCATATGGTCTAAATATCTGAATTATTATTGATGAAGACTATTGATAATTTAATTATCTTAAGTCATGATATTCTTTACTGGACTATTTGTGCTCACCCTTTTACTTCACCACCCCTTTCAGGTAATAAAAGTGTAGCTGGGACTAGCAGAGAGAACATGTGTATAAAGTGGTGATACAAATTAGTCACAAACCTAATCAAATTATGAAACGATGTGGCATAATAATTGTACTGAGAACTTAAAATATGTGTGACATGTTTTATACATCATTTGATATTTAATTTTGGTGAACAACAATAGGGTGAGGCGAATCAGAATATGGAAGCGTCAAAGGTGCACTCCATTAGAATTAGGAGAACAGAAATCTTCTCGTGTTCCTTCGGGGACTTGATATAATTGCTGCTGTACTTTATATGGCATTGTAATAATTTAAATATGAATATTGTCTTATTATATACGTAACAATATTTGTATTAAAACTCAAAGTATATGAGTCGTTGTATTTTGCACGACAGTTGTATAAATGGAGTTGTCAGTATTGTTATTTCTGACGACCCAAGATGGGTGATGTATACCTATTTTGGGGGCGTCATAATAAAGTTTATTTTGACCCAAGAATGAACATAAACGGACTTGTAATGAAAGAGTTATGACTAAATTAAAATCAAGATTTTAAAAATTAAAATGGTCATAACTTGAGTTCTAAAACTCAGACTAATTAGGATAAAATTTTTGATAGAAGTATATTTTGATGTAATTAAGATATTTTGTAAATTTGGACTTAATTTTGAATTTTAAAGAATTTCACAAATTTGGACAAAAATGAGCTTAAAATAAATAGTGAGTTCTGGAAACTAAATTATAATTATCTAGGTGGAACAAGGAGGAAAAATAATAAACAGTTAAGGTGGTTTAACGGAGAAAGTAAAGTGTAAAAACTTATGAAAAGTTAATTATAATGAAATCAGAAAATGAGTAATATATTTTACCGGCTAAAATCTGTCAAAAGGGACGTATGTGGGTATACGAGTAATAAATAATTATTGTAATGAGCATTTTATGGTGTAAAAATGTACTCGATGATAAATTAGCGGTACCCGAAAATACCAAAACGGAGTTACAGATAGTTACTGAAGATAACAAATAATTAAATAAAACCTTTTGGATGGTGTAGGTTACTATTCGGAGATGGGAAATACCCTACTCGAGGAAAGTACGCCTACAACAGGCAAGTTTCCACACTCCCATGAATTTGAACTTTGCTCATTATAAAACTGTAAATTTTTCTGAAAAGCTTGTTGCACCGTCTATGAAGGAGTTTATGCGCCATTTGTTCGGCTCAACTTGGTTGTTATCTTTTTATCAATTTATTGAACTGTTTATGATTCTTTGGTGATATGTTAATCCAATCCAAATTTCTTTGGTGCGATTCCTGAGGTTATAACTGAGTATGAACCACCCTATAAGTATGGGTACTTTGTTATGGTCGGGTAACCGACATTATCACGTTGTGTAAATAAAACATGATTAAACAACATAACAATTACACAAACCATGCCAACACTAGCATAACTAAACACTTTATATTTTATAAAAAAAATATTGACAAAAAATGTCCCTATAATTTACAAACTCCATTGAGAAAAATGTCTTAATTTACATTTTCCAAATTTTATTTGTCATGAATAGACCCGACAAATGAGCGGGTGTGAGCGGGTTTAGACGGGAACATAAGTTGGTTTGGATTTATATGCGTCGAGTTTAAATGAGTTGAAAATTAAGTGGGCGTTCATTAATGCATATGACCCAACCCATATATCAAATTTGAGCATAATTAAGTATATATAGACCACTCACTTTCTCTATATTCATTTTTTAGTTTCTCTCTAAAATTTTATAAAATTTTCACTTTTAGAATTTTATTTCTTGGAACTTCTAAATGAGTAAACTTTTGATAATAAGTGAGTGGATAAATGGGCCAAATGATAGCTATATATTTTGTGGATAGATATGGGCGATGGGTTTCCCAACAAGTTTCAGCCCATATTGGCAATTCTAATTATGACCAAGTTTAATTCAAAGAGTCAACCATGACCAAGCAAGTTTTATTCGAAGAAGACAACCATTAAAACTAATTTGGAAAGGGTCGTACGAATGCATGCCCTTACTGTCACAAATTATTATGTAGGCTCCACCAATTGGGTTGACCTTAAGATAGCACCCCTCCATAGAGCAATGGAGGCCTCTAACTTATGCTATGGGTCATCTTGATCACCCATTCACCCCATCCAGGTAAGAAATTTGTTAATGAGGATACACATTGTCCTTAAACCCTTATGATCATACTCTTGTTCAATGGTCAGTCAATGTGGGACGTACAATAAGAATAATGCAAATTGACCGCCATATATTATATTATTATTCACTAACTTATGACTCAAATGACCTCATAAATTTTTTGAATCATAATTCATATATATAAGTCAAAAGGGTGTATGAAGAACTTTTGTCAATCAATCTCTTTACAAATCAATTGAAATTAAGAACTGCTGTTGACCTTTATCGTTGCAATCATTCATCAACTTTACAAAGTCCAATGGTTTTAGATCGAATACTGCCACCTCCAGAAACTTTGTTCGGACTGAGGAAACCTTTCCACGCCACCGTTACCTTTTGGGAGGCATATGTCCCATATAAATTGTCTACTTGACATTGTCCCTTGACCCGAGGGACCTATTTCCATTATTGACTTTGTTTTTGGAATATCAAGATTTACATGACACACATAAATACTTTTTCGAATATTTTTCCTTTTCATCTTTTTTCATCCAACAGAAATAAAAGCTACATGAGAGAGAGGCATTTGGACAGAGCTTAGAGGGAGGGGAGAAAGTGAGAAAAAAATTACACCCAAGAAGGATAAACAAGAGGATCCAAGCAAGGAGAGGCAATCACACACATACACACACTAAGTATAAACCCTAAATTTTTAAAGCTTAAAAATCTTTCTTAGATGAAAGTAATTAGATTTTATGTATACTTGATATTGAACATATATATGTTGAAATACCATGGATCATGGAGTAAAAAACAAGAAAGAGATACAAACTAGTTAAAGAAAACCTTAAAATGATTTCTATAAATATTTTATGAAGTAACTACGTACGTGTGTACATGAGTTTGTTCATTCTAGGGTAGTTAATAACATGTTGGAGTATGATAACATAAACTATGACAAATGAAATCAAAGATCTTGTAAGATTTAAAAATTAAACAAGTTAAGAAAATTTTGAGCGTATAGAGTAAAAACCCTAAAATAAAGGCTGATTTTGTAACGAACTGTTCTTTTAGTGTATTTCGGATTTTTGAGTAAATTTGTTGGAGAAGATAGATCATACGTTAACTAAAATCCTGCAGTGGTTTCAGGTCAAAATTCCATGTAAATTATTTTTGGTGAATTTTTTAGTAAAATAGGGCAGGCTAGACAACTCTCTGACCTAGTTTTTAAAAAAGACAATTTTGATCTGATAGACAATTAAATAAATAAAATCCGAGCTTCTGGGGAATGAAACTTGAAAGTATAAAGTTTATTTTAACCCAAGAATGAACATAAATAGAATTGTAATGAAAGAGTTATGACTAAATTAAAATCAAGATTTTAATAATTAAAATAGTCATAACTTGAGTTCTAAAACTCAGACAATTAGGATAACAAATTTGATAGAAGTATATTTTGATGTAATTAAGATACTTTCAAAATTTTATAATTTTGGACTTAATTTTGAATTTTAAAGAATTTCACAAATTTGGACAGAAATGGGCTTAAAATAAATAGTGAGTTCTGGAAAAAATAAATTGGAACTAACTAAATTATAATTATCTAGGTGGAACAAAGGAGGAGAAATAATAAATATTTAAGGTGGTTTAATGGAGAAAGTAAAGTGTAAAAACTTATGAAAAATTAATTATAATGAAATTGGAAAATGAGTAATATATTTTACCGGCTTAAATCCTTCAAAAGGGACGTATGAGGGTATACGAGTAATAAATAATTATTGTAATGAGCCTTTTATGGTGTAAAAATGTACTCGATGATACATTTGCGGTACCCAAAAATACCAAAACGGTGTTACAGATAGTTACTGACGATAACAAATAATTAAATATATCCTTTTGGATGGTGTAGGTTACTATTCTGAGTTGGGAAATACCCTACTCGAGGAAAGTACGCCCACAACAGGCAAGTTTCCACACTCCCGTGAATTTGAACTTTGCTCATTATAAAACTGTAAATTTTTCTGAAAAGCTTGTTGGACCGTATATGAAGGAGTTTATGCGCTATTTGTTCTGCTCAACTTAGTAGTTATCTTTTTATCAATTTATTGAACTGTTTATGATTCTTTGGTGATATGTTAATCCAATCCAAATTGCTTTGGTGCGAATCCTGAGGTTATAACTGAGTATGAACCACCCTATAAATAGGGGTATTTTGTTATGGTCAGGTAACCGACATTATCAGGTTATGTAAATAAAACATGATTAAACAACATAACAATTACACAAACCATGCCAACACTAGCATAACTAAACACTTTATATTTTATAAAAACAATATTGACAAAAAATGTCCCTATAATTTACAAACTCCATTGAAAAAATTATCCTTATAATTTACATTTTCCAAATTTTATTAGTCATGACTAGACCCGACAAATGAGCGGGTGTGAGCGGGTTTAGACGGGAACATAAGTTGGTTTGGCTACCAACTGCATTATAAAAAAAATCTACAATATATTTTTTTTTAAAAATTGGTAACCCAATAAAACAGAATTGGTTACATTTATATAAAGTGTTAGCTACCAACTGCACTATAAAATAAAAAAAAAATCTATATAATAGATTTTTTAAAAATAAATTAGAAACCTAATAACACTGAATTGGTTACCTTGGTATGAATGTTGGGCTACCAACTGTACTATAAAAAATTGCAACAACTGTACTATGAAAAAATCGCAGGTGGAGGATGGCGTTAACAAGTTGGGACTGTCTAGGTTAATGGTGGAGGATGGCATTAATGGTGGAGGAGGGCGGAGGATGGGGACTGTCTAGGTTAATGGTGGAGGATGGTGTTAATGGTGGAGGATGGCGGAGGAGAAGGGCGTTAAAGGTGGAGGAGAGCGGAGGATGGCGTTAACAAGTTGGGACTGTTAATGGTGGAGGAGGAGAAGACTGACAAAGGCAAAGGAAGCGTGATTTTTATTAAGGAAAGAGAAGGTGTGCTATATAATTTACTTATTAATTACTTAATTTAATAAGTAAATCAATATTAATCCCCTAAATTAAGAAATCTTAATTGCATACTAATTCCCTAAATTAAGGATTCCTGATTGCACTAATATTGTAAATAAATATAAAAGTGTATTAATTGTGTAAATATTTTATGAGTGAACTATTATTGTAATTATTTTTAAAAATGTAATAGAATATGTAATTGTTCCTAAATTTTGTCGATAGGTGATGGGTTTCCCAACAAGTTTCAGCCCATATTGGCAATTCTAATTATGACCAAGTTTAATTCAAAGAGTCATTCATGACCAAGCATGTTTTATTCGAAGAAGACTACCATTAAAACTAGTTTGGAAAGGGCTGCACGAACGCAGGCCCTTACTGTCACAAATTATGATGTAGGCTCCACCACTTGGGTAGACTTTAAGATAGCACCCCTCCAAAGTGCAATGGAGGCCACTAACTTAAGCAATGGGTCTTCTTCATCACCCATTCACCCCATCCAAGTAATTTGTTAACTAGGATATACACATTGTCCTTAAACCCTTATGATCATATTCTTGTTCAATGGTAAGTCAATGTGGGACGTACAATAAGAATAATTCAAATTGACCGCCATATAGTTTATTATATTCACCAACTTATGACTCAAATGACCTCATAAGTTTTTTGAATCATAATTCATATATATAAGTCAAAAGGGTGTATGAAGAACTTTTGTCAATCAATCTGTTTACAAATCAATTGAAATTAAGAATCATTGTTGAACTTTATCGTTGCAATCATTCATCAACTTTACAAAGTCCAATGGTTTTAGATCGAATACTGGCACCTCCAGAAACTTTGTTCGGACTGAGGAAACCTTTCCATGCCACCGTTACCTTTTGGGAGGTATATGTCCCATATAAATTGTCTACTTGACGTTTTCCCTTGACCCGAGGGACCTATTTCCATTATTGACTTTGTTTTTGGAATATCAAGATTTACATGACACACATAAATACTTTTTTCAATATTTTTCCTTTTCCCCTTTTTTCATCCAACAGAAATAAAAGCTACAAGAGAGAGAGAGAGGCATTCGGACAGAGCTTAGAGGGAGGAGAGAAAGTTAGAAAAAAATTACACGCAAGAAGGAGAAACAAGAGGATCCAAACAAGGAGAGTAAACAAAATAAAAAAAATCTTTAAAGCCTAATTTTTTAAAGCTTAAAAATCTTTCTTAGATGAAATTAATTTGATTTTATGTATACTTGATATTGAACATATATATGTTGAAATACCATGGACCATGGAGGAAAAAACAAGAAAGAGATACAAACTAGTTAAAGAAAACCTTAAAATGATTTCTATAAATATTTTATGAAGTAACTACGTGTGTACATGAGTTTGTTCATTCTAGGGTAGTTAATAACATGTTGGAGTATGATAACATAAACTATGACAAACAAAATAAAAGATCTTGTAAGAATAAAAAATTAAACAAGTTAAGAAAATTTTGAGCGTGTAGAGTAAAAATCTTAAAACAAAGGCTGATTTTGTAACGAACTGTACTTTTAGTGTATTTCGGATTTTTAAGTAAAGTTTGTTAGAGAAGATATATCATATGTTAACTAAAATTCTGCCCTGGTTTCAGGTCAAAATTCCATGTAAATTATTTTTGGTGAATTTTTTAGTAAAACAAGGCAGGCTGGACAACTCTCTGACCTAGTTTTTAAAAAGACAATGTTGAACTGATGGACAATTAAATAAATAAAATCCGAGCTTCTGGGGAATGAAACTTGAAAGTATAAAGTTTATTTTGACCCAAGAATGAACATAAACGGGCTTGTAATGAAAGAGTTATGACTAAATTAAAATCAAGATTTTAAAATTTAAAATAGTCATAACTTGAGTTCTAAAACTCAGACAATTAGGATAGAATTTTTGATAGAAGTATATTTTGATGTAATTAAGATACTTTCAAAATTTTGTAAATTTGGACTTAATTTTGAATTTTAAAGAATTTCACAAATTTGGACAGAAATGAGCTTAAAATAAATAGTGAGTTCTGGAAACTAATTTATAATGGAGAAAGTAAAGTGTAAAAACTTATGAAAAATTAATTATAATGAAATTAGAAAATGAGTTATATATTTTACCGGCTAAAATTCGTCAAAAGGGACGTATGAGGGTATACGAGTAATAAATAATTATTGTAATGAGCTTTTTATGGTGTAAAAATGTACTCGATGATAAATTAGCGGTACCCGAAAATACCAAAACGGAGTTACAGATAGTTACTGAATATAACAAATAATTAAATAAAACCTTTTGGATGGTGTAGGTTACTATTCTGAGATGGGAAATACCCTACTCGAGGAAAGTACGCCCACAACAGGCAAGTTTCCACACTCCCGTGAATTTGAACTTTGCTCATTATAAAACTGTAAATTTTTCTGAAAAGCTTGTTGGACCGTCTATGAAGGAGTTTATGCGCCATTTGTTCAGCTCAACTTGGTTGTTATCTTTTTATCAATTTATTGAACTGTTTATGATTCTTTGGTGATATGTTAATCCAATCCAAATTGCTTTGGTGCGAATCCTGAGGATATAATTGAGTATGAACCACCCTATAAATAGGGGTATTTTGTTATGGTCGGGTAACCTACATTATCACGTTGTGTAAATAAAACATGATTAAACAACATAACAATTACACAAACCATGCCAACACTAGCATAACTAAACACTTCATATTTTATAAAAAAATATTGACAAAAAATGTCCGTATAATTTAAAAACTCCATTGAAAAAAATGTCCTTATAATTTACATTTTCCAAATTTTATTAGTCATGACTAGACCCAACAAATGAACGGGTGTGAGAGGGTTTAGACGGGAACATAAGTTGGTTTGGATTTATATGCGTCGAGTTTAAATGAGTTGAAAATTAAGTGGGCGGTCATAAATGCATATGACCCAACCCATATATCAAATTTGAGCATAATTAAGTATATATAGACTACTTACTTTCTCTATATTCATTTTTAGTTTCTCTCAAAAATTTTATAAAATTTTCACTTTTAGAATTTTAAATGAGTAAACTTTTGATAATAATGAGTGGATAAATGGGCAAAATGATAGCCATATATTTTGTGGAAAGATATGGGCGATGGGTTTCCCAACAAGTTTCAGCCAATATTGGCAATTCTAATTATGACCAAGTTTAATTCAAAGAGTCTTTCATGACCAAACAAGTTTTATTCGAATAAGACAACCAATAAAACTAATTTGGAAAGGGCCGCACGAACGAAGGCCCTTATTGTCAGAAATTACTATGTAGGCTCCACCACTTGGGTAGACCTTAAGATAGCACCCCTCCAAAGTGCAATGGAGGCCACTAACTTAGGCAATGGGTCGTCTTGATTGCCCATTAACCACATCCAGGTAAGTAATTTGTTAACGAGGATACACATTGTCCTTAAACCCTTATTATCATACTCTTGTTCAATGGTCAGTCAATGTGGGACGTACAATAAGAATAATGCAAATTGACCGCAATATAGTATATTATATTCACTAACTTATATCGTTAACGCAAATGACCTCATAAATTTTTTGAATCATATATGTCAAAAGGGTGTATGAAGAACTTTTGTCAATCAATCTATTTACAAATCAATTGAAACTAAGAATCGTTGTTGAACTTTATCGTTGCAATCATTCATCAACTTTACAAACTCCAATGGTTTTAGATCGAATACTGCCACCTCCAGAAACTTTGTTCGGACTGAGGAAACCTTTCCACGCCACCGTTACCTTTTGCGAGGTATATGTCCCATATAAATTATCTACTTGACATTTTCCCTTGACCCGAGTGACCTATTTCCATTATTGACTTGTTTTTGGAATATCAAGATTTACATGACACACATAAATACTTTTTCAATATTTTTCATTTTCCTCTTTTTTCATCCAACAGAAATAAAAGCTACAAGAGAGAGAGAGAGAGAGAGAGAGAGAGGCATTCGGACAGAGCTTAGAGAGAGGAGAGAAAGTGAGAAAAAAATTACACGCAAGAAGGAGAAAAAAGAGGATCCAAGCAAGGAGAGACAATCACACACACACACACACTAAGTATAAACCCTAATTTTGTAAAGCTTAAAAATTTTCTTAGATGAAAGTAATTAGATTTTATATATACTTGATATCGAACATATATATGTTGAAATACCATGACCATGGAGGAAAAAACAAGAAAGAGATACAAACTAGTTAAAGAAAACCTTAAAATGATTTCTATAAATATTTTATGAAGTAACTACGTGTGTACATGAGTTTGTTCATTCTAGGGTAGTTAATAACATGTTGGAGTATGATAACATAAACTATGACAAACAAAATCAAAGATCTTGTAAGAATCAAAAATTAAATAAGTTAAGAAAATTTTTGAGCGTATAGAGTAAAAACCCTAAAATAAAGGCTGATTTTGTAACGAACTGTACTTTTAGTGTATTTCGGATTTTTGAGTAAAGTTTGTTGGAGAAGATATATAGATCATATGTTAACTAAAATCCTGCACTGGTTTCAGGTCAAAATTTCATGTAAATTATTTTTGGTGAATTTTTTAGTAAAACAAGGCAGGCTAGACAACTCTCTGACCTAGTTTTTAAAAAGGCAATTTTGAACTGATGGACAATTAAATAAATAAAATTCGAGCTTCTGGGGAATGAAACTTGAAAGTATAAAGTTTATTTTGACCCTAGAATGAACATAAACGGACTTGTAATGAAAGAGTTATGACTAAATTAAAATCAAGATTTTAAAAATTAAAATAGTCATAACTTGAGTTCTAAAACTCAGACAATTAGGATAGAATTTTTTATAGAAGTATATTTTGATGTAATTAAGATACTTTCAAAATTTTGTAAATTTGGACTTAATTTTGAATTTTAAAGAATTTCACAAATTTGGACAAAAATGAGCTTAAAATAAATAGTGAGTTCTGGAAACTAAATTATAATTATCTAGGTGGAACAAGGAGGAAAAATAATAAATAGTTAAGGTGGTTTAATGGAGAAAGTAAAGTGTAAAAACTTATGAAAAATTAATTATAATGAAATCAGAAAATGAGTAATATATTTTACCGGCTAAAATCCGTTAAAAGGAACGTATGAGGGTATACGAGTAATAAATAATTATTGTAATGAGCTTTTTATGGTGTAAAAATGTACTCAATGATAAATTAGCGGTACCCGAAAATACCAAAACGGAGTTAGAGATAGTTACTGAAGATAACAAATAATTAAATAAAACCTTTTGGATGGTGTAGGTTACTATTCTGAGATGGGATATTCCCTACTCGAGGAAAGTACGCCCACAACAGGCCAGTTTCCACACTCCCATGAATTTGAACTTTGCTCATTATAAAGCTGTAAATTTTTCTGAAAAGCTTGTTGGACCGTCTATGAAGGTGTTTACTCGCCATTTGTTCGGCTCAACTTGGTTGTTATCTTTTTATCAATTTATTGAACTGTTTATGATTCTTTGGTGATATGTTAATCCAATCCAAATTTCTTTGGTGCGAATCCTGAGGTTATAACTGAGTATGAACCACCCTATAAGTAGGGGTATTTTGTTATGGTCGGGTAACCGACATTATCACGTTGTGTAAATAAAACATGATTAAACAACATAACAATTACACAAACCATGCCAACACTAGCATAACTAAACACTTTATATTTTATAAAAAAATATTGACAAAAATGTCGCTATAATTTACAAACTATATTGAAAAAAATGTCCTTATAATTTACATTTTCCAAATTTTATTAGTCATGACTAGACCCGACAAATGAGCGGGTGTGAGCGGGTTTAGACGGGAACATAAGTTGGTTTGGATTTATATGCGTTGAGTTTAAATGAGTTAAAAATTAAATGGGCGGTCATAAATGCATATGACCCAACCCATATATCAAATTTGAGCATAATTAAGTATATATAGACTACTCACTTTCTCTATATTCATTTTTTAGTTTCTCTCTAAAATTTTATAAAATTTTCACTTTTAGAATTTTATTTCTTTGAACTTCTAAATGAGTAAACTTTTGATAATAAGTGAGTGGATAAATGGGCCAAATGATAGCCATATATTTTGGGGTAAATTACATATAATAGTACATTTTTAGAAATAATTACAAAAATCATACACCTATAAAATAATTATAAAATTATTACACTTTTTTGTTTTTATTTTCAATCTTAACATAATTAAAGGTCCTTAAATTAAGGGATTAATATGTAATGGCTGACATGACAATATTAGTATAATTAGGATTCCTTAATTTAGGGGATTAATTTTGGTAGGTGTCATTTTCTCTCTCATCTCCTATTATTCTGCCATTTTATTCTTTTCTGTCATTTTCTCTCTCATCTCCTCCTACTTTCATTTTCTGTACACCACTGCACTTCTATTCTTCCATTTTCATATTTAAAGACAAAAGTTGAAGAGTGAAGACGCCATTGAAGAGAGAAGATGAAGACGCCATTTTGCCATTTTCTCTCTCATTTTCTTCTATTTGCCATTTTTTCTTCAAAAGATGAAGATGCCATTTCTACCATTTTTGTATAAAAGATGAAGACGCCATTTCTGCCATTTTCTTCTATTCTGCCATTTTTTCTATCTCTTTCATTCTTCTAATTGTTCTTCATATTTCTTTGTACTCTATTTTTGTAAGTACTTCTATTTTACCTCTCTCTCTCTCGAGCACTAATTTTTAAGATTTTCTCTTTAATTTCATTCAATTGAGGTTTATGATCTTAATTTTATGCAAAATGTGCATTTGATTATGAATTTATGATAACTTTTTTTGTTGATTGGTGTTGATTGGTGTTTATCTTAGTATAAAAGTTTGGTTACCTCAGTATAAAAGTTTGGTAACCAAACTTTTATACCAAAGTAACCAAAATTTTATACTAAGGTAACTAAACTTTTATACTAAGGTAACCAAACTTTTATACCAAGGTAACCAATCCACCTCCACAACATCAGTTTTTTCATAATGCAGTTGGTAACTAAACCTTCACACCAAGGTAACCAAAACTTCATACCAAGGTAACCTTGGTATAAATGTTTGGTTACCTTAGTATAAAAGTTTGTTTACTTTAGTATAAAAGTTTGGTTACCTTAGTATAAGAGTTTTGATTACCTTGGTATAAAAGTTTGGTTACCTTAATATAAAAGTTTGGTTACCTCAGTATAAAAGTTTGGTTACCTTGGTAATTACCAAGGTTTGGTTACCTTGATATAAAAGTTTGGTTACCTTAGTATAAAAGTTTGATTACCTTGTTATAAAAGTTTGGTTACCATGACATTACTAATGATCTTCTCCTCTGCAGTATCTTGAGAATTTCCTTTTACTACCAGAACATGGTTGCTCCAGCCACTACCGCCCCAGTCTCCACCTCCACCGTCTCTGTAACCACCACTTGAGCCACCACCGCCATCTCCGCCACCACCGCCATTGTTACCTCCATAGCCATCACCGCCGCCTCTGAAGCCACCATTACAACCTCCTACGAAGCTGTAACCTCCTCCAAAGCTTCCACCTCCTCTGAAAATTGCCTCCGCCAGCTCCTGCAAATTACAAAATTTGTGCAGTCTTTCCTATGAAATTTGAATTTGAATAGGAAATTAGAATTAGAATTTATTTTTGTGGTTAGATCCCAGATATTTGAATTTGAATGATTAGTTATAGCAGATATTTCTCCTTAATTTTAGGTTTCCTTATTAATATTAATAGCGTTAATTTTATAATTATGTTGTGTTTTATTTTTGTAATTACTTTCTAATTGTTGTATATTAGTGTTAAGGACCCAAATTTTTACTAATTTTTTGTGGGGTAGGCCGTGTCAACAAAAATAGCACTAATAGCGGGCAGCATGCGCAAGAACCAAAGAAGCAAAGCTAAACTACGTTCGGCCTTGGCCCAATAGCTATTTAGTATGTAAAGCCCATTAAAATATACACACCAATTTAGAATTTATAGTAGCCGATGTGGGGCTAACAGAACTGCAGATTATGAAGCCTAATTTTTTTATAACTGAATCCACACCGGTAAAAGCAACTCGTGTATTTTTTGCTGGTTTCGTTGATTACTTTAAATTGAGCTGTAGGCATCAAGGAACCGAAATTATATATTGGTTGAGAAGCAGAATCGGGTTGAAAGTGAAAGATAGAGTGATTTTCCTATTGATTTCGTAGAAATGAGGTTGGTGTGAAGTCAAAAGATTAGGTTTGTGTATCGAACCACACCTATTTATGCCAGATTTCAGCATGAGTTATAAAGAACTGAAATGGTGAATAAGAAAGATTTTCGAAAGTATTCAAGGTTCTTTATTTTGGCGGTGTATATGATACCTGGACTCCGAGGGGGAGATGTAAGAAAAATTACCAACTTGACCTTTAGTCCAAGTATTATATTTGGTTCACGAGGTTTGTGAATAAGTGATTGTCTGGTAATGAGCAAGGTTCTTGCGTATCCCCTATTACCGGAAAACCTACAGAAGTCATAATGGGAAGAGGAAAAGGAAATCCAACGGATTGGATAAGGCAAGCGGGCTAGAAAGATCGAAGACACCCATTAAGCTTGAGTAAAGACCTAACGTATAACACGAAAAAAAGATGAATCCAATATAACACCCTATGGGTACATAAAAAATACGTTAAATCGATTCTTTTTAATGCAAGTAAGAACCAAAGAAGCAAAAAGCAAAACTACATTCAGCCTTGGCCCAATTGCTAACTAATATTAGAAGCCCATAAAAATATACATCCACCTAATTAGAATTTAAAGTAGACGATGTGGGACTAACAGAACTGCAGCTTATGAAGCCTATTTTTATATAAAACTGAATTCTCTCCGGTGAGCAACTACTCGTGTATTTTTTGCGAGTTGCATTGTGCTTACTTTAAGTTGTATACTTTATAATCAGCCAAAATTGTAAGCAGACGTTACAGCAAGATAAATTAGTAGTAAAAAAATTTACCTACAATATTTTAGTTTTAAAAAATAATATTTCTATCATTCCAAAATTAGAGATATATTTTGACTCAGTTGAAATACATATTTAATCTAAAATTCTGAACTGAAATTTAATCTATAATTCAAAACTGAAATAATCTAAAACATAAATATTTCAGTCAAAATTTTTATATCAAATCAATTAAAAAATTTGCGTACCCATTATTCAAATTCAAAACTTAAATATAAATTTAATTAAATCTTAAAAATTAAAATATAAATTATTTGTTCGTAGCAGTCCGCCTTGGGCCCAACAAACAACGCAGAAAACTTGAAACTAAATTGTAGGGCTTTACCCTTGTTTAGAGGGATGCCCTTCCAGAAATTCTCGATGGCCAAGGCAGAACCAAGGCCAAAGAGGGGGTTTGGAAATAGTTTTCAACCAGCAATTGACGCGCCTCGGTTAGAACCTCACTAGCTGCGTCATTGCCCCAAGCGCAAAGATACTAATGAATTGATCCTATCCCCCATTATATAGTAAGCCAGTCCCTTCCCAATTGCATCTATTTCCGATGTGGGACTCAAAAGCCATATACCAGTGGACCAGTGGCGAGGAAGCACTTGTTCATTATCAAACATCATCACCTCAATAAAATCTCTTTATTCAAATCATATGATGCCCCAAACATAAACATAAATAGTTAGAGAGTGCATATCACAAAACTATATTATTCCTCACAAATTCTTAAATAGATGGGGAAATTGTTGAAATGTTTTAATACTGCTCCCTTCCAACATGGGCCAAAATCCTGCTCGAGCACAACTCAATAGCCATCTCTGTTAAACTTCTCTAGGCTGCCGAACCTTCATTCTCTCTTTGTACTCTTTAAGTTCTTTCTCATATCGTTCCTTATCCATCAATCCGTAGTCTCGGTAAACCTGCATTTCAAAAATCAGGTATCAACAGTAACCAAAATGTGAAAATATAACTCGTATGAAACCCTGCTTAAATTACCAAGTTATAAGAATGTAGTACATCGTATTCTGCATACCTTCTTCTCTTCTTCGCTAAGATTGTTCCAAGACTCGCCAATCATTTTGGTGAACTCCCTTTCCCTTTCTGGGAAGATAGTTTTGAGTTCAGAGTGCTTTTTAGCAAAGAAGAAGTTGTAACCACTCCTATTTGGTTTGGGGCGGCTTGGATCTCCTCCACCCCTTTTTCTTTTTTTGTGTCTTCGTCTTGAATGCTTGGTGTTGGGGTTATATGGAACGATAGCCAATTCGGAAGAGTTAGGCTGTTCAGGATGATAGAGTACCCCATTTAAAATCTCAGAACCCAACTTCACAGACACCAAATAACCGCAGTCAAGTTTCCCATCAATAGTTCCAACAGCTTCGAAACACAAAGGAGCTAGGATAGAGAGAGAGAGAGAGACAGAGAAGGTATAATTTAGATTAGCATCAAGTATTGCCATATATGCAACTACGTAGGCAAGAGTACTAATCATACTTATTAGAATAATTAACTACGTTAATTAAACCAGATAATTGTTATAAAAAAATAAAAATAAAAAACAGTAGTCACACTTGATAGTAAGAATTCCACCATTTGGGAAAAGGTTTATTATAGCCGTTAGGTCCATTTACCATGCCCTGCAATTATTCACATCAAATTTCATATCTATCAAGGAGACAACGCATGCACCATATACAATTGGTAAATTAAATCACACCCTTTTCAATATGAAGTTGAACTAATTCATTGAACATTTGAACTAGATTCATGCTATTAAGGACATGTCAGCTTCTAATTTATGACTATCCATATTTTCTTAGGTTGCCACTTAACATAACATCCATTGTACTAAAAAAGCACAGGCTGT
The DNA here is from genome assembly GCA_020205505.1 of Panax japonicus. Classification (NCBI taxonomy): domain Eukaryota; kingdom Viridiplantae; phylum Streptophyta; class Magnoliopsida; order Apiales; family Araliaceae; genus Panax; species Panax japonicus. The sequence continues at coordinate 12,488,350 of CM035100.1, read as the reverse complement.
AATGACTCGGGTCAAATCCTTTCCTGAGGAAATAAACCAAAGCATGAGTAGCTGGAAAAGGCCATTCAATTACTAGACAGCTCTCAAGAGGTTGTGTTTCCGGATGGAAATCCTACTGTCTATACTCCATACACTTTAACAAGATAGATACTTTGTATTTTACTTCCAATTTGCCATTATATAACTCTCTTCAGCTTCATATTGAATTAACATGTTATTACTTCCAAAAGTTAATTTCTGCACCATAAACTCTTCAATCTTCATATATCATCAAGTGGGTGTTATTTCTACAAGTGTTTTTCATTATTTTCACGTTGTCTATAGTGAGTTCTATACTGATGATGATAGGCGGATGTCTGGAAATATAAAAACACTTGTGGAAACAACAATTTCCTAAATAGATCCACACAAAGAAAAAGAGACAATAAAAAAGTGCATGCTATCCCAAAAAAAACAACCACAAATGTCTAACAGAAAGAATATGAGAGATTTTATGATGTGGCCCTGTAAAGTTTGTATGACGATCACCGCCCATGTATATATATAGCATACAAACATATATTGAGCTTTGTTAATTGTTGTAGAGAAGAGGTAGGATCTTAGGTTCCACTGGGGGCACATATATATGCACACCTCAAAAGACGGGAGGGGATCAGAATATCCAAAAAAGAACACTTTGTGGCTCTAATTTTAGGCATCATATATCTTCACTTCCCAAGAACATACAAAACCCAGAAACAAATACCATACTAAATAACACAAGGAATTAGAAAACATTATAGGAAGATAAATTAAAAACATATGTAGTAGTATAACATCAGAGAGGTGAAAAATGTAAATACCTTTTGGGGAAAGTAAGGAACCCTGTGGCTTGGAGAAGTAAACTTGTTCATAATGGTAAAGAAAGCTGAAGTAGTGCTTCCTCAACGCATACGAAGCACTTGTGGTGGTTGGAGAAAAATTGAATATACTACTAATTTCCCTCCATTTCTTCTCTGATACAACCTATATACATATTCCCTCGTTTTTTTCATTATAAAGAAATTACCTAGTAAATAAAAGATAACTTAATTACATATGGTTTATATAAAACAAACAATAAAGAATACTCGACCTTGTCATAGCCACCCCTCTCGGTAACCTCTACATAGAGAACATACATATTCAGCTCCACCCCTCCAATGATAGGAACCCTTGCAAATCATCCAAATTCTCCAAAGATCAACACACACATAAAAAAAAGGTTTATATAGAATATACTTGGAGATACATTCCTAAACAAAGACTTTTAAGAAAACTTTACTTATTAAAATAGATCACTAATATTTGTTAACAATATAGTTATAGTGATGTGATAATATTTAGGCCTGTTCGGGACAACTTATAAGTTGGTTTGTTTTAAATTGTTTTTCAGGTGTTTAGATGTTTGGCAACTACTTATTTTTTTGACTTATAAGTTGAATTTTAAGTCAAAAAAAATAAGCAACTATTTGACCAAATGTAATAAGTTAAAGAACTTCATTTCACCGTTATAGAATAAACTAATTTTGGTGTACACATAAAAGTAAAATATATGTCTAATTTTGGAATAAATGGAATAAATTCAAAACACGTTAATTTATTAAAAATTTAGGATATGTTTATTTGCAAAGATTATAATTTATACACTAATAGTCTTATGTCTAAATTTGAAAACAAATAACACAATTGGAATTAATAATTATATCGATGCAAGATTGCAAGGCTAAAAAAGAAAAACAAATTACGAAAATGAAAAAGGCTTACATATACTTTGTCCCCATCACCGTATGGAAGTTGCGGAGAGTCTCCCAAAAAAGTGACGCTTTTCTAACCACATCCTCATGGGAAGCCAGTGGCTCGGGATACCTCTTACCCTCCTCCACCCCATTCTTGGCGGAAACTGACACCGACGACAACATTTTCCGGCGGCCGGGACTTGAGTCTAAAGAGAGAAGTGAGGATTAAAAGAAGAGGGTATGTAATGTAAATAGGAGAGGTGGGAGAAGGTTCCAAGATAAGACAGTAATTAAGGGACCAAAGTGGAGAGCTTAAGAAACAAGAGGTCAGGTTTTGACGCGTGTGAGAGGGAGAGGCTACGGTTATGCTAATTTTGGCTTTTTCTGCAATCTCTTAGAAATGACCAAATCTCTCCTAATGCTCTCATTTAATTTTTCCCCGGCGGACCTTCATTACTACTATTGCCCACCACCACCCATGCCCATCACAATACTATTATTCTCTCTCTCTCTTGTTTGTTGTTGTGTACTGTACTTTACTTGAAAGAGGCTTAGGGTGACATATATATATATATATGTATATGCATAATTAATTCAGAAATTCTAGGGAGACATTTTTTTGGGGACATTATAGGACTTTTTTTTTGGTTTTTTTGTAGTATCTCTTAAAAATGTATAATATTTATTTCAATTGAAATTTTTATAAAAATCAGTGTTTTAAATATAATTTGGATACATACAAAAAACAAGGTCTGTACAGTTTGTACAACCCTGTTTCTTGTATGTATCCAATTTATACCTAAAATACTATTTTTATAAAAATTTTAGTTGAAATAAATACTATACATTTTTTTAAGAGGTATTACAAAAAAAAACCAAAAAAAAAATATCGCTAGAATATCCACACAAAAATATCCCCCTAGAATTACTCTAATTAATTAGTTTCAACCGTAATAATCTGATTCTCTTTTCAAAGGTTGACTTGGTGAGATAGAACTTGCATGTAATTAATACTACTAATGAATTGGTACGTACGTATGTACAGTAATAGTATCTGCTGACAGCCTGACATAGTGACATAGTAGTAATATCTCTACGAGTCTACGCACATTTTTCTGTAGGCTAGGCTAGGCTAGATATCTGCATTATTACCTTTTTAGACTAGCTGCTACTAGTGTGTAGTGTATTTGGGAAATCCGGTTATCATGAAGTTATTTTTTTTTAGTAAGTTGGTTAAATGGCCAATAAAATACTGACACATATATAACTTCGTCTGCGTGTTAATATTCTATTAGTCAATTAACCAACTTACCCCGTAGTAAAATCCATACTATCCACTTCCTTATCTGGGCATATACCCAGACAGACTGCTGTACAAATATGATCCCAACCGTTTACGTTGTTGAAACCTTCAGATTAGCCTCAAGTCTTTTCTCTTCAAAATTTTAAATTCCGCACCATTTTAAACTTTGGCTTAACTTTTTTAATCAGAAATGAAATGTGTTTAAAATTAATTACGGCATTCATATGCGAGTATGCCATAATTTTGTTATAATTATAAGCCCTCCTTGTCTCTGTTTTTTCATTTTTAGCTTACTTTTTATTCTAACTAATTGATTATTTTGATTCTTTAAAAGTTATTAATTACTAGTGTTTATTAAATTGATTTTGATTCTCCATGATCTGACAACCTAAATTTTGTTAACAAAATATTAATATATTTATCTGTATATACATAAATAAATATATATTTAAAATATAAATCTTATATTATATATTTAATTATGTATAAATATATATATATATATATATATAATTATTTATTGATATATATTGTGCTTATTTATTAATATATATATATATACACATATATTTAAAATATAAATATTAATTACATATATATATTATAGTTAAGGGTTTCAATCCATGGCAATAAGGACACTATTCCAGCAATCAATATGTCAGTCGTTGAACAATTAAATAGAAAATTGAGATTGAAAATAATATATTTTCAGTCGATTAACAACAAGTAGCGGCTTCTATTTTAATTATAGGTCCCCATCTGGTCAAACTAAAGTGTAAATGGGTCCCACTTTGTCAGAATTTATATATATAAAAAATTAAATACACCAATCGCTACAACATGTTCAAATTTTTGTTTTCGGTCTATAATTATATAAATGGGTCCCAATTTATCAGATTTTATATATAAAAATTTTTTAAATACACCAACCGCTACAACATATAACGGCTTGGTCTTCAAATTTTTGTTTTCAGTCAATAAATTGTAAATGGGTGTTACTTTGTCAGATTTTATACAAAAAAAAAAATTAAAATACACAAACCACTACAACATGTAACGGCTCTAAAACTGAATTGGAGGCCAACAAAGTTTAGTATCATGATTTCATCCAAAAATGCTCCATATTAAGAACTAATACATTATTACTATAAAGTATTTAATAATTTATTAAATACTTATTATTTTTTATTATTACCCTAAACTCAACAAATTCTGATATTAATTTATTATTTTAATTTATTATGGGCCATAAATTTATTGTTTTTCATTATAAATAATAAATTAATATCAAAATTTATTGGGTTTAGGGTAATAATAAAAAATAATAAGTATTTAATAAATTATTAAATACTTTATACAGTAGTAGTAATGTAGTTCTTAATATGGAGCATTTTTCGATAAAATCATGATACTAAACTTAGTAGGCCTCCAGTTCAGTATTAGAACAGCGGTTTGTGTATTTTTTTTAAAAAAAATCCATTTTTTTTATATAAAATCTGACAAAGTGGGTCCCATTTATATAGTTATAGACAAAAAACAAAAAATTTAATACCAAACCGTTACATACTTACATGTCTATTTAAAAAAATCCCTTTTTTTTAAATTCTAACAAAATAGAATCCATTTAAACTTTAGTTTGATCAGGTGAGGCCTTATTATTAAAATAGAAATCCCTACTTGTTGTTAATCGGCTGCTACATGTTATAGCAGTTGAGAATATATTATTTTCAATCTCAGCCTTCCATTTAATTGATTAACGGCTGACATATTAGTTGTTGAAATAGTGACTTGGGCAATCGGTTCCTTTAATTATGTATATATAAATACATACTAACATATAAATATTGATACATATTATGTTTATTAATATATATATATATATATATTAACATATATAAAAAATGTAATATAAATATTATTACATCAATATAAATATTTATGTATATATTATATAATATGTAGTATATATAAATTATTTTATTTAGAGTTGAAAAGTTGATTTGAGAAGCACCTAAATAGATGATTCTAACTTCTACTTTTTTTTATACATTAAGGTACTTGTACTTAACTTTTAAATTTTGGTAGCTTTTAGATCCAAAAGCCGAAACAAACACCACTAGTCTAGCTTTTCAGAAGCCATAAGTTGGAATACGTAAAAAAATTGAAACAAACGGGGCTATAATAAGCCAAAAAATTATCAAATCCTCAATTCAATTATAGTATTAATTTGGTTGTTCGTGTTGTTGGTTATGCTCCAAATTTTTAAATTTGATATAGTCCCATATTATCTATTTTAAAATTTTTTTGTGTATATTATTACATGTTGGCTTGAATTTAGTAATGTTGTTTAGAAAAAAAGTTATTCTGCTGTAGAATTTTAAACAAATTTCATTATCTAAAAAGACAAATAAAAAAGAATCGAAAATAAATAACCAATCTTATTTAATTGCCAATAGTCATTTTTTATACATACAAATTTTATAACCAATCTTTGATTAAGGTTTGACTCTACCCGTTATTCCTGAACATAAATTCCCCAGATTAATTTGATAATCAGTAATTTCATTTAAACTTTTTGCCAATGTTTCGTAAATATGTGACTTTACTAAAGTTTGACTACTACCAAGAGGCAAGAGTCTTATATCAACAAAAAATCTCATATAATTATAACTGCATGATATGTACTGTATTTAGTGAGATATATATGTCTAATTTTCAGTGTTATTAGGAGTTCATTTTGATTGGAATGGTTAGCATGAAATTAATTTTAGTCAATTGACCAATACAGTGTTGACACGCAGAACGTGAGGTGATTTCTCAGCACTGTAGTTAATTGACTAACTTATTATAAATTAATTTTATAATAACCGGATTCTATTTTGACGGTGATGTAATTATGACTAGAATTAAAGACATCCTTTCTTTAAAAATGAAACTTGTATTTTTATTTGCACAACTTATATTTTTATGAAAGGTGGACAGCTTGAGCTTGATTGTGTAACACCCCAGTTCCACATCGAAAGATAGGGAAAAAATTTGTCTGGATATAACGAAATAAGTTACTATCAGTATAGTATCTTTAAGTTGTGACTTTTTGGGAGCCTGTGAGATACTATTGGGCTAGTAGTTTGAGGCCTTATTTTCTTTTGGGGATACATTGGGCTAGTAGTTTGAGACCTTATTTTGTTCGAACTTGGGATTTGACTCGAGATTTATTCCGAATTCGGGATTTGACCCGAATTGTTTCAGATTGGGTGGCTTAAAATCTTTGAGAGGAATAATCTCTCCCTTAAAATATGTGGAGAAAGTTAACAAGTTGGTGTTCCAAATCAAACTCAATTCTGAGAATTAAAATTGGGCTTAATCTCACCTTTAACCTTGAATATATTCTCTTCTCTTTATAGATAGTTTTGTTGGTGGAGGAGGAAGGCGTTGTAGATGGTGGGGGTAAAATTGGAACACCAATTCTTTTTCATTACCAGCAATATTAATTTAATTAAGCAGTGGACCCTATTTGAGGAAATATAATTTTCGGACAGTTATTATTAAGGGTAAATTACATATAATAATACATTTTTAGAAATAATTACAAAAATCATACACCTATAAAATAATTACAAAAGTATTACACTTTTTTGTTTTTATTTTCAATCTTAACATAATTAAAGGTCCTTAAATTAAGGGATTAATATGTAATGGCTGACATGACAATATTAGTATAATTAGGATTCCTTAATTTAGGGGATTAGTTTTGGTAGGTGCCATTTTCTCTCTCATCTCCTATTATTCTGCCATTTTATTCTTTTCTGCCATTTTCTCTCTCATCTCCTCCTACTTTCATTTTCTGTACACCACTGCACTTCTATTCTTCCATTTTCATATTTAAAGACAAAAGCTGAAGAGTGAAGAGAGAAGATGAAGACGCCATTGAAGAGAGAAGATGAAGACGCCATTTTGCCATTTTCTCTCTCATTTTCTTCTATTCTGCCATTTTTTCTTCAAAAGATGAAGACGCCATTTCTACCATTTTTGTATAAAAGATGAAAACGTCATTTCTGCCATTTTCTTCTATTCTGCCATTTTTCTATCTCTTTCATTCTTCTAATTGTTCTTCATATTTCTTTGTACTCTGTTTTTGTAAGTACTTCTATTTTACCTCTCTCTCTCTCTCTCTCTCGAGCACACCCAAGAAGGAGAAACAAGAGGATCCAAGCAAGGAGAGGCAATCACACACACACTAAGTATAAACCCTAAATTTTTAAAGCTTAAAAATCTTTCTTAGATGAAAGTAATTAGATTTTATGTATACTTGATATTGAACATATATATGTTGAAATACCATGGATCATGGAGTAAAAAACAAGAAAGAGATACAAACTAGTTAAAGAAAACCTTAAAATGATTTCTATAAATATTTATGAAGTAACTACGTACGTGTGTACATGAGTTTGTTCATTCTAGGATAGTTAATAACATGTTGGAGTATGATAACATAAACTATGACAAATGAAATCAAAGATCTTGTAAGAATCAAAAATTAAACAAGTTAAGAAAATTTTGAGCTTATAGAGTAAAACCCCTAAAATAAAGGCTGATTTTGTAACGAACTGTACTTTTAGTGTATTTCGGATTTTTGAGTAAAGTTTGTTGGAGAAGATAGATCATACGTTAACTAAAATCCTGCAGTGGTTTCAGGTCAAAATTCCATGTAAATTATTTTTGGTTAATTTTTTAGTAAAACAGGGCAGGCTAGACAACTCTCTGACCTAGTTTTTAAAAAGACAATTTTGATCTGATGGACAATTAAACAAATAAAATCCGAGCTTCTGGGGAATGAAACTTGAAAGTATAAAGTTTATTTTGACCCAAGAATGAACATAAATAGACTTGTAATGAAAGAGTTATGACTAAATTAAAATCACGATTTTAAAAATTAAAATAGTCATAACTTGAGTTCTAAAACTCAGACAATTGGGATAAAAAATTTGATAGAAGTATATTTTGATATAATTAAGATACTTTCAAAATTTTATAATTTTGGACTTAATTTTGAATTTTAAAGAATTTCACAAATTTGGACAGAAATGGGCTTAAAATAAATAGTGAGTTCTGGAAAAAATAAATTGGAACTAACTAAATTATAATTATCTAGATGGAACAAAGGAGGAGAAATAATAAATAGTTAAGGTGGTTTAATGGAGAAAGTAAAGTGTAAAAACTTATGAAAAATTAATTATAATGAAATCGGAAAATGAGTAATATATTTTACCAGCTTAAATCCGTCAAAAGGGACGTATTAGGGTATACGAGTAATAAATAATTTTTGTAATGAGCTTTTTATGGTGTAAAAATGCACTCGATGATAAATTTGTGGTACCCAAAAATACCGAAACGGAGTTACAGATAGTTACTGACGATAACAAATAATTAAATAAATCCTTTTGGATGGTGTAGGTTACTATTCTGAGATGGGAAATACCCTACTCGAGGAAAGTACGCCCACAACAGGCAAGTTTCCACACTCCCGTGAATTTGAACTTTGATCATTATAAAACTGTAAATTTTTCTGAAAAGCTTGTTGGACCGTATATGAAGGAGTTTATGCGCTATTTGTTCGGCTCAACTTAGTAGTTATCTTTTTATCAATTTATTGAACTATTTATGATTCTTTGGTGATATGTTAATCCAATCCAAATTGCTTTGGTGCGAATCCTGAGGTTATAACCGAGTATGAACCACCCTATAAATAGGGGTATTTTGTTATGGTCGGGTAACCGACATTATCAGGTTATGTAAATAAAACATGATTAAACAACATAACAATTACACAAACCATGCCAACACTAGCATAACTAAACACTTTATATTTTATAAAAAAAAATATTGACAAAAAATGTCCCTATAATTTACAAACTCCATTGAAAAAAATATCCTTATAATTTAAATTTTCCAAATTGTATTAGTCATGACTAGACCCGACAAATGAGCGAGTGTGAGCGGGTTTAGACGAAAACATAAGTTGGTTTGAATTTATATGCGTCGAGTTTAAATGAGTTGAAAATTAAGTGGACGATCATAAATGCATATGAGGCAACCCATATATCAAATTTGAGCATAATTAAGTATATATAGACTACTCACTTTCTCTATATTCATTTTTTTAGTTTCTCTCTAAAATTTTATAAAATTTTCACTTTTAGAATTTTATTTCTTTAAACTTCTAAATGAGTAAACTTTTGATAATATGTGAGTGGATAAATGGGCCAAATGATAACCATATATTTTGTGGATAGACATGGGCGATGGGTTTCCCAACAAATTTCAGCCCATATTGGCAATTCTAATTATGATCAAGTTTAATTCAAAGAGTCATTCATGACCAGGCAAGTTTTATTCAAAGAAGACAACCATTAAAACTAATTTGGAAAGGGCCGTGAGAACGCAGGCCCTTACTGTCCCAAATTATGATATAGTCTCCACCACTTGGGTAGACCTTAAGATAGAACCCCTCTAAAGTGCAATGATGGCCTTTAACTTAGGCAATGGGTCATCTTGATCACGCTTTCACCCCATCTAGGTAAGTAATTTGTTAATGAGGATACACATTGTCCTTAAACCCTTAAGATCATACTCTTGTTCAATGGTCAGTCAATGTGGGACGTACAATAAGAATAATGCAAATTGACAGCCATATATTATATTATTATTCACTAACTTATGACTCAAATGACCTCATAAATTTTTTGAATCATAATTCATATATATAAGTCAAAAGGGTGTATGAAGAACTTTTGTAAATCAATCTCTTTACAAATCAATTGAAATTAAGAACTACTGTTGACCTTTATCGTTGCAATCATTCATCAACTTTACAAACTCCAATGGTTTTAGATCGAATACTGCCACCTCCAGAAACTTTGTTCGGACTGAGGAAACCTTTCCACGCCACCGTTACCTTTTGGGAGGTATATGTCCCATATAAATTGTCTACTTGACATTGTCCCTTGACCCGAGGGACCTATTTCCATTATTGACTTTTTTTTGGAATATCAAGATTTTCATGACACACATAAATACTTTTTTGAATATTTTTCCTTTTCCTCTTTTTTCATCCATTAGAAATAAAAGCTACAAGAGAGAGAGAGAGAGAGAGGCATTCGGACAGAGCTTAGAGGGAGGGGAGAAAGTGAGAAAAAAAATTACACCCAAGAAGGAGAAACAAGAGGATCTAAGCAAGGAGAGGCAATCACACACACACACACTAAGTATAAACCCTAAATTTTTAAAGCTTAAAAATCTTTCTTAGATGAAAGTGATTAGATTTTATGTATACTTGATATTGAACATATATATGTTGAAATACCATGGATCATGGAGTAAAAAACAAGAAAGAGATACAAACTAGTTAAAGAAAACCTTAAAATGATTTCTATAAATATTTTATGAAGTAACTACGTACGTGTGTACATGAGTTTGTTCATTCTAGGGTAGTTAATAACATGTTGGAGTATGATAACATAAACTATGACAAATGAAATCAAAGATCTTGTAAGAATCAAAAATTAAACAAGTTAAGAAAATTTTGAACTTATAGAGTAAAAACCCTAAAATAAGGGCTGATTTTATAACGAACTGTACTTTTAGTGTATTTCGGTGTTCGGGATCATTCTGCTGACCTTCACTTGGGCTGAAGGCCCGACATCAGAGGAGTTGTATGAGTTCGTTGGGCCGAAGCCCATGGTGGATTTAGAGTTGTTCGGGTCGGCGTCTGAGTCTTTCTGGGCTGGACCCTCACTTTGGTGGATGTCTTCGGGTTCGACATCCGAGCCCCTTGGACCGGAGCCTTATCCTGTTGTGTGCTATTGGGAGTCGGGCCTTCGGGTCCTTTGGGCCGAAGCCTAGACCTGACAGTGGGTAGTTTGGGCCTGTACAGTAGGCCTTCATGCGTGCAGAGTTGGACGTCCCAATTATAATTAAATACGGTTACTCCAAAGGTAGTGATTAGATTGGATTCTACTTGCATCTTTTAAGGAGATTGTGTTGGACCTAAGTTATGGTAACTATCATAGCTAGGAATCTTTAACCGATTAGGAGAAGGATTCTAAGGCAGTGAGATTATTATAAATACCAGGCCAGGGTTACAATTAAGAGGTAATTCATACTTTTGAGCACTAAACACTTAGCTTCCATTGTTAAAACCTTTTAACGACCTGTACTCATTCTCATACCGGAGCTATCCCCCGGCGGCACAAGCCGTCAAGCTTCTGTGTGATCTGTTATTGTGCAGGTTCTAGCGCGTGGATTCTGTGATTGGACGCGCTGGCGAAACTTGGCGTTAATATTGGCGCTAGAAGGAGGGGTTTTAGTGCTTAATCAATCACAATTAGATTCTTTTTTGGTGAGAAATTATGGCAAGCTTAGAGTATGCAGTTTCAGACCTCGAAAAGGCCAAGACACACCAGACCACTCAGGTGAGAAGGTCGGTGAAAGACAGACTGGGTTCTAGAATCCCAGGAGATCAGAAGGATCCGGCTGGCTCCCCCCGACGAAGGCTCTTCCATGAAATCCAACGAACCCCCAACCAGGCTAGTCGGGCGGGCGAAAACAATTCACGAGCATCGGAGGCGCATGGAAAGAGTCGTGGCTAAGATGGTTGAGATCAGAGAGAATTTATCCTGCAGAGAAAGATGCAGCAAAATAAAGATGCCATGATGGCCCTACGTCTTCAGCAGGAGGAGCTCGAACTACAGATGGCTAACGCGGTCGGAGAGCAAGAGGCGACCTCTAAAAGCCATAGACACCGTAGCCAGTCTAGGTCACCCCGAAGGAGAGAGGCTGATAGGGAAAGGAGCAGGTACCGAACCCGTTCGAGGGATGACCGAAGCTGGAGGAAGAGTCGATCAGTAGGACGACGATCTGAGAACCCGAGCAGGACGGGGCAGAGGAGAGGAGACGAGATTCCCGAATGTGAGAGGGACAGACCCCGATCATCCCCTCATAGAGGAGAATCTGACCCCCTCTCCCGAAGGGTAGCCGATTTGGAGAAGTTGCTGTCGGCCAAAAGCTCAACAGGGGCGCCTTCGGCCTACATAGGGTCACCCTTTTCGCCAAAAATTAATCGGGAGATAGCAGACCCCAAAAAGAAGATGCCCCTGATGGAGACTTATGACGGGATAGGGGATCCTTATGACTATTCCGATGGGTACGACAGACTGATGACTTATTATGGCCATTTTGACGCGGCCAAGTGTCACATGTTTGCCACTACCTTGAAGAAGAGTGCCCGGGAGTGGATGGGAACCCTGGTATCGGGATCGATAAATTCGTGGAATGACCTTCGGGAAAAGTTTCATGCCCGATTCGGGAGTAATAAGAGACGGGAGAAGATTACAGCATCCCTCATGCAGGTCAGGCAAAGATCAGATGAGAGCTTGGGGCAATATGTTAAAAGGTTTCGAGAAGCTGTGGGGTCGATGGCGGAGTTAAATTCTCCACAAGCCTTGGGAGTCTTCACAACGGGGCTAGACATCAGAAAATCGAAGAAGCTGATGAAGGACCTGGTGATCAACCCCCCGACCGACCTAACGAAAGCCTTTCATAGGGCCGAGGGTCACATAGCGATCGAGGAGGCGATGGGGAACTTCAAACAACAATCCCAGTCGTACGAGAAGTCCAGAGATTGGGACAAACAGAGCTATCAAAAGTCAGACAATTAGGGGATGTCGGATAGCTACAGTAAGAATAACTACAACGGGGGACGGTCGGGCAGTGGAAGACCACCCTTCCCAAACAAAAATGTCAACAAAGTATACACCGCTCTCAATACGGACCGGGCTAAGATACTGGAGGAGATGCAAAACAAGCTCTTTTTCAAACCATGCCCATCGATCCCGAAGCCGGTAAAAAGGGATCGGAACAAGTATTGTACGTATCACCAGAGTCGGGGTCACACGATAGAAGATTGCAATAACTTGAAAGACTTGATTGAAAAGAATGTTCAGAATGGGCAGTTGGTACAGTACGTAGTCGGCAGGGAAGGGTCGGAAGCCCCGCGAGAGGATAACATAGAGCTCACCCGGGAAACACAGCCGCAACAGAACCCGCAAGCCCGAAGAATTATTGATGTGATATCGGGCGGGTCGGTAGGGCGTGTAACCGATAGGAAGAGGAATGGGCATCTCGCTGCCGTACTGTCGCTAGCTGGCTCCTCGCCCAGAAAGGACAGGCCATATTCAGGCACGATCATCTCCTTCTCCGATGATGACTACCCTACTGACCACATTGAATCGCACGACGGAGCATTGGTGATAACGGCTCAGGTCAGGCAAGTGGACATGAAGAAAATGATGATCGACAATGGGTCCTCAGTCGACATACTTTACTCACATGTATACCAGAGGATGGAGTTGGGAGGAAAGAAGATGGAATTGGGAGCAGAGGGCCCGTTATACGGTTTCAGTGGCGACCCGGTTCATGTGTCAGGTACGATAGAATTTCCAGTCAGATTCGGTACGGCCCCGCAGCAAACAGAAATTATGGTAAAAATTTTTGTCATACAAGTGGATTCAGCTTACAACGCCATCTTGGGAAGGCCTACTTTAGCAGCACTGCAGGCAGTAACGTCTATACCCCATTTCAAAATCAAGTTTCCAACACCGGACAGGATAGGGGAAGTAAAAGGAGATCTTGATATCGCCCGAAGGTGTTATCGGAATACCTTGATTTCTTTAGGGGTTGGGGTCAGTAAGCAGAAACAGATGATGACCATCGAGATAGAGCCGTTCACGGAGGGCAGCACTGAACCCATGGCTCTACCGGCAGAGGAAACAGAAGATGTTGAGTTGATACCGGGGAATCCAGACAAACTGATCAAAATCGGGGTGGAATTATCCGAATAGATGCGAACGGGTCTGGTGGAATTACTTCGAGTGTATGACGACATCTTCGATTGGGAACCTAGCGAGATGCCCGGAGTAAGCGAATCAATAGCATTACATAGGCTTCATACTGGTCCGAAGAGGAAGCCAGTGATACAGAAAAGAAGGATCTTCGCCCCGAAAAGACAGAAGATTATAGATGAAAAGGTTACTAAATTGTTAGAGGCAAGGTTCATCTTTGAGATTGACTTTCCCGAATGGCTGGCGAATGTGGTATTAGTTCAGAAACAAAATGGGAAGTGGAGGATGTGCATCGACTACACAGACTTGAACAAGGCCTGCCCTAAAGACTTTTATCCCTTACCCAATATAGACCATCTAATTGATGCCCCTTCGGGGTATGGAATGTTAAGCTTCATGGACGCTTTCTTGGGATATCACCAAATCTCGATGCACAAGGAAGATATCCAGAAGACCAGCTTCATCACCCATCGGGCTATATACGCGTATCGGAAGATGACTTTCGGACTACTGAACGCAGGGGCGACCTACCAACGGATGATGAACTTTTTATTCAGGAAACAGCTGGGGCGGAGTATGGAAGTGTACGTGGACGACATGATCATCAAGAGCGTGTCAGTCCGGGATCATCTGGAGGATTTAGCAGACTGCTTCGAAACGGTAAGACAACACAAACTAAGATTGAACCTGACCAAATGCACCTTCGGACTGGGTTCAGGGAAATTTCTGGGATACTAGGTCAGTAAGAGGGGAATCGAGGCCAATCCGGCAAAAATCTCGGCGATCTTAGACATGAAATCTCCAAAGACATACAAAGATGTTCAGAGGTTGACGGGCCGAATAGCTGCCCTTCAGAGATTCGTGTCAAGGTCAGCTGAAAGATGTCTACCCTTTTTTGACACTCTAAATGGTCCGAAAAATTATAAGAGTTTCCAGTGGACTTCGGAATGTGAAGACGCGTTCCAAGAGATCAAGAGGTACCTGGGTACGGCACCATTATTAATGAAACTGACCCCCTCAGAACCTTTATACCTATATTTGGCTGCAAGACCGATGGCAGTAAGGGCGGCACTGGTGACGGATAAGGGAGGAAAGCAGTTCCCGGTGTACTATGTCAACCGTGTTCTTCGGGACGCAGAGATGAGATACCCAAGCCTGGAAAAGTTTTCCTACGCACTCATAATCGCTAGCAGGAAACTCAGACACTATTTCCAGGGTCGGTTGATAGTGGTCTACACGGATCAGCCTTTGAATAAGATTTTGCACAAGACCGAGGTATCAAGTCGGTTGGCCGCATGGGTGATGGAATTAACACAGTTTGTTATAGAGTATCATCCCCGAACGGCCATCAAAGGGTAGGCGTTGGTAGATTTTGTGGTAGAGTGTTCTTTCACCGAACCTGAGGTGAGTATAGTGGCCGAAGCACAACCAGGTCAGACCTCATGGACTTTATACGTGAATGGATCGTTAACTTCGGATGTCAGTGGAGCGGGGGTCCTCCTGACAAGTCCTGAGGGGTTCAAGGTGCAACAAGCTATTCGGTTCGGTTTCAAGGCCACAAACAATGAAGCAGAGTATGAGGCCATCTTAGCAGGGATACGATTGGCCCGAAGCTTAGAGGTACAGAGGTTGATCATCTACAGTGATTCGCAGCTGGTGGTCAAACAACTTTTGGGCGAGTACGAGGCTCGAGGGGCAAGGATGGTGAAATATTTGGCCGAGGTAAAGGATAAGCATATGCACTTCACATTGCACAGTTGTCAGGGGGTGGACCGGTCAGACAATACAATAGCAGATGCCCTGGCAAGGTTGGCAACTACTGAAGCAAGCTCTTTCAATGGATCAGTGTACCTGGAGGTTCTGGAAAAGCCAGTGTCTCGAAGATAGAAGTCCTGGCTTTGGACCAACTCAATTGCTGGCTCTCACCTTATATCTCATACTTGGCTGATGGGACTCTCCCTTCGAACTGAATCCTAGCCAGACAAGTCAAACATCGAAGCTCGAACTTCGTCCTGATAGATGGAGATCTATACAGAAGGGCCTTTAGCTCTCCACTGCTCAAATGCTTGACTCCCTCAGAAGCAGACTACACACTTCGGGAGGTACATGAAGGGATCTGCGGGGATCACATGGGGGCGAAGTCACTTGCATATAAAATTCTAAGGCAGTGGTATTATTGGCAAACTATCTACACTGAGGCAAAGGAATTGGTTAGGAGGTGCCCCAAGTGTCAACTGAACAGCAATATTCCACATCAACCCCCTGAAGAGCTCTATTCGATCTTATCCACAATTCCCTTTGCTGTATGGGGCATTGACATCTTGGGTCCTCTACCAAAAGCTAAGGGATAAGCTAGCTTTGTGATCGTGGCTATTGACTACATGACGAAGTGGGTCGAAGCCAAACCACTACAAAAGATCACCGAGAAGGAGTGTTTGAAGTTTTTTAAAGAAGGAGTAGTCTACCGATTCGGTATCCCGATGGCAGTAGTCTCAGACAATGGCAGACAGTTCGTGGGGTCGAAATTCGAGGGCTTTCTGAAGGAGTTAAGGATCCAATATCGCAAGACTTCGGTTGCCCATCCTCAGTCAAATGGTCAAGTGGAAGTGACCAATCGAACCCTACTCAATGGGATAAAGCGCAGATTGGATGAATTAAAGGGTCGGTGGCTCGAAGAGCTGCTATCCGTTTTGTGGGCGTATCGAACTACTCCAAGGACTACAACTGGGGACTCTCTATTTAAACTGGCATTTGGGACCGACGCCCTCGTTCCTGTCGAGATCGGATCCCCCACCCTTCGAATCAGCCAGTACAAAGAGCTATACAATGATGAAGGCCTGAGAACGAATTTGGATTTACTAGATGAAGTCCGAGATTCGGCTATGATGAGGTTGGTAATCTATCAGCAATGGACAGCCCGACACTACAATCAGAAGGTGAAGCCTAAGAGGTTTGCTGTAGGAGATCTAGTCCTCCGGGAGTCGGAGGCTTCAACCCCCCAGAACACCGACAAGTTAATGCCTAACTGGGAGGGGCTTTATGAGGTGGTAGGAGTGCCGAAGCCATGAACATATCGGCTTCGAGCAATGGACGGTTCGGAGGTAAAGAATACATGGCATGCTGGAAGACTTAGAAAATTTTACCAGTAATAGTTATGTCATTCTTACTTTTACCCATGTATCCGATTCAATTCAAATGATATAAATGAAAGCTCTTATTTCTGTCAATGTTTAACTTTATTTATATTCATATATCTCATTACTACCCGAACAGACACGCTTCGGGCACTATCCGATCAAGTGGTTCAAAAAGACACCACTGATCGAGATAAGTCCCGAGCATAACTGACCGAGGGTTCAGTAAATTCTTAAAGTACAGATCTCGGGAACTATCCGATCAAGAGGTTCGGAAAGACACCACTGATCGAGATAAGTACCGGGTATAACTGTTAGACCCTTCAAGATCAGATAAACTCTAAGGACAATCTGATCAGAAAGTTCGAGTGGACATAACCGATCGAGATTAGTCATGAGTAAGACTGACAACAAACATTCATGGGCAAAAGTATATCTCATTTACACTTAGAAAATTTTTACAAGCCTAATTGCCTATGATTCGGGCAAAGTACAAAAAAAAAAATTTACAAATCCTAAATATCTATTCTGCAGGGGGATCATCTTCAGCTTCGGATTCGTCATCAGAAGAGTCAAGGATGGAGATATCGAGCCCAGCAGCCATCAGCTTTGCCTTAGCCTTATCCCAATGAGTCTCATACCCTTCACCGAATTGGGCTATGACCTTATTATTCAAGGCTTCAGATTCTTCGTATTCGGCGATGGCCTGCTGTCTGGCCTTGACAACCTTCTCGGGAAATATGTTGACAGTAGCGGTTAAAGTGTTGTTCTCCTTGATCAAGAACATCATCTTGTCGTGCATCTCGGAGAACTTGTGCGTAATGCTGTCAACAGCATCATCCCGATCCTTGACCTCCTTAAGCAGATGATCCCTCTCGGCCAGAAGAGTTCCGTGCTTATGCTCCAGTTCTTTGATCCGGTCCTCCGCTCGGGTCGCCTTATTTCGGGACTTGGCATGAAAATCTCGTTCCTTCTTCAGGTCCGACTGCAGACCCCGAACCTCAGCCTCAAGCAGCTCCACATCCGTTCCTAGCTGAATTTCTTTCTTTGTAGATCGGGCGAGGGGAGTGATGGCTCGAGCGAGTATAGCGTTGGCCTGCAGCGAACACATATATTAGTACAAGAAGTAAAAATTCAAGTTAATAGTAGTACTCAGAGTGACAAAGGGAATTACTTGAGTCTGGGCTCGAACATAGGCCACCAAGAACTGATTAGAAGAATACCCTTTAAACCGTTCGTCGTCACCAGGAAGTTTTAAGTGATTGAAGAGGGTAAAAGGGAAAACCTCTGACGGGCTCTTGGGCCAACAGGTAGTCGGCGATCCTTGGGAGGAACTTGACCCAGAAGAAGGAGTGGGGGCACGGTCCGGACCAGGGACCACCATCTGTCCCGTCAGTTGATCGGAACCCTCCGACAATCGAGGTCTCTTGGATCGGGGTTCGAGAAGAACCTCTTCGGTATCCTCCGAATCCTCGACCACCTCGGTCGGAGGAGGGGACGGTGGAAGAGTCAGCTTCGGCAGGGAAGGCGGAGGGACTATTGTAGGCGCTTTGATGGTCGGCTTGGAGGGCTTCTTGGATTTCTTCACCAAAGCCGCCTTCTCCGCGCGGCTCATCTTCAGCGCCACTTTTTGTGTGGTCGGGGGCTCGGGCCCCGAAGTGGACCCCAGAGACATCTCGCTGATAGGGACCGTATGCTCCTCAGGAGCGTCGTCAGTCACTAGGGGTCGGATGAACCCGGTTGTGATGGTGGTGGGGATGAAGGCATCGACAACGCCCTCTGGCTTGAAAATGGTCACTGCACGGGGACATATGGGTTAAGGCGTGGAACGCTTAAGAGAATAGGAGAAAAAAAAAAGAACAAAAAAGAACGATACTTACAGCCGTGTTTGTACAACCAGGCTTCGTCCATCAGAAGCCCCAGATTCTATTAGGTCTTCTTCCATTGCTTGTAGAACGTCCTGAAGGCATCGGCTCGACCCTTCAGGAACTTCAAAATCTTGGCCGCCTGGTCGGTTGGATGGGCCCAGGAGGGAAGGAGCTGGAGGTCGGTTCCCTTGGCAAAAAACTACTATTCGTGCCACCCCTTGTTGCTTGAAGGGGTTTTGATCGGGACGGTGCAGTTGGGGCGTTTGTTGAGTTGCCAGAGACCGGGTTCTTTCGACCCATCGACGGTGAACAGGGCGAAGAATAGATCGATCCCGGGAGTGATGCCCACCTCTTGGCAGATGGCTATGAAAGAGACTAAATGGATGTACGCGTTCGGCACAAGCTGCGCGAACCCTACTCCCACGAAGCTTAAAAAGAAGAAATGAAATCGTGAAGTGGGAACCGAACCCCGTATTTCAGAACGTACAAGGGGACGGCTACCCACTCGTCCTCAGGACGCCAAAACATCTTCTGGTCGGGCGTTGGTCCTCGGAGCATGTATTCTTCAGGGATTTTAAAGAGGGTTCGGATATCAGATATCTGGGAGGGGGTGATAGTGGAAGGAGTATGGAGGTGAGAAAACTCCTTTGAGGAGTGGTATGCATTTTGAACCCTAGCCTCGGCGTCTACCGAACTAGGCAGGGTCGAAGGTGTGGTAGCGGCAGGGGCATCTGGCAGTTCGATCTCTAGTTGGTCGCCGGTGGTGACGGTGGAGGTGACGGTGATTGGCTCAGTGGCCGGAATAGTGCTGAAATCGGCCATTGAAAAGGAATGTAATGCAAATAAGAAGTTTCGAAGAAGAGATGATCTAGACTAGAACTCAAATATCTGCAATGTGGTGGAAATTTGGGGAGTTTGGGGAAGAAATGAGCTCGCCGAAAATTGCCTTGCCGGAAAAAATAAAAACATAGAGTTTGGGAGAAAGGAGTCAGTAAAGGAGATAACGAGGGGGGAAGAGGGGTTTTTATAAGGAGTACGACACAGAACCCTAGGGCGGCTATTAAATACTTAAGTTGGGGCCAGGCGTGAAAAGGTGTGTAACGTTTCAAATATCAAGAATAGACCGTTTGGTTTTCCTAGACAGTTCATTATTAGCTGTCATGACCTTTCGAATACCTGAACTTTCAAGTCTCCAATCATAAGTACCTTATAATTGAAGACTGGGGGGCAATGTTCGGGAGCATTCTGCTGACCTTCACTTGGGCTGAAGGCCCGACATCAGAGGAGTTGTATGAGTTCGTTGGGCCGAAGCCCATGGTGGATTTAGAGTTGTTCGGGTCGGCGTCTGAGTCTTTCTGGGCTGGACCCTCACTTTGGTGGATGTCTTCGAGTTCGGTATCCGAGCCCCTTGGGCCGGAGCCTTATCCTGTTGTGTGTTGTTGGGAGTCGGGCCTTCGGGTCCTTTGGGCCGAAGCCTAGACATGACAGTGGGATAGTTTGGGCCTGTACAATGGGCCTTCCTGCGTGCAGAGTTGGACATCCCAATTATAATTAAATACGGTTACTCCAAAGGTAGTGATTAGATTGGATTCTACTTGCATCTTTTAAGGAGATTGTGTTGGACCCAAGTTATGTTAACTACCATAGCTAGGAGTCCTTAACCGATTAGGAGAAGGATTCTAATGCAGTGAGATTATTATAAATACCAGGCCAGGGTTACAATTAAGAGGTAATTCATACTTTTGAGCACTAAACACTTAGCCTCTATTGTTAAAACCTTGTAACGGCCTGTACTCATTCTCACACCGGAGCTATCCCCCGGCGGCACAAGCCGTCAAGCTTCTGTGTGATCTGTTATTGTGCAGGTTTTAGAGCGTGGATTCTGTGATTGGACGCGCCGACGAAACTTGGCGTTAACATTTGAATTTTTGAGTAAAGTTTGTTAGAGAAGATAGATCATACGTTAACTAAAATCATGCAGTGGTTTCAGGTCAAAATTCCATGTAAATTATTTTTGGTGAATTTTTTAGTAAAATAGGGCAGGCTAGACAACTCTCTGACCTAATTTTTAAAAAGACAATTTTGATCTGATAGACAATTAAATAAATAAAATCCAAGCTTCTGGGGAATGAAACTTGAAAGTATAAAGTTTATTTTGACCCAGGAATGAACATAAATAGACTTGTAATGAAAGAGTTATGACTAAATTAAAATCAAGATTTTAAAAATTAAAATAGTCATAACTTGAGTTCTAAAACTCATACAATTAGGATAAAAAATTTGATAGAAGTATAAAAAATTAAAATAGTCATAACTTGAGTTCAAAAATCTTGTAAGAATCAAAAATTAAACAAGTTAAGAAAATTTTGAGCGTATAGAGTAAAAATCCTATAAAGGCTGATTTTGTAACGAACTGTACTTTTAGTGTATTTCGAATTTTTGAGTAAAGTTTGTTGGAGGAAATAGATCATACGTTAACTAAAATCCTGCAGTGGTTTCAGGTCAAAATTCCATGTAAATTATTTTTGGTGAATTTTTTAGTAAAACAGGGCAGGCTAGACAACTCTCTGACCTAGTTTTTAAAAAGACAATTTTGATCTGATAGACAATTAAATAAATAAAATCCGAGCTTCTGGGGAATGAAACTTGAAAGTATAAAGTTTATTTTGACCCAAGAATGAACATAAATAGACTTGTAATGAAAGAGGTTATAACTGAGTATGAACCATCCTATAAATAGGGGTATTTTGTTATGGTCGGGTAACCGACATTATCAGGTTATGTAAATAAAACATGATTAAACAACATAACAATTACACAAACCATGCCAACACTAGCATAACTAAACACTTTATATTTTATAAAAAAAAATTTGACAAAAAATATCCCTATAATTTACAAACTCCATTGAAAAAAATATCCTTATAATTTAATTTTTCCAAATTTTATTAGTCATGACTAGACCCGACAAATGAGCGGGTGTGAGCGGGTTTAGACGGGAACATAAGTTGGTTTGGATTTATATGCGTCGAGTTTAAATGAGTTGAAAATTAAGTGGGCGGTCATAAATGCATATAAGGCAACCCATATATCAAATTTGAGCATAATTAAGTATACATAGACTACTCACTTTCTCTATATTCATTTTTTTAGTTTCTCTCTAAAATTTTATAAAATTTTCACTTTTAGAATTTTATTTCTTTAAACTTCTAAATGAGTAAACTTTTGATAATAAGTGAGTGGATAAATGGGACAAATGATAACCATATATTTTGTGGATAGACATGGGCGATGGGTTTCCCAACAAGTTTCAGCCCATATTGGCAATTCTAATCATGACCAAGTTTAATTCAAAGAGTCATTCATGACCAAGCAAGTTTTATTCAAAGAAGACAACTATTAAAACTAATTTGGAAAGGGCCACACGAACTCAGGCCCTTACTACCACAAATTATGATGTAGGCTCCACCACTTGGGTAGACCTTAAGATAGAACCCCTCCAAAGTGCAATGGAGGCCTCTAACTTAGGCAATGGGTCATCTTGATCACCCATTCACCCCATCCAAGTAAGAAATTTGTTAATGAGGATACACATTGTCCTTAAACCCTTATGATCATACTCGTGTTCAATGGTCAGTCAATGTGGGACGTACAATAAGAATAATGCAAATTGACCGCCATATATTATATTATTATTCACTAACTTATGACTCAAATGACCTCCTAAATTTTTTGAATCATAATTCATATATATAAGTCAAAAGAGTGTATGAAGAACTTTTGTCAATCAATCTATTTACAAATCAATTGAAATTAAGAAATGTTGTTGACCTTTATCGTTGCAATCATTCATCAACTTTACAAAGTCCAATGGTTTTAGATCGAATACTGCCACCTCCAGAAACTTTGTTCGGACTGAGGAAACCTTTCCACGCCACCGTTACCTTTTGGGAGGTGTAGGTCCCATATAAATTGTCTACTTGACATTGTCCCTTGACCCGAGGGACCTATTTCCATTATTGACTTTGTTTTTGGAATATCAAGATTTACATGACACACATAAATACTTTTTCGAATATTTTTCCTTTTCTTCTTTTTTCATCCAACATAAATAAAAGCTACATGAGAGAGAGAGAGAGAGGCATTCGGATAGAGCTTATAGGGAGGGGAGAAAGTGAGAAAAAAATTACACCCAAGAAGAAGAAACAAGAGGATCCAAGCAAGGAGAGGCAAACACACACACACACACACACTATGTATAAACCCTAAATTTTTATAGCTTAAAAATCTTTCTTAGATGAAAGTAATTAGATTTTATGTATACTTGATATTGAACATATATATGTTGAAATACCATGGATCATGGAGTAAAAAACAAGAAAGAGATACAACTAGTTAAAGAAAATCATAAAATGATTTCTATAAATATTTTATGAAGTAACTACGTACGTGTGTACATGAGTTTGTTCATTCTAGGGTAGTTAATAACATGTTGGAGTATGATAACATAAATTATGACAAATGAAATCAAAGATCTTGTAAGAATCAAAAATTAAAAAAGTTCAGAATTTTTTGAGCGTATAGAGTAAAAACCCTAAAATAAAGGCTGATTTTGTAACGAACTGTACTTTTAGTGTATTTCGGATTTTTGAGTAAAGTTTGTTGGAGAAGATAGATCATAGGTTAACTAAAATCCTGCAGTGGTTTCAGGTCAAAATTCCATGTAAATTATTTTTGGTGAATTTTTTAGTAAAACAGGGCAAGCTAGACAACTCTCTGACCTAGTTTTTTAAAAGACAATTTTGATCTGATAGACAATTAAATAAATAAAATCCGAGCTTCTGGGGAATGAAACTTGAAAGTATAAAGTTTATTTTGACCCAAGAATGAACATAAATAGACTTGTAATGAAAGAGTTATGACTAAATTAAAATCAAGATTTTAAAAATTAAAATAGTCATAACTTGAGTTCTAAAACTCAGACAATTAGGATAAAAAATTTGATAGAAGTATATTTTGATGTAATTAAGATACTTTCAAAATTTTATAATTTTGGACTTAATTTTGAATTTTAAAGAATTTCACAAATTTGAACAGAAATGGGCTTAAAATAAATAATGAGTTCTTAGATAAAATAAATTGGAACTAACTAAATTATAATTATCTAGGTGGAACAAAGGAGGAGAAATAATAAATAGTTAAGGTGATTTAATGGAGAAAGTAAAGTGTAAAAACTTATGAAAAATTAATTATAATGAAATCGGAAAATGAGTAATATATTTTACCGGCTTAAATCCGTCAAAAGGGGCGTATGAGGGTATACGAGTAATAAATAATTATTGTAATGAGCTTTTTATGGTGTAAATATGTACTCGATGATAAATTTGCGGTACCCAAAAATACCGAAACGGAGTTACAGATAGTTACTGACGATAACAAATAATTAAATAAATCCTTTTGGATGGTGTATGTTACTATTCTGAGATGGGAAATACCCTACTCGAGGAAAGTACGCCCACAACAGGCAAGTTTCCACACTCCCGTGAATTTGAACTTTGATCATTATAAAACTGTAAATTTTTCTGAAAAGCTTGTTGGACCGTCTATGAAGGAGTTTATGCGCTATTTGTTCGGCTCAACTTAGTAGTTATCTTTTAATCAATTTATTGAACTGTTTATGATTCTTTGGTGATATGTTAATCCAATTCAAATTGCTTTGATGCGAATCCTGAGGTTATAGTTGAGTATGAACCACCCTATAAATAGGGGTATTTTGTTATGGTCGGGTAACCGACATTATCACGTTATGTAAATAAAACATGATTAAACAACATAACAATTACACAAACCATGCCAACACTAGCATAACTAAACACTTTGTATTTTATAAAAAAATATTGACAAAAAATATCCCTATAATTTACAAACTCCATTGAAAAAAATATCCTTATAATTTACATTTTCCAAATTTTATTAGTCATGACTAGACCTGACAAATGAGCGGGTGTGAGCGGGTTTAGACGGGAACATAAGTTGGTTTGGATTTATATGCGTCGAGTTTAAATGAGTTAAAAATTTAGTGGACGGTCATAAATGGATATGAGGCAACCCATATATCAAATTTGAGCATAATTAAGTATATATAGACTACTCACTTTCTCTATATTCATTTTTTAGTTTCTCTCTAAAATTTTATAAAATTTTCACTTTTAGAATTTTATTTCTTTAAACTTCTAAATGTGTAAACTTTTGATAATAAGTGAGTGGATAAATGGGCCAAATGATAGCCATATATTTTGTGGATAGACATGGGCGATGGGTTTCCCAACAAGTTTGAGCCCATATTGGCAATTCTAATTATGACCAAGTTTAATTCAAAGAGTCATTCATGACCAAGCAAATTAATTTAATTCGAAGAAGACAACCATTAAAACTAATTTGGAAAGGGCCGCGCGAACGCAGGCCCTTACTATCACAAATTATGATGTAGGCTCCACCACTTAGGTAGACCTTAAGATAGTACCCCTCCAAAGTGCAATAGAGGCCACTAACTTAGGCAATGGGTCATCTTGATCACCCATTCACCCCGTCCAGGTAAGTAATTTGTTAATGAAGATACACATTGTCCTTAAACCCTTATGATCATACTCTTGTTCAATGGTCAGTCAACGTGGGACCTACAATAAGAATAATGCAAATTGACCGCCATATATTACATTATTATTCATTAACTTATGACTCAAATGACCTGATAAATTTCTGAATCATAATTCATATATATAAGTCAAAAGGGTGTATGAAGAACTTTTGTCAATCAATCTCTTTACAAATCAATTGAAATTAAGAACCGTTGTTGACCTTTATCGTTGCAATCATTCATGAACTTTACAAACTCCAATGGTTTTAGATCGAATACTGCCACCTCCAGAAACTTTGTTCGGACTGAGGAAACCTTTCCACGCCACCGTTACCTTTTGGGAGGTATATGTCCCATATAATTTGTCTACTTGACATTATCCCTTGACCCGAGGGACCTATTTCCATTATTGACTTTGTTTTTGGAATATCAAGATTTACCTGACACACATAAATACTTTTTTCAATATTTTTTCCTAATAGTAAATTTTACTCACTGAAGTTTAATATCAAAGGAAAATTATGTAATATATGAGAGACAACACATCATAGAAGAACTGTTATTCCATATCAAAGAACTGTTATTCCATATCAAAGTTGATTTGAAAGAGTAATTTGGACAACAGACTCCGTCTAGGACTCTTTAAAGCCAAAACTACAAATACATGCATATTTATTCTTCCAAACGGTACTGGTATCTCATTACTATGGCTTAAAAACGCTAACTTGATCATTTTGGGGTAAAACTTGTTTATAATTGCTAGTTTGCCACCCAAAGTTCATGGATGCAGTAGAACTCAAATATATGCAGTAAAACTCGACTACAATTGTTAATTTCCTTGTGTTAACCACAATTTAATACCAAAAATATTCAAACCTATTTGGTGGGATGCGCCATGCCAAGGCTATAGTGCAAAGCCAAGGAGACACTTGAGAGGTCCAGCAGCAAGCTGCTGTGATTGACTCTCCCCCTCAAAACAAAGATTTAATATCATATGAGCCAATGACCCACATATCAGATATTAAACTGATAAGAACAGATACTACACTTGATCTTAGCCAAAAGGCCGAGAAAGGTATGCCTCAAATTAATGATTAGCTTCGCAATTTAAGGCTTAGTTTAATTTCGTATGGATCATAACTAGTCGTTATGGGTCTTAACCTTCCTTCCTTCTGGCCCTCCCAACTTACAGACTTGCATTTACTATTCAAAATACCTTGCTGGCCTAATATTCCTTCAGTTATGTTTATCAAAATGTCCTGCAACAGATTTGTTCAGAGACCAATCCGCTGTTCCATCGTCAGGACCTTCCCAGCCGTTCTCGTCTCCATCAGCTTGCGTAGGACGTTGCAGCTGGTGCCACCGCCGAGAGTACGGGTATCCCTAAGGAGCAGTGGGCCGCGATACGCGACGAGATTGTTCGGATGGTTGTTACCTTAATCGAGGACGCGTTTGAGCCGATGTTGAGTCAGCCCTCGACTGCTCAGGTATACTATTCGTTTTAAATTCAAATATATATTCTGCATGTGATTTAATTTTCATTTAGTTATCTTTAACTTAATCATATATATGGACTAATGAGTTGCATTATATATATTATATCAACAGGGTGACGAGCGGGATGATGATGGTGGTGATTTTCATACTTCAGAGCAGCGTCGACGCCCGCCCGATGATCCTCCTCATACCGGGGGCTCTACTAGCTAGTTTTACTTAGTTTACATTTGTTTAATTTGTAGTTTACATTATTTTTGATGTATTAATGTAGTTTAAACCTTGGCATTTAGTTTAATTTAGCTTAATTAGATGTTTGATATACATTAGTTTAGATTAATGGAATGTTTTTGACCTTTTTACTTATCATTTAGTTGGTTTTTTACATATTGCCGGCCTTGGTAATTGTAATTCGTGTTATTGGTTATATTGTTAGCTTGTGTATGTGTATGTGCTGTTGGAGGTTATATTGTTAGCTTGTGTATGGGTATGTGCTGTTGGAATACAGGTACAGGTACAAGATGTGGGTTAAATCCCTGGATATTGCAAAAACAAATTAAATATTAAAAAAAAATAGTCATTATTCTCGACAGAATATTACTATTATCGACGGAATTCCGTCGGAAATAAGAACTTCCCAATTTTGGCATTCTGACACGTGTCATGCTTATCACCGACCGAATACGTATCGACCGAATATTTTCAGTCGGACATATAGTACCCTCGACCGAATATTCAGTCGACGATAAGTCCGTCGAGGTTAAGTATTCCCGATCGAAAAGATCGACGGACTTAATTTCGACCTGCTTATATACGACCGAATTTCCGACCGAACATTCCGTCGGACATAACCTAACCTCGACGGAATATGCTTATTACCGATGGAATATTCCGTCGGAAATAACCCTTTTTGTTATAGTACTCCTTTGTCCTCTCAACTGGTTTATGCAAAGTCCCAAAATGCAAGCTTTCCAACACTCCAATGGCTTTTATATGCAATCAATTATCATAGGTTAATTAAGTTATAGTTGCACCTAGTACATATGGAAATGAAAGTTATAGTGTCTATTTTTTCTTTTTGTGAAAATTAAGGATTACATTTGACACACTTGGACGTAATTCACTCGCTGAAGTTCGAAAAAATTGTGTACATGTTGAAAAAGAATCGTGTACAAAATTATATCTTTGTCTAATGAAAAATGTGAATATTTAACATTTGAGAGAGCAAATCAACCAAAAGAGTAAGATCATGTTTTCCAGACAGAGGGAGCATCCTTCTTACATTATATGTTAATATGCTCACCAAAGTTAAATTACGAAAAGACGTCATGCACCTTTACCTATATAATAGTAATTATTGTTGTGAACAAAAGATTACCATACTTGATTTGAAAGAGTTATTTACTTTAGAAAATAATTTGCGAAGGAAACAATAGATATTATAATCTGTGGGGAGAATCAATTACTAGCAGTCTTTAAATCAAATAATTTGCACTATAACACTGGCAAACATTCTCCCAAAAAAATTGCAGCTGAACATAGTGTAATATTAATTTTAATTTTAAACTAATTTGGTGGGGTGCATCAGGCCAAGGCTATAGTGCAAAGCCAAGGCAACGTTTGAGAGGCCCAAATGCAACAAAGGATGAGAATGTTTCTATAAGGATTTAAATCAACCGTGATTTAACTATATTATAGTAGCTAAGATTAACTTATGATAGAGGTTTTAGAAGTAGTTGTGCTTGAGTTTTTATATAGACTTATGATCCAACTTCAAAGAAGCTGACTTTGTAGTATTGCAACAACAATGTAAAGAGAATCGAGGGAAGAATAGTTGGATGACCAAACGTGATATATCATAGAGACAAAGTCGGCACAAACGCTATGAGGTAAGTTTTCCACATGTTCCACTCTAGTTCTCCTCCTGGCCACAATATAGTTCTACTCGGAATAAAATAAAAATAAAAAGGAAAGATTAGCTAGATTTATTACCACAGTGAGTGGTGACACAATGCAGCTAGTTAAAATAAATTAAAAAAGAGTTAAAAAAGTATCGGTATTCGACTCGAGATCGGCTTGAAAATATGATCCAAAGCACGAATTCGAAGTTGATCCAAGTTGAATCTGATCCATACTCGTTTTTTGTTTAATGATATACAAGAGTCGAATTCGAGTATACCAGTGTTCGCTCAGAATAGGGTTTGAGTATTTCATATTTTCTTGAACCATACTCGATACATGCTAGATGGATCATATTCAAATATTGGCTTGATCCATGCTAGTAAGCTAAATATGTGATATTTGTATCAATCTTTATAATTTATAAAGTGTAGTATGAAATTGTGCAAACTTGTACTTGACTAAATCAATGAATTGAATGTCAATTTATATTACATTCTTTATAATTTATATACATAAATAAAAGTGAAAAAGTTATGTATATAAATATTAGTTAAGTAACCAATTTAGTATGTAAGGATTTAATTTTAAGTGAAATAGTTCAATTTTTTCGAGTCGAGCCGAATCTGAGCATTAAGGTGTTCGCTGATATTCGACTCGTTTACACCCTTATAGCCACCACAGCCAGGAGCTCTAGATCAGAACCATCCTCTACAGCTCTCAAGAGGTCCAACAACGGTCTTGGAGAATCAATTACTAGCGGTCTTCAAATCAAATAATTTTCACTAACATTGGCAAACATTCTTCCAAAAAGTTGCAGTTGAATATAGTGTAATATTAATTTTAACTCTAAACTAATTTGGCGGGTGCGTAAGGTGATGTGTTAAAATTATGTACTGCAAGTGCACAATGTCTAATTGAAGGACTGACAAGTACAGGTCGAACCCACAGAGAGTAGATTAATTTTAATGTATTCTTAATATCTATTTTAGGCGAATTAGAAATAAAGATTGAAAATTGATTAACTAGAATATGAAAATTAATAATGAGACAATTGTAATTCTGTAAGTAAGCACACCTAGAGAGGGGGTGAATATGTGTATATACTCAGAGGTGATCTATATTAGCCAATTTTTTAAGTTTACTATAGCAGTCTATAATCGGACAGTCTAAGCTTGTCCGTATTAGTTATGTTCTTTGTCTGTTATAAACGGACAACTAATACATGTCCATATTAGTAAACAAATTTTTCGACTTAAACCAAAATCAGCAAAATATTAAAGCATAAAACAGAAACAAAAGAACAGTAAATCACACCAAGATTTTTACGTGGTTTAGCCCCTATCCTCTAGTCTAGTAGCCTAATCCACGTCCAATCCCAACTAGAATTGGAGACTCACTTTATTAAAATAATACTCAGCTATTACAAAGTAAATATAACTCCTTATTACAACGATGATCGATTGGACACCTCTGCCCCCTTTGCACCTCTACAACACCTCTCACCTCTGAGACTTTGATACCTTCGTTGTACAGACTGAATATTACTTAAATAAAAACTCTCAAGCCAACCTAGACTTGTACTATGATTACAATAGATATGAAAGAAAGAATACAAGAACACTATGATATGAATGTATCTCAGATTAGCTTTCCTGAAGAATTTTTGTTCTGCAGTCTCTTGTCTCTTCTTGAAGCCGAGCAACAGTATATATAAAGGAATAGAGCAACGGCTATGAAGTAACGTTCCAATGCAACATCTATAAAGTAATGTTCCAATGCAACAACTATAAAGTAACGTTCCAATGCAACAACTAGTTCTTTGAAATAGTAGAAATACGTTAGAAATAACAACTCAATAGATATAAGTCAAGTAATATCCAAATACAATCTAAAAGAGTCCTACTAGTTGTTTCCTTCAAAACAACTGTTGTTAGCAAATACCCAAAAAATAACTGTTGTTCCAACTTTTGAATAAGACTCCTTAATTTTACCAATTCCTAAAACATCTCCAAGACACGTATAAATTGGTAACTCAATCTATATATATATATATATATATATATATATATATATATATATATATATATATATATATATATATATATATATATATATATATATATATATATATATAACATGTAACATATATATGTATATATATTAGAAAAATATATTTCTATAACTCAGAAATATGATGGACTAAAATTAAGGAGCTTAAGGAATAAATTAGATAAGATTTCAATTTCAGTTTAAAAACACTTTTACCTTTTATATATAACCTCCACATATCAATCTCCTAATTATACTCCAACACATATTTGAATTAGTCTTCAAAGCAAAACAGGATTAGATATAAACGTATATATATATATATATATATATATATATATATATATATATATATATATATATATATATATATATACAAACTGAAAGAAATAGGCTAACCTGTTTTACACATTCAAACCTGCAGTAAACTTTTGTGAGCTAGCATACAAAGTGATTAATCCATGCAAACTATTATATATTATATAATTAATATGCATAAAAAAAATATTTGATTAACATGACCCAATTAGATTATAAGCTGATATAAAATCAATTTAGCCCATATAAACATTGTCATCATTAAAACCACAAAGTATATATATACTAACAACAACAATCTAGAAAATCGAATACATTAAATAATAAACATAACATATAATGCAATCTCTTCTATTTTTATAACTCAACTATGATTTTGATTTCATTTCCTTTTAATTTAGTAATTTTACAATTAACGTGTGCAAGCATAGACTATAAAATTTAAGGATTAACTATAACACATCAAAACTTCTTTGAGCAAGTATGGATTATGAAAAACTCTTATCTTAACAATAATCTATCAAAACCTCTTAATTACTTTAAAATTACATAAGAACTATAAAACGAAGGTATTTCAATAATGAAACATGAAGGCGAAATCAATTTAACATAAAAGCATAAATAATATAAGAGATGAAAAATATTATCAAAAATAATTATTTAATTTCATCTTCATTCTAGATTAAAAAAATTAGCTAGACATGAAAAATAATTAAACTAACTCAAATAAAGAAAAGAAGAAGATTAAAATAAATAAGAAAACTCCATTTAATTAACGATCATCCAACGAACGTACAATGAAGAAGTAATTTAATCTACTCCTAACCTAAACCAATACAATACCTAATGCTCATTCTCTCTAAAACAAGAGACCTAATTATAGGAAAAATAACTTTGTGCTCTAATTTAGATTTATTGAACTTGAACACTTTTGTTCCTTTTTTCCCCTTTTTTCCTTCTTGACTTCAATCTCTATATGATAATCTTCCAAGAGTCTTTTTCCATCTATAAAAGTTGGATATAAATCATTTATTTGCTCCTTAAGAAAAATAAATGTTATCACTACAAGGAAATTGGTCATTGGCGACGGACGTATTGGCGACGGCTATTAACCCGTCGATAATGACTTCACTACCGACGGCACAGCCGTCGTTAATAAGTGCCATCGATAATACCCTTTTCCCCAGCAAAAATAGGCGCAAAAATTTGGCGGTGGAGGGAAAACTTATTGGCGACGGACATAAAATACATAGGCGACGGCAGGGCCGTCGCTAATGACTAAATGGCGACGGGTATCTAGCGACGAGACTCGCCGTCGAGAATGAGTAATATATTTTAAAACCCTCGTTCGCGACGGCAACGTCTTCTTCTTCCCTTTTCCCTGTCTGAAATTTTCTCATTTCCCTCTCAATTTGCTCGTTTCCCTCTCGATTGAATACTCAGTTGGCTTTAACTAGGTTGAAATGCTCGATTGATTTCACCCATCACTGCTGTTCGCCGCCCCTTTCCTCCCTCTTGCATGCTCTGTTACTTCTCCCCTCCTCGTCGGCACTGTTCACCGGCGATTTATCAAGCCATGTTCTCTTAAAGGTAATGTTTCTTCTCCTAATAGCCACTGAACATGATTTATTGCTCCTATTATGGACATAAAATTCTATCAGTGTTAACTTTGATTTCACATTAGGTATTGTTTAAGTGGGTTGAATAGATGAACTTGATGTGGGTATGATATTCATTTATAATGCAATACTTTTCAGTTTGATGTGGGTATGATATTGATGTCATTAATGTCTTCTATGCATAATTAATCTCCTAATTTTTAAGTTTTGGATGTGATTTTATATATGGTAATGGTGATATACATATGATTTTTATGTCCTTTTGTGTTAATAGTTCCATTTTTATTGATAAGTTTGTGTTAATAGTGAGTATATATTTGATTTGGTGTTAATTACCCATTCTACTTTAGCTATATCATAAGTATTGTTCTGTTGGAATAGTGATATAAATTTGGTAAATGTGACTACATTTAATTAAATTTTTGATTACATTTGCATCTATATCTGTGATAATCTTCAATGTTGAAGTTTACGTTGTAAAGTTTTTTCCATTACAAGACGTTGATTTATCACAATTTACTTCATTCTCCATTAAGTATGTTTAGATATATATCACAATTGTGATAATCAAAATTGATTCTAAGCTAGCATATCTCAATTGATTCTCAGCTAGCTCTATTGATTTGTCCAATTGAATCTCCTTCATCAGTTTCGCCCAAAACCCGCATCATCCGTCCGAACGCCACGCAAACACACACACAGCACCGCGTAGGTATTAGACACGCGTTACAACTGACGGTACTCGATTCTGACATACGGAGACCGAGTTATCGCCTAGTTTGCGAAACTGAACCACAGTTAGCCAAAAAGTCGAAAAAGAGCCCGAAACCCGCATCGTCCGTCCGAACGCCACGCAAACACACACACAGCACCGCGTAGGTATTAGACACGCGTTACAACTGACGGTACTCGATTCCGACATACGGAGACCGAGTTATCGCCTAGTTTGCGAAACAGAACCACACTTAGCCAAAAAGCCGAAAAAGAGCCCGAAACCCGCGTCGTCCGTCCGAACGCCACGCAAACACACACACTGCACCGCGTAGGTATTAGACACGCGTTACAACTGACGGTACTCGATTCCGACATACGGAGACCGAGTTATCGCCTAGTTTGCGAAACTGAACCACACTTAGCCAAAAAGCCGAAAAAGAGCCCGAAACCCGCATCGTCCGTCCGAACGCCACACAAACACACACACAGCACCGCGTAGGTATTAGACACGCGTTACAACTGACGGTACTCGATTCCGACATACGGAGACCGAGTTATCGCCTAGTTTGCGAAACTGAACCACACTTAGCCAAAAAGCCGAAAAAGAGCCCGAAACCCGCATCGTCCGTCCGAACGCCACGCAAACACACACACTGCACCGCGTAGGTATTAGACACGCGTTACAACTGACGGTACTCGATTTCGACATACGGAGACCGAGTTATCGCCTAGTTTGCGAAACTGAACCACACTTGTAGAACACAAACTAAAATAATATAAATATGATCTATTTTGGGGACTCCGTTATTAATATTTTAATTTTGTAGGGTCTTGTTGATGAGACTCGTGGAGGTGAAGATGACGGCACATGTGATGCTCGTGGAGGAGATGGTGATGATTTCCGAGCTGATGCGGATGAGACTATGGAGGATGGGACTGGCGATGGGACAGAGATTCCTGATCTTGGGCAGTAGTTGTTTATATTTATATTTTGACTTTCATGTATGTATTTAGCTTTTGAGTTGTATAGATTTGAGTTTGGTATCTAATTATATTAATTGTTGATAGCTAGTAAAAGATATGATTGTTATTGATATGCGTATATTGTCATTATTTATTTTTCTTAGTTTATAACAGGTACAATGTATATGTAAATGAACAGGGGAATTTTGCAATTTTATTATTATTTTTTAAAGTGGGTCATTGGCGACGGGACCATTGGTGACGGACATGCCGTCGGCAATGACTCATAGGCGACGGCCCGCCGTCGGCAATGACGACCGTCGGCAATGACCCACTTGCCGACGGCGAACGATGGGAGACCGGGGCGACGACCCATACGGCGACGGTAAGGGCGACGGACATTGCCGTCGCCAATGACCTCATTGCCGACGGCAATAGGGTCATTGGCGATGGCATCTGCCGTCGGCAATGACCTTATTTTTTGTAGTGTATTTTCTACAAAACAAAAGTTAAATCTAATAAGCATGTAAAATAATAAATATGAGAATATTAAAATGTATTAATATATATCTGTGGAGCAAAACTATTGATTTTAATAATTAATAATATATATCCTAATGAATGATACAAGGGTAAGTAAGTGTGGTTTTGTCATGATTTTCACGAGGTCTAGGAAATTGAAAATAGTCAGAAATTTTATTAGAATTATACTTACAATTTACCTCAAGAAAACTTTCACTAACATGTTCAAAGGATGGAAGAATTAGTTCAAATACATGTTCTAGTTTAGTTGACTAATTTGTAGTGGATATCAACTCATTGACCTTATCTACATATTCAGATTCATTCCAATTTTGGTTAAGGTGATTTAAGAAAAAATAATTTGAATCTTTTTCAATCAAGAGTCTATTTTCAATTATTTTTTGGGTCATTGACAACTCTTGGATAATATTTACTTTAATGGGTTGGTCCAACAAATCACTAGGTGTTTTTTAGGAATAAGTCTTTCAGGATATGAAGCTTTAGGCTTATAGATTGTTTCAACCGACTCATTAAATTTGACATGATCAATTTTAGACATACACTCATAATTTTTAGACTCCTCAAATTCGCTCGACTCAAACTGTGTAGAATTGAATACAAAATTTTTATTTTCCTCATCATTTCCACAACCATCAAAATTTTTAAAATTAACCTAAGAGTTACTAGAAAATTCAACCACCTCTTGTTCATTTATTATGGTGGCTAATAGACTCATTTGAATTTCTAGACGAGATATAATGCTAAATTGATTTTCCATTAAAACTTCCATAGTTTTCTCTAAGGCACTAAGTATTTCCTCTTTTTCATTTGAAAATTCTTGTGGATATTGAGGTTCTGGATCCAAATATGGATATAGATACGAACTTAGATAAGGATTTTCATAAGTTGGAAAAAATTAATTTACTTGGTGTGCATTAAAATTTCCATAAGGTTCTTGATTCCAAGCAAAATTATTATTCCAACTATAATAAGAATCCATCTTTCCACAAATCACAAAACAAATAAACAACTAAAAACAAAAGTAACAAAAAATAAAAAAAATAAAAAAATAAATTAAGAATTCTAATTCTATGGTTAACCTACATAAAATCTAGACAACTCCTAACTGTTTCAAGTTACACCTTAAGGTTCACAAAATTCACAATTAATCACACCACTAGTGAGTGTAAGAAAGGTGGGAGTCTCTCCGTAGGTAAGGTGACTAATTGAATAACCACAGATCATTTAGGCGTTTGCCTTTTGAACCATTTGCCTAGACACTAATAATTTGATTAATTTAAAATTTATGCTCCGCTTGGAGTCCTTTGTCCTAATTGAGCTACAGAGTCCTAGGGGCCAACGTCTACTTGATTTTATTAAGCCAAGGATATGCAAAATGAATGGGTGGTTTGTGGGTCAAGGAAGGGTGATGAAATCCCCACCTTATCTTTTTACAGTTTGTGCCCTTAATGTTAGATTAAATATGAAAATGCACAAATAAAAAAAATTTATAAACAACTAAAATGTCCTAAAACTACGTGAATTACGAAAGAAAGAGAAATTTTGACGTATATCAATCCTCCAGCAATCACCACAGTTTATATTTGTCAAAAAATAAAAATAAAAACCTAACAGGATGTGCTATACGTAAGTAAATGCATGAATGCGACAATTAGTTTTCTAACTAACAAAAAAAGCTAAGCAACATATTTTTTTTTAATTTTATTTTTGTTTTTGAGTTAAGATACAAAATACCAGAAAAAAGCGCATCAATAATCTTGTCTTTCCGCACCGTTGACCCGCTTCGATAATCCTGAAAAATAAAAATAAAATATTAGAAGGAAAAAAAAACTAATTCGAATAAATAAGAATTAAGGAATATAAAATTAAGTCTAGTCCCCGGCAACGGCGCCAAAAACATTATGTACTGCAAGTGCGCAATGTCTAATTGAAGAACTGATAAGTATAAGTCGAACCCACAGAGACTAGATTAATTTTAATGTATCTTTAATATCTATTTTAGGCGAATTAGAAATAAAGATTGAAAATTGATTCACTAGAATATGAAAACTAATAATGAGAAAACAATATTGTAATCTGAATCCATTAAATAATAAACATAATATATAATTCAATCTATTCTATTTTTATAACTCAACTATGATTTTGATCTCCATTCCCTTTAATTTAGTAATTTTATAATTAACGTGAGCAAATATAGACTATGAAAATTTAAGGATTAACTATAACACATCAAAACTTCTTTGAACAAGTATGGATTATGAAAAACTCACATCTTAACAATAATCTATCAAAACCTCTTAATTAATTTAAAAGCACATAAGAACTATAAAACGAATGTATTTCAATAACGAAACATGAAGGCAAAATAAATTTAACATAAAAACATAAATAATAGAAGAGATGAAAAATATTATCGAAAATAATTATTTAATTTCATCTTCATCCTAGATTAAAGAAATTAGCTAGACATGAAAAATAATTAAACTAACTCAAATAAAGAAAATAAAAAGATTAAAAATAAATAAGAAAACTCCATTTAATTAACGATCATCCAACGAACATACCATGAAGAAGTAATTTAATATACTCCTACTTCTACTCCTAACCTAAACTTATATAATACCTAATGCTCTTTCTCTCTAAAACAAGAGATCTATTTGTAGGGAAAATAAATTTGTGCCCTAATTTAGATTCATTGAACTTGAACACTTTTGTTCCTTTTTTCCTCTTCTTTCCTTCTTGATTTCAATCTCTATATGGTAATCCTCTAAGAGTCTTTTTCCATCTATAAAAGTAGGATATAAATCCTTTAATTGCTCCCTAAGAAAAATAAATGTTAATTCTACAAAACAAAATAAAATGTATTAGTTAAATAAAATAAGCATATAAAATAATAAATATGAGAATATTAAAATGTATTAATTATGTGTCTATGGTCAGGCCAAGGAAACGTTTGAGAGGCCCATCAACAAGTTACAGTGATAGACTCTCCCCTTAAAAAAAATTTAATATCGTGGATATTAAATTGATAAGAACATATACTACACTTGATCTTAGCCAAAATGCCGAGAAAGGTATGCTTAATCTATAATCAACTTTGCTTTTTATTGCTCGGTTCCCTTCCCTCTTGATCGTAGTTAGTTGGTGTGGGTCTAAACCTTACCCCACTTAGTCACTTGCTGGCCTCAGATATACTTATAGTTATCTTAATTTCATCAAAATTGTAAGACAAACAGATTTGTTTAACTACACAAACATAGTCTTATGAGGCACAAATGCAACAAAGGATGAATATGTTTCTATAAAATTTAAATCAACCGTGATTTAACATTATTTTGGTAGCTAAGATTAACATACGATAGAAGTTCTAGAATTAGTTGTACTTGAGTTTTTATATAGACTGAAGATCCAATTCCAAAGAAGCTGACTTTTTAGTATTGCAACAACAATGTAAAGAGAATCGAGGTAAGACTATTTGGATGACCAAACGTGATATAGCATAGAGGCAAAGTTCCACAGGTTCCACTCTAGTTCTCCTCCTGGCCACAATATAGTTTTATTTGAAAAAAAAGACAAGGAAAGACTAGCTAGATTTATTACCAAAGGAAAGTAACTTCTACATACACGGTGAGCGGTGACACAATGCACAACTAGTTTAAATGAAGTTAAGTCATATTGGATTATAGTACAAAAAAATTTACTACAAAATACCTTTTATTAGTGAGGAAAAAAAGAGTTACAAAAGGTAGGACAAAATACCTTTTTTGGTGAGGAAAAAAAGAGTTACAAAATGTTAGTCTATCAGACAACCGCATGGCCACCCCAACTATGAACTCTAGATGAGATCGATCCTCTACGACTCAAGTGGTCCAACAATCAAAGATCTGTTAATCACGCTCTAGCCATGCAGTCTTTTGGTTCATCCACTAGACATGGTAACCAGTCTCCTAAGAAATTAAGGATATAGAGGTACGAGCCTATAGAACATATCCTGTTTAAGTAAGGTCGTGAATTTGTTAATTTAGTTAGGGCTATAAATACTGCATTCTTTTTGTGCATTCTGTCCATGTGTGAATCTGCGGTGCTTATGGTGTCTTCTCTTCTAGGTGGGGTTTCTTTTGTAATGATCTTAGAATAACCATCCAAAAACTTTGCTGATTATTGCTGCTGTGCTAACTTCAACTGATGCAATTTCTCAAAAGCCATTAAGTACTTCAAGTATAAGGGTTTTGCTTGAAATGGCACAACTTTTCATCTGGAGCATTCCTTTGTCCTCTCAACTGGTTTATGCAAAGTCCCAAAAATCTAAATTTTCAAAAACTGCTATGGTTTGTGTTATTGATAAAATATGATGCAGACTATATTTTATGTTATTTAGGTTAGTGATAATTGTGGGGTTATGTTTTGTCTTATGTAGTGGCTTAGTGGCTTGATAGTAGCAGTAGTAGGTCTCTCCACTTTATTAATAGTGGAGTATGTTTGTAATGCATACATGCATGTTACATCAGTCTATAAATAGTAATTGTAAATAGCTTTAGTGGGTATCATTATGATTATTATTGAAAAGTGAAGGAGTTATTTCTTTGGCATTCCTTACTCTTTTTGTTGCTCTCTCCTTTTTTTTGTCATAGCATACTACTATTTCTTCTTCATAGTAAATATTTTCTCTTTGCAATCAGTTTGCCTTGTTGCGTTACTTACCGCTATTAGAAATATAGCATATTTCCAACAATTTTTGGTATCAGAGCCTCGTTTGATTGATGTTGGGCGTTGGAGTTTTGTTGATTATTGTTGTAGCATAATCAGTGGGTCTCATTGCTGTACACACAAGGTGTTTGACAGATTGTCTGAGTAAGTTTTTCAGCAACTATGGCAAATGGTAATGTTCTAAATCCTTGATTCCTTTCCTTTAGTGGAGAAAATTATGAGTTTTGGAGTATAAAAATAAAAACCTTTTTTAATGCACAAGAGCATTGGGAGGTGGTTGAGAATGGTTTTGCAGAGACTACAACGGATGTGAGAGAGCTTCGTAAAAAGGATGCACAAGCTCTGCTTGTTTTGCAACAAGTTGTAGCAGATCCTATTTTCCCTCGAATTGCTGGTGCCACAAAAGCAAAGTAAGCATGAACTAAATTTTTGAAGCAGGAGTTCCATGGAGACAACAAGGTAATAACGATTAAATTGCTGACATTCAGAAGGGAATTTGAGACACTTCTCATGAAAGCTAACGAGTCCATTCAAGATTTCTTTTCTTGAGTATCTGGTATAATTAATTAAATGAAAGCTTTTGGAGAAACTATCTCAGATCAAAAAATTGTGGAGAAGATATTAAGAAGTCATCAGAATAAATTTGATCACGTTGTTACAGCCATTGAGGAGTCTAAGGACTTGTCTAAATTTTCTCGTAGTGAACTAATGGGTTCTTTTTTAACACATGAAGAGAGAATTAACAGGTCAAAGGAGAAGAATCTTGAGCATGCCTTTCAAACCAAGGTGGAGGTCTCAAGTAAAGGAAATTTTGGCAAAGGCTCTTCTGAACAAAAGTAATTTGGTATAGGCCGAGGTAGAATTGGCTACCGTGGTCGTGGAAGAGGTCGAGGAAGGTCTGATATGGGGCACTTTGACAGGCATGATAACAAAGGAAGACAATGTTATAATTGTAAAAATTATGGGCACATTGCACCATATTGTCCAAAGAAAATTGAGACAGCCAAACATCTAGCCAACTTTGTCGAGAAAAAGGAAGAAGAAGGTAGTTTGTTTCTTAAAATCCAAACATAAGGAATCCTGTTTTTCACGGGAGAACCAAGCACATCGAAGTACATCATCATTTCATTAGAGATGTTACAAAAGGATTGATTGCAATGATATATTGTTTCACCAACGAAAAAGTTGCTAATGGTTTCACGAAAGCACTATCCTATCTGCAGCTCGTGAAATTTAGAACTTTACTCGGAGTATCCAGTTTTGCATCATGGGGGAGTGATAAAATATGATGCAAATTATATTTTATGTTATTAAGGTTAATGGTAATCGTGGGGTTATGTTTTGTCTTATGTAGTGGCTTAGTGGCTTGATAGTAGCAGTAGTAGGTCACTACACTTTATTAATAGTGGAGAATGCTTGTAATGCACGTAGGCATGTTCCATCAGTCTATAAATAGCAGATGTAAATAGCTTTAGTGGGTATCATTATGATTATTATTGAAAAGTGAAGGATTTATTTCTTTGGCATTCCTTGTTCTTTTTGTTGGTCTCTCCTTTTTTCTGCCATATATAGCAAACTACTATTTCTTCTTCACAGTAGATATTTTTTCTTTACAATCAGTTTGCCTTGTTGTGTTACTTACTGCTATTAGAAATATAGCAGATTTCCAACAGTTATATGCAATAACTTATCATAGGGTAAAATTTACATACTCTATGCTCGGGTTCATTAGATTGTATGTACTACATATGGAAATGGAAGACCTAATTTTTTTCTTAATTTTATTGTGAATATTAAGAAATGGAAGTCCTAATTTTGTCTTAATTTTATTTTGATTATTAAGGTTTGCATTTGACACATTTAGACGTAATTTATTCACGGAATTTATAAAAAATCATGTACAAAATTATTATATCTAGTTGTCTAATGCAAATTTTAATATTTGAGAAAGAAAATCAACATAAAGAATAAGATCTTGTTTTCGATGGAGTATCATTCTTACATTATGTTAATGTTCATCCCAAAATTTATGCACCTTTACCTTTAGTAGTGTGGGCCC
Source organism: Panax japonicus (assembly GCA_020205505.1). Classification (NCBI taxonomy): domain Eukaryota; kingdom Viridiplantae; phylum Streptophyta; class Magnoliopsida; order Apiales; family Araliaceae; genus Panax; species Panax japonicus. Next base: position 12,446,382 of record CM035100.1, on the reverse strand, counting down.
AAGTGCAAAATTAGGGTTCACATGACCTAATTGAATAAAGAGGGAAAAGTCAGAAATAAATGTGCTAGACCCGGGTAAAGCCTCCACGTGTCCTGGGGCAGAAGGCTAGTGGAGGCGGCTCATTTTGGGAATTGATTGAGGGATTGGATTGGTGGCTAGAGGGACAAGACGATCTGGGCATTAGTCTGATGATTAAAGGGTATTTCTGGAATTTTCTTGAAAGCATGTGCCTGACACATGACCACTTTTCAGAAAACCCTATAAATACCCCTTCCATTCCATTGGAAAAGGGACCTCTCTTCAGATGTAGGACTTGAACTCTTGGAAGATCGAAGGACCTGGACATTCTCTCTCAACACTCAATAAGACTTTTGGAATCCCAATAACCCTAACAAGGTTTCCGGATTCGAGGAGTGGAAGGACTCAAGAAGAAGGCTCTTGGAATCCTAATAACCCAAACACGGTTCCTAGATTCTAGGAGTTCTGTCACGTGTCGTTGGAGTAATCGCCCACCTGTTCTTCTCCCCTCTTCAATCAATCAACCAATTTCGTGCTCTTCGTGGATTTCTCTCCTCCTCAGCCAATACGAAACCCTAACTAGCAAGGCGCGATTTCCTTGCCCACGGGAAGGGGACCTCTCTTCAGACGCAGGACTTGGATTCTTGGAATATCAAAAGACCTGAACATTCTCTCTCAACACTCAATAAGACTCTTGGAATCCCAAAAACCCTAACAAGGTTTCCGAATTCTAGGAGTGGAAGGACTCAAGAAGAAGGCCCTTGGAATCCCAATAACCATAACACAATTCTGGAATTCTAGGAGTTCTGCCACGTGTCGTTGGAGTAATCGTCCACCTGTTCTTCTCTCTTCTTCAATCGATCAACCAGTTTTGTGCTCTTCGTGGATTTCTCTCCTCCTCAGCCAATATGAAACCCTAACTAGCAACGCGCGATTTCCTTGCCCGCATTTCTTTGGCGACACTGCTGGGGAGGTGTAGAATTCGTGAAGGGTATGCCCACAACTCAAAGTGGGAGAACAACATGAAGAACTTCACCAAAAATAGCATTACCTCACCGGATCCAGTTTCAAGGCAAACAAGTTAAGCTTTCCAAGGTGTGAATCTAAATCTCGATCAACCCATCCTTGAAGACGCCTCGGAAGGAAGTTCAACATCACCATACATGGCGGATCAACAACTAGCGAATGTCAGGCAGGCAGGCGCGGGAAGGAAAAGCGAGGAAGAAAGTGGAGAGCAGGCAAATGTTGTGTAACTGGAGATGCTCAAGGTGTTGAAGGAAGCACGGGAAGGACAAGGGATGCTGATGGCTATGATGCTGGAGATGTAGAGCAAGCAAGAGGAAATGGGAAATTTCCGCCAGCAGTTGATGTAGATTCCCGCTTTCAAGGTCATATTCCCAGATAATTCACAGGGAGAACATGCAGGAGTGGAGGATAACAACAACGATAACAACAATATAGAGAATCAGTTTGTTCCAATCATCCACTTGGAACCTCAGAACAATGGTGACGTGCTACAACCCAGACTAGAATTCAACCAGCCTCAAACAAACATCATTCCGACCACTGTCCCCGCATTTTCAAAAGTGCAGATACCAACCATCCCAAGCCTCGTCCAACAAACCAACCCACAAGAACAACCGATACAGAATTTACATGATGCCAGTATACATCAACCAATTTCTGTACCATACACACGACCAATGCCGCCATACATCACAACACCACAGAGAGTCCATACCGCTAGCCAATATGTGACAAAAGATGATATGATCGATGTGAACAATCAACTTCATAGGCAGACATCCCGACCTTCGGAGTTAGACTTTACTCCACCTTACCCGACACATATTTGGAGACAACCTTACCCGGCAGGGTATATCGAGCATCCTCCGCAATTTCCAAAATACAATGGAGAGAAAGGAAATGTCAGGGAACACATTGCCAGGTTCGTGGAGTCGATGTCTCCATGGTTAGGATATGATGAAAGGAACAATCACAATTTGTTGATAAGGGAATTCAACAAGACTTTGATGGATAATGCCTTCAGTTGGTACTACAACTTGGAGAAGGGATCAGTCCATGATTGGGATGATCTAAAATTGCAATTTTTAAAGAAATTTTTCTATGTGTAGAAAAAGGTAACCAACGTAGAGCTCGTGCGATTTAAGAGGAAGCCAAACGATGAGCTATCAGATTACGTGGATATGTTCAGTGCCCAAGCACAGAAGTGTTCAGAGCCAATTGAAGAAAAGAACTTGGTTAGCACATGCAACAATGGTGCTTTAGACGCCTTCAAGCCCTACCTCATTACCAAGGCTTGTGATTCATTTGTAACCCTCTCATCTTTTGCACAAGACTTAGGAGGAATCATGACATTTCCCACCAGCCATGCGATGGTTACATGAAAGAGCAAGATGATAACAACTGTGGCTTTGGTGGATTCTCAGTCAAAACCACAAGGGTGCAAGAGGGAGAAGAATGAGAAATTTGAGCGAAGTAGAGAAAAACATGGAGACAAGTATACCAAAATGCCAGTTCCAGAGGCGATCACATATAGCGATAAGGCATTCAGGAGCCTATACGAACAATGGGTCGAGCACGGAGTGGTGAAACCTCCAAGGCCCAGTTGGTTATGACGGAAGAGATGAAAAGAAGACCATATTTATGTGTATACCACCAATACGCAGGACATTTCACTATGGACTGTTACAGTCTACGGAGGATATACCATGAGAAGCTGGCGGTTGGGGAGATTGAACTAGGAGAAGAAACGTGCAACACTATCACCCATGGTGCAGTCCCGAAAGTCAAGAACCATTACTGGTTCTACCATAGAAAGAACTCTAAACTGCAGATGAATTAAAAATCCACCCAAGATGGTGGTCCACCAAAAATTATGGTTTAAGTCCTCAAGAGTATTCCTTGCCAAATAATTGGATGACCAAGGGAGGAGGCACACAAATTGACGAATTAAAAAAAAATTCACCCAAGATGGTGGTCCACTCTAAATGGTGGTCAAGTCCTTGTAGATTGCACTTACCGAGAAATTAGACGACTCAAGTGACGAGGCACCCGATTTCAAGTCCTCGTAGACTACACTTGCCAAAAATTAGATGACTCAAGTGAAGAGGCACCATATTTCAAGTCCTCGTAGACTGCACTTGCAAAGAAATTGGACGACCCAAGTGACGAGGCACCCGAGTGTTATACTTTATCATCAAGCGTGAATGAGGCACCTGACTACAAGTCCTCAGACCCGAAAAGTTATACTTTCAACTTTAAAAGTAATTGAGGCGCCTGAGTATAATCCCTCAACCCCAAAAAAGTTACATTTTATCTCTAAAAGTGGTGAACGTTATGCTTTTTTTCGACAAAGGCAAGATTTATTATATGAAACGTTATGCTTTTCGGTAAAAGCAATTTGATTATCAATGAATTGACAAGCTTTCACATATACTTGAATGTTTTTTTATTTGTTAAAAAAAGTATGAATTCATATGTTGGTTTGTGGAAAATATATATACATGTTTTTGACAAAATTCATGTTTGTTTGTTTATAATACCTATTGTTGTCATCGAGTATTAATTTAAATAACTTGAGATTCAATGATAAATATTGAGTTTTAAGGAATCATTCAAATTAAAAGCAATCAACAAGGTTAAAGAAACTACAATTTGATGAATAAAATATATATACATGAAGTTTCTGATACAGGAAATGGAAAAAACTACGAAAGTTCATGATCTAAAGGCCATGACCTGCCGAACTAAAGAGAGGGGAATAACTAAAGCTTGGTCTTCAAGGCTACCAGGCCTTCGAGGCTACAGGCATTCGAGGCTATCGGGTCTTCAATGCTATCAGGCCTTCGAGGCTATCAGTCCTTCACGAAAAGGAGACATTTATACAGAGAGTTAAGAGATGCCACAGGAGACGGAAGGCCATTCAACCCACCCAAAGTGCTATCCACTATACCCTCCCGAGCAATCACCAACTCGGCGGAATCCTCCTTGGCAGAATGAACATCAACAATAGTCTCAAAAAGATTTCACCTCAAAGAAGCAGGAGAACTCCTTTAAGGCTCGCCCTCCTAAGGTTTTCTCCCCTAGTGGTTCCATCTCCTAGGGCTTTCGTTTTTGAGGCTTGCAAAACATCAAGCCCTGCGAAGTGTTTAGAAACTGGAATCAAGACTTTAACACTTAAAATATTTTGCACAATCATCTCACCAAAGGCGTGACTCATGCGCAGGGGGCGAATGCTTACTGATAGATGGCATAGATATCCTCCAGAGTAGAGGTGCATTCCCCCCAAGAAGTAATAAATATACATGTAGAGGAACACCATGGTCCTAGTGGATACGATTGTCCCTGCATAGATGGATGCAACAAAGAATCTGGTGGAGGAAAAGTTGTATGGTCATAAGTTTGGACTTGCTTCCAAAAGACTTCGAAAAGATCAAAGGAGGGGAGTCCATCCCCAATCATTGAGAAATGGGGCCTCCTTGGTTGTTCCCAAGTCTGCAGAATGTTCAACGGGGAGGGCCTACAAGGAAAAAGAATTTAGCATAAGGGATCTAAAGAGCAAGGAAAGGAGGCATTTGAACTTGAAGTGCTCACCATGGCAAAGAAGGAAGTCTGAGATTTAAGTTATAGGGTTTGGCCACCTAGGGGTTGTTCTCTTCATCCTTAAATCTATAGGGTTCAGCCATGTAGGCTTCGGCCACCTAAGAGTTGTTCTCTTCATCCCTTTAAAAAAAACTTATAGGGTTCGACCATGTAGGCTTCAGCCACCTAGGGGTTGTTCTCTTCATCCTTAAATCTATAGGGTTCAGTCAAGTAGGCTTCGGTCACGTAGGGGCTGTTCTCTTCATCCTTAAATCTATAGGGTTCAGTCATATAGGCTTTGCCCACCTAGGGGCTGTTCTCTTCATCCCTAAATCTATAGGGTTCGGCCATGTAGGCTTCGTCCACCTAAGGGTTGTTCTCTTCATCCCTTAAAAAAAACTATAGGCTTCGGCCACCTAGGGACTATTCTCTTCAATTTGGATGCAAGACATGTGGTCATGGATTATGAATATCGACTCCTTACTTCTCAAAAAATAAGATAAGTAAAGGTTTTATTTTATTTTTTGAAAAATAAAAAAAATAAGATTTTATTTTATTTCCAAAAAAAGGATTTGATTTGATTGAAAAAAAAAATCTCTCTTGCTTTCAAGATCAAATAAAGAAAGATTTGATTTTGTAAAGAAAGATTTTATTTTATTTCCAAAATAAAGGAAAGATTTGATTTACCAAAAGAAGAATTCTATTAGATTGAATTTTATTTGGTGATATTTAATTATTTTTTCTTGTCTTAATTTCCAGAAAAATAAGGAAACAAATCTTGGGCAAGTTATGGAAATATTTTTGGAGGATTTCCCAATATGTCCAAGGAAGAGCCCTGCTAGGTTTTGCCTCCCTAGGGTTTATCCCTAAGGGTTTGGCTCCTTAGGGGTTCCCCCTACTAGGACCATGTAAAGTGAAGTCCCGCAAAATCGTTCAAAAGCTTCAACTATTCTTGCACGATCGTTTATTTGGGAATGCGACTCTCGCGCAGGGGGAAAATGTGGACCCAAGTGCAAAATTAGAGTTCACATGACCTAATTGAATGAAGACGGAAAAGTCAAAAAAAATGTGATAGATCCGGGAGAAGCCTCCACGAGTCCCGAGGCAGAAGGCTCGTGGAAGCGGCTTGTTTTGGGAATTGATTGAGGGATTGAATTGGTGGCTAAAAGGACATGACGATCTGGGCATTACTATGATGATTAAAGGGTATTTCTGAAATTTTCCTGAAAGCATGTGCCTATGGACACCTCTGCCCCTTTTTACACTTCTGTAACCCTTGCACCTTTGCAACCTTAAAAGCTCTTTGAACAAAACCTATCCACTAATGGATCGACCACTCCGACAAATACTGGTGAACAGAACTTGTAACAAAGGATATTGGTTTACAATGACTATTTTCCAGCTAATAAAGAACTTACAAAGAGATGCTAACTTGCTTGAAAATTCTAGACAGTAAAAGCTCTCAAAGGAGGAATACAATCAATCAATCAATAAGACTAAAGATGATTACTACTTTTCCCTTGCTGATGTATATTCCCTTGTGTACCTGTTATAGCCGAAAGGAAGATATATATATATACAAAAGAGGGTAACGACTATATGAATAAAATAGAGAATCAATTATCGATCTTTCTCTCTAATTAGCTCCTAACGGATAAATAGATTAGCATGAATCAATCATAGTTGGAGCAACAGAATATGTTTTGAAAAGATTGAATAATTGATTCCAAAAATAATTCAAAGACCCAGCTGATATTAAGGAGTATATATATTCAACGCAAACAGCTAAAGATAAGGAAGGAATGATTTTCCTAGTTACCATAAGACTCCTTAATAGACTCCTATTATATAAAAGTATCTTTGGAATAATCTTCACAAGAGATATAATAGGAAATCAATTAATTTTGAATTCAAATACAAGACTTGATTGGTAATGAGCTGTTGGGTCAAGACTTTAAATGATTCCAGCAAACAAATATTGGTCACATGACCCAGTCCAATAGCAATTAAGGCAAAAAACCTAATTATAATATTTAACACAAGCCTGATTTATTGTCATCATTAAAACCTCTCAAGATATAAACCAACATTCTCCCCCTTTTTGATGATGACAATATTTAATTTATATGCTCCCCCTATCTATAAGGCTCCCCCTAAATATATTCATATTAAGGAGAAAAAAAATGATTTGGATCTTGATCCAAATACCCAGTCAATTCAAATTTCAAATACCAGATATCTCTCTCCCTTTGTCATTATCAAAAAGAAATCATTAAGCACCAGTTGGTTAGAACATAATCATCATTACCCAAATACCACTCCCTCTTTGTCATTAACAAAAATTAATTCATGTCAATTTAGCAAGCTTATAACAAAATCACATATAACAAATAAACAATATGATCATACCTTTGTGATTTGTTACCTATATATCAACATTATTGTTACCAATAGTAAGCTTGCTGGATGTGCTCTGAAGTTTTGATTTTGGATTTTCATACTCAAATCTCTTCAAAAACACTTCTTTTAATCATCCAATATGGAGGTCACTTATAATCAAATTTGGGGGTTGATTTCTTACAGTTCTAGATGGTCTAGGAAGCTTGGCAGTGGTCATCTGTTCGTTAGATTCAAACTGTGATATATCAAATTCTGTATCTGATCTTTCTTCTAAATCAGACGGGTCTGGCTGTCTATTTTTCGGTGTCTGCATGTCTCAATTTTCTACTAAAACGGACGGTTTGATTTGTCTGGATTCACATGTTTGCAAGTCTGCATTTTCTTCTAAAATAGACGACTCAGGCTGTATGTTTTCCTTTGTTTGTTTTTCTGATTCGCTTGATCTTTCTTCTGATGCAGACGGCTCAGTCTGCCTGGATTCAGCTATTTCAGTTCCACGAATCTGAGCATCTTTTTCTTCTAATTCGGACGACTTAGGTTGTCCAGATTTAGTAGTTTGGCTTCTACGACTCATATTATTATTTCCCTACAGAATTCAGAATTCTCATTCTCTTCCTTTGACATGTCATGGTTAATTTCATTAAAAAAATACAAGTACAGATCCCTCATCATGATTGTCAAGTGTATTAAATATGGAACATTTAGCACAATAAAAACTTTAGAATAAATAATATTATGAACCTTTGTGTTAGAAAAACCATATATGTAATTAAAACATTATTAAAAAATAATATGATGTACTTATAGATTCTGCCAAATAATTTATAGGTAACTACTATTCGTCTCCTTTTTGACCTTGAAACATCTACAAAATGAACAAATAGTCTTTATCTTTTTGGTACCCAAATCTTCTTGGGTCCTTTTGGGTTAGTAGCATATAAATAAGATTTCTTTACCCAAATGTGTTTTATTCTAATTTTATTACAATTAGAATCAAAATGACCTTTAAAACCACATTTTTTGCAAGTAACAAAAGGTGAGCAATAAAGAGGCTTGTTCTTTAGTTTATTATTTATTACTCTAATTTTATTAGTTGTGCTTGTGATGTTCTTAACAGGATTATATCCAATTCCTTGTTTATCTAGACTTGACCTTTGAGCACCTAACATTATATTTAAATTATCTTCCCCTTGAACAAAATTTGCAAGATCCTTTTTCAATGAAATTATTTCTTCCTCGTTATTATTTTGCATGTTTAATATTTTTTTCATCATTAAAAGCATCAATACAAGTATCTCTCCTTTTCAAACTTTCTTTTAAAACATCATTTTCCTTTTTAAAACCATTGAATTCTTCATTTAATTTGTTTGCACGATTATATAGAATTTTATTATAATTATCAAGATAATCAATTTTAGCATTTAACTTAGATACTTCACTTGATGTGTAATCTTTAACTATTTCTTGTTTTTCTTCAATCAATGTTTCTACCTCTTTCATTAAATCATTTATCCAATTTTTTAAATGAGCATTTTTCTCTTTAATACGAATATTTTTATTTTTTAAAACTAGATAATCAGAAATAGTAATATCACCAAGTTCAGAGTTTACCTCAGATGATTCTTGATTGCATAATCCAATGAAACACAGTTGAACAATTTCATCTTCTTGTTTCGTTTCAGACTTGCTCACTGGAGTTGAGCTACCTTTTTTATTTTTCCTTTGTTTCTTCCTTTGAAGTAGTCTCTCGAGTTTTCTTGAGAGCATTTCAATTTCTTCATCAAAATCTTCGTGATCACTTTCATTGTTGCTCTCGACTTCAAGTGCCAATGTTTTCTTTATTGGTGCTTCATCCTCTTCATCATACCTCTTTAGTTGATTTTCGAATTCTTCAAGCTCTCCAAACAAAGTAAGAGTTTCCATCGAACTGATTGTAGTTGAGTCTTGAAGAGTTGTAACTTTTGGTGCGAACCGTTTGGGCATGACTCTAAGTATCTTTCTATTTATCTCTCTTTGATCAATTTTTCGGCCGAGCATACTTAGAGAGTTCATAAGAGTGAGGAATCTAGCTTGAGCTTCTTTGATAGATTCATTCTTCTCTAACCTGAAAAGCTCATAATCTTGCATTAACATACTTAATTTGACTTCTTTTACCTTTGTAGTTCCCTCATGGCTCATGATGATTGTATCCCATATTTCTTTAGCAGTGGTGCATGCAAAAACTTTGTCAATTTCAGCTAGAATCATTCCACTTAGCAGCGTGTTCATGGCTTTGGAGTCGTAGAATACTATGTATGATTCATTTTGAATCCATTTCCACGAGAGTCTTCGGTTTTCCATCATCATGTCTTGGAATGATAGGGCCATTCACAACAACCCACCATTCCGATGGGTCTCGTTTGAGATAAATCATCATTCTAAACTTCCAAAAGTTGAAGTTTTTACTTCCGAGCAACAAAGGTGGTCGGCTTGTGGATTGACCTTCTTGAAAACTAAGGTGTGCCATAGGATCTTTCCCTACGACCTGCAACGATCAATATTAATAGGGCCTTGCTCTGATACCAAATGTAATTCTATAATTAAGCACACCTAGAGGGGGGGTGAATAGGTATAAATACTTAGAAGTGATCTACATCGGCCAATTTTCAATTTTCAGATTCTGAACTAAAACAGACAGTTTGGAAAATAGTTTATTGTGTCTGCTTTAGAGCAAATTTCACTTTTCTTATAACACAGACAGAATAAAGTGATATGAGGAATGTTTTGATAAGTGTATTTCGCATTGCCAGAAAATCTACGTTCCAATATTAAGTTCAGTTATTCAGGAAATAATATCAAATCAAAACACGAGATAATCAAACCATAGACACAAGGATTTTTACGTGGTTCAGCCCATATCCTCTATCTAGTAGCCTAATTCACGTCCAATCCCAACTAGGATTGGAGACTCTTTTTATTAATATTTAAAACTCAAATTAAATACAATAAAAACAACTTCCCTGTTCAACAAAAGCTTTCCTCCTTGTATGGACACCTCTGCCCCTTTTTGCACTTCTGCAACCCTTGCACCTTTGCAACCTTAAAAGCTCTTTGAACAAAACCTATCCACTAATGGATCGACCACTCCGACAAATACCGGTGAACAAAACTTGTAAAAAGGATATTGGTTTACAATGGCTATTTTCCAGCTAATAAAGAACTTACAAAGAGATGCTAACTTGATGGAAAATTCTAGATAGTAAAAGCTCTCAAAGGAGGAATACAATCAATCAATCAATAAGACTAAAGATGATTACTGCTTTTCCCTTGCTGATGTATATTCCCTTGTGTACCTGTTATAGCCGAAAGGAAGATATATATATATATATATATATATATATATATATATATATATATATATATATATATATATATACACACTAAGGAGGGTAACGGCTATATGAATAAAATAGAGAATCAATTACCGATCTTTCTCTCTAATTAGCTCCTAACGGATAAATAGATTAGCATGAATCAATCATAGTTTGAGCAACAGAATATGTTTTGAAAAGATTGAATAATTGATTCCAAAAATAATTCAAAGACCCAGCTGATATTAAGGAGTATATATATTCAACGCAAACAGCTAAAGATAAGGAAGGAATGATTTTCCTAGTTACCATAAGAGTCCTTAATAGACTCCTATTATATAAAAGTATCTTTGGAATAATCTTCACAAGATATATAATAGGAAATCAATTAATTTTGAATTCAAATACAAGACTTGATTGGTAATGAGTTGTTGGGTCAAGACTTCGAATGATTCCAGCAAACAAATATTGGTCACATGACCCAGTCCAATAGCAATTAAGGCAAAAGACCTAATTATAATATTTAATACAAGCCCGATTTATTGTCATCATTAAAACCTCTCAAGATATAAACCAACATGTTGGACCGTATATGAAGGAGTTTATGCGTTATTTGTTCGGCTCAACTTAGTAGTTATCTTTTTATCAATTTATTGAACTGTTTATGATTCTTTGGTGATATGTTAATTCAATCCAAATTGCTTTGGTGCGAATCCTGAGGTTATAACTGAGTATAAACCACCCTATAAATAGGGGTATTTTGTTATGGTCGGGTAACCGACATTATCACGTTATGTAAATAAAACATGATTAAACAACATAACAATTACACAAACCATGCCAACACTAGCATAACTAAACACTTTATATTTTATAAAAAAAATATTGACAAAAAATGTCCCTATAATTTACAAACTCCATTGAAAAAATATCCTTATAATTTACATTTTCCAAATTTTATTAGTCATGACTAGACCCGACAAATGAGCGGGTGTGAGCGGGTTTAGACAGGAACATAAGTTGGTTTGGATTTATATGCGTCGAGTTTAAATGAGTTGAAAATTAAGTGGGCGGTCATAAATGCATATGAGCCAACCCATATATCAAATTTGAGCATAATTAAGTATATATAGACTACTCACTTTCTCTATATTCATTTTTTAGTTTCTCTCTAAAATTTTATAAAATTTTCACTTTTAGAATTTTATTTCTTTAAACTTCTAAATGAGTAAACTTTTGATAATAAGTGAGTGGATAAATGGGCCAAATGATAGCCACATATTTTGTGGATAGACATGGGCGATGGGTTTCCCAACAAGTTTCAGCCCATATTGGCAATTCTAATTATGACCAAGTTTAATTCAAAGAGACATTCATGACCAAGCAAGTTTTATACGAAGAAGACAACCATTAAAACTAATTTGGTAAGAGCCGCGCGAACGCAAGCCCTTACTGTCACAAATTATGATGTAGGCTCCACCACTTGGGTAGATTTTAAGATAGAACCCCTCCAAAGTGCAATGGAGGCCTCTAACTTAGGCAATAGGTCATCTTGATCACCCATTCACCCCATCCAGGTAACTAATTTGTTAATGAGGATACACATTGTCCTTAAACCCTTATGATCATACTCTTGTTCAATGGTCAGTCAATGTGGGACGTACAATAAGAATAATGCAAATTGACCGCCATATATTATATTATTATTCACTAACTTATGACTCAAATGACCTCATAAATTTTTTGAATCATAATTCATATATATAAGTCAAAAGGGTGTATTAAGAACTTTTGTCAATCAATCTCTTTACAAATCAATTGAAATTAAGAAATGTTGTTTACCTTTATCGTTGCAATCATTCATCAACTTTACAAAGTCCAATGGTTTTAGATAGAATACTGCCACCTCCAAAAACTTTGTTCGGACTGAGGAAACCTTTCCACGCCACCGTTACCTTTTGGGAGGTATATGTCCCATATAAATTGTCTACTTGACATTGTCCCTTGACCCAAGGGACCTATTTCCATTATTGACTTTGTTTTTGGAATATCAAGATTTATATGACACACAAATACTTTTTTGAATATTTTTCCTTTTCCTCTTTTTTCATCCAACATAAATAAAAGCTACAAGAGATAGAGAGAGAGAGGCTTTCGGACAGAGCTTAGAGGGAGGGGAGAAAGTGAGAAAAAAATTACACCCAAGAAGGAGAAACAAGATGATCCAAGCAAGGAGAGGCAATCACACACACACACACACACTATGTATAAAGCCTAAATTTTTAAAGCTTAAAAATCTTTCTTAGATGAAAGTAATTAGATTTTATGTATACTTGATATTGAACATATATATGTTGAAATACCATGGATCATGGAGTAAAAAACAAGAAAGAGATACAAACTAGTTAAAGAAAACCTTAAAATGATTTCTATAAATATTTTATGAAGTAACTACGTACGTGTGTACATGAGTTTGTCCATTCTAGGGTAGTTAATAACATGTTGGAGTATGATAACATAAACTATGACAAATGAAATCAAAGATCTTGTAAGAATCAAAAATTAAACAAGTTAAGAAAATTTTGAGCGTATAGAGTAAAAACCCTAAAACAAAGGCTGATTTTGTAACGAACTGTACTTTTAGTGTATTTCGGATTTTTGAGTAAAGTTTGTTGGAGAAGATAGATCATAGGTTAACTAAAATCATGCAGTGGTTTCAGGTCAAAATTCCATGTAAATTATTTTTGGTGAATTTTTTAGTAAAACATGGCAGGCTAGACACTCTGACCTAGTTTTTAAAATGACAATTTTGATCTAATAGACAATTAAATAAATAAAATTCGAGCTTCTGGGGAATGAAACTTGAAAGTATAAAGTTTATTTTGACCCAAGAATGAACATAAATAGACTTGTAATGAAAGAGTTAGGACTAAATTAAAATCAAGATTTAAAAAATTAAAATAGTCATAACTTGAGTTCTAAAACTCTGACAATTAGGATAAAAAATTTGATAGAAGTATATTTTGATGTAATTAAGATACTTTAAAAATTTTATAATTTTGGACTTAATTTTGAATTTTAAAGAATTTCACAAATTTGGACAGAAATGGGCTTAAAATAAATAGTGAGTTCTTAGATAAAATAAATTGGAACTAACTAAATTATAATTATCTAGGTGGAACAAAGAAGGAGGAGAAATAATAAATAGTTAAGGTGGTTTAATGGAGAAAGTAAAGTGTAAAAACTTATGAAAAATTAATTATAATAAAATCGGAAAAAGAGTAATATATTTTACCGGCTTAAATCCGTCAAAAGGGACGTATGAGGGTATACGAGTAATAAATAATTATTGTAATGAGCTTTTTATGGTGTAAAAATGTACTCGATGATAAATTTGCGGTACTCGAAAATACCGAAACGAAGTTATATATAGTTACTGACGATAACAAATAATTAAATAAATCCTTTTGGATGGTGTATGTTACTATTCTAAGATGGGAAATACCCTACTCGAGGAAAGTACGCCCACAACAGGCAAGTTTCCACACTCCTGTGAATTTGAACTTTGCTCATTATAAAACTGTAAATTTTTCTGAAAAGTTTGTTGGACTGTCTACGAAGGAGTTTATGCACTATTTGTTCGGCTCAACTTAGTAGTTATCATTTTATCAATTTATTGAACTGTTTATGATTCTTTGGTGATATGTTAATTGATAGAAACGTAATTCATACATTTAATTATCCCTAATTTTGTCCTTTTAATTATATTAGTTTATTAAATTAATATGTTTTATTTTATTTTGTAGGATTTAATATTTATTGCAAAAAAGTCAAAATCTTGGTGATCAAGCAATATTTAATGCTCTTATTCATATAAGGAATGTCCAAGAAGAATCCTACAAGGAGAAGGAAAGAGGTGGAACAATCTTAGTGCAATTCAAATCCAACAAGAGAAAGAAAAGTCTATTTAGAAGATCTTTTTGAGAAGTTGATTGCTACTTGGAAGTTGAATCCTACATGGAAAGGGAATAAAAGTGTCCACGTTCAATGAATCTAAATTAGGGTTCAAAGTTATTTTCCTTATAAATAGGTCTCTTGTTTTAGAGAGAAGGAATGAATTAAGTATTGTATTACTTTAGGTTAGGAGTAGGAGTAAATTAAATTATGTTTCAACACTTGTTGGAGGATCGTGAATGAAGGGAGTTTTCTTATTTATTTTCAATCTTCTACTTCTTCTTTATTTTAGTTAATTTATTTATTTTCATGTCTAGTTAATTTCTTTAATCTAGGATGAAGATGAAATTAAATAATGATTCCTAATAATATTTTTTATCTCTTCTATTATTTATGCTTTTATGTTTAATTGATTTCGCCTTCATGTTTCGTTATTGAAATACATTCGTTTTATAGTTCTTATGTGATTTTAAATTAATTAATAGGTTTTGATAGATTATTGTTAAGATATGAGTTTTTCATAATCCATGCTTGCTCAAAGAAGTTTTGATGGGTTATAGTTAATCCTTAAATTTTCATAGTCTATGCTTGCCTACGTTAATTGTAAATTACTAAATTAAAGGGAAGAGAGATCAAAATCATAATTTGAGTTATAAAAATAGAAGATATTAAATTATATGTTATGTTTATTATTTAGTGGATTCAGATTCCTAGATTGCATTCTCGTTAATTGTTTTCATATTCTAGTTAATTAATTCTCAATCTTTATTTCTAATTAGCCTAAAATAAATATTAAGGAAACATTAAAATTAATCTAGTCTCTGTGGGTTCGACCTGTACTTGTCAGTTCTTCAATTAGACACTGTGCACTTGCAGTACATATTTTTATCACACCAAGTTTTAGGCGCCGTTGCCGGGGACTAGAATTAATTTTTATTTATTCTTTAATTTTTATTTATTCGAATTAGTTTTAACTCATTTTTTTTTCAGGATTATTGAAGCGGATCGAAGAAGCGAAAAGATAAAGATTTTTCTCTTTCTTCGGTACTTCGTATCTCCATATTTTTTAAATATATATATATATATATATATATAGTAGTTTAGTTTTTTTTTATATATATATTTTTTTGTGCGACTTTCGTGGTTAGTTGTCTATTTGTTTTGTGATTTGTGGAAAAATGGATTTTTATTATAGTTGGAATAATAATTTTGCTTGGAATCAAGAATCCTATGAAAATTTTAATCCGCACCAAGTAAATCAATTTTTTTCAACTTATGAAAATCCTTATCCATTTTCATGTTTATATCCATATTTGGATCCAGAACCTCAATATCCACAAGAATTATCAAATGAAGAAGAGGAAAGACTTAGTGCCTTAGAGAAAGCTATGGAAGTTCTAATGGAAAATCAATTTAGCATGGATCAAGTTATATCTCGTCTAGAAATTCAAATGAGTCGATTAGCCACCATAATAAATGAACAAGAGGTGGGTGAATTTTCTAGTAACTCTGAGGTTAATTTTGAAAATCTTGATGGTTGTGGAAATGATGAGGAAAGTAGAAATTTTATATTCAATTCTACACAATTTGAGTCAAGCGTATTTGAGGAGTCTACAAATTATGAGTCTATGCCTAAAATTGATCATGTTGCATTTGATGAGTCGGTTGAAAAAGTTTATAAGTCTAAAGCTCCATACCCTGAAAGACTTATTCCTAAAAAACCACCTAGTGATTTCTTGGACCAACCCATTAAAGTAAACATGATCCAAGAGTTGTCAATGACCCAAGAAATAATTGAAAATAGACTCTTGATTAAAAAAGATCCAATTGATTTTTTCTTAAATCACCTTGACCAAAATTGGAATGAATCTGAATATTTAGATAAGGTCAATGAGCTGTTGAGATCCACTACAAATAAGTCAACTAAACTAGAACATGTATTTGAACCAACTCTTCCATCATTTGAACATGTTAATGAAAGTTTTCTTGAGGTAACCTTGAAGCATAACTGTGATGAAAATTCTGACTATTTTCAATTTCCTAGACCTCCTGAAAATAATGAAAAGTTCATACTCACTTATCCATTTGTAACATTCATTTTTAGTCACATAATTTTTAGGATTTATAAAATTTGTAGATATGTACATTTGTTTTCTTTCTCACCACATCTTCTTGCAGAACAAATGCCCCGCATACAAGGTACAATTCTTTCATATCTTTGTTCTCTTTTCTTCATTTGCATACATTGAGGACAATGCATGATTTAGGTATGGGGGGAGTTTGTTTGTATTAGATTTTTTTTTTCTTTTTACGGAAAAAAAAACACAAAAAAATTATAAAATTAAAAAAATTTTGTTTGACTTTTTATGAATTGAATTAATTCTAATAAGTGTTTATGGAGAAAAGTGCATGAGTGAGATTGAAAGATTTAGAACTCTTGAATTGTTGATAAGATACAAAATCTTAGTTCAAAACACCATCTGGATTTAAAATTGATTTAACAAACATTTTTGCACTTCACGTTTGCACTAATTCTTAGTTGTGGGGTATAAACCATGATTCGAGTAATTTTTAAAGAAAAAGAAAAAAAGAAAAAGAAAAAAAGAAGAAGAAAGAAAAAAAAATTGAAGTTGAGAAAAGTTGAAAAAAAGAAAAGAAATAAATAACTGCTTCAATGTCCATTAAACGAAATAACTGGGTATCCAAGCCTCGGGAAACATCGATATTCACGCTGAAAAGTATGATGGATAAAAGCAGTTTGACTAGTCTAATTTTGTGGCCTTTGTTACTCGAGTTAGTAAATCCTTAGGGGTGTCTCTACACCTAGTGTCCTAAAGTCATCTGGTTTGGGAGTCATTGGTCCAACGCTCGCTCTACATGGGTAACTCTGAAAAGTCTAAGAAAATGAGACATTGCACAAGTCAAGAATAAAAAAATGGAGAAAAAGAAGAAAAAAAAGAAAGACAGAGAAAAAAGAGTTTGCTTGATTTTCATGATAAAAATCCCTACTAAGAGCTACATCACATACACATGCATGCATTACATGAAATTGATTTAATGAAGGATGGTGTCTAAAATGAAGATCGAGTATTTTTGATAAGGTGAAAGTGTGATTTTGAATTTAATCTTGCTTATGTATAATGCCCATAAATATTTAGAAGTTTTCTTTCAATTTCATAATTTGTTGAACTCAAAAATATTTTTAAATTTTGTGGGTATATTCACTGCAAACCCTCACGAGACACAACTCGTCCACTTGGGGTAACCTTTGGGTTTAAAGGCTTGTTGCACATGCTAAGTGCAATCGTGTTTCCTACGAAAATGGGGTATTGTAATTTTGTTTTATTTTTATTTTTTTATTATTTTACTCGAGGACGAGCAAAAGCTAGGTATGGGGGTATTTGATAGAAACGTAATTCATACATTTAATTATCCCTAATTTTATCCTTTTAACTATATTAGTTTATTAAATTAATATGTTTTATTTTATTTTGTAGGATTTAATATTTATTGCAATAAAGTCAAAATCTTGGTGATCAAACAATATTTAATGCTCTTATTCATATAAGGAATGTCCAAGAAGAATCCTACAAGGAGAAGGAAAGAGGTGGAACAATCTTAGTGCAATTCAAATCCAACAAGAGAAAGAAAAGTCTATTTAGAAGATCTTTTTGAGAAGTTGATTGCTACTTGGAAGTTGAATCCTACATGGAAAGGGAATAAAAGTGTCCAAGTTCAATGAATCTAAATTAGGGTTCAAAGTTATTTTCCTTATAAATAGGTCTCTTGTTTTAGAGAGAAGGAATGAATTAAGTATTGTATTACTTTAGGTTAGGAGTAGGAGTAAATTAAATTATGTTTCAACACTTGTTGGAGGATCGTGAATGAAGGGAGTTTTCTTATTTATTTTCAATCTTCTACTTCTTCTTTATTTTAGTTAATTTATTTATTTTCATGTCTAGTTAATTTCTTTAATCTAGGATAAAGATGAAATTAAATAATGATTCCTAATAATATTTTTTATCTCTTCTATTATTTATGCTTTTATGTTTAATTGATTTCGCCTTCATGTTTCGTTATTGAAATACATTCGTTTTATAGTTCTTATGTGATTTTAAATTAATTAATAGGTTTTGATAGATTATTGTTAAGATATGAGTTTTTCATAATCCATGCTTGCTCAAAGAAGTTTTGATGGGTTGTAGTTAATCCTTAAATTTTCATAGTCTATGCTTGTCCACGTTAATTGTAAATTACTAAATTAAAGGGAAGAGAGATCAAAATCATAATTTGAGTTATAAAAATAGAAGAGATTGAATTATATGTTATGTTTATTATTTAGTCGATTCAGATTCCTAGATTGCATTCTCATTAATTGTTTTCATATTCTAGTTAATTAATTCTCAATCTTTATTTCTAATTCGCCTAAAATAAATATTAAGGAAACATTAAAATTAATCTAGTCTCTGTGGGTTCGACCTGTACTTTCCAGTTCTTCAATTAGACACTGTGCACTTGCAGTACATATTTTTATCACACCATTAATCCAATCCAAATTGCTTTGGTGCGAATCCTGAGGTTATAACTGAGTATGAACCACCCTATAAATAGGGGTATTTTGTTATGGTCGGGTAACTGACATTATCACGTTATGTAAATAAAACATGATTAAACAACATAACAATTACACAAACCATGCCAGCACTAGCATAACTAAACACTTAGTATTTTATAAAAAAATATTGACAAAAAATGTCCCTATAATTTATAAACTCAATTGAAAAAAATATCCTTATAATTTACATTTTCCAAATTTTATTAGTCATGACTAGACCCGACAAATGAGCGGGTGTGCGGGTTTAGACAGGAACATAAGTTGGTTTGGATTTATATGCGTAGAGTTTAAATGAGTTGAAAATTAAGTGGGCGGTCATAAATGCATATGAGCCAACCCATATATCAAATTTGAGCATAATTAAGTATATATAGACTACTCACTTTCTCTATATTCATTTTTTAGTTTCTCTCTAAAATTTTATAAAATTTTCACTTTTAGAATTTTATTTCTTTAAACTTCTAAATGAGTAAACTTCTGATAATAAGTGAGTGGATAAATGGGCCAAATGATAGCCATATATTTTGTGGATAGACATGGGCGATGGGTTTCCCAACAAGTTTCAGCCCATATTGGCAATTCTTATTATGACCAAGTTTAATTCAAAGAGTCATTCATGACCAAGCACGTTTTATTCGAAGAAGACAACCATTAAAACTAATTTGGAAAGGGCCGCGCAAACGCAGGCCCTTACTGTCACAAATTATGATGTAGGCTCCACCACTTGGGTACACCTTAAGATAGCACCCCTCCAAAGTGCAATGGAGGCCACTAACTTAGGCAATGGGTCATCTTGATCACGCATTCACCCCATCCAGGTAAGTAATTTGTTAATGAGGATACACATTGTCCTTAAACCCTTATGATCATACTCTTGTTCAATGGTCAGTCAATGTGGGACCTACAATAAGAATAATGCAAATTGACCGCCATATATTATATTATTATTCATTAACTTATGACTCATATGACCTGATAAATTTTTGAATCATAATTCATATATTTAAGTCAAAAGGGTGTATGAAGAACTTTTGCCAATCAATCTCTTTACAAATCAATTGAAATTAAGAACCGTTGTTGACCTTTATCGTTGCAATCATTCATCAACTTTACAAACTCCAATGGTTTTAGATCGAATACTGCCACTTCCAGAAACTTTGTTCGGACTGAGGAAACCTTTTCACGCCACCGTTACCTTTTGGGAGGTATATGTCCCATATAATTTGTCTACTTGACATTGTCCCTTGACCCGAGGGACCTATTTCCATTATTGACTTTGTTTTTGGAATATCAAGATTTACATAACACACATAAATACTTTTTTCAATATTTTTTCCTAATAGTAAATTTTACTCACTGAAGTTTAATATCAAAGGAAAATTATGTAATATATTATATCCAAATGTCTGAAGGAAACTTAAAAGTTGATACTTGATAGGAAAAAGGTACTTTTTTATGTGAGGCAACACATCATAGAAGAACTGTTATTCCATATCAAAGAACTGTTATTCCATATCAAAGTTGATTTGAAAGAGTAATTTGGACAACAGACTCCGTCTAGGACTCTTTAAAGCCAAAACCACAAATACATGCATATTTATTCTTCCAAACGGTACTGATATCTCATTACTATGGCTTAAAAATGCTAACTTGATCATTTTGGGGTAAAACTTGTTTATAATTGCTAGTTTGCCACCCAAAGTTCATGGATGCAGTAGAACTCAAATATATGCAGTAAAACTCGACTACAATTGTTAATTTCCTTGTGTTAACCACAATTTAATACCAAAAATATTCAAACCTATTTGGTGGGATGCGCCATGCCAAGGCTATAGTGCAAAGCCAAGGAGACACTTGAGAGGTCCAGCAGCAAGCTGCTGTGATTGACTCTCCCCCTCAAAACAAAGATTTAATATCACATGAGCCAATGACCCACATATCAGATATTAAACTGATAAGAACAGATACTACACTTGATCTTAGCCAAAAGGCCGAGAAAGGTATGCCTCAAATTAATGATTAGCTTCGCAATTTAAGGCTTAGCTTAATTTCGTATGGATCATAACTAGTTGTTATGGGTCTTAACCTTCCTTCCTTCTGGCCCTCCCAACTTACAGACTTGCATTTACTATTCAAAATACCTTGCTGGCCTAATATTCCTTCAGTTATGTTTATCAAAATGTCCTGCAACAGATTTGTTCAGAGTCACAAACAATGTCTTATTAGGTGCAAATGTAATTAAGGATGAAACATGGAGCATAAAAAATGTCTAATTTGGTAAAAACATGATATAGTTCATAATGAAGGGTGCGAAAATTATGCCAGAACTTTAGAATTACTTGCATAAAATAAGAATCTGCCCACCAATTGATGGTTTGATCTGAAGATTTAGCTGCACTAACCAAATTTGGTTTCCACCTGAATTATACATTAATTTTGATTTAAGTACTAGGTAGGTAATATTAATTGTAGTTATTCTATAACCGCGATGCTGAAGATTGGATTCTCATATACCACAGAAAAATGTACCCCTCTTGCAGTCCTGCATCTAAATGAATTTTTATATACTTTGCATATACAAGTGTTCTCAAGGAGCACAATTAATTAATGTACTCTTGTTGTGAAACGAAGAGTATCATTTTGTTTAGAGTTTAGATGGTTATTTGTACATGCATACACGCATATGAGAATTAGAAGTTTACTGGAGTTGTAGGGGTCAAGTCTCACCACATGGCTGCATGCCTTTCTTCACTGTCTCATGATTAACTGGAGTTGTAGGGGTCAAGCCTCAATAAGAGAAGGGCCCAACCCTCCAAAAATAGGCATATGCAACTAATTGAGATGAGCACACGGTATTCTTTAGTAAAAGGCAAAAGAATAGTTCGCTTTGTGCTCACCGCGTGGCTGCGTGCCTTCCTTGGCTGTCTCAGCCATGAATACATATTTGTTACATTGTCTCTTTGCTAAAGCTCTAACACGATGAGGTTAAAGCTTTATATTGGAACGTAACTTCTATTACAGCTAGTTTGAAATGAAGTTAAGAAAGTAAGTCATATTGGAACGTATAGAATAATGGTGCTGCTGATAAAATAAGAATTGCAAAAAAAAATTCGACAGAATACCTTTTGTAGGTGTGGACATCTTCTACCATATTACAAAAAAAAAGTTTGTGTCTATCAGACAAACGCATGGCCACCCCAGCAAGGAGCTCTAGCTGAGAACGATCATCTACGTACGGCTCAGGTGGTCCTAGGACCATACAGAGCTGTTAATCAAGAAGCTCTAGTCGTGCAGTCTCGACATGGTAGCCTGTCTCCTTAGAAATCAAGGATACAGAGGTCGTGAAATGTTTAGGTGAGTTGGGGTTATAAATACTACATTGTTTTTGTGCATTCTGTCGACGTGAGACTCTGCGGCACTCATGGCTGATTACATCAAAAATATACTACTACACTATTCACTTAATCAAGATGGTTAACACAATGGTGTTTCATGAACTTTCTAAACAGCCATTAACTAATATATTCTTGTATATGGTTTTTGCTTGAAATGGCAGAGCTTTTCATCTAGATCTACAAGAAAATGGCTTAAGACCGACGGAAATATTATCGACGGAATATATTCAGTTGACCGTATTGTAATTTCGACCGAATATTCGGTCGATAGTAGTTCCCTTGGAAATATGTTATCTGCGACGGAATTCAGTCGGAATAACACTGGTCCAAGGGCGCCAACATTTCACGCTACGCGAATTTTAAGTTCGACGGAATCATATTTATAGTCGACGAATTATTCGTTGAAAATATAGTAATCTCGAGGGAACCAATTTCGACAGATATTCCGTCGAGAATAGTCGATTATAAACCGTTCAGCTCCTTTCTCCTATTTTATTTTCGATCTCTCTCCTCTCTCTCTACCGCATCTTTCTGTCTGGTCTTTCTCTTCTCTCTAGCGCGACAGCAGCTCATACCCTCTCTATCCGACCAGCAGATCCTCCCTCTCGCCGGTATTCTCTCTCACAGACATTATATATTGACCGTAAAGGGAAAAACCCTTGTCCTCACACTTCACCTCCTCTATCTCTCTGTCACGGTTAGCCGGCTTTCCGGCGACGTCGTGGGTGTCGGCGGCGGCCTTGTGGTATATCGTCTCTCCTATTTCTAGCATTCAAATCAATTGAGGTACACAATTAATTTCTATCTTCAGTTAATACCATTAAGGTTTGAATATTATATAGGCTATATATGCAATTGATTTTGGGGCTTAATTTAGGCTTTAATTTGTCTTGTTATATATGAAACTGATTGAGGTTGAATGTTCCATTTTAGTTTTATATTTAATTTAGGGTTTAATTTAGTTTGGTATGAAACTGATTTTGAGACTGTGATGCTCGGTGTTTACTGATATTGTTTTACTGTATTGGTTTACTGTACCCTTCAAATTAGTGTTTAATTTGTTCCCAGTCAGTTATAATGTCCATAATCAATAGTGTGTTTAATTTGGTATATGATATTGGGGAGTTATAATGCAGTGTGATAAACTTAATTTGCAGTGTTCTGATTTCTGCCTTTTCCCGCATGTTGAATTTTAATTTGTGAATCAATTGAAGACTTCCCTTATTTTGGTGTTAAGTATTAATTCCGACGGAATTTTCGACTGAATTTCTGTTAAATAAATATTTAATTAACTATATAAAAGACAATTAGGACTTAGTTTGCCACTAAAACTAAGTAGTAATACTAGAAAAATTAAATAAATTAATAAATTGATACAAAAAAAAATACTAGGAGATTTAAATAACTGTAATAAATTATATAATATAATATAATATTTTATAATATAATATAATAAACTTTAAAATAAAATACGTTTAATAACAAAAAATAAATTTAATAAAATAAAATAAATTTACTTTATTATTTAATATAATATAAAATAAAATAAATTTAATTTAATTTAATTTAATACAATAAAATAAATTTACTTTATTATTTAATATAATATTATAAAAAATAAAATAAAATAAATAAATAAATAAATAAATTTAATTTAACTAAATTAAATTAAATTAAAGTAAAACATATAAAATAATACAAAATAAAATAATACAAAATAAATTAAATTAAAATACATAAATAAATAATAGTATAATAATAAATTAATTTTAAAATAAATTTAATAATAAAGTTAAAATAAAATAAAATAAAATATAGTAAAATGAAATAAAATACAATTATTATCTTAAATTATGTAGCATTTGCTTAGTTTTCCATTACATAAAAAATATCCATAATTAAATAAAATCAAAGCTAATAAATTAAATAAACATAAATTAAAATAACATAATATATTTGAAACTTAGAAACCCGTTTGACTCTTACAGCTGCAACTGCTATGAAACTTAGAAACCTCATCGACAAGTACGATTGAATGTTGAACAGTAGTCTCTATAGAATATAAATAACAATTCTCATAAACTAAGTACCACTTACTTAGTTTAATATCATTGGCAAAATAAACTAAGTATCATTTGCTTAGTTTGCCACAATTTTCAATAAACTCAATAATACTCTCCCTTTAATCTTCAATACACTTAACGATAAAACATGATACTTTGCAAATTAGAAACCCGTTCGACATTCACTCATTAGGAGTGAATGTCGAATAGTCCCCAATTTGGGACTGTTACTGGATGTTATGTCTCTCACTTAGGTCGGTGCCAATGCACAGGGTGCGTTTTTATAAGTTTTGAGGAACTTCCAGTTGGTGTCTCTACATGTTCTTCGAGTGCATACTTAGACTAAGTTTTCTTGGTCTATTTCATGTACTTGGAGACCATGGGGAGGTGCTGCTGAAAATTTCTGAAAATAGTAGGAACGTGCTTAAGATTGGCACTAGTGAGGAGACGCATCCAGGAACGGGATAGAAGCCTAACCCCTGTGGAGTGGAGATATAAACTAGGTAAACTAAATTTCATGCTTGGACCACATTCATGATTATTCTTGATCTAATTGGGTATTTTCTTCAATTAAAGATGGATGTCGATCGGAGTTGGATGTACAGTAGGATAAAGCGGTATGTATTTATCTTTAGTTAGTTTAATATTAAACTGCAACATTATGTAATTTAAGTTGATATTATTTAATGTATATGATTTAGGCTATGCAGAGTAGCTTGGGCCGACCTCCTACTATGATGGAGTTCTGGGATAGAGTCCATACGCCGAAGGGCTCTACTTCGGGGTCAACGATGTCTCCAACAGCACTAGCTATACGGGTAATACATTTACTATAATAAATATTATTTATGATAATATTACGTAATTAATATGATGATACCAAGATAACTCACATGTACATATATCAAATTATAGGAGCGATTTGAGAAGATCCGTAGCCAGCGTATAGCGGAGTTACAGGCTGCTAGGGGCGATGCTAAGACGTTAGATTCCACCGTTCCTCCGCCCGAGATTAGTTTATCTCAGGACGAGGAGACGGCCCTCTGGGTCGCGTCTCAGGATACTACCACTAGTACTAGAGGGCGGTATCGAGTGCTGGGGTTACTGATGATACCAGCCTATACATAGCCAGGAGGTATAATATTTTTAGTTTATTTCTTGTTTATGAATAAAGAAAATTTGCCATATTATTCATGTTATATTTATTTTTGTAGGCTCTAGCCAGCGTCTGCGTCCGAGAGCCCCTGTGGGACCATCACATACGGGCGCTGGCTTAGACGATACTTTGTTCCAGCGTGTTATGGCTGCAGTGTCGGAGAGGTTTGAGACCAATCCGCTGTTCCATCGTCAGGACCTTCCTAGCCGTTCTCGCCTCCATCAGCTTGCGCAGGACGTTGCAGCTGATGCCACCGCCGAGAGTACGGGTATCCCTCCGGAGCAGTGGGCCGCGATACGCAACGAGATTGTTCAGATGGGTGTTACCTTAGTCGAGGACGCGTTCGGGCGGATGTTTAGTCAGCCTTCGACTGCTCAGGTATACTATTCATTTTAAATTCTAATATATATTCTGCATGTAATTTAATTTTCATTTAGTTATCTTTAACTGAATCATATATATGGACTAATGAGTTGCATTATATATATTATATCAACAGGGTGACGATGGGGATGACGATGGTGGTGATTTTCATACTCCAGAGCAGCGTCGACGCCCGCCAGATGATCCGTCTCATACCGGGGGCTCTACTAGCTAGTTTTACTTAGTTTACATTCGTTTAATTTGTAGTTTACATTATTTTTGATGTATTAATTTAGTTTAAACCTTGGCATTTAGTTTAATTTAGCTTAATTAGATGTTTGATATACATTAGTTTAGATTAATGGGATGTTTTTGACCTTTTTACTTATCATTTAGTTGACTTTTTACATATTGCCGCCGGCCTTGGTAATTGTAATTCGTGTTATTGGTTATATTGTTAGCTTGTGTATGTGTATGTGCTGTTGGAGGTTATATTGTTAGCTTGTGTATGGGTTTGTGCTGTTGGAATACAGGTACAGGTAGAGGTACAAGATGTGGGTTAAATCCCTGGATATTGCAAAAACAAATTAAATATTAAAAAATAGTCATTATTCTCGACGGAATATTACTATTATCGACGGAATTCCGTCTGAAATAAGAACTTCCCAATTTTGGCATTCTGACACGTGTCATGCTTATCACCGACCGAATACTATCGACCGAATATTTTCAGTCGAACATATAGTACCCTCGACCGAATATTCAGTCGATGATAAGTCCGTCGAGGTTAAGTATCCCCGACCGAAAAGATCGACGGACTTAATTTCGATCTGCTTATATACGACCGAACATTCCGTCGGACATAACCTAACCTCGACGGAATATGCTTATTACCGATGGAATATTCCGTCGGAAATAACCCTTTTTGTTATAGTACTCCTTTGTCCTCTCAACTGGTTTATGCAAAGTCCCAAAATGCAAGCTTTCCAACACTCCAATGGCTTTTATATGCAATCAATTATCATAGGTTAATTAAAGTTACAAACTCTAAGCTCCTGTTCTTTAGATTGCACCTAGTACATATGGAAATGAAAGTTATAGTGTCTATTTTTCCTTTTTGTGAAAATTAAGGATTACATTTGACACACTTGGACATAATTCACTCGGTGAAGTTCGAAAAAATTGTGTACATGTTGAAAAAGAATCATGTACAAAATTATATCTTTGTCTAATGAAAAATGTGAATATTTAACATTTGAGAGAGCAAATCAACCAAAAGAGTAAGATCATGTTTTCCAGACAGAGGGAGCATCCTTCTTACATTATATGTTAATATGCTCACCAAAGTTAAATTACGAAAAGACGTCATGAACCTTTACCTATATAATAGTAATTATTGTTGTGAACAAAAGATTACCATACTTGATTTGAAAGAGTTATTTACTTTAGAAAATAATTTGCGAAGGAAACAATAGATATTATAATCTGTGGGGAGAATCAATTACTAGCAGTCTTTAAATCAAATAATTTGCACTATAACACTGGCAAACATTCTCCCAAAAAAATTGCAGCTGAACATAGTGTAATATTAATTTTAATTTTAAACTAATTTGGTGGGGTGCATCAGGCCAAGGCTATAATGCAAAGCCAAGGCAACGTTTGAGAGGCCCAAATGCAACAAAGGATGAGTATGTTTCTATAAGGATTTAAATCAACCGTGATTTAACTATATTATAGTAGCTAAGATTAACTTATGATAGAGGTTTTAGAAGTAGTTGTGCTTGAGTTTTTATATAGACTTATGATCCAACTTCAAAGAAGCTGACTTTGTAGTATTGCAACAACAATGTAAAGAGAATCGAGGGAAGAATAGTTGGATGACCAAACGTGATATATCATAGAGGCAAAGTCGGCACAAACGCTACGAGGTAAGTTTTCCACATGTTCCACTCTAGTTCTCCTCCTGGTCACAATATAGTTCTACTCGGAATAAAATAAAAATAAAAAGGAAAGATTAGCTAGATTTATTACCACAGTGAGTGGTGACACAATGCAGCTAGTTAAAATAAATTAAAAAAGAGTTAAAAAAGTATCGGAATTCGACTCGAGATCGGCTTGAAAATATGATCCAAAGTACGAATTCGAAGTTGATCCGAGTTGAATCTGATCCATACTCGTTTTTTGTTTAATGATATACAAGAGTCGAATTCGAGTATACCAGTGTTCACTCAGAATAGGGTTTGAGTATTTCATTTTTTCTTGAACCATACTCGATACATGCTCGATGGATCATATTCAAATATTGGCTTGATCCATGCTAGTAAGCTAAATATGTGATATTTGTATCAATCTTTATAATTTATAAAGTGTAGTATGAAATTGTGCAAACTTGTACTTGACTAAATCAATGAATTGAATGTCAATTTATATTACATTCTTTATAATTTATATACATAAATAAAAGTGAAAAAATTATATATATAAATATTTGTTAAGTAACCAATTTAGTATGTAAGGATTTAATTTTAAGTGAAATAGTTCAATTTTTTCGAGTCGAGCCGAATCTGAGCATTAATGTGTTCGCTGATATTCGACTCGTTTACACCCCTATAGCCACCACAGCCAGGAGCTCTAGATCAGAACCATCCTCTACAGCTCTCAAGAGGTCCAATAACGGTCTTGGAGAATCAATTACTAGCAGTCTTCAAATCAAATAATTTTCACTAACATTGGCAAACATTCTTCCAAAAAAGTTGCAGTTGAATATAGTGTAATATTAATTTTAACTCTAAACTAATTTGGCGGGTGCGTAAGGTGATGTGTTAAAATTATGTACTGCAAGTGCACAATGTTTAATTGAAGGACTGACAAGTACAGGTCGAACCCACAGAGAGTAGATTAATTTTAATGTATTCTTAATATCTATTTTAGGCGAATTAGAAATAAAGATTGAAAATTGATTAACTAGAATATGAAAATTAATAATGAGACAATTGTAATTCTGTAATTAAGCACACCTAGAGAGGGGGTGAATATGTGTATATACTCAGAGGTGATCTATATTAGCCAATTTTTTAAGTTTACTATAGCAGTCTATAATCGGACAGTCTAAGCCTGTCCGTATTAGTTATGTTCTTTGTCTGTTATAAACGGACAACTAATACATGTCCGTATTAGTAAACAAATTTTTCGACTTAAACCAAAATCAGCAAAATATTAAAGCATAAAACAGAAACAAAAGAACAGTAAATCACACCAAGATTTTTACGTGGTTTAGCCCCTATCCTCTAGTCTAGTAGCCTAATCCACGTCCAATCCCAACTAGAATTGGAGACTCACTTTATTAAAATAATACTCAGCTATTACAAAGTAAATATAACTCCTTATTACAACGATGATCGATTGGACACCTCTGCCCCCTTTGCACCTCTACAACACCTCTCACCTCTGAGACTTTGATACCTTCGTTGTACAGACTGAATATTACTTAAATAAAAACTCTCAAGCCAACCTAGACTTGTACTATGATTACAATAGATATGAAAGAAAGAATACAAGAACACTATGATATGAATGTATCTCAGATTAGCTTTCCTGAAGAATTTTTGTTCTGCAGTCTCTTGTCTCTTCTTGAAGCCGAGCAACAGTATATATAAAGGAATAGAGCAACGGCTATGAAGTAACGTTCCAATGCAACATCTATAAAGTAATGTTCCAATGCAACAACTATAAAGTAACGTTCCAATGCAACAGCTAGTTCTTTGAAATAGTAGAAATACGTTAGAAATAACAACTCAATAGATATATAAGAGATGTACTATTATGAAGAAGTCAAGTAATATCCAAATACAATCTAAAAGAGTCCTACTAGCTGTTTCCTTCAAAACAACTGTTGTTAGCAAATACCCAAAAAATAACTGTTGTTCCAACTTTTGAATACGACTCCTTAATTTTACCAATTCCTAAAACATCTCCAAGACACGTATAAATTGGTAACTCAATCTATATATATATATAACATGTAACATATATATGTATATATATTAGAAAAATATATTTCTATAACTCAGAAATATGATGGACTAAAATTAAGGAGCTTAAGGAATAAATTAGATAAGATTTCAATTTCAGTTTCAAAACACTTTTACCTTTTATATATAACCTCCACATATCAATCTCCTAATTATACTCCAACACATATTTGAATTAGTCTTCAAAGCAAAACAGGATTAGATATATATATATATATTCTAGTTATACAAACTGAAAGAAATAGACTAACCTGTTTTACACATTCAAACCTGCAGTAAACTTTTGTGAGCTAGCATACAAAGTGATTAATCCATGCAAACTATTATATATTATTTAATTAATATGCATAAAAAAATATTTGATTAACATGACCCAATTAGATTATAAGCTGATATAAAATCAATTTAGCCCATATAAACATTGTCATCATTAAAACCACAAAGTATATATATACTAACAACAACAATCTAGAAAATCGAATACATTAAATAATAAACATAACATATAATGCAATCTCTTCTATTTTTATAACTCAACTATGATTTTGATCTCATTTCCTTTTAATTTAGTAATTTTACAATTAACGTGTGCAAGCATATACTATAAAATTTAAGGATTAATTATAACACATCAAAACTTCTTTGAGCAAGTATGGATTATGAAAAACTCTTATCTTAACAATAATCTATCAAAACCTCTTAATTACTTTAAAATTACATAAGAGCTATAAAACGAAGGTATTTCAATAATGAAACATGAAGGCAAAATCAATTTAGCATAAAAGCATGAATAATATAAGAGATGAAAAATATTATCAAAAATAATTATTTAATTTCATCTTCATCCTAGATTAAAGAAATTAGCTAGACATGAAAAATAATTAAACTAACTAAAATAAAGAAAAGAAGAAGATTAAAATAAATAAGAAAACTCCATTTAATTAACGATCATCCAACGAACGTACAATGAAGAAGTAATTTAATCTACTCCTAACCTAAACCAATACAATACCTAATGCTCATTCTCTCTAAAACAAGAGACCTAATTATAGGAAAAATAACTTTGTGCTCTAATTTAGTTTTATTGAACTTGAACACTTTTGTTCCTTTTTTCCTCTTTTTTCCTTCTTGACTTCAATCTCTATATGATAATCTTCCAAGAGTCTTTTTCCATCTATAAAAGTTGGATATAAATCATTTATTTGCTCCTTAAGAAAAATAAATGTTATTTTCTACAAAACAAAAGTTAAATAAAATAAGCATGTAAAATAATAAATATGAGAATATTAAAATGTATTAATATATATCTGTGGAGCAAAACTATTGATTTTAATAATTAATAATATATATCGTAATGAATGATACAAATGGGTAAGTAAGTGTGGTTTTGTCATGATTTTCACGAGGTCTAGGAAATTGAAAATAGTCAGAAATTTTATTAGAATTATACTTACAATTTACCTCAATAAAACTTTCACTAACATGTTCAAAGGATGGAAGAATTAGTTCAAATACATGTTCTAGTTTAGTTGACTAATTTGTAGTGGATATCAACTCATTGACCTTATCTACATATTCAGATTCATTCCAATTTTGGTTAAGGTGATTTAAGAAAAAATAATTTGAATGTTTTTCAATCAAGAGTCTATTTTCAATTATTTTTTGGGTCATTGACAACTCTTGGATAATGTTTACTTTAATGGGTTGGTCCAACAAATCACTAGGTGTTTTTTAGGAATAAGTCTTTCAGGATATGAAGCTTTAGGCTTATAGATTGTTTCAACCGACTCATTAAATTTGACATGATCAATTTTAGGACATACACTCATAATTTTAGACTCCTCAAATTCGCTTGACTCAAACTTGGTAGAATTGAATACAAAATTTTATTTTCCTCACCATTTCCACAACCATCAAAATTTTTAAAATTAACCTAAGAGTTACTAGAAAATTCAACCACCTCTTGTTCATTTATTATGGTGGCTAATAGGACTCATTTGAATTTCTAGACGAGATATAATGCTAAATTGATTTTCCATTAAAACTCTATAGTTTTCTCTAAGGCACTAAGTATTTCCTCTTTTTCATTTGAAAATTCTGGTGGATATTGAGGTTCTGGATCCAAATATGGATATAGATACGAACTAGATAAGGATTTGCATAAGTTGGAAAAAATTAATTTACTTGGTGTGCATTAAAATTTCCATAAGGTTCTTGATTCCAAGCAAAATTATTATTCCAACTATAATAAGAATCCATCTTTCCACAAATCACAAAACAAATAAACAACTAAAAACAAAAGTAACAAAAAATAAAAAAAATAAAAAAATAAAATAAGAATTCTAATTCTATGGTTAACCTACATAAAATCTAGACAACTCCTAACTGTTTCAAGTTACACCTTAAGGTTCACAAAATTCACAATTAATCACACCACTAGTAAGTGTAAGAAAGGTGGGAGTCTCTCCGTAGGTACGATGACTAATTGAATAACCACAGATCATTTAGGCGTTTGCCTTTTGAACCATTTGCCTAGACACTAATAATTTGATTAATTTAAAATTTAGGCTCCTCTTGGAGTCCTTTGTCCTAATTGAGCTCGAGAGTCCTAGGGGCCAACGTCTACTTGATTTTATTAAGCCAAGGATATGCAAAATGAATGGGTGGTTTGTGGGTCAAGGAAGGGTAATGAAATCCCCACCTTATCTTTTTACAGTTTGTGCCCTTAATGTTAGATTAATATGAAAATACACAAATAAAAAAATTTATAAACAACTAAAATGTCCTAAAACTACGTGAATTACGAAAGAAAGAGAAATTTTGACGTACATCAATCCTCCAGCAATCACAGTTTATATTTGTCAAAAATAAAAATAAAAACCTAACAGAATGTGCTATACGTAAGTAAATGCATGAATGCGACAATTAGTTTTCTAACTAACAAAAAAAGCTAAGCAACTTATTTTTTTTAATTTTATTTTTGTTTTTGAGTTAAGATACAAAATACCAGAAAAAAGCGCATTAATAATCTTGTCTTTCCGCACCATTGACCCGCTTCGATAATCCTGAAAAATAAAAATAAAATATTAGAAGGAAAAAAAAACTAATTCGAATAAATAAGAATTAAGGAATATAAAATTAAGTCTAGTCCCGGCAACGGCGCCAAAAACATTATGT
This sequence comes from Panax japonicus, assembly GCA_020205505.1. Lineage (NCBI taxonomy): Eukaryota > Viridiplantae > Streptophyta > Magnoliopsida > Apiales > Araliaceae > Panax > Panax japonicus. The sequence continues at coordinate 12,413,255 of CM035100.1, read as the reverse complement.
ACTGCAAGTGCGCAATGTCTAATTGAAGAACTGACAAGTATAGCGAACCCACAGAGACTAGATTAATTTTAATGTATCTTTAATATCTATTTTAGGCGAATTAGAAATAAAGATTGATAATTGATTCACTAGAATATGAAAACTAATAATGAGAAAACAATATTGTAATCTGAATCCATTAAATAATAACATAATATATAATTCAATCTATTCTATTTTTATAACTCACTATGATTTTGATCTCCATTCCCTTTAATTTAGTAATTTTATAATTAACGTGGGCAAATATAGACTATGAAATTTAAGGATTAACTATAACACATCAAAACTTCTTTGAACAAGTATGGATTATGAAAACTCATATCTTAACAATAATCTATCAAACCTCTTAATTATTTAAAAGCACATAAGAACTATAAAACGAATGTATTTCAATAACGAAACATGAAGGCAAAATAAATTTAACATAAAAACATAAATAATAGAAGAGATGAAAAATATTATCAAAAATAATAATTTAATTTCATCTTCATCCTAGATTAAAGAAATTAGCTAGACATGAAAAATAATTAAACTAACTCAAATAAAGAAAATAAAAAGATTAAAAATAAATAAGAAAACTCCATTTAATTAACTATCATCCAACGAATATACCATGAAGAAGTAATTTAATATACTCCTACTTCTACTCCTAACCTAAACTTATATAATACCTAATGCTCTTTCTCTCTAAAACAAGAGATCTATTTGTAGGGAAAATAAATTTGGACCTAATTTAGATTCATTGAACTTGAACACTTTGTTCCTTTTTTCCTCTTCTTTCCTTCTTGACTTCAATCTATATGGTAATCCTCTAAGAGTCTTTTTCCATCTATAAAAGTAGGATATAAATCCTTTAATTGCTCCCTAAGAAAAATAAATGTTAATTCTACAAAACAAAATAAAATGTATTAGTTAAATAAAATAGCATAAATAAAAGTACAAAAAAAATATGAGAATATTAAAATGTATTAATTATGTGTCTATGGTCAGGCCAAGGCAACGTTGAGAGGCCCAGCAACAAGTTACAGTGATAGACTCTCCCTTAAAAAAAATTAATATCGTGGATATTAAATTGATAAGAACATATACTACACTTGATCTTAGCCAAAATGCCGAGAAAGGTATGCTTAATCTATAATCAACTTTGCTTTTTATTGCT